>OZ022390.1:14234670-15641652 GCA_963989295.1 Ametastegia equiseti | reverse complement strand
CACGTTGAGGAATGGTGAGAGCGTAACTCACTTTCTTTTCGCGTTTGCTGTGGAAATGAGGAAAACGCATCGATCGATCGCGGCGGGATTGAAGTTTCGAATTCCGAAAGTTCCGAACGGTAAAAATTCCGAATTTATTTGAGACGCGATTCTGAGTTTTTACAAACGTTACATTTCAGAACTTGGCAATTTCGAAAGATCGAAATGCAGACAGCTCAAAGATCCGGAAGTTACAAACTCAGAAAGTCCAAAAATCGGCAAATTTAAGGAAAGCTCGTAAAAAAGCTGTCAAATAAACGACGTTGGATAAGCAAATTCCGAGATTCAGAGTTTTGGCCTTTCAGATCTTTAGCTTCCGGAATTTTCAACCTTTGGTATTTTTCCATTCGGAGTTTTTCAAATTGGCTGCGTAGACTTCCAGAGAAACAATTTTTCTAAAAACTGTGAGTCAGTACTACAAAAATTCGAAATTTTCATCTTTCACAGCCTGGGAAATCCTGAATTTCAATCCCGCCCCGATCGATCGAAATCAAGAGACTCGATGAAAAGGAGAGAGATCGTATGTCCGACAGATAGGCTCCTGTAACTTTTTCATTTCGTCTTTCTCTCTCACATTCATTGATTGCAAAAAGCCGTATCCACCGAGTTATTCTTCTTCTTGGATCGAATAACTTGGTTCCGTAATTCAAATTTGACTACCTCTGACCTCAAAGTAGAGAAATTAGCCAAAAGAATGAAGAGTGATTGGAATAACAGAAAAGCGTAAGAAATTGGTTTTCATGAAAGAGTTTGTGATTCGTCAATGTTTCTGAACATATTCTCACATTTTCGGTGTAAACATGGAGAAGAAATCCATGGCGCAAAATGGCGCTTACGTCTTTATGGAATTGGACACGCGATATGTAAAGTGGTACAAAGTCAGATCTGATCAATACACCGGTGAAGGTAGATAAATAGATTTCCTGATAGGTAGAATACGCAGCTTGAAATCAGTTGAAATCGCAAATAGCGACGTGTTATGTACAGACGAGTCGGTAATAAGCGTTACCCGGAGCAGTTGCCGTCCGTATCTCATCCCGAACCCGATAGCAGCGAGATGAGTGACCGATACGGTTTTGTCCTCTCGGCAAACCAGAGGAGTGTTTATTTCGTGGTGGTTAAGGCAGAAATGCATTTGCAAGAGGCGTTACACAGTGAGAAGAAATTCCGAGGGACAGGATGTACCTGATTTGGTAAGTCTTGACCGTTTGTTAAGTGGGTTGGTCAAGGGTAGACGATCCCCGATGAAGACAACACTTTTGCCATTGATGTTGGCTCAAATTTACATACTATTTATGTAGCATCAGTCATCAGTACAATAATTCCAGCGCGTAAGAGTCGGCGACGCGTGAAGGCTGGCCCCTGGCACGTTTGGGGTGCAAAAGGGTGGTGCACGGTTCTAGATGGATTCAACGAACCACCCTCTCTCTATCCCTCAGCCAAACGCTAATACGCGAGCCCTCAGGCAAGCCGAGGTATTTGCTGTGGCGAAGCATGAGCAAATGTCCGAGGGAATCGAAAACAAACTCGTATTCCTGAAGAGACTGGAACCACATCGCGTGGCAAATGATCGCCAAAGCTGAAGGCCTTCCAAACTTCAAATACCATTTATAAAATGGAACCAGACCGTTGCGGTTCGAGTCTGTTCTCTGAAGGGAATGTGCTTTTCATGTCTGCTATCGTGTCTTGAGCTGGTATATATCTCAGAACTAGGATCCCTTGCATCTGTCGAACGAAATCAAATCGAGATTGTCTAGCTAGAAGTGGTAGAAGTTCTTTGCTCGATCAGTTCATACGAATCCATGAACGAAAGCGTGAACAGCACAGGGAAGTCTCGAGCACACAAACGGCTCGAGTGGTTCAAGCGTGCGCGGGTGTAGGAAGGTGGCGTTAAAAGGATCACCTCTGGTGTCAGTATCAGCTTGAAGGTCCTTTGATCCAGGCCGTCAGCAAACAAGAACTCGGATGGTGAAGGCAGCCAGCCACCAAGCTCTAATGCTTCATGTAAATTTCACGAAAAGGGACCTCCAAGAACTACTATATTGCTTTCCGAACAAATCACTACCCATTGCGGTATACCTTCCTATCCTACAGCCGCTTGTCTCTATATTGTTTTCTCCAAGAACTTCACTCAGTTTACCCGCAGCAAACGGCGGAAAAGTAGGCGCGGATAACGCACACCATCACAGAAGTTGCAATTTAATCGCCAAAATCTTCGAAAGACGAAACTTTCCTTCATGCTCTCCAAACAAAATCCGAGTCCAGTGGTTGTACAACTGATGGTCAACTGGGCTGCTCTGAACTTCTCATTGTCTTCAATTTGGAATTCCGTTCGATTTAGAGTCGTCATGAGTTTCTTCGGGTAAACCAGTCTGATAATCTGAATGGAACGTAGTCATTTCTCGTCATCATATCACGGAATGTAATCCGATCAAGTTTCAAATTTTCCCATCCAGCCGTTCTCCAGTAGACGAAGCATATATATTCATTTCGGACAGTGTTGGAATTGGCGAAAGTCGTTTCCAACGCAAACCAAAACTTTTCTATACCTAAGGTGACGAAGAGTGGAAATGAAGTTAGTAATAGCCGTCGATTGATATCTCCGTTACAGAGGAAAGCTGTAAAAGAGTGTCGCGTTGTTTCTAGAGTAGGGGTTGATTTGTGAAGTAGAAATGCGTGGGTATTGGTAGAGCGTGCGGGTATTCGTTGAACATGGTTTTGCGTTCCGGGCATAAGTTACCGTAAATTGATGTCTTTATAGAGTATCACGTTCGGCATATCTGAACAGTGAGAATTTCGTAAGACCCAAGTACCAACCAACGAACGCGGTGTTTCTTGGTCATATAAGTACCAAGTCTCTTATACATACACATGTGTTGCTCCGGAATCATGTGTGTGTCTTGTAAAGGCAGTGTACGGTATATTCGTAAGGTCCCCTCGTCCCGTGTGCATTCGCTTGGTAGCTGAGGACCGAGGGGTCCCGTCGTCCGGGAACAAGGCCTTATGGCCTGGGCCCTATTAGCCGATGAATGGAGTCGTGGCCTCCCGTCTCACTTGTCTATGCAACGCGTGCACCCGCCGGCATACATCACTGCCAACTTTACTTTTTACGCTCGAAATGGGAAAGAATATGATTACTCGTGTTAACATTCCTGGAATAACGCTTATCCTTACGTTCTATCCGCCTGGTCGCTTCAGTCATCCATCTTTCGCCGCATGGATGGGAAGACGGACATCGATGGTGGCTCAAGTCAAGTCAAGTCAAGTCAAGTCAAGTCAAGTCCAGTCCATCGCCGGATTCTTCGCTTCACGTAAACAGCATTACATCTTGGCACAGGCTATGTGCCTGTGGCCGTGTGAAACCAACACACACCAGACGATATGCAAATATTATACTTCGACCAGAACTCGTCTATCCTCTCTATAACGTTACATATTATCCTATTCAGGGTCTATACTTGACGACTCTATACACGCACGGTGTGAGCTGCAGAAACCATCGGACCGACTAATTCATCGCACATTAGTGTACCATACGTCCATGCGGCAGATTGCTGAAAGATAATTGATGAGTCCCCTGGACTTTCTGATGAAGAGAATTAACTTTTTTTCACATTTTGTTCGCCTTTTGTTACCTACGTTTTTCGCTGTTTCAAATCTAACAATTTTCTCAATATACACACAGTTCAATAGCGTGATTGAATGGTAATTCGCGTCCCAATGCAGAATTGTCTATGCTGTCGCCAAAATGATGATCTTTACAGTTTTGACCACGATTTCTTAATCCCTGGACGTTACCAGTATTTTTAACTTCCGCTTTTGAGAGAAGGGAAGTTTTTATAATCAGCCCGAAAATTAAAAATTGAGTTTTCACCAGATCTTCACGTTTTCAGGTCCAGAAAATCGCCTCCGACCATTTTTAAATTGACGTCTGGGTGCATGATCAATTTAATGCCCAACGAAATGTCTTGAGAATGTATGACGAAGTCCAATGATTCTGGATTCATTCGATCGACTAGTTTTTGAGTAATCAAGCGAACAAAATTTGACCAAAAAAAATTGATAAATATTCATGTATCGAGAACGAATCAACGAATTTTGATGATTTTGATCTTCATCGATAGCATTTGCTCCAACTCACAATAAGGAATGACTCAATTTTGGAATAGATCAATGCAGCAGTCTTGCATTTTTCGCACTTGAAAGATCTGTGCGAGAAGTTTTGGGGCTGGCCTATCGTGATCAGCCGATCCACCTGATTCTTCATATTTGTATTCATTTGGACTGATTTTCATCAACCATGAAAGACGAAGCAGAGGACATAGAATTTCTGAAGTAGAAAAAAGGGAAAGAAGAAAGAATATTGTTCAAGATTTGGTAAATTGCGTTTTCCATTTTAATTATTTATTCTTTTCTTTTAGTCTCTAATTCTTTCTGCAGATCTTTAGGAAATTTGGAATAGAATTTAGGAAGTATTCTGAAGCGAGTGAACGTCGCGCGTCGCTCGTCGCCCGTCGGCAGACTGCAGCAGCATTTCGCGCGAGCTATCCATACCGCTATTCATACCACCGTAAAGAAGTCCGGACCACACCGCAGAATGCAAAAAAAGATACTCTTTTTCCCCCCTCCTCAGCGTATATCCCCCTTTCGCGTCCTCTCCCCTCGCCCTCTGCTCCCCCCCCCCCCCCCCTCCTGGACGCTTTACAAATTATTCAATTAGCCCGCGAATTAAAGTATACATATTCATTGCCGAGAAGCGAGCTGCACGCGCTTCCTACAAAATATATATACTGTACACACCGCGCTGCAGGATACACATAAACAAGGAAGAGATAGTTACAGGTACCTTTTATACCTAGCTATACATACCTACGTCGGGAAGTTGGATGGCTTAATAAACATGCAGTTTTACGAAGGTTAGTATATGGCTACCGAATTGTATTGTGCGGCGGCGCTAGTCTATATTTCAAGTAATTTGACTCGAACTGCTGCAGTTTTCAAGGGGTTATATTCACTCAGAAAATTATTTTACCATCCTGTTTGGAATCGTGAGTAAAATTAATGAAATCCTTCGAAATTATCAGATTTGATATTCTGAAATCATGCTTTAAAATCACAGGAAATCATTATAATAATTATTCCCTTACAGCATTCTCGTGAACTTTGGTCGATTATAGCAAAAAAAAGTTACATAAAGCTGTTTGAAACCAATGCAATCATTCGGGCAATCACAAGGAATCGATCTGAATCGAAGTCATTAATAGACTGATCAGCCCTTCGGCAGTTTTCCTCGTGGATGTAGACATGTAGTCGATGTCATGTGATTTTATTTCCTTCCGTACAGTTCCCTTCATACCGATGACCAGAACCTGCCTAAGAGAAGTAAATGTGCATAGATTTCCTCCTAGATGGAATTTCGAAAATTGGAATGAATCTGGCGTTGGTAAGCGAGGCGTTATGCTTCTGAAAGGAATTCCGCATCTAGAACAGAGAGTTGTTGTCAGCGAGGCCGTATTGCAAAAAGTGGCAAATAAAATAGCAAATAAAATACAGGCTGGCTTGGGGGACAGAACCGTGTGCGAGAGGAGTGGGTTGTGTGTTGAAAGCTGTATACTATGGAATGACTGCATTTAGCGAGCTCGAAGCTTGCGTTGAAGGGTTTGCGATTTGGAACGGTAGCTGGAAAAATGCGCGTTTTAATTGTATCGCTAATAGTAGACCGTTTACAAGTCCCCGCCATATAGTGACTGCTCATGAATAGGGAAAATTTATCGCGGAAGAGTAGGTATAAGGGACAAGAATAATACGCTAAATAATTATATAACAGGTCAGGTATGCTTGCCTGCAGCACTCTATGCAGCAGTTTTCTACCTTGAAGCAAATCCCACAGGAAAAGTAGAATGGAGTGAAAGATACAATCTCTTCTTCTGGATCGGCTGAGATAAAGACGATAACCGGAGTACTATGCTCCGAGATGTACCTACTGTAATTATTTGTAACCGAGTAAAGTGCCTCATTTTTTTCTTTAACCAGCCTGTGCTTCGTATTCTCACCAATTGTATCAACTGTACGGACTAATGCGGCATAATTCATATTTTCACGCAATTTCTTTGCTTGTTCTTCTCTTTCTTGCGAGTTTAATTTTTTTTCTCGTTTTTTTTTTTTCACGTGAGGAATAGTTATAATCGAGGGCGCACATGCATCTATGAATCTGCCAAGAATCGATTATTCAAACATCAGGTGTAAGATTTGAAGCGCCGTCATTGTTTAATAATGTTTTTTAATGTCAGAAAATTTGTCTACTCGAAATACTTTTTTTAAATTTGGATTCACCCAAAAATTACGTATCCGTCTCTCTTCGGAATGACGAACCAGAATCTTGATACGTCGATTGATTTAAGAAAAACCGGAATTTAACACAATTAGAATTTAATTATCGTGAAATTCCACGATTGTCAAAATTTCGCAATCTGGTTCATCGTTTTGACGAGCCTTATTTTACTAAAACGTCGTTGAAATTCCAATTGATGACATTAACTTTTGTACATCAACTGACATGTATGTACATTTCGTCAAAATATTATACTAATTTCATTGGTCAGCGAAGCTTTGATCTGAATGATGAAAATATAGCATAGTAGTTGTCAACTTCGGATCATATCAGGGCCTCGAATCACTGCACGAAAAATGAAAATCCCAAAAAGTGAAAAATGTTGACTCTAATTGTTCGTTCCAATTATATGAGAAATATTTTTTTCTAATATCGTATTTAGAAAATTTTGCGTGGAGATATTATAGAGCGACGTAGTTTCGGCGACGTACTAAGATTATCATATATGATATTTAATATAGCAGGTTGATCCGTGCGGAGCCTACACCCGCACCTATCCAATTCCAACGGAGGGTTACCTCGTAATTCTTTTAGTAATGTTTAATATGAGACGGGTGACGTAAGTGCGGCTAATAAAACGGAAAATATCAAGACGCCTTACGGCCATATTATGCATCGGTGGGTTTATTATGCGAAATTCAGAAAAAAAGAAGATGAAAAAAAAACGTGATGTCTAACCTGGCAGATGTCCGGGATGTCACCCCGTCCAAGAACGAGATATATACAAGTCCAAGTATATACCAGGGCGTCTTAATTCCATACGGAACAGCGTGAGCTCGAGGGATCTTATAAAGAATCGCAAGAAAAAGATGGAATTAATTATCTCCCCTAAGTCAGTGTAAGAGGCTTCCCTCATTTTCTCCAATTTAGTTTCAAGACTGTATTTCGCAGGCTTGAAAAATGAACAACTCTTGCAATAAAAGATGGTCGAACGATGTCCATTATATAGTCCAAGTGAGAATTATTAGGATATAAGAATTAGCAGCTGCCTATATCTTCGCTAATTGAAAATTTCTTTGATTCATAAGTATATAGGCACGAAGGCGAACGGCTTTCGTACATGATACGAATTAGATATTATTAATAACCCCCTACGTTGCGATCCTGAATATAATTCTAATCTAATTGTCGATGAATTAGTTCCGGAAGGCTTTGATGCAGCCGGCTGCCCGACGTATACCAGATGCATATTTTTTTCTTTGGCTAGTAGGATAAAATGAGTAAGTGTAGGTTAAATATAATAAGGATTGAGGTGGAGCGCTACTTTGTTGTTGTTAAAAATTGGCAGTTAATTAAGTCCGCTTGCAGCGCGTACTACCTACTACCCCTTGTGGCCGCAAGATAGGCGCCTCTCCGGTCTCAATTAATCCAATTACACGCTCCCGTATCCTAATTACCTATCAAATGGAATTATTATCACACGCGGCGGTGTCTCTAATGAACGTTATTAATTGCTTTATGATTTTCCGATAAAGACGTAGGCTTCGTAAACTCGGTAATCAAGTTATTATCATCACGTCATTGTTGCGGTTCTTCCTTCAGCGTACTTAATACCTTCGTGTATCCGTATAATACTCACGAAGGCTGCAGGTTGCTCATCATATACCCTCGTATTATATACCTCATAGGTGCAGTATTTCCCTTACTTATTTTTCTCATAATTTTATAACTCAACACGCACGCACGCATGTCCAATCCAACAAGAAACTCACACACACACACATAGACGCCTATCCGTCTATCTATCGCGTTACTTTACTACGGTATGGTGGAATTCGATGTGAAAAACACGTATGGAGATCGTTAACTGTCGCCTGTCACAGGCGCGAGTCTATATAACGAAACCGATTTTATCCGCGTGTCGGTGATCGTTCCGGGCAGACCGGCCTCACTATCTTGCCATACGACGTATATATAAGCGGCAGTCTGCAAGGCAGTTCCCCTAATTCCTTATCTGGCCAATTTGACGACAGACCACCTTTTCGATAGCCAACCTTATACCTATATGTATAATACCTTATACCCTACTGACAACTGCAGCACCTCTCGAAGGAACAGGTGCTACGTGTTATATGTTATAGTATATATAGGTACATTGAACAGGATGCACGCTTCTAGCCTGCACCTGACCGCCTGCGTATAACGACGTTATATAGGTACCTACTCAACTTCACTATCGTGGCATGCAGTCTTGGGTTTAAGTATATTGTACCCGTGTATCGGCTCATTTCATCGCCCCAATTGATTGTCAATCGATTATTATCGTCTCAAATCAAAGTCAAAGTGTTCATTTCCTCGAGTGGTTCTTTCAAGTTTCAATTTCCATTTACGGTGAGTGACTTTGGACTTTTTGGGCAGAATTGAAGTTGATCCAAAGGGTCAAAATTCCGAATTTGATAGAAAAGCAATTATAATTTTCTAAATAGCACTTTAGAGTTCAGAACTTGTAAATTCGGAAAGCAGAGAGCTCAAAGATCCGAAAGTTGAAAACTCAGGAAGTCCAAAAATCCGCAAATTTAAGGGGAGCTCATGACAAGCTGTCAAATAAACGACGTTGCATGGCGCAAATTCCGAGATTCGGAGTTTTGACTTTTCGAATCTTTAGCTTTCGGAATTTTGAACCTTTAGTGCTTTTTGATTCGAAGTTGACGTAGACGTACGTAGACTTTCGGGGAAATAATTTTTTCTGAAACTCTGAGTCAGTATAGTATAAAAATTCGGAATTTTGACCTTTCCTAGCTTTTGACTTTGGACTTTGGGAGGTAGGAAGGAAGAGTGCAGCAGCTGTGTCAGTGAGTAAGAAACGCTAAGAAGACGAGAACGACGAGATACAGTCCGGAGAGTCATTACGATTCAGGACTCCTCGCCAGGACGATGCATAGTTTCGCGTGTCAGTTTGTTTTTTACGAACGAAGAACCGTGGGCGAGGAACGGTGGTCACGTCCGTTCGTCCGTTCGTCGGTCGTCTGTCCGGTGTGCACGTCGCCGCTCCGTGAGCGCCGCGCCCTGCAGCCCCGCTTCGTCGTTCTTAAGTCCGTTAAAACAATCCACAAGATCGGAAAGAGAGGAGGAAAGAAACGGCATAGGGTATTGTAGCGGGTAAAACCCGCGGGGAGTTGAACGGTACGAATTATTCTTCGCTCTTTTCGTACGATATTATGGCGAATCGCTGTGGCAATCGCCATGATGATCATAATCGAGGAATCAGTCGACAAAGGTGCGAAATTGCGGCACATTGGCACTTCTTCTGTTTCTTCTTCTTCTTCCCGAGCAGAAATTGTAGAACGGCCGCGGATCTTATAAAACGGCCCAGCAATGTACCAATATTGGTTGACTGGTAGAACGGTTTTGTACCGTCGAATTCGGTCGGCCCTGCATTGGTACAATATTGGCGGGTAATCGACGGTTCAGCATCGGCGTCATACATCCATTCGATATTGGTTCTATATTGGCGAATGATGTAACGGCCACACATGACCATGCATATTCGGACCAACATTGGTCTTGTAATGGCAGCTATGGCGCGGAAGAGGCTTGGGATGGTTCCTCGGACCAACATTGGTCCTGAAATGGCAGCCCAAGCATGGGGGAGATCTTGTAATGCTCATTCGGACCAATATTGGTCTTAGGATGGCAACCGAAGCACGGAAGAGGCTTGGGTTGGTGTCTCGGACCAACATTGGTCTGGGAATGGTAGCCCAAGCATGGCAGAGATCTTGGTATGCTCATTCGGACCAATATTGGTCTTGGGATGGCAACCAACGCACGGGAGAAGCTTGGGATGGTTTCTCGGACCAACATTGGTCTGGGAATGGCACCCCAAGCATGGCAGAGATCTTGGTATGCTCATTCGGACCAATATTGGTTTGAGGATGGCAACCAACGCACGGGAGAAGCTTGGGATGGTTTCTCGGACCAACATTGGTCTGGGAATGGCACCCCAAGCATGGCAGAGATCTTGGTATGCTCATTCGGACCAATATTGGTTTGAGGATGGCAACCAACGCACAGGAGAGGCTTTGGATGGTGTCTCGGACCAACGTCGGTCTGGGAATGACAACCCAAGCACCGGCAGTTTCCCGGTAAACTCAATCTGCCCATCATTGGTGCCAGAACGGCAATCAATGTTCCAAGTAGTACCTCAATAGCGCATTGCGAGCTCAAACTACCCGTGAGTTCCTGTGGTCCTGTGGCGTCGGCGTTGGCTTCGTAATCTGGTGGTCGTGAGTTCGAATCCCGAGATGTTGGAGATTTTTCTGTGTCTTACATGTATAAAATTGTCCTATTTTCAAATGTTTCCAGTAACTGCCACGAATGACCAGTTTGTAATTAATCACATGATAGCTTGGCGGTGATATAATTTTTGTTTTGTCCGGCCCCGAGCAGAAACGTTGAGACGGCCGCCGATAATCATTGATGGGCCATTAACGGCTCGAAAACGGCAAACCGATACAACGGCTGTGTATCGTCTGTTCATATCGGTCCAGCCGTGGTACGATATTGGTTGTCGAATGTAACGGCTCCATCTCGGCGTGCAATGTCGGCCCATTGTCGGCCACAGAACGGCGACCAATGCAACGGTCGTTCGTCGGCTCACAATGTCGATCCATTGTCGGCCACAGAACGGCGACCAATGCAAGAGTGGTTTGTTGGCGTGCAATGTCGGCCCATTGTCGGCCACAGAACGGCGACCAATGCAACGACTCGTTCAGAATGCTGGCCCAATGTAGTTTGCCGCGCTGCGGCCAATATCTTACCGCGTCACATGCCAAGGATGGCCCAATACTAATTCAAATGTGTAGGCCAATATTGTCGCGCGGCAAATAATATTGGCCCAACGTCGCGCCGCTATGAAATTTCTGCTCGGGTTATTCAAGTAAAAAAAGATGCCTCCAGGATACTCGACGAACGACTCGTAGCTATACGCCCTGGAATTGTCAGATAATCCAAGATGATCGCCTAATGGCGTTAGAAAGGCGTCATCTCCGTTAGTGCTGCTGGCTGCTGCTGCCTCGGACTTAACATTAGCATAAGCCTCCTAAAGTCTAAAGCCTTGACGAACAAGTAGCGAACGCGGAGTCGAGGGTCGCGAAGACCCAAAAAGTGTAAGTGACACGAAAAGATGAAGGAGATCGACCCCCGGCAGGGTATATTCGATAAAGGGTCTTCCGAATTGACCGTATGCTACTATATGTACCGGAAATATTGACCCGACTCAGTGAAACCATATGTACTTTTCAAATTTGGCAATTTTTTGTTCATGGAGTACTTACTGGCTTTTGAAAACCTTGAAAATTCGAATGACCGCCAAATCCAAGGACTTCCAAGCACTGATGACACTCATTTTCCGAATCCTCAGAACCTCACAAATACTTTTTCAATAAAAAGCACTAAAAATGCACAGTCAGATTTCCTCAAATCTGTTCTATACTTTTTTTTCAAATGTATTTCCTGGGAGTAGGTTCTGGTGTTCCGTTTGAATTTTATTTCCGTTAATCATTAAGCCGAATGATTTTTTTCCGTTTAGGTTATTCCGAAAAGAACAGGCGCTCTATCCGCGTCGATAAATTACCAGGTTGATATAACGAGCTGTTGTTCATTACGTTAGGAAGAGATTATACACCGATCAAACAAGCGGGCTTTGTTGTTGACCAAAAATACCGTGAAATGAAAAAAAGAGAATTAAACAAAAAAAAAAAGGACAAAATTCCCCTTGACACATGTTTGATGATTCGGTGTTACGTGCCCGGTGCCGGACGAGCATGTCGGTGAACAATAGTTGGATGTATTGGACATACCTGCCTACGTGCGAATGCAATTCATTAGCCATTTTATTATTTCCCTGATGTACGTCTAGGAAAAGGATCAATAAATCGCGAGGGTAATTCCAAGGCGATGAACGTTTTGAGAAATCTTTTTTCATCGACGAGGATCAGATTGATACGCGATAATTTTATATACCATTTCATCGTTGAGTTTATTCAATCCACGAATACGTGATCGAGCCTGATTTACTACTTGAATCATGGCCGTAACCTATACGCTCTCCAAGTCGATGCGATGGACTAAAGTCAAGGCTGCAACCTCCAGGGCGCCAGCCGTCGTGCAAAAGATTTTTGACGAAGCTAGAAGCTGAACTTGGACGAACTCTGGCGTTCGATCCCGTATGCGGATTCATCGCGATCGTTGAGTAAAGACTCGAGTTTTATCCCAAGCCTGCAGGTAAAAGAGAACCAAAAAATTTGGTTCGATCTAGTAGGTGCAAAATCAAAGTCGTTCAAGTCGAAGCTAAGAAGTACGAAGAGCGTGTTTTCTCCCCGCGTTAATTTATATATTTTTCTGACGCGCCCATATACGAGTTAGGTATCCATTGTGTCGTGAGCCGCTCCGAATACATTAAACATAGCGTCCGATGACTCGGAGATTTCGTCTTGCTCGCTGGTTGAGAGACCGAGTAGGTACGTAATTATTCCGGGGACAAAAGGTAGTCGTGTAATGGTTGAAACTATTCCCCACGACTTGGTTTCTTACGGATCTAACTCCAGGCGTAAATCATTTGGTGTCAAAAATCGTCTGATGACCATGCAGCCTCAGTGCAGATGCGATTTTTCTAAGAGTAGCTACCAATTCCTCGGAAGACGTATGCCATGGTAGTCGCAGCAAGGATTTTGGAAAAGGCCAGAACCTCAACCTTGGCAAAACATCGATTTTTTTCAGAACAACAAAAACAGCTTCGTATTCGGAATACAAATTGGTGCCCTTCTAATTCTACCGTCGTTCACCGTTCCCGATATACATGATGATCGTTGTTCGCCAGGAGCCGTGTACGCCGCACGATCACCGCCTCGTGCTAGTTCGTGTAACGGACAATGCTTGGAACAGCACGGTACATCATCCTCCGCAAAAGTTGGCCTCGAATATTCGTCAGGATTTTTTTCGGGTGTGTTCAAATTCCCACTGGTGACTTATAAGGCCAGGTGTTGATAATTGTCGTATAACTACGTGCTCGTCAACGATTCCCACGGGGAGTTCCTGTCGCTAGGCACTTTTCACCGGAGGATCTATTCACTTCCCACCAAATCGGAAGGACCCTCGAAACCCGCGGGTTCTGCAGCGCTGCACTATCGGAAAAACAAAAGAAATCTGTGTAAAAACAAATATCTCCAAATGAAAATGACGTAAGTATATGAAACATAATGTATTTTGAAGCTGGAGGGATGGAGAATTCAGGAAAACTATTTCAATGCAGATAAACTCAGTTTATGATCTTGAATTACAAGGTCAAAGTCAGACTTATCTGAAAAAACTGCTTTTGTACCATTTTGAGCACAGATACGCATGCTCTAGTGTCAAATAAAGTGAATCATCTCTTTGTTTTTGAAACAGGGAACCAGATTATGACCTCCCAACAAATTTTTTGTTTTCAAATTAGTCTGACTTTGACCTTGTAATTCAGGGTCATAAATTAAGTTTATTCCCATTCGGATGGTTTTCCTGAATTCTGCATCCCTCCAACTTCAAAATGCACTTTGTTTTCTTTTTCATGTCGCTTCAATCTGGGAATATTTGGTTTTGACACTGATTTTTCCGGTTTTTCTGATAATGCAGCGTTCGTCCTCACCTGGAAACAATTAATCGTCGGGAAAAATTACCTGATTCACGTTTTGTGTTCTGTCTCGTCGATTCTAGTCCCGAAGTAATCGAGTCCAGAGAAATTTCCACTTTTGCCTGCATCTGAAAAGACGTTTCGATGTCTGAAGTTTCGGGGTGAAAAACGTAGTTTGAAATGCTGAGGATGTCCTTGGTTCATATCTTTTGCAGGTTTTTCAGAATTAAAAAATACACGGGGACCGCCTGGCTGGTCGTCCGTCCACCTACGAAAGTCAGGTCATCATATCACGTAGTCGAGAATCACGTACGAACGTAGAGTCCATCCGCTTGGCGGCGAACCATTCGACCTTCTTACCGCAGGTTGTGTTGGTCCCGTCTTCCCAAGGAGCTGGTATCCCACCTCATAGCATAGCCTATGGTGAAGTTCTTGAGTGCAGGTAGACATACGCCAGCTAGCAAGACAGAAGTTATCCAAGACCACGTGGACACGGTCCTGCGTGGGAACCTCAGCTGTCACACGCACAGAAAACCTTCTCCACAGCGTCGTGACTCTCCTTCAACTCCTTTGAGTCTTCTCCTTTACTTAGCGAGATGTCTAGTTGACAGAGTTAGCCCGACTCCCCCGTATAGCTATAAGGCTACTATCTAACTTTGCTAAATTAAAGCAATAGGTAGATACATACGTCCACGTATATACTAGACTACTAGATCAACCTGCAACGTCAAAGAAACCAGTTGCGGTTCCAGGAAAACAAACACTTTTGCTAGTTAACCGCAGCACCATGTTGCAGAAACTTCGTATTCAACGGTGTTACACCCGTGAGCAATTAATTAGTCGATTATGTCCGAGCATTTTTATGGCGAGTGAATGTCTCTTGTTAATTGTTGAGCTCTCATGGGAACCGATCACGTTCCGGTCTATGAGAATTATGAAATTAACCAGGATCAAGAGCTTTGAGGAAGTTGCAAGGGTTCTTTCAGTTCGTTTCTCTCATCTCAAAGAATTCATAAACCAGATTCGGGCTAGTTGAACAAGTTGCGCAATTTGACCGTTCAGGTTTGGCAATTCTTTGGATGGATATTCTCTAAATTCTAGAAATGCTCAAAACATTTTTTTTTTTAATTTATGAGGAGGATTTGACCCGCAAACCATGTTTGACAGAATCTGTTATACGTTTGGTCCAAAATGTAAAAAATCTATAAAACCACTTGGTTGTCATGAAGAAGATATTAACGCCTTCAGATGATCCTCAGGGTGTTTTTCCTTCGTTTTCTTTTCAATTAACGACAAGGAGTTTCGAAAATCTAGCCGTAAACGAAAGATACGTATACGGTATAATTATTCGACAATCGTAAGAAACGGTTCAGATTAAACGATTCAGATAAGTCCCTGACACGAGGGAACTTCTATAATCGCGTTAGTTCGAGATGTTATCCTGACTTAGTCTCTCCCCCTCCTACCCGTCTCTCTTTATTTTCATCTCTTTCCATCTTTTTATCCATCTGCCACTATCCATCCCCCTTACTCTCTCTCTCTCTCTCTCTCTCTATTAACATTTCCTTCAAGAGAGAAGCGAGAGACGAGCAAAGAGCTATCTAGGAGATGCTCCTTCAGTCAGGAGGCAGCGCGCTCATCAGTGAACTCAGCTCGTTTAAGAATTCCGGTAAATTCTCTTGATCCGCGTCTAGGCTGCTATACTCTCCGATAAGGCTCTTGCCTCCAAATGTAGACCCTGGAGACTGACTGATTTATACTTCCGACCAGGTAAGCGAGAACCGTAGCCAACCGGCGCCCACTATACGTAAGTCGGCAGCAACATCACCAACATCAGCGAGGGATTTAGGATTATAATACTTTTCAGAGAGCTTCGCTCCGCTGACATCATTATGTCTAGTTCCACTCCAAGGCACTCGCCCGTTGCTTCTGCTTGTACTTGTACGACTTAGTCGAAATCTTGGTTCGTCTATCTTTTCTCTATATAGGTATGTAGAGGTGATGTCTCTCGTTATGTAACAAAGAAAACGATCTATGGTTTGAAAAATGAAAAAAATTAAGAAAATAAAAAAATGAAAAACAAAAAAAAACTGTGTGTCTACTCTATTCCCCACGCATTGTCAAGTATATATACAGTAAGAAGATACGAATAATTCGACGGCATCGTCACCTACTCAGATGTAAATCCGATATCGAACTCTCGAGCGTCCGCAGTGTCTGGATGATATGTGAATAGATAAAGCCCGGGGTTTACGTGTTTCTTTGTCCCGGTATGAAACTACGTGTTCTCTGGTTTAAAGTCTGCGTGGGTAATGGAAGGATTGTTATTTTTTATTCATTTCTTTATTTCGCATCTTGAGCTTTACTGCGTTTCGACTCAAGATTTTTTTTTTATACGCGAGCAATGATCTCTGCTAAGGTCGAGTTGGGTTGCGAATGTAGTCGAGAGTCCCCGCGGTACGCGATGCTGCAGCACAGTCTGCAAGGAATTATTCCGTAAACGAGAATTAGAGGACAAAATTTTTTGGTGGAAAAAATAAGAAAACCATTCGTCCGTCTAAAGAAACGTTCTGCGGATATGCGATTCAGATCTCGGTGCATCGTCGTCGTTGAGGACCGCGCGCGCGTTGAGATTTATTTGTCGGGATTCTCAGTCGGACGTACGCTGTTGACTCCAGGACTATCCGGGACTCTGCAGCTCAGGCTGCTGGAGCCAGGAGCCTCCTCCGCCCGTTGCCCGGCAAGATGTCCGCGAAGATAAAGTCCCGACGAACAGGAAACGCAACAGACTCGCTGACTCTCAATGAAAAGGACGCATCCCCCCGTCTCGTCTCGTCTCGTCTCGTCTCGTCTTGTCTTGTCCTGTCTCATCCCAGTCCCAGACCCTTGGAGGGCCTATACTCCTCCTGAAACCTTCGTGCAACGCTAATGAAAGATTAAAATGCAATTTCAAGTGCAGAGGGTGGAACGTCATACAGATATATATACCTGCTCACGAGGAAGTCGTCCGAAGACGCGTCTAGCCTACGAATGAGTTTTCTTGAAATAGTTCCTATACATGGGGCAAGGTAGAGGAAGATTCTCAGGTTAATTCATACACGAACAATTTAAGAAGAATTTAAAAATCGAGAAGTAGTTGTGAACGCTTTTGACAAAGAAATTATCGAAAGGCGTTGATTGCGTCGCAGGGGGTGAAATAGTTAGTGAAAACGTTTTATAGTCGAGGCGTTAAATCAGCCCATCGTAGTACCATTGGGTTATGTATTTGTGTACATAATATCCATCTACATATATATATAAATGATAATTTATAACTATTTGAGAAAAAGCTATTGCCAATGAATCTTGGCCTGCAGGCGAGGCGGGGCGAGACGAGTTTGTATATATTGTAGAATGATTTCCCTCCTCTTCGTAATATCGCTTCTTCGCCCCGTTTGTAAGTTTATTCATTCTCTCCATTGAGTCGTACGATCTAAGAATTATAACGTGTAATTTTATTGTCGCCGATCACAGTCCCGCGGTTGAATTATAGCCTCGCGCGTTCCTGGTGGTCCATGCGGTTACTTTACAGCTCCGATACCGTAAGGCATTTAATACATACGACACTATGCATCAATGATTTCTAGACTCGAAATTACTCCTCGTGCTACCCTGCGTGCTAAGTTATACCCTAGAACAGCCTAAGACGCATCTTTTTTTTCTCAAAATTCCATTTGCCTGAGAAATATGTGCTGCAGTCTGCTTTAGAATGCGATTCGGTCTCCATAAGACACTATATCAAGTAAATTTGTCAATGTGATACTATTTCAGATCGATTTGTCAGATTGAAACTCTCTGGGGTTACGATTTGTCAATTTTACACTATGTGGGATTATCTGACAATTTGACACAGCAAGACATTTTCTGTTCAACATTGTAGTGCCGAAATTCAGAATGAACCACAGATATGCAGGTGAATTTGGAACACAACCATATTTTACAGTCTTTGTACATTTTTTTCAATCCAAGCCAAGAAGCTCCTGAGCTTCATAATAATCCGATGATTCAACGTCTGCTGGATTTATTCGTGAATTAGATGATTAGTTTAGAAAATTAGAAAACGTACAAAAAATGAAATCAAAGTATGCAAAGACAGAAGAATCTGATGATCAATTCTGACAGCCAAAAGCTTGTCGGAGCTTTCATTTGCCAGGATAGCTTAGCACCGTTTGCAGGGTCATGCAAATGAAATGTCAAAACATAAAAAATTGCCTGACACTCTTCTGAAAATGAAAATCAATTGACTGTGCGATGAAATCATAAGAAACTTGAGTAAGACTCATAGTTTTACCAGATTCAGCACCGTTTTTGCATGATCACGTCAGTAAAATCTCAAAGGAAGTTGATTTTTGACCCAAGCTAATGCAGCAACCTCTTGAACAAAGTGCCAATTTGAAGGTAACGAAAAGTGCTGCATAGTCAGACTCTGCACATATCGCGCAAGTGTACAGTTTAAATTGGCTGAAAGTTGAGAAAGGGGGGGTAGATGTAACGCGATACGGGAACCCTCCGCGTTGCTTTGAAGTTTTCTTCGGCGAAGAAGCTGCACCCCGCCCATAGGTAGGTAAAGGTATAGGGATTTGCTGTAGCCCGTTTGTCTTCGTGGGCAATACATCAGTCTGGTGGTTCTGCCCGTTTGATTCGCGTTGACGAAAGGAAGAAGCACAACTCGCTCGTCTTGCCGAAGTCACTGCAGTGCATTGAGAGCTGATCGTGAGCTGAGCTGAGCTGAGCTCGGCTCAGCCCGGGAAACCATGTCGAAACTTTAAAGAGAGCAATCCGCTGTATGCCGGCGGAGAGGACACACCCGTTGAATACACAAGAGACACACTTGACATTTTTTGCGCGAGCGCGCGCCTCTTATTTGGGCCATGGGGCCCCCAGGCCTAGAGGGGCCCGGAGGCCAGACGGAATTCGGCTAAATGCATTGATTAAGCTCCTGACATCAGGCCGGCAGCGGCCACCCTGTCTCCGTCCTGATCCTGGACCAGGCTCGGCCCAGGTCTCCGTCCGACTTTTTTTCTACCGCAAAACTTGATTCGTGATTCACAGTCGATGTTTCCGAAGGACTAGTCGCATAGGGAACTTTGTTTACAATCGACTGTTAGCAAATCACCGGCTTATAGTTATTACTGTTTCACCCCAAGTTAGTTAATTTCTGCAGATTCTTGCAGGACCTGAGTCGAAGGATATCTTCAAGTGCGGAGTGAACTCACATTGAAGTTTTCAAATTTTACGTGACTTTTTACATACTTTAGCATTTCACCTGATTGCGAGACACTCAGAACTGATAATTTGTTGAATTTGTTAGAAGAATTGTGGCAGATGATTCTACCGACTGATTGTGATGGTCATCCAGACTTGAGTAGTTCTTTATGAGGTACTTGAGCTTTTGGCTAGATCTTTGATGAATTAGAAAATCGTGACCAACTAATCAGAACCAGTGAATTGAATCACATAGCAGCCTCTCGGCATCAATCAGCCTCGTGCGAATGGTCAAATAATACGCAAAAATGCAAAAGAAATCCTCATTTCAGTGCACCGAACAATCCGGTTACTTTTCAAGTTCAGTTAAATGGTCGATAGTTGAATGAAGCTGAAGCTATCAGCCAGAGCTAGCAGCCAAACGTCAAGCTAATCGTCTTCCAAATAGGATAATGCAATACAGATTTTTTACTTCTTTGGTCAAATTCATTCACTTTTCATGAAACATAGCGGAATTCAGGGTTTTTAAAATTTTGTCGGTTGATTTTCATTCACTTAAAATCATTGAGCTGCCATAATTCTGGCTGCTAGCTTCAACTCCATCACAGTTGATAAAAGAAGTTGTTACCAAGAGTCAACTCTTGTAACGTGAAACTATTAGAAGTGCAGCATCAATTGACTGATGCGTAATGCGTTCGGTATGACCTGCCATACCTGAAAATTTACCACAAAAATCATTATTTTGCTGGGGAAATCGCGCAGCGTATGAAAACAGAGTTTGTCCAAAGCGTGACTCTCGTCTTTGGGATCGGCAGTTAGTCCAAACCGTTAAAGCGACTAACGTGACGAAGAAGAACACGAGTAAAGGTGAGAGCTTTGCGATCCGGAGATGCTGAGAAGTTCTTCGCACGAAGGTTTAGAATTAAATGAATGAATGAATGAATGAATGAATGAAAATGGAGACACAGGGACGAGATGAGACCTCCACGAGCTGATCGCTGAGCTAGGCGAGTCAAGCATGATGTGTGGAGCTCCTCATTCCTGAATCTCGTACAAGAGCAAACCCTGGACCACAACGAGGAGCGAATAGTTTCAGCATCACCATCTACGGAATTGGCTGGATGATTAATGGCAGTCGAAGTTGCCGTCGGCCCCGGACTGGACCGAATTGTTTGGTAGACGTGTAAAAAAGATCCCCGATGTTAAACCTGTCCTGCGTCTGTTCGTACTGCTCCCTCGCGGGCTGCTACCAGCTCATCTCTTCGTTCTTATCTGACTCTCCAGATATTCGCCTCCTTCAATATTTCTCTCTTACACAATTTTGCACGCTCGTTCGTTAGCCCGTTCAATTTTCGGCAAATTTATTACACTGGAGACTCACGCTCACACGTGATTATTTAGCAAAAATTTTCGCAAACGCGTAGCTGAGGATAACTTCCAAGGATGTTAGGTTAGCTATACGTCACGTTGATCAATCGGGAAAAGTGAGATGTTGACTTTCTAAAGTTAGCAAATAGGATCGCGGGAAGCTGTAGACTGGCCTGCCTCTGCAGTGTTAAAGCGACAAGTCACGCGACGTTCGATCGCTTATTTGTACCATAAATCAACCCAGGTTTGCCCTCCAATTTTTGCTAAACTTTCGAAAAGAAAGAAAGAAAGAAAGAAAAAAAAAAAAGAAAAAAAATCATTCAATCCGTGGTTCAGTAGGTATGTACCTACCTACGAATATAACCTCCGGGTTGAATCCGAGAGATCGAACCGGCACCAAAGCTCCGATCGCATGTCGACTAGCAGTTAGACGCCCCCGACGTAGCATCTTCTCTTAGAATAGCAGTAATTCGGGTAGCAATGTGCAATATCTTCCGTGATTGGAGATTATTACTTTGTGATTACCGGGTTGGATCTAGGCTAGACTGTTACGTATTATGCCAGCCAGCCAGCCAGCCAGCCAGGTAGTTGGTTCAAGTCAGGCTCTCTGTTACACGGATAGACCGAAAGTACATGAGACTAGACTAGAGACGGATCAAAATGAACGCGAACGAACGAACTTATAGATAGACGGAAGCAAAGGCTACCGTCGCTATCTGAACCCTGCGCGTCCCGACGGCCTGAAGGAGTTTAACTTCGTGCATATCGAAGAATGAGTATATATAGCTTCGTGGGAATCGAATGGTTCCCTTAAGGATATCAGCCGAAGAAATAGGCTCGACCTATTCCGCAACGTCTTCTTATTCTTTGGATTTCGTCAATATTTCATCGATCGAAGAATCGCGGTGCCTTGGGCAGTTTTCAATTTAAGGTTTGCTGTATGCCTTTCGATGATTGTTTCGACACTGTTCGTGAACGTTACGCGGATAAAGTAAAGAGAAATTATGCAGTTGGGGCAGCTCGAAGATCGAGATTCGTATCGGGGTTTCAAATGACCAGAAAAAAGGTAGGTATGATTAATTTCCTAACCACCGTAACATTGTAAATCGAGGAACATTTCAGGGGGCGAAGTAAGCGGAAAAGAGGCAAAGGCAGAACGCAGGAAAAATTGAAATACGTGTAGAGACCTGGGTTGGTGAAATGAAATAAAAGCCCGCATTGCTATGTGACAACCAACACCTGCAGCGAGTGACGCGTCATTTGTTGGGAATTCCTTGGGTGTACCGATCACTGTCATTATTATTCCCAAGTAACACACCTTACCGGCTAGTGGCTCATCGCGCGGACCGTCCACAGCAGAAATCTACACGCTGATGTTTTTAATTAATGTATTAAACCACAACAGCTCGCGGTGCGTACTACTCACCCGGCTGCTGCCGCGCTGGCGACCACTCGAGCTTGAATTCCTTCCTTTTCCAAGAATCGTTATCCACCTGTAATTAAACGGACAGGAGTTACGCGTGAAAAAACTACAAACTTCATTTCAAGTATCGTCTCATTGATCTGTTACTCTCTGACGACTATGCATCGTGCATATCGTATGCGTATAGGACTATACGACTATCGGCGAGAACGGGGGATAAAATTCCGTATATAATCCGCCGTGACGTAGACATTACATAGATTTTATAAAAAGATATGGATCTGGATACTCCGTGCCGAGTAAGATAGTGTCAATTAACGCACTCGTGGTGAGAAAAATTGGTAATAGTTAGACGGCAGGTAGGTAGGTGGGTAGATATAAGCTGAGTTGACTTTGTGGATCTGAAATAAAACATCTACAACGTTTTTACACGCTGGTGAAAGTGTCCTAACCCATATGTCACTTGAAGGAATTTCTTCTGATATGAGGAAATCCGTACCGTGGAATTTCATAGCTTTTACGTCGCATAACTAACACCGCATGCCTCTAATCACCAGCAATTAGAGATCGAAAGCTCCGATGGGGGTCAAAATATCGAAAGAGCCAGATTTCGAACGGTCAGAACAACAATTGTTAAAATAGCCATCGTTCAACATGAAAGGCTTTGAAGTGGTAATAAAAAATAGACTATATTATGTTATCTGTCGCTTTTTTAGTACTCGTATTACTATTGAAAATCGAAATATCGGCCATTCTACTTACCTATTGATTTTTCAAAATTTGGACCCTCACCCCGAAAACTCGACTTTCCATCATTGGGAAAATAATTTTCCTTCTGACTCATCCGATGAATAAACGGAATTCGGTGACAAGAATAAGTCGATCGCAAGTATTACTTCATCGAGCCCATTTATGGAGGCTTGAAATATATGAAGCTGAAGCTAGCAGTCAAAATTAGCTGCCAAATGAAATGTGTTAAATAAAAATGCGTCTATGAAGGACAAGAATCCAAATTTTGTCAAGTTTTTAACAAAGCCAAAGCTTCTATTGAATTAGAGACGTAAATCTGTACTGCATCATCCAAATGTAGGAAATGTTCAGCACGTTTGGCTGCTAACTCTGGCTGCTTGTTTCAGCTTCATTTGAAATATCGCAGATAACTTATATACCTACTCGCCATATTTGATGCGGAATTAAATTTTGGAGCAGGATTCGGTCGACCTAAAAGTACCTTGGCTGTTTGAAATTAGAAATTTTGTGGTCCAGCGAGTGAGAATGTCTAACGTGTCGTCATAGGATGAAGTAGGTTATATAGATGTCTCCAGCTCCGCGCTGCGCTGCGGCCCCAGGCGACGAATTATCTCGTCACGCGTGGTTCTATTCAATCGCGGAGACTTGAAATGAAATTGTCCGTCTAATTTTAACTCTACGAGCTTAAAAATGATGGAAGGTCTCTTAGGGATAAGTAAGGGCTGCTCGGGCGTATGGTTGAGGTGGGCTTAATAAAGGGCTTCGCAGCCCCCCGCGACGTCCTGGGTTCGTTCGACGCCGCGTCAGTCAACGCCAACCCCTGGACTTAAACCCCGTAGTCGACCCCATCGACAGGGAATCGGACCCTTTGCGCTTCCTGGTCAAAGGATGGTTATTTCGTTGCCTATAAGTTCGCCCTTTATAGGTACAATTCGTGTACGATTCAAGAAAAACCGCGACCCAACCCTTGCGACATGCGCGAGACATCCTTACGCAGTCCGAGCTTTGAACGTAAAATCACCTTAACGCGTTTACAGCAGCCCACGTAGGAACATGCAGCAGTGGTCAGTTTTTGCACGCTTAGAGTTCTTGCGCAAGAGGAAGGCCGGCAAGCCGGCTGGCTATCTCCGAGATCGGTGGCTCGCACTAATTATCCCATTATGCCCGGCAAATGGCTTCCGTGTTTGAGTAAGAAGAGGAAGAAAAGCCCTGCTGCTCGACCTGTGAGCGGCAGGGAACGAAAAGGGTTAAGTAACTTTTCACAGCGTTTGACAGATAGATCTCGATTAGATATAAGGATAGAAAGATTTTTTTTTGTGCGTGTGGAGATTTTTTTTTTTCAACACACTGAAAGGAAAATGATCATCCAGAAGATTTGCGAGATATTTCTATCCTTTTATGGGATTTAATTAATTTGAGGAACCGATCCTTACCCAATATGTATAGGTACCTGATCCCGAAGGATGGGCCAATAAAGTAGCAGTGGGTATTTCAATAAAATAGCCCCATGGGCACCCGGGGGCCCCCATCGCTTGAATGTGATTAAAACTAGGATCCCCCACAGGAACCCCATAGGAACCCCATCGGCTCCTTCGCTCCAGGGGGCTGATTGTCGAGGGGGGGTAACAACCCTTAAACTAATTTATTGAGATGTCGTCGTGCCAAATCTTGACAGCTAATTCAAACGGGATTTTAATACATTTTCTATGATATATTTAAACCGGAAATTACTGCACCTAAATATGGAGACACCGATCGAATCCATGAGATGATCCTTGCGAAATTCATACGTGAAAATAGGAGAAACGTGAGGTAATATTACGTACCTACAACGAGGTTATAGGTACAGAAACGAGAGCATATTGTACGTGCCTTAGAAATTAGAAATAGAAATTGGAACATACCGCAGCGAGGTACGCACGTGATCGATGCATTATTACAGGAAATGTCGTGTGCTGATAACGGGAAATTACAATTTCTTGAAGGCAAAGGAAAAAAATACGAATAAAAAGTACCGTCGACGAAGGCACCCCCTTATCGTAAGAGTAACGTGACCCGTCAGGGCGGTAAGCTGATGTATTCCTATATTCGTTGAAAACTATATTTCAGATAATTATTCATCGCCCGGAATGTTAATTTAATAATAATAGTAATGATGGCTAACATATGTACCCACCGTACTAATATACATACTCGAAATGCCCGCCGTCACGCATACGTGCAACCAGTAATGCAATAAATTCACACGGGGCTACGTGCATTCAGAGATAACGATTGATCTACATTGACTTTTTCCTCGTCATTCTACGTTCTTTTTTTTTCGTACTTTTCAACCATATACAATTCTTTCGGTCCGACGATTGTGAGAACCGCTTTTGCTCTTGTTTTTTATATTTGTTTTTGACATTTGGATAAAAGGGTTGACAAGGCAGCGAATGATTTTGTAGCAAACATCATGACCGGGTAGGTGTCAAAGCTTCAAATAATGAAAAAGTTATGAAGTTATATAGTGATGGAAAAATTACGTATGCTAAAATGTCGAAGGGAATTTGGATTGAAAATAAAATTCGAAATGGGTAGAATTGCAAGGGGTGATGTATCGATTTGGAAAAATATGGAACGTCCAATAACTCGAATGGTTCATTATGGAGAATCGTATGAGTCTCCGAAACTTCACCCGTTCGAATATATTTTAGCGAAAAGCCGAAAACTCGAGATGTCAAAATCTCAAATCGCATAAACATAGAAGGATCACAATAACGAAAGCACCGAAAATTTTTATGTTTCGTTTGTCTGAGTTCTACTTTTGCACAATTTTTGATTTGGAAATATTGATGATTGGTTTGTTGGCTGTCAGAAAAACTGGCTGTTCTCGATTCCGATTTTTCGTACAACAAACTCTCTATGCTATCATATTCTACATTCCGCTCGTACGAACTAGAAGCAATCCGAAAATACATGTTGGAATAAACGAATAACCCGAGGAATAACCTTTCGGCGAAACATTCATTCAACGTATACGTATAAGTGATCTATCAGACATCAAAATTTCAAAATTAAACTCTGTCGACGCTATTCAAAAATGTGTATTTTTGAAAATCGGAATATTGGCTATTCCACACATTGGTCTTGTGGAATTTTGACCCCCACCCATTCATGACCGGTGAATAATTTATGTGAACGTTGCATTACGTAAGCGGTGGTATGCAATTTGTATAGTTGGCAGGTAAGAAATTTTTACGCCACGTTTTATCAAAGCACGCACAGCGCAACTGCGCCCGTTATAATAATATCACGTAATAGCCTCGTATTTCGTAGTGACCCATTTAACAATAAACTCTAGATTTTTACTTCACTCCAGTCTTTATATTCTTCCTAAACTCCATACGGCGTTCCTAGACACATACCACCAACAAATGCGAATACTCTCGTGCTGATTATCCCACTCGTTAATATTTCTCATCCATTATCCACGCTATATAGATTATTTCACGAATTGGTACAGATCAAATGCTCGTCAGCTAAAATGATCAAAAAATGCTCGAAATTTTCGGGAAACGTTAAATCACCTCCTGCGGGACGGTCAGGCGGTATGGTACAAGTCGCTCTGAACCTAACCTAGCTAGCATAAAAAACATCAGTTTTACTGTAATCCTATCAGTCTTTTTGACGAAGTGACATACTTAGCCACTTTCTGCCAAAAAATTGAATTTATCCGTTGAGGATTCGTTCGGATCGATTGAGTAGTCATCAAGAGAGTACGATTTGCGTTTTCGAGATGTCAACAATTGGTAATAATGAAATTTCGAACATAGTCCCTCAGGACCTCAAGGTAATCACTTTAAAAACGCGATTCCTAGTTTCTTTCAAACTATACAGACCATCGGAATGAAATTCAGAAGATTGATGCTTTACCACGGCAAAAAGTGGCTAAGTCATTTACTGTTTGGAAAAAACTAATAGAATTCCAGTTAGATTTATATTTCTCATGTTAGCTAGGTTAGGTTTGAAGCAATTTCGACCATATCGTCTTGAGGGTGAGTGTTGTTTGGAAAAACGAGTTAGCGCAGTGTATGTATAGAACGGTGTTTGCATAATGATCAAAAGGTAGATAATCGATTAACGAAAAGCGGTTCGGAACAATGAAAACGGCTAATTTGTTAGAATTTAATTACTGTCAGTAGTTCATTTTCAGCGTGGCTTCTAGCCTCACGTTTATCGTCCTCGCGTGACGGACTCGACAAATCAAAAGTCTTTCCTGAAAATAATAGAGTCTAGCACTCGGGCTATAGCCTATTGGCCGCACACAACGGTCACACACTGTGTACACCATCACAATCACCACCGCCACCATATCCCATGCATACGGGGCATAGCATGATGGGCTTAGTAGGAGTATTGCGTGCGACAACGAATCAGAGCCAAGGAATCTGATCGGGCTGACAAGCGGGTGTTTAATTGGCGTTGAAACCAACGGTGTGACGAGAACAGCACGGCGTCGCCAACCTGGTTCCCCGAGAGTCCACCATTGCTTTCATATGGTATTTCTATACGGCGCACTAGCACCAGCACATCAACGCTGGACTAATACCTAACCGAGAACTCACGCCGGTGCACAAACAGCAAAAGTATTCGCTCCTGGGCCCGTCCGGGCAACACCGGCACGCACAAATACCATGTCTTCTATATACGTAGGTACAGTCCGTGGTATACAGGCAGGTAATTACCAGCACGCAACCTGGCAGGTCGTGCGTTATGCTGTTACGCCGCTGCTCTGCCGCGAGGCCATATTTCTTTCATCTCGCTCCCTCAGTAGATCCCCTCGCAATTCTTTGCTCCGGGAAAAAGAAAAATTATTTATAAATTAGGATTTTTTTGGATTTTTCTTTTGGGTCAATTTTTGACCATGATTTTCTACTTCCCACTCCTTGTCGCGTAAGGGATGAAAATACACTGCCTACTTCATGCCGAACACGACTTGAGCCACATTTCAAAGAATCTTCCACTTTTCAACTCATCAGCAAATGCCACACATGATTCTGAACCTAAGCTGGTCGCTGTCCATTTGTTTATTCATTCAAAATTCATGTCCGAAAAGTTTAGTTTTCTGGCAAATGGCTAGCAGAAAGGATCTCGAACTTTACAGGATCGTATACCTTGTGCCCTGATGTTTGGAGATTGTCATGTCCTAGTTAGATTGACCGACTCTGAAGAAATTCATAACAAATGTAACCGATAAAATGAAGTAGTAATGATGATGATGATGATGATGATGATAATTAAAGGTAATGAAAAGTCCACGACAACTCATTCGAAGAATTTATTTTTATTTTAATGGATCGTAAAGAGGCAGCTCACTCTTGCTCATCCTCTTTTTATCTGATACTGTAATTAGTTGGTTTACCGAAGCACGGCTGATCATGTCGGCTGGGTATTATTCCAAGATCAAGTTTAGCTATCATCGCGGAAGCTCTGATCAGCTGGTAGGTATATACTAACATGACGAGCTATACGAAGAGCTCAGGGGCGGGGTGGCAAGAAGAATACGGTCAGTAATGAGACTGGAGATATAGGTATATAATGACTTGTCGTTATCTACGGTATTAACTCGGGTAATGCGGGTATTATTAGAATATTACCAAGGTGTAAACACACCTATGTAACACGTATTAATTTTCACTCAGCTCTCGTATAAACGTACCTTATAGTTCTTATAATTTATATCGCGGTACCAATTGCTATACGAGTATAATCGTATTTTGCGGTGAAAAATCCACCGTATAATTTTCAATCGAATAGATATACAATATATACCAATAGCTGGCAGTTATCGAGATAATCGACAGAGTGGATACACCAGGAACTTATATGAACAGGGAATTTTGTACCCTTAGTAAGAAAATGGCGTAGAGACTGCCTTATTTCCTTCGGTGTCACCGACGCGCTCCTGGAATCTTTGTTCCATTCATTAGCGTCTTGATCCTGCGGCAATTCAGGATGTTGTACGCGAGGATCGGGCTCTCTTTGCACGTTTTACACACGCCGCCTTATAACGCACCGGGGCCTATACTGCCTGTCTTCTTTCATCCCCCCCGCACTTGCTCTCGAATTATTTAACGTCCTATTTAGCGTCGTTGCGTGGTATGCGTGCGCGGGTAAACCGCTCTGCAAAGCGCGTACAATGCTCGAAAGATTTATTATTTCGCAGGAGGCTAGCTTCGGCCATTACTTTATAAACCACGCACCGGCATCCTCCCCATTCCGTATAGGTGTATATATATATACCTTCGAGACTCGCGAGAGCGCCCGTTTTGGTTGACTGCGGCGAATTCCTTCGCCCACTACGTACGTACCACGTTACACGCTCAAGCTCGGCTGGCTAGTCTTGCTAAATTAATGTCTTACCCATTCATGGCACTTCTACTGATTTCTGCCGCGTTAAAAGTTACCGTTTATATCGGAGTATAAAGACCCTTACGCCCTAGATTACCTACCCCCCCGAGGCATTGTCACGTGCTTCGTTTCAGGTCACAAGCTTGAGAAAAAAAAAAACCAGATGAAAAATGTTTGCGATGGTTTTACAAGAGTCGGTAGCAGCATCATGGGGGAGAAGATTTATCTGTTTTTTTAGAAATGACAGAAACGCTGTATTATGATGTTTACCTGTTCGCTTGTTGAAATTACAATCACGATTGTACCAGGTACTGCGAATTTCTCTGATTTCTACAAGAGAGAAAATATAAGAAAAGAATGCTATCCACGGCTCTTGTAAATCCAACAACATATTTTTTTTCCGTTGAAGAAGCGGATGATTTTACCAAATTTTTTTACCTTCAGAGGTAGCAGTCTTCGTGTAAATAGCGAATCGATTTCGGTTGATTTCGAGTCTTCAGATACGTTAGAGCACAGAATTTAAAAATCCCGAAAAGTCGGAATGCAGACAGCTCAAAGATCTGAAAGTAAAATACTTAGAAGTTCTGAAAATCCGAAAATTCACGGGAATACCATCTGAAAATGTTAAATGACTGACATCGCATGCGTTAATCTGAAATTTCAAACTATCTTGGCATTTCGGACTTGCAGCGTTTGGAATTTCAAACCTTCAGTGATCTTTCTTTTTGAGTTTCCGAAACCGCTTCTATAGGCTTTCGGGGAAATAATATTTTTAAGAACTGTGAGTCGATATTATGAGAAAAAAAAATTTATACCGTTCGGAACCTGTTGAATTCGGAATTCCAATCCGGTTTCATAGTTTACTTTACCCAAAATTGAATGTATCATTATAAGAGAATAATTGATTCTTTCTTCGGTCTAATTATCCGGTACTTTGGATTTTTCGTTATCGAATTCGGATCCGTGGTGACCGATCTGAAACACCTACAAGTACCTACAAATCATCGCACAAAACGTCTGAGCTTGTTTCAGTGAACAACAACCGAAAAAATAATAATAATAATAATAACCGGAACACTGTGAGTTTCAAAAAATATGAGGACAAGAAAAAAATGAATGCCCTCCACAAGTTGCAAACTACTGCAATGATGAATAGGGATGCAATTAGATTTGAGCTGGGGCAAATTCTATAAATTCAAACTAAAATCATAAAGTCAACTGATCCGTTTTCAATATTTCATCAATTGAAATATTTTCCTCAATTTCGATCGTCGATAACCCATGAGCTACTGGACTAGATACTCAAATCCGAATTCCCATTAGTTTCAGGACATGAAAATCTGCGTCGATTAGAACCAAAATTATAAAAATCCAATCATTCGATTATGAGATATCGTGAGAAACTAAAAATTGATCACAATAACCCCGGTGCGTCAATTTGAAAACGATGGGATATGATTCTCCGGACCATGAAACGTAGAGATCCGGCGAGAATTTAATTTTGAATTTTTCAGTTGATTAAAACAACTTCATTACTTCAAAAACGGGAAGTTGGAAAAATTTCAAACAAATCCAGAGCGTCCTATGGGGAACTTTTGATCTCAGGATTAGGACGCGAATTGTGTACCGCGCTGTGCTTTGCCACGGCATACTATACCTACTATTGGAAGACAAGTTTCACGCACGAAGAAACACCGACGAATATTTATGGGTCGTTATTGTTAGCGGATGAACGCGCCGATTCCAAGCCAACGCGTAAAGGTCTCTTCTGTTCTCAGCAACGCGAATACGTCTCACAGCGCTGCGCACTGTAACGAATTGCTGACTAGACCAGCCGATTTTTTATACCATTTTTCCTCATCGGGATAAAAATGCCTACTGGGCTAACCTATAATGTAAAAAAAAAAAAAGAAAAATTCCAAATATTCTGTCCAACTGTCCCATAGGGAGTGTTGCAGATATATACATACGCCGTTATACCGTATCCGTAGATTTCCGCAAGCCTATTAATTACCCTCGCTTTTCAGGCTACGGGGGTTTGAGGGTGGCGAGGCACTTAGAACGAAGTGTATAAACCCGGCGCACCCTTGGCTCAGGGTGGGAATAGGGGGCAGGGTGCACCTCCTAGCCGAACAACAGGCTGTCTGCCGGGACTCTGTACGTTCGCAGGAGTGGGGAATATTTAAAAAGTAATATCAATTACATTTGCATATCCACCATCCGCCCGTTGCCGTCTGCTGTGTCGGTCTAACGGCGAAAGTAGAGCCAGGGGATGCGGAGGGGTTCGGAAAATACGGAAGCAGTGTGCAACGTCCGATCCTCAGACCTCGGGGTGCGGACGTAAAACGATATTACGCTTCTTAAATTGAGCTAACGATTAATAAATCGTACCCTTATGATTTTCGACTCCGAAAAAAGGGGGTCGATGAGGGTGGTCATTAGCCTCACGGTTCGAAATTGAATTCCGATTACGAAACTTCGCGAAATGCTTATTTTCTAGATTTAACGGTCTCTTCATCTACCGGTCAAGATGATACAATTTTATCGTCAGGCAAACTTGATGAGGATTTTACAATTAGTAGCTGGTCAACGTTTTAGGTTATTTTTTGGGTTCAAAAAATCAAATCCATGACTCTTCACGTATGTACCTACGTAGTAAATGAAAAATTGCATCGTGTCAAAATCGCAATTTTTCTCAATTTTTCCTTTCACCCCATTGTTTGTGTTTTTTTCTTTTCTCTCGTTTTTTTTTTTGACAAATTGCGAGTAAAACTGAAATCAATTTATGACGCAGAGTGCAACGTACATGATTCAGTTTCTCATTGGAGAAAAAAACGACGAATCGAGAAGTGAGAATGGTGCAGAAGCAGGATATAATTTATTTGTTCATAGTTTCCCTTACGTTATTTGAAAAACTGGAAGTGGATCTGATATTACCCATCAAATTGTTTAATTTATGGGAAAAAGTGGAAAAAAAAAATGCTGCAAAGCCAGTCGAGTTAGTCTTCACATTTTTCGAGCACAAAATGATGAAACGATATTGAATATTGACTCATCGCTCATCGCGAAGTGCAAATGAGATTTCGAATCAATGCCAACCTGTTCTTAAACAGGGTGAAAAAGTATTTTTTTTTTTTTTTTATTTCAATTGGGCTTTAATTCTGAATCCTATGGGAAAATATTCTTCATCGGCTTTTGCCGAGCTTTGATTAGTTTTTTGGGAGTTTTTCATGGTTTTTAAAAAATTCAATTCCTTCTCTCCATCATTTCTAACCACGTTAACTCTATTATCCGAATAAGAGAACGCGTGTATATAATATATACCTATAAGGCCTTATAGATATATAGGCATGTCTATACCGCTAAGCCCGGACAGCGAGGCGCCGCAATACGATAATGCGATAACACCTTCCCTCTTCTTCCCCCCCAAGCTCTGGCTCATGTCCCGTTCTTCTCCGTAACCCTCAACCCTCTCTAGAATCCCCCCCGCACGTTCCTCTTTCGTCCCCCATAAGATCGCGGATCGTAGCGACGAGGTGAACCCGCCATTGTGTTCGTTCCAATTGTTACCCTGGAGGCGTTAACATAACAATACGGCTCTGTCCTGTTTCTGGCTTCGATTCGTTCGCCACGAACGAAGCGCAAAGGAGCTCGAGGGACTCTTGCCGTGACGCCATCGGACCTCGACGACTTTGCGGTTCGAGAATTGAAGAAGACTTTTGGTTTTTTGTTATGTTTCTTATTTTTGTTTCTTTTTTTTTTTTTTTGATGTTTGGATTTTGAATGGAAACAATCGGCTGTCAGATGGCGAAGATGAAGAAGAAGAAGAAGAATATGCAATTGAAAGGAGAACATAACGAGAACTGGAGGAGGTTTGATGCAATCCAAACAAGGTGAGGAAAAAATGGAGCCGCGGGTTCGCCTCAGGAGTTCGAAATCTGTTGTTGAGAGACGGGAGAGGCAGGCAGCGTAGCTAATTGCTGAAATCATTAAGAAAAAAACATGAAATCCAAGACACGGCTCTTCTTATATACAGTGGGAAGTGTCAGATAGCAATCGCACGTCCCGTAATGAAAATAATCACGCCGGACTGTAATAACCACGTTTTAGCTTGACTTATCTTCAGGCTCACATACATGTACCCGCCTAGATCGTACAATGTACCTATCCCGGGGCTGGAATTCCCTCCGTTCCAACATCGTATTGTGTTATAGCTTTAACTACCAGCATAGGAATTGAGCGATAGTCTTGCATCGAAAGACTTGCAGCCTTTGCTTCCTTGGATTTCATTTCTCGCGGTCAAAATCCCGTTCTAATATACGTACCGACGTGATTCCCGAGCTTTAGACTTTGAAGCTCTATTCGTTTCGCGTTCTAATCTCACCCTGGTGTTCGGTTATCGACTAATCTCATCGAGGTACTAAAACGAAGGCGAAACGACACCGATACATCCGCTCATTGTGGACGAATTGAATTAATCGGTCATTAGGACGGTGTGTAACAAACTTATGGAGACCGCAGCCGGCCCAAATGACGCCTGCAGGTTCAGGTGGCCTTTCTCCCTGCACTCGGGGGTGCATACATTATTTTTATTCCCCCCCCCCCCCCCCCCCTCCCCTCTTTCCTCAGACCCTGGCTTCGCTCCGTAAACCACCTACACCTCAAGGCAGGTGCTCGCCCTGTTCAGAACCGTTCTCTTTCACTTAGGAAACAATTTATCGTACTAGCGCTGAAATTTATTTTCATTTAACTAACCGTTCACCGTACCCGTATCCGAAAACATGTGGAGAACGGTACCCAATTCTGTTCCACTTGCGTTTCAACATCAAAAACTCGATCGGGTTCAATAGATTCGTTTGACGGAGCAAGAGTCACGGAATATCGAACACAATCGTGTCACCATGATGTAGTTATTGCTAGTCCAAGTTCATTTCTAATTGTAAGAACACCTACATTCTGGCTTGCAGAGCTCTGCCAGTGTGCAGATGGACTGTACAATGTACATTTGGGCCTCAACGTCCCACAGTTTGAATAGAGATACCATTCGTCTATGAATCATCTATCTATCTATGGACCTGTCTATCTATTTCTGTGCAGAAGAGAAACATGAACAGATCCAAAAAGTCGGATGAAGCTGTTTCGAGCACCGAAACACGCGAAGTCAATTCGCCATCACCATAATCACCGATCTCTTATGTGTTTTGTGCCGCACTTTGTCATGAAGAAGTCCTGGCTGCAGGTTGGTATGTCATGATCAATAATTACCTCAATAGAGTAAATCGGGGTACCAAGAAACGGAGAACATCCCTTCTTAAGATCCTTAAGGTATCGTGGGTGTACATCACAATGGGGCACCGTCAACACGACACACACACACGTCGGTTGTGAGAGGGGGACCTAATATGGCCGCCATCTTCTGTATTCTGGTCATACAGCGGAGAGGCAGCGGGTGCGGCTTGAGGACAGATTTCAATGCCAGTCATCTCTTGGAATGCGCCTACACCGTAGTCCAGTACTTTGTATTCCCGAACGCGCTGTCCGAAGGCCTTCACAATCTCTTTGAGGACATGATGGCGTACGCAGTCTGCCGTGTAGGTTGCTAGTTATAGCTATATACAACAGGCTGCTGTAGTTCGCCGATGGCTCGGTACTCGGCCGCCTGGTTTCTTCCCATGGTGTGCAACGAACGCGGCCATGATGTGACCTCTAGGCGCCACCTCGTTCGCTTAGATTCCAGGTGAAATCGTTTCTCCGGTTAGTTTTTTTCCCCCCGTTCATCTTTTTTTCCTTTTTTTTTCTTTTCTCTTCGCTACCGTTCCCTGGCCTCTTTTCTTCTCTATACTATTTGTCATTGCCTTCTCCGTCATCATCCTCAGCGGAGACAGTCGATCTGATCTCAGAATCGTATTCCAATGGCATGAAGAATTGGAATTCACAGATGATCGGTTCGCAGCATCTTCTTTTTCTCAATTCCAAAGATTCGAAACACACAACTCCGCACGCCTGCTCGGGAACTACAACGCCATCTGCGATTCAGGTGACCACGTGGTGCATAGGGCATGTTTGTTGATCACGACGAAAATCCTCTCGATGGAAGAAGACGATGGAAGAAGTCGTGGGTTTAGTTTTCAGTCGAGGCCACGTGTTGAAGTCGAGTTTAGGTATGGTATGGGTTTGTTGGAAGTTCTTGACGGTTCTTCATGGTGAAAGAGTGTCCATCTTGATTCGGGGAGTTCGTTAGTGCCGCGTTCACCAGAGGTCCACCCAAGGTCGGTGGAACCACGTGCTTTCGGACGAGCACGTGGTCGGCGATTGCCGGTTTTTCCGGTACGTTACCTGGGGTTGACCGAACGGTGGATCGCGAAAGGGTAATACCGCACCCCCGCGTCGCGTATAAAGAGACGGCGTCTTCACCGCGCCACTGTCTCGACAAGAATGCACCATGGTAGTGGATGGCATCCGAATTTTATATGTAAGTCACCTCAACCGAACGCGAAAGGGAACCGCACCACGGGCTTCCTGGCAGACAGGGAGAGGAATACGAACTAAGGGTCCTATATCCATCGGAGCGCGCTGAGCCGAGCCGAGCAGAGCAGAGCAGAGCATAGCATAGGATAGCAGAGCAAGGAACACTGCCTGCCTGCTTGCCGCCTGGCACCACCCTGGTAGGGGTAGCCGGCGTCCGTCCCAGGACTTGCGTCTCTTTCCTCATCTGCAAGTCGTATAGCCAAGCTAATTATCAAGTTAATATGGCCATTCTGTATGGGGCCTGCGAGTGGGTGGAAGAGAGCGCGCCGACTAGCGCGGGGTACGAGGAAACGAGGAAGAGCGAGACGCCAGGCGTCGCCGCAGGGGCGTACGGACGCGTGCGAGGGAGACGCCAAAGTACATTGATATTATAAGTTGCTTCAATCGCTGTATTCATTTGTAAACTAACCAGGCTAAATGTATTCACCGGCGCGCCACGGCGCTGCGATAGGCGGGGCCGGCGCCCTTCCACCCTCAGCGACGACGAGCCAGTTCGCTACGGGGATCCGGTACCAGAGCGGCGGCCCCAGAACCACCGCGATACCCAGGACGAACTCGGCGCGACTCCAGCGCCAACCTCATGTATGTTTCATATAATTTAAAGCAGTTCGGTACGCCAACTCCGGCATCGGCACCGAAACCGACTCTCACCGACTTCCACCTTCTTTGGTGCCCACCGTAGACGTTGGGACCAACCGGAGGAATACCGGAAGTCCCTAAGACCCGGCGATCGTGGTGGACTTTCGTCCCGGTCAAGCATCACTTCGCGTATGTATTCAGATTTTTTGGTCAACGGCGTATAAGGAACTTCTGCCAACCGCGCTGGTGCAGCATGGTTGGTATTCCTGCAAGCGGGTTTTGCTCGGATCCTCTTTTTCCAACCCTCGGTTCCGCTTATGCCCTGGCAGAAAACCGTGGAAGCTTCTTCTCCCCACTTTCTAAACCCAACCCTGTGCCAACCACAGGGTTTTCCTCACCCTGCAGCGGGGCATGGAGTACGGAGACGACTTCTTACTCCAAAGGTGGGCGAGAGGGAACCACAAGCCGCAGAAATATGAATGCATAAATGCATAAGTGCCCCCTTTCGTACCCGTCGACACCCCGACTCACCCTCGCCAATTCCAGATTTCTTTTCTCCAAGAGTTTCCTCGCTTCTTGGTTTCTCTGGTCCCCAGACTCCTTTCCCGAGACCTGGACCAAGATGAGCTTTGTTTTTCCCAACTTGTGCAACTGCTTTTACTCATACATGCATATTCGGGGTACAGGGAAGAGGGGATTTTATTTTAAACATGGTATCAACAGGTCAAGGTTCTGCGAGTTGGAAATTAATTTTATCTAAATACGTGACTTGTGTTCCTACCTAAGTTCGGAGAGAGAAAGATCTTCATTACGCTTTGCAGAGGTTGAACCGGGTGCAAGAACTAAAAGTGGCAGCATCCAAACCCCTGGCAAAACTCTTCAGTGACTTTTTCCAACCCAACTCCATCTCTGACGACTGGCGACTCTCGCTCCGCTCAGGGATGTTCAACTTTTTCCCTCACCATGTCTTTTCGAACCATGCCTGGCCAGAGGCCGCCTGGCTGACGCCGAGCTTACGAAAGCCCTTGGAGGATCGCGGAGGCGAGGAGACACGAATCTCTGCCGCAAAAAGCAGCCCCTACTACCACAGGCCCGCCGCGAGATTAAAAGACAAATTAGCATAATGCATGTACCACACCGCGCCTCAGCTGGACCACCCGGTTTCCCAAATAGGCGGTTGTCCCCGAAGAGGCTGTGACGATATCATCCCATAGTGGGCTAGACGAGTTATTGCTACGATCCGGTAGCTGGATGCACGGAGTGTTATTTATTTTTATTTTTTTTTCTAGGGAGTTTTTTGTTGGAGTCAGTTGATCAAAGTTTGGATGGAAGAAAAGGGGGAGATATGTGCGTAACGATGATGAGAACAGTAAGAGAGTTCGGTAAACGAGAGGAAAACGGAACGAGCATCTTATTATTCGTCTCCAAGGCTCCCAAGCCTCGTTCAAACGTTTAACTTGCTCTGGAAGCCCTTAGAAATAAGGGTTGGAAATGGAGAAAAATGATGCAAATAACGCGTTTAATAAAGTGTCACTCCCGCCCGTTCGCCATTTGAATATTGTAGCATATTCACTTTACTCTTTCGAACAAGGCGAGGGGTTATGGGGGGCCCCGAGAACCTAGGGGGGGGGGGGACGTAATGGTATGAGATAGCGAATCGCACCTTTCCTCATGCATGATTCAGTCGCAGTATCTCATTTCATCCGGGCCTCCGCTAAACTATATCTCCTAATGGTAATGCTATTCCGAGGCACATATCTCTTTATATTACGTAGCCGCTGCTGCTGCTGATGCTTGTGCTGGTGCTGGTTCTGGTTCTGGTACTGCTATATCTAGCCTAACCTAACTTCAACGGTTCACAACCAACTTCAAGCCACCCTGTACATGTGCCTGTACACTTACCAACCCACCTTTCTATCTACCTACCTACCAACCTACCTTCGAGGTTGGCAGTAAAGATCGTGAGACTGGGGGAAAGATCCATCCGCTTGGCGGAGGTGGTAGGTACCGCAGGCTCCTCTTCGCCGAGAGCACCATAGAACACAGGGGAAGAAATAAAGAAAGAAATTGTTAGTTCTCGCTGTTTTAAATTACCATTTATTACGACACGTAAACCCAACCATCGCGGGAGGTCCTACCAGCGGCCATCTTGTCCTGCTACCCCCTACACCACCCGTTTACTCTCTTTCTTCTCAGGGGGTGAGAGACCGTTGGGGTCTATATCATATTTTGCTCTTCTTTCTCGCTTATGTCGAGAGACCCAACGAGACCCCCACGCTCTATACGCTCCTCTTGGTGGAGAAACCCAGGGGGGGCTGAACCCCGGTAATGATCATTACATCCGGTATAGTGACAAGTGAGAGAAGCGCCTGCCTGCAGGAAATGGTCCCAGATAACGGCTGTCAGAGCCATTTTTATATTATGACGAATGGATCATCTTTCTTTGCTCCTTAGATCGTCCTGGGGCTTTTTTATTTCGTCTATCCACTGACGCCGAAATGCGAGGTAGTACAAAAAGTCAGCAATAGATTTTGCTCACTTTGTAGCACGGTCTATGCAATTTAGGGAATCTATATAACTACGGGGTTCAATAATTTGATAAAATTTTTTCTTATACTCGATATACCAACGCGGTAAGCGACGAGGCGAGTCGGAATCTGCTTGCCTCTGCGCATCCGTAGAAAAGTACCGATCGTAAACGTCTCCGTGAAAATATCTACTCGAAAGTCCGAGAACCCGACCCCATACTCGGATCTCCACCTTCAACCCCCTACCTCCGTCTACTTTGGCAATAGCGTCGGCCACTCTTTCATATCATATCGAAGCAGCTCGTCTATGTGGAAATGCGATCACTTAGAGCCGGCCCCGACGTATAATTCGGTTCCCTGTCTGCGGATCGGACTCCGGGTCTGCTGCTACCCACGAGCATCCAAGATCGTATATTTTTTATTATTGGTCAGAGGAGTCGGGTGAACCGAGGTAGTTTTGATAGCTGACCACCGCTCGGTAGGATTTTCTCAACGTGTTGGTGCTTCGTCTGTGTTCAGGGGTTGGTATACCACCGTGAAGACACCCGCCAAATATAAGGGTGTTGGTGTGCAGTTCCCCGTGAGGGGTGGCACGTTTTATTGAGTGTGGACTGCCGAAGCGATCCTCATGTTTTTACATCGAGGCAATTTTTCCATCGCGCCTCGTTGCCTTCGAACATCGTATACACGGAGACTCGGTCGGGAAGAAGGACGTCGAAGTACGTGATACTCACCACTACTTGAAGTGACTTAGAGCTATGTGCTGGGCTTAGCTGTAAGCTACTCGATGCTCATCCTTGAAGTCCGAGAGATTTTTACTTTCCAAATGTCTCGTGACAGATCTTTGTAAGTGCTAGTCAAATCAAGGATGTACGTCCTAGATCCAGCCCACGTAATTCCGTTACGTTATTCCATTCCTCAGTCCATCTGTTCACTTGTATACTGCTACGTATCGCGAAACTGAAACAGCTGCAGGGTGCAAAAGCTCGGTTTCTTCACTGGCCAGTCCTGGTTGGTTCCCTCTGACGATCTGGGGGCTCACCAGGAGAACAGGGATTGGTCTAGGGCGGCTATCCGCATTCTCTCGTCGCGCGGAGTCCTCATTATACGTTGACCTAAGAAAATGAACCCCTTTCCTAGCCGAACTGTGGGTTGCTTCGGCGAACAACCGAACCAGGTGCCAGCCAGCCCTCAGCTTCGCCAAACCCTAGTGGTGAGGGTGGCAGAGGGTTGGAAAGAAGGGATGGAGAGAGGGATAAGGAGGAGGGAGTAACTCATCACTTATGGATACTGATGACTCCTGCAATGAACTCAACCCCGTCTCACCCCCGAGCCTCGCCTCGTCTTCCCCTCTGGTAAACCTTCGATAACATTTTCTTTTCCTTTGGTTTCTTTGCCAAAGCTGGAGAGAAGAACTCTACGGAGAAGGGGATGCTGGGAAACTGTATTTTATTCGATTCTCGTCCCTCTCTGATGGCTGCTCGACTGCAGACCGCGATCACCTCATGGAACTAATAACGGAAATGGTAATTTCCGTTCAACGAATTCCAAGAAGTAACGATCCTGTGGTCCGGTGGCATCCTGCTGCTCAAGGTCAGATTTCATTCCAAAGATAATTCACCCATTAGACACGAAAAGCCGAAAAATAACACCGACAGTGTTACCAAACTGGTAAATACACGTATGATCACTTGTCAAAAGGAATTGCCAAAAAGGGCAACGCAACTTCAGAGTAGACGATGGCCGAATTTTATGAGTAGAAAAAATACAATTCTCTTCCCCTGCAGCTATTCGTTTCTATTACTCTAGTTGTGCCTGGGTTGGGTTAGGCTAGATTTATTTTCACTCCGTGGGTATTTTTTTATAGCCCAGCGGAGTATAACGTTATATCTCCGGCCCTCGGCAACCACGACGACCACGACGTACGCGGAAAGGATCTCAGGACGCGTCTAGCACGACTTCATGCGGACACAGTCACATAGACTCTGGCACACCATAGATACAGCTTATGAATGTGCACATACAATGATAGATCCAGGTACAGATATAGATATAGATACATGGTTGCTACGGTACGATGTGTATGTACTGTGTAAATATGTACATACCTACGAATACATACGAACGAACGAGAACCGGCCAACTCATCGTATAATAAACCCATAAACACCCCCGAGCCTCGCTGTACACATCCCACCCCATATGATGATACATAAAACTGCGTGCACGAGCTCCGAATGCAAGCCTCGATACAAGTCCGAAGATGCAAAGTTATCTTGCTCCGATATTTTGCAGTTTATTAGTGATCCAGAGAACGGCTTGAGAGAGCTGAATGCAGAAAATCGTTGTTCTTCAGCGGGGGAGATCGGGGCAAAACCACACAGTCAAAAAACCGCATGCTATGTATAATTGGCGGAAATCTGGTAGAAACGGTCTGTTCAAAAACGTCAATTAAGTCGTTGAAAAATTGTAAGAATCTTTAGTTTCGAGTGAAAATATGTTGATCTGCTGGTAGAAATGATAGTGTTGAATACATTTTTTGTCTTGAAAAAATGGTGCTTTTTTCAGCTCCGCAAGTCTGCAATTCCTAAAATGACTCGTTTCACCCCGACCCTCTCGACATGTATATGATTTTTGAAACATAAACCACTATTTTGCATTTTACTGACGATACGGTTCGATAGGAAGGAAGGCCAACGATTCAAATTTCCTGTAAGTCACATTTTATATCGACGAAGGTAAAAGACGATGAGACAAATAGAATAAAAAAATCGATACGTGAGTGGATTTCTTCTGAAGAGGTAGATGGAGATCCACAACATCATAAACATGCTACCAGACAATGATACATCTACTTCTAGAAAAACTGATTTCACCATTTGTAGTACAAAAATAAAAATCCTGAGTATTTGTCATGTCTATAGAATAAAACGCATCAAGTATTGCATTCGATGCAATCTATACGTGTCTCAGATTCATCATGTTAATTTTACTGACTTGAACTATCGTGAATGATAGTCTCAGTTTGGATTCATCATCGTTTTCTCATTGATGATTAGTTCAACACCTTCTCCAAGTGTTACAATTCGTGTGTTCTACTAGTTTTTGTTTTACTACTGATTCGGCATGATCCAACTAGCCCAATAAATATCTGTCTATCTGAATATGAATTCTGATTGCATATAGAAAAGTCTGCTGCATCAATGTCATATCCCATACGTTCCTTCCTCGTGAAGGTTCTCACTCGCCTAAGAAAATTAAAAAAAAAAAAAAAACCGTCAGGCATGACGTGGTTCTTTGACGAGCTCGATCCTGCGGAGGCTTTGAGGACCCTGGGAAGCTCAATCGGTCAATTCATCACTCATATAGATCTATGATATTTCGCAGAACGTCGCGTGATAATACAGTGCAAATTTCTATGCATTACTGATTGTAATCTACCGAAGAGTACACCATCGAGATTTCGCCTATGATAGTCAATCTCTCCAGGACCAATTCGGCGTTGATCTGTATCTGTGCATAATATCAGCGTCTATATGACTCTAGGAGTCCTGGCTTCGTGATTTGTTGAAGCAAGAGTGTTTAATAAGCCGGAGGTAATTTGGCGGGGAAACGTATCTAAATTGTCAGGCAAAACAGGCGAGCGATTAAGAGGGTATATATTTATCCCTGAGAGTGTAGGTAATTGAATAATTAGTTCTCACTCGGTCGCGTGGCATTTACGTAGTAAAAGAAGCACGTTGCCGGACGGTGGGTCCTGCGGGAAACAGTAGGTATATAGGTACATGTATAAGGTAGGTATAACGGTTCGTGTAGGTAATTCTACATCGCGTTCGTGGGAGCTGGTTAATTAATGCGTATCAGAGACAGTGTAGATACGTAAATGATATGCGTCAGCTGAGACGACCTTGCTATACAACGATGCGCGATGCACACGTGGTGAATATATAGTAAGTAAGATGTGTTGCCTACTCGCGGCAAGTAACACATACAGGAGTTGAGCATACTTAAGTACCATTCGTTAACAGCATATACCGCAGAGTTAAGTACAGGACCTTAGAGCGCATCAAGGAAACAAACAGACTCGCGCGCGCAATATGAATTAAACATGCTGATTAATAATTAACAAGTTGCCCCAGCTCTTTGCGTATGCCCGGTAGGCACTCGCGGGCATTCGCACGGCCAATAGGACCATCTATCTAACAACATGTGTGTGTGTGTGTTTTATGTGTTTATACAACACAAATCTACTTAAGTGAGCATGTATTGCCACCAACCTATAGTACGCCACTTCCCTAATAAACTTACGGGTTTGTCGGTGCATACGTAAGGTAACAAATTGGTGTACGTTATGCCACGGTGGTATTTAAATTTGAACGGCTCATAGATAGATTCCCCTAGGTCAGTTTCATTATCTGAAAAGCAAGAGTGAAATAGCGAATCGATTCTCGGACCCATTAATAAACATGAATCCTTCCTCCTTTTAAACTCTCAGTCTACTTCCACTTCCACTTCCACTTCTACTTCCCACTATTCACCGCCTCGCCTCGCCTCGCCTCGATGGAGCGCCAAATGAATGAAATTAGCCATTACTCCATTAGCCGATTCAATGCGCTGGTGGGCTTGTCACATGGACGTGAGGCACGCGCCAGTAACTGATGCTGCTGTACTCCTGCAGGACTGATCAAACCCATCCGGAGGGCTTATCTCCGCGAATAACCAGGGGCCCTTTCTCATTCTACCTTCATTTTGCCATTCTCTGCATTAGCTACTTGCTACAGATTTGGTGAAATTTATGCATACAGTGCAAATACAATTCGTATTACGAATTGATGTATTATCAATTCGTAATACGATATCGATCTACAAGATTAAAGGAGGTGATTTTAATTCCACCAATCTTACACGCGATCGTGAATATTAAAGAGTTGGTTGTTGGCCGGTTGTAGTTCGTTTGGATATAGTAATTGCTTTTACAAGAAGGGTAAATAATATAAGGTTTGGCTGAATCTCTTGAGGTCGTGGTTATGGTAGGTGTATGGTCTATAATACCCTAACCACACGTGGGTATTATACCGATATATGGGCGTATATTACAGAGAGTTGTAAAGTGGCGGAGTGGTGTATTAAATCAACGAGGAATAATTAGTTTTGGTGAGGCTGCAGGAATAATTACACGTGGGCGAAGCGGGACTTTGGTGTCAGCCTAGCGGTCGAAATACTCCTGAAATGCAAAGCAGCCAGTTGAACACTTCGGAGCCCCTCCAAGTTAACGTTGTAATTAGTGAAACTGGTACAAAACATTTGTCACATATTATACACGAGCTGGAGTGAGTACCTACCTATCTATCTACCTACCAACGTATCATTTTATTCAAACTGAATTAATAGCCGCCACAACCGCCCAAGTAATCGATTTCACATCAATGTACTACCTGGGCATGAGGATATTCAGACTTGTCTCTTTTAGTTTTTTCATTTTTTTTTATTTTTTACAATCTCTCGCCTGACCCATGGGATAACCATTTTAAAACACAGTAATTATCGCCGTATGGTTTTGCCCCGAGTATATAGCCTTACCTCACCAACCCACTTCCTTCTTAGGTGTTTCGTTATGGTTTCTTCGGAACGTTATTCCAGCAACTGAAAAGACTCGTAGGACACGAAACCTTCGAGTTACGGCTTTACGGATTAATTAGCGATACGGTTTCTAATAAGCGGCAGGTGAGCTTCCGCGCCCGTTACATTACCTACACGTATCGTCGTTCCACCGGCTAAACGCCACGGGGACCGGACTTGTTCGAGAATTTCTCAACGAGCTTAATTGCTCTTACATCGTTGGACTTCGTCAAGTATAACGACATTTCTCAGTCGAACTTTGAGTCTTTCGTATATCGTGTTCGAATGACGGGATTCGCGACGGTTCTACGCAGTTTGAATTGCTTAATACGGTTTGTATTCCACCGAAAAGATATTTGGGCGTCGCGACGCCCTGACGACGAAACGCAGCCGGCACAAGTCACGTACCGTCGTTTGCCCACGTGAGTAAGGTGTGACGCTAGGGAACAATGTCATCGGACTTGAACGAGGAATGCGTCGAGAGCCGCCGCGCCCATCTTTCGCAGTCCATCTGGCCTCTGTTATTCGCCGCGATGCATGGAAAAGCCTCTGAACTTGCGAGGTGAAGTGAGCTTTTCGAATCAGCACCGTACTCGAAATCAAAGAATTCTTCAGCGCCTTATACCCACAGCCGACATTCTTAATTCCTTACGTTCGCACCTCGCTACGCGTTTTCTTTTCCGAACAGTATCCAAGCCGTGGCGCATGGGCCCGTTTCCGCACGCGTGTATTGGCGCAGGCGTGACCTTATTTCATCGCTCAAATGTACGCGCCTCGAATGCAAAACAATGGAGTCAGGTCTGCGCGGGCCCAACTTCCTCGTTCGGATACGATTTTGGTGGCCGATGAGTATATGAAGCAGAAACCAGGCTTCGATCTGAATTCGACATCGATCATAGTCGATAAGGTAAGTAGACGGGCAAGTAGAGAGACGGACCGTGCTGAAAAACTGAAAAATGCTTAATGTCGAAAGCTAGGGGTCCCATAATTTCTTGAATTACGTGATGATCCTCATATTATGATACGAAGTCAATTGTCAGAGTTATCAGTGAATATACTCGTTCAGGCAGTGTTGGCGCGGGATTGAAGTTCCGAATTCCAAAAGTTCGGAAAGGTCAAAATTCTGATTTATTTGAGATGCGATTCTAAGTTTCTAGAATCGTTAGAGTTCAGAACTTGCAAATTCCGATGGGTCGAAATGCAGAGAGCTCAAAGATCCGTAAGTTAAAAACTTGAATAGTTCAAAAATCCGAAAATTTTAGGGAAGCTTATGACAACGCTGTCGAATAAACGACTTTGCATAAACGAATTCCGAGATTCGGAGCTTTGGCCTTTCGGATCTTAAGCTTTCTGGATTTTTAACCTTCGGTGTTTCTCGATTTTGAATTTTTCAAAGTGGCTTCGGGAAGATAATGTTTCTGAAAACTCTAAGTTGGTCGAATTTTGACCTTTCGCAGCTTTAGAGATCGGGAATTTCAATCCAGCCCCGTAACGCTGCCAGTTTACCAGAGCGTAGATTTACAGTAGAGTTTCAAAGATCGAGGAGAGTATTAGCTGGAAGAAGGACAAAATCAATCTTAGTTCACTGAATTACTTTGACTCGGCTAGATTGATTCAGTCCTTCTTCTATTATGCAAGTGCGGGTGTTAATTTCAGCATGAAGAAAGTATCAGTAATCCACACGAAAAGCCTTGAAAAATTCACATGTGAAAGATTGGAAAAAGTCCGAAAATGATACAACGCCTACATTGTTCCATCTCTCCAGTAAACTGAGGACAGATGCACCATGTCGAAGGTGTAACAAAAAAAAACAACAACAACAAAGAAACAATGAATATCGAACATTAGGAGGCAAATATGGAGGTGAACGAACGTAATACATAGTTGCGATACAATCAGGTACGACGGGCGTTTTCAGAGAGCCAGGAACTTCAATATCTCCTAAATCTCATCTCACCCGTAGCTGTTTCAAAAATCTACCAAATCGGAGACAGAAATCGGTATCCAAAATACATTTACAAAAATCTTCTCCAGCCTCCTATACGTCATCCATCTCACTTACCCTATCAAAAAGACATTTTAATGTTCAAATGATAGGCAAGTATTGGTCATACGTGTCGAAACAACTTTTGCCAAAATGAAAAAAATTCTTGACTTTCGGACCTTTCAGCTGACGTCACACGTGATTCCGAACACGTTGGTCTGTCTTATTGTCCATCTCTCCCAAATAAAATGAAGCCAAATGTTCTAAAAAGTGGCTGGACGGAAAAATTTGAAACTTCACAGGATTATAGCTTCTGTTCTGACAATGAAAAATTGCTACACATCGCTCAAGATCAAGATGGACGAACTGGTTTTGCCGGAAGAAAAATGTATGATGGTGATGCAAAGTCTGCAGCCCGACTTTGTTGACAAAAGTTTTGTCATTATTCTGGTGGTGGCGATCATGACATGCAGCAATTTTCTATCTTGATGCAAAAAATATTCTAGAACTTTTGTAAAAATGTGGTCTTAATCATGGATTGATACAATCCAAATGCAGGACATAATCGCGAGAAACTGGATCCGGAAAGAGTCCTGGATTATGAAAGAGAAAAAAATAAAGATCCTGATTTCTTACCGGCTCTCTACCTCCCAGCCTCGTCGTATAACCGGCAATAAAGATTATCAGGACGTTGGTGGGTGTAGAAATGGGTGTCAGCTCGTTACGCCTGAGGACTCGAGGAGAGTCGGGCTCATTGCTGGCCTGGCTGGCTGGCATCCAGTTAGCCGCGCTGTATGGTTCGCGGGTCTTATTATCGCAGCAGTGCAATTAAATAAGGAAGCCTAGAAATTAGCGGGTGTAAGTATAGACTCGGTGGAGAAAGAAACAGGCGGTGCCTCGGCTCGCTTTGGCTTGGATGGCCGAGGGGATGCGATGGGATATATATACCTACCTAAGGGTGGCTAACGCGGGAAAGACGAGGGATGAAGATGGCGGGTAGGGAAAAGGGAGAAAAGACTTCTGAATATGCATGGAGGCCGAAGAAGTAGGGAACCGGCCGTCGTAGCCGCGCGACTGCCCGAGATAAGAGTCGACTTATTTTTCCTGCCTTTTATTTTACTTCATCCTTATTTTATTTTGGCGCTAACTGCTGCCCACTCGTCCTCGCCCCGGAGATGGTCCCATCCCCTAACTTCCTGCCCCTTCTTCCTCCTGGAGCTTTCATCCTCTTCGCTTCTTCCTTCTTATTCCTTTCAACGGCATTGTTTTCCCCGGCGCCAGATGTATATTCTCGGACTTGTTTTTCCTCCAGTATCCAAACCCTCCCTTGCCTTGGGGGGGATTTGCGATACATCGATCGTTTCGCCGGTAATCAAATGCTGATTTGTTAAGCCCCACCTATACCGGTGAATACCTATTCGGATCCCTAATCTTCGAACAGATGGAATCGACCTTCGAATGCAGGAACATTGTCGTCTGTATGGTATACAGATTTACCAGTTTATCATTATTTTCTACATAGATATCATGTCGAAAGGATGTGAATAGGTTTGATATGGTAGGTGTGTCGATTTGGATGTTGGTCTACTGAAATTTATATAAATTTTCAATCCGGAAATCCCGTACCGAGAGATGATGATAGGTATGTGCAGTGAGCGGAATGGCGGCGATGTCGACAAGAATTTTACGATCTTTTATATTCCCAGGTTTCGAGCTGGGCTCTGTTTAATCAGATTAAACAAATTTGTTAGCTTATTCGTGAGACCGCCTACAGGGAAGTCGTTGCCTTAATTTTTTGAGGACCACGAACGAGATACTAAAGCTGTTTCGGAGGATTTTGAGCGAACGGCAATTCACGCGGCTCAACGAAACAATTAAATTAATGCGCCAAGTACCCTACCCTACCCCCAAAAACGGGGAATAGGAGTCCCTTCTTTTTTTCCATCCCAGGTCTGGCCTGTCTTTACAATTAAGCCCCATAAAAATGTAAGTTGTCTCTTGGTCCGTTCGCTCCTCAACGGCAATGAATATTTCCATCCACCACGCAATTACTGCCCCTGGCCTGCTTCCTCAAAAGCTCTCAAATTCGGATCTTATACACTGCATACCTAACGACTCTTCGCATCTTTTAAACAATTCATTCAACTCCATAGGCACGAACATAAAATTTCACTACAGCTGTTATTGATACAAAAATTTCTAAAGTTTTCGCTATTTCGATCTTTTACCTACACAACAGAAACGAAATAATGAACAACCTGTAAATTATTATTATTATTCCCTTTGATTCGACCCTCAATGACTCTCTTTGGCTGAACTAGTCGGTCAATCTCAGTGGGACATGAAAATTTTCCATCTTCAAAGCACAAGCTACATAATCCTGCGAACTTGTGAATTCATCCATCTTCAGCAGTCTTCCAAAACATCTTGGTAATTAATTTCGGATCGGCAGCCAAACCGACCAGCGTACCTATGTTGAGAATCATGTGTGTGAGGTGACAAGGTTTTATTAAATTGGCGTAAGAAGTTTCAGACATGGGAGACGAACATCTCGTTTTCTGTCGTTCACGTGATGAAAAGAGTAAAGGGGAATTATACGTGTAATACAAGGTATAATAATGGGAGCAAAAAAGAAGTACAAATGGTTATTTAATCGACGAACTAAACGACCAGCTCATCTAGTAGACGATTTTTCTAAACGCCGCTTGTCAAGGCGTTCGCTAGGGGCTGCGGGCGACTGCGAACAACTCGACTCCTATCGCACCTCGTGGGCCTTATGGGCTTGGGCACAAGGCCCTACGTACGGTCCCACAACAAACATACTACGTACCTACTTCCTTTTCCCGCGGTACCTACTGGCCGATGAAAAAATCATGAATATGCATCAGTTGAGGTATAGGACGAACGCCCTGCATGCACCGGTGTACCGGCACACTGCGTGTAGGTACGTATGTGTTACGTATGTGAATATGTACCTCGTATGGACGAATCTACACCGATATATCCGTACACATGGCTTCTATCTACGCAAGAAGGGACGTAGATTATCGCTGTCCCGGTTCTGTCGGTTTCTGTGGGCCCACCGCTTATGCTAATGACAAATGCTAATGTTAATGACGCCGGCTTTACGTATAGTCCGGTTGAAATGCACCGCGCGATATGGGGTTACGGTTGCAGTCATCTGGTCACACTTTTCAACGGGCATTGCAACCTGCCTTCACTATACTTGCCTATATAGGAACTCGTAGTTGGTATCTCCATGATCGTGGAAGACCCTGATGATGACGCGGTTGCAGTGTTCTTCAGATAATCGTAGGTATCATTTTCTCTAACGGTTCTTAGCTGGTATCGTAATATAAACGATAGTTATAATGGCAAATGCCAAGAGCGTAACAATTCCAACTGAGTTTGGCTGGCAGGTCGACTCGCAAGCTGAAAACCACGTTGCACGTTGGTCGCAACAGGAAGGAAACGTGAAATAAAATATATAGCGTTGGCTCGGGACCGCGTCAGGCTGCGTGGAACTCGAAGTGGAAGTAGAACTCGCCCTGGAACCAGGTCTGGAACCACGGGTGGACGGTAGTCCGGTCAGAAAGATACATATTTTTAAATATTTTAGTCACGGTTCGCAATTGCCCCGTCACGCAGCCTTCCCACCCACTACAATCGCGACTGTAAGCCATCGTATTTCTACGACCAAACACAGTTACAACTCTTTGCTAGTCTATGGATTGTAGGATGTAGGTATAGGTGCGTGGCTCACCGGATCGTTCACGGACTTTCGTATACCGTGCGCGTTTAATGCCCGGCTGGAAAGGATGAAACGCAAACGCAACTCCACCGGGAAATGTAACAGCCCGCAACTGGGTAGGTATATACGCACCGGGTACTACCTCTAGCATGGTTGAAGAAATGCCAACTTGGAAATTTATTTGCCAAACGAAAAAAGGCGCCAACGGATTAAACAGAGCACGAATTAGGTTTTTCCTGGTTACAGGATAATCGTGACGTTCTTTCACCCCCCCGTCCTATATCCGGTGTGAAAATTTCCTGTTAATTCCGTTGGTCTCAAGGTATACTATACTGTATTTTGCAGCAGGTGAACGCCTGGCCTCTTGACTCGTCTGTGAAAATAATAGCCACAAGGATACGTACATACCTATGGGTACATGTAGTAAAGTGAGAATTAACCGTGAGCAAGATAACCCATCTGTAATACCGAGCGGGTTATCCATCGTCTCAATTTAATGCTAACGACACCGGAAGTCATGGGGTTGCCATATTGCTTGAGGAAATTTGCTGCAGGTCTATTATTTCGGTCTGAATGCGGTGAAACTTGTATACCTACATCATATACATTCCAAGGACATGGAGTTAGAGGTATATATATCTGAGATGTCCTGGGCCAGGACAAGCCGCCATTATTCTTTTGTCTTGCCGCTCTGATGGATTTCCGTGAACCGCTACCAACACCAATTAGTCGATCGCTGCAGCCGCAAGAGTTTCGAACCACGGTGCGAATTGCTACCATATCGTATTATTACATACACCAGGTTTATTGCCTCTTCTACATTTCCTTCTCGCTAATTACTCACGGCCAAAGTCTCCTATCGACCAAAGGAGATTCGAGATTTTTGTTCGTTAAAAACTCGACCCACCATATGCGGCGCTTCGGTAAACACTTCTTTCGTCAAATTAAACCACGTTGGTAACCCAAGCAGACTAATTGTACATACAAAAAGTAATGAAGAGTATGATCATTGGATCAGTTTGACGGGAAATTCGAGGAATTTTTTTTGAACTTCCAGTAATACCAACGACACCGATTTAACGAGAGGACGTGTCATTATGGGAAAAGGGTGGGCGGTGTTAGGGGTAGTATTAGCGTACACCGCTTTGGAAACGAAATCCCGGAAGCCCCTTGCGCGGGAAGTCAGCGTGGTTGGAAAAATGCCCTCGTCTTTGCGCATACATTTCCATACATCAGAGCTCGACTTTGGCTACACAGGGAACGCGAACGAACGAACGAACGGCGAGCGAGCGAGCGAGCCAGCTAGCTAGAGAGTGAACCAGCTGGGGGTAAAGGTAAGGGGGCAGAACGGAATAAATCCAACTAATTAGACGAGGAAAAACCGCGGATTAATTACCCGTCGCCTCTGACGTCCCTCCGTCGGGGCAACGCCGTTCGTTCGCGTCCGTTTCCCGAGGCGAAAACAATTTTTCACTCCGTGGCTCTCGAGTTTACTCTGCAGGTTTGCAGGGCTTACGGGATTCCACCAAGAAGAAAGAAGAGGATGAGGATCAGGATCAGGATGAGGATGAGGATGACGCCGACGCCTCAAGTCAGAGGGGATGACGATGCGAGTGTCTAGAGTAAAGGGAGCGTGTCCCTGGTATAACCCTCGGAGTCAAACCAAAGTTGTTTGCAAATAATGAAGCTATCTGATTCACACGAAAAATTTTATCAAGGACCTTTCTCTGTCTCTTCTTCGGTACGATGGAGATCGACGACCTCCTAGACACGAGGTCATGTTGGGGTTCGAGTTCAATTGTGCAAAGAAATCTTGAAGCTTCTGCTTCTACAGTAGGGAGTAGCAACGCGGATGAGGATCAGGATGAGGATTGCCCCTTTCGTCAACGCAAAGCGCTGATCTCGGTCGAATAAAACAAGTGGCTTCGCACTCTTCGAAGGTAAATACTAAAATAGTAGGTATAGTCGAGCGAAAGCAAAGGCGTGTGACACGTGGATGGTATCGGGGGTGTAGTAACGGTAGGTTCTGAGCCGAAAGAGATGGTGGCGTTAGCGGAAGGGCGAGGACGAGAAGATCTCCCGAGTGTTTGCGCGACTCTCGAAAGCTCTTTGGCTCCGCGGGGTATGGAAGGAAGAGAGCCCTGGATGGAGAAAGGCCGGCTAAAATGCAGATTCCGCGCGACTCTCGAGTCCTGAAAGCGTCGCCCCTGAACCACCCCTCGGTTCACCCCATGGCCCGTAGCCTCGGTGCCGCGTCATCTCACCGGAGCCTGGGATTTACTTAGTGCGACTTATTTTATGCCCGAGCCCCACTCGAGCGCGGCCCTCTTTCATCGGGAATTTCTTCCTCGCTTGCTACCCCGTCTTTTTCTTCTCTTTACCTCTGCAGCAGAAATATCCTCGAACAACAGCATCCAGCTCTCACGTGTATATCTTCTACATTCGAAAAGAAGAACCTGCCACGGTCTAAGCTTCTCAATAGTCACGGAAAAAGAAAGAGAAGCAACGCTTTTTACTTTCAAAAACAATATTCCTACCGATGCACATCGTCAGTAAGAAAATATTCATTGATTAGACTGAAACTAATCGCTAATTACACTTCGTCGCACTATATTTCACTAATGAATCAATTTCCAGTCTTTCCAATCAATATAGTACATTTCTTTCCATATTCTAAGTTGAATCCAATCGGTTGATTGAATTTTTTGTGAGGTAGTCTGTCACTCAGGTGAAACTCGAGTTAGTGAAACGCACGATATACGTGTTAGAAAATGATGAAAAGTCATCGTCTGAGTGATGAAACGCGTCTTCAACTCAAGAATGAATTTTTTTTCGATTTGCAGTCAAGTTAATGCGAAGGGTAAGATTCGTGGTGGAAAAATCATTGGAAATAAAACATCGAGTCGTTATTTCTGGGGAAGCTTACCTCAAACACTCGATTTAACGAGATGGTACAATACAGCGTTGAGGACCCTTAAGATTTTTGAAATATCGATGTATAACGGGAAAAGATGTGGTTGATTGAAACGGAAAAAATTCATTGATGGAATTGGTGCGAAGCGGCGATCATATCTCGTGCTTTTCTTCCTGTTCTTTAAATCGCAATTTGAATACAGAACACGTTGAATTTTAGGTTTTCGAATAAGTAAGTAATGGAAAACAGTTTCATCCACTCCGGTTGGTCATCGGCGAAGAATTGCGGAGACGGACCCCTCCGCTAAGAAGAAGAAGAAGAAGAAGCTGTCGGATCAGGAATTTCTCTAAGATAAGGTAAAGATAAGGTTAACAAAAAATTCAGTATACATCGGCCTCTGGTATTGGACCTGTCTAATAATTCACTTTATGGAAATATCGGGGCAGCATATTTTCTATAAAATTTTCGCAAGGGTGCCTCGCGGATCTAATAAATCAAACTGACCGAGAGGCTGACCGTGGACGGTATCCTCGGGCAGGACCTTAGCATATAGACTGCAAGTTTTCCAAATGCTGCAAAACTCGAACGCGCCTATCTTGCCAAAGTTGTTTCGGAAGTCACGGGTGGCGCCTTTGCGGAGGCTGTACAGGAGCCGCCAGTCTGGCCCTCAGGGTGGCGAATCGAGGGGGGTGGAAGTCTCTTGTTTTATAAGGGTGGCGTGGCCCTGACTGGATAAAAATTATGGAATATGTTGCATATAAAGTAAGTGAAAAACAGACGGAGATGATGAATTGCTGTAAGAACAAGGAAAGTAGAAAGATAACGGGGAGAACCATCAATCACAGCGTCGGGACGCCCGTCGCCCCGGTGCAAAGAAGAGCTTGAAGCGTCGCGCAGCGTCTTATAGTTGGAACACGTTGGCTGTGAAAATATATCTCAAGGGTAAACCGCGGACGGAACTTCCGAGGAATTCTGACATCCTTTTAAACTCAAGAAATTCAAGGAAAGCTCCAAATTATCCAATTACGAGATTAAAAACCCTTATATACGAAATAATATGTCTCCGTGAATCCCTTATCTTTCTGTACGCTCATCTAGCAGCGTGACGGTTATAGTCACGCCGTGACTCTGTCCCTTGACGAATCGAACAACTGACGCTCCTGCCACTTCGGCCCCTCGGCACGGTGGCGGTTCTTTAGATACTATCGCTACGGTCACAGTTCTTATCTCGGCCACTAACATATTTTTAAGTACCGAGGACTGGGAGACCGGGACTTGAACTGGACGAGGGACCAGAGCCGGGAGGTAGCTGGACTTACGTATACGCGGCCTTCTTACGTATAACGTCCAGGTCCGTTCGGACGGTCGGGGGAAGGCAGGAGGCCAGCTTGCCGTTGGCTTTCCAAGTCCGACGTTTCCAAAGGCTCTGGACTCGAGGCACCTGCCACGCAAGGTGTGCGGCTTCAGTCATCGCGACACAAGTCGCGGGCGTTCGAAGTTTCGAACCACGACCAGGTCCCTTACCGGTTCGTTTAACTAACGTTTCTAATTGGTACCACGCGTTTTGGTACACGAGTCGTTTTCCGAAAAATTCCCATCCCCGATATGACACAATATCTCATGGTACTCGACGTACTGCATTCGATCAGAGGATCAATACCTGTACGAAAGGTAACGAAGGGTCTGGGTTTGGGTCTGGGTCTGGCACTGGGTCTTGAGGAGTGCAGAGAGAAGGAGATGCGTTGGACGCGTGTTTGGCGCAGGTGAAGGCGATCGCAGGTGGGCCAAGTAGTGACCTCGCGTCGACCGCGTGGTAATCAGAGAGATCAGAAGATGCGAGGGACGCGCATTCGGCACCGGACACACTGGGCAGCTGCACTTTACTGCCGGATAAATACACGGAAAGATGACCACCGGATAGCCATTGTACGTCGGGCTCTCCGGGCAGTCCACCTTTTATAGTTCTTTCACTTATCGTTAGCTCACCCGACGCCTCAAGATGTTGACGTTTATTCGAAGTATCAAGACAGAAGTGACAATATCAAAGTTTTAAGTAGTCGCGTACGTATAAGGTGTGGGGCGGGATTGAAATTTTGAATTTCAAAAGCTGGGACTAGTCGAAATTTTGAATTTTTATACTACCAACTCGTAGGTTTTGGCAGAAATCATTCTCCTGAAAGTCTATGAAGCCAATTTGAAAAACTCCGAATGAAAAAACACCGCAAGTTTGAAATTCCAAAAGCTAAAGTCTAAAAGGCCAAAACTCAAAATCTCGGAATTCGCGAGATGCAACATGGTTTATTTGACAACTTGGTCATGAGCTTCCCTCAATTTGCGGATTTTTGGTGTTTCTGAGTTTTAACTTTCAGGTCTTTAAGCTGTCTACATTTTGATCTTTTGGAATTTCCAAATTCTGAACTGTAACCTTTCTAAGAACTCAGAATCGCGTCTCAAATCAATTCGAAATTTCGACCATTCGGAACTTTTGGAATTCGGAACTCTAATCCCACCCCGTACGTGTAATGGACAGATCAGGTTTTCATCACTGTTTAATTGTACATCAGCGAAATGATCATCGAAGATGAATGACTGCATTTCAGCGAAGAACTCTCCCTTGCCATCGGAGCATTAGCGGTAGAGGTTGCTGGAGCGCATGCCCCTGGATAAAGCTCTGGATAGAAGTGGTAGCAGAGGGTGGTGAGATACCATGGAAGCTGAAGGTGATTTCGGGGAAAGTTCGGTCGAGCTTTCGGGCGCTTAGGTAGGTAGCGTCGGCAACTTCCGGCAGCTGGGGTGTCCTCGCCATTCCCCGGAACTACAGTTCCGGCAACAGTAGAAGGATCCCGGCTTTATCGGCCCTCTCTCCGCTCGTTTTACGCTTTTTGTCACGTCTCACGTCTCCTCCTCCTTCTCCTCCTCGGCTATATGTATTATACGTGAGACTTGGCCCCTGAGTTCATCGCGCACCGTCTGCGGACGTCTTATACCCTATACCGCCGCCGTATGCCGGCGTCATACCAATTAATCGGCCGCGATCCTTATCGCCCCTGCACAGGTAGATACGGCAATGAGAGGGGCTACGGTTAAGGATCCCGTCAAGATCCTTTTTCACGGTTTCGTTCGTGAACCTCATCCTGCAGTTCGAAAGAGGGATGCACGGCAGTTGTTCTCTACCTCTATATCGTTACAAGCATCACTTTTTCAACGATCATGTCTCTCTTCGGTATAGTTCCGTTCCGCGGTTACATTCTACGCTCATGTCAGCCTCCATGGGAACCACCTTGCTCGCAAGGTACCATATTGTGACATCCCATACCGGCATGAGAACTAACTTCGATCTGGGTCAATGCTGCGGTTAGACTAGTCAGGAACAAGCGCGTTATCGCGGTTCAAACACAACATCAGTTGCTTGTCGTACTTCACTCTACTCCCATCAGATACACACGAACATTTTGCGGTATGTACTAGCTCGTTCCAGTCCTCAGTATATCAGGAGGCGTTGGTATTAACGAATTACTGATGGCCGAATTCGACTCACCCAAAAAATGTGCACAGAGTGCGGATTTCCTAGTTTTCCTGGATTCCTATTAGCTAGAAACTAGGGATTGCACACTCGGTGCGCACTTTTACGGTAAGTCGAATTTGCCATGACTTTTTTCATTTTTTCCATGCAGAAAGGATCACAAAAGTTCACAATTGCTTATAGAAAACAAAGGTCCTGACCGTTTTTTTTTTTTCTCTCCTGAACAAACTAACGCGTTGTTTATGTGATGAGAGGGTGAGCTACAGAACGGAAGATGAAACGATACCATGACAGGAGTGGTGGTGGGGGCAGTGCTTTCGAGTATGATGAAGCGGGTATATCAGAGTAGAAACCCCTACAGTAGCTGTATAGGGGAGTACGAAGTTGAGCGGAGAACGTTGGGTACCAACAGCAACGGGAGTGATTGATTTTTGTCGTGGCTTTGGTTGTCGCTATCCACTGGCGGCTTCCGTCTATATATACACGTATGTATCTACGTGTGTTAGCGTTCGTTTGTGTCGTGGTATAACCAGCAACGCTCCAACGACGGCGTCGCGACGCGGGTAACCGATTGGCGGTCGCCGTCCCCGGGGGCGTCGCCGATCACCGGACCGAGTTACGTTAGGCAGAGTAGCTGCTGTTATAGCGAGCGGTTGCTGGTTTCAATTTTCAAATACCGATATACGTTGTAGTACGCAGTGCATGTTCAACTAACGCAATAGTATTCTAAAGCCACTATAACGCTTTACTATATAATATTACAAACTTTTACCGCGGTCACGGTCAAACCGCTTCTCGCGTGCGTGTACATATTACTCTTTGAGCTTTTCTCACAGATCACGGGGCTCTTCCTGCAGAAGGACTGCATGTTTTCACTCGGAGGGGATTTCCTACCGGAAATAACCTATACAGTCTCGCGGGAAGTAACGATAATTCAACATAAAGGGTAACCGGATCGGTTGCAATTAACAACCCGATCATATGAGCGAGATAAAACTTTGTTACTTCGAATAGGTTGCCGGAAAGAGAACAACGCCTATTTGCAGCGCTTTTGCATTTCTCATCCTCGTTCGATCTAGGTATGCCAAATTCTGGGTGCCAATGTGGTTGATAAAGACCGATAAATCGCTCGCAAAACGAAGTGATAATAGCCGTTCATGGTAGGACAGCCTCAAGAAGAGGGACAAAGACGGAAACAGATAGTAAGCTCGGTATGGTTTGCCGGAGGGAAAGGGGGGTTGGCACTTGGCACTTGGCACTTGGCACTTGGCACTTGGCACTTGGCACTTACCTCCTACCATCCGTCGCCCGGGGCAGCAGCGTTATAGAGGAGAAGCGAGCGAGGGAAGCATCGGAGCGTCATCTAGAAGAGAGAGGTACTATATACGGAGAGTAACGGAGAGGTTAAAAGAGGAGAAGCGAGGAGAGGAAAGCGAGAGGAAGCCGTGGGAGGGACCAATGGACATGCGCGGGTGTGCCGCGACACCACGGCGACCTTCTGGCCACCTCCAGAAACAAAATGGCTACCAGTACTCGAAAGCTCACCGCCAGATGGCACTACCACCTTCCTGCGGCGTTATTATACCTACTCGCCATTCGCACTATACCTACAAACGCGAGCACCCATACCTACTCGTTTATACCCACCTGCAGGCTTTCGGGATGTTAATCTTTCGTCACTCTCACCGAATCTTACCCCATACACATTTACTCATCGATTTTTCGCTCTCTTGGATAAACCATCAGATTCACGACCTCTGAAATCATATACGATGTTTATCGATGAGATGCTTTCAGGTGTGCATTATAAGTTCTGCGAAAATTATAATAACATAACTTTTTTTTTTTTTTTTTTTGTAATAGAGGAATGGTATCTTCAAAATTGCAAACGAACAAACTGCACAGATTTACGTTTGGATTTGAAGTGAAAAGAGAAAAGAAGTAAAAGTAAAAAGGAAAAAGTTTAAGAAGTTTTGGCAAGTTCGTAAAAAACTTTTTCACGCCTTTACCAATTTGACTGTTATTTTACCGCGTCGTTTGGCGGACGTTTAAAAAGATCTATAGACGTATACACGGAGGTACCTGTAGTTATATGTATTTATATATATATATATAGGTATGTATATAGATACCTAAGCTAGCTAGTAGGTACACGTACGCCTAGAGGGAGGGATTCGATAATAAATGCGCCACAAAACTCCTGGTTTATGCTCGGTTTACGGTTTGTTGCCGTTATCGGTCCCTCGTTTCATTCACCCTGCAATACGGTCACGAGTTTTAGCCTCGCATACCACGACAGTCATGAATTCAAGAATATATACCGCAAATCGCACTTTCGTAGGGATTCACTGCCGCACATATATCCTCCCCCGAGTCGTTTCAATCCTTTTTCGAATCTTTACCATTTCCCAGGCACTATACACTCGTCATCGCAAATTTATCTTCATACTCGAGCATGCCTATAGATCCAGACAGAACATGGCAACCGTCGATCGAGACACAATGACAAAACCAGTAAAATCAAGATTCCTATAGTTCTGGAGAAGAATAATTCTCTCAAAATTCACTCGTGATTGTCACGCCATTTTCGTGAACATTCGAAAATAGCATGTTACCGAAAAGCTCGGATCATTTGCTACGAAATTGGAACAAATCATCGGAATAAAGCACTCGAAGTGATTTCAAAATGATACGGTCATCACATTTATATATATCCGCTGAAGAATATAAGGTCATGCTATCGATACGTGATGGTTTTAGTTAGATGATTAGATGAATGAGAAAAAAGGGTTTTACAAATCAAGCCAAATTCAAGAAGTGTTACCAATTTTCAAAATTCGTAAAATCTTTGGTGGTCCATTTTTCCGCCCTTACTCTTTATGACTCAAAAACGGTACGAGTTCAACAAATGCCACTTCAACACCCCATAAAGTCTAGGATTCTGGTGGGTATTTCAGTTTCCGAAAGTCACTTACCTACTTATTCGTCAAAAATTTCGAACCGGGTAATGACTTTGAGCTTTGATATCATTGACCTTTTTAATTGTTCAATTTACAGTAAAATCGTTTCGTATAATAGTAAATGTGATAGTTATTGCTATTCTCTACAACACTTTTCATGATGGCAAGAAGTCTTCGTTCAACGTTTACCATCGTCCTAATATCCCTAATCGTAGAGTTTAACGGAATGCAGGAAATTCAACGAGTTGTATTAACGATGTATGATGTATGAGTTGAGAGGCGGTTAATTATATGGATGAACTTGACTGAAGAAGAATCGGTTACCTAGTGTATTCATTTGCGTGGCATAATATCTCGGATTCCTTGCATAACTCTGAGGCAGATTAGCTTGCCCATGAAAATCGAGAGTGTTGAAGTAGCAGGTATATGTATACTCTTTTACATTCCATTCCGATTGTGAGAAGCGAGTGATTCTGTAGGTATATTTGAAGCTGAATGTGTGAGAAATTGAGTGATTACTTTTGTTGATACGTACTGCATACCGATACGCATCGCCGTCGACTCGATTGAACTTTCAATTTCAACGTAAGGCGCAACGTAAATAAGTATAGCCAAGGCGTGAAAGGTACTTTTGCGAATTCAGTGCCGCCCGGCTTCCTACCGCGTGTGAATATCATTTGAATGTATTAACTGATGCGTGGAGAGCTACGTACTCCCGCTATACTATATAATACCGTCTATGCTATGTCGGATCGCAGCGGGTCTGGAGAAATACGCGATACCCCGATACCCACCCCGAAAAAGAATCAAAAATTCAAAACTGCCTGACGGGTAAACAGAAGCGTCTATCACCCCACGTGCTCCCTAACCAGTAACCATACATCGTCACATATGACTGGCACAAATATCCCGCAGGATCGAATTTTCCTCCTTTCTGTTAAATTTCTAAACAACTCACAATTATATGACCATACAGATTTCCATTTTTCATCAAGTAATCAAGTGATAGAAAAGTATTCGTTTCGTATCGAAACGGAAACGGAATGGCTGGACGAGAAGGTTTGAAAGTCAACAGGATTGTAGCTTGTGCCCTGACGATGAACAATTGCTATGACCCATTGAGCTTGACCGACTGGTGCGGCTGAACTTTGGAATTGCATGAAAACGGAGTATAACGTGTGGTAAGCTGGAGAATGAATCGATAGAAAAATTTGAAACTTTACAGAATTACAGTTGTCTTTTGATGATGAAAAGTAACTTATAGGCCTCATTAGGGTGTTTTCCGAAATTGAACCACGGTTATGGTTGAATCATTGCGTCTTTCTTTATTGCATATACTGAACAATGTTGAAAACCTTGATTCAATTTCCGTATACACCCTAAGATTGACCGACTGATTCCTTCGGAGGAAATCAACGCGTCAAAACTAAATGCAAAAGAAGAGAAAAAAACTGAAAAAAAATTAAGGATCATGAAATTTGCAGGACGACCCAGTAGTCGACCGATAACTAGTTTGGTCTGTTTGTTTTCACTTGTGAAATCTATAAATCATTTCGTCTATTTCTTGTATAGTTATCTGAAGCGACATACATCGTACGATGATAATTTTGATTTTTTCTCCTTTTTTTCGTTGACGGTAAAATACGCGTGACGTTCGCGGCTCAGCTGTCCAGGACATTGATTGGCGAGTGGCTGGCTTTGCGGGGGGGTTGGCGCGATGTTTTTAGGTTGGTAGATAGGACGCCGAGTCTCATGCATATTCAACGGCACTCCGAACTCCTCCGTCACGGAGGGAAAGAACACCCCCTCTTCTCTCTCTCTTCCTCTCTCTCTTCTTCTCTCTCTGTCTTTCTCTTTTTCTCACTCACTCACTCACACTCTCTCTCTCTCTCTCTCTCTCTCTTTCTCTCTCTCTCTCCCGAAGCCCCCATGGTTCTGTGTGTAGCCCCGTATTCCGTTCCGCACCGCACCGCCGCCCAGATCTCGGCCGAGCTGTAGGGGTGCTCACGACTTTGTTTCTTGATACTTTTACATCGTATATAGATATACACCCCCGCCTCAAGGCGACTTCGAGAGGTTCTATATAAGGAAAAAGAAAAATATTTCATGTATTGAACCCATGCCGACTACTGTACCGGGGGTCGCGTACAATTTCAAGTCACAGGATTTGAGCTTATTGAAAAATCAAACCGATACTACCATCGGATCGCAACGCCTTACAAAATTCACGTTATGGACTACGACGGAATGCAAAATTCGGTTTTACTCTGACATTATTTCAGGTTAATTTGACACTTTTTTTAGGTTATTTTAACTCCACGAGGAATTTTCATTCGTCAAGTACCTAGTCCTGATGAAGGACTTGGAAATCATTTTTAAAAATTGTTCTACAATACCGGAGTATTGCCGGATTCGCCCACATGGCACAGAATTGGCACTACCCCAGCTGCCAAATGTCGTTTCGTAATACTAGCCCAGTAAAGATAAATTATTTGCCCAACGTTGGGCTACTGCTGATGATTAGTACTGACAAGTGAACCTACATGGGGCTCGGCCGGAAGTCAGTTCTGTACTGGGAATACACTGGGCCGATATGGTGCTTTATACTGGCTGGGGATTATTTCGTGACAATTCACGACACCATAAGTTTGACCGGTTTTAACAACCCAAAATTGTCCCAACGTTGATTTTGACTTGGGCAAACCTCAGCCCTGGGTAGCTGTCAGTGTTGGCAGCTATGGCACCAATACCATGCCAATGCCAAGCCATGTTTGCAGTACGTACATATATTGGATACCTCGCAAGGAATTTAGCTTAATATTGATACGATCTCACTAATGACGTAATTTTCAAAAAGTTCCACGTCTCCGCGCGATGGCGAGTAACGACTTAGATATCGCGGTTCTTGATCGCGGTTCAAATAATGTCTAAATTACGCGTATATCGGGGGAAGCGCGCGGGTAATAAGAGTTGGGAAATATCTCTCCACGAATTTCTATACCAGTTTGGGAGTAGGTATAATCTCCGCCATAAAAGCTGGTTGAAACAAAGGAGCGTGTAAGTTGGTACTTTGTTATTAAGAAAGGAAGATATCCAGTTATGTATGGAAAGGTGGAGCCGCGGCATGGGTCACCGTGGAGTGAGTGAGTGGCAAAGACCATAAGGAACAGGTTAACGGTAGCCGCAAGTGCGGGAGGGCTGGCTGACCCGGTCGGATCGCGTGGCCGCCTTGACCTCTCGAGTAGATTTCCACAAACCCCCCGCGATAAGATAAAGAACGCAGCGTAAGAAAAAGGCACGAGTCCTTTGCGGCAATGCCACCCCTCTGGCTGACCTCCGAAATCAAAAGTCGCACGCGACCCCCCGAGCTATACGATCAGCTTCAAATTGACATTTCGCTAAGTAACGAGAGAGGTGTAGGACCCTACTGAAACATTGGTAAAAGTAGTTTTTCATTTTTGAAAAATGAATTTTTATGGCCAAAAAATGTCGAATCCAAAATTGGAGTTTGGATAAACTAAGAATTTCAGATGAGGGTAGAATATTGTTTTTAAAAAAAAGTTTCAATTTGCTGCGACGAAAGTTCACATGCAATGAACCCTACCCAGCCCTGTGAAGAAAGAATTCTGCAAAAGGTTCCGGTGTAATCTGCAAAAGGATTCTATGTATCTATCCGTTTTTTGGCGATTCAAAAAATAGAAAATTGCTTTCTGTCAAAAATTTAGTAAGGTTTTCCCTGAACGTATGGTGTTCAGTCGCGAAATTATTCCGGAGAATTGGCACCGCAAATTAAGATTTAGGAGACCTAAAATCCTAGAGCATGAAAAACGTTTGCTTTAGCGGTGAGTTTGGAAGTGTTGATGGAAACAGCCCTGATGATCGTACGGTGGCACTGGTTCAGTTTGGTTTCAGCAAGGACCAAACGAGCGAGAATGTGTTTTAGTACGGTTGCAATAAATTTTCCACCGAGGACTCTGCAGATGAGAGCTGCGGAAGTATGGGGTCCACGAAGTTGAGTCTGCGGCTGCTCGAGGGACTGATATCCCTCATCTTCCCCTTTGATATCCCTCCTGCCTCCAGCCTCCCACCCCCACCCTCCACCCCTCTACCATCTCTTCTTCTTCTCCGACACCCCCCTTTATCCCCCCCCCCCTACTCTGGTGCTTCTCCTCTTGCCACCCCTCGATGCCACCCTGACTCGGCTTCGACACCCCCTTTGTGCGGAGAAGACAGATCGAACCACCCTGTTTACACTGCGACGCGATGATTTGCCAAATTAATTAGTTTTGTTTCGGGTCCCCAACCTCTCTCACTTTCTCTCTCTCAGCGAGCAAAGCCGGTCCCTCCGTTTCGGGAAACTCTGAACAATCTTCGAGGCTGTGTTGATAATCCACGCTCGTCAGTTGGAATGGAGGGAGTTGGTGTGTAGTACATATATACCATTTCGAGCCGAATGTTTCGAGCTTTCGTTTTGAGGTTGAATTATTATCTCCCCAACTTACTCCAGACAGGGTTGTAGTTAAAGGTATGGTTACTTTACATCACGGTGTTGAATACGACCGATTATCTTATACTAACCATTGAGGTCCCTATAACCGATTCAAATCATTGAAAAACAAAAGATTCATGATTGGAAAAAAGTAACGGATCGATTTATCAAAAAAGTGAACCACTTCTATGTTATCTGTAAGTTGTACACGCACATATACGTGTATATACAAGTATAGAGTGACATTCTACGAGGTGACTGTGTACGGGTATGAGACCTTCCCTGATTATGCAGATATGTAGATTTCTAAAGCCCTGCTAGTTAGGGGTAGACGTGGGGTGTGAACGATCGTAAACAACAGAAGGAGCTAGGATTTTCTTCGGTCGATCGTTAACCGGAAATCAAATGGATAGTTCAGTTTTTAACAGAGTAGATTTTGTACTATGTTAATCAATTTGTGACCGTCTTAGATTAATCGTGTATAATCTTTCAGTCATTGATCCTTCGGATATGAGGAATAAATTTTCAGCTAAAATCAACTCCAGTCGAAGCTACCGTCGACCGACACACGCGATGAGCGTGACATTAAACTGTTGCAGCATTCCGTTAAGCGGCCATTGACAGGTTTGCCCGTTAACGAGACCTAACACAAGATAAACCGATAAATCCAATCTTCGGCATAATGTCCCAGGCTAACCGTTCGGCTTTAAACCCAACGTTTTGTATCTCTTTGAACATTTTATGTCACTCCACAAACCAGACTCTGATATTGTGCTTTCCTAATCAATATACTCGTCGGTTTTTTATTAGTGCTTTGATTGTTGTCGCAAAAACAGTATTCTGCTATAAATCTGAATGGCGGGCTGAGATTGAAATTCCGAATTTCAAAAGCTACAAAATGTCAAGATTCCGAATTTTCATAATACTAACTCAAGGTTTTTAGATAGATTATTTCCCAGGAAGGCAACGTAGCCAATTTGAAAAACCCCGAATGGACAAACACTGAAAATTGAAAATTCCGAAAGCTAAAGATCCGAAAGGCCATAACTTCGAATCTCGGAATTCATTCATGCAACGCCGTTCATTTGCCAGCTTTGCCATGAGCTTCCTTTGAAATTGCCAATTTTTGGATTTTCTGAGTTTTGAACTTCCGAATCTTTAAGCTCCCTGCATTTCGACTTTTCGGAAATTGCAAGTTTTGGACTCTAACGTTTCTAACTCTAACTCAAAATCGCGTCTCAAATAAATTTGGAACTTCGACCGTTCAGAACTTCTGGATTGTGAAACTTTAACCCCGCCCCAGCATGACGGTATTTCGGTGAACCAAAAAGCCATGTCGAATTTCTAATATCGATACACTGCAACAAAGTTCAATATTTCGGCATTTTTCTGTCTGAAAAAGGGATCTATACATTTCCTGTTCCAGAAGACGTGTCCTGTATTCTCCGCGACTGAAAACTCGGTACATCAGAGTATGAGCTGGATCGTTTTATTTTTTTCTCACTCTCTTTTCGCCACCGTGGAGAACAACGACAATCAATATAGAGGTGCAGGAAGGCGAGGGTGGAAGAGGAAGCTGTGAGGACGTGGAGGACAGGTCGAGAGAGCCGCCAGGGCGACGGAGACGTTGGGGGGTGGCGCCTCATATTTTGCTCATTAGCGTCAGCATCGTCGTCAGCTTCGGGACGCCCTCACTTCGCACAGCCAGCCAGCCAGCCAGCCAGCCATCCAGCGGGGAGGGAGAACCCATCCATCATCTTGTCCTCCGTACCCTCCGTCGTCCTCTTAAATCACAGGGTTCGTTCACACCGAATAAGGAAAACCGCAAAGTCCTGAAAGCCGTACCAAGGTGACCAAGGAAAGCTCCTCGTTCTACAGGACTTGATTTCCCGGTGTGAAGACACCCGAGGATACCTCTAGCTGGCGCTATACCCGCGTGGCGATGGCGATGCCTCGCGCTTGGCCGAGTCAGTGACGAATAGCTGGTCCCGCTGTCCGCGTCCAAGGCAAGGGCTGGGTGATTACCGTATAAATTACCATATTACCCAGCCGCAAAAAGTTAAGCAATAATTTACCAGTTACCGACGTTTGTCTTGATAGCGTTGCCTCGGCTTGTTTCAGGGGAGCCCTTCGCTCCGTATAATAAAAAAAGAAAGAAAAAAAAACTCTTCTATGAAAATCTCTCTTTGATCTTCTCTACCCGTCGTCGAGATAACTTCACGCTCTTATAACTCGACGGATTTTTTCTCATCCAAAATCACACCGAGTTAACACGACTGACAAATCCTTCAGCCAAATCGAAGGTATAAGGTATATACCTTCCTCAGCAGTTCTTCCAACCTTGAGGATACTGCGGTTGCCATAGGTAGGTACTATAACAAATTATGATGAAATCTGTTTTCGGTGATGGATCGTAAAACCATTTAATGTCTATACTAGCGACCTTCGCACTAATAGATGACAGTTCATCCAGTCAGTTTAAGATCCAAACTGGTATTTTTGTGGTCACTTCAAAACCTACTACAAAAAACTTCTTCATAGACAGATGTACGATGAGCCAGATGTGCGATTGTGTATATTAGATTTGAACAGCCCCACTGCACGTCGTTGACACTTATCTCCTTATATATACTTTGAGAAGGTGAGACTATCCGCCATTTTTGTCAGTTCATTTAGGTCTTCACAGTTTCACTCGTAGATCCATAAGCCAAGGGATAGGCCAGCAGCTGGCGGGGGAGTACATAGGAGTGCGTGAGTGCGTAACAGAGCGTATCTTTTGCCTGCCCAGACAGTGCATGGCTGGTTCACGTCCTCCCATTCGTCGACATTGGCTTTCGCCTGTATATATGTCCTAGTTTCCTAACCGTGAAGTTAAGCTCTGCATACGACTTCCAGAACCCCAACGTTACTGCAACTGCATGTCGAAAAAATAAAATGAAAGAAACTCCAAACAGGAATGAACAACTTTTCCAAATAACTAGGCGTTCGAAGTTCGCATCTCATCATGAATTCCAATCGATTCCCTGATTGAGATCGATTAAATTTTATAGTCACTACCGATTTCGGTCGAATCGACGGATTGCGAAAAGTTGGAAGAAAGGGATGAATTTTAAGGGAATGATTTATCTGGCAGAGTGAGAACCAGACCATGAAAACAATTCCGCAGTTTAGAGTGCTCGGTATTGTTTACGTGGTAAACACAACCGCGACGCGGATACTTTGGAAATCATTGAAGCGTTGAGTTGGGTCCATTTGACTCCAGGCTTTCGGAGGTCGGGTCCAAAGTGACAGAACGAGATGGAATGAGATGGAGTGATTAAAGGGGATCGCGCGCGTGTTCTGGGCGTACAGGCCGCGGTGTCCATGGCGACGGTAGCGCAGACGCAGAATGATCCCTCGGGCCCTCGCTACGACCCTCCGCGATCCTCAGCCCTCCGAACCCGCGACGCCTGCAACCCCTCCGACCATTCCCCCGTTTATACGCACTAAACACCCTATATAGGGCATAGACCGTGCTACACGCACATTACACGCGCTGTGTGCTTCCGCACACGCGTCGTTCGCCCCGTCCGTCGACCGACCATAAGAGAGAAAACGCTGGTACAGCGTATACGTATATAGGAATAGTACGCCATTATATGTGCGTAGAGGATCATGAATATGTATACCTTGGCCTGAACATATGTGGGTGTTGGTATATGTGCGATACACAGTAGGTATATGCATATATATACTTGTGTATTCGAATGTATACCTCGTACGGGAGGAAGGAAGGTCGCGTATGGAGATAAAATTGACTTTCGATCTGTCTCGGCATTTTCGGGATATTATCATATTATGAGGAATGTGAATATAAGGGATCAGGGAAAGTTTGTGTATACTTTCACCCACGTTTGTTCGAGTAAGTACCAGCTTTCGTATAGGGATAAAATCATCCTATACGGAAACTCGGGATTCTGTTATATTATTGCAAGTTGAGAGAGGACGTGCGATTTCAAGCTCTGGATCAGCTCATGGAATGGTGTAGTTCTCCGGTTTGTATATAGTGGGCGGTTTATTTCTCGGGACTACCAGATCACCATCTCGTTTGTCTCAAACAGGAGCTCGCCTTATTCTGGCCATGACGGTTTCACTGCCGAAGCAAGGATACCAATCGCAAAAACCTCTCAAGATCCATCAGCTGCAGAGAGCAAGAGAAAGAGATAGAGAAAGAGAGACTGCAAAGTTGACTGTTTTTAGTTTCGTCGTATTCATTTCAGTAGACAATCATATTCCAAACATTGTACCTGAAGTTGTTTTCTCACAAACTGCAAGACTCTTGGCGAAAAGAAAACAACATTTTACTGAACGCTGTTCACATCCTTCGGAGTACCTACAAGTCTTTCCAAGTTAATTGGTCCTCTTATGGGGACGATTGTTTCGTCTGAACGATGGATTCGCATGTTCCTTTGCATTGTTCGCAAATGCCGGGATAGAAAGAGGAAAAAGATGAGAAAGAGGGAGAAATTGAAGGAGGTGGAGGAGGATTGAGAGTGAGAAATTGAGAGAAGGAAAAGAGAGAGACTTGAGTGTAGGCAAAGTGGCCGCGTGCGTGAACATCGACCAGCGAACACGTGAACACGTGAGTATACGACGCAAACGAGATAGACCCATAAAAATGGTAATTTCTATCGACCGCCGACGGGAGCTGCTTGCCTGCATGCTATTAGCCCACAGACCCAACGCGTTGAACCGCCGACGCATTTCTGGCCCAACCTGATTGTGCACTGCTGCGAAACCGTACAGCTGGACACTCGTGATCGTTAGCCAGAGCCTCGGAATAGCGTCGCAGTTATTGTCAACGTGCAACAGATGCATTGCTTTGCCCGAGACAAGTGTCTGGATAGATACTGCACCTACGACAATTCACTATTATTGTTCACACTATGTGTATCGAAACGTTCATGTCCCATCGATAAATCTATTCAATGGCAAACAGTGCCAAGTAGATCAAAGTTCGGAAGGTCTTTGCCAGCTGATACTCGTATACCTCGAGTGGCTGATGTTTTCATATAGAAGTTATTTACATTCTCTCTCTCTCAACCCTCAACAAACTTGTGCATAATTTCATATCGCTTGTTTGAGCGAATCCGAATAAGTTTCTTCGGAGTCAATTACACGAGGGTTCATCGTGAAACTGCTTCTGGTTCACATGCCATGGGATCGAAAGACGCATTCAATGAAATTCAATTCACACGTTCTATACATTTTTGAAGAGCACAATTCAAATTTCGGTGGACGAATCCGAGTAGGATTAAAAAATTGACAGATAGATTTTGATCTTCAGATGATTGAAAATGATGGTACATGAGTATTTTTCATGAAAGCAAAACTCGTGAAAATATTCAATTCCTGACTTGTCGTGAGTAGAGGGTCTAATCTTCGCGATATCTTTCATGTACGATATTCTTTTCATTGATGGAATAACGCTTGCTTCCGTATAGAAACGTTTTACGGGTAAAGCGTACCCCGCTTTTGCCGGTGTTATACATACATGTGCTTTAAAGCTATGAATACAAAGTACAGAGGATAAGCTACATCTATATTTACTCCTGACAATTTTTCCATAGAAAGCCGAAATCATCGCGTGAAGAAAACTGCACCCACTTCTTTCTTCTCGTGTGTGTGAATGATAAGTGGTCATGAAAATCTTGTCAAAAATCGAAACAGCTACCGCGATGAATATCGGGCAAAGTCGTTTAAGATGTATAAGCAAAGATCCTCGTGTCTTACAAGACGAAGTCCTTTTTTCAAGGATCATATAGATTCGCGGCCTAGTCTCTCAAGGGACCTTCGATAAGGTGCGAGTCGAATGGCTGGATGCTGTGGAGTTACAGTAGCGGATGACGTTCGCTGTCTCAGTCTCAGGCTACGGTTCTGGGCTACGGGTTACTGGCTACGGATACCGCGGCGGACCCCTTCGGAGCCCCCGGCCTCATGAAAGATGCATAAGACGACTCACCAGGGGCGCGATAAAGAGTCGACAACAGACAGACCGACAGTCACCCTAATACCCGGTGCAATACAGGACCCCGCGTGCAATACTGGATACTGGATACTGCCACCCACCGCAGGGGGTGGATCCTGCTATCAATTAATTATAATCTAGATTGATGGATCCGATCGTCGCGTATCGAAGATTAGTGCCGGTGCGGGGCGCTTGGACGGTCTGCAAAACCCCTAAAAACACCGACCTCCACCCGAGCACCCCGCATCCCACGTTCAACTTGCCTATTCCTATTGCAAAAGCGTCTACACACGTGTCCTTCTCCACCCTCCTGATCGTCCTTATCGCTACTAGCTCGCTTAAAAAGTACAGGAGAATCGCGTGTCCGTGATCGTTTCAGCCATTGCTGATCGTGGTCGATCGGCGATTTTCCATGCTGCATAGTATTGTTTAACATTACACACGTGTATCATGTCTGTGGATATAATTGCACAGGGATTTTCGTTTGGAAAACCGTCAAGCAAGTACGTTGGTTGTAATTGCATATGTTTGTGCCGTTGCACAGGACGGTGGCATTTGCTGCGAAGCGAGCGGCTATTCAATGGAGGACATTTACCGGGGGAAACAGATTTTTCTGGAATTTCATCCGGACGGTAGAGTGAAAATAATAAAACGAGAAAGAGGAGGTGAAATAACAGCTCGGATGAGTTATACGGCCCGGCGCTAGATCCGTGCGGTTATACGTCGCGGATGCCGCCGCCGGCATGGTGCGGTGCGGTGCGGTGGATGCGAAAGGACGTTGGTACGGACAGACCGCATTACGCAAACGTATCACGCTATGTGGCCCAATGAAAACAAACAGACCCCCGAGAGCAGCCTCGCAGCACTGCCTCCCTACCAAGCCGACTGCCTGCCTGTTCCACCCCCGTTGGATGCATAAATTATATCTCTTCGTGCGAAGTACCAGGCTGCAGGATACCTACCTACCTACCTTCCAACCTACGAAGGCATGCATCCTGCCGATGTAACTGTAGCCCCGGGATTCGCGGCTTCAGCTCTTCCCTCCTTACCGCTCGATCCGTCCAATAATTCGTGGGTATTTGGTGAACAGCGACACGTTGCTCCATAGCATGTATGTATGTATGTATGTATTTATGTACCAAGATATGGATATTGGTACAGTCGCGTTTACCCCCTTATTGAGTGGCGATGTTTGGAATGGTGGGAATTGCTTTACTGAGAATCGTTAGTCACTACGGGTAAAAGAGAAACGACTTATGCATGTATACCGCAAGGCGGAAAGGCTTATGGATTTGTCAACGCTAAGAACGTACCTTGTGGGGTACGTAAGGTAACTCATTCATCTTCGGATTATGGGTTGTCTATTGTGTGTCCATAATTTGCATGGACATAATTTCTTTTTCCGAATGCCAAACGAATTACCGAACGATTCACAATCGAATGAAATTCGGACGAAACGTTACGTGTCTGGGTATATCCAGACCTCTACTACTACTGCCTGCAGTTTCCAAATCGAACTTCTGCTAACTTGAATGCTTTCACAATTTATGATTCACGCAATTCCCGATTCTGGCTTTCACTGTAATTTTCAATAACCAAAATTCCAAATGCTGACCAGACGGATTTTTTCAAACAATTTACTGAAATTAACAAATTATACAAAAACATTGAGACAAAGCTCGAACAAAAAACCGTCAAGTTCACAGACGAGCTTTGTCAAATCATAAAGAACAACTGTATAACCATAAGAATCTTGCACAAAGGCGGTAAAAGTCAAGTTTACAGATTTCATTCGATGAGTTAACATCGAATGTGATTTTGGGGAAGTCGGATACTCGCGTGGCGTGGACGCGTGGTAGTGAAACAAGAAATCGTCGATTGGAAAAATTCAGTAAAACAGTAAGAGAATTCGAATCGGAAGAGCGAGTTGGGCGATAGATATACACGTCTCTAGGTACAAGAGGGGTTGGCTGGTTGTTGGGCTGGGTTTCGGCGGGGTTCTCGTTCGCTGGTCGGAGCCAGGGGCTGAGGGCGCGTGCAGCGCGTGTCCGCGTGGGTGCGAGAGGGACAAAGCAAAAGCTTTAGGAGAAGAGGGGATCGATCGATGGCCTCCCTCCGAAAGCTCCGCCGACCCTCCAGCCGCCCCCGCGGTGGTCGGTGAAGCGGTGGCGGCCGTCATGGCGGCGCATGCAAATCAGCATGGCGTCGAGACGCCCTCCAACCCCCGATATCTACCGTGGACAAAACCAAACCACCGACGAGCGAGCGAACGAACGAGCAACCGACCCTGGACACAGACGCCTAATATCGACGAACCCGATTCGATTATGTCTTTCACTTTGGTAAGGCTTCGCATCAAACCAGCCACGGTGTACCCGGGGCGAATTAGATGAGGGAATAGGTGGCGGGAATTGTGTGCGTCCGTAGCAGCCCTACATCGATTGCGATTATCTGTAAAAGCGAGTTTGTAAACTTTACGTCCTCCTCTTCTCTCTGAGATGTTGGTAAATAACTACTTTGCAGCAGCTTCGAAGCTTCGCGTTGCTAATTGAAATTCAATAACGTTGAACTTGGAGACTGGAGCCAGTAATTAGGTACAGTCACTTACGTCATTCCGACTAATCCATCTCTCCACTCCTTCTTCAATGATCACAAAAATGAACTCTGACTGTCGCTAAGTATTATAACGTCTCCGAGTAAACGAGACAGAGAAAAAAATCATCGATCATGAACGAACCTGAAAGGGGAACATTAGACTGCGATCTAAAATCTCTAGTCACATCTGCACCGTCGACTGATCTCAACTCCTGAAAGTGCTTCTTACACGAGTTGCAATTCGAAGCCAACTGAAACTAGATCCGGGAGTAAGTATAGTAGTCAGTGGAAGCCGGCGGAATGCTTCAACGTCAGACAATATTCCAAAGACGATAGACTCCGGAGGTATAGAGATACTTATCGATTACATAACATCGAAGAGAACCTCACGCGTCTGTTGGTTAGACATGGCTGATAATCGTCAACATTTTCCGAATAGCAGACCCCCACCAATGGTTCGAAGCGTTAACAAACTGCGGCTCCGGCTCTGGCTGCGGTAGTAAAACGCTGAAAGCTGGCAGAAAGTAATAAATACTTCCGGCTAATACGTGCTAGTTGATAAATAACGCCGGCTGATGATAGGTAGTAACAGTTGGCTGGTAGGGTTCTGGCATTCGTTGGACAGGTAGTGGTTGAAACAGTGGATGTGGTTGGTACCTACAACACCACGTAGTGGCTTGTGAAACGACGCGGCGCGTCACCCAGACAACGGCTCAGCCACCCGCCGTCCGCCCGCAGCCCGTCGCATTTGAATACAGGAATAAATGCATAATAATTAGGTCAGTTTTGCTAGTCAGCTGATTCTCTCACCCACAACACGGCTAACCGAGGTTAGGAATCCTTGCCCCGAAGACTTTCAACTAACACAACTGACTGCCCCACCGAAAACTTGCAACAAAATTATACGGTGATGTGATATATAGTTGCTGTTGCCAAACTGACGGCTCGACATTGCAAAAACGAGTAAAACTTGACATTAGAAACTAATTTCACTTACAATTGCACGAAGTTTATTTCTCTCCTTTCAGAAGTTACATTCACAGCATTCCTGACCACAGTCGCTCCATTTTGATACGCACCGCCCTTGGAATTTATACAGCAACTTGTCTCCCACTTCATATCTACTTTTCATCTACGTTTATTATTCAATTTGACGAATTATGTTCAGAATCTCATCAGCAAACATTTGTGAACAAAAAGTACAGGTGCATTAGTCATACCTGGACACACCAATAAAAATATGGCTGGTTTGAGCTCACATTTTGTCTATCTTACGCAATTATTTGACTATTATGAGATAGAAATTTATAGAAACAGCCATTCCTCGTTGGTCAGCAGGTAATGCTAATGTCCCTATATTTTCTTCACTGTGCGGTCGTTCATTTCTCGTTGATTTTATTTATCGATAAGAATTTGCAAGGAGTTTGTTCGTCTGTGAGTAGTTTGTGGAGAAGAGAGTGAGAACGATGAGGATATTATAGAACATGTGGATCGAGAGCGAGTGCAATGTTCTCGAACTGAAACATTTCGATGCTCTTGCTCTGTGTTTCCTGAAGGCAAGTTTACGAGCGAAGGTATAATAAGTACCGATTTAAAGGTACTTAACGTACGGCGTTACACGAAGAGGAATCAGGATGAGAAAGAGCCGTAGTCAGAAACTGGTGAGACGCTCTGGGAGGCCGTCTGGCTACCGCAACTGACCACTGTACAGTATTAATAGCCCCGATCTACCGCACCGGGGTAAAAATATATAATCGGTGGTGTTGTGGGCTTTTATTTCAGTTCAATTATCATAACGTCGGATAATCATCCGACCAAAGATTTCCTCACTGCTGCCGATATAATAGCGGCGACAAAGTCGCCGATCCAGTTTACAACGACAAAAACTTAAACTAGTCGCGGGTCAAGTACAACCGCGTAAAACATCGATCTTCTGATTGAGCAAAGAAGAATTAGTTAATTGCTTCGTTTACTCCGAAACCTTGAAGCATCTCAAGCCACTTCCGACTAGACTCCATCGATTCCAAGACACGAATCGTTCGCGAGACTCTCTCGTCTTTTTCCAACATCTATCAGAAAAACTCACTCCTCTTCGTGTATCAACTCCTCTTCGAGTTTACGGTCTATTTTCTTCTTTCTGATCCGTAGAAAAAAGGAGATTGATCTTTACATACGTGTGTTCTTTACATCGCGTCACCCCTGAACTCTTCACGCATACAGGATTGATGAACGAATCTCTCCTGCCATGAGAAGTGTAATTCTTTTTCAATCATCAGGAATACCTTTTGAATGGTCAATTCATATGCAATCCCTGGAGCCTTCTCCGGACTAGTCGAAGATGATCTTGTCTTTGAATCGGCCGATACAAGCCGACGAACGCACAGGTAGTATCACTTGGGGAAAGCAGCAGAGAGTAAGCGTGCAGACTTTGAACAGTCGGCCGTCAGGCAGTGCACGTACGTCGCACTGCGCAGCCCGCATAGCAAAAGCCCCTCTTTGCCATCCTCTGTCCCCGTCTACCACCCGCGACCGTCCGATCCTCGTGCTTTTATGCAGACACTGACCTTCGCTTTGCCCTCGTCTACCCGCCTCCCAGTTTCGCCATTCCCAGCGCGCATGAGAACAGAGAAAGTTTGAAATTCGCGGGTGCAAGGCCACCGCGGAAGCTCCGCTGGTCTACGCCCCCGTGATGCCAACTCACGAGGTTTGGCGAGAGTGCCAGTGACCTTGGCCGAGGTAGAAGGTAGTAGGTGGAAGGTGAAACACCAGGAACCTGACAATTCGACGTACGTCTGCTTCCGCCCCCGTGCCTCGTCCTTTCACTAGGTTGGTGAAATGGAGAAATCTACTTTCTCCGTGAAGTGGCCGATAACTAGGCACCCTGGACGATTTTATGACGGGCTAAGTTAAGAGGACGGAATACGGAACTAGTACGGGCCATGAATGATCAAAATCGAACGGCAATCTCAGAGAGAAACTATGTACAATGTTAGCTACTCAACCTACCGTTCTACATGCCCGAGGAACTGCTACAAAATTCCTCTATCCAATCAGGAAAGGAGAGAGTTCACTTTTTCACTAGTAATTACGATAATGGTCCACCAATCCACTTCTGGTACGGGGGAATCCGCTCTGCTAATCGAATTTCATCCTGAAATACAGCCAACCTTTTCCTTCGTACCCGAAGACGATGACCAGCGAATCGGACTCAATCTCCCACCCATTAGACACACCGTACGGTCAGGTGCGATTTCTCGACGTGTCCATCAGGACTCGTTCCAATATTCATTTTCACCAAAGCTCGGTAGATCCTCATCAATGCCCGATGTGCTTTCGAACAAGGTCCAGGTCACCGGATTGAAGACTTGGTGTCTGAAACACGGGAACATCTGCTCTCAGTTCCTGGGGAAAAAATGATCACTTCTATGGACGGGCATCGAATTGAAGAAACAGCCGGAATTCAGTCGAGGACGCGAGATGCGGTGGAAATACATTTTGGGTAGGATTTTGCTGCACGTGGCTCGGGGGATCCCGGCACCAAACGCGTAAAGAACCCTTTGACGTGTGTTCGCCAAGGGTCCGTCGGGTTCCTTGGCAATGTGTGGTAGGGCCCGAAACGGTAGCGGATAACATTAGCACACAATCGAAGAAACGGGTAAGCGGCGAACGGCGAATGGCGAACGGCTAGCGGCGATCGAGCGAATGCGCAATGCGGCGCGCGCGGGTCATAGGTCGGATCGGTAACTTGGTCCCCATTGTGTCGCCGACCATTGTTTCTCGGACTCCACGCTTACGAATCAGTTTACTTACAGCGAGTACGAGTGGTCACTCGTCGACTCCTCGCTTGCGCATGTTATACTCGTATATATCGATTATTTTTTTGTTTGGCAATTTTATTTACCTCTCTTATTTTGACCTTTTTTTTTTGCAAACAATCGTTCGTCGTCAGGATAATACGCCGTACGAACATCCGGTCTACCGAGAAACATCAGAAACACCCGAGGCCTCTGGGGCGGATGGTCCGGTTCTACATGAAAATATGAGAAAAAATTCAACCTGAAAGCGAAACGAATTGGAAACGGTTTAAAAACGCGAATACGATAATCGAAGATGTTCGATATTATATGTACCTACTAACATATAGTGGGATGACGAGAACGGGCCACTTTCTCCCCGTTTCAAGAGTCGCTTTTAAGGGGCGAATTTTTTGCAAGAAACTGCTACAGGATTCCGACTGAAATAACGCGACGTTTGCTGGTTTCACCTGGTTGACCGGTTGACCGGTTGACTCGGTTGACTGGTGGGCACTTTCTGGTTGATTGATGTCGTCGGATGGTTCCATGGCCTCCGTAGTACGAACGGGGTTGAATACAGTTGGCGTTGGACTGGCAGTGCTTAAGCGGAAACGGTCCATCACGTGACCACGTGACCACGCGACAGTCCAGCCTTTGTTCAGCGCGATCATTAGTCTGTCAATATGCCGAAACGACGCTGCCGACCCACTGCAGCATCTACCACAATGCCCCCATTGTCTTGCGTCCCCCCCATCCCCAAAGGTGGGATAAGGCATCCCATCCACCTGCCTCCCCGTTCGTCGTAAGCCCAACCCTTCTTTGACTTATTCCTCTTCAACGACGACCACTGGGTCCATTTGATTCCAAAATAGCGAAATACCTCGTCCGCGGAATCATCGTATGAAACGCAGCTTTGATATATTCTACTCTTCCAACACACCGAACTGATCGCGTAAATCTCTGATCCGAGTTGATTGGGTAATCCTACGGTGTTAATGTACCTCGCCCTCTGCACTCTGCACCCTGGGATGCTGTCGTCGAGGAAGGATCTTCCGCTGATCCGAGCACCCGCCCAGCACTACGACAGAGCCGTAGAGAACTAAGGGTGGTAAAACTCGGTGGGGGCTGCCCCCCTTCTGCACGAAGAACACCGGAGTGTGTGCTAAATCCAGATATATGATGCGCGCCCGTGACATGCAAATCTGGGCAAAGCCCGCCGCCATTACCTTTTAAAATCTTTAAAGTGTATTTAGACAGCCACCCTACGCGCTCTGCGGGACTCTCCTGCTAGTGAGAACATTACCCAGTGGTGGTATCCAGATTATGGTACACACTAAAGCTCAGGACTACTCGGTGCCGCGAGTCTGGATGTATATTCCTTGTCCGGACAATCACCTTCAGGGGATGCGTTTACTTCCAAGATTTTTTGCTGATCTACCACATCCATGATCATGGATTCGAAACTTGGGGGTGGTGCGTCGCTTCATCTGTACTGAATCGGCTTAAAATTACCAACCAGTTAATGACGCAAGATGCATAGCCTCAGGTACTTCGCGAATCATCAGCGGTACCAGGATGAACGGAGTTCTCTCGTCCTCCCGATATACGCAAGCGAGTGACACTCATTGTTCGTATGTCCGCTGATCCGGGTACATGCCAACGTCTGATCCGTCCAGGGGTGCTCACCGATGAGTGGATGATTTTCTGCATAGAATGGGGTGAAGACTCGGTCTTATTAGCGATGATCTGAACATGAAGAGAGTCACTGGTGAAGACGCGTAGCGAACGATTGATGCGAGCCTCTTCGGAGACGAGTTTTTGTCGTTCTCCTCAGCGGCATCAGAGTTTATTTCACCGAGGTTCGTTCTTCGTGGTCGTGGGTGGCTGCCTGCCTACCTCACCCACCCCGTTCTTCCATACGTATATATATGCGTTCACCGCCCCGTTTTATAGTCGTCGGTGGTTCCAATTAATGGCGGACAAAAAAGGTCCGAGCTCGAGGGTGGTCGACACCAACACCCATCACCGGGAGCGATGCCTCGTCAAATCAAACAAGATCGACGCCGTATTTCATTAACGCGAAACATTGTTCAACCGGGGGTATCCCGGCCGATACCCTACGCGTACTACAAGAATACTCTGACACCCGGATTTCAAAAATACTCCATTAATCAGTTCCCTGATCCCTGATTCTCGTTGTTTACCCGGGGGACATGCATCCCATCAGACCGCGGTTATCGACCTCTCAACTATACCTTCCGCGGTTGCATATTCATTGGACCTTTTTGGTACCTACTCTGAATTTAGAACCGAACAAAGATTTGGTTGAATGGAGTTGCATTTTGGATTCGATTAGCACAAATAGTGGGAAATATAATTGTCAATTACCGGAAGTTTACGAGTTCGTTGTTAAATGAAGACAATGCAAGGTTCGTGGACTTGAACGACTAATGCAAGAGTTGTTCGTTCGGGGCAGACTTTGGAATGGCAGACTTTGCCAATACCAATAAACACAAAACCATCGGTCGTCCGATCTGAACTGGGATCCTACTCGTCGATTCTTTGCCGAGACAAAGCGATCGCTTCCACGTATTCGATTTCTTGCGTCCCTCAGGCTTTCTTCTGCGCCTACTGGCTCCTCGTTGAACAACGAGGTCCGCGCGTCTCGGACGAGTTTAAACGAAGAGGTGCGTACGTGCGTGCTTTAAGTCGCAATTTCAAGTGTGTGCGTGGCACGAGTTATACTCGTGACGTTTTGCTCCTATCTTTCCACGACTTCCGGTTGACGGTAGAACGATCATTCACGACATTCTGCATTCCACCCCGTTCTATTTTCGTCACTATAATTGACATTTCTTCGTGCCAAAGATTCATCTCGCTACTCCACAGCCTCTGAACATCGAATACTTCTCCGAAAAATATTTCTCCAGTCCTTGGCAAGATCAAAAAGAGTTTGAAAAATATTCTTGGCTTCTGGGCAGTGCTCAGGAAACACACCATATCACTCCCTGCGACGTTGGTCTATCGGATCGTTCATAGGAATAAGGGTGGTCGGTGGCATGCGTTGGCGTAAGGGTTGCTCGTGGATATGGGGGGGTCGTAGTTTTAAATGCATAAGCAACGAGTGTGGCCCCGTCATATCCTCGGACGACGGTGGCTGCACACCAAAGTCCCAACGCACTCACGAGTATATAGCGAGGGTCTAACTGTATTTGCTACGCTTAATATTTAGATGGAGGTGTTGAGAGGCTTAATTGATACGAATTGCCTCGCTAGGCTCGGTGCACACCCTTCCACAAACCTTGAGCGGCTCTACCCCCGGCATGGAAGCGTCACGACGCGGAATTTCGGGATTTAACACCAACAGCCGTGATAAACGTCGCGACGCCGTGCGAATTTGGGCTACCGTTCTATCACGTGGTCTTGAGTATGTAAGCCTTCGTGGTACCGCGGGACTTAATTCGCAAAATTTTAGCCAACCGGCCTCTAAAGATAGAGAAATTACGACTATCGCGATATCGCCGATCGGCACGTGGGGGTCGGTGAAGAATTAAAGCCAAATAAAAATCTAGGCAATGGTCTCAGGGGTGGCGATGCCAGTTATACTACAACGATCTTTATCAAATCTTTCGAAAGGTTTATGAACACTAAACGTCGCGTTTGAATTTAGAGTTTACTTCGATAGCTCTAATGATAACCATACCGCCAAGCGATATACCTCGGAGACGGAACGCGGTTATCAAAATGAACAAGTCACCCAACCACGCGTGCAGCTACCCCAATTCAAGCTTTTGAAATTTGTACCATTCGTCCATCACGTGACGAAGAACACTAATCCTAGCAACACGGTACGAGGTCAAGTGCCAAAAGTTCTAAAAATCATATGTTGAGATACCGAGACAAGTCCATTTCGAATGACATTCAACAATTCCTGCGGCATGATCCTGAGGAGGTCGCGCTAAGGACGGTACTAATGGCCTTGTTGTCGAAGGGTTAGCGGTCGCCGAATGGTTAAATAATTTATTTCGCATGGCGCGGTCGTGGTGGTCGGTTGGAAGCGTCCCGACGCCATTTGGCGGTTTGGTTGGGTTTGTTGGTTGGTTCGTTGAGACTCTGTGCACAGACAGAAACGTATAGTTGTCGATGTCGTTGTCGTTGTCGTTGCCAGAGAGTCTCAGAGGTGAAGAGGAAGACAGGAAGGAAGGAATGTATACCGTTGCGGTTGTCCCCGGAGTCTCAGAGTTTCTCCTTCGCCCCCTTAGGTACCTACCGACATATTCCTCCTCTCTGGTTCTTCGAGCACAGGAGCGAATAGCTCGGCAACCGCGTAGAGAGGTTTTAGAGGGTAGAGAGAGGAGAGGAGAGTTCGGGGGGCGAGAGTGGAAGCCGCTAATGAGGCCGTGTGTAATTAGGGAGCTCGCGCGGCCTAATGAAGCGCTTACCTACCTTACCTACCTCAGCTATACACCAGGCCTCCCCTTACCCACCCCCCTTACACCCCCGCCGTTCCACGTACAAGCCACGCTACAACGCGCGAGCTAGGCCACGGTACTTTGCGAGCGAGATGGCAGGAGAAAGAGTGAGTGAGAGGTTGGACAACGTTATACACGAGCAGGCGGCTGCAGCCTCAATTCCTGCCACCACCTAGCAAACCGTTGATCACGCTTCCAGTTCCAAAGGACCAAGAGGGACCAGCGAGCAAAGAGAACCGAAGAGGAATGGGATACACCTCCGCGTTACACGCTACCATCTTCGGAGACCCCATTACCAGATTAACCTCTCAGGGATGTATTCATCAATGGGAGGGGCTAATTCCTACCCATCAGAAGACAAGTCGAACCGTTGATCACTGGCTAATGAGGGCCATTGAATTTTGAAAAAAACCTCAACCACGATTTATCATTCTTTCGAAAAATAATCGCCAATATCTGCGATTAATATCGATCGATATAATCTCTCACTTGGTCAATTCTATTGATGAATTTACAATTAGCATGTCCGTCCCTGACTCCCTTAGGGCCCAAGGGGCTAGTCCATGGGGGAAAGAGGGGGGGGAAGTTAGGGTGGTGAGCGTGGGCCAGTCTTATCTCTCAATTCACTCGGCAGTCTTCGTTCCGGCTGGAGTCTCTCCCCAGAAACCTGGATCGGGGTCCGTGCGACACGGCTACTGGAAGTGGAATCACGACTTGGCGTTGGCCACGGACGCTCAGGTTATCTCCGCCATTTGCATATTAAACTAACTCACAACGTGCGCGACTAAGGCGGCATATTTCAAGCGGATGCGCTACAGACTCCATGGTCCACTATACCATGCACTATGTTCTGACTGATTTCCACCCCAACCCCCCCCTTCAACACCCCCTCCTTGCCCTTTTATGGATCCCTTTTTCTACTTGTTTTAATTTTTCGATAATTTCAACGGCCAACTTGTTCCCAATATGCATTGATAAACCCGTTTCTATACCATACCGCTTCAGGCTATCTCTACCTTGATTGCTGACGCGGAACCCGCCAAGACCAACTCCTCCGGGGGGCATCGTTCGACGTTTAAAAATTCCCTCTTGAGCCTCGGATCCGACGTCTATCAAATTTACCAGAGCACACAATCATGCGGGTTTCGATACTCGGGTTTCAACTGTAGTCTTTTCGTTCGTTCGTTTTATTTTTATTGTCTTTTTTTATTTTTTTTATTTTTTTATTTTTCATTTCACCCTGGTATCATCGACTGCAGTCACGAGACCTCGATGGTTTTTGTGTCACGGTAAGTCTCACCCGTATTATCGATACAGTATGTCCATATCTTCTAGTAATTGATTTTTCCTATAAAGTGATTATGGTCACTGGAAACTCTGCAACGATGACAACTAACGATTGCACGAGACACTAACGTTATCGATACGTAGATGATACTCCGAATTTTTTTTACAATAAACGAAGATAATAATGAATCGTTCGTGAAGACATCGTGGGAAACGATATTCGCGGTTAGGAGGTAATTTTCATGTCGCGTATACGATGCGATGGGGTTTTATACGCTTTCATGCATCTTTCGGACTTGGGTAAACGCTTTGCGTGACAGCGATAAATTTGGCGGATTTATTGCAAGTTGAACCAATCGGGTAAAAGATCTTCTCCGTGTGAGGACACCCTTACCGGCCTCGTTGCTCTCGAGAGCGTACCACACCCTGACAACATCTTAATTTGCGATAAAAGGTATTAGGACTCGGAACCGTCTACAGACTGGGTGGCGAACAGGATGGGTCCAGGACACGCAGCCCCACTGTTCCAAGTATCCACCTAAGATTAGCATCTCGGAAGGACATTCACCGGCCCAGTCCTCACTCCGTGCACAAAGACTGTGCAGATCTTTGATAAATACTTGCAATGGAAGAGCTGAAGTTTCGCAAGGTAATGGCTGCATATCTTTTTCGACATTTTGTCTAGAGCTATGGACATATGTGTATCTAGGTCGTTCTATAGAATTCTCGAACAAGGCTGTTGGCTTTTTGAATAGAAGAAATATATTCAAATTTCATTTCGATTCAATCACACGTTTAAATATTCTAACGAAATAAATTTAAAAGCTAATTTCGACCTATACACAGCCTTGACCAGGAATTTATGCAAGAGACATTGTCTGCCGACCATAACTATATTCCAATTCAACTAAAGGTATGAAAGCTTGTGCCCTTTGCCATTGAGGTACCGGAAGTTGAGTTGCAAGTGGCGTGGAAGCCTTGAGCGGTGAATCACTCAGTGGTTATGATGATTCTTGATGTCGGTATTAAGAGAATTTGAAATGAATTACTTGGTCATAGACACGGCGTAGGGATTGCACTGGGAATGCATCGGATCCGGGCATCAGAATTCAGGGCGTTAATGACTCGCGTATCGAGGTGCGTTAGCGTTGGCACGTGTTCACAATATTATTTATTATTTATGCTAAGTTATGCGGGACAAGCTATAGCTGGCCAGCGGCCTTAGTCTGGCGTTTGTCTGACCAAGCCGTCGCGTCGTCGTCGTCAGCGGCATATTTATATTAATTTCGTGTCATCCCGTGGCTCTGATAATTATGTAAATACGATCGTATTGGTCCTCGGTAGTCCAATTATAGTTTAAGATACCGGAACAGTCGCGCGCGACACGTTACCTAAAGATCTTGCATACAAATGCTGCGATAATCCCCCGGTAATTAAGTCAAAAATTACCCGCGTAGTCGTTAAGTTTGATGGGTCAGGCACCACTTAATTCCTCATTAGGAGAAATGCCCTGTCGGACCTATAATCTTTAAGATTAACTTGATTGTCGTAATTTTTCTCGATTTTCCTTCCTCTTTCATTACTAGCAGGTAATCTAGAATTAGTTCGTTCATTTGACTTAAAAATCGCTTTAGAACCATTTTTCGCATCATCACATTTTCGTTTCGTTTAGTCTCCTCGACATCCTCATATTAAATACTTATGTTCCAGCAAAGAATATCACATCATTTGATACCAAAGTCTTCATCATCCAATTTATATCCCAAAAGTTAAGCGGAAAGTTAGACAAGTATAAAATTGTTAATCGAGGTTGGTCGAAAATATATCCGATGGTTGAAACATCGGGAAAATTCTTGCCTGTGAATTGTATAGAGCCTCGGGCATCGCGGTACGCGACGACTCGGATAAAGCATCAAATTCCCGAATCCACTTTCAGTTTTGATAAAACGCCTAAACATCAATCGGACTCGAAAACTGGTCCGTAATTTGAGTTTACCCAGCGGCGGTATGACTTTGGTCCACATCGAAGGGCCATCGGTCTACCAACAGTGTGGTCAATAATTTTCCTGTACCTAGCTGAGGTCGGGTGATGCATCTGCTGAATATGTATGAGCTTGCGACACCCCATAGCACTGAACCACTATCTGTGGGTGATAGTGGGTGCTCTAGTGGGGTGGTGTTCTGGTGGCAGAGGATAGAGGAAAAGGAGGGAAGAGAAGAGACGAGGAGAGGAGAGAAGAGAAGAGAAGAGAAGAGAAGAGAAGGGAAGTGATGAGAAGAGAAGAGAAGAGAAGAGACGTGAAGGGAAGGGAAGGGAAGAGAGAGCTTATATCGCTTGCAAGAACCACCCCGATGGCAACTGGAGCCGGAGTCTAGAACCTCACCCATCATACACAGGGTTCTCCAGGAGCCCTCTTCCTCTCCCTCTGGCTCTGGCTCTGGCTCTTCACTCAACCCCCATTTCTACTCACCAAGTATTCCCGTCCCATACCCTCCTGTCTCCCGTTCAACGCCTCCCCACATCTCGAGCCAGTCACTTCCAGGGAAGCGCGAGCGAAGCGTTATCTTAGCAGAGGCGAACTTGCCTCGTAATTCCATCTGGAACAGATGCCGATGACTATAAGACGCAGTGATACACACATTCGGTATATAGCCACTGTTTCGGGCAGTGCCCAATAGTATTGGACGAGAATGGTCGTTTCCTTGATGACTTGCTACATGGGTACGAATCTAGGTATACTCGTGGTTGGACATTAGCTGAACGTTACCAGACCCCTGTGCCAGTTGGCTCAAAGTCTTACGTTCTAGATCTAGATCTTTAGAGGTCCATTAAGGATCATACGCGTTCGGCACTTCTCTCCTCTACTCGAGGTTTGATGGGATCAAAATTTCTGGACTTCGTACTACTCTTCGACGTTTTAGCACTTCTTTCAAAGGTTCGGACACCACCGGACGTGTTCGACGTTATCTGATTGAAGATATCGCGGATTGGCTCGAGAGAGATCCGTCCCAGAATTTAAGCAACTTTCGCGTCTGCTTGAGGCACGATATACATACGCAATATGCTGTATATTAGACTTAGGTGCGAATGTATAATAATAACAACGTATATATACTGAGAGATATTGAGAGAGATCTGCTAAATAGGGATGGTTGCGCCTGAGCGACGAATCCCACAAGACAGGATGAGATATTGCTGGATTAGGGTGCATTATAGTTTTAATCCCACAGCGTTAAAAGGCATCGGTTCTCAAACCCACATCCCTTACATACGAATATATATATTCGTGAATATGAATGCAGAAATTCCGTCAGACTTTGATATCGAATCGTCGAGAGATGGAAATTGATACTTTGTTCCTATGAACTTGAATACTGAGGATAGAATAACGCGGATGGCACGTAGGTAATACCGAATAGAACGAGAAATCACATCTGTTGTGGTAAGTTGGAAGAAATTGGTACTATTCAGTACTTAAACAAAGCCGCGTACAGCGGTATCGTAAAGAATAAAGAAGATAATGTTTGGGGTTGCGCGCCCGAACCTGGCCAATTCGATTCCGAGGTCCCCTTTTCAGGATTCTTCCAGGGCGGAGAAATTAGGGTAATATTTATAGCGGGGAACTAAAGCAACCCTTTTATTTTACCGTCAACTCGTGCCTGGAGGGACGCCTCGTTGAGCGCCACTGTACCACGGGGAAGGCGTCGCCGCGTGGTTACCGACGACTCCAGGGTGCCCCGGGGGGGTCCGGGGGTCTGGGGGATGACGATGGCTGCAGAGGGCTGAGGGCGTGAGGAAGGGTTGATCTTCCCGTCCGGGGTGGGCGATAATAAACCAGACCAGCGGCGCAATAAAATATATCCGAAGCAGGCGATGACTTGTTCAACCAGGGGTTGGCTTCATTACTGAACTCGCTTCATTACTAACCCCTTACTGCACTCGGAGCCAGGGAGAAAGATCTTCTCGCTTTAAGTTGAGTCGAAAATACCAGTGGAACGAAACGATTTGCAAAAGTAGTAGGAGGCGTTGCTTTTCATCCACGAACTTTATACGTAAGCGATGCGACGTTCGACGATGTGTGCGATGGTGCATGTGATACGCGCCAAAAGGACTTGATTTTCTCTATCAAAGAAGATGGCTGGATACGAAGGTACGAAGGAAGACGACGTGGGTACAATTTGAGGATCGAGGTCGGTGCAGAAGAACGTCAGACGAAATGAAGGAAAGAGAAAGATCGTAAAAGCTGAGAAACCGGAGCTCAGTGGAGCGACAAACGTGCCGGCAACGATCCAGGAAACAAAAACGCACTCGATGTCGTATACTCGGCGGTGGAATAGCGAGAAACTGGAAAATGAGAGGAGGACAAAGCTGGATAAAGCTTGGTGCGGAAAGAACCCGGTAGAGAAAACGCGCGAAGAAGGAAGAAAATATAACGACTCGCGGAAGGCATAACGCCTGACTTTACTGCCTTTTAAAACTCCTATAAACCTTCGTACGTCAAACTTTTCAATTTTATGTCTCAACGTTTCGTTCTTCGTTTCTTTCGCCACTTACACCGTCGCGAAAATTTACTGGAGGTTTTCCGATCCGATCTCTGCCAGAACGAATCGCGCAATTTCTCGAATGAAACTTGCAGCTATAAGGAGCCGAAAGTGATCTCTAAATTATCAAGTTGCATAATGGTTGAGGTGTAAGAAGTTTCAGCAACTTTTCAACTGCCTCAAATCGAGCTACTTAGTTTTTCTCCCTCAAGCCTGAGCCTGAATTCGATTACGTTTTTTTGTAATTCTTCAATTTCGGTTGGGCTCTTCATGCCACCCCATAAAATGAAACGTTGAACAGGGAGAACGCTGACCCATAAGAGCAGAGGTCGTACCTGACCCCGAGCCCGACGAGCTTGAAGATCGCAATCTGGTCTGGTATAGCGAAGGGTAGGTGTCGGCTGTCGGTAGATCCTTATCTGCACCCCCATCGAGGCGTCGCGACGTCAAAGCGTGGAGGCGTCGAGCCGTTGGCGTCGCGCGTAGACGCGTGAAATGAAATTTGACAGATCAGAGCGACGCTCGTTTCAAAATGGCGTTGGCAGCCGCCTCCCGCGCCTTTTGCTGTGCCCCACGGGCATCGCCCGCCACCCCCTAACATCACCCCCTTCTTACCACCCCCTGTAGCCTATTTTATACAATTCTCTTTTATCTGTTCCCACCCTGATTCCCTCGGGGCACGGGTTCGGAGCGACCGGAGGCCTCCTTAGTTCCAACCCGACACCTTTTTACAAATACATCACACGCCCCTCTGGTCGCCCGGTGCCCTTGTCCGGGTGCCACATTTGCCTAAGCACATCAACTGTTGAGGGGCACTTGGAGCACTTACGCCCGGGTCGGCTGGTACTTCGCGTTGCAACGAGCCCGCGTCCTCTAGGAGGCAGGGGGCAGTACGGTGGATGGTCAGCCTCAGGCGTTTTAGACATTTGTCACTTTCGACGGATCCTGCCCGACCTGCGCCTGCACCCTCCCCAAACTCTGGTACTTCGAAAAGGTGCGAAGAGTGATCGCCAGTGAACCGAACGCAAGATTCCATTAAAAATCAATTGGAAATCGTTTTCTCAACGAGAAAAAAGCTCGACGTTTGCTACGGACGGTGAGAATCACATTGATGATTGAATAATATCCGTGTACTTACACCATTATAGAAGTGCCGACCGATAGCTGACGTACGAACTCGAACATTTCACACCCAGTGAAAATTGTCTTTTGACGAAAAATCGGTACGTTCGTTATCTCAGATCAAAGTCCCAACAGTCGGGCGTGGCGAAGGTTGTCCCGTACACGGGATTTCGGTCATTTGATCGGGCTGCAGCTGTCCCCGCATCGAAAACCAAATTATATACTCGAAGAATCGTTGATCTCTATTTAGATCCTATCTGTTCCGTGATGCAAACGGGACCACCAACGCCAACACAAACGAGGGGCGAGTCTCTAATGACAGACGTGTGAACAGATGAGCATCAAATTTGCTCAAAACCGCTTGGTGCATGGTAGCTTTGTGCACGTGAAAGCTACACGAGGGAGATTATACCGCGAGAGATACCCGGAGTGCCGGGCTTTCGAACAATGTAGCAACATTGCCATTGCTACAGGTGTTCAAGAAATGATAAAATCTCACTCCCAATCCACATTTCACATCCGTAATGAATCCACCCTAAGAATGTGTACATGACTATAGTACTTTCTTCGCTATGGTGAACACGACGGATCTTGAAACACGTTGAAGGTCATTGAAGACGTGGATAGCAGCCGATGTGATGTTTCATCGCTACACCTAAGTATCGCCTCCAGACTCACGAAGCAGACATTAACATACGTGATGGTAGAGATTTTGGTGAAAAGCGGCACTTCCCGTTGGTCCGATCGATCGCTTATAGGACCTTGGTGTTTTCTTGGCGTTGTCCCATAACGCGTTACTTTCCTTAGCCCTTCGGCCTCGAAGACATGGGGCTCGTGGTCCTATGTCAGGATCCGCAACCGACCGATCGACCAACCGACCGGTCTCCGGTCGTTCTCAGCCCGATGGAATAAGCTTGACATCCTGAGCACGTACTCGGGGCAAGGACCGACGCAAGCTCTACCCTCCTGCCTCCTCTATCCTCCCTCTCACCCGGGTGCGTCTCTCCTAGAACACGCCATTGTGTTCTGCTTCGGGTAAAACAACCCTGCAGGCCGAACAACACCCAGTCCTTGTGGGCTGGCCATATGGATTTTCTAAAATCGTTTTACAGCCTACATGGACGTGGGGAAGGATGAGTGGAAACCTGGGATTAGAAGATGAGCTACGGTGAAATTGATTCTCTTCTGGTATATCGGTGGATGGATTTCTGGATGAGTAAATCATGATGGGACGTTATCTCGAACGCGTCAAACTGTCCGGTGACTTCCGCGATAAATTATTATTCATAGTGTGACACCCGGGAAATCCAAAGCAAGTTGAAGGCGTCGGAAACAACCGGCTCGATTCGGAGTGCAATCCGGTGAGCGGAAGCCGATGTCGTGAGTCACATCGGGGCCTCGTTCGAGACCCGCGAGTCCCAGGTAACTAAACAATACTCGGGTGGGTGGGGGAGCCCACTGTACAATACCAAAACCGACAATGGGACACGTACCTTTGGATGGAGGACGCGACGACGCCACTCCCGTCACCGACGCTCGCACCCACGGTACACCAGGTGACATCGCCTCGTTCGTAGGGGGCATTTCCAAGTGTATATGTTCCTATAACTAGTATCTACATACCTACATCCATCCACCTGGCCTGGTCTGGGCCTCTGTGCTACTCGATAACTGTGGCTGACACAGTCGACCGGGTCATCGTTCTGTAATAAGGTCGTCGGCGGTGGATCCGCGAAGAGCCTTGAATCTCAAATTGGATATTTGCACCAGGTAGTCAATAGCCGTCCGAGTAACGATTGCTTCTCCAACTGATTGTCACAACTCCCGCAGACAGTCGAAGAAATAAAAAATTTGAATCAAAAACCGTGTCAAGTTTCCAGACGCGATGATAATTGGGTAGGCGTCGACGTATCATTGTACGCAAATAACGAGATGATGAATTATCAAGTCGAGAAAGCACGACAACAAATTCCAACTGGCGTGGGATTGGCACGGTATGGGTGCCATAGCTGCCAATACCGACAGCCACCAAGGGCCAATCTTTGCCCAAGTCAAAATCAATGTTGGGACTAATTTTGGTTGTTAACACTGATCCAACTTATGGTACCGTGAATCGTCACAAAATATTCCACAGCCAGTATATAACACCATGTTGGTCCAGTGTATTCCCAGTACAGAACTGACTTCCGGCTGAGCCCCATGTATGTTCATTTGTCAGTACTAGTCATCAGCAGTAGCTAAACGTTGGGCAAATCATTTATCTGTACCGGGCCCAGTATTGCCAAACGAAATTTGACAGCCGGGGTAGTGCCGATTCTGTGCAATGTGGGTAGATCCGGCAATACTCCGGCATTCGTACATGGTATGGCACCGTAACTTTAAACCCCCGCCACACAGTACCTTGGAATGTCTGACGATCTTGAACAGAGACTCTCCTTTGGTCGATCATCCTTTCGAGGAGCTGGACTCTGGTGTTCCAGATATTCCTGTAATCCCGATTCCTACATCAAGCAGAAGATGTTGGAATACCCAAGTTTGATGGACCGTTCGGAATTCTTGGCAATTCTGAATACTGTCAAACTATCATGAAGAAACAAACTGATCGATTGATCAGGAGGTTTTCCTTACAGCTGTTAATTTGAACAAAACCTGGATTTATGGAGCACCATATCATGTGGGCTAATAATGACGGGGTGAGGTATGAAATAATAAAGCAATATCCGGAATGGAGGAAAAATTACCAACGTATTAGCGAAGTCTCATGGGGTCCAGCGCGTAACTATGACCTATAATACTGCAGCAGCCATTCGTAGAGTATATCGGGATAACCTAACCTAACCTAACGTAACTCAACTTACGGTCCCTATTGGCCAATAACGGCCTCTTCTCGGTCTCGTGTATACATCGCACTCCCGTTCTTTATGCGACTACGGGGCAAATAGATCACATTTCCCGCTAATAAGGGCGCTGGTGCGACGTGCCCCCGACCCCAGTAGTCCACGCGCACACCATGGGCCCACCACCCTTGGGGTTCCCCAGTTTTCGCGTATTCCAGCGAAATTCCTTGCGTCTACCAATTGTGCTACTTTTCTCGTTTTCCCCAACTACCGGCTTTCCCGTATAGCATTTGCTAGGGGTGTTGTGATTCATTGTCATGGTAATGTCACTGGCAATCGATCTGCCTCATTACGTCAGCAAACTCTCAGCCGTCACGGGTGACCTTATATGATACTTTCTTTTTTTCCATCGAATTCATGGGAAAATCTAACGCCCCATTCACTGCAACGCGTTCTGGATCAAGGTCATTTTCCATAACTCGACTATATAGGCAAGTTCGCATCCTGCAGACGGTCTCTCGATTCCGTTTTCGATGGAATAGTCTGAACCTGTAACGATCACACGGAGAATAGCGATAAGATCCTGGGTCACGGTTGTACGAGGTGTATTATATGGAGTCTGCGAAGCGAATAGTGGTAAACTGGCTCTCTAGGAATCCTAGATTGTCGAGCTATCCGGACTTTGTGTAATGCTACGAAGCCCCACCCGGTCAGATTGCCTGCCTAATTATCTGCCAAGGTACGATAGGGGTCCCCATCTTCAGAGATGGAACCTCGAAAGCCCAGATGGGACGCCAGAATGTGCCTAGGACAGCCTAGGATGCCAACTGCCTTCCTAGGTCATTGTTACGTCATTACTCGCCTTTAGTACGGTCTTGCGATTCGAAATTTGGTCCTCTGGTTCTCTCGAAGACCACGAGACGAGGGAAAGAGAGACAGAGATAGATAGAGAGGAGCAGGATTTCTGGAGGTAATTGTGGGCCACGGTAATTCCAATTAGTCCCTGAGGATCAGGTTTTTATCCTTGACGTTAATAGTTCGTACTTTGAAATAAGGGGGTGAAAATATCTGAAATCAAAGTCTTGGCTTAACACGTGTAGATTGTTGAGTTCAATAATTAAGAGATTCATTAACAGCTGACGTGGTACGAAGTTGGTAAACTCTCAAGGTATTGGAAAGTGTTTATCTTTTAGCCCGCGGAACTTTCGCTCAAGCCGTTAATATAACGGAAGGAACAAACTTCCCTGTAACTAATACAAGAGTTATCGGGTATCGTGTCTTCAAAACTTGCCCCACCCGGGGTTGGAACACGTGGAAATACTAAAACTAAAACAAATGGCTTGATTTCATTTTTATTATTATTATTTTTTTTTGTCTAGTCTTTTTTTCATTCCAGTCAAATATTCAACGACCGAAAACTATTTCGTCGCAATTCAATTACCACCCGTTCGATTGCAGCAACGAAGTAGTTGACGTTACGGTTTTCATTCAATTCGTCGACCAGCAAATAAAATCCCATTTTACCAACGCTAACTACCAGACCGTTGTTCCGACTATTTTATTTCATTTTATTTTTTCATTTTCAACGAGAATTGATATAAGGTTACATTCCTTTTTCAGTTTGACTGTGGCGAAAAAGTCTCCCGTAAATAATGAACATTCCACACGAAGACGCCCTTGAAGTGATACAGTAGAGATCACTTCCAACCTAACCTAGCAAACATAATAAACATGAGTTTGACTGGAATCTTATCAGTTTTCCTGACGAAGTGACATACTTAGCCACTTTTTGCCAAAAAAACTTAATTCATTCGTCGAGAGTCCATTCGGATCGGTTGAGTAGTCGTCGAGAAAGTATGATTCGCGTTTTCAAGGTGACAACAATTGGTGATGATTGAATTCCGAACAGACTTCCATACAGCCAATGTTCAGGATTCCATTATTACTGATGGTTATCACGTCGAAAACAAGATTCGTAGTTTCTTCCGAACTATACAACCTACCGGAATGAAACTCAGGAGATGAATGCCTAACCACAGCAAAAAGTGGTTGAGTATTTGACTGTTTGGAAAAAACTAAGAGAATTCTAGTCAGATTCATATTCCTTATGTTAGCTAGGTTAGGTTCTAAGCGACTAGTACCATATCGCCTTAAAGACTGGTGTCTGGTTATCGTTGATCTTGGAAGGACAAGGAAAGGCGGAAAGGCGGAAGAATCTGGATTTCGGTTCTAAGGACCTATCGCGGTATAAACAGAAGCACATAGTATACGCGGTGTGGCGAGGCTGAGCTAGGCGAGCTGCAATCAATACTGTTTCGGCTTTACGGTAGAAACACTCTCTCCGAAACAGCCTACATTTTGGGTCGGGGAGCGACAGCGACGAGCGGTCGCTTGGCGGAGGGACGAAGAGGGATATAGCCAAGGGGGAGGGTCGGCACGGGCCGCGGTCCGCATACTGATGGGCTTCGGAGCCGCCCGCGTATACCGGCAGCAGCGGAGAACCCGCAACAGCTCACGGACACAGAACTATGGATACAGGGCTCCTGTGAGACGGAGGAATCCTCATCTCCCCTTATTCCTGAGAATAGTGCTTCCTACGTTTTTAGCAAGCCTTCTCGTATGACCGGAAGCTCTTGTCTCAGCACTGAACTTGGAAATTTAATTTGAGAACAAATCTACCAAGAGGTACAATCTTAGCGATTTTGAAAATTCAACGGATTTAACTTTTCAGGCATTTAAAGATGATAAATGACTCATGTTTGTCAAGGTCTGGGCAGAGTCTTCCCTTCAAAGGATCAAAACTGGAAATGCCTACTCCGAAATCAATTCATTTCTTTGCCAAGGTTTGTGAATCGCACGTCACATCGAAACATTATACAATTTTCAAAAACTTGACCATACCTTCTATGAACATGCGTCAAATTCAATTTTCCGTGGTCAATTCATGACTGCACGTCTTTCACAGGATCTCGATCCTGAAGGAATCAAACCGGATGAACGATGTGCCGGAATTTGTGCAGGAAGTGCCTCAAAAAGATGTGTACACGAATTTCGGTGCAGGAATGAATTGATTTTGGATTACGTTTATGATCTTTCGATTCGTGACATGTTGGTCCCTTTGATGAGAATCCAGATTCCTTGCGTTTTCCGAAAGGGTTTTTTGTTTTCCTTTCACATTTGGAGACTAGGGAGATATTGTGACTAGTAAGATTGAAAGATATTCGAAGTCGAGTAAAAGGAAAAAGAAAAAAAGAGAACGGAATCGGAGTATAGGTACAAGCGATAATCGTGAAAAGCATCGGGTAGGTACGACGATTTGATCCAATTTTCACTTTCTGGACAATTTGCCGGGTCTAAAAAGCGCAGAGGGCTATTGGTACAAGCCTCTGGCTGAACTATAATAGAGCTCCGTCAGTAAGTGGGAGCCCGGTTCTCAATTGGCTCCCCATTGGGCTCGTTCCACTCATTGGATCATCGTCGTTCGCCGAAAATTCGATCATTATGATTGCTTATGATGTAAATGATGCCCCGAGGCAGCAATTGTTTCCAGCCCATGGACCTCGCGTGGTCCGTATATATCCACCATACCGTACCACACTCAGCCCTGGATTCAGATGGGGTCAGACCGGCACCGTAAGACTCTGGGGGTGAAATACCTATATATATACATATACATAGATATCTCTGTGTGTGAATGTACATCTATACCTACTTATGTCTCGGGTGGGCCGTGGGGACACCCCAGGGGCCTAAAACCCCGACCCCCACCGCCTAATTTGCCCCTGGCTTCTTTACGATCATCATTTTGAATTTTAGTAAAAAGTAAACTATATTTAGGTTATTCTGTCTAGGACTGCAGGACTTCGCAGACTTTTGTCTCGCATTGGGTTAATCGATCAAAGGGTATCCTGGGATCGTGAAATTCGGTGAAATACCGACCCTGATCGTAAGCTTTTACACGGAACTTTCTTTGGAAGAGAATTTCGAGGAAGATTATACCAGCGTTCCGGATGGTCGAGTGACGCAAACAAAACGCAGAAGCGCGACTGGACATTCCGATAACGATTCGTCATCGTTAAACTTATAGTGCAATTCGCTCCAAAGTCGGTTTATTGCGCTTTGAGCTCGCGTCACGGCATTGTCTGGGTTTAAATAAAGTATCGATTTGCAATTCCCGTTACGGATTTCTCGTTCATTCTGAGTGACGCGATTTCGAAGCCTGCGCGTCATCGAGAACAATGTAATTTTTATTATGATAAACCTCTGAAATCCTACCAAAAATATCACAAAAAGATTTTGATCAACTTTAAATCCAGACATAACGAAATTAACGCGAATGGGATTTATGGTTCAGAACGTCGCGGATCACCGCAACGACGCGATCTCTTTAGCCGATCGTGACGTCGTATCCGGCTACGGTCGAAAGCAGATAAATCGTATCGATAAATCGGCAGAGGATCGATCGTCACGTACCTAACTCCCGCAGGCCTCACGTACTAAGACAACGTCGCCTGGTTTTTTCTCTACAGCGAGTAACTCTGCACCACGAGGACGTATAGGAACGGACGCATCAAGACTCAGCGAACTGTCCCGACAGAGGAATGCCTCGTTGTAGGAAACTAGGCGCGCCATCGCAAGCCGAGACAACATTCTCATAGATTTTTCTATCGATTAAAATCCGCGAGACGATCGAACAAATCGTCATATCGCTATGGCAATCGGCCCATTGATTTATGCCTACAGAGGGTCATTTTTTTTCGCTTCTGCTTGTATCCAAAAGATCGAGTCGATTTATGTTTTATAACAAAAATCAAATAGATAAAGATTGAAGAAAAAAGAAAAAAAAAAAAAAAAACCGGCAAATGTGAAGGTTACCTGTCCGATATTTTCAAGGCTGTGAAAAACTGGCTGTGGTGTCGAAATACTCAACCGGCACGCCAAGTGGAGATTATATTCTTGCGGTGTTGGGTTATTACGGGGACCAAAGTCTCTCTGGTAGCGCTTATCTATTTTCTAATCTGATACCTAAAATTTAATGTGCGTCCTTGCCAGCATTAATTAGGCAGCCTACGAACTCGCTAAATACCGTTGCGACAGAGAAAGAGATGGAGAATCTTTGAGATTGAAAGAGATAGAAAGAGATAGAAGTAGAAAGAAAAAAGGAGACACCATTAGCCGATACTTGTAACGTTGGGATTGAACTGCCACGTCCATTCCATCTAACGGGCATACCAGCGACGTACTTGCCCGAGAGAGAAGAAGAAGAGTGATTAAGTACGAGAGAGTGAGAGACAAGCGGCTTGTTATACTTTGTCATTATTTATTATATCCATCGCTAATTGTTCCCTTTTAATTGAGAAAGTTCTCAGGCTATAGTGTCATGGATTCTTAGCAATTTTATTACAACTATCATTTATTCTCGTCGCGAGTAAACGTCGCGACGCGACGCGACACACGTGGCTAGATCACTCGGGTCAGCTTCTGTCCTATTTCGTAAGCGATTCTTGAATACCTATTAAAACCTGTTGACATCTGATGGGAACATCTTAGGGACCTCGATAAGAAGATCCGTTAAACCATTAGAAATAGAGTTCTCCATAAGGCCCAGGAGTACCTAACCCCACCTCGAGACTACCCAAGCTAGTTATGTCCCTAGATTTTCACTAGTTTTATTTTTGGGCCTTAAGGCCTCATACAGGAATACGATGGCGAGGGCTCGCGCTACCGAAAATCAATCGCGATTTAGGCATACGAATTCGGAATTTCTTACGCAGGTTTTGGCGGTTTGGTGGTTTGGTAGTTGGCAATCTGAGATGAAAACCGCGTAGGCCTGTAGGTCGGGGACTGCGAAGACAACCCAGTGCGTATTGCGGGCGACAGCTGTCAAATGAAATGTTAAAAAACGTTAACCAAGCGAAATTTCAAGTGGTACGTGAGGAGGGTGCCGTCGACGCTTTGGGCGCCTCGGGCGTCCGGGGTTCCCGAGGTTTTCCTGATCCCATGTATGCGCTCCTATATGGTTCGAATTGATAACCCTCGCCGATTGCTACAACGATCGTTGAGTCCCCTTTGACTTTTCGTCGAATCAAGTAACGTCGTGTGGTGGGGAGTAAAGTTAGAAGTTAAAAGTTAAAAAAAGTTGATTTAAACATTTATTACCATCCCGCGTAGGTTGTAATTCGATGAACGGAGAGAAAAAGTGTCATTGTTTCCTTTCGAGGTGAGAATAATTCCTACCTTGTTGTATGATTCGTTCAGGCTTCGTTGATGAATAGAGAAAAGTATTAACGACCATAATTGATAGCTTCGATCTTGGACGGGCGTATAGTTTACAGCAATACTGAATGAATTTCTGAATAAATTTCGCTCCGAACCTGCGATTAACATATTATTACCTACCGATCATAAGCCGGTATTTGACAAATTGAAATCCATTCATATATTAAAGTCGTTATACGTCTACGACGTGTAGTATTAAAGATGCTAAAAAGTATTGATTCATCGTTTTGTAATTTACCGAACGTTACATGTGTAATGCGGTATAACTCTAGGACGAGTCTTATTCGTGTACATTCATTAAAAATTCTTTCTCCGTTACTCTTAAAAGCGTTATTTCAAATCCTGCTTGAATCCTTCGCATAATTGTGGTTAATTATCAATGAGCATTCATTTAAAACAACCCATACGAAGGGCGTCTCTGCAGTATGAATGTATGAGGGTGATAGAAACTCCGCTACAAATTACTAGCTCTCTCGGTATATATAACAGACTGAGAGGAAACTCATACAGCTGGCTCAGTAATTGCAGTTATTGCAATGTCGTGTTGTGTCAATCCCTCGCTCGGTGGCCACGTCAAGCAGCCCAACTATTCAGCCTGTCGCGTGACCGTGCTAGATTTCACTCGGTTGACACCAAGAGATCTGTATAAACACATACCTACATCCTTTGCAGACACACACGTGTCTGAGTTTGTCACAATTATCATGTGATATCTATGTGCAGGGATCAGATCAATATCTCGAAAGAGTCACGACTTTTGTAGGCAAATTTAAACGCTTCGTGATCATTTCATTCTGTAATTTTCACAAAGTTGTAGACTAGGAAGTATATTCGCAAAAGGTGACTTTGCAATTAGACGATTTCGACGAAAATACAATAATTGGGGGGCGGGATTAAAGTTTCGGACAGTCAAAATTCCGAATTCACTTGAGACACGATTCTGTGTTTCTAGAAACGTTAGAGTTCAAAACAGCAAATGCTAAAACGTCGAAATGCAGACAGCTGAAAGATCCGAAAGTTCAAAACTCAGAATGTCCAAAAATCCGCAAATTTAAGGGAATCTCCTGACAAGGCTGTCAAATAAACGACATCACATGCACAAATTTCCTAAGATTCGGAGTTTTGTCTTTCGGATCTTGAGCTTTCGGAATTTTGAACCTGCGGTGTTTTTCTAAACGGAGTTTTTCAAATTGGCTGCATAGACTTTCGAGAAATAATCTTTCTCAAAACTCTGAGTCAGTAGTATGAAAATTCGGAATTTTTCACCTTTCGTAGCTTTTGAAATTTTGAATTTCAATCCCGCCCTAATAATTGATTGCAGAATTATGAAGAGAGTATTGTTTTTTTTTTTTTTTTTTTTCCCCCGAGTTTATTGTCTTGGTATCGGTTGATTTAACCCCTGTTCTTGGAACGATTCCCGAACGATAATTACGAGAACTTCTATGCCATCCCCTGAGCAATATATTCAAGAAAAATTGCAGAGTCTTCGGGGGTCTGCGTGCCGACGTCGAGCTTTCGAAAATAATGACTCTTTTCGTCAGACGACAGAGAGAAGAAATGGCTTATTGTGGGGTAATTGTCTTCGGCGTCCCAGCGACCCTTCTCCAGCCATAATATACAGACTAATATATGCACCGAGGCTCGACTAGAACTTTGGAACGCGCCAAACCCTGTGACCACCCCATAGAACAGGCGATATGGACGAGAATTGCGGGTTGAAAGCGCGGGGTCGCCTTATTCGCCTTTATTGAATTTCAGGACACTTCCAAGGGGTGCCACAAGAATTAATTCACGTTCTGCTGCATTGCTTTTTATGATATAACTGCGGTTTGTTAGACATCATTCACAAGCTCGATTCAATTTTGCCGCCTTATACTTTTCAGAATTTGTTTTTTTGGTTTTTTCTTTTCTTTTTTTTTCAGCCCATAAGGGGCCCTCATCGTACCTAATGTCCAAACAATGTCCGACCGACGTCAATCCCAATTCACATCTTCACCAAAATCAATCAACTTATCACAAAAAAAAACAACATTCTCATTCATCAATGCCCATTCTCTCTCTTCAATTGGACATGCTGTTGTCGTAGCAAAAAAAAACAGAAAAAATTTTTTTAAAAATACTACTTCTTGATGAATCTCTGGGGAAAAATATGAATAAAAATGGAAAATAGCTGAAAGAGATACTGACAACCTATCGATCCAATTGATTCCTCAAATCTTGACCTATTGGTAAAAGAAAAGTAGCTTACGGCCAGTTTTGGAAGCTTCTTACGTGCCCGCAGCGCAAGCCACGTGGTTGTTGACGGCGATACCATCGGCCGGGTCACATGACTTCATCCCTCCTTCCTCCCTCCGCTCGATTTCCCCTTCCCACGTGAGAATGAAGTACAGGAAACCACGTGACCGCGAACTGGCACCGACACAAAACTGACAACACTCAAACTGGCCAGGTGACTTCCGGTTGGTATTCCTCCCCACTTCGGTTTCGATGTACATATACATACTGTACATCCGAATAGCCCCGGTTTCGCAGATACTCCGATAATTTTTTGTCTTCAGCTATTTATCAGCCCGAGGAGCGAATGGTGAGCGAGGAGTTGCGGCGTCGCGACGCGGAACGGAAAGCACACAGACGAGCTACGCGCGGCAGAGTGCCGTGTGCTAGCAACTACTATCTGTGGCAAGCGCGTCGGCAGCGAGACTTTGGTATACTGGGAGTATGGTAAGTAGCTGCACCCCTCACCGCCCCCGCCCCTATTCGGAGATCCGCGCTTACTCGCCCCTCTTGCCGACGAACCGCGCGCGAGCCGGTCGTTGCGGACCCAGGGACGACCCCATCAACGACGACCTGAGCTGCAACCTTTCATCGAGCTTTCCTTCGGACCTTATCGCAGCTCTTCACTGCGCGGAACCCAAGAACAGTTGAACACATTGGATGAAGGACTATAAATAAGTTGCCTCAGGCTTGACTAGATTGACTTAGTCCTTCTTCCATCATACTAGTCTGAGCATTGACTTCACTATGAGGAGTTGCAAATATCAGCTGGAGTTGATCACAAAAGATGACAGTAGATGTTACGAGATACACTGCAGGAATTTGGCACCTGATGAGGATGACACGTTGAAAGCTCATCACTGCTTCTTACAGCAAAAGTTAATGCCATCAACAGCTGCGAGAAAGTGGAAAGCTTGAGAAAAGGAGATTTTGATGATGGGTGATTTTGAGATCGAAGGGTGAACCGTCAGGGTACGTGGCCCTGAGTTGATTCCTGACGGCCCTGCTGGCGAGCACCACTACAAACGTCTATCGTGTCAGGCTGGCAACGTAAAAGACAACGTTTGCATGCTAACATATCTATTATAATGGTCTCCCGGGTCCCTCCCTGACTTTCTTTCTCTCTCGTATCCGCGGCTCGTTGCCACCGCGATGCACAGTTCTCCCTCTCTGTGCCCCGTGCATAAATGACTGCTTTCAAATGCAAAAGTATGAATGAGATGCAGTTCCCATCTCCGTCGCGCCCCCGGTTGGGTATATCGTGCTGAGAGGTTCACCAGTGGAACCCGGATGCTTCCACCAGAGATGGAGAGCTTGTTGATATTTCCACCCGAAACAATGTTCAACCTCTGCTTTTGCAATTTTCTAACCCAAAACCCAAACCCAACGTTGGCCCGGAGCCCGATCTGTTGAAACTACTTTGAACCGAGTGCATTAAACGACTGGATCACTCGGAGTAAATGACACCAGGCAATTTAGATGCTACGATTTTTCCACCCGGTTAAGGAATGTCTTGTTTTACAATCATGATGGTGTGTAATTGTCCGTTAATTTCCATCACCGCAGATGGATTTCGGAAAAGATTGATCACCGGTTGGCAGATCACTTGCGGCCGGTTATTACAACTAAACGGTTGTTCAAACGTAGTATTTCGTAGTGCAGCTGTGTGATCGATACATCAGTGGAGAGAGAGAGTCCTGCACCGGCCTGAGGCCTTATTACGGTATATCGCTGGTTTACATCGTGTCACTTAATGGCACCAAGAAACCTTGTACGGCACGTGGGAACGGTGCTCCCAGTATATGAAGCTGAGACTTCGTTTCGCGTTCGTTTACGTGTGTATCGGTACACCGAAGAACGCATGCGAAAGAGAAACGTATAAGAATTGGCTTGAGTTCCAAGAACCCTTGCGCGAAGCGATGGACTAATTGTAGGTTTCCCTTCTAGTGGTTAATACCAACACAAGTGCCTTTTCGCTACCGCAGACAACTTTGTCCCATCAGCATCGCGGGTGTATCCGTCTCGTATACCGTGACGAAACGTTTTGGTACGTAGAAGAGACATGGAGCGACCCCAGAACGGTACGGCTTTCATTAAAAGGCAATCCCGCGCTAATGTGAGCACATTAGATATTAGAGTCATCCGGTACCGTCATAAAAGGGTACCGTGCATTCCGCACCCCTTACCGAAGGTCATCACCCTTTGACGAAGACCCTACCGAAGTCGATACGCTTATGTTAATCAGCCCTGACGTCACATCCGACCAGCCAACCCCCAAAGACCAGAATTACCCAGTTACCCTCGCTATAACGCGACCGACGTTCTCAACAAAACATTCGCAAAATACTCACGGTGAACTTGCACATGGATGTGCGGAGTCCTCACCCTTATTCACAACCTTCCCCTTTTGCTGCGCTATCTATTTTGACAGCCTTGCAACGAGTCTGCGGTCTGTCGAGTGGTTGCCAACTGACGGATCACTTCTCCGGGGTGGTTTTAATCATATTTTAACGATCCCAAGCGTCAATTTTCGGAACACTTTGCTAACTTCGAAGTAAAGTTACATCCAGTGAGGGAAAGGTCAACTCTGGACTTCAGATCCATGTTGGCTTTTGCTATGGAAAGAGAATAGTGAGATAGATTAGAAGGAAGAGACGAGGGCGGAGGGAGGTCAGATGGTATCGTGTCGGTCGTCGGTCGTCGTCGCAACGGCCAGCAGCACAAGTGTCCAGTAAACTAAGCGGATCCAGGATAATCCGGATCACCTACTTGCCGGGAGAAGCGCTCCGGCATTACCTCAGGGCTCCTTCCTCCGCACCTCGTCCGGTCGAAGACGCATTTGCCTCTCGGCTGCAAGAACGTCTGCAGGCCAATAATAAGCCGTTTAATACGTCACGGAAAATAAGGCTTCCTTACCCACCGCCTGCAGGGTGGGGTGTTGTATTCAAAAGCGAGGCAATTCGTTGGTCGAATATACACATATATATACAAGCCTCGACGGTAGACAACAGACTTAAATATCGCCATTAGCGTTCTGTGACGCTCGTTCGAAGCTGTGATCAAATGAATATGATGAAAGAGTGGCCGCATTAGGTGGACGTGACGTGCATACTGATTTCCGGCTGATTGATTGGGACCCTTTCCACGAGTTACCCGCGTTCTCGAGCCCCGTTGCAGAATCGTTGATAACATCTGGCAAACCCCGGGTTGAAAAGTATTCGATGCAATTTCTCGATTGATAGTTTTCCATAGGATCCGATGGGCTATTTGCAGAATTTTTTCAGGACGGAGAAGAGAACCGGATGAGAATAATTGAGGGAACAAAAAATTGCGGTGCCCATCCGTTGCTTAGGGTTTTTGGTGAAATTTTACGAGCTTGTCAAAGTTTGATAATAACCAACGAACCGGGGAGGAAAAGTCGGTCACGTAACCCGCGAAACACCATCAAGTTTCCGGGTAACCAGAACGCGGGCTAAGAGGGGCCCTTCCGTCGTCTTTCGAACAGTTTGTGGGGTGCGGGAACTGTTCGCGTGTAAAGTAATTGTTCTTGACACCGTAATTTTACAGTGTCGTGCGTAGACGTCCGTCCATCGTCCTCTCTTATGCTTCGGGGTATACGTATAGAAGCAACGTAACGCGAAAGGCTCCGCGCGAAACGTTGTAGCGTTAACTGGTCGACGTGCTGCAGACCTCGGGAGTTTGTACTCCCGAGTCTTTCTTCTACTGCGAATTTCTCATCCCCCGAGCTGTCGGCTCTCTGCAGGATCTCTGGGTATTTCTTTTTTATTTTTTTCCCTTTTTTTTCTTGTTCTTCTTATTCGTTCGCGTTTCCCTCCCTCTCTCCCTCCGTCTCTTCCTCGTTTTATATTTTTAATTTTCCTCTTCATTCCGTATGTCTCCGGATGACGCGGTGCCAGCTACGTGACTCACGTAATTCCGAGATATTCGGGATTTTTATTTTTAGCCAACTCAACCGCGGATGATCATTTACTCGCAATATCTATCGAACTTGTCCTATGAGGGGCAGGGCAAGGGCTTTCTTGTCGATTTTCAATCCATCGAACTCTATATACCTAAACATATATACATACCAAATGGTAAATCTTTCCTGTCGATCGGATGAGGCGATTCGGTAGTAGGCGATCCTTTCGAGGCGTATCTTAACCTCAAGCACGAGAGTTGGAAGTAAATTAGAAGAAGACGGATTGTAGCGAAAGCGAGCGAAAGGTTAGCAGTGGCTAAAGGGTTCGAGACGGATCTTTAACCCATAAATAAGAACGGTCAAAAACCCGCGGAGTCCACGAACCGAGAACCAAACGATGTTCCGTGCAACGCGAGAACAACTCGCTGCAAGAGAAGCTGCCCCGCCCGAAGGGACGAAGGAAGGTCGCCCATCATCTTGGCCATGCGAGTCTGCAACGTCAGGATGGAACACGCCGCCTGTCCAACCACGGTGTAGCACCCAAGCCGACTAAGGAGCCAGGATTGCTGCAAGCTACGTTAAATTCATCCCTGTAATCGCAACTTGTGAGATAAAATTGAAATCTGGAATTCACGTTACGTTTACGATAATGGATGAACATGAAACAAACTGTACGAAAGTTGAGTCGAAACACCAAAAGATATTTGAATCGCAGTTTCAGATACATTTACCTTCGTCAATGTACGTTTTTCTGATTACAGCTGGAACATTGCAATGTCAACTGCGAATTTCGTTGCTAGTTGAGCTTTTCTTTCAAGGGTGAACGTTTTGAACGTGGGAGCAAAAAAAAACAAAAAAAAAAACATAAAAAACGACGAAATTAGAATTCTGCATATTATGGATACGTAAACTAGTGAAATACCTGTTCAAAAAACGTAACTCAGTGGTCCAAAGTCCGTGCTTCGCATACCGGTCAGTGGATTCTTTCATTACTTTCATCCGAACAGAAGTCAGATGAGTCCACTTTTTGTTTCGATACTTTTAATCACTTTCGACATTGACGGATGACCTGCCATCAAAAAACACTTGTCTCGATATCGGAGTGAAAAATGAATTTAATAGTGAAGTGTCAATGAATAATACACAATAAATAGCATCGCGGTAAATCATGTGTATACTGAAAGAGAATTTAATTCCTTCGTAATGAATAATTTGGACGAACTTCTCTGTATATTGATTATCCAAACTGGTTATATCCACAAAAAAATGAACGATATATTCACTCTTCACAACATCATGGATATTCGGCATGACCATGTCTGAAGAAAAAAATGTCAATCATCTTAGCAATATCATTTCAAATGCCTTCATTCATCGAGGCCCTAATTTCGAATATTAGTCTAATAATGTGTCGTTGATCGTACCTACTCTATTTCCAAAAAAACTGCAACCAGCATTATCAGATTAATCATCATATCAAAACTGTGCGGGTATACAATAAGAAAAGAATTTGAGAATGAATGTTTTGATACGAGCAACAACGAAGGTAGTATGTACATATCTTGGATACAACCTGGGCGACTGGCTGGCTTCTCTCGCGGTGGCATATCGCTTGTCAGTAATACGCTCTTCGTATTAAACAGTGGCGTGTATAGAGAGTCATCGGCTTCCTGGCTGCATCTTGGGTCCGCGTTACATTCCACCCGTCGACGGTTGGCAGGCCCCTCAGGCCCTTGGAGTGCTCGATGTGGTACCAATACACAAGAGTGCAGGTGAGGCAGGATGAGCCCCATCCACCATGAAGAAGAAACGAGATGGAGAATAAGGCGAGATGAGATGAGACGGAGCGAGGCGGTAGCGGCGCAGCTTCGAGATGGAGATGGGATTGCACGATAGACCGCGTGTCGAAAATAGAAATATAATCTGATAGCCTCATTGTGCCTGGAGCCACTCCGCACACAAGGCAAACTCTCGTATATGCGTAAGTCTCTACGTAGTCGAGCTATTCCACGTACTGTGCAGGGGACTGCGACGAGGAAGGGTACCAACCATCACGACTAGATGTATGCATCCAGTGGACCTGCGCCGCCTACCGTCTCTATAAATCCTCCCTTACTTATTCTCATTCAATTCAAAACTTGGACAGAACTATTTGACTCTTCTCCATACCCTAAGCTTCGTGAATTATCGTCAGACATCACTTCTGACGAACCATCATCTGTCGATCAATAGACACTTTCGGATAACCAAATCATTTTTCAAGTTCACGTTCTGTGATTTCGAGTTCTTTTTCGTCCATGAAGTAGTTTGGTATCTCTGATGATAATGTGGGATAGTTTTTGCAATGAAGAAGTGGAGTCTGTTCAGAACTAGAACTGGGACTGGGACTGAGGCGAAGGACGGAGATAATAAATGCACTTCCTGATTTGAGCGCGTGCCACGTATTCCGCCCCCGTGCTGTTGGCCAGTGGCTATCCGAATAGTCACTCATGTAGTCAGCGATTAGTGCAACAATGCGTTAGGTTTGTATAGGAGGTAATGGATTCCGAAGCGTGAAGACTGGCCGTCATTGGGTATTGTGCTTGTGCAGGACTACAGCGTGAAGAGTTCCCGGTAATAGCCGTTGAATGTATATCTATATTTATATATTATATATGTGGAGGATGAAAAATCGAACGAAATATTTCCCACCCATGAGGAGATGATTATTAGAAATAACAATATCAAGGATAATAAGGAGAGCGATTAAGCGAGTGGAAAAATATATCATTGCGTCATAGCGTATAAATAGCAACTTGCACGGGAATCCACCACGGGAGAGAAATCTCAAGGTTTACCAGTGGTCCAGGTTGCAGTTGGCAGCGGGAGATTTTAATACAGATATCGTTATAGTGGGAGCGGAGATCCGTCCACCGATAACAACTCGACTGTCAACTTCCCGTATAGTGGAACGTGGAAAGTTCGATCGATTTCAAAGAGTAATTTGTGTCTGGTAGTAGCATAGATAAATATATATATATATATACATATACATATACGATCGTACAGCTGCTGTTTCTGCTGCTGTCCTGCCAATGAAGCGGACAGCTAGAGCGTTAGGAGATACCGGATTACCCTGCGGAGGATGATTGGCTATGGCGGAGCCATAAACAAGACCGGCACGGAAGCATGACCAATCGTAACCAATAGCATTGTGATCGTAAAGAAATTAGAGGGGCAGTAATGGTTTCCGGGTACGGTGTCTTCCGGTTGGCATACATCTTCCGCGCCTCGCTTAGCCACTTCCCAAAATGCCCCCAAGAGCCACGGTGTCCAGCCACCGGAACCACCACTCCATTTGTCTAGTTCTGACCTCTGTCTTTTTCCTTGATAATAAGTTATTCGATCGAAGTTTTTCCTTTCGCTGCAGCACTTATGGAATTTGCCCTTCACATTACTGCAGCAAAGACGAAATGATCCTTCGCTCAATATCATTCATACGTTTTACTGACTGGTCAACCCACCGTGTATAGATTCAGGAATAAAATACACCCCGATGTTCACGAGAGCGAACCGCATGGTTACGAGCTGCAACGACAAACAGCGCGCAATCAGCGTCACAGCTTCTGGTCTAGTGCCATTTAGTGCCGTTTAGTAACTCGTATAACTATGAAGGTACACAGTGGCGTGCTGGGGATCGTGGTCAGCTGAGAGAGAATCCTCTGTAATTTACTTACACGTTTACAGTCCTTGTCTGTTTTCGATACAGATTCATGGGGTATGAATACGAACGGTAACAATTAGTCTTCGGATGAATCAATCGCTTTGCTTTTCTAAATATAATTAGCACAATTGACGATCGAAGGTATTCCAGATATTGCGATACTCTTTTACCTCGGCACATTCCGTAGAAAACAAAAAAAAAATCCGCCTGATTCGCAGAGCTTCGCTAAAATCGTACACGAAAATAAACTTCCAGCGAATCATAAGGTACGAACTTTATCGTACCTGAGTCCGATTGATTTAGTCACGAGAAGTCACGGACTCGCGAGATTTATCGAAAGAATGAAATTATCGACTGGGAACAAAATCGGGCCTGAACAGAAGCCGGATGTATTCGTTGCTTCGGCGTTTCGAAGAGAGAGAATTGCAGCTGCGCTGTGACGCAGTCTAGGCTAGCACACTGATTGATGAACATTGTTGTTGAATCAAATTCTACCGAGATGGGTATATTGATTGGCAATCAGTGTCGCCCGTTCGATAAAGCCCACACGAATTCCGAGCTACGCCACGGCGCAATATGCCTGCGACGAACACCGAAATTTCCAGGCTCGTGCGACAATGCCCGTGCTTTTCTGGGTTAATCCAACCGAAAGTCGATTCAATCCCCTTGCCACGCGGGAATCAAGATCAATCTAAGATCGAATGAAAAGTATCTCGGGATCGTCAGGGACACTGATAGAGCCGTGAGATGATTTCTACACGATATAGCTGGAAGGAACTCGGATTAATTTCAGTGATTATCTGTAGCCATGATCGCAATAAGAGACTTGCTATAGGATTTCTTTCGCCATTTATTGAAGCGACTGCATTTCCGGACTATTGGTAAAGCGGCGATGCTGTGAAGCCGAGGAATCGAAGCGCCAGTAAATAAACGGATTGATAAATGGTCAGATAACCAAATAAATAATAACGTTCGTTGAGGTAAGTGGGCCGCGTGAAAAGCCATCCATTGTTGGCGAGCATGCGGCAGTCGTAAAACAGGTAAGGCAAGTTTCTAAAATCACGAACGCAGTGCATAAGCACGTGTGCAGTCGTGGCACGGCGTTGTTACCTTTGCTACTTTCCGCGCACGCACATTCAATCTTCAACTGCTACCAAGAAACCGCAATCTTTCATTCTTTTTCCATCTTTATCGTCTCTGCTTCTTTTTCCTGACCGAGCCTTTCGAGCTTCTGATGTATCTTCATTCTTCACGCGAAAATTTTAAATTCAATTCAAATTTCAAAATCTAGACGAGACTCTCCTTTCCGTCGTTTTTTTGCTTCCAAATCCACTAAAGTTGACACATCAACGAGCAGATATAGTTCGGCTGACCATCTTCGGCCAGACCTACTTAGAACTTCTCGCCTAAATTTTGTTCAGCTCTAATTAACTATATTTCCTCTAGTTCTCGTGAGATATATTGAATTTGTTATTGAAAGTCTCCCAACCTGAGTGATCAAATAAATTTATTTGTTAATACTGGGAAAAATTCTGAACATTTTTAGGGGGGCCCACCTTGCCCGCAATTTTCTAACGTCGTGGCAGACGCTCATCTTCGGTCAGGTTTTGGTTTTTTAGTAGAAAACAAAAGATTCATCGTTCGAAATTTCAACTCGTCACATTATTTTCTCAGGCAAGGGGCCCCCTTTGCTCGCCCCTTACTTTGAGTAAAATGTTCATGAATGAATGTTCTTAATTCATAAACTATTAGATCGATGGATTGGAAAATTCATATAGATTTAAGTGGGAGCCAACTCAATCGATCAACACCACTGATATATTATATATATCAGTGATCAAGATCAAGATCATGAAATCCCATGAAGAATACCCATGAAGTCCATTTAGAAACCTGTGGAAATGATTCTATGGATTTCAGAACATGAAAATCTGGTGAAAACTTGTCAAATCATGAAAAGTTCCCCTTTTTTTTTAAGTGGGAAGTTTGAAGAACTCATTACACGTTACAGCCAATCTGTATCAACGATCGATCAACGTTAGTCCGAATAAAGTGATTAATGTAACGAATGATTTATAAGTAAAAGTCGCAAAAAGAAGCCTTGTTTACTGGCGTCGCGAGATCATCCCGCGTCATCTAGTCCCGTCCGGTTAGATGGTAAGTATGTACAGCCATTTCCTACGACACATGTCAAATCTATAGATTATTCACACGGATAAGACTTCGATCTATTCTTACCTCGAGACGCGCGGCGTCCGCGAGAACGAACCGAGCTTGAATTTATTCATTCTTTACCGGAGACGGACTCCCCAGGGCAGACGGCTAATAATACTTCGAAGTCAGAAGTACAAAGTGTACTTAGAGATTCGAAACGACCTCAGGTCCTTCAGCTCGGGAAATCAGAGGTAACGAGGTGCTTTGTTAGCATGCCATAATCCCAAAGGGATTCTTCTAGATTAATACATTCGGTGAATCTTCAAGATTCAGGATAAGATTTTTTCGATAGCTTAAAGTTCTTAGCTCAGAAAATTCCTTCCCATGAATATAGTAAATTGCAGAGGAATATATTCCACTGCACATTCTCAGTTCCGGCTAAAAGTATCAAAGCGCTCAACGATGCGTTTGCGTTGTCCATCCCCAAGGTTCGATTTTCTGCTCACTACTCCCGCTGATCGAACGCCCGATTTTCCGCTTTAACGATCACTGAGATCTTTCTACTTCCTGCTATACTTTGACTAAATAAGTCGCGTTGCCCAACAAGCGAATTTTATGTACCTGCAGCTTGCTACTTGCATTCCTAAGACTTAACACTGGAATATCACCGGATCGGTGAACCGGAAGATCTCGAGTCAGTTTCACACACAGTTTCCTTACATTCTCCTGGTAAAACAATTCTGTGGAATTTCCTGAGCATGTATCCCTTCAAGTTTTTAATTATTTCAAAGCACGTTACGGTGTGGCTATGCCGATGAAAGAAAATGTGAGAAGAGAAGAAAGAAGTCGAGTAGAAGAAGAAGAAAAAAAAAACGAAGAAAGCACAAGCAAACCCTTACACGTGCATCGCACAACCCCGGCGACCAAGAGCTTTCCTCTTGGCTAGATAAGCCGGATTCCGGGTCCGGAGGTGATCTCCGATAGCGAGGCACTGGAGCCGGACTCAAATCCTCTTTTAGCCCGATTCAGGCGCGACCTCCGATGGTCCGCAGCACATCGTCGTCCCACTACCACAATCGGCGCCGCTAAGCGTAGACTCCTTTATAGCCTGTTAAATGAACTTCCCGCTCTTTTATTGTTCCAAGGGTCATCGGTGCAAATCTCGCCGAGACCCTGCAGACACACCGAACCGTTCGATTTACGACCTAGTGGATATTCCCCGTCTCAGCTTTTCGCCCCACGTTCCTATCAACTCACCCATTGCACTCAAAGGTGCGAAATCCTACGTGCAAATACTCCGGCATCTACCGGTATTCCATTTTTTTACTTTTTATTGCGTCAGGAATAGAACAGAAGAATAGTCAAGCGATTCACGAAATTTGGCAAAATTTAACTCGGGTGTTGCAGAATTTTGAACGTACGTCAGTCTTTCTTCTTGTCCGAAATGAATAATCTTGGTTTTCTGAGCAATTGCCGGGAGGAAAAATCGGAAGTATCAAAAGGGACGGGATTGAAGTTTCGGATTCCAAAAATTCCGAATATATTTGAGACAAGATTTTGAGTTTCTAGAAACGTTAGAGTTCCAAACTCACAAAGTCCTGAAATCCGCGAATTCAAGGGAAGCTCATGACAAAGCTGTGTAATAAACGACATTGCAGAAGCTAATTTCGAGATTCGGAGTTTTGGCCTTTCGGATCTTTGGCTTTCGGAATTTTGAACCTTTGGTGTTTTTTCATTGAGAGTTTTTCAAATTGGCCACGTAGCCTCCCGGAGAAATAATCTTTCTAAAAACTCTGAGTCAGCAGTATAAAAATTCGGAATTTTGACCTTTCGCAGCTCTTGAAATTCCGAATTTCAATTCCACCCTCATCATAGAAATATAGCTTGTATTCTGACTGACACTGAATCTGAATTGAATGGGAGAAAAGTAATTGCACTTCATGGAAAGTTCAGGGCAAGCCAGTTGACGAATAATTTTTTCTACATATCTACCCCCACATGAGATTGTCCAAGATTTGATAGAGAATTTTATGAATTGGAAAATAACACATAGAATTGTACAGCGAACTCTAGCTAATTACAGAAATAAAATTTACACGTAGTGCGCTATAGCCGATGTGAGAGGTGGACCCGGTGCAGTGTTGAGCTAAAATGCAATTAAACCGAGCACATCGTCAGCGGCGGTAACGAGTATAGAGGAATGCTGTTTTACAGACAGAGTAGTCTGTGGACCGGGACTGCCCGGTAGCTGTTTCCCAAACCGTGCCATTAATAACCGACGAGATTATACGCTGCCGCTCAGCCTGCGTTGGACCGACGCGGGATGATCGTTGCGCGTTGTAACCAGGCTGCTATTTAATATCGTTTTACTTACCGACCGGCCTATAACCAACTATTTGCTAATTTGTTTGGAATGCTGTTCGGTGATCGCGTACGCGAAACCCCATTCTTCATCGCTTCTGAACAATTTTCATGTTCCTATACACGAGGCACGTGCTACAGACATTCGGATAATCGAACATCGACCCTATCACACAGCAACCCTGCCTAGATCAAAGAGTAAAAAAAAAAATAATAATAATAATAACCAGCGTCAGTCAATTCCTAGATGAATTTTATCATCTCGTAACGGATCTCGACGTCGTCTTCACGCTCGCTGGAAGCAAAGGAGTTTTGCGCGTAGGCGAGTGAACTGTCCGACTGTTGCATCTCGCTGCCTAGTGATTAATGACTTAGCTAATCAGATATAGACTTGCACAGAACGCAGCCAGCTGTTCAATATAAATATCAGTACAACTGCAGTGCTCGATATGTTAGTACGTTTGACTACCTGCTACCTGGTAGCTGATCGCAATGTTGGGTACCTGGCACTTGGGGGCCGACAGCTTGTCCAAATAACCTGCAACCGGACGCGTTTGCAGTTGACTGCTGTCATCCAATGCAGCAGTATTCTATATACTGAAACGCCGATAGCGTCAGGTTGGTTTCTCTGACCAAGAATATACTATGGTGGTTCCATCTCGTTGTATATTCTCAGTCTCTTGATCCTCAGGACCGTTCCTCAATCTCGAACGCGAGAAAAGAAGCAGTTAATAAAGCTCGGAGTTATGATTGGCGCGGCGAACTAACTCGATTAACCTGTCAGATAATTAATTTATTCAAGATCTTTAACGGCGATAAGCACCCCGCACCGTTCTACGATCAACTCGCAAACCCCCTTCAGGCCCTTCCAGCTCACCAACCTGGGGATAACCCACCCGCGCAGTAACTCTTCTTCTTCTTCTTCTCCTTCTTCTTCTTGGTAAGATGGACGCGATTTCTTGACGCGTGCGTAAATGAAGCTTGAGAATTGATTTGAGGGAATTATCACGGGACAGATCTTATTGAGAAGTGTGGGTCTAAGGGGGGGGAGGAAGACGGCACGGGGGTAGAGAATGTTTTTGTCGAGACGGTCAATCAATATGATTCAGTTTGTCCAGTTAGGGGAACCGCCTGGGATTCCCTGGTCAGTAAGGGGCTTAGGATAAGGAGTTGGAAAAAGTGTGTTGCCCGCCTGTTACGACAAATTGGGGCCACCAGCCTCCCTAGCTAACCTAGCTAACCTCAGAGGTCCATTGACGACCCGCGCGCCGATATATCGACTCCCCGACCATCTCCTGGGGACGCCTCTAATAGCAAGATTATCTCTCCTCCTGTTTTTATCCCAGTATTCTCGCCGCCACCCTCATCTGACTCAATACCGTGCAGAGGTGACCCTGATGCCGAACCATGCACATCACCTATTTACCTACAACCAGGCGCCAAAGACCCTTCGCCCTATTGCCCGTTATCCAGAATTTAGATTACGCTTGCCTAATCGAACATATCTGCTTTGGAATTCGTGCCGGGATTCCATGAGTCCAAGGACCTTCGATCTATAGGAACTAATTCATTTCTGACAATTCATTTTCGCTCTGACAAATTCTGGTAACTCTAGGGTAGACGTACCGTTTTTTGCCACCTCATAAGTACCGTTTGTGGTCATCATGTGCTCCATTTGTGGCCATGCCTGCATTGGTACAAATGTTACAAAAATGTTCTAACAGCTTCAATTACTGAAAACTCAGCTTTCAAAGAATCAAGCACTAGAAAGTTGGATTCAATATTTGCTGTGGGGTATGTTATTGTAATTAATTCAAAAATTGGAGACATTCAGTGTGTCAGAAATGAGTAATGCATTCATGAAATTGTAGGTACAGTGGCCAGAAATGGTACTTCTATCCTATCTTCTTCTTACTTGTTGGGATTCAACTGGATACCTACGGGTATTCCGCGTATGACGTATCCGTTCGAAATTCTTACACCGGTATCATTAACGAGGTTATATTTCGTACTTGCAGTTATTCGCAGTGTGTTTGATTATACCCAGCGTAGGATACATTCTTATGACCGGGTTAATACATCATGAGTATTAATTAAACTCAGTAGGTAGCTAACTACTTATTACGCTGCGTCAAAGATCGCTTTATTTTATTTTCAAGTATGTATCATATACATTTAACATTCGTTCCCCCCTTGCTACTTATATTACATTACTACCCGCGTATTACTTTTCTCCGTGTGAAATTCCATTCGTTAATACACATACTCAGCTATATGTATGTTGAATTGATTTTTCTCGACTGACTTATACCTCCTACATCGCAATAAACAATCTCTCTCCCTCTTGACTCATACTACGTACATACACGTATGTAGGCTCCGTTACCTTCGACGCGCGTCTCTCGCACGCGCAACCCGCGAGCTTGTAACCGATGCAAATGACGCGCCGTTGGTAGACGCGCAATTGGTTCCGATACAAATTACAATGCAGGTATAGGCGCCGAGCCTTTCTAGTCTTCTGGCTATCATCGAGTCATCTCTCTCCGCCGGAGCAAACACTGCTACCATCAGCTACTGGACTATACTCGGGCATATATACATACATACATATATACACATATAGCTAGGTGTACAAGAAACAACTCGTCTGACATCCGTTCGAAATGCTCGTATAAGAATTGATCGATGATTCCATTAAATGCCTTTCGATTACCTGCCTAACGTTACATAATTCTCTTCTGGTATACAGTGCATGTATTTCACTGATACAAGCGATTGCAACGTTGCTTAATTCGGTTTACAAATTTGATAATTAGACCTAAGGATCCGGATCGATCCAATAAAACCGACAAAAGCGGCCAACGAATTACGTACACTTAAATTCCTGGCAAGAAGTGGATATCTTTCTTTCGTATTTTCGACCACGTTGGTCAGAAGCTAACACAACCAAGTCGGAAACTGATCTGACTTTGATCGAGTGCAACGGAAGAACGCTTCCTTCCTATACATCGAGTTCTGCATAGTCTGGGCTAACGTAGGCGAGCGTTGATTGTAACCTACCGGTTGCATGATGGATACGAATTATTGATTTATTGATTGGTTTATCAAATGATTAAGAGGGGCCCCCCTTGATTAATAGTCGACGTATGCCAACTGATAAACTGACGTCACGTCCATCTATTTTCTCATCTCCCCTTATAAGCGAGCGTTTCTCCACTATTCTCATGGCTTCTTCCAACTGAACTGCGGTATACTGGGACTGGCATTATTCGAGCAACTCGTATGAGCCCAAGGCGCATTCGTCTGCTGTGCAGTAACGTGTGATTTCTTGATCGAAGGTCGGACTGCGTAGGTGGCGCAATACACTTGGGTATTAGCGAGCGTATAGCTACCCAGTTTCTATTAATTGCTGGGAAGTGGTTTCTATACGCTGTAGTGCGGGACGTAAAGGGAGTGACGAAGCATTGCTGGTGGCCGTCAGCCCGAGGGCCGAGAACATCATGAAGACCCCTAACGTACCGTGATGTAAGTCTCATTCCGGTCGGACAAGGTCTAAACGAAACGGTCGTCTAAACCGAGTCTCGTCTCTTCTCGTCTCCCTCGCGCTGGTCCTGGGGCTACCGAGTCACTGGTTGTTGGATGCTGGATGTTGGATGTTGGCTGCCGAGGCAAGGAACGAATCGCGAATTACGACTCTGCAAAGACTCCACGCGGTAATGACTCCTGCACGCAGTTACCCGTCTATCCCGTCCTCGCGGGCCTCTGTCACGCCGCGACGCGGTTCTCCCGCAGGATAGGTCCTTCGACTTGGCATTGGATACAAACCGAACGTAGTAACCGACAGACTGAAAGAAGGCCTGAGAGGCCAACCCAACCATAATATCATTTCAGTAACGCTCAACGTCCGTCTACCACCGTGGAAAGAACGATACGGACGACGTGGTAGCTCGAAATCCATTAAGGTGTGCGCGCACTTACTAACTAATAAATTTTATTAATGCATTCAACCGAAGCAATAACCTCAGCTACAGTCTGTATCGCGCCGTTTGGCTCCATGGAACTTGTAGTCCATTCAGAGTTAGCCACCATAACGTGGCACTTCAGAGGTTCGCATAATGGCTATGGGAAAACTATGTGGACTTAGGAATGTCGTGATTTCTATACCGTAATTCTATTGGCCGTTTTATAACAACCGCGGTTAGCCATTTCAGTTTTTCATTTTATTATCATGGCTGAAGATTTTTTTAAAAAGCGAACGTTGGAACGACGCCGCCCTTCGCCATGGCGAAGCCATCCGTGGACCATAGCCGGCCGAGCGTATGATATTAAACACTATAATTATTATTTAAATTCCAGTAGGATGGCTCCCGGTGTTGAGACTCTCCTCCATGGCTCCATGGCATGGTAGGTATGAGCTTACGGATGAGACGAGATATGGGATGGAATATTTTTCTACTCTTTTTATCGGCTCGCTTATTCCGCTCGTTTTGCTCTTCGATTCGCTTTGGTTTTGCCCTCGTCCTTCTCGTTCGCTCCGCCCGCGCGTAGGCGCGTCTGCATCAGGGTCCGGGTCTCCTGGTATGGGACTTCCTCTTATATGCTTCTTCACCCCCCATCATTCCCCCATACGACATAGCATACTCGGGGCCTTACAGCCTCACCGGAGTCCAGAGATGGTTTATTGCCTGGACCTGACCCCGTGTAATCACTACAGACCATTATTCCATTGCATGGAGTGTAGGTACCCGTATTAGGTAACATTATAGCCGCAATGGTAACTTCTACGAAAGCGGAAGAGCTCCCGCGTGTCTTCGCCCCACCGGGGTCCTCTGATCAAGATATTATTTATATCGGCCATTCGGATCGCAGCCTCTTTGTGGAAGAATTCGTTCAATCGTTGGGACTGGAGTTGACGGGGGTCTCAGCACGGGATGTTTGAAATCAATGCAAATTACGTTGTTTGATTAAGAAGACAGGCCTTGTCTTCTGTCTTGGACGGTAGTCGGCGAGACATGACCCCATGACTTGCAGGCCCAATGGCCGCACGTATTCGGCCGATAAACCAGACCTGGTCTCGGATATTCCTTGTACGTCCGAGATGGTCTCAGTCGCGCGGGACCGACCGATCCAATGCAAATAATATCCTCGTGGTTGGAGTAAAACAACGCGAGCTTGCGCGGGTTTCAATACCGGTAGCAAACCCGTGGATCGTGCGTTGTGGGTGGGCCCGTCGAGCAATGATAGCAGTGGCTACAGCATTCAGCATCGCTGGCCTCTATTCTCATGCAATACCCACCATACGCACACACATAAACTCGACGATGCAAAGGCAGTAAAGCTGTCTTCACATCAACCCAATAAATTCGAAACCCATTCATCTGGCGATCCTTGAATTGCTCAGGCACATAGTGGCGGAAGGCATCGTGATCGAATGAAAACAGCCTTTCATCAAGACCAGCGATTTCTTGATTAGATTCCTGGAGACGATTAGTAGTTAGATCGGAATGGGCCGTGGTGTGAACGTAGCCTAAACGATAAATGTAGTCAAAGGAGCCACTAGGCTGGTAAGAAGATGCCCCTCTCGAAGAGCCCGGACTGGCTTGTTATTATTTGTACTATTGTTGGCTCGTGACTTGCAGCTCGGGATTTCTTACCGGGCCTTACCGGGCCTTACTGAGCTCTGTCGAGGCCCGCCCACCGCAAGACAAACACCAGGGTACTCTTGGGTTTCCTCCCGTTGCAGTTGCAGCGGTAGGCGCCCCGGGTACCCCTGTATAGGATCCTCGGAAGAGATCCAGCATCCAGGATCTAGCTTAAGTCGCGCACGCAACAACCCCGATGCTCGTATCTCTTTGCTTGCTCAGAGAAAACACTCCAAGTTCGTCGGACACTTGTAAATCGTTGCCGTGGAATACCGGCAGAAACAACAGGATCTGAGCTATCTTTCGAAGCTCGTACAATAGTTATACTTGTTCGAAGACAGCCCTTCGAGGAACTCCTTTTACCGAAGACAAGATTCCACATTGTATGTCTTGAGATCGGTTAACCAGAGCGTTTGGTAATTGGGAACGAATTATTTAACCAAAATGATTGCAACCCATTTGCTTTTGGGTGATTTTCCGTAAATGCCAGGGATAGATAGGGATGATCGCGTTATGGACCATCAACCAACTGACCAACGGAATCACCGAAGCAATACCAACTCCCGGGTGGCTGTAGGTACCGCGAAGAAGTTCTTCAGGCATGAACGTCGAACGCGACGAAACCGCAAATTAAATTAGCGAGTCGCCGAACGACGAGGCCGACAAGAAAGCGTTGGCTGCCCGCTGTTTAACCCGGCTTAATTACCAATTAGCTAATAAAAAGCTACTGTACGGAGTAGTCTTATATTATATGACTGCCCTTAAGAACCTACTATACCCACACACACCACACGGTATAGCCTTCATTGGCTGCTTCTACTGGCACTGATGTTCCATTCCAAAAACGACCCTTGATAATTATAACCCGCAAAACACCAGACACGCTGCTAAAAGGTCTGCGATCTTGCCCTCTTCTTGCTATCCCTCCTCGCCTTCGATACCGAGTCATATTATTTACACACTTATTTTATAATTTTCTTATTTATAAGCCCGTGGTCGGAAGGGTTTTTATGGTGCTGAAGTTGCAGCAGCTGGTCTCGTTCAACGAGGGAATTCCCATTGCGAAATTGAATCTAATTTTTGCGACTGAATTTCGGATAGAAATTGAATAGGAAATTTGTCGAAAGGATGAATCTTTCGTACTGTAACCCGTTAGTTTCTAAGCAGCTGCGGTAATCATTGCCCTCCGCGCGAGGAACAAAACGTCGTGCCGCCTCCGCGAGGCTAACGTTTTGTTTAGCATTTGAGGGCCGATAATTATCGTGGTGCTCTCCAACTGTTATTATTAAGCCGATATTTTACCAAGGGGACACACTCGCGCGTATAATTTGCGAAAGTCTCTAATTATGGGTTAGTGGTCCGCGCGCGAGCCCAACCTGAGCCCAAGCAGCAGACGTTGTGACCTCGAAGACGTGTGTGTATACCCGTCGAAGAATGGCTCTCTAGACGGAAAAGGGCGAGGCATCGCACTCCCTCGAATCGCCTACGCTCAAAAGCCCTGAGCGTCGCGACCCACGACGACGTCACTTCCACGCTTTTTAGTGTCCCTGGGTAAGGCGTCGACGTGTTGGTACCACAACCTACCATTCCCCCCCATAGCTATATCCGCTCCTCTATGCTTCGTTATTACAGTCCTTTATTTCGCCTCTCTCCCATCATCTCTCACCTTCTTATTAATTCTTTTACTCCCAAGTCCCAACGGCTAGTAGGTATCTAGTTTTTTCATCATTCAACCTCCGAGTGATTTCTTCAATGGAAGAATCCCCCGACGTGATCTCTCGGTCATCCGAACACTCTTCATACTCACCATTCATCCGGGACTACATCTCTGTCTCTGTTTTTAAGACGTTTTCGAAACAGGGAAATAGGTCCCGTTCGAACCGATAACCCCGACATCGGAACCGTGAATGGGATCCTGGGTCGTGCTCCGAGTCTTGTCTTCAATGACGTAGATTTTCTCATAAAGAAAGCGAGATATGTTGCCGTATAGCTCCGGGCATACGGGCTTGACAATACGTCAACCGAACCAAAGACGATTATTTCGCTTGGTATACAACTATAGTGTTATGACATTGTATTGCAAGCTTGTAGGCCTATATACCCAGGTACCTATATACGAACTGTCTTGTCGCCAATGGCCGCGGCATGGTTTATCTAGAGAATCTAAGCCGAAGCATGAAGTTGAGCTTTTGTTCGGAACTTGTTATACAAATTATCGGTTATAAATGATTGTTGGAAGTTCTTGTGAGGGTTGCCTCAGCCTCATCCTCAGTATGGAATTCCTTATAAGCTAGGACCCCAGCAGAGCAGGAAAGATTGAGTGACGTGGCCATAATGACGCGCGGTTTATATACCATACGATACACGGTGAGGACACGAGGAGGGTATCCAGGTCCCTGGACTCGGAGGTGCAGCACACCTCGGATAGTCCAGGTTCTGGACTTCAGGAGAGGACCTCTAGGCTCGCGGTAACACGCCTTCTCCCGACCTCCGTCCCGGCGTCCTTCCCGCCCAAGGAGAATTACTTTGAGATAGGATCTACGATTTAATCTGTTTTTACCAATCCAACCATTACGTATTTCTATTCAACCTCTATGCTCCCCCGGATCGACGTGGGTGTTTATCCTGGACGCGTACCTGTCCACGTGTGACCGCGGTATACCACCTGAACGACACCTGACTTTGCGTGGGCTCACATCTCAGACACGTCCTTTATTACCAACCTCGCTAAAAATTCCGATTAAAACAACGCAGTTTGCAGTTTATGGTCAGATTATTATCCCCCACAATTGTTATTGTTATTTTTATTTTTTTACATGTCGATCTCTTCTTTTTTCATAGACATGGTTGGGTGTATCTTCCTATTTCATAGAAGGTGAGTTGGCGAAAGTTGAACCGGGCCTTTTGGACGGCTGAATGAATCAACTGGTTGAGAAAAAAAAATGGGGCCTCTGACGTGGCCCGTCAAGAAGGTGAATTATGTATTTTATTCGTCGACATGATTGGACAGTTTGTAAACACATTATCGTAGGTGTACTACCAGGACGGTGTATACCAACGACACAATAGGGACCCCCAGACATCTCGACGACGTTCTCTCGAGCCAGTGATCGTCGAATCCGAATACCAGCATCACCAGTACGGTTTGTAGGCTGTGGTTCATTCAAGCCCGTGCCGGTTGTCCTCCCTCACGGCCCTACAGTCTGCAGTCCATTGAGCTCCTTGGTCCATCCCTAGTCCTGGTATATTTGGTACCGTATGGTGTTCGTTTAGCTTGGACTCGTTGACGTGGACGAAGATGCGACGAAGGGTTAAACGTCCCAGGTAACACTAACCTCAACGACCGTTGCTAACCGTGTAGCTCAGCATGTAGGACGTCAATGCTTTGTTCTATCAATAGTGACACGAAACAAGATTCATCTTAAGAGACGTGCGACTATTCAGTTTTACTTCGGGATGCCACACCTCGGACGAAATATACTTGGTCATAGTCTCGTCCACGCTCTTAACTACCAAGAAAAAAGGTCTGACGCGGTTACAACCCGAAGAAGAAGAAGAAGAAGAAGAAGAAGAAGATCTTGGTCTTTCTCTCATCTCATCCCTTTCTCTACTTCCTTATGGTATAACTCGCGGGCGGAGTCCTCAGTCTGCGTCGCGACGAAGCTTCGCTCCTTCGGCTTCGCCCACGCAGAAAATCCTCACCATACCTAACCCCTTTGTCCCGTGATCCATGTACGTGGATCCTTTGTGGCTAAACAATGAAAATCTTATTATGTACGTATACGAGGACTGACAGCCTTCTGTCAGTAAACGCTTGGACCATGTGTCGCATGCACAACTATTCGACGATTCTCTATTCCGAATACACTCCACTCCACTTCACTCCAACTAGCCCACTTTCGCACCACATTTACACAGTCGTATCTTTTACGGCTCTCAAACTTTCCTCCAGGTCGAGGTTAATGATCCAATGTGTTCCGATGGGTGTGCCGAAGTCCAACGCCTGCAGCCCTTTAGGTCTAGCCTCTCATCTGACCCGGTGAAATAAATTCGTAATTCAGTTCATTGACGGACGAGCCTTAGGTCGTATGTCAGCCTGGCGCTTGTGGCATCGACAAGATCGCCCACTCGCTCAAATGTGGTTTGTATTATGTACCTTTGGGTATGGGATGCCGGATGAGGATGAACGCGTCAAATTGTCACGTTCGTATCCGTTCGTATATTATGCCTATATGCCGACAACTCAAGAGTGAGAAAAAGTAACCGAATAACACGTACGTTCAGCCCGTCATTTCGGGGCTAGAGATGGTATTTCGTAGGATCTAACCGCCTCTAAGACAATAGAGACAATAGAGACAATAGGGACAATATAGACGTCCGATTGTAGGTAATAGTCTTGCGTGGGTCTCTCGGGAGTACGTCGCCCTCTTGTGCGTTATGGCTTCGTGTTTGTGTACGTAGTTGTTTGCTATAGGTAAAACGCGTGGCTACGTAGGTATACATCGTACATATACCCAGCTACCTGTGCCAAGTTATAGATCTTGGCGAAGCTTTCCTGGGCGTAGTTCTGTACAGTGTATATCAGAATTCGCGGGCTGTTGAACGTGGCACGGATCTGGAAAAAGGGCCTGAAGAAGTAGAGAGGAGACGGTATCTCTAGCGAGCATAACGAATGGCTGCAGGCCAAATTAGAGAGAGCCAATTTCACCGGGAAGCCAAACGACAACGACCCGGCTCTCTCTGGCTATACGGTTCTTCTAAATTTCGAAGCATCTTTATAGCCAGCCTCCACCCCATGAGCCCCCCTTCTAAAAATCCCCATACAAAACCACGCCGCATGCGGATCTAGACACGGGGTAGTAGACCAGAGGGTGGTATGCACGAGTGCCGCTCCCAATGGAAAAATTAATAGAATCATTTTACTGAAATGCTTGGCTCGCTTGTATTATACGGTTCCTTTCGCGACCGATGCTCAGACAGGGTGGCTCGGAGACTGACGCTCTTTCCAGCTCCAGCAGCCGAGGGGAATGAAAAATACACCGCTACAGTCAGCCCTAGAATAGGTACTCTGGGATAAGAAGAAGGCTTTATGCGTCTAAGCTCCCAGACTCAGATTTGTCACGAGCTATTTTGTCGCTAAGCCACTGCCGGCTGTTGGAGTCGACGCAGTTCCAACGCCCAACTTCAAGTACTCCAAGAATTCGCATTTGCTGAAAAATAAGAAAAACCAGTTCCACTTACCGCATTCTGCTACCAGAATGGCTTCGGGTCCCAAACTTTGGCTCACTTCAAGCTGTATAATCTGAAAGAAGAAAAAAAAAAATCAAATCAATCGATGAATATTAAGAACCTGCTATCATCTCACTCAGCTCCACAAATGAAATCACCCATAGATAAATATTTGGAGAAAATGTCATTTAAGTAAGATGATTACGAGGGGTTGCTCACTTGAGAAATCATTGAACCATTTCATCCGAAATCAGACAAGAAATCGCCAGAAGTTACTGAAAATTAATCGAATTACATGATTCCCGATTAATTTCCTCATGATTTCTCAAAATATACTCCCAGGAAATCATGGAAACTCACAAAAAATCACGGGATTTCGGGAATCGCTGGGAATGACTGATCCCTTTTTCAAGCAAGCAAGCATCTATCAATGTGAATTTCTTGACAGCAGTCTGAAAATCAATGATTTCTGAAATGTAGAAATCACTCGTAATCGTTAAAATCAGTAGAAATCACACGGAATCGTTGGAATCAGTAGAAATCACACGGAATTGCAGGTAACTTCATTGATTCGGAAATCACAGTTGAAATCACAAGAAATCCATTCCTTATTTGGAAATGATCATACAACCGATTTTGCAGCAGCCCCTCAGATGATTAAGCTTTAGGGTCAGGAATCGGGATATGGAAAGGCCCTTAGTTGGGTTGAAATTCGAGTTGTTTATTTGGTGATTTTCGCCACCAGATGAGGCATTGGCATTGCAGAATATTTACAGTTCATGTTTTTGGAGTAGCAAAAATGATGAGACGAGGATAATATGAGTATTAGAAAATGAGTCGACTCTGGATGTGAGTTCCTGTAGTCACCAGGTAGTTTCGCATTGTCTTACCGACCATGAAGTGCAGTAAAATGTAAAATATCGAGGTATGACCCCGGAAACGAGGAGGTGAGAACGCTCCGTACGGCATGAACCGCATTGTGCCTTAGCATGAGTGCGTTCCGTGTAACCGAGCGTTATTATGTAGGTACGCACTTTGCGGTACCTTGGCGTCAGTCTGAGCTGCGTTCTGGCGTTATAGAGTTTCTCGAGAGAAGAAGAAGGCGTTGCTGTAATAACCACGTACCTACGGTGGGACCATTGTATATTCAACGCCATTTACTCGCTATAGTTATTGTCATTAAACGTTGCAAGAAAGGAGCTCGTCTCTCTCTTACTCGCTTCTCTATTTATCTGTCAATCGAGTTCGAACGTCGGTATATACGACCTGGATCAGACAACGAGACAAAGTCATTGTACTCTATACCAAAAATCGTACGTTTACCGATCCGCGATCTATGACAGTGTCTCAAGTAGCTGGAGAAATACGGGGCAAAATGGGATACCCTATTTTCGTCAAAGCATTTTATTTATGTCCGTCAAGTTCCACTGTAGTCTTTACTATTCGTATTTTCGGTATATTAAGGGGAGCCTTACAACTTCAGCATAGTATAATAAAGTGCAAAACAAGTGAAATCCACTCGGTTTACTTAAACGGGTGATGATAATATCAGTTCGTAGAGTGATCCTTGGCAGGTGTTTCCATACGATTGCAATTGCTATGCATAAATTCAAGTTATTCTCGCCAACGAAGTATAACTCAGTTCAGAAAGCGATACGGAAAAATCAGAAAGTCTCAATTTGCACAATAGCTTGAGAATCACTCTATAAAGTACGAAGTAGTATTGAGTCAACTTGACTCATCTTGAAGTTTAGAAGTACCAAAATTGAAATAAGGGCTTCAAAATACCCGAGACATTATGAACTATGGTGAACCTTGATAAATATTAATGAAGATGGCCTCTTAGCTTAGGCGGATTTTTTTTCAAACCCGAATCTAGGGCAAAAGGATATAAAATGTAGAACTCAAAATGCCTGGATTCAGTTTTTTACAAATCCGTTTGTTTCCTGAGATGAAAATTGATGTTAGCCAAAACTGTTTATGGTACATGGAAAAGTTGTTTGGTTTGTCCTTAACGTTTTCACAGCCCATCAAACGTTGGGTATACGATATTTCCCCACCTTCATCTATGTTTCGTTCAGTTATATTTACGGGTCCGTGTGTATATAGGTATATGTATATCGCACCAGGGTACATTTATCTTCGAATTCATTACCACCGTTCGATACAACGTTGGCTCGTTCCTCGGGCTCCCCTAAAGCTTTAAAAAAACTGTGTCGTTCTCCCGGTACGTGTTCCGCGCTTTTAAGACCGCTTTAAATGACAAGTGGCGGTGAATAGGCGGCCGAAAAATCGACTTTTTCCTTCCACAGTATAGTGTGTACAGGATGCCGAAGATGGGGGAATCGCACAGCCCGCCGCGGGCAGCACGCGATCGACGGGATTCCCTCCACCGAACGATTCTTATTAAAAGTCATTCCTCCACCGCCCGGGTCGCCCCACTTAGGGAAAAAGAACCTTCTTTTCTACAACGCCAGTCATTTGTCACGTCGCACTGCGCCCTGCCAAATACTGCAATACCCCCTGGACTGGGGGTAACATTTTTTTTTTCATCCCTATTTCCCTGTTTCCACCACTTCCTTTTTATATATTTTCTCTTCATTTTTCTCTTTCTTTTTCTTACTTGTGGCATTTTACACAGATGAGAAAACAATTAAGTGAAACTGGGACGGGATCGAAATTCTGTATTCCAAAAACTGCGAAAGGTCAAAATTCCGAATTTTTAGACTTATACTGACTCGGAAATTTCAGAAAGTTTATTTCCCCAAAAGCCTACGTACAACCAATTTGGGAAAGTCCGAATATGGAAAAACGCCGAAGGTTCAAAATTCCGAAAGCTAAAAATCCGAAAGGCCAAAACTCCGAATCGTTTATTGGACAGCTTTGTCATGAGCTTCCCTTAAATTCGCAGATTTTTGAACGTTCTGAGTTTCAAACTTTCGGATCTTTGAGCCGTCTGCATTTTGACCTATCAGAATTTCCAACTTCTGAACTGTAACGTCCCTAGAAACTCAGAATCGCGTCTCGAATAAATTCCGAAATTTGACCATTACGAACTTGTGGAATTCGGAACTTCAATGCCACCCCGTAAAACTCACCATAACGGCGAATGTCCGTGCAAAAGACAATTAAGGAAGACTTCTTTGAGCAGAATTCACATAATTGAGAAAATGTTTGCAAATTTTTTTCATTCGCGGATACCTACCATCAGTTTGTCTGAAGCTTCGCGGACTATCCGATGTCCAAAGAACGCAGGTACGTCGACCGACACTTAAAACGCTTACGCACTATACATGTACCTACTCGAACCCTACGCGGTCTCACGCACTTGCCAGCAACGGACTAGCGCGACCTCGACTACAGGGGGGTCGTTACGTTTTATGGCTAATTGTTTTATTATCTTTGACATATTTCCACTTTACAGCCGTGGACCGCGTTTTGTTTCATGGTTGTCTATTGTGCGTGATGAACGCTGCTTTACGAGCACTCCTATTATAATATATCGCGCTCTACGTGCCGGTACCTATATACATCCCAGCCGCAGGGAGAGAAGTTGAACCGCCAACTATTCAAGTTTATGTATTTGTTAAGGTATAATACTCGTCTAGGAATTACACCTGTGGGTATATCCGTCAATAGTGCTTCTCGCCTAGTGCCTGCAAGAAGTATTCCGAATCATAGAATCCAACGTAACTTCTCGCGTGTCGCGGGATTCCCTCACAGTGAATTGAGTCGTAAAATATTTAAGTGTCATTTTTTGAACGTTACGCTATAGTTTTATCGGGGTGTGAGAATTATCGGTAGATTTTTTTCCCGCTTTTTCCCAGACATTTTGAGGGGGTAGATAAGCGACTGTCACTTATGTTCGGCATCCAACTTGAAGCACTATAAGGTGCCCACGAGGTGGTGAAATACCGAGAAAATAGCAACTTGGAAGAATATAAGGGCGGATGTTGAACTGAGTACCGCATTCCAAGGTCGGGGCAACATCTATCACCTTTGACGGGCACAATTGAACTGCATTCGACGGGGTCGTTCGACGCGTCTTCTGACCACCAACAGATAGACGACGTGCGAAGGGATGGATAGGATGGATAGGAGAAGGATAGGACGGATGGACGCCGTAGCGCACTCGTTCAGGAATTCTTTTTGGTAGGTATGCCAATATATCGCCTTCTAGTCACCCCACGACCATAGAAGACGTGACGCCGTATTGGAATGCATCCCGATGGACAGGGGGTCAAAATAAATAATACCTTAACACCCCGTCCATAGCTAGACCCGCCGCTCCGTGAAAAAGACAATCCTAAAAGCCGCGACATTTGATACTTCGAAATTCGTCATGAGGGGTCCAGAAATACGTCGAAGAAGTTCAACGGTAATTGCAACTGGCACAAGGTTTTACTTCCATTCATCTGTATCGCTAGGAATTCCGTTCTAAGATTCTCAAAATGCAAATCATTCTGTCTTTGACTCGATGACTTTGATGTAAAGTTCAAGAAAATCAGAATGCTTGAGGAAAGCTTGACCCCCACTATCCACATTTCACATAATGTGATCTTGATCGTTGGTTAAGGGCTCTATTAAACATAGATCTAACTACAAGTCGGTAGAATTTCATTCATTTTTATTTGAAATTTTAGAGTGCCGCTGCCAATGCCCAAACGGTTCGGTATAGTTGTCACGGTCACTCGGATCGTTTTAAATTCGCAAATCATGGCAAATATTTTCTCACAATTGAATAGCATGTTCGAAACCTGGTGAAGTGGTTTTTTTATCTCCGTCATCTTACAAATTGCTGTAAATCGACCAATTTTCGTCATTTTCACATTAGCCTTCGCTTGAAACGTTTTCAGAATCCAAAACTTTGATACAATACGGCAGAAGATCGACTTCTTCCAAATCCAGGGTGGTGTGACTCCTAAAGTCGTCCAACTCACAGAAGAATCTGACACCAATCAACTTTGATTCAATTCGTAAGACTTACTTTAAATTTTTATGATGAAAGAAACAAAGAAAACAATTAGAAACCGGAAGATCGTCGCCATTCTGAAACCGGAAGTATCGAATGTCTGCAAATTTTCGCATGCCATCCTGACGGAGTGGAAAAATTTTCATGCAAAATACGGTGACGCACGTCCCGCCGCGCTGTGGAAAATTGAAGAAAAAACTGATATCCTGACAGACTCATGTTGTGAACGAGGTTTCAACCGCATGTTGATGACGAATGATTGAAAACTTCATGCCGTTAATATAGTAATTCTGCAGGCGGCGCACCCTAGCCGTGTGAGGTATAGCTTCCGCAACATCGCCGCAATGATGTCATCTTAGTCTGACAAGTTGACCATCGTTGGGGGGGTTGACCAAGGCGATGATGCATGTGAAGTGACCTCACCTCGGGACACTAACGGGTATATATCTATACATCGAACTGCCCGCAGAGTCTTGGGTCAGATGACATTGCGGTGTTATATGTGCTGCATGGAATGGAGAGACATTGATTTATACGACCCGGGAGGCGAGGCCATCGGCTATAGGTACGCGGGCGCGTGCGACGTCTCGGTTATGTTTTCGAGGGCTGCGATCAGAGCCAGAAGGGCCAAAAAACACCCCCAAAAAAATATCAATACTGCAAATTGAAAAAATGAATAAAGAAATAAAAAGAATGAAAATCGACACACTGACCCCGAGTGAAAAATTGTGCTCAACCCTAGCAGGCCATACCTTGATCTGGTAGACCGACGGTGGATTTTGGAGTTTCAGGCAAATTACACGAAGACAGAGCCACGTCCATAAGATGTCCATACGATCATGACGTAGGTTATGGTTTTCTACGACATATCATGTGCCCATTAGCTGATACGTTTTTTTCTCAATACAGTAGATCGCTCATCAACATGTGGCGAAGTAAGTCATAAAAAATAGGTATGACTTGCTGGGGTTAATCGTTGTTATGCAACCAGGATGTTAAACACCCAAGCGTATTTCCGATCTTTCCAAGCCTTCGAAAAAGCAAAGTAAAGAAAAGACAAATAAATGTCATTCACGTATTTCACCCCTATTGAAATCTATCTCAATAACTGATAACTCCATACTTCGAAATAAGTACCTTTTGTGGAGTGCCACCGCACAAAGACAAACCATCTTTTCTCTTCCGAAATTTATTATCTTGGTAGAATAATGCCACGAGAATTTTTTGAGAATATTGAGAATGGATTTTTCTATGAATTTTCGAGTGAATGAAGTAAATTTTTATCCATATTCATTAGGAATTGGATGGATAATAACTTCAACACTTGGTTATTATTTCGACTAAGCAGAATGAAGTTAGCTCAACACTGTTCACTTTCTTAGCTCAGACTGAAACTACAATCAGAGGCCATGTGAATATCCCCAAACTATAATATCCATGTTTACGTTTTTTCTACGATACTCTAGTACCGTTGGATTCAATTTTGAATACACAATTATCAATTCATACATAATCCAACAATATTTCTGAAAACAAAATTTCTAGACGTGGTAATTTTCAAAGAGGTTAATGTGAGACTAGTTGGGCCTTATTCAAAAAGCTTCAAAGCATACCCACTAATTTTTTTTTTTGTTTTGTATTAAAATAATGAATCTTATGCCCATGAGAGACGTTTGAAGTTGCTGCAGGGGTGTTTGACACCCCGTATGCATAATGGGTGATTTCTCAGACGTATGCATAACAAAGGTTAAAAAAAACCACAAACACAAACAAAAAAACTTGTTTAAATCATCCCAAACTTTTGTACAAATCAAGAATTAAATAACCGCACGTTATTCCTCCCCAAGTACAAAGTACCTACCTCCATCCGTACAGCCGCAACCGCGAAACCCTGTGGCATGTCGCGACCAAAGTGGCGTGCAGGTCGTGGGCGGCGAGGGTGCGCTAGGGGGTCAGGACCGCGGGCCCGACCGATGTTCACTTATTGGCGGCGTGTCTGCCGGCATGGTGCACGAGGTTTCGTCGTCTCCCTCGACGGGCCACCCTCGAAAATGCTCTACGGTTCGCATGCACGGGGTGCTTTGGTGCTTCGGTGCTTTGGTGGGTGGATAGGTGGCTTGGGGGTGGGTTGGCGTCGGATTTCACTCTGTGTACTCGGGGCTGGTCGGAGGCTCGGGGGATATATAGGAAGCTATGGAAGCACCAGGAGGCGCCGAAACCACGAAGGCCGAGAGAGGGTAGGCGACTACGGTTCGAGCTGTCAAATATTGGCGGGTCAAGTACATGCGTGGGTGTATATCGGTTAATAATCGATCGACCAGGGTGATTTAGTTGAATCTAGTTGATTGGAGCTCGATGCAACGTATTCGAAGCTGGGTGTAGTCGATCAGTAGAGTTTGGGAAAAGCAGAGCAGCAAACGGCACTGCCGCGGGTCGCGTTTACCTCATTATGCAAGAATTCCGTCGAGCAAGATTCTGGAATTTTGTTTGCGCACGAAATTAGGTAATAGGGAAAGATAAGGTCGACCCGAAGGTTGCCCAAAGTTTCCTTGTTGTGATCCCAGCGAATTATTCACGACTCTACATCCGTCCTGCGATGACGAAATATTTCTTTCATATTGCGCTATCAATTACACTAAATCCTTCAAACTCATCCAGAAGGGTGCTAAACCTTTTTCCACTACGTACTCATCACTACGCCAATTACTTTCAATTATGTCACGCATAACTGTCAAATCGGCTTCTTAATGCAATATTTAAGTCACTTTTTTCAAGAACTTTGGATAAGTTACTCTTATACATGACCAAAAATTTTGTCGATTCAAATCCTGACAGCCATGGATTATGTTTGATTAAAAGTATTTTCGATTCGATTTAGAATTCATGGGTCATACGCTGAAAATAATTCTATACGGGTTTCTATTGATTTTTAGGTGAATTCGAAAATTTCATAGATTTCCTTATAAGATATTGAAATTTTTGTTCATTTTGAACGACAAGAACCACAGTCGTTTTGAAATACTACGGAAATTTCAATTGTTTGTGTTTTTAATGAGAAGCTATGGAATGCTCGAAATCCTTTAGAAAATTCGCAGAAATTTGCAGGAGTTAAATTTGTCACCAGGATAACATCAAACGTCGTAACACCCTCAAGGATGAATGTTGAAAATTGAGAATTTCCCAATTGATTCCTGGAAGCAAGGATGCGATCGTTGTTGAATAACTTGAGGAAATGAATGTGGATTAAGCGATCATGCATAATAATGTATTTTGCATTTGATTAATCGATCACACGAGTAATCGTTGTAGATATAGAAGATTGTTGAAAAATACACTCTTTGACGTAAACAAGCGTATGGGGAAGACAAAGAGGAGCCATTCCGTGTGCGAACGTGAAGAGAAGATTACCTAAGCGGGGAAATTTCTGGTTTCAATACGACGATCTTGTTATTATTTTTTTTTTTTTTTGGATAACAGGTATATCCCTGGGTTAATAGGTAGAATTATACGATTTTCCAAAAACGTAGTCTTTCCACTTTACGGTCGCTTCTACAAAAGTAACGAAAAATTGTAGTTCCGTATCTTCCCCTTTCTCGAGATGTTCCTCCTTTGAAACGCTTCGATGATGATGATCACGGGCAAAGAACGACCTCCTTCGTGAAAAAAAAAAAGAAAAAAAAATAGGCCAACCCTGAGGTCTCGAGGGCCTCGGTCACTCATTAGACAATTTAGGACACGTTATAGCCTAATTCTTGGCTCTATTATATGAAAGTGCATCAATTCCGGGAATGGCAGGTACCCAACTATTGAATAATAGCACCCACCCTAGCTGTATCTCGGTTTAATAGGGGTTTGCCCTCAGCAACGAGTTCAACTCATTTCACTGACGGCGACTGTGAACGTCGAGCGCCCCAAGCCATGACAAAGATTTTTTCTTAAACCGTCTTAAGAAGTTTACTTGCCCGGCGACGCCCTGGCGTCGCGACAGTGTCGGCCAGGCCACTTTTCTCCAGTTTCTCTTTCTCCGTTCTTCGCCAGCTTCGAATAACAGAGAAACAGATAGTCTTCTCAGTTTCTTGTCGTTTGCAATTAATTGAGCTATCGATTTCTCTGCTAAAACTATACTCGCCACTTGGATATCGTGACTTTGACTTCACCCCGTTCGTTTCTTTTCATTGCGTCCGTTTTTTGTTTGTTTTTTTTTGTTTTTTTTTTCTCGGCCAATTGGCGTTATTTCGCGAATGACGCTATATATACCGCAAGCGGCTTTGAAATTAACGGAAATACGGTTGGGAGGCACTGCGTGCTTTGAGATCCGCGCGAGCCCCGTGGGCCCGTCGAAACTCAACGCGAGTGGGTTGAGGCTTGAGGCCCCGGTCTTCCCGGCAGACGTGTAATAACATAGTACGCTAAGGCTAAGGCCAAGACTAAGGCCCCTCGACCGCCACGGGTTTGAGGGGCCGAAAAAAAAAGTCAGAACTAAAGACAACACGCCCGACCCTAAACAGTACTATGAGCATGCTCACGAAAATACAGGGACAGCGACACCTAATAACCCCTTATTTCACGATATGCCGTAACTGGCCTAACTAAATGCCATTTTATATATCTCGGTCCCTAAGGCTATATGGGGTGTTAAAATGAAATCAAACCAATATCACGTCGTATGTACCTGCGACTTGCTGACTTCTGAGTCGGCAAGTCCTACCAACAAGGTTCAATTATTTAAAGGACGTTGCAGAGAGTCTGACCGATAAACGATATTTGATGAGATCTCAATATTCCATTGCATTGTTTCAGAATTGTCTTGCTATTGCTAAGCATCACGATGTAGATGGTATGAATTTTTAACAACCACTTATCTATCTTATAAATTCTGCACAAGTTATTTTATTCGAAAAAATGAATGAATTCGAGCTATTGGTCCGAAAGAACCAGCTGACGCTTACGCCCTTAACTAGATTGTGACGAATATTTTTCGAAGTATTAAAAATTTAAATTTGCAATTCGACTTTTCCAATAAAGTGAGAAATATTAAAAAACAGAAACACGCACACACGTGTACTTTGAACCATTTGAGCATTCAACATTGAATTTAAGTTGAATTAGATGAACGAGAAGACTTGAAGAGGCAAATGGCAAACATGTCGCCGAGAATGAATAATAATTGCCAATGACATCAGAAATTTTTGGTCGGTCTTTTTTGTTTTTTTACCGTTTCGATCGTTCTGCACGATCACAGCAAACTTTGCGTAGAAAGTGCGGAATGGGGAGCAACTTGGAATGTCATTACACATAGCCAGTTGTAACTATATCCAATTAAATTCAATGGAACTTGTTACAGAATTCCATCGAACCATGAATGGCATAGGTATCCTCGAGATGTAACTATTAATAAAAAAAAAGACACAATGCAAAATAAATAACTGGTTTGAATCATCAATTTTTCCAATTGATGGTGATTGAACTGCAAGGGGCAGTGGGGCAAGACGTTAGATCCCTTAGAGAATAATCCATCCATATCTACGTAAAGGGTTTGGAAGCATGTTCTAATGCCTTTCATCGCAAAACGAATGATTGGTCCTTGATTTTGCAGAAATTCGAAGAGCGAATTCAATATGATATGCGTAAGGTAAAGTGACGTATGGTACTTAACATCTATTGAAATCGAAAGGCTATAAAAATTCATAAAATTAGAAACCCCATGTAAGATTTTACACCCGTTTGCGTGCAATTTATCTCTCTGATACTCGGAATGAATAGCACAAAATTCAAAGTAAAAATCACTAAGTAAAAGACATCCGATCCGGGGTTGACACCATATCAGCAGTTTCTTCGATTCAAAAATTCATAAATACGGACGAATTTCGACTTTCATACAATTTTTTTTTCCCCCAATTACAAAGGTACAAACACGGTGTATCTCAGCGTATCGTAATAACTCAAAGTTGCCTAATAATATTTGATAAAATGCCCAGAATGAAAATCTGACACACTTACTCATGAAAGAAATCAATTTATTTATTGTTTACTCACCATTATTTCATCTCGCGTGGCGAAGTCATGTCCACTATTCATTCGATACGTTGATTCCTGATGAGACACCCTTTGACCAAGCCAGACTATTCATTCTCCTCTCTCTCGCCCGTCGGTTAATTGTCAGTTCGTATAATATTGATAAACCTACCTGAAGGAACCCGCCGCGCCACGCCGCACCGCAACGCACGCGGGCTTAGAAAATGATACCTATTTACGGTATTATATCATAATGCCGGGTCGGCGTGGCCACAGGCATGTCTGGTATGCGACCATTATGTTTTGTGACTGCAGCACCGGTGCCGTTGCCTGTGTTTGTTACCGACACAAGGACCTGCCGGACGTACGGACGTACGGAGACCCGCTCCCGGGGCTCGCTTATGCTAATAAATTGATCCGTCAAATCCGACCGCGTGCTCGTCCTCGCGCTTACTCGCGTGTCCAAACCTCTAGCTCTGGGTTGGAATGCTCGCTCTATTCAGTCTACGTTGTTATGTATGTACCTACACCAAAAGACACGCGTCGTGTTAGATCCAACCTCGTGAACATATCTGTATACGCATACCAATACTTATAACGTACGCATCCGCTAGACGCATGATCGCCATACGCCTAATCGTAAGCCTAAACTTGGACTGACTGTGCTTGTCCGTTACCAAACTTTGCTGGCGCGTGTCCCTCGTAATAGCATCTCGTTACGATGCGATGTACGAAACTATCGAAAGCAATGCTCGCTCTTCGAAAAGCGCGGCTAATCCCTGTGCGGGGAGAAAAAAAAAGCGACTATTTGGCGATTTGGGTGGGGGTTCAAGAACCGATAGACTAAAATTCTTAATGACAGAAGTCCCGAAATTCAGAGATCCGAATATCGAACTTGTGAATTGCGCACAATCAAGAATTGAAAAGTTGAGAGAGAACAAGAATACGAGATACTTTCTCATCGAATCATCCGAATTTCCACCGATCATTTATTCCGATGAATTTTTCCAGTTTTTAAAATAGTAAAATGCAGATTATGATTATGCAGGAGGTTCAATTGGCTGGAAATCAAATTTCCGAATAACCATCGAGATAATGCAGAAACTTAGAAATCCGTACACCGATGATCAAAGCTCAGATGCGAGTCAAAAAACATATATATCAACTGAAAATCCCGAAAACTTAAAGTCCCAAAAATGCAATGAGAATATCTTACCGATTTACACAAGTGCAGGGATATCATTTTCCTTGAATAGATTTTGAATAATTATTGGTTATACAACTGATGTGGCAAATATTATACGCAGTATCCTGCATTTTCGGGATTTCGCACCGTCGACAATTTGATTATTCGCTATTTTTACCCCTTGCTTCTTTAGTCATTCTGTACTTTTATTTCAGTATTTAATTTTTCTGAATTTTGACTCATCTGAAAACGCTTATGAGTTCCTTTTTCAAATATCTAGTATTTGTGTCATTCGAGTTTTTGATTAATCGAACGTCACCGATTCTCAATTGTATATACTCATAGAATTCGTTATCGTCTTCGACACCTTTCCAATCCATATTGTTTGATATTGACTACACAGCGAGCTTTTGTTCGAAGTATTATTCGGATTCTCAGCTTTTGGAACTTCAAAATCTCAGAATATTGATCATTATGAATTTTGGTCTTTCGCTTTTTCGCCCCACCCAACGATAATATATTCGCTTTTGTCCGCATCTGACGTTCCTTCGAACTCTGGAGGCAAACGAACGCAAATCGTCAAAAAAATGCGTAATGCGTTGGTAATGTGACGTGCGCATAATGTCTACTTTGTATGTACGTAAGTGTGATTCTCGGCGCCTGTATTATGCAACGGCACGCATAGCACTTGCTGCACTCGGAGTCTTAAGAAACTAGCGAAATTTACAGTTGTACGCTTTTGTTGAAAGCGGCCACAAAATCCACCACAGGGGATAAAATATCGCGGATAAGTTTGTTCCGCGCGGGGAAAACGCTTTCCGAATCCATCCTGTTTTTCCTCTGCATTTGTCCCGATCGTTTTTTTTTTTTTTTTCTTTCTTTTCTCTCATTTTACTTTTTCTCTTTTACTCTTTCCCTCTCCTTCGCACACCCGTCGAGGAAATAAACGAGGAGCTTTCCAGGTTCGCGATCACTCGTCCGGTTCGACTAGATTTACTTCAACGGGTCCGACACCTTTCGTAAATGACGTTTTCAGACGCCCCCCGTGTCCCAAGGGTGTCGCAGAGCGGAAACCCCGCCACGCCCGTCTCTTAATTCCCTTATTTGGCTGAAACTCCCGGCGGAATTCCATTTTGCATATTTTGTCAATTTTTGTGGTATACGATTGTGTGAGAAAGGGAGAAAAATGTGCGCTTTCAAGCTTTCGCCCGCGCTTTTTCCCCAACCTAGCCGTTCGTGTTCGCCTTCTCAAAACTTTGAATAAGGTCTCGTTAGCTTTTTTTACCCACCATGTACAACGACGCGTGGATTGGCTTGGTTGAATTTTTTTTTTTTTTTTTCTTCTTCTTGTGTGTGTGTTTATTTGATTTTATTTTATTTTTTCAAAATATTTTTACCCACAAAGCTCACCTCCTCCGTCAACAACCGACCAACCAACCAACGTACGAGGGAACCAAGAAGAAGAAGACGAAGACGAAGAGGAGGAGGAAAAAGAATCATGTGCGCAGAACGAAATAAAAACACCTGTCGCCTCGCGAAAGTTGAAGGATCTTCGAGGATTCGTAACAACAGAGTTCTATTTCCGTATCGAAGGTCGACGGAAAGTCAAACGTCTTCAAAAAGACCAGATATTGGATTCCGATCCCGCGGAATCATCTTCGGCACCGTCGTCGTCGTCGTCGTCGTCGTCGTCGTTTCAGCTACGACGGGATCAGGTCGTCGCACAAGGCAGTTGGCGAGGGACGCGTTTCGCCTCCGGGGGGCAGGATTTTTATTTTTTCTTATTTTATTTTTTTTTTATCCCCTTTCTTCCTTTTCTTTAGTTTTTTTTTTTTTTTTACATTTTTTTTTTTCTCTGCTTGAGAATATCGCAACGCGCTGTCAGGTAGGAGAAAGGACGAAAGGTTGCGATAATATGCGAAGCCGGTAGAACTATGCAAAATGAATAAAGATAAAAATACAATGGAGACCACGGAATATTACGTACTAAAATCATATTTATGGAGGCCAGCGTCCTACGAGACCCCTCTAATATTTTACCTCCCGGCTCATCGACGAAATAAGAATTCATATTCCCGCGCCTTTATGGAAGGATTCTTTCCTGTCCCGTAAGATCCCGGCTACCGCGGTATTAGATTTTCAAACGCTTTTCAGAAAATGAAGAAATACTTTCGGAACGATGTAAAAAATTATTTTCACCCTATATAAGAGAGAAAAAAATAATAGACAAATTTTCTTTTTGTACTCAGATAAGTTATCTTGCATCGCTCTTCATTGGTTATTCACATTCTACGTGATAATTCTGCAGCCAAAACTAAGAAATTTCTATAGCATTTCGAAGTGGAGATCCGATGACACATGTATTTGGATTCTTTAATTTTCAGGTTTTTTTTCGTCGAATTCTAAAAAATTGTTCGTTTCCATGTGAATGTACTTCAGTAACCTGGAACTGTGAATTTACAAGCAACCAATCAGAATCCAATGCAATAGTATTACTATATTTTTCGAACTATCAAAGAAATGTTCGGAAAATTTTCCTGAAATTTTCCATAACTGAAGTAAAATATATTCAGCGTCAGAGTTCCACTTCAGAACCACACGTGGAAAGTTTATAGTTTCGACTGCAGAATTGAGGTAAGATTTTGTAATATATTTCATCAACTTTACCGTTTGTTTAGAAAAAAAAGGAATTTATCGGAATCACCTCGAAAATAAAAAAAATGAGTTTTCACCGGATCCCACGTTTTGAAATCTACAAGATCACCTTCGATCATTTTCAGATAGACGTATGCATGTGATCAATTTGTTTACCCGATGAAACCTGAAAAATGAATGAATGCATTTTCATGATTCTGGTCTCAATCGACGCGGGTTTCCCTAACTGCGAACGAATCAGATTTTGGAAATGATCAATTCAATAGTTATCGAGTTATCCGGCAAAAAAAATGTTGAAGAAAAAAAAACAACGTTCTCCGCTCACATTTCAAGAACGGATTGACGGATTTTTATACTCTTGGTTGCTCAATCGGCTGGATTTCCTCCTACGCATATCTGGATAAATTTCAAAATCAATCGATCCCACAGTTCATCAGTTGGGCGGCGGATCTATAAACTTTTTCCGCACAAAATCTACGTGGGAAGTTACGTTGGTCTGACCTAACGTAGTCAGCCAAATTAACTGCTAGTTATTTATTACGTATCAACTATGGGCAGTTAGTTTAAAAACGAAGAGGGTAAGGATGGCTTGCCGTTTTTTAACTGACATGGAATGTCCTGTATACATATACATGTATGTATATACATACATACGATCGAAGCATGCATACCATACCTACCTGCACATATAGCCAAGAGCCATACCCAAATAAATTCTCGCTACTTAAACGGCCTTCCATCCTTATTTATATCTTATTGTTACCATCGGGTTTGCTGTCGCGAACGAACGAGCTTCGGCTTCGATTCGCGCCTGGTGACAGTCTGTTACTTCCGGCCTTTTACCGGTGTATAAATAATTCCCGGACAGCGCGGCTCGACAAAAGTGACGGAGGTGCAAGCCGGTGACTCGTAAATATACCTACGTATGTTGGTACTACCTATACATACATATACCTCGATACATGTACATTTACATATAGATACATGTATAAATATATATATATACCTACCATTGGTGCATATACTTGTATAGCCTCTGGAGCCGCGACGGCCGTTCATACCCGGTGAGACCTGGTGCAGCGTAGACCTAACTAAGCGAGGCAGTGCATTGTAGGACCACGTACAACCTATCATTGTCGTTCGGCCGTAACTGACTTAACCGAACCCGACTAGATTCTCTCGCTAGCCAAATGTCACCAGGATTTTAAAACCGGGAACTTTCTTCCCTCCCCAGATGCCCTACGGGGGCGAGTCGTGGCTCGATGAGAGACGAAGATGGTTCATACGATATAGGAGTTGAAAGAATTTTGAAAAAGTTCATTCGAAGATGATAGATGGATGAAAGAAAGCGCCTACTAGAAATCGATGAATGACGAAAAGAAAGAAAAAAGAAAAAATACAAAAAAGTAAAGAAAAGAAAAAAAAAAAAAAAATAGAAATACCTGCGTCAATCAAAGCGAGTCATGATTTTACGAAATAAATAACATTGCGGCATCGGAACTCCTAACCCCGGACTCGTCAGCCGTGAACTTTGATCGTGATCGCATTGTTTCAAAATATTTTTATCACCATCGTTTGTTGTCTGGTGTAAGCCGATTTCCGGTCCCCGGGGTCAACCCACAGGATGTCGCCACCCGAATGTTTCCCATTAATTGTCCAATCGTTAATCGTAATCAACATTTAAGAGGCTTGGGGTCGTCCGGATGCGTTGATGCCATGCCAAGCCTTATACCCTTCCTTTTCGTTCCTTTTTTTTTTTTGTTTTTTTTTTGCCCCTCATTCTATTCAAAATGAATTTATTTCGAGTAATCCGGTCTTCTTTAAAACCTCACAAACGAACGAAACGACACTGAAAAGGAGATGAAAAAAATTCTCTAATTTCCAAGAATCGTTGACGTAGAAAAAAAAAAAAAAAAAAAAGTTCCTTGCCTTTTCTTACACAGACTCGCTAGACACTCCGGGTTTCCTCGACGGTTTAATAAAGCCGGTCGCTTTGCGCCACGCAGCGTTAACCCGAGACGTGACCGGCCGACACTTGGACCGATCGAGGGCTCGTCTCGTCCTTTTATCTGCCCCTTGGTCTTGACTGAGGTCCTCTTATTCACCCTAGAACAAATTCAAAAATTACTAAACTTTTGCAATCTCAGTAACCGATACCATGCTGCAATACCTACCCGCGTTTATTTTCTCACCGATTATAATTATCTGCAAAGTAGGAAGGTATACTCTTATATTTGGTCAGAACTATAGGAAAAATGATTTTTTTCGATTGAACAGCTAAAAACGAGAGGGTGAAACACACTGGGACATACTACCCCAGTTTGAACAGGGTGAAATCAGAAGTTTAGTTCTCGAGTGTAATTAGAATAAAATAAAGTGACCTCGTTAACGAAACAACTTCGGTAAGAACTGGTATAAGGGGCGGTATAAGGGTGGCTAAATAGCGCACAACCCTTTATAAAGGCGCTAACCCCCTCTTTCCAACTCTCTCTATCTCTCTCTCTCTTCTTTTACCTTACCCTTTCCCTTTCGTATAAACTCCTTTATTTCTCGGGGATACGCCTTGTTAATTAATTAGTAACTCCGAGTGTGAATATCATAATTATTATCGCCCCAGCAGCCGAGGTCCCGGCGAGCTTTTCGATCCTTCGACTCTCCTCGTACTTCATATACTCCCGGGGGTGATAATTTTACGACTCTTTAGAAACCGATATATTCGGCTTTACATCAAATGATAGAATAATTACACCGCTGGAGTCCACCGAACTTATCGCACCACAGTTCGGAACAATAACCGATAATTATGAATCAAAAAACTGCTTTTTCTTTTCATCAAAAACTTTCTGTATGAGAATTATAAAAAAAAAAGAATTCCAGGACTTGATTCCGCTGTCAATTCTCAACTGTACAAAATACAGGATGAAAAATCATCGACGTAGCCTTCGGCGGTAAATATCGCCTTACATATCGATGCGCAGGTAAAGAAAGAAGAAAAAGGGCTTCTAGTTTTTATTACATTTATTAATCTCCTTTTTCGGAGAGTTATATACATTATGGCTAACTGGTAGCTGGAGGAAAGATTCTCTGAAGAAAACCGAAGGTGAAACGAAAGAAGGAAGTGTGTGGAAGAGAAGACGGGAGTATTGATCTTCCCTCCGAGCGGCAACCCCCGCTAGCCTAACCCCCGACCCAAACTCCGTTCCTCGATTCACCCACCGAGCCCACCCACCGGTTGTTGTGTGCTGCATACCAATTTGCTTGATTTTTTCCCTTCTTTTCTCGTCCGTACGTCCGTTCGTAGGACCAACCAACCGACCGTCAGACCGTCCATCCGTCCGCCGGCATCGCTTCCTGCCTGTCCTTATACACGGACCCGCGCGGTGCACGTCCTGTTTGGTACCTAGCAGACTAGACACGGGCTTGCGATGGTATAACGTCGACGTTGTCGCTGGTTCGAGAAACCTGATATTCAGCTAGAAAGTGCAGGTCGACGTCGCGTCGTTGGTATAACGAGCGTCTTACAAGTCCGTTTCTGAGCTGTCAACCGTAGACATGATTTTGTTTATTTTTATTTATTTATTTTTTTTGTCCAAGTCGTAGGTTTGAGATGATTATTCTATCATTCGAGTCTATAATATGAAATTTTCCGCTCGTAGGTAAAAATGATGATTTTTATTGATATAGGTACTCAATTTTCTTGTACTTTTCTCGGGAACGATATTTCGACCCTTAGGTATAGAGTAGGGTGAAGTGGTGTAGGTTGGGGTGGGTGCGGGTCGAGGTATATGTACGCGAGTAAACAAAACGTAGCGGGCGACGCTATCTCGTTGACCAACTAACACGTTTTCTAATTAGCAATTAACAATTAGGCCGGAATCTCGTCTGGGTATAGCGCAAAAACGGGGGACACTCGTCGGTTCGTTCGAAAGGGTCTCTCTCTCTCTCTCTCTCTCTCTCTCTCCGGCTCGCTCGCGGAGCGATAGTAATTAGCGTGTCGTTTATACCGTCGCATCCGCGAGAAAGAAGAGCGCGAGGCTCGAATCCCATTGGCTTTGGGTAAAGAAATCGGGTTGGTGATTGGCCGGGTTGTGGGCGAAAAGCTCAAAGATAAAAAGTACATGTATATATATATTTATACATATACATATGTACAAATAAGTATATAGGCACGTATAGGCAGATAAGCATATAAAGTAAAAAAGTAAAAGGTAAAAAGGTATAGAGCGGGCGACAGCCGACGAGGGACTTTGAGATAACCCTGGAGGTCTCGTCTGGAATCTTCTATTAGCAATTACAGTTGTAATTGTTTCCTGCAATATGCATGGAAATAGTAGAATTATTTAAAAACCACCCTACCGCGTTCGAGTCCGCGGGACGCTTTTCTCTTATAGTATAGCGCATGAACGGGCAAGCACGAATATATATAGTTAGTATATACGCGAAAAACCGGGTGCGGGTTTAGGTTATACCTACCCGTTGTGTCCCATCTTATTTCTTACGCGATGGTTACTTCTTCGATTCGTTCGACTCCCCCCGAAATCGGGAAACGACGACGGGCAGGCAAACCTAGCTCTCTCTCTCTTTCTCTCTCTCTCTCTCTCTCTTCGAATCCCCAGCTACTGGGTTAATGGACTGGAAACAATTTCTTCGAGTTCGCTGCGGCATACCTATGCCCTCTAGATACATATACCTAACTCTGTCCCTGTCGCCACCTGGAATAAGACGGGAATAAGGAGTCGATCCCCCACTCAACGCATCGATAAACTTACACCTACGGGGCGGGATCGAAATCCCAAATTTCTAAATTTCGAACTTTCATAATATCGAGTCGATCAGAGTTTTTAGAAAGATTATTTACCCGATGGACTACGTAGTGAATTTGAAAAACTTCGAATCGAAAAACACCCAAGGTTCAAAATTCTGAAAGCTGAAGACCTGAAAAGCCAAAACTCCAAATCTCAGAATTCACGAAATGCAACGTCATTTATTGGACAGCTTTGGCATGAGCTTTCCTTAAATTTGCAGATTTTTGAACCTTCTGAGTTTTAAACTTTTGTATCTTTGAGCCGTCTGCATTTCGACCTTTCGGAATTTCAAACTTCTCAACTCTAACGTTTCTAGAAACTCAGAATCGAGTCTCGAAGAAATTTGGAATTTCGACCGTTCAAAACTAATGAAATTCGTAACTTCAATCCCGCCCCAGACTTACGTGATGTACACAAACATATAAATACACGTGAACATCCTTGCCCAGGACTATAACCTGCATGGATTTATTTTTCCAACGAAAATCTCTGCCAACTCGCCTCTCCCGTTCTTCTTCTTGTTCTTCTTCTTTGGTTGACGGTCGCTAACCAAGGAGAAGAGACTCGGCACGTTCCCGATTCGGACAGGCGATCGACCGCTGAGCCAAGATATCTGACGACCGCACGGAAGCCCGCGGTGATCGCACTCGGACTCACTTCTCTAACAATACGCAAAGAAAAGGAGAAGGTAAAGGGGCTAAAGGGTTGGGTGGGGGTGAGGCCGCGTAGCGCAGTGGCCAGTGCATTATCATAACCGCATTCTCGCTGACCGTGGACCGCCGCGCATCCCATGCAACATCCTCGGAGGCTTCTGCAGCAGGGCGCAAAGCGGCTTCTCAGTTGAGAGTAGTCCCAGTCTTCGTACGTGTTTTATATCCTTTTCTACAACGTTCGCTCATTTCTCTTATTCTCCTTCATCGCACAGGGTGTCCGGAAAGTCGTTCTGGCTAGGCCACACTGCAATGTCCGGATTCATTTCACTAAAAATTTATAGAATCGTCTCCCTGATGGATCTCCAAGGACGGTAATTTTCTCCAATTTTATACTCGACCCACGAACGATTTTACGTGGAAAATTTCATCCCAAGTGGATCCTGTGGGGGTAAGAAATCTTTCGACAACAAAGAAATACAAGAGAAAATTACGCAAACAGTTGAATTCCCTTTGAATATGTGCTCGAATTCTAAATGTCGATTCGACTCGTGATCAGCATATTCTTATAGGTACCTACCTACGACTCGGCTCTTCGGGGTGGTAGTTTTCCCTTATTTTTATTTTATTTTTTTTCTTCTCTTGTACAGGAATCAATACACAGATTGATAATTCAATCGGAGTGTATCGAAATCGGTGGACAAATTTTTACCGATAACTATTTACCGTCACTGGGTATATATTCCCGTAGCTCGTGAACAGACAAAAGATTCTTGCATATAATCGGCAAGGGTTTGAACCAAATACCTTTTACTTCTGGCAAGAGATCGTTCCCCCTTTCCCATTCCCATTCCCATTCCCATTCCTGGCCGCACGGTTCTCGTCCTCAAGAAGCGGTCAGATTCCGGTTTTGAGCAGTGAACGGAAAATTATTCATGTATGCAAAATTTCAGGAAGTGTTTCAATAATATAATATGCAACCAATTGAATTGATACACGTATTTAAACGTGCCTCTCTTCCCTTTGCCCCGGTGCCCTGAAGGGATTTTCGCTCTCTTTGTCGTGGGTGGTTGAACAGCTAAGAAACGCGTTTATCGCCTGCGGGTATTTGTGCAAGTACATACATCGATATACCAACCCATCGATTCAAACTGCCCTTGTAAAACTGGTACGGCATATGATGCTAATTTCTTTCTTTCAGAGCTCAGATTCTTCCTGACAGTCCATCAAATTTCTTACTCTTTTGCTATAAGCGAACCGTACGACATGTGGCGCCTCTGGCAATAGCATAAACGAATGTCATGTGACAATCCCATACAGAGTCCAAATAACATAATTTTACAGTTAGGTCCAGCCTTTGTCCAGCAGAATCACCGATGGCGAAACTTTTTCGTAAAATATGTCAGAAATTATTCTTCCTATAACGCAACTTGCCACAGCTACCTACTATAGGTACATACAACCCGCAACACTGATTTAATCACTCGTCATATTTTACTGTCAATTTTACTCGAAGATGCTACAATGAAACTGGGCAATGGACAATTTCTTAACTTGCTGTACAATCATGCTACCAGGTTTTACATCTCGCGATAGATCATTTGCTGGATTATGAAACTACTCGAATGTACGCGTTGAATTCTTGTATACGATTCAAAGATGAAGTGTCACCAAATCATGCGAACATGCGGAAAAACGAATCCTTCCGCTTTCGGACTCGGCATATGATCTGAAAGGATAATTTTTTTGCCAGTGATATACAGCGAGTCGATATGACGCCTGGAGTGTTGGATATTGACTTACGATCGGTTGGAAAAACAAAGCCGATCATATATACGATATACTCGCGATGCAGGTGAAATAATTGCAGATATGTAACGAATAGGATCTCCGTGACCATTCCCCGAGTGAAATCAACCTTTTTCTAAGCAAAGAAACGACGCATACAAACGTCGCACCGGCGTCTCGTCATTTTTAGGTCACATCGTGACGCGAAAGCCGATAGTTCTTTGAAACTTATGTATACGGCGGTTCGAGTGATCGTGTGCGCCGTTCGCGGATCAATTAAGAAAACCTCGTTGCAGTTTACCAAGCTACTCACTTGGCATAATGATAATGACGCGTTTATTATAAGAATAGATTCGTAATAATTCTGAATTCCCTCTCTGACTCTTATAACGATCCGCAAGACGGCCCCAGAGGAATCCGCTTACGGCATACCGGCGCGGTGTATAGGCTGGTTGTCTGTATCGCAGCACCAGCGTTCGCTTACTCGCTATATGTATAACCAATCGCCTATGTTACGCAACCAAAGTGACCAGGGCTGGATTCGACTCTTGACTAGCGACGGGCTGAAACTCCTCGTGGAACCGTTCAAGCGGAAACGGAGTTGTCAAGAATCGATCGATGATCGTTGATACATTTACACCCACGTGTAGAAATAGTTTAGATATAGTTTGTCGGGTAAAGGGTATCAAGTATATGGTTTACCAGAAGACGTTGCGATCCATTGGTTCCGATCGAACGTATATATGCGTTAAATTTAGTCACGGTGACGAGAGACGACGGAGAATTTAAATTTAGTACATTTTTCAATTGATGAATAAAAATTTAAGATCCTGAATATATGCGGGAGGGTTGCGATAGATAGAAACGGCCTAGCTTCTATACCTCGCTGCAGAATGTAACGAATACCGGTTCTCTAACGACATCAAACGACAATCACATCAATCAAGGGACATCGCGATAATTCCACTCTGGGCTTCGTGGGTTGTTCGTATCGGTTGCCGGAGATCGATAGATTAACCCGGAGGCATTTTATTATTGCGGACACACGCAGTGTGAGAAAAATCCTTTATAGCCAGATATACCTAGTCCAACCTCGACTAGACTGTCTGAACCTAACCTAACCTAACCTAACCTAACCCAACCAGCTGTCTAGCGCATTGGTTTCCAGTTTTCTTTCCAGACCACGCAGCACCAGCCTCAGCAGCTACGCGAGAACTGCACCGCGAGCGCGGAAAATTCCCATGCGTCCTTCGTTAGTGCTGTTGCTGTTGCTGCCGTTGCTGCTACTGCTGGTGCTGGTGCTGATGCTGTTGCTACTGCAGGTTTGAACCTTCGGACGTTGAAAATAAAAAATTCTGACGCACGCGCGTGACGGGACTTGCAATTCAACCAGACACTAGAGCCACGACAATATACAGTTCGAAAATGCGAGTACAAGTATATACATATAATACATATATCCGGGTCGTGGAATACCCCAGACGTTTGAAATAAGAATGAAAGAAAAAAATGAATAAAAAATCAAAAGAGAGAAAAAGGAAACAGAAAATGGAAGAATTTCCGCGAGGAAATAGATACTCTAGAATACATACTGCCCGCGAATACTATAACTCGTTGGTGGCTATGCTCACCGAGTGGATAACTTCTGCCAATTAAAGATCCTAGCGCGGAGGAACTATACTTTCCCTTGAAGAACATAAATTTCAAGATATATATATACGCGGCTACGCAACGACGCCACCCGCTTCACTTGCAGAATGACCTCTGATCGGAGATTATTTTTTTACTATAGTAAGAAAATCCGATATCATATCGATACCGATTGATTTTACCCTGTGGCAAAAGAAAAAAAACCAAAGGGATTTCCGAAAGGCATTTTTGTGCAGGAGAAACGAAAAAAAAACGAAAAAATTGGAGTCTCCAGTATCTGAGGGATTGAAATAATCGTGGAAAAACATCCAGCGGGTGAGTTTTAAACCGTTGGAAAAGATCGTGAGGTATGTATGTATGTATGTACGTATGTATGTACCTATACGTATATCTGCGGTGAGATAGAAAAACAGGGCTTCTATTCTACGCTTCTCTAATCGCGGGTGAGGCAGAGACAACCAGCTAGCGTTTCTGCACCAACTGGTATTCGCGTTCAAGCCTGGGGAACTCCCGTCCCATAACTTCGAGAACAAACACACACCACGTCTCTCGTTCAACGGAGCGACAGAGAACTTGGAAGCTTCGGTGCGGCAGGGTGGAACGGGTGGTGAGGGTAAAAAATAAAACCCAGACGCGACAGGCCGGCGAAGAAGAAGAAGAAGAAGAAGAAGAAGAAGAAGAAGAAGTAGAAGAAGAACACGAAGAAGAAGTAGAAGACAAAGAAGAAGAAAACGAAGAAGAACACGAAGAAAAAGAAGAAGAAGGTTGAAGAGAAAGAAAAGGAAGAGAAGAGAGCGAAGGGTAAAACCGCGTGACGAGCCGTCATAAACTCCCATTCGTGTCGATAAAAACAAACGAAACCGGAACGTATAGCGGAACACGCGGTCTGTAACTGATCATTCGAAGGGTTCGATTCTCTACTAAATTCTCGATACGACCACTGTAAAGCAAACCGAACGTAACCAAACCAAACCAAACCGAAGCAAACCAAACTAGATAGTACGACCGTCGTCGTTCAAAGCCCGCAAACCCCTGAAAAGGGGCTAAGGAAGGATCGGTCAATCGTTCCACATCTCTTACGATGCCGTCGCGACGTTCCGATCTGCGTGATCATACAGTAAATAGTTTTTTTATTTTTTATTTTTTTCTTCGTTTCCTTTTCCCCTTTATCAGAGAAAAAAGCTCGTACATTTATAATATTCGACTCGATGATGAAATTCATCCGACAGTTTTTTGCCCCGAAAGCGTCAATCAACGGTGATGTGAAGAGCTGTGGAATGGTGAACGCCAAACGATCGCATAAGCGTACGTATCAAAGGTCCGAGATCTTTCGCGTCCGTTTGACGTGGGTATTATAAGCGCAGCTTGCCTTACATGGGAAAACAAACTGGGAGACGGGAATCGAACTTGGACTGTACGCGTGCATGCATCTGCCTATACCTTATACCTGAACTAAACATATCCTGAACACACACCGTGTCGTGGTCGAGCTTGCGGCTGACATGTAATTATACGTCACGAAAATTCTATTGTAACAGTTAAAAGCCAGTTTTATGCCCGACATCCCCGAACACTAACCCCACCTGACAAACCACGAGTTCCTATTACCACGCGCGTGTCCAACTCGACTCAAGGGAGGTCCGTGCACTGAAATATTCGTGAAATGTAGTTTGTCATTTTTAAAATGGTAAAACAAACGTCCAATCAGTCATCGGAATACTCCCCATGTGAAAATTTCTGTACCCTGCTGATGCTGATATAACAGGCCAGTACTGGCACGATTTTGGACGCCAACAGTGCTTGTAGAACGTCGACCCAACTCATATTCGCGTAAGCTGGTGCCAATACTTGGCCAACCGTAAGCGCTGACAGACGTGCGTTTAGGGTCGGGCCGAGGTTGGTCCAATTCTAAATTTGCCAGAATGGCATGACCGTTGGCTGGTCGTTGGCTGGTCGTTGGCTGCTCGTCGCCAGTACTGGCCCAGTACTAAACCCTTGGTGAACTTCTACAAGGATTATTTCCTGGGATTCAAGGACACGCTATCGTATGAAGAAACAACAATCGGTCAGATCTTGAAACCGCAGAATTAACCTCGGTTTCAAAATCCGACGCAGATGAACCTTTGATCAAGAAAAGGTTCATCTTATATATACCTCTATTCGAAGGGATAAAATTGCTTAGGTGTAAACTTTTCGCGCTGGAATCGCGTCCGGTTGGTGTTGATTGACGACAAATGAGATTGTCGAAAAAGCAGACGGCCAGGAAAGTTTCGGTCCGGGTGGCAGGTGGAACTTGTTAAGGCGCCTACGCCTTGCACGAGCTCGATTGTAGGTATGGTCTCGACTGTGCTGGCCCGAGGCGTCAAGGTACAACATACATAGTCCTGCAATGGCAGAACCCGCACACACATTAACAAAACCACCTTACGTATTCGCAGATATATATAATACATCCCCAGGTAGAGAAGTGTAAACGTGGATAACCGTCCACGGTTGTATATTATTCCACATTATACACCTTTCGCTTGTCAGGTTGTCCTGATCTCCTTCGAACGACACGTTCCTTTTTTCACTTATCTCCACCAACGCCTATATTCCTAACCATCTCTTCCGACGCTGGTTATGTTATCAGACGAGAATTCATGTTCGCAAAACCGGAAGCCTTCGACCTCCAAAGTAGATCCTGAACGATCGAGTATATCCACGATCGCTAACGGAATATATCCTTCTTTCCAAACTGTCCGAGTGTCCGAGTTCAGTTACACCGAGGACTAAAGGCTCGGAACTTACCGCGAACAAAGTGAGTTTGCACTGAGAATGGAGTAATTGTAGAATCTGCGGAAAGATGCAACTTGTCGGTGTCGTGACGCCCGTCGAGGACGTGGTAGATGTCCGATCCTGTAGTCCGCAAGTTGGCGTCGACGTCCGTGCGCCTTCTTCACGGTTCGCCGTTCGCCGTAGGATCTTTGAATCTGGTACATCGGTTTGCAGGTCTACCAATACACCCAAGTTTCGAAGGGAAGGTTTGCTGGACCCACACCCATCCCCCCCCCCCCCTCCACGTGTACATGTGTGTCGTGGATAAGGCCGGACGTCAGCCGGCGCGAGAGGACAATGCCAGATGCAAGATAGCCAGCAGCTCGAGAGACTTTGCTACCAGGAGCACGAAGACGACGCCGATATCGCGGCCTCCTGGCCCCCGGTACCAACTTCGTCCCTGCAGTACCTCCTGATCGCCGACGTGTACAAACGGTGGTAAAGCCGCGCAACTCCATGCATGCCCACTGTGTCGGTGGAATTCTTATACTTACTTATGCGCTATCGTCGATCGACCAGCTACCGCGTCCACAGCTAAAACTTTTCGGAGTTATCTTGCAAGTCTATAGGATCCATCCCGATTCACCGTATGGCTATAGTTTTAATCTAAGGAATAGGTACGATCGTCGAAGGTCGTAATTCCTGATGAGAATGAAACAGAGCAATTACACGTGATCGATGGGTATTACTTTTCCACAATATCGTTTGAAAAACTAGTACCTACCTACCACTGTGAAGAACAGTTGTTATTATTACCAGGCTACTGCTTCATACGTCATGAAGAAATATCGGTATTGCGTAATTCATTGCTCCAGAACACGTTAGCGCGTTTCATTATGCAAATAATAAATTAATTAGTCGAGACTGAGATTGAAGCGAATGACAGAAAAAAAAAAAAAAAAATTAAATTAAAAAAAAATTAAAAAATCACCAAGAAATTCAAAGGGAGAAGATGTATATGGTAGGAGGAATCGGTTTCAAAATAACCTGTCTAGATTCTAGTTTATTCATTCCTTTCATCCATACTTTTCTTTATCTCCTGTCTCAACGAATGAATCTATCGAGAGATGTGTCTTGCCTGGTCTAAAGGTAAGAGAGAAAAAAAAAAGGAGAAATAGAAAAAAATCTAAACCACCGAGATTGATCTAAAGGCGATAGCTATAAAGTATATGAGCTAGCTATCGCGGTATTTAATGATGATCATTTAAATCCAGGTACCGGGACAACTCAAGAACGCGAAATCGTAGAAAAGATATTTCGACAAGGCCGAGATCGTCGATGCATAAAACGATACCCAGATATATACGTGCGGTTATTAAAATAGGTGAACGCCTAGGTCCACAGTATATACCTACGCTCACGCACTTTCTCTACAAACTCAAGCACCGGCTGATCCACGCGGTTCTTGAAAGATTTCGGAGCCTGGAGGCTGAACGTGTCACCAAACGTGTTCCCAAAGACTCGTGAGAAGACCAAGGGTCCACCTCTATATGAGAGTGGCTTTACTTCGTCAAGCTGAGTACTTCAAACGGTAGAATAACGATGATGGATATAGGTATATGGAATGACGATACATAGACATGTGTCGTGGTCAAGTGATGTAGTTGTGTATTAAATCTTACGGTTTTAATCGCGTGTCATTTACTGCAGGATACCAAACTGGTCTGATTTAGCAAATTTTTTCAGAAATTAAGGGTACTGCCCTATGCCCATAGCACGCGATGAAAGTCTGGGTTTTAATGCATGATTGTAACGTGTCACGACGTAGTTCCCTCGTGATTCAAAGTTGCAGGCATCGTTAACCGTGACTGTAATCGGGTTTTATTTACCCTTCAACTAGCACGCGGGTAGGTGTACTCAAGAATACTTTCCTTTTTCTACTTTTTCCCCTTTTTTCCTCGCTTTCCGTGACATTCTATTTAATTTTTAACCACCTCTTGCGGTTTTCATACACACCTTTTACAAAACGCTGCGTTTCACCAGCACGACATTCGTAGGTTGATTTCTCGTAGATTTTAAGAAAATCAGAACACCGTTGGTAAAAAAAAGTACAACGGAATAGCCAAACTCTAAAGTAATATGGTATGAATATACCTGACAGGTGTATACACAATTATCATCTACGTAAAGAAGTACAACACGCATTTGTTCCAGAGGAAAAAAAAAATTAGGCTACTGATTGTGAGCATGTGACTTGACGAGTTGTTTGTAAAGAGTAGGTAAGACAAAAAAGCACTGTATAGTAGTAAGAAGATCTTGGAACGGTAGAGACACGCGTAGTCATTGTCAATCACGTGTCAATCAGGGATTTCTGTATACTGCAGGGTACTGATAGTAGTACTACGATATAGAGTTTCTCACGTGCTCGCGGAGAGTAATTCTGAGAAAATGCACTTCCAGGTACGACACTCACTCACTCACTCACTCACTCACTCAGTCAGTCAGGTTCCCCATTAGGAGACGTCACACTCACCGAATCGCGGCTGCTGCCTTCTATTAGGCGTCTATTAAATACGTTAATATAACGCACCCGGTAAAGTGACATAAATATGCATTAGTTTTGTAGGCTCGGACCCACGCCATATCCCATACCTCTCTATACCCTCCCGCGCGCAACTCCGCGGATGATTATTTATTCACGCATACATAATTAACAAACCTCAAATGAACCGACGTGCGGCAACTCCGTATGAGGATATATTTCTATTTGCATTTTCTGACCTGGGTCAATGGTCACCGATCGCATACATATTCAAATTTACTTACGGAATAATTTTAGATCACACTTACATTTGCGGAATACCCGGGTCCCCCGTCTCTCCTCATCGAGGATACGATTCTAAACCATACCCACATAACCGTTCAAACGCGTGGGCAAAAAAAATAAAATAAAAAATTGTACAGTTTCAACGGTCGTTTGGATTTGATTTCCTATTTCTTCTACTATATCTATTCCTTTTTAAGTTTTTTTTTTTTTTTTCTGTAAATTTTACGGAGCCTCAGAAAAAGTATATCTTCCTTCAAAAGATTGATGGATCTCTGTTATTTTATTAGTGCAGATTGCATTTTGTAGTAGATTTTTGAGTACCCGATCACCCGATCGTTATCAGAAGCAACATGCGGGATAGGTATAACGCAAAACGAGTTTTGCACGATTTTGCGGTAGACCAGGAATCTGGAAATAGGATAAAATCAGAGGTGATTAGAGCGGTGATAAATTTACCGTACAAACGGGCTTGCAGTATTGACGGTATGAATTATGTCGTGCCGATTTAATCAGCCGATTAGTATTCTTCAACAGAGTTTTTTTACGGCTGTTGTAATTAGTCGTGATCGAGTTGAGGCTTAATGGTGAATTGCCAGATACTTGGATTAATAGGACCAACTGGCATACGTCGGCCTTCGGTATCGAGACACTTGCATTTTGGAATCTTATGATATTCTCCTAATCTCGATTTATCTGCAGGCGAGAAGTTTTTACCGTAAGAAACAAATCGCGGAATTTCAAAGTTGGTAGATTTTCCCAACGAATGGTGTCTCCCTTCCTGCTGTTGATCGCCTAGGTTGACGGCAGACTGGGTCGATGAGGTTTTAACGTCCCTTTTACGAGCCTTTAAAATACCATCATCGGAGCCGCTCGCAAGCCTCTTAATTATTTTACGAGAATTCCAACGACAATCCTAAGGAGCGAGAACATACGGAAACAGCTTGTCTCTCGGTTGGTTTTTTAGCTACGCGATTTGTTGGTACAAAATGCAATTATCATAGTCTAGGAGAGAAAAAAATTAAGCTTTTCCGCGTCTTTTCATGTCTTTTCCCGAAATTAACCGGTCTGTTTCTTTCTTGTTGCGGCAGGTTCGAAACCGAATAGCTGATTTTGAATAAATTCTTGCCCAATCAACCTTTGATTTACATCTTTCACCTTGTTTTATATACCTTGCCCGCGATTATCATTTTACCATACATGGAGCTTCATTGATGAATTTATAACCCGTTTAGTAGGCAAACGATATGCTCGAAGAACTATTTAATGGTATCGTTCACTACTATAGCTCCGAATTCGATTATAAAAATGCAATAACTTTAATCTACTCGAACTATGCGACATTTTCGTATACGTGGAAAAAGACTTGGGTGTAACTTATACAGAAACCCATTCCCCATAAATTTATATGTGCGACATCCATCTTCGTTAAATCCGTAAAAAGCCGCATAATTGAAAGCCAAATTCGCTATTAATATTAAAACGTTTGATAGATTTCTAGAATCCATATTCATGGAAAGAGTAAGATGATCATTCGTAGCTATGCATCAATCACCGGATTGAGCAAGTGATTAAATTCGGACAAGCAGACAAGGTCAGTGGCTATAAAATATCAACTACTGGCAAGGAGCCGCAGCTGTCTTATCGCAGCAGTACGGTCTCTGATATGTCAGGCATTCGTCGATTTTATTTGTTTAATTAACATTTACGGGACAGTCAAGTGTCGATTGACCTCGAATAATTTCAAAACCGCTAGATAAATGAATAGATAGCAGCACCTGTTGGGAAATGTTAACATTAACATAATAAACTGATTCCGAAAAGAAAAATGAGCAGAACGGTGATCAGGGCTCAATCTCAAAGACCCGTAAGCGGTGGGGACATACATATAATAAAAATTTATATGAAAAACTTCAATTCGATGGAAAATTTCGTTACTTTTTGAGATGTTCGCTCAACTGGCCAGGGCCACCTCCGGGCATTTTACCCAATGCTTGGCCAAGCATTGCCCAACTCGTATCTGGCTTATAATCAGAAATCAGGAACATTCACATGGTTGTAACCGAAACCAGAAACGCGGGAGAGACACCATGAGTTGCGTAAGATTACCGCGTTCCCGCTTATAGGTATACATACGTACACGGACCAACGAGCCTCTCTCTCACTTTATCTCACGACTCGGAGAGAGATGAAGAACTAGTTTTATCAGTCGAAAAATACGCCCAGCCCAATTAGGGATTTATTTATGTGTCAGCCAGCGTATTAAACAAACTGAAATACGTACGAAAATAAGGCTGCTCTCTAGCTCTTGATTCAATGTCGTATACCCAAAGTAGGTACCCTCATCGATCGATCCTGCTAGGTGTATTCACAAAAGTATATACAACTATTTGTATCCACACACGCCGATACCATTGCATTGCACTTTTGTTCCTCCAATTGCAATGGGAATTTTTTAGTAATCTTTTAATTTATATTCCAGGGGCGGGAATGTAATTCCGAATTTCAACAGCTGCGAAAGGTCAAAATTTGGAATTTTCACATCATTGATAACCTCCTCATGAGCTTTCCTTGAAATTGCGGATTCTTGAACCTTCTGCAGAGTTTTGAAGTTTCGGATCTTTAAACTGTCTGCATTTTGATATTTCGGAATTTCAAACTTCCAAACTCTAACGTTCCTAGAAACACAAAATCGTGTCTCAAACAAAATCCAAATTATGACTGTTCGGAACTTTTGGAATTCGGAACATCAATCCCGCCCCATATTTCCGTCCACTTTTCATTGGATATTTTTTATTCCGTTCAAGAGACAGAAAACAGACAGACTGCAGTCGACGAATGTCGGACAATCCTGAATATTTTCTGGTTCTTTTTATGGCCGGTGGACATCGTTCTCACTCTTTGCCCAAAAGACACTCAGCTACCGCCTTACCTGCTGCAGAAGACGGTGAAATCAGAAGCAGAAGCAGAAGTGGAACCAGCATCAGCATCAGCTTCAGCTCCAGCTTCAGCGCAGGAGGATCAGAAGCAAAAGCGGCAGACAATCTCGCCTCGTTTATCAGGGTGGCATTGTAGGAGAATCGGTTGTGGGATGAGGTTCGGGGTGACGGGGACGACACCCTCTTTGTTGGCTACATCCAGATTCAGAGCCCCGACTGCTCAATCCTTTCCTTTCATTCGCTCGACTATCTTTTCATTTTTCTTTCCATACACTGGCATACACAGTGGGCCCGTGTCCTCCTTTACTCTCCGCTTTCCTCGCACACCCCGCCGGTGTTCACTATCTTTTAAAAAGCAATTGTACTGAAAAAAATGGTTCTTGCTATCTGGGAAACGGATCGAGTGGCTGGCAAACGAGAAATAGTCTTCCTGTATGTAACACCCGTACCTACAAGAAACCCACCTTCGCCTATATACGTGTTAGTGTCAATATAAAGGTACCAGCTACCAGAGGGATGCCAACCAGCCCAAGATACCAAGGTAAGGTGATCCCTGGCTGAGGTAAGACCGGAAGTCGTTCTCGTGTCGTAGTCGTCCTGACTGGATGGAACGCCCTGCAGAATACCGACACAGTTTCGTTACGTTTCGGTATTTCTTGCTTCATTCAGTTCATGAAATACGTACGAATACACACGCGGTGAACATATATATATCTTCCCAAGGTGAATATACAGATGGGGGTAAATGTGGCGTGTGACAATTTTGAGCCACCTTTACTGGGATTGGCTACCTGCACCGCTGCAGCATCAGAAATCGAATATGTTTAGATATTCGGAAAGTATCATCGGGACGAATAAGAGTGGTTAATTAAAAATCCCGTGAGAAGTATAGCTATCGAGTATTATCTCCATATCGTAGATGTAAAATAGATTTCTACTTGGGTAGGTATAAAGCTGGTACATCGGTTATATCCATTAATCGACAACGGAAGGCAGAATCCTAATTCTGAACGTTGGTCAGAGAGTCAGTTATAATACCGCGCGGGTATATAGAATGTCGAAACTAGGGGAACAGGCAATTGCTTTTAAGAGGAAACATTTTCAGAAACTCTTCGGAAACATAAAGGACGAGATTTACACCGCATTAGGTTCCACCGAGGAAGGAATGACCGCGGCGATCGACGATTAGGGCGACCGGTGCGGGTGCAGCACGGGACTCGCGCTGTTCAAGTTATGCTTATATATGGCATACTATATGTATATGTACACTTACACATATAGAGATTTGAATAAAACCTCTGCATACACACGTATGCGGTACGTTTATGTCGCGCTTGAACGCTAGCCCCACGTACACGAGGCTGTATAGAGTAGGCTGGAGGTATATACCGGCCTCGGAATCCAACAAGACACGTTAAAGCTTTTTATCAGGTGTGAATAATCGATAAAATTAAAAAATTCAGAGAACCTCTAGTTGCGCCGTTCACAAATATTCCCAAAGTCATCACCGAACGTCATCCACTACGTCACCAGAGGCTAAACAACAATAAACCTGACTAAAAGATCATCAGCCCGATCTTCACTATCGCGATTTCTAATCGCAACCTTCGCATGAATCAATCTTGGATTATCAAAATCGACAATGTTTTAGCAAGTATATCGGAAATCCTCAAGATCATCGGTAACTAAGATTTCTAAATGTCGAACTAATCTCTGAATTTCAAATTTGATTCCATTCAAAACGACTTGGATAATTACGTCAATAGCTTGGAACGTTCGAAGGATAACCGAAGGTTCACTAAAGTGGAAGATATAAAGTAAGTGGAAAAAAAGCGCGATCGTGTGAAGCCGGGGCTGTCATCTCAGGCCGTTTAATCCAGTCCAGAGTCCATTTATACCTAGACGCGTATCCTGTAGAAGTCTCCGCGTACGTCTTTACCGCCTAGTTTTTGGGGTCCCTTTGACCGCGTCGGAGGGACTAGAACGAGCGGGAACCCGGCTGGCCCTATCTCAGGACCCAGATCTCCGCCGACTATAACGTAATAATTTTTTTTTTTTCCCCTGAATGCGGACGACTCATAAAGCTGTCTGTCGGGGGCGTTTAACTTGCTTTTAATGAATCCTAGGCGCGGACGTTGCCCAGCATCGACTTCGAACAGCCGCGAGATATCCCAAGAAATTAGCTTTTCCAAACGCGGCAAAGCTACTTCAGGTTCATTCTGTAGCTCCTCAAAAATTTCGTGGGAAAATAGTATTCGTCCTCGAATCCTGAAACGTATCCCGCTAAAAATATGTCAACTTGTGTTGAATTTACCTGCGTGAAATTTTGCAGCAACCCCCTGAAAAGGGAACATCTGGTCGCCACGTGGGGACGTCAGGTGTGTCATCACGCGCTACTATTCGAACCTTGGCCCTTCGTCAAGTGCCGCTATACCTATAGGTATATAACTAAAGAGGAATATTGGTCAGCCTAGACTTTAGTTTATGGTCACAGCAGGGGTCTAGCTGACGATGTACCCGGCAATCAGGTGTGGCACCTCCTAGCTGTCCCGAGACATGTGTTTCGTATTATCCGTTCTTACTGCAGCCCCTGAGAAACAACCGGTAAAGTTTCTCTATCGTTTATATTGTGTCGAAGGACTGCACCAGGGCAAATAGAATATAATATAAGGTGCGTGGGGAATTCCGACTATCAAAGCCTCGCACATCTGGTTTGAATTGTTTTATTAGCTACGTTTTCTTTCCCACGAAAACACTTTTACCGTTCTTCTCTTCAGCTAAGTCCCAGATGAGAAAATATGGACGATGTCCTTCTCAGGTGTTGCGTTTCAACGTCTTCGCTGCAAGGGTCAATATATAAGCGCTAGTTCGTATTTCGGTTGCAAGTTTAGCACGTGATGCGATTTCGTATCTCATTGTTAAGTTCAGGAAAATTTTGGTGCAGGGTAAAATAAATTGAAATTCATGAAAACGACGCAGGGCGTAAATCACCTGCCCGCCCACCCCCGAATCTACGTTAGTTCGAGTATATCTTACGACTTTTACGTTTCGTGACAACTACGGTGAAAACGCCACGTGCGGGACTCTCTTTCATCGTCAAAAGCTATCGTAACTTTCCCTCTCTTCGGGTTTACTGGCCTCAACGGACGTAATCACGATCGAAAAATCATCTCCCTTAACGACGGGAATAAACTAGAGACAAATTATTCGTTCCTTAGGCCTCCGCACCGCGCTTCAGTGTTTCTGAAAAATAAAGAAAAACCTGGGTTAAAGTAAAAAAGAAAAAAAAAAAGAAGAAAAAAAAGGAAACAATTTAGGTACGTAATTCTACGCACGCGAGACTCCAAGACGACGACTGGGTTTATACTTAATCGACATCAACTTGTAATATACCATCGGAAAGGTAGGACTAATCGTAAAGAACTGTAAACGCTGGTACGGACAATAATTCTCAAACATTTATTACCATTCACATTTACACCCCGACACGTAGGTATATATATAGATATATGTATGTATATCTAAGCCCTAGCCAGCCGGACTCTCGCCCCAACGTGACACCAGCCAAATGTCTGGATCGGCCACCCGCTGTGTCGATAAATGCGCCACCAGCCGAACCTCACAGGTCATCCTAATTCCTGAACGCTGCAGCCACACCGTTACGACCAGAGACAATGCGACCGGCGCTTCAGGTTTGTTTACAACCCTGAACGGTAAACACCATAGGATGGTTAGGTGGGATCCCGCAGGACGAAACTCTGCCGCGTTCGAATCACCTGTCCGCACCTTTACCCTGCAGGACCATGACGCGAGGCATTCCCTGGCGTATAGGACGAAACTTACCTGAAGGATTTCTTTCAGCCAATCTCAAAGGGACCAAGAATCGCATTTTTTAGTTAATTTTATTTCCTTATTTTTATCTTCATTGTACGATTATACTCTCGAGATATAAATATAAAGAGAACAAAATATATAAATGAAACTAAATTAATAACTCAGCCCCTAATCAACGTCAATCTAACCGAAAGCCGAAAGCCGAAAGCAAGACGGCGAGGAACCGCGTCTGGACGTGAAATTACAGGGCAAGGTAAAAGTTTAGCCAAAGTTTGAAACTAATCAGGAATTAGTCGGATGCCGTAGGAGCAGACGGGCCGGGGACAGGAGGATTTTCCTTGTGGTTATAGGCTGATGTTGGTTCTCTTGAAAATGCCGGATAACGCGATCCTCGCCTATTCTGTTCTTCAGTTTCGGGTTTGACTGCGCGGATTTTAAGATAAGTTTTAAGTCGAGCCCCAACGTTCGCGTTTTATTAGTTTTAAACACGCGTTAAATAAAGTAAAACCTAAGCCTGGCTTACCAAGACCAGATCGTGGTTTAGAGTTTAATCGTCTCCCTGAGATGCAGACCCCAAACACTACCTCCACTGCCTATACCACTCGTGACTCGTCTCTAGGGGAGCCCCTTGCGCGTCAGCAGTAAGTTAAGTCTTATTCTTATTCCTACTGAGGGGATGCAGCTCGCTTACTGATCCGTAGAATTAACTTTGACCCGGAAACGAAGACGCTAGGCATCCAAGTGTCTTATGCACTATATCGGAGTAGGTCTGACTTTGATTAGTCATCCTCCTTTTGCATTTCCTGCTAAAGTATCGTCATTTTTTTACTTTTCAAAAGCAAAGAAGAAACTGCTGCTTGAATTGATGATAATTTCTCTTATCCTCGACTGTTTTTATCTTACAAGATTCATGAAATCGTCCTGCAGCCTCCTACCTCTCTCTTTATTCAAAGAGAAGTCGTGCCGAATCAACCCTCGCCTTTAATTGGACACTTTTTTTTACCGACGTCCCTCAAGAGAGGGAAAAAGTCAGAAGACCGGATTTCTCTATCCGTCCCCCCCCCCCCCCCCCTCCCCCCTTCTCACGAAGGTGCCATTCTCTTTGACCGTACCATTCGCTCACGAGGCACCCCTCTCAATCAGCGGCCGGATTACACTTTTAATTCATTTTTTTAACTAAGCCACTACCCACCCCCCCCGAGCCCAGGATTTGAAAGACAAGAGGTTTTTTTTAGCCCGGGAAAGAATGCCTGCCGAGACCGAATGAAATGTCTTGCAAGAGGGTGCAAGGATCGTTGAATTACGAAGCGAGAAAGAGACGGGGAAACTTGAGACCACCATGTTGATGGGGCTAATTAATTTCAGTCGAAACTAGAATATCCAAGACTTACTCTTGCCGCGAGGTAATTAGCGGATCTGTTACAGTAACTTGGAGCTTTGCAAAAGCGTCGATTTTGCAACATGAAATTCTACTCCATCGTCTCGTTGGACCGTAGAGGATGCATCCTGGCTAATTAGCTGGATTGTTATTGAACTACTCCACCATACGTACGTCGAGATGATTCGAATGAAATCACTTTGCCACGCGGCTAAATCTCGAAACCGATCTTATCTCCGAGCTCTTTCAACCTCTGACTTCTGATCTTTTGAGTCGTAGCTGTAGGTCCTCGAGCCCATAGTAAAGGGAACCCTTTATTTCCCTTTCACGAAGACGTGCCGTAGTAGTAAATCTCGTTAAAAAGTGGCCTACTAACGTCCCCCGTCTCATTCGATCTGATTTTCGGTATACGATAGTAGTCCACGTATATATATATATATATTGTCGTCGTCGTTAAGGAACAAATGACTCGACGAATGGAAGTAGTAGGAAGAAAAAAAAAAAGGTATAAAGGAACCCGAAATAGGGCCGAATGTCTCGCGGCATACGCTATATACCCCTTACGTTATTGCTTATCACACCACCTCATCCCCCTCCCTCCCCCGGTGCCCAATGCCTACTTTAACCCCCCACTGTACCTTTGCTTCCCCTCGCCCTTTAGGTATCATGGAAAATTTTCTCCCAGCCTTATACGCGAAGTCAGTCCCCGTCCGCCGAGTAGGTAAGTGAGTGCCCATAAACGTAAAGCGTGTTCTTTTAAGTGGGCCGCGTTTAAAACATCGCCCCCCCCCCCCCCCCCCCCCCCCCTCCCCAGCCCATACCGAAAGTATAGCGAAACCCAGGCGAACCCGACTTCGTCCTCGGTAGCATATATGGGTGCAAAGGGATCTCGCAGGGCCTTCGTCTGGATCTGGGTTTCCCTTGGGTTCTCCGTTCCGAGGTCTCCCGAGCTGCTGTGTGGAGTACGTGTGGGGGTATATAGGGGGTGTAATATTCTTGAACCCCCAGGAGGAGGCTTACTGCAATAACCCCCCCGGCTCAAACTCGAAACCCGCCACTTACTCACTCGCTCTTGCGTATTTTTTTCTTTTTTTTTTACTGATCCGGATGCGTGGTGTCGTATATATACATATATACATACGTGCGTAACGCTTGCGGTCGCTTCTATATCCCCATATATATATATCTGACTATTGCATATCCATAATAATAAATTTGGTTCGATCCGAATAAATGGGGTAAGTTCCTTGATTTTTTTTGTATCACGTAAATATTTCCTAGCTATACCCACGTCATGGGATCGGGGAATACTTGACTACATACCGCACAAGGAAATGAAGAGACATAGGAAAAGCGTATATCGATTCCGTACCTATTTCTTCGACGTATTTTTGCATAGCGGCGTAACAGCTTCTCTGAAATTAGTAGTAGGCCCCGTTTAGAAGGGGAGAAAAATTGGCAGCAATAAAAATAAATTACATGCGTCGTAACGCCGGGTAGTTTAGTGGGAAAGCTGCTAGGTATCCATCCCGCTTGCATACTTTGGATCCTGATTAAAATTGGGGTGCGATCCGAGCGATTTCGACGATTGCCCCCAGGCTCCAACTCAAGCAAACGGCTACGGCTGCAGGGCATTTCTTTTTCTAGGACCAAGACGCATAAATCTGTCTCTGTACTCCTTCTACCGCTAGTCACTGCTTAACGGAAGGCCAAGGTCCTGGAATATCGCAAAAGCCAGACGTACGCGGTCTTAAGAATTCCGAATCTTTCGTTATCATAATAACCGTTCGAGTTATACCGGATTGCAAAGAAAACTAGTAACACCCGTGCAAACTGTAGGTACGAGTATCCCAGATACGCGTTTGAAACGTCCTTGGAAAGTTGTGCGGAATCCTGGCAACCGGATCGTGCCACAAAACGTAATCGTCGCGCATTATATTACTGGGGATAAACTGTCGGTGCAGTAATTGCCCTGAATTGTAATTATTTATGATTGAAGATTAAACGATAGAATGAAGCCGATTAGTATTATTGTCGATCCGTGTCGTGGTTGACAACTACAGTTACCGAACAGCGTTGTTTTTTTTTTTGTTTTTTTTTGTTTTTGTCTTTTTTTTTCAAGCACGACTAGCAACAGGCTCCATTCCTCACCTGCAGATAGACCCTTGACGCCATTGAGCACATCTCTTTCATGCGCTTACGTAATTGCAGTATAAGCAACTTAGGTTATGCAACGCGTTAACGTCACTTGGCCACATCTTATCCCGAGGACGCCTTCCTCTCAGGAATCGGTATAGCACTTGTGTGTACGGGGGCCGCATCGCCAAGAACGATCAGACGTCGTCAATTGGCCAAGTGGGAGACGCACAGTATGTAAAAGGAAAAGAGCCGATAACTCTTTACCAGCAAGGTAAAGTCTCCAGTCGTCGTAGTATTCGTCTTTCATATTGGCGAAAAGCTTCGCATTTTATCTCAAGGACCTTCAATTTCCTTTTGCACAACTGCAAGCTCTTCATTTCTTTGTCACGCATTCTCTAGTTCGTTTCTGGACGATCGCCAATCTCGTTGTTAGCCAAAGACGGCGACTACTGCTATAAGGACCGATTTTCAAATGCAATGAACGACATGGTGAAGTAGCTGATGGAATTCTGGGGAATAGAATACGGCGATATTTTTCTTGGCCACTTTTCTGTTTATTTATTTATTTATTTATTTGTTTATCGGTTATAACTTCGGAGTAGGTAAACACTTTACGTAAGCTCGGTTATCGATCAATAAATCGAGACCTACGCACGAGACTTGACGTTCAACGGGTGTAGATACGCGACTTTTGCACGGCTGAGGTGGAAACCACTTTGTTATTACACGGGTATTTACCGACAGCCATACGTACCTACATACATACGTCCAAGAGCAAAACACGATGGCCTCACACCTCGCCTGTTTTCTGCGCCTACTGCATTCTTTCTCGTCTTCTGTCATTTCCCTCTTTGTACCCGACTCAAGCCGTCCAAGATCAGCCTTTCCAGGCCCCCCATCATCAGCACTGCACTGTCTATCGCAAATCCAATGGACTTATACCTGACGTACAAATTATGCTTTGAACAAATAACCCATGACTTTTTACCCAAGGGTTGTACGCCGATCCGTTGTTGATTGCTCTTCGACTTCATTCCACGTTGGAAGTGAAAAGAAGTTGATAGTGCGACCTGAAGAAGACATAAGATCGCGTGACCGTGGGCAGGAAGACGGTAGCCGGGGTCATGGGTCACGTCATTAGTCCAGCCGATTAATAAAACGGCATAAGTACGTCGTGTACGCGACTGGCTCACTCGAGCGAACCCAATCCCAATTAATAAGCGATAACAAGACATGGGCAAGAAAAGTACCTGGAGCTGGTTGAACCCGAGCAAATGTATGTGAAACTTGAAAAGCCTCGAGGCGATACTCAGCGCCACTAACCACGCGGAGTGATCGGTATCAAGATCGCTTACATCGACATCCGAAAAAGACGAGAATGATTAGCGATGTGCAAATTGATCAAACGATTCGATGATCAATTAGTTGCTACGATAAAAAGTTGAGAAATCATTCGGATGTGCTAGTGTGAGTGGTAAGTCACCGATCGCTCATCCAATGAAGTCCCATCCGTTGGGTATTGGAAATTTGATATCAATTTTCGGTATGGATTTTTCAATCAGTGTTCACGGTCGATCCAAACAACAAACTGTTCGAATATGCAAGTGTCTGTTCTGTCAGACATAATTGTAGTGCAAGCATGGTGTGCTGTTCGCAACGGTGAATCTTGTGAGCATTTCGGTTCTATCATTTTTCGGATGATTCATTATTCCGGTATTCCGGAATTATTTGATCGGGATCGACATTCGATGAGGTGCCAAAGGCTTCCAAGCCCAAAATACCGGAGTTCTAAACAGCCCTAGTACTAGAGTCTATTTATCCTGAAGAGAAAACAAGACTCTATCATAAAAGAGCTCCTTTCCATAAAACTGTCCCGACGTGGCTAACGTAGGTATCTACATCTTTCGCCGGACTGATTAGCATGGCACCCTTGCCCGGGCGAAGGCCAATGGCAGACCCCAACCACATTTACCAGGGTGTGGGTGGTGTCTGTCTGGCCTTCCGTAGTACGCGATGGCGCGCGCACCATGTGTGTGTGTGTGTAAGAGTGAATGTGTATATGTGTCGAGGGGTGTCAGGGTGTGGGGTAGATCAGCGGGGGGGAAAGCCAGGGGGTACGCTACTTGGCGGAGCGTGGCATAAATATGTATGTATCATCTGCTGCGACCTCAGACCTGCCCCACTACCCGACTGGGTCAGACCCATGCCTCATCACAATGAGCGCCTTACAGTCGACTCCGATTCAAGTGGATGGCGTCAACCGCAGGTCGGACCCATACCATCCACGATCTACTAACCAAAAGATTCCAAGGTCTGAACTCATCGATGAGTTCAACCCCCCTCTACACAGTACCGGTCACAGACCTTGACCGCAACAGTTATTCCACCTTCCTCAAAACCGCAATGCTCAACACACAAGTTTCAAGTCCAGTTTTTCCACCCATTCAACGATATCTCCAGAACTTCCCATCATCCCATCATATGAATTGATACGGATTTGCGATTATCGATTGTCGGTGATTGTCATTCCGCGTGATTATGATAACCAGGCTGTTCGTGATTGGTAAATTGGTAGAACGACACGACGGTGGAGTGTGACCTAATTCGAAAGGTATAATATGAAAGGTCAAAGGTCATAGTTTCTGGGTCGTGGTAGAAACTGGCGTAAAACGGGGTAGGTAGGTATATACGTTGGACGATGGAGGGTGTGGTAGAGAAGAGAAGAGAGGAGAGGAGAACCGTGCGTGTCTGCGGTAGACAAACGCGTTAAAGCTGTACCCCGTGGAACGTTAGCCTCTCATGAATACATGCAAGTCGCGGGCGTCGCGAGCGTCGCGACGGACTCTGGGAGTCGGGCTCCGTAGCCTGAGCTCAGCTGGTTTCGATCAGTGACGTTGCACGCAGCAAGTGACGTACCTAGGTGTGACGTCACCGACGGGGGTTTGAGGAAGGTCCGGAACCTCGGTACCAGAGCTGGGGCATAGTGGTGCCACTAGGAGGCAGTGGCGACGTCGCAGGGGTACCTCTTACATATTTATGCCGCGTTCCACGCGCAACACCCACTACACCCTGGCCCACACCCTGGTCTGGGTAGACGACTGGCATGGGGGGCGAGAGTTAACCCGGATGTCGGCCTCGTGCACGGGGGTGTCATGCTAATCAGTTCAGTTTAACGTTGAACCAGTAGCTCCTCCGCCTCCCGGCGATGTGGCTAAACAATCGTCACACTTCACTTTTCCTACCCCATTCCGTAAATTTTACTTTCCAAATTCCTCAGGGTCAGATTTTCATCCCCCCAAAAGTCCACTATCCGGATTCAAAAAAACCTCACCACGTTACTTTTTCCCTAACCAAAAGAAAGTAACCTGGTAACCGATATCCTTGTTATTTCCTCTCGGTTTTCTTCTCAAGTTGGAACGATAGGAGATCTGAGCAGACCATCCGCGATGGTATCAACTCCCGTTCGCATCACTCTTAGGGTAAACGCGTGCGCAAAGAGGCAAGAGGTTCTAGAAGTCGGGTTAGTTTGTTATATACTGGTAAACGCACGACCGGACGGATGGACACGCGTGTCGTCACGGCTCACGCAGGATGTGCGTGCTTCCCTTAGCCGGGTAGCCGTAGAGGCTATATCGCGTTTACCTGGGCTATGGTTGGCTGTGAGCTAAACTAGCCGCAACGCTGGCTGGTTAGCTCCGAAATATGGTTTGTTAGGGAAAAAACACGTTCGTCTGGTGGTGAGCTGCTCACCGGTGCAGGTTCAGCTCGGAACTTACAAACATAAGCGGCTAAAGCTACCATATAAACGTAAAGGTATCCTATCATAGCTCGGCCTCCGCGTCGGTCACATAAAAGTTGACACAACCCGTTGAGCGTTTCCGTTGCACCTCCAAGGAAATATCTTTACATCAGTCTGTAAATCAAGCCGCTATTACGTGCCCCTTCGAATCGACGTCAAATGCCCACGGTCGCTTCCTTTCATCTCCAACAGACGACAGAGTCTACCTCTATGTATACGTCTCGAATATAATTTCATCCCAATGATTCCCCGGCCTACCTTTATCTACGCATGCGTGCGTATTTTAGACGATCGAGGTTTCCTTTCATAGAAAAAGTGAAAAAAAAAAAACGCTTCGAACAAGCAACTACGTTAGAAAGTGATATACAGGATGAATTCGTAACGTCTGGACACTTAAGATAAGATGAGAGTTGAGATGACCAATGATTGATTTTTTCATTGGATTCTGACGATATGATTCGTTACAAATGGCAAACAATTGACGATACTGGACACGTGGCTATCTCAATGCGCCTCTGAGAGTTTGGAGGTTACGAATTCACCCTTAACATGAAATTCAACGTTGATTATTGGTCTCCGAATAAATAATAATTAACATTTTAGTATGATGGTGGTAGTGAAGGGGTTGATTCCTCCGGTAGGTTACCTGGATACGCAAATCAGGTTAGGGCATTAGCGTCAAATAGATGGGAATCCCACCGGATATCGGTCCTACAGTGAAACTTATCGAGTGATTTCAACCCCTCGAACCGATTCCCTGGGCCCCTCCCTGTCCCTGGTCCTCCTCGCGTATGAGTTTCCACGTCGTAGTACGTGCCGGCATATCGGAACCCCGCGCGTTGCCCTCCCCGGGTTTTCCCCGTAGCGAAGTCTCAGAGTCTCTGACGCGGGCGTGCAGAACGCGAACCGGGCTAAGCGCTTCGCTGCAATTTTTCTCGCCATATACGTGACAGGAATAGAAATAAAAAAAGAATAAGGACGAAAGAAAGAAAGAGAAAAAGAGAGCAACAGAAAAAAAAAAGAAGAAAAAAAAAACACCGAGCCAACCAAACGGAGCGGGAGAAAAAAGCGTTGCGAATTTCCTTGGGCAGGCTCTAGAGGGACGGTAGGTTCGGGAAGGGTAGGTAGGCGAGGTAGAGGGTGGATGACTCGCTGGGGAGCTCCCGCGTACCGAACCTCGCCGTATACTTCCTTGCCTTCATCCCCCACATAGACGACTGGCTCCTGGCTCACCACCACCACGTGAAACTTTCCTACATACGCAAGAAGAAGCTATAACGTCTACGCGAGCTCGACGTCTCGTTCTGCTTGTTTTTTTATTTGGTTTTTTTTTTTTTTCTTCTTCTTCTTTTTTCTTTCTTTCTTTTTTACTCTGTTTGTTTGTTTGTTTTTTTCTTTACCAAACGTACGAAGGTGGTCGTAAGTTTTCCAACTTTCACGTGCCTCGCTTGAAATTGTTTTTCTCTTTCAATTGTGTCCGATATGCGGTTCTATCTCATTGGAAAGTTCAGCTACCTTGACATTTCTTTGGCAGATTTGATATTTGAGTCGATTAGTTTTTTCTTTTGCCATTTTAGGTGACTTTATTTTGTTTCACTATTTTTTTATTTCATTTTTTTTTTTTCTCTCTCTTTCAACTCTTCAGGTTGAATTTATTAACGCGATCAAGGCTGATCCTTGAAGTCCGATAATTTAATTATCATCAGATCGCAGTTAGGGAGTAAAAGTTCGTATCAATATACTGATTGATGGATGGTTGTCGGCGCTGATGCGAGGCAAACAACATTTCAACTTGGCGGTGAACGATGTTAGAAAATCTTCCGAGATACGAATTCGCGCTTTCTATCTCTGGTATAGCTATACCGATTGGATGGAATCAGGGCCTCTTTGATCCACCAGCGGAAACTAAGGAATAAGAAGAAGAAAAAAAAAAAAAAAAAGGAAAAAATGCTACACCACGGTGGATATTATAAGAGTAAATCAGACGCTATCGACATCCGTATTAGATCACTAAGTCTGATTCGCATTGACACGAATCGACCCTCTGGGGCAGGAAATATGATTGCTTCGTCTTGCCGTTGGTTCCCATCCTCCTCCTTCTTCTGCTCCTCCATCGGCGCATCTCCATCTCCTTGGATTCCACGGGGTCGTAGAATACGAGGGTAAGGGGATTTCGGGAGGGGATTAATGCCACCCTCGGGACACCACGTGGTTCCTCTTCTTCGAGGCAGCACGTGTGCGCCGCCTATCAGCCGCCTTATCCATTTTATACGGCGCTTATCCGACCGTCCGTTTGCCGTCTAAAATCGCTCGGGGATGCAAATTCGGTAACTTTCGAAGAAACGAGCCCGCGAGATTCCGCCAATTGTATTTTAAGCTTTTCCACTGAGAATATACATATATTATATATATATACACATTCCTGCACAGCAAACAGAAAATAATAAATAGTAAATAGCAAAAAATGATCGCGGGGGATGGCGATCGCAACCCCCCCCCCCCCCGCCCCCAATTCACCCTAGAGCTTGTCCTAGGAATCGAACTTATCGAAATCGATAAAAGTACAGATCTAGGCGTGACGGGTGAGTCGCATCTACGCAGAGCGAAAAGTGTATAGGTACGGAAAAGTAGTCATGGCACCCCCAACCCAGAATATAGGACTGTTTTATTGTGTCACGTGCAAACGCATGGCAACCCCAATATATCAGCCAGGGCAGGAGGGGAACGTCGATATCCTCGTATCAATCATTAATAAGGCCCGAAACCCCGCAAACATATAATCCCCCCTTTCCCCCCCGTACGGAAGATATTGCCAACTGCCTCCTCGGGATTGATGGAATTTTAGATTCTTATACGTGATTTCTCGCCGCAGCTCTTGGTCCTCGTTGCAAGCCTGAATACCAGGGGGTTGGTTTCGATCGGCATATACATATAGGAATCGAAATATCATCAAGTTTTCGTCCCTAGATAATCGTTGGTGAAAAAGTGAGCGAATTTTCGCCACATTCCGTTGTATGAATTCTAGGATCTGGAGAAGGGTGTGCGATCTAGGGTTTTGAGGTGGAAAAATGTTTTGGTTAAGGAAAATGAACGACCATCTACACTCTCCGGAGTCAAGGATCAGATAGACCGTCGTACGCGGCACTTTACAGTCCAAAACCGCACCGCACCCTACCCGCGCGCACTCATACCGATTCAGAATTTAAAATATTTCATACCTCGGGTTAAGTTAGAGCAATATTTTACGGAAATGGAAACAACTCCACGATACCTACTCGTCGGATGGGAGAAGGAAAAAAAAATTTTTTTATTCTTCACCTAAGGCTTGTGAAAAAACCCCCGCCGCCTTAAACCCAACGGCGAATTTAACAGATACTATAAATTCTTTCGCACACTTTAAACTTCGCTCTATCTAACCGTACGGAGCCAAGGAAGATAGGGACGGTGACACAATTCCCGTAGTGTGGCCACTAAACTAAGTGGACTGACTCCCTCATGCTCCATGGTCCTCACGAACACGTATATATGTACCTAAATTCGACCGTGGCTGGAAATCCATACGTGTGTGTAGGGTAGAACCTTTTATGTTATACCCTACTCTGTGCGTATGCAGACGAATATCTGCGGATCTACGCCCCTGTAAAGCAAAGTGTACGTGTGGTAGGGAGGACGAAGTCCTGGCCAGGGTATGCCAGGTTATGCCAGGGCGCAGAAGAGCCACCCTCGCGTTTCCCGATTTCAGGGCTCCCCCGAGTGCCGACTAGGGGTCCTACGGAAGGACATCCAGATATGGCTGCGGTTTAAAACGCGCACGAGGATACCACCGAGCCAACCCAAACGCGGCGGTCCACCATTTCGCACGAATCAGCAGAAACCACTTTACTTAGGTTTCGTGGGACGGCGACGCCGAGTATTACATATGTGCTGCGTTCGTGCCTGCTGGGGAAACCGCGGATCTCTATACCTCCATACGTCAATATAGGTATATGCTCGTATCCATACCACCCTATACCACAATCGAAATCCAACTAGTCCGCGGTGTAGAGAGTACAGAAAATTTATACCAAATATTCAGAACTTGTGATCATCCATTCATATTTACGCGTGAAGAAGTAGTGAGTGCAAAACTACCGAAGGAAGAAAAAATTCATTCGTCAATTGGCCCTCCATGGTGACCCGGGGTCAAAATTACCCTACTTCATACTTCGGCGTAGATTAACTCGTTTTGGAACGGTGAATAGACCCACTTTCGATCTCAGGGTGGAATAGATTTCTTGAAAGGCCTCGATGAAACAATATTTTTCTGAAAAAAAATAGTATTTCTTGAATATATCAGCAATAAATTTGCTTCAAAATAGTCGGGGAATGTACTGATTATGATTTTTAGCCAAAATGCACAATCTTCGAATCTACGTATTTCAAAATTATTTTTTTCGCCATTTCATTAATTGATTTCATTTATAAGAGAGGATTTTCTATATTTTAGAATGTTCAATATATCATCCATAATTCTGGGACGGGATTGAAATTCCGAATGTTAAAAGCTGTGAAAGCTCAGAATCCCGAATTTTTACTTTTTTTACTATTGATTCACAGTTTTTACAAAAATTATTTCCTCGAAAGTCTACGTAGTCAATTTGAAAAACTCCGGATGAGAAAACACCGAAGTTTCAAAATTCCGAAAACTAAAGATCCGGAAAGCCAAAAATCCAAATCTTGGAATTCGTTTATGCAACGTCGTTCATTTGACAGACTCGTCATGAAGTTCCCTTAAATTTTCTGATTTCCAGTCTTTCTGAGTGTTCTAACCGTTCGGAACTTGTGGAATTTGGAACGTCAATCCCACCCCAATTTTCTGCGATAATTTGACCGATACTGTTCGTACGACAGCAATTCGAAGAAAAACTAGGACGTATGACTGCCAAGGATGATAAATCATCCTATCTATATCACTAAAATACGAGACTAATTTCCGTCACCACCTATAAAATGAGTGAGAAAAGTCAACGAAGTGATACGACCGATGTCTACCTATAGTAGTGTGATACATTATGGGTAAGTGTATTGCGTGCGATGGGCGAGGTACGCAATAACGCTGTATCTCTTCTGGACGCGGTAGCGGGCAACGAATTAAGTCAGATAAATTAGATCGAACAAAAATAAAGAAATACACATATACATATATAGGATGTGAGAGGTTGAAAAGAGACGCCAAGAGACGAGGGGTATGACTCGCCAAGTAAGCCGATGCGATGGATGCAAAGCTTTCGAGAGTATCCCAAGCCCCCCTGCCTTCGATCTTCTCGTTTGCAGAGAAGTAAGATAGCGAGAGAGGTGCACACGATGCACGAGACACGCACCGCGGTGCTGTGAGATGTTTGGTCCTCTTCAAACCGCGTTCTCGGTTCTCTGACCGCGCGGTTCGTGCGAGTCAGCATCGCCCGTGTATTCCTCGGGCCAGATAATCAATCTACAACCATTCCCCCCCCCCACCGCCCACCCTTGGTTTGGCTCCTCTTAGGACTGCCTTAGTAACTTCTCTCCCGAGTCGATCCCTCGTCTATTTATTGGTCCGGTTGCATCCAACGGCGTCGACATACCGACTCGAGGTTATTTATTCGATGATTCCGCTTCTCCTCTTTTACGATCGACCAATATAACTTTCAAAAGTCTCATGCACGCAGAAACCCGTGAAGAAACGTGCGAAATATCAATTTCCGTTCATGATCACCCCATCTCTGATCTTTGACAATTTCATTCAAAGACATATGGGACAGTCAAATTGCGGGTAATGATGATAATTCTGTACCCATAGACAAAAGGTATAATACCAACGATGGTTATTTTCGAAAAGAATAAAAGCACCGTGAAACCCATATAGGTTAGGTGAAGAACTGCCTGAAGAACGTCGTACACAGTGATCGTCAAGAATTATGGTTCGAGTTTGCGGGAATATTCGCGGCTATAAAGTTTGGTAAGGAAGACAAACGCCTGTTCGATGTGCTCGGGTATACTGCATCATTGATGCAGACTATTCCCCAAACGGCCCTACATCTGATACAAAAGGTTGCTCTTTTTGATAAACGTGAAATATCCTGTATGCTCGATGGAAGTACCTTCAGCCGTTCGGACGTTTCGCGTATATACTTGGTACCTACCACGTGGCTTATTCCTACCATTTGACTGTTAAAGGGTGATGCGTTTTACACGCGGGGTGTAACAAAGGTAGAATAACGTGGACGAAAAGAAGAGATTTCGGATCTTTAGTCCCATTAGGAAGTCTTAACCCAATTATTTTTCCCGTTTGACTCACATACGTCGTAGAGATCCGCCGGTATAGTAAATTCTATTAATCGAGATAGGTTCAGCTCCTTTGGCTGAGACCCTTAGGGCCCCTCACTCCGTCGACCGCGTCTATATACTCCGGTGAGATTGTGCGGTTGGGGCCCTATAAGGCCCAGACGGCGGCTGTACGGCCCCTTGGGGCAAAAGGTAGTAACAATGCGGCCGTGCGCGGTGTCTCGTAAACATAAATGATGCCGCTTCGCGATCTGTTTCCACCCCTCGTGGTCCCCCGAACCCCCGACGTACCCCGACTCCCGTTGGCATGTATATCCATACAGGGGGGAGCGGGGGGGGGGGGGGGGGGGGGGCAGAGCTACCGTGGCTTGCGTAGGCGCGTTGCGTTCGATCGATTAGAAAGCAAAGGGTCTTTACTTTCCCAAAGTCTTAAATATACGAAAATAACGCCGCTATCTCTCCATTAATCTAACACCAACTCTGCGTTCACCAGTCCCTTCCTTCACCTTCGTCTAGGTCTCCACTAATTTCTGACCTAAAGTTGCGACACGTGTCAGACCGTACTGCGGACTGCATGATCAAGAAACGCGAGGAGATCAGGCTGGTACCTTATATCTTCTACCTTATACCTCGTACCTCGAAGATAGTAGGTCAGCTCTTTCCAGCCTCCGCTGATCAAGCCTTCTTCACACGCCCTGAACCATCCCGCACCCCTTCCGCAGGGAACAATAGACACATCGATCCTCCAGAGTGGGAAAACGCCCCACGGCTCACCCACGCGTCAATGATGAGACGCGGTTCGAATGAATCGGGAGAATCGGCGAACGGTGAAAAACCGATCCGGTAGTAGGGCCAAGTAGAACCTGAAGAACGAACCTCGCGAAGATGCTCGCTGGTCCCATGAGAGGACCATGAGGGTATATTGGAGGTCCGGAGGTCGGGACATAAGACAGGTCGTTATCACTCCGAACCGGGGGTCCGATCGGCTCCGCTCACGGAGGAGCAGCAGCAACAGCAGCAGGAGCAGGAGCAGCAGCAGCAAAGGCCTTCCGAGCCTTTAGCCGACGGAAGGGAGACGGGGAGGAGGGTCAGGGCGGGACGGTCCATTAGGCGGTATCGGGACCATCGCACGGTAGCACCACGTTCTCTGCATCTCAATGCCTTCGGCCCGAGACTCTGGTCCAGGGCCTCATCTCCGCACTGCTAGGGATTATTTGGCGGCGTTCAACTAACAGCCAACTCCTAAAAGACCCGGCCCTGGACTACGGACTCTGAACAACACCGGTAGTCTCATGATCCACCGTATCTACTCGAAGGCCGCGCTCGCTTTACGTACAAGTCTATAGACACAGGTAGGTTTATTGTGGATGCAGTGGCGGTAGATAGGTACGTGAAGTAAGAAAACAGGTAAACAGAGACCGACTTTGTTTCACGGTGTTAGATTTTCGGATCGAGTCACGAATAGCGCCGTTGAATTTGTTGAATTCGAAAAGTAGTCCTATACAGATAGAGATGACCATAGTGATGAACTACCTTTGACGACTTTCCGAGCGTTAAAAGTTTCTCTTCATAAGGCTCTTGGTTAACGGCAGATCCAAGGTGTGGGAACCGTCTTTGAAATAGCGGGAATTCTCAAAGTCCTGTTATCCCGATGGGCTCACAAATTTGTGCGACCAAAATTTCTCTTCTGGTTAGAAATCGTAAATTTTTACCGGAAATACCCGCACTCGTTCTCTCATCCTCCAGATTCCACGGTTCATTTCAGTACTTCGGAAAGATGCAATAACGCAATTCATCACGACTCACTATCAGAACTCCATCTAATGCATTCTTCGTCGAGAGGCTAACACTCGGACTTGTGTAATGGAAGAAGTACCGAATCAATTTGGTCATTCCAAACTGTTTGATACAGTGCCTGACGTTGTGGCAATGATGTTCTACGCTCATCAGAGTCTGTTCATTGAGCTAGAAACAAACAGAAATTACAAAGATGCTCCAAAACATAGTCCTGATCAAGAGGACTGGAAACACATAAGAACTGGAACTAAGCAAATCTCATGATTGTCCTTGTTTCATTACAACAAATTCCACTGTTCACTTGACTGCTCAGTGCTAATTACATTCTGCTAGTGCGTTACAAGGATCCAACAGGTTACCGTAGCCCGGACCAGGAAAGCAGCCCCCCATACCCAGCAATACAGGGCGCGAAAAGTGAAGGATTAATTTCAGGCCAGGATCGAAAAGAAACTGAACCCGGTTCGGAATGGAAGTTCAGTTTTTTTATCTAGTCAGCATCGGGGCCTGTCTCAATCTGAAAAATCCATTAGTGGCTGTCGCGCGGCGTGCCCACGACCGGGTACATCGCAGGGGCGGTGGTCGAGGTTTCAGCTTGGGGCTGCGTCGGTGTGAGAGAGGGAGACTGCCGTTGCCCACTAATGGTCGGCTTAACTGGATTATGAGGAATTAAATTAAGGGAATCGTGTTTGTTTCGGATTCGGTGGGTAGTGGTCATCGTTCGAGCTCCACAGCTCCGTGTACGCTTAACGAGGTCCGCATCACCGTCTTCGGCCGAGGCAAAGTCTCGTGCTGGGCTTCAAATTCTCGCGACGATTTACGATACTGAATGGACCGAGCCCCTCCATCCATAGTGAAAAAACGATGATGGACAGTCACAGCATTTTCTAAAAATATGAGCAAACGTATGAATAACCCGATGACCGAGAACGCGAAGCGGAAGACATGAACGTTAAGCGAAAGGGACGTATTCCGTAGGTTTAGTAACCTTCGCCTGCCCTGCCAAGGTGGAAGAGTATCCGACCTTGCCCGTTGGTCGGCTCCTTGATCACTTCTAGCTCTAGACCTTCATCAAACCGAGCTAATTGACCCGTCCACATAATTAAAAAACTATTAAGCACAGCTGGTGTGCTCATTCGTTGCAGCACCGTGGAAGATGGATATGAAAAACACAATGATCAACGTCTTAACAGCCGTAAGATTTGTTTACCGATTTGCTGATAGGCACACAAGGTGCACATCTCTTTCTTTCTCTCAGAATGTTCCTTACTTCCTTCCTAGTTATTGCACATCTAATGAATAGCGAACTTTTTTTTCCACCGAAACGCATTTTTCTGGCACGCGAATCTTTTTCCCGTTTCGTGAGCCGAATTCCTTAAATCGCGAGCCCCTCCATTCCACGGATCGTCATACCGATCACACACTGTTCTCGCCACATATTCGGAGTTAGTAGCGCCTGGCGATGGGCACACGCAGGCGCGGTAGGCGAAGGCCGTTCGGTATACCAACTCGGTTATAGTCGAGGCGAGTTGCGAACGACGACTAGATTTTCCTGTCAATAAATCATGGTGCTCGTGGGGCGACCTCGGCATTTCTACCACAACCGCCGTTCCCTACGTTAACTTGTCTTGTCTGCCAATATATAATAGCCCGACCTACCGACTTGTAAAGAGAAACGCATCATGGTTAATTTGCGGCAAAGTAAGTTTCACCACGTCACTTCCTTGTCTCGTTCATCTCTATCGATACTATCCGTGTTAAACCAACCCCCCCATATATACCCCCTAACCCAAAGCTCGTTGGTCCAAAGGAATTTCTAACCTGGTTGGTATAATAAAGATCCGGCAGCCCCGGGGTTAATTATTTCAATTAAAATGAAAGCAGGAGAATTCCTTAGGCCCAACGCGATGTTCTCTCGCACTCCTGAGGGCCCCAAAAAGACCGGATCAGGCAGCGGGAGGGGGCCCGAAGAGTTCGGTGTTCTCAGAGTGCCCTGAGACATTCGGGATATTCTCCCGGTTTCCTAATGAACCAGAGATTAGAAGTGGCTGGTGGTACCGATCGGTAGATATCGCTCGCAATTAACACTAAAATATCATCAATGAGCTCCACGGGGATGATTGTAGTGGTGGTACATCTTTGGTGGTAGTAATTTGGGGATACCCCGTTCTACGAGGGGTATCTGTAGCCGATGAAAACCGGTGACTCCATTCTATTCTATAAACTCTTAAATTAGTACCTTGAAATACGGGAGCAAGGCATACGTCGACAAACCCTTTTCTTTGTATGCCGTGTCCACGTATGTTCATTAATTATCTTTATAACTATTCGCGCGCACCCTTATGCTCATCGCATATATCTGCATTATATCTGGAGGATATGTGACCAATATGTATTCTTATACGTGGTATTGTGCATGCGTATATTTTCATAGAAATTACATCACTGATCGTAGTAGTATGTATGAATGGCGTAATATCGTCCCGTTCCTAATGAAATGACTGAAATAATTAACGGCTGGTTATATCTATACCCACGGCGATACTCGGAGCCCCGTATGAATAATAACAACTTTGTTTCTTACGGCATTAATTAACTAATTCGTCAATTTATCACATCGTAGAATATATATAATATATACATACACAAAGTCGCCTGACCCGCACGGTTTCATGATCGTAATTTTAAGTAGCACCTGTCATCACGGAATACAAATCTTCTACTAAAAGATGCAAATCGTGGGAAATTATTTCTCACTGATATATCGGAGACCATATCACGTTCGTGAGCGGGTAGTAAGCACTGTTACGACTGAAAATTAGCACGGGGCGTTAAACAGAGATGTTCATTCGATGCAGTGATTCGTTACAGAACAGTATCATCCTCGGTGTGCATCACGTTAATATACCCACACACACACACACATGTATACGGAAGAAGGCAAATCGGTACCACTTAACTAAGCACCGCAGCCTATACCGCGGGTCAGTAAGTACGTATACTTATGCAGTTATACGACTAAGAATAATGCGACCGGGGATAATTGAACGAATTAGCAGCTGATACTCGACGCCTCACGGTACGATCGCAGCGGTGCTGCCTGTTGGTCAGACTTATGAACCCTACAGACTGTGGAAGGACTTGAGACTTGAGTCTCGGGACTTGGGACTTGGGATTGGGTCCAGGGAGACTCCGAAACCCAGGCGCCACTGCGTGCAGGTAGAACTGGCTTAATAAGACGTCGTGACTCGACGTTATGTCAAGACTTAAGTGATCGGTTAATTGTACATTAAACCGTACATAATAGAATTATCGCCGATAAAAGAAAATTAACGATTCGATTACGGAGTCTCTCTCTCTCTCTCTCGACTCTATACCTATATCACCCTAGTGAACATCTTTCCATGAAGCTTTTCTATACCACAAAATAGTATATAATACGGGTTCGTATCTCTGTCGGTTTAGTAGTATACTATTTCCGTTATTGTAGTTGGGTGTCACCATGTTTATTGGTACAATCGCGTTACTTCGAAGTCCCTATCTTAGAGATAATCTCTCACGACGATCAGATGCAATCTTATTACGTCGAGTATACTTGCGATGAGAACGTTTATAACCTATACGTAAGACGGGCTAATATTTATTCGAACTGCCGTTTAAGCGGTCCGCTGCGTTTTAATCTGTTGTTTAGACCGGAATGTATTACAAAATGATCTCATGGTAGAGATTCATTAACCGCATTTAATTAAGACATTATCACGTCATAATGATCTTCGGGTTAATGAATGAGTGAATGAATGAATGAATGAATGAAACACGCTTCATAAATAATTAATCCACCGATTAAGACCGCGCGTTCGTCGACATATGCACGAGCTGTAGGCATACGCGGATAGCTTCAAGACTTCAAACTATACATATTGTCGACCTACGCCAACCCGATTCACGTACAGCTACTACACACTTGCAAATGAACTAGAGAATGAAGAAGAAAAAATTGTACTAGCGAATGCGAATAAATACGTGCAGACTGAGGATTCGTTACAACGGTAGGTAAGAGGTTCCGTTTTCGCAAGTCGAAGGCAACTCGTTGTTCGAGGTCACGCACCAAGTGCCAAAGCGGTCGCCTCTTTTCGACGCAGTCGAAACGTGCAATCCCGAGGTTCTTAACACGTAGTCGTGTCGTCGTCTACGGAGTGGCTACTACACGGATTTATTATTCAAAGCGTGAAAATAGGAATTAACTCGATGGCCTGTATTTCGAGAAATTCCAGTATCTTTATACCGGAAGCTGACGAGGCGTGCCCTTCTTCCCGTTCTGCAAATCGCGAAAAGGTTAGCGGACTCCGCGATGGAACCACCGGACAAGATTCGACCCCGTGAACTTGGAACTTTTTCTAACTGGCAGAACCAGTTTTTGCCTAAAAAGTGTCGGTGGTAGTATAATGACGAGACTCGAATTACACTTACGCTGTTAACCAGCTGGTGCATCGGTAATCCTGTGTCTTGAAAGATTAAACCGTTATTATAATTATAACTTCAAGTGCCATTTCACTTGGAATTGGTTTCATTAGAGATATGGATTGTAATTGCAATCGTCCACGACATGATTACCGTCATTTCTCATCTTGGCACTTGGAGCGCAATCGCATGTAAACACCTTACTGGCAAATGTATGTAGGTATGTACGTACAATATATAAAGCGCAGGTACCGTTGTTGAACGAATAATATTTTCCGCCGTACGATTCCCCGCGATATTTTGCCTTTTTCGTAATTCTTACCTCTCTAATTGGTATTAATTAATTAGTGCCACAATACGCGCGATAACTCGCGGTAGTAAACGCGATCGCTCACCATATATCTTTATGCTAATTGTCTCGCGGTATAATAATTACGTAAATTCACTATGAACAGCGTTTATTTCTGAATACTTCCCATTTTTTGCACAGACAAGAAATCTCGATCTTTATTAGGTATATATATATACCTACCTACCTATTCACCGACCATGACTTGAGTAAAATCGACACCCTAATCCAAAACCCAACGCCAATGATCCTAGTCTTCGATTTGCATTTGAGTGACCATCGCTTGGTCTTCAGAGTGAAGTTCTGAGCAAACTTTAACTTCAAATAAACATTGCGCAATTATGACCAGGTCTTACGAGGGTTGTCAAGCGTGGCTTGGCGTTGTAACATACACATATATCATATATGTATAACGTACATGCATGACCGGCAGATATACGCACACTGATGTAATATTGACATGTGTGAACCGATGTCGATGTATCGTCGCACACGTGGATACGTGGCATGGTTTCTCGCTGGTGATCACCGTGTGGGTTCCTCACACTCGTAGCCAAAACGCGCGTATTGGTAGATTGCGTACGCGGCGCACCCAAGGCTCACTTTGTCACCGAGGCCTCGATCGCCTGCTCGCATACCCATTGGCGCCGACGATGCCATGCTACTATCTCCTTCCGATATGCCTAGACAAACCCAGATATGGACCAGATACAATACCCCCGCTACTCCATAGACTCAATTTTTAACCAAGGTCAAATCTCACGAGAGATTACTTTCATCATTTTTGGATTCGCCATGGAGTGCGATCTCTGGAATCAAACGTACGAATTCACTCGATCCAACTAACGATCTGAAAAGTGAAGATAAAGAGTGTCAATATGAAGGATTCGGAGCTAGAATAGCCTAAAGGCCGAAGCACATCAAACCTCATAAGCCATAAGCATAAGCAGAATGCTAAAGTCATAGATATGGATACATCATGAGTGATACTTGGGAAGAAATGCGCATGCACTGTGGCATATACCTTCGGCTTATGGCTTGTGGAGTTTGATGTGCTTCACAATCACTCTCAAGTAACGTCGTGGATAAGGTACATTACGAATGGCTTTGCATTGGTTAAAATCGAGCTTCATCGACAATGTGGCTTGGGCTGCTCTGGCACAGAACTTTTAACATGTTCCTGGTGGTTTCTCAGCCGATATAGCAGCTGAAGGATATGACTTTGATGGACAGAGTGGACTTAATCCGAGGGATTTTTTGTGAGATGAAATTAGCAATAGGAGTGTATACGATTATTGGAAATAGAATTAGCTCGCCGCCACTGCGTCCGTTCGCGGAGCGTTCGCACATGACAACGCGCGTGCCTTTTGCCGTGAGCCAAGGAGCAGCGGCTCACCACCGGGACACCACGGTGGCAGTCAAGGATGGCCGCCAACTTACGACTCACCTACGGGCCACCGTGTCGCAAGAACGTGAGTCGGATTCTGTCTAGGCAAGATGATTGCTATAGTCGAAAGTCAAACGTCGAATAGGTGAGTCGGGGGCCGAGTGATCAGTTACAAATTTCAGACCCGAACCGATCGAATAAACAAGATATTACATCAAGAAGAACCAATACCGATGTCGGATAGTTTGCAAAATTTTTCAGGTATTGTGGAAGAAATCAGCATACAGCAAAATGAGGCGGATTTCCATCCAGCCTTAATTGGACCGTATCAACGACGGGGCACACGTATTCCAGTTTAGACTCGAGACCTTTTACCACCGAGACATGGTAGCGTCTTGTTTGTTAGCTAACTGACACGAATGCGAACCTGGTGGCGTAGCTGGTGCTGCGAGTATTGCGTCATCGAAAAACCAGAACTGCGTAAATGTCTCTGGGAAATATGGGCGGGAGATATATTTCTGAAAAAAGTAATCGGCATGTCTTGCTTGGGCAGGGGTAATGATCGTTCTCTGCAGGACATGTCTGACCAACGTATGTACCTACAATTGAGCTTTTCAGAGGTTATTCAAATTCGGAATTCTCTAGTTTTCGAAATGCCAATTCTCAAGAAGAATATTCGGCATGAAACGAGTCGTTTCCAAGAATTTTACCAAAAAACGTATATATACTTACGATATTTTATTATTTACCTAGCCTCGGTCAGCGCGAAGAACACACTCGACTCTGTGCGAAATAAAAATCAATTTCTTGAGCCAGTACGGCTATTGAAAAATTTTCAACCGGGTTTGTATACGTACGTACATACCTACGCGGCAAACTCAAGAACCAGGAAGTATCGTCTCGGCTACCTTGTCCCTGTGCTGAGATGGCCGAGCAATACACCTCACACACATACACACCCATACATACACATACACACACGAAACACAGGTAAAGATCATAGAGACTAAAGTACGCCTCTACCATATCAGTACAGCTCGTTCGATATTCTCATACGGTGCAATATTCAGCTACGAACTTCTTCATCGACACGGTGCAAAGATCACACCGTTACGAACGTGCCATAGCAATAAGATGACACAACGAAACTCATCGTTTCTGCGCATTTATTTAGCAAATTTTCATAAATTAAACGTAGGTATTCCTTTTTAAAAACGTGTTCATTGATAACGGTCCATCACCATTCCGGAGTTTGTCGCTATCACTATACGTCATGTGGTATCTGCAGTGAATGGTCACACTTCGGTATAGAGAGAACAATAGCAGGTTGGCAAGTTTGATTGCCGGGTAATCTCGCGTTTCGTCCATCGTTTTTTCGGCTTTTTTTTTTTAATTCATTTTTTATTTTTTATTTTTTGGTAGTTACAGGTATTTGTACGCAACGCGAAGATACTAGTGTGTATTCGAATCGTTGACCAGTCCTCGAGGTACGCGGTCGAGGGAAGAGAGTGTGGAGCGTATGCAACGTTGCGTCAAATGTTGTGTTTGTTTTATTAATGCGGGCCGGCCTTCAGCTTTCAACTATAACCATACGCACTGTATACCTGCATGATTAAATATGTTACGTGGCCAGATATAATATACCTGTATACATTTATCTATATATAGATATACCCGTTTTATATATATACAGTAGAACCCCGATTAACCGGGGTGCTCGGGACCGGAGGGTTCACGGATAATCGAAAGTACGGTTAATCCAAATTATACGTAGATCTTCATTTCATATGTAGATATTTACAATGTAAATACATTTATGAATGTTTATAGCTTCCGGCTCAGAATCAATTGCGTTTGGTATTAATACTTTACTCCTGTTTCTTGGAATGTCAAGTTAATTTCGTTCGCTCATGACTTTTTGTTCGATTCTCTCCTACCATTTTAGCGCTGAAAGCGCCACGGTTAATCCGCTCCCCGGATAACCCAACCCCGGTTAATCGGGGTTCCACTGTATATATATATATGTATATACCGGGTTACCAAGGTGTGGGTAAATATTTTCAGACCAAGTAACTCTCGATGTAGTAAAGTACCTAACCAGGTAGCTCGATATACACACCGTCGCAGTTATATCTAGTATAAGATCTGTATAATCCTACCGAGTGCAATGTATTTTAATATAAACGTTATCCATCTCCTTATAATAATTAAAGTCCTAATTAATGACGGGAGCTCGTTAGCCGTGAATAGCGGCTCGCGTTCGTGGAATGATGCAAAACGACGAAAGTATGTATGTACCTACTTGTAGACGCACACGTACAGGCTATAACGGCAACAAATTGACGCCGAGAAAGAAGAGTAGAAAAAAAAAAGATAAGAAAAAAACCACTTTTGTTTATCGGTTCCAATTGCCGAGGGTCTAAATTGACTTCCGTGTATGTATGTACCTACCTATCAATCTGCAGATTGTCGACAGTGATCAATTTTTTATCTTCGAAAGATCGACGATCCTATTTCAATTGATTAATACGAAAGAAGAATCGATTCCAGTAGCTTGTACTTTTATTCTTCTACAATCTGCTTCAGGTGGCTTGTTTAATTACCACAACGTCCTTTCTTGTAAGTAATAGCGACTATGAAAGAGAAGGAAAAAAAAAGAGAAAAAAAAAACAACACACAGACAACGCGTGCTTCGCACGTATACCCGTGACGACTGACTGTCAAAATTTAAGGTAAACTAGGGAAGGTCGTACTCGTCTTTAATCTTCGTGAGTATAAAACGAGCCTCTTTTATACACGAAGAAGGCGACAGTGTGCCTGCAAACGACTCAGGTCTTGTGGATGTGGTGGTCCAGGGAGGCAGAAGGGGGGGGGGGGGGGGGAATCCAGGAGACCAGTTCTGTCACAGAGCCGCTCCCAAGTCTCAAGTCCAGCTAGTCTCCAGATCTCTGTCGCCTAACGCTGTCAACTGTGAACGCCTTGACAATTTCAACTGGCCATCGAAGCACTACGTTTAGTATAATATACAAACTCGGTTTGATACTAACTCGCTATTTGCTAACAAGATTGCCGACTCATTATTCTCAACTTTAGGGAAAAAAAATGCATTTTTCCTGTTTTTTTTTTTTTTGTCGCGGTGGAAAAACTGCCGATTTAATTATACCCCAAGCTATATCTGCAGGACTCCGCGTTACGTGCGCAACTTCTTGCCGGTTTTTCTTCTTCTTTTTCTTCTTCTTCTTCTTCAACTTATCTTAAAATTCCACGATTAGGTACATACATGGGCGAGTTCTTCTGGACAAGTAGGCGCACCTATTCCAGCTGCTAATCTCTTATACCTTCCACCTTACACCCTGCAGTGAAACGAACAGGTTGCGCCTCGTTGCACAATATCACTCCGATGAGTAATGTGCTGTATCTCAGATATATATCCTGCGCACAGTTTTCATACAGGTTGTTCGAACCTCGACTCATGTCTTCTCGATATAATTCCTCCGACTTCGTCGCAGTGGGCACAGCGGTCAACGGTAGGAGTAAACAGCGTGACTCAGGTAAGGAAAATCCAGATCCGAACAGACAGTAACAGACTTTCAGTTCAAGATAGGAGTTGTAAAAAAAAAAAAAAAAAACGTTGGCAGAAGAATCTCACTGCCTATTGTTAAACATGCGAGTTTATTGAACAAATGAACACGATATATTTATGAGGCGATTTTGATGAATGATCGAACTCGTTAGCAACCGCATAAAGTCGTTAATTGCATTCATACGTCTCGGCACCTGAGCCCGGGAAATTAAGAACTCTGTGGTCTCGTGTTGCGCAATATATTTTTACGGTGATTGGGATGCCCGGTTATTTTCCTTCAGATAAGTGTATAGATAGCCACTTCCGATTAACCTCGCAGGTTGTCCGCGTCTCTGATCTGAAACGAGATAACGTCGTCTTCTCAATTCCATCCTTCGGTGGTGGATCCTCTTCCACGGCTAGCCACTGCAGCTAAGAGATCGTGTCTTATACCGTGAGCTTTTAGACTATCCATTCTTCAGCCAAGCAACCCTTTCCAATCACTGATTCAAAAAAAAATTTTTTGTCCAATTTTTAACGCTCTATTAGATATAACGAATCGCACGCGACTACTGTCGGGATAGTGTAGAGGTGTCGTACTATAACCGTGTGAACTTGAGAAAGGAACGTGCAAATTATGGCTAACTAGACTCAACAGTAGGTTTCGCAATATCTGCCAAGAGGAATGCGTTTAACGCCTACAGGTCGCCTCTAGCTGTGTCAGAACCTTGAGGAAGAGCGTTGCAACATAATCCTTTGAATCTCGGCCAACTGCCACTGTCATATGTATTTGTCGACGTGTATATATAAGGCCGGGACTTATCTCATACCGGCCTCTATATATACACGTTAGTGTAATAATTTCCTATTCGCAAAACCAGATTTTTATTACCCGCACCTTTATACCTATCCAATTTCGATCTCCGCGATCAACGGGCTGAGTTATGAATTATTACGCGAATCTCGACAGCTCTCCATAGTTTAAGTTTGGATGTTGAATGTACGAGGTCCATTCCATGCGTTGTAATAAGGGAAAAATTAAAAAAAAAAGAAATAAAATCAAGGGGGGGCAAGTCGACGAGAGACGGTAGCCGCGTCGGTTGGGTCCGGTAGGCAGATATAATAGATGATGCCGCTTGTCCGGTCGAATGTCCCGTGTCGATTCAACCCTTATCTGAAAGTATCGGACCTAGTTAACCGCGTGCTCCAGCACTAGATCAACGACAACTTTCGGCAGCCTCTTTCATGTATACGATCGGGGGCCACCTTCTAAAGACCCGAAAGCCGCCAGCCTAACAAAATAGAAGATATCAGACTTCGGGGGCCCCGGGTACGAAGGAAAGGAGAAACGGTTTCGTTTGGCTTGCCTTGGCTTCGACTCGCCGCCCCTATACTGAACTGGTGCCGGCGCAACTCAGACGGAAGATGAGAAAATCGAGCAAAACTAAGCCAAGATAAAATGGCGAGTAAGGAATTTGGCGTAGGGCTGTAAATATTACAAAGTGACGCTACGGAGAACGCGGGAGCTTCTGCAAAGGGCCCAACGTTGGGCCCCCTCAATACCCCGGGGCATCCCGGGGCGAGGAAGGAAGCAAGGGGATCCAGCAAAAGAGCTCGCGGGGACAATGCGCCAAAGACCGAAAGATAGTCGGACGTGAATTACGTCCAGGAGAAGATATTCGGCACTGTCCACGATGGGGAGTCTACTCGGTGCCCGGAGGATCGCCTTCGAGAATAAAAACGTGTCCGACTTAATCGAAGGGGACTTCGGCTTCAGGGTTGGTTACAAAATTCAAAAGTATCGAGGAAACAGCCACGCGGTCCAGATTCTCGTACGCATCGCACCTGCAAAGAGGGAGTCTAAAGTCTGGCGCAAGTCACACTATAATTTCCACGCAATTGTCGTTAGATTTTGTAATTTCAAACCCACGCAATGAATCGGCACTTAAATTTCAAATCTGATTGACATCTGTCAGAATTCTAAATGAAATCAATCGAGAATAAATTACGATCTAATCCAGCCGGGATCGGAACGAAGTAGTACGTCATTCTAAGCTGGTGCGGAAAATTCTCTAGTCTCATTAACTAGACCATTGCATAGTTTTATTATATCCGTTTCATTCGCGAGAGGAAACGTGACATCTGTCTATTGATCAATTCCATCTGATCCATGATCGCTATAATACGTCTACAAAAACAAGAATCAATCGGCAATCAACGTAACTCGATTTGCAGCAATGGGTATGATTAATACGAGAATACATCGTACCGCACTTGTCCATTTACACCTACTACGCAATTTGCATTATTACAGACTCTCAGTGATGAAACGAGAGCTCTTCTAGTTCCGTTCACCTCTCTAGATTCGGCTAACCTTTATTCCTACCACAACGTTTGATCAATTGTACCCCGATATCGGAGCCGAATTCTGGAACTAGGATGTTTCGGGGTCGAAAGCCTCACGGGTCGTCAAAGAAATTGTGGAAAGTTGGCTGGTGAACGGAAAGAGCGAGGATGCCAGCGGATGAGACGATGAGTTAGAGAGAAGGCTACGAGACTGAGACTTGAGACTTGGAAGAAAGAAGTGAAGAGGGGGCAGTTCGGTCAAGGGTAACCGCGAGGGCTCCGGTGCCTGGCCCTTGGCCCCGCGGGGCACGTTTAACTCCAAGCTTCAGACGTTGGGGCCTGAACAGATCGCGCGGGGGCCCCTAAGGTGGAGGGCGTAAGTCGCGTTGTAAAATCTACGAGGTATATAAGTAACCCGGAGATCACTTTCAGGATTGGATAAAAATTATTGGTGCGAAAACGAGTCCCCTAAATATCTGCAATTATATCGCGTAGGTACTACGTCCGACTCTTAATAATGCCCCGTGTAAAACAACGATAATTCCATCTCTTCCGCATATAAAATGCAGCCAGCATAACCGTCTCGCTTTTCATCTCTCTCTCTCTCTCTCTCTCTCATTCTATCTGTCTATCTCTTTTTCTCGTATATAAAAGAGATCTGTATGAAACCGAGAGGAGATAGTATACTTATACCGATGCGGAGGTAACAAGCAAGTCATTAATTATATCTCGAGTAAACACGGCTGAAAGAAGCTCGAGTAAGTAGGTATACACCGTATAGGTATTGAGTATGAACCTCTATACCTATATACCTGGATCTTAGTGGGTATAGACTTCACTAGTAGGTGCAAGTATCCCATGAAACACGCACACACTAAAGGTGGGTTTTATGTACTAGAGACCGAGTGATCAGCGGGATCCCAAGCCAGGTTGTCGATAATTTATCGCGAATAGATTATGCAACAAATCGCGATTGAGCTGGGGGTGGTGGGTCAGAGTTTTTCTCACCTTTACACGTGGATCATATATGAAGATGGGTAACGTGCTGCACGGGTAATATTATCCTGATCGTTCCGTGTCAGGACCCAACCTGGAAGATCGCGAGACCCAAGACTCGGAACTTCGGACCTGATCAGGTCGCTAGAGCCAAAGGTATAGGGTATATCTTTCAGTTCTAGACGAGTTTTGCTTTCAGATTGCCGTACGGCGTGGGCCGTAAGGCCCAGCGGCTCTTTCGTCTTTTTCCTTTCGTTTATTTCTAGCCATAATTTTTTTTTTATATTATTTATATTATTTTCTCTATCCTCTTGGGTGCCCAATTAAACATCGTACACGAATACCCACCAGCCCACGAGGCTTTGAATCCAGTACTATTCTTGCGGTGCAGCCGAAACCTGCCGAAAAGCCAACCACGACCCGTTGCACTGGCAAAGATCTGGAATCGGAAATTGATCGCCGTGTCGCAAGCCCTGAACCCGTTCAAAAGCTATTACATTATCCTATTACCACGTTAGCGAGCAGGTAGGTACCAACGTTTTTCTCACTCCAACTTTTATTTTTCTCTGTTTTTTTTTTCACTCCGCAATGGAAGAACTATTTGACTTTACTGCTGCAAAGTGATTCGCCTAACCGCAGCTACCGCAGACCGCAGACCGCAACCTCTCCCTCGAAAATGATGGTAGCTAAAGTCCTCGTTGTTGTTAAACCTGGTAGCAGTGAAACGTGTTGTATGATCGACGATCTCTTACGTTCAAAGTACGTTTTAGGACACGCGTAAACGAGCGACAGGTTAAATTTGAAAAAAAGAAACGAACCAAAAAAAAAATTGAAAGATATAAATTTCCCTGTTTATTCGTTCATCATTTCTATAGCTATATAAACCAGCAACAACTCGGTTGATCTTTTTTTTTTTTCTTCTGTCATATTTCATGCCAGCGAGACGCACGTTGCGTCGCACGCGGCAGATGAGACGCGACGAGACGAGATGAAACGAGACGAGACTGGCGTCGTGGTTTAATTAATTTCGTCAGAGTACGTAATTTCGTTTTGCTGACTATACGTATCCGTAGAATCGACCAAGTATGTACATATATCATGTATATAAGTTCCAAGGTGTATCTAGATGCGATGTAAGTTTTCTGGTAGGTGAGCAATAAGTATCATATATCCATCCCCCCCGCGCGATGTTAACGCCTTTCATTCCAAGTAACGATGTCTACAAGTTAGCACGAGGGTATCCCCGATGTTAATTAATTATTATTTACCGATCAAGTTAACAGCTATGAAAATTGATTTCTGAAACTATCGTTAAACAAGTTTCGTTTCAACTTTAGGTATACGAAGCGTCACTGACGTATATATATATATATAGGTACGAGGTACCTATATGTGCGTCAAAACTATTCCTCGATATTTTTCACTCCTTATGAATAGAACACACTGCAGAGAATATCCGACATCCCTCAGGTCAAAATGCCACCTTTCTAAACATTCATCAACTACAAGACCCATAATTTTCAAATACACAAAGGATTCATTAAAAATCTAACGATAATTAACGAAACGTTCAACGAGTAAACTAAACTCAACACTCTGCTTGCTCGTAAAAACTCGACGTTTAATACAGCTTTATTATGTAAAAGAAAGAGACAGTGTGACTTAATCACAATGAAATAACGCGTTCCGAGTAAATCAGAAACCTAGGCGCGAATCGTTTTTCTCTTACACGAAAATATGGAGAAAAAAAAGATGTCTTATAATTGTAAGACGAGCATATGTGTATATGTATAGAAAGAGCGGAAGATCGGGGTATACGTATAAGTATAGTATAGTAGGGCCCTCCGAATGTTTCGGGCCCAATGTAGGCGGGGGGGTTGTGGGGGGCAAGGGAACGAGAAGGGAGAGGGGGGGACGCGAAGGGGGCAAAGAGAAGACAGGTGATGCTGGGCCCCGGGCAGAAGATACACAGACGCAGGTTTACGCATCGTGCCCCCCCCCCCCCCTCCCCCTTACACACATGTACACGAGACACGATTTTAACACACGTGCAAAGGTATTTTAACACGCGGCATTCCTGTTGTCGAGAGACCGGAGATGGTTCAGCTGGCAACGTGGCTCACCGCGAGTGTAAGGCTCCGGTCAAACGGGACAACTTCTCCTGCCACACAGACCCAATAGCTCCCTCTTTTTTAATCGATTATTTCATTTTATTTTTCTACTCTTTTCATTTTACTTTTTATTTTTATTTATTTATTTTTTTCCAAACTTCAATTTTATACTTCGACCAGATCATCGTCTCGTCCCCCACCATATACTACCATCCATACCTTACCAGGATTGATTACGTTTCAGATTACATCGATACCTTCAAATACACGTTCTACAAATCCTCAGTAAAACAGGATCCAAAAGTTCTGCGCGATTATCAATTTTTCGTCATTTAGTACACCCGGGCTATAACATCGATATTCGGACAGCCGATCTATCGTTGAATCAATGGACATGGAACTCCAGTTTTCTGTATAATCAGGACCTGACTATACACTCAGAAAAAAGTATCGTTGAATTGACAAAAATTTTACTGAATCGACAACTAATTTGGTAGAGTTATAGCCAACATAATGTGGAATTGATGTCAAAAAAAAGTTCTGTCCGCCAATCTTAGTTGAATTAACATAGCAAAAGAGTTTCTCGATTGTTGAACAGAATTCTGTTAAATTGACAAAAAATCGAAAAAAAAAAAATGATTTTTGTTGGATTTGGCAAACTTGTTTTCTGAGTGTGTAGCAAATGATGATTATTCGTCCTTTGGCTACTTTGAAAATGAGCAACACAAGCAAGTACGTAATTGATGTAATTTTCAATCGGTAATTTACATCTTGCCAAATGTGCACGCGTTTATTGAGCTGCACAAAATTCTCCGCATTGCATGGTAGAGCTCGAACGCGCGGTACATAATTGATCTTGTACACGAACTGATGGTAAGAAGAGATTTTGCACATACGGGGGCCTACCGCACCTTGACTCGGCAAAAAGGAATCTCTGGATTGTTGAACAGCGTGTCGCTATTTGTTCACTAAATGCATTATTGTCCATTATTCGAACTACAAAAAATATCCACTTTTACTTTCCGTACATGAAACGCTAATTGCTACGATTCTATAAACGTCTGGAGCGATTCAATCAACCGGTTCATTTCGTGGTCGTATTTTAGAAAAACTGCTAATCTCAATGGAAAATGAAAAAAATCATCAGCAGACTTCGTGCCAATTTCGTTCGCAGAACTTCACCAGAATTTTTTTTCATCAGCTAAAGTAAAAAAAAAAAAAAAATGAAAATAAACTTACGGTTTTGGTCGGGTTTTCTCGAACCGGTCCGACTATGCGATCGTTCGAAATTCCATCGCATCCGCCACACTGATCCCTTCACACTACTTTCGACTTAGCACTTTATTCGCACTGATCTCTCTGGGTCCCACTGTTAGACTAGAAACTTTAGATTTGGGAAACTCTTTGCGATACGACTGACTGTTGATGTAGCCGAAGGTGTCACGTGTGCGTTCGTGTATTCATGTGTTGTCTTGACTCGCAAGGGTCAATCGTTTGAAAGTGTGGTTGAATGTGTGGCGAGTGGACGCGGACGACAACAACAACAACAACGACAACAAAAAAAAAAAAAAAAAAACTTCGACAGACACAATGCCCATTTACATGCGCACACAATTACTGCAGGAGAAACACGATGAAGGCGAACGATACAGCCGAGAAACGGACTCAACGGAGGTACACCCCTCTGACAAATACACAATAATACACTTACCTGAGACAGGGACACGTCGCGTACCCATATATTCTATATAAAGACCATTTTACGTTTAGGAAAGAACTGGAGACCTTCCTGAAGACGACGTTGCAAACCACATGAGAGTGTACCGCATCGGTTCGAGACGATCGGTGAAAGCAGCAGCTCCGCTATTCCGACGACTTCCTACTGGCTGTAGGTACGTTAAAATTTTCAAATTTTGTATAGTTGGTTATATTTACACTTTGTATTTACTTGCTAATAAATTAAACTACCAAAGATACAGAGATTTGTTGTATTATAAATACATATGTTTGTTGGTAAAGCCATTTTCGTTAGCTTGATCTACGAAATGAACAAAAAATAAAATCGACAAATCACACAACCGGATGACGACACGTTACTTTGGATATTTTTTTGCACAATCTCAAGAGTGTATGTATAGCAATTGACGAAAACATTATTGGCAATACGATATTCTCGAATAATGGTGAGGAATTTGTATAACTGTGTTGAAAAAGGTATTCCAAAGCAAAAAAAAAAAAAAAAAAAAAAGTCCATAAAAGATTTCTACAGTCGCCTGCAGAGTCTTCGAAGCTGTATGCGAGAAGTAAAAAACAGGTCTTTGGTCTCGAAATCAGAGTCTCTCCCGTCCATATCTTTGGTCAGCGAACGATCTTCTAGCCCGATTACTTACCTGCGAGCTTCGAACGAGGCGTCCATTTCCAAGGTGAAGAAAACGATCTCGAAAATAGAACGTGGACGAAAGACTAATACGAGGCAAAAATAATTTAGTCAAAAACCAAAGGTGTTATATTCGAAAAAATGGAAAATCCAGAATTCCGAATTGTTAAAACTTCTTTCAAGGATCATCGCAGAGGTAGTCGGTCTTCATTTCGCAAGGTGTACGAAGTCTTCTTGTATTACACTCCATCATCGAACATAAAGGTATTATAAAGGTTACAGTTGTAAATCGCGTACGCAAGAAGCGATAAAACGCAATTCGACGTGCGGTGGCTACCTGGAACTTATATAGCTTGTAGGTAAGGAAAAGCAAGTCAAGTCGATCGAGCCATGAGGCGAGTCGAGTTTGTGGCGAGACTGGCCATGCGGACGGGAGGGATCAATTACTATCGCTATTGAATAATAATACAATGCGAAGCCACGGAGTGGTGCGCGTTGTACCCGGCGCGTATGAAGTCGGGCTTCATTCATTCGTTCATTCATAGGGACACGGTGAATGGCTTGGAGAACCGGGCAATGGTTACTCGGACTAAGGAACGAACGAACGGACGGACGGTCTCCTTTCTGATCCACCGGACCCAGTCCGGATGATTAGCTATATAGATACGCTTGTCGCCTCTTGAGAAAGTACAAACGCGGTTGTTACTCTCTAACAATAAAGAATTCGGACAGGCTCTTTTTATCGGAACGAAAAGGCGTGTGTGATGGAACAAGCCTCTCCTCTCTTGTCGTATCTTACATACTGAAGGCTTGATCAACGACGGGGAATCTGACGTCACAGGTAAGTTTATAAGCCCAATGACGTCATCGGATCATTACGTTCACCGGCTCAGCAATGCTGCAGGACTCTCATTCGCCTCGTATCTCACAGAATTGCTCAACTAGCACGCCACTTGCGGTGCGGTATTTTTCATTTTCTTTTTCTATTTTCTTTTTTTTTTTCCTTTCCCCTCCCTTCTCGGTTGATCTTTTATCCCAAGATTTCTCTAATGAACTGGTCAGACCGACGGGTCATACGCGGGGTAATCGCCTTAGAATCAAAAGTTGTGTTCGCTTTCCTTCTACGGCGTAGTTATAGCTGACGGGTAGCCTAAACCTGTCCAGTGGCCGTCTGTGAGTCGTCCACACTTCGTCATATTCGGTATATACTATGAACCACTGGGATTTGAATATCATTTAAACCCTAGGGATAAAACCGGCAGGACTCTGTCTTACCGCAAAGTTGACCCGGTGACCTGAATTTCTGCACAGCATCCTGTCGTACCTGCGCACCCGGATTACCTGAAGCTCGAGATCGGCAGCCTAGGATTCAAAATTTTCTTACCTCTCGGGTTCCGGCTGCTGCAGTGGCATCTGCTCTGAGCCAAGGACGAAACCTACGATGTAGATTCAAAAGATCTTTTACCGACCCTTGCGATTTTTTTTTTCGAAAGCAAGAACCTCTTTGGAAATTTGTAGATGTCGTTACCTGCGTATATTTTGGATGAATAGTTTGGTACATTTTGATCTAGTAGTGGTTAAAATTTCGGGTTCTGACTCTAGGGCTCACGAGTCGTTGCAGACGGAGTAAAACGTTCGCATTGTACGTCAGGCCCGATACGTGAAGGAACGCGGTGGTCAAACGAATGGTTCGAAGACTAACGTAACGGACGGAGGTTGAGGCTGACGTTTAATTGCCCCGTTTGACCTCAGGTTTGACTTATTCAAGTATTAGAGAAATCAATTTCCAACGACAGCGATCGATTAGACGAAAAGACGAGAAGGGCATAAGTCGAGACAAGACCGAGACAAGACAAGCGTGAATTCTTTTAACATCTGGGTCAAGGACTTGACGGAAAGGAGTAGGGCCCCTATACATACTGCAAACAGCGATCCGAAGGGGGGACCGGGGGGCCCACTATGGGTAGGTCTTATTCTAGGTCTGACGCAACCGCGACGTGACCCAGTATTATTTTCAGTCCTTAAGTTCTTTCCTGACCTCGCCCTTGCCCAGTAGGAAAAACTGTATATAATAAACCCTGCATCGGGGCTGAAAAGTCGAGTGGGATCGTCCCGTGGTCAGATTACCAGATAACACGAACCGAATCTCTCGCTTGTCCAGCATCATTCATCGAATTCTCTTTGGGCCTTAACCGGGCATTATAACGACGCAGGTCATCCGGGGCGATAACGGATAAGAGATTGTTTCTCCGTATATAGCGGGCATGAATGAATCTCGAGAGGAGAAGAAACAGAGAAAAATAAGAAGAAGAATAAAAAGACAAGGAAAGAGGGGAAAAAAAAAACTGAGACCGGGCCCTCGAGAGTGTGTTTAAATATAAATTAACTCCAGCACCGTAGAACTTCATTCATACCCCCGTTGCAGCATACCTGCCGCATTCATTCTGGTTAAATTAATGTCCCAGGTATTATTCTCCTTAGCTCCTAACCAACGCCGGTATAAGAATACTCGAGAATATAATTAAGCCGGTATCATTGCGGCGAATGAGTTGTTACCTGCAAGCTTGACCTGGGATGAGTTTACGATGAAAGTCACCACTTTGACACGAACTGGAGCGGAGTCATTTTAACATGATAAAAATCAAAATAAAATATACCTACCTACTCCAAGAAATCTATTCTCGGCGTATGTTATAGCGGCGCCTTGAATTCGTTCATGGAGAAAACTGCGTGCGTTATACCTGCGTATATGTATACATATATGTATAGCAGGGGACGAAAGGTGAGCGAGTAAAAATCTTTCCATACAATAATTTTACTTCACGGCCTCCACGTGCGGATGAGATAAAATTTCGTCACGTATGAAATGAAGAAGAAAGAAAAAAAAAAAAGAAAAAAGAAAAATCATCATTGAGTCGCTCTATGTGGATATGGATACGTACGCATCGGGCCAATTACCTCAAATATTGTGACACGGATTAGCGCCTTGCTGGATTTGCATGATATTTGCATAATTTTTGTTGCATCTCGCGATCTCGACAACCGATACCAATGACGTTATTCGACGTGACCCCGTCACATTTGCCACGGAGACGACGTCTCCCTTGGACCCCGCAACTTGACTGTATATTATGATTCCTACTCGATCCTCCGACGAAACCGACGACGATGACGATGACGAGGATCGGGCCCAGCGCAACTTCGAGACGATGCCCGCGTGCGCGGCCCACGCGCTTCGCTTCGCCTTCGAGCCTTCGAGTCGCACAACTGGTTTTTTTAAACGCAGCCAACGACGATGGCTACGCTCCATTCTTCTTGACCGTTTTTTACCGTTCCTTATAATCGCCAGTCGTGGCCACCGCCGACTCACCTCACTCTCCTCTCTTCTCTCTATTCGTTCTCTCGTTCGCGCGAATTCTTCCATGCTATTCAAGATCTCTCGCAATTCTCGAAGCTTTTTCGTCATTCTTCAAACCCAAAGTCGAATCGGGCATTTAAGAAAAAAAGCTTTTTACTTCACCGAAAGTTTCACCAATGATTACAATTTTCCAAATACGATAGATAATCGATGTAATTATCTCCTCATCGCAAATGACATTCCAATAATGTATAAGGTAAGGCAGCTGAAGTTAGGATCAAGAAAGAATCAAAAGGATTATACTGGAATAGACGTTCAGTGAAACCGACCGAAGCTGAAAATAGTAAAACTCTGAGAGAATAAGTGACAAGCAAACAAATAGCGAATACTTGGAAGTTGTCCGGCATGGGTAGGTATATGAGAGGTCCTCTAGCGATCTAGCCGATTCGGGTCGCGACGGTCGTGCGTTTGTAACGATGTGTGGCGTGTGCGCGCGTGCGCCCGGTTGTGCCGTAACGCAGCTTGCTCACCTCAACCTCAACCTCTCTGACAACAACTTATGTACATACATATACATATCTATATGTTTAATATCCGTACACTCGTATCTCCGCTGAAAACTCCATGCATACCTGGTAACCACTTGGCGAAGACCATCGGATAATATGTCCAGCACACGTGCACATCATGTGTATTGCCGATGTTCACGACACGTGCGCGAGTAGGGGGTGGGATTTCAGTTCCGAATTCCAAAAATTTGGAACGGTCAAAGTTGCGGATTTATTTGAGACGCAATTTTGAGTTTCTAGAAACGCTAGAGTTCAGAAGTTGCAGGAAATTCCGAAAGGTCGATGCAGACAGCTCAAAGATATGAAAATTAAAAACTCGGAAAGTCCAGAAATCTGAAAATTTAAGAAAAGCTCGTAACAATGGTGTCGAATAAACGACGTTGCACAAGCGAATTCCGAGATTCGGATGTTTAGCTTTTGGAATTTTGAACCTTCGGTGTTTTTCGATTCGGAGTTTTTCAAATTGGCTACGTAGACTTCAGGGAAATAATCTTTCTAAAAACTGTGCAAGTCGGCGGTATAAAAATTCGGAATTTCGATCTTTTGCAGCTTTTCAAATTTCGAATTTCAAGCCCGTCCCACGAGTAGGTACCGAATCGGTCGTAAAGAAATTAAGTTCATTTCAATTCGTCTCGATGATACGGACCCTGCATTGTTTATACCTGCAGGACTGTGCGATGAAAGCTGCTACAGGAGTAATATATCTATATCTGGCTGAAATGACTCCTACTAAAAATCCCAGGACGAGTTATGTTGTTAAATCTTGTCTGAGCTCTATGTCAGCTGATATGAATCTCAAACAATCTCCAATGAGTTCTCATTATCGAATTTCAAAAATGAACTGTTATATCAGGTCTTAAATGATTTTCTGAAATCTCAAACGATATCTTATAATCAGAGAATAAAAACTTGAGTTTTCACCAGATCTCCACATTCTGAGTTTCACAGAATCATCTCCGACGTACGGATGTGTGTGTGATCAATTTTACGTCTGACGATAATTTGAGAACAAATCTACGGATTCCTATGACTTTCACGGTCTCAATTGATGTGGTTTTTCGTAACTCAGAGCTGATCAGATTCTGGATTCAATCGATCGACTAGTTTTCGAATAATTGAGCGAACAAAATTTAACAAAGAAAATTTTATAGTCATATCTCGAGAACGAATCAACAGATTTTGACGATTTTGATCTTCATCAATAGCATTCGCTCCAACTTAGATATGACTGAATTTTGAAAGAGTTTTGTATTGTGCAAACTCGGGAGATCTGCGCGGAAAGTTTAAGGGCTTGCCCATCATGTCCCTCCGATTTACGAGCTTGTTTCTGCCCGTGTAGGAGTCAGAAGCCGTAGATTAGCTTGTGATTTCGTCGTCGTGACTGGAGCACATTTTTACGTACGTATAAGTACGTTTTTCCCCGTTTTTTTTTTTTTGTTTTTTTTTTGTTTTTTTTTTTTTGTATATTGTGGTTGGGCCGTACGGCCAGTGGCACATTCGTACCGCCTACATCTAGTAGAATATTTCCATGAAATACGTAGTTGTCCGAGGCCTACGACCTCCAAAGAATATATTACAGCAACGAACGTCTGAAAGAAACTGAGGAAGGAACAACTTCCAAAATAGTGTCCATATAGGAGCAATAGATCAGAACGTGGTACACTCGCCTCGTAAAAGCTAGCGACAGGTTCCTAAGGTTAAGTATGTTTTATAACACGCCGCGGGTAACAAGATCGTCATATCTGACTACTACCTCGAAACGAGTTTCAATCCGCGAGTCGCGGGTACTTGCCCCCGCTTTGCGAAAACGTACCTATACCTACCTACCTACCTACCTACCTACCTACCTCACCGCGACCACGCGGATCGACAATTTAACTTCCCTTTTACGGCGCTAATCGGATTAATATCAATTCCAGTATAACAATATTCTCCGCTCCCTGCTGGTGGGTACGAACCACCTACCAACCAACCGCAAACGTACCTACGTAGGTACGTAATTTTTATCCCCCTTTGCCATAGAGTGGAATAAAATTAATATAGGAACGTGTGCGTGTACCGCGTGCGGTCAACGCGGAAACAAGTAGACTATCACGGGGTCGTATGTACACGTACTACGTGCGAGAGAGGGACCGTTCTTCGTCGAATAAAGGGCCGGGGGAATTAGTGGTCTATTCAATTATTGTAATTTACTTCTCAAACACAAACAGGAGAGAATTCCGTCCTCTTGTTCAGAACCGCGCGCGCACGGTGCGTTTACCCGAGTCTATAGTACGACGTCTCCCCGACTCTTTGGTCGTGTGTAAATTCCTGTGTCCTATGGTATACACGTACGTTTCGCCATACCGTTACGTATTACGTACGTACGTATTGCCGCGTGTTACGCTCGCCCCCGATTCTAACCCCCTGCACACGCGTAAGTAGTAACACGCGTAGTTCGGGATTTAGGATTCTCTTATTTGTACACGGACGTTGAATAAACGGCCATGAATAGCGCTCATTTGACTTGCTTCTATAAGTCATAGACAAACGTGTAATGTATTTAAACCCAGGGTAGGTACCTATGTACAACATACGCGGTGCAAAAAGGTACTTCATTCGAATCCGACTGTCCTCTCGGACTTGCAACAAGCTGAAGTTTTGAGTCAGAAAAAACAGGCGTGAAAAGAAAAAAAAAAAAAAAAAAAGGCATAATTTTCTAGTTGAAATTCATCCCACCGCTATTCGGTATCTCAGTGTCAAATATTAGCTGCCGGCAAAGTGTAACTTTCATAAAATTGACGAACCATCAGAACACGGGGCTAGTCGTTATACCTACATATGTATACCAACGAATAGGTCTGTGTATGGTCTGTCATCACGATCCACACCGAAGTGTGGCGTCACTCATATCTTCTCGTTCTTTTTATTATACCGCGGTCAATAGCTGTACGAAGTCAGTAATCAATACCACCGAATCCATTTAGCTTTAATTGCACGTTACACGTTAAGCTCAGAGTCGCGCAGTCCTGCGGTTTGCGGTTAACGCAATTGCCGTGTATATCATTCCGCAGTAACACCTATATACGTATATACCTGTAACAACATATTATACTCAATACTCGAGTACTGCAGAAGCTGGTTTTATTGACAATCTTTTTGGGTAAAGTTCGAGGCTGTATAAGGTATATAGTCGTTGATCGTGGAAAGGTTTGTGCTGTAACGTACATACGAATAGGTAGGTATAGTACAAGTATGTCGACGTATGCAAAAAACCGTTGGACGATCAGACAACAAGCAAGAAAAAAGGACTGGCGTATATCGGAGTTGGGATACCAAGAGAACGTATGAGAGAGAGAGATGAGAGAAAAAGGAAAAGGAAAAGAAGAGAGAAAGGTTATACCGCGCATTCATCGAAGAATGATCAATATAGTTCCTCCTGCAAGATGGGATGTATTTCGGTTGGACCCTAGTTTGAATAACACTGGAAAATTTCCCTAAACGGTTCCCGTCCAGGTCAGGTCTGGCTGGTTTGAATATTGCATAATAAAGGAAACACATTAACTCTCCGTCTACATATACCCCCTGTGCATATAAGCGCAGTGGATTTTTCGCACCGCCGGCCAAGGTGGCGGTGTCGAATGGTGAATGGGCCCGATGGCCCCGATTCCCAATTTCCGAACCCCTTATACCCAACTCGAACTTGATGGGGGCACCCCGTCAAATCTTTCGAAGGGAGCAAAACTACCTGCTCTACCTGTTGTGTTAGCCTACCTTAGGGGTTAAGGGGGTTCAGCCGAAGAGTGCTGCGAGGATCTGCAGGATGAAATGGTGTATTTGAAAAATGGGAATGATCAGATCTGGTGCAAGGGAATCAAGTATCTTCTATTGACGTGTCGTTGAAAAGGCCGGACGTTTCTGTAGCACCATGACGGGTCGACATCCTTCCTCGAGAGACAATTTAATGGATGAATGTACAGACGTCGTGTTCCGATCAGTGTATCGCACTGTTTCGATTACTTTTTAGATCTTTTCACTGACATTTCCACTCAGAACACTTTATCCGAACTTTGCCCATAACGTCTCTAAAGTGTATTTTACTCTGATCGCGGACGCGGGAATTTATGACTTGGGAACGATTTTTTTATACCGAATATAACCTGCAGCTGGCCTCTCTTCTCTGCTATCTCTAGTCACATTATTTTCTCTATAACGCGGTGCGTTAACGGGCTTGGATGCCTAAGAGTCGCGTGTGTAGGCCACGCGAGTATCCACATTCCATTCCACTGCTGCTGCTGATGCTGATGCTGCTGGTACTGCTGCTGTTGCTTTTCAACTCAGGAGTTGGGCCAGGGTCTAACTGTTAACGCACACGGCACACAACGACGGGGACTCACGCCTCTCAGCAATTTATTAGACACCCTGAGATAACCACGAATCCTAATAACTCGACTAACCATCGACGCACGCTCCGATCCACGTGCGAAAGAACTTCAAATAAAAATTGATCATCTTATCTAGCCAATAGCTCGTTTAATAGCAATTCATCCAAACACCAGTGCAGTATAAGTCGTTCATTCTTCTCCGAGAAGTTTCCGAGTGATAAATATTGAAATCATAGACGATGATGGTCACATTTTTTTATAAAGTAAGAGATGAGGAATTTGGAGTAGCTGGTGCAGGATCCAATGGTCTATCGACGGTCTGTTCAAATAAGTAAATGTAGGACACATACCTGAGGCTTTTCTTACCGGAAGGAACCCGAGGGATGGAGAAACGACCTTTTTCCATTTTCTTGCCTAAAAATGTAAGAGCAAGGTGGTGCCAGCTGAAGCGTGGCTCGTGCCAGGATAGCTGACAGGATCAGTGGCGATGCGGTAGTCGAGTGGCTGAGTGGCATCGCCTACCGTCGTCCATTCCATTCAGCAGCAACAGCAGGAGCAAGCAGCCCCCGACGACTACTCGGGAGTAACAGGTTCATAGATTAGCATAATCATTATGAAGCCTCGATGAATTATTTATCTGTTAGAAAAAAAGAGAAACAAACAAGTGTACTAACCCATACAAAGTGGTCCTTTATTTGGAGTGGCAAGGATCCTTCATCTTCCTTTACCTACTTCGTTTGGCCCACGATACGGTTATGGTTCTTGTCGCGGTTATTCTTCGGCGCACGCCAGCTCGAAACCTTATTTGCATATTGCGTGTAGACGTGCATAATGTTGCATGCGTATATATCCACATTGGTATCTATGTGTTGTATGTATATACCAAGTTGTGCTATGCACCACCATGACGATTTCACCTCTACATTTTGGACTTTGCATTCACTTTCGACCCTGCCACGAAATTATCTAACGAGGAAAACATTCGTTGCATATATTAATACCGAATTGATTTGATTAGATTTTTGGACGGGTTTTGACCCAATTTTTTTTTTTTTTTTTTTTTATTCTTCATTCGGTCTTATAGATGTTTGCCTTCAAGAATTTCTTATATCGTGGTTTCTATCCGGTATATAATGAAAATCACTATCTGTGACCCATTTGCAATTGTAATGAATGAAATTTTGTCATTGAAAAACCATAACTCGGAATAACTCACGGAGTATCAAAGTGTTTCGGTAAGACTCTTGTGGTTTTTTGTTGGTTTAATACGATAAAAGAGTTATTATCCCAGAGTGTATAGACTAATGTATACCTACATAGTTTTTGTGGAGCTATATAGCAGCGCAGATGGTCGCGTATACAGCCTACCTAGATCTAAGTTATTCACACTAAAAACAGCGCTGCAGCACGTGGCTGAATATAGTCAATGGAATTATTTTAATTCACTCCTATTAAAATCAAACATGTTTTATTTGAGTAGTCACGCGAGTCAAGTGTTCACCTGTTCAGGTTGCGTTAAATCAAACACCGTTTAATAAATCGTAGAATATGCCTTTCAGCGCGATTATTAATGCAATAAACGAGACAAAAAACGAGAAAATTCAATCTCCTCCAGATCGTCGCTTTTAGCCGGAAGCATTTTGTGTGTACATAAAGATCGTGGGAAACTATAGATATACATATTACATATATACCAGAATTATTTGAATATGTGATTCCGCCGATAGGTGGCTTGTAGAAAGCTGGAGAATTTTTGTCGGAGATTCGTTCGTTGGATAATAACCGTATAGGGCACGATGCTGTCTCTTCGATAAGTAACAGTTCTTCTACCTTTAACTTTATAGCCCCTATACCTACCCAGATTTGACGTCACGAATTTAAATGGACCGCCTTCCCACGATGATACATCCGAACAGCTCAGCTGAGACGATCCTGGCGAGTCCGTTATTCCGCGTTATAGGTATAAGATTTTTTTTTAACGGTTAAGGACGATCCACCCTTAGAGTAAAAGACCGAAGAAGGACTTCTTTCGGAAGGTTAGACACGGGCTTTAAAGTCTGAATACTCGAAGCCTTTGAAACCTCACTTGGCCGTTCGAAGGTTCGAAATACCCCCCATGGGCTGATAGGCAAAGCAGAGAGAGCAACTAGCGGATGAGTTTTCCCACAGCATCCGAGATTGAACCTTACGTGCTTTTATAAATCTCCAATGATCAGGGTTCGGGTGAATGTTTGAATAGGAAGAGCTCCCAGGTAATATGCATGTGCCTACCTGCGCATTTGAATATACCTGGTTCGTTGCATATTTAAATTAAGGGGTAGTTGGGTAACCCTTCTTCCGATTCTGGAACAATGACTGCGAAGGTACCCCAAGACCCTGTTGGACCCGGACACATCCATCCTTGCCCTCAGGTACGTGTGATTTTTATTTTGCATAGATCTCCATACGTTGTCCTCGCGGGGTCCAGGTATATACATCCTGGTCTTGCCAGACGGTGTCATCCCTATGGGAAAGTGTATGCAAACTATTGTGACCCCCAAGGTCCGGGGTGTGGAAGGTGCGCCTTGGAGAGGGGTAGCAAGGTGATGGGGTAGAAGCAGGAAGAGGGGAGGCAGTAGAACTGTGGAAGATCACATCCCATAGATAGATGATCCTGCGCGCTCTCTGAGGAAGCCTTACCTCGCGTTTAGCCCTTCCTTCCGCTTTTGCTTTTTATTCTTCATCTTCAACCCCCTCTTCGCCAAACATCGCGAGGACGCGCATACGTTTAAATACACTTATATACCAATACGTATGTGTATGTAGATGTAGGCAAAGGTGAACCATTCTCCTGCAATACGTATAAGGACGACCACTGCCCGTCAGCCCGCGTCCCCCGGTTTAACAATCCTTTTTCAAAAGTGCCATACCATTGTTAAGCAAAGCAACGGCCAAAACTGAGACGAAACGGTGGGGGTTGAACATTTTTTAACCGTTTTTACTTCATGAAACTTACGAGATTCACCTTTCGAACCGATTCATCGTTCGCCCTTTCATCGAAAGGATCGGAAACGCATTACTTCATCTCATCTCTCGTCATTGACGGTTTATTTCTTTTACACACTTCCCGCGATTCGGAAACGACCGTTGCAAAATTTACCCATTCCTACAGCGCCGTGAATTTACTTTTCTTATTCGATAGTTCAAATTCTCGCAAGTTCATCATGTACCCTCAAGTTTTGACAAATCCCCCGACGATGGAACTTTTTTTCTACTAGTTAGTACGCAAATTCATACTTACCCAATTGTTCCATAGAATTTACTCCTGCAATTGCAGGGATTCGGGTTCCAGTTGAAAATCCAGAGATATCGAAGTTTTCTTTATCGGTGATTGGTGAGTCGATGATATAGTCGAGATAACGAATGACCCTCATATAGAGATGAGGTTAGGATATGCGTGAAATGAACAAGTTCCCTGTAAACAAACTAGGACAGCTTAGGCTAACACATGCGCAACCCGGCTCATCAAATCCTAATTGCTACCACAAAATTATGCATTCAACGATGCAGCACCCGTACCTAACCCAACCTGGTATATAGTGGCGCGCGTGGCAAGGCAGTCGAGTCAGTCAGCCAGCCAGCAAGCAAGCAAGCAAGCAAGCAGCAGGTATACAAACAGAGTAGGCAGAGAGAGTCTCAGTCCTTTGCACCTGACAAAATTAAAATAAGCGAGCTCGTCTCATTTTCATTCTCATTAGTATACAGAAAACAAGTGGACTAGTAGTAGCTGTTCGCTCGGCTGACTGCCTTCCTCCGCGCGGACCACGCTCCTCAAACCCGTGCATTGGACCTTTCTTACGCATTCATGGGATAGGGAATCGCGCATAACATTAACACAAACATCTTCGCACCTATACGGAACCGCTTGACCGCTACTAAGTAGCCAATCATTTGAACGCTGCTGTTTAAAACGGCACGCGATACGTTTTTTACTATCGAAATATTTTGGCAAAAATTTCCAAAACCTAGGCGCCATAATTCAGTATGGCAAAAAAATTTATCCAATGTATACTTTGTAACTGGAATGCAAAGAGAAAAAAAAAATGAATACCATTAGCCATAAATATTTAGCAAGAATCTCTTGGCAAATTGAAACACTAAAATCGATTGAAAAAAAAAAAAACTTACCATTCGATACGAAATCGAATTTTTTTCACAGTGGTCCCGTAAATTTATTCAAAATTCAATCGCGTTTACTTTTTGCGACACTGCCAAAAATTTCGCGATTCCCGTTGATATTATATATCCCTCGTTTAGCAAGAATTTTATATAAATTTGTCAGCATGCCAAATTTTTATCCGATTTGAAACGCAGCCGATAATTCCGGTCAAGAGATAGCCTTCAAAGACCACACCCTTAATCGTAAAATTAAGCCATTATAAAGATTTTTTTTTCTTCTTTTCTCTTTTCTTATTCAGAGGAATCGCAGTTTTACTATGGAAACCCAACCACATTCCTGCTTTTATGACATTCTAGAACGGTTAAAGTACCATTTTGAACATTTCCGTAAGACTGATTTTGAAATTCATCCACTTTGTGCTACAGCGTTCGTCGAATCAACTTTCGAATTTTTCTTGACTTAATTAGTTGCCCTATCTGGAGAATCAAGGTCGCTTTCAGTTGCGAAGATTAGAATTGCATAAATTTTCGAAAAACATTCTAATTCGGTTTTCTTAATTTATTCAGTGAATTTTTCGTATTATCAATCGATTGAACGGTTACGTATTGGAAAAGACTCTTATATCGATAAATCGAGACGTATAATTCAATAATTTGCCCAATTTGTCAAATATTTTCATACGTAAGGAGATAAAATGCGTAAAATACGTATATAAGTTTCATCGCGTGGGTTTTTATCTCCTCGGAATCTCTGGCGGGTATAAAAATAGTTATAAAGTGAATAAGAGGCGACTGCGTCAGCCCCAGGTCCTAGCTGCCGGTGTAGTGTCTCAGTTTCGCGGAACGGCAATCGCGACGGGGCCTTAGGGGCCCGGGGTCCAGGGCCCAGGGCCCGAGTAGCATCGCGGGGAGGTAAGAGAGCCGGTCTGAAAGCCCGAATCCACGAGCCCCCTCGAAGCTGGGTCAGCCGGGTTGAACCTCATCCGTGTATTCAAGTGTGTGTGGGTCAGGCAGTGATCATCGTCTGTAGCCTGGGGCCAGGCAAAGTCGCCACTCTGGTCCTGCAGCAAAGTCCGTGGAGGAGGACCCGAACCGGAAAGCAGACGGGGCCTACCACGTAGCTGCGTCATACGTGTGCGTATGTGCGTGCACGCGTTACTACCTTCGTATATCAGTCGGTGGAACTCACACATGCACCCAATTACATACCCAAACCCTCGACCAAAACACCTCTGGATAACACCGACTCCTACCTTTGTTCAAATTAATTGAAAGGACACTGGGAAGATTCTATTACTACTTCCCTCGGTACTCTTCAGAGACAGGGTCGAGGATCTCCTGCTTTTTGGTTCCGAGGTACTCTTAGTTGATACGGTTGTCACATGAGGAATCAATTTACCGATTTATAGGTAAAAAGCACTTTGAGACTTTCGACGGATATTCGTGTCGATGTGACTGCGAGCGGAGTGTCTGATCGCGGTATGGGTACACCTGTGGAAAATATTGTCCGCGGCTTATGTAGCGGGCAAGGATGTTTGTCCAGCTATTTAGGTGGTTGCCACCATAGCTGGCTCCCTGCAGTGTTCTAGGCTCCATCTCTCGCAATCCATCAATATTTGAGGAAAAAATTATATAAAATTAACACTTAACAAATTAAACAAATGCCATGGCTGTCGGAGCGAGTACCTACCTATACCTATACCTCGGTAAATATTGCGTTGATAAATATTTTTGCTTCTCTGAAAGAACTCACTGTTGCTCGTGTACCGTACAACTCGAAGGATACCAAACTTCGGCATGGCATTTTTTGTTTTCTCTCCTTTACTCTTTTCAACTACCACATCGCGCTGGAACCAGCAGTTCAAGGATATGTGGTACGAGTCGCTTTGAACCTAACCTAGTTAACGTGAAGATTTTGCATCTGACTGAAATTCTATTAATTTTATCTAAATAGAACAATACCCAGCCGCTATCTGCCCTCGTAAAGCCTCAATCTCCTGATTTTCATTCCGGTAAATTGTGTAGTATGGAAGAAACTACGAATCACATTTTCGAGGTGATAACAATTGGTAACAATGGAATTCCGAACATACCGTGGTACCTCAACGCTACCCATCGTTGTCACCTCGAAGACGCAAATCGATCTTTCTCGATGACTACCTAACCGTTCCGAACGAACCCTCGACAAATGAATGCAGTTTTTTTGGCAAAAAGTGGCTCAGTATATCACCCCATCAAAGAAACAGATTGGAATCCAGTAAACTAATGTTTTTTTTATGTTAGCTAGGTTATGATGGATGTGATCTCTACTCCATCAGACTGAAAACTGAAGATTTGCGGAGGTATGATATGTACCTACACCTGAGCAAGAAGATGCTCACTAGCACCTGACATCAGACAAATGTGCACTCTGACTGGTCGCTAAAAATAACTGGCAGGTCGTCGAGCGGCGGGAAAAATCCGCGCTTTTATGCTAATTGCCGTCACTCAGGGCGTGACTATAATTTACAGCCATGCAGTAGTCGTGTGCTCCACTGTACGTCCAGTCCAGCCCGGCTTACCAAGAGTTGGTTAAAGTCCCGCCGTTAAACGCGCATACGTTATGATGTTAATAGTGCAGTGATTAACCCAGGGGCCCGACACCTTTAGCGGTTAGTCGTTTATAGCTGTGGGTACAGGTAGCTGGTGAAGAAGACGCGATGAATCCGTTGCACTGCTGCATGTGTATGTCTGTATTGCAGACGATGGATTAAATTCGCTTTCGAAGATCATCGAGGAATGATTTAGAGGAAGGTTTCTAACCTCTCAGAGGTTTGGCTGTCTACCTACGTCATCACGTTGATCGCTTTCGAGAGAATTACGCAACCGCCTCCGAATGAGAGATTCATTTCGTAAGCCTTGTGTCCCTTTCGGTGGGGCTTTGTCCAAACATCTTACGGCCAGGAATTGACGCAATTACGTATACAACTCGTGGCGAACCTTGTTCAAACATCAAACCTCGTGTGACGAACCGTGCTCATACATACGTCACCTGTGATCTGCCATTCGCGAGATGAGGGCCTTTGCAGGACCGAAAATTATGGATTTGGAAGCTTTCGTCAGTGGAAAGACAGACCCAGTGTTCCTGATAACGACGTCCTTCATCATTGACTAATAGATGGCATTAAAAGTTTGCACTTTGTTTTCTTGCTTCTCAAATGTGAGGCTTTGTTCGTTGCATAAATTTGCCTGACAAATATCACCAGACGCGAAATAGTGTTAATTAAAAATCTAATAGTTTCTCATCAACTTCTCGACCGCAAGTCCATAAAATAGATGATAAAATCCAACGACTTACCTTGCAAAATTATATTTGCCGGGAAAATAAGAGAGTCTCGGGCCAAAAAGGTCCCCAATATAATCGAGAGTTCGCACGGGTCCCATGATTCAGCGACTGCAAGGCTCGGCTTCTGTCTACGTCTCACTGTAGGTGTGTGCACAGATATATGTATGTATATATGCAGAGGTACGTATGTACACGAAGCCTTGCTCAGAGGTGGTTGAAATAAGTCAACTCGCTTTTATTCTTGTCTCTCGGGTATTCTTTATGGGTACCGGGCCCTTGTTACTATATTATATGCAACAACGTACCTACAAGAAGCAAAGGGCTACAAGTGAGGCCCATGTTCGGGGCCTTACTTATTGGACAGTTTACACGCCGTGCGTTTTCATATTACTCCCTCTGAGAACCGTAGAGACTTAATTCGCGTTTGGCCAAACCTTGGAAGTATTTTTCATACCAACGCCACGATATATGTGGAAAGATTCACCAACTCCGGAAGTCGGTTAATCCACGTATTTGATTTATAAGACGAATCAAAGACTCGGCAATTAATGATCTTCCGTCAAGTCTTGGGTAATTGACGTACGTTATTAATTGCACGTGACGCACGTAGGTTGATATTCGTTATTTTCTTCATCACGACTTTTGGACCCCCTGCAATTGAGGAATTATAGTTATACGTTATGCCCACTAGAAACTTTTCCGACTCACTCGAGTTATTCTCATCGAATTACGATGTACGTAATATGCAAAAGGAGTTTGTATTTCGACCCTTGAATTCGTGGGTCGAGGTAGCATTGCCTTATTGTTAACTCGAGAGAACGGTAGGGCTCGCGTTTGCATTAAAATACGCGGTGATTGGGTACTTTAGAAAATTTACGACCTATAGATTACGCGGCTTCTGTACACTTAACGCGGAAACAATATCAAGGTAAACGAACTAACGCACCCTTCGGCTGGGTGTATTGAGGGCGCGTCTTGGAAATAAGTTTCGAAATGATCGAATGACGCCATAGTTCTTTCGATGAATCGCGTTATCCTGCTGAGAATATGCTTCCGCAATCAGCTCCAAACGCGTCAATATAGAAGAATCGACTTCTTTAGTGACGTGCTAATCAAATTCGTCACTCACATAGCCGAGTAAACAGAAACGAAGCGTATCTTAAGTTTTTCTCAAATTAACGCCGCGGCTTTACGGCAAAGAATTTATTCTCGCACTTCGCTCGTATTAATATTAATGCGAAGCGAACAGGTGGAAATATGGGCAAGGCGCAAAAGGTCGACAGATCTTACACTTCTAAAAGTCCCCGAAAACTTTCAGGCCCGCGGGGGCAGCTTTAAATCTTTCCATCTTCACCGCAACACCGGGAACTTTGTTTCTTCAAATCGACGCAACTGCAGTCGAAAACCGCACAATATATCTGTGAAATATAATGTCGCAATTTCTTGAGTCCTCGAGCTCAGGTCAGCACATGGTTTTCAGCCGGAACTTGAGATATCATATTTGTCCACTGAAGCGTTGAAAGAATCATATCTGTAATTTGAAATCGACCTTTTCCGGTCCAGGTGAACTATAATTTTTCCCCAAAAATGACCCTCAAGTAGATTACGCCCTGTAAGACTCGTTCAAAAGGCAGGACTTCCAGGTTAAGAAGGAGTCTCGAGGTCCGGAGCGATGATTATCGGATATATGGGGAATTGAAAGGGTGTCTAAGGAGGTGTCTAGTGCCACTCTGCAGGCGGGGGAGCCCCCCGCAGGGCAACGGTCGATCCTCTGGTGCCCCGGGACACCCACCCTGAGGAAGATTGGTCCGTCGATAGCCCGTGGCCACCTCGAATAATAGGTTCTGGGGTCCGGTCTTCGAGTCGTGGTGTGCGCCCTGGTTCATGGTGGTGATTGCGGTATACTGCAGTCCGGGTCCCGGTCAGGTGCAGCCTCCGATGGCTATCTGCTAAGTCGCTATCAATCACCCGGTCCTCCATGGCACGGGATAAGAAGAAGAAGCGCTTCTCGTTGCTTTCGAACGGACGCCGGATGCTGCAGTCCCGAGAGCAAAACCAATCTCGTCTAAGCAGCTTTAAACCCCGCGTGATAAATACCCAACTAATGGAAACGAAGTCTCGTGCAATTGACTCCAGGACGATGATATTTCATACCGTAAATACTCACGAGGCTGCGAGCCTCGTACTCGTATGTAGAACATTTACTACGATCAGGTATCATCGCGGTGGACTGAAGATACGAAAGCTTTGAGCTTAGATCGCCTTGGCGAAGCGACTAGGTCTGCCCGCCCCCACAGCGGGGATCTAAGCACGATACTTTGCCAAGGAATGAAAATCTCCGATCCAAAACCTGATATCTACCTGTTGGCCGACTCGCAGGGCTACAGAAACGCCGAAGAGATTCAGGGAAGGGCAACCGGGCCCCGGTGGGGCGTTGAAGAGTCCGGTACCACGCGCCGTTGGAATGCTCGTAAAACTGTGAATTTAACCTGAAAGTCTCAGTCGCGTCTCGCGCGCCTCACCTTCAGAACCCGATATATCCGCTGCAACGTTATGTGAAAATATATACTTTTTACCCTAGGGACGCGGAATTATATCCGCAGAATAGAATTAAAAAGACATCCTCGTTAGCGCAGATAATTGATTGCGAGCTCGAGTGCCGAAGTATACTTGGAAGATACCTTACAGCTTTATACACCATTCATTTTGATTGATAATATAAGAAATGATAGAATTCAAACGAGTTTTTGAATTCGATTCCTATGTTTGATGTATTCTGGTCTGGAGACTCGTCTCAGCTATATGCTCAATGGACGAGAGGATATCGGACATGTGAGGAGGCCAGCACCTTTCAACCTGCGTTTCTCGGCATCGATAATGGGCAGATTCTTTCTCTCTCTGCATGGATTCTCGTCGAAACACCGTTAACCCGTGTTCTCATGGCCAATGCGGAGGTGAAAAAAGAAAATAAAATGAAAATAAAAGAGGTAGAACACGTAGGTATTTTCTAAAAACGGTGCCTCGACTCAAGTCTCCTGGCATCTCTTTTCTCTTTCTTACACACTTCTTCCTCTTCTTCTTCCTCTTCTTTTTCTTCATCTTCTTCTTCTTCTTCTTCTTCTTCTTATCCTTCTCTAGTTCTTTTTCTCTTTCTATCTGTCTTTCCGACTCGCCTAGGCTCTTTCGTTCGTTCGTTCATTCGTTCGCCGTACCACTCGCCAGTTCGTTCGTTCGTTCGGTTACCAAACTGGACATAAATTAATCCCGTCAAATGTCCCCATTCGTTACCGACCCGGGGCCCAAGACCGCTAAGCAAGGTTAATCTTAACTTATAGGTATGGGGGGCCTTGCGTAAGCCACCTTACCTCGCCCGACTGCCTGCTTACCGCCTGCGACCCGCGTGGCTTCCAGCGATGCACCTGAATAGGTATTTCTCAGCCTTTCCGTATCGTAAGTGGGCCGAATTCTGACGTGTCATGCTTACCATCATCAATAACTCTAATTATTACCCATTATCAATTTTAACCATATATATACGCTCTTGAAACACCGGCAACCATTTAATTGATATTTTCCGCCATGACAGGGCCTTTGATTGACCCTGTTAACCTCTTCCGTTCTCTAACTCTGTCAAAATAGACAAGAAAATCTGGACAGTCTGGTTTCGTAAAACTTTCAAGTTGAGGTTTAATTAATACGAATCAATCGCCGCAGCCAATAGACATATTTCATAATCAAATTTTCTGCGAAGAAACTTACCACACATATCGCAAAAACGGTCGTAATAAATCAAAGTAATCCCTTTTTATCTATTTTTCGAATTTTTTTTCTCGCTTAGTCGAGCAGTTTTTCTGGTTATTATATTTTTTTTTAACGAGAATGTGGATTGGCCAACGTCCAGCGGTAGTTTTGATATTTGGATTAGGATAATAGACGTCGACTGTCATCCTGATTCAAGCTCTGGGAAGGCTGGTCGTACCCGGGCACCCTCGTCGAGGAAAGCATAAGCATTAACCACACCCTGAGCTATTGTTTCGTTCTATTCCGCGGCACCCCCGAACGGGGCCTTATACTATAGACCAAAGTTATCACGGTAGCTATAAAACAATACTATAAAGCAGCCAGTTGCCGAGGAAGAGGCCGCGCAGCGGAGGGCCACAGCATATTGTGGTTATTGTTAAACTAAGCCAGAGAGAGAGAGAGAGAGAGAGAGAGAGAGAGAGAGAGAGAGCAAGCAGGGCGGTTTCTCATCCTCATACTCCTCTTATTCTCCTTGCTATTACACTCTCTATACTGTTGCCTAGGCCTCATACATGCGTCTAACGATCATACTCTTCCAGAGATCATTATAAACCTTAGCTATATTCATTTCATCCCCGAGATATACGTATACGCAACATTACGCGGCATTGTGCGACGAGTCAACCTGCAATGCCGATTAAGATTATCATTTGCATCCGGTGAGCGAGGAGCAGATGGACCACATTTCGAAAAAGTGCCAATTTTTTCCTTTTATTTCGGGATTAAAAATTTCTAAAAAAAAAAAATTATACATTCAGCGCACACATCTTTGGGACAACTTTTGTGATCATAATTTCATTTTCTCTATGACCAAAAAAGATCCTACACGATACAAAAGTCCATACCTCCTCAAGCCACGGAAAATTGTATGAATTCGATTCAGATTGATTCGTGTACTCCATCTGGCAGATTTTCAACTGCACATTCGACATAGATTTGTATAAGCAGTGCTATTAACAGCCACGTGTATGTGAGGTTCACGAATATTGAAGCAGTTTGCTCTTTCAATGATCGCATTGATTGTTTTTAGTGATTTGGGCTGCTTTTCATTTGCCTTCCACGTTTCATATACAGGGAGAATTCGTGGCGTCCGAACAGATCGAACCGCGTTGAGGCGGCCGCCCGTCAAATTCGGCAATTGTTTCAACAGTTTTCTGATCCTTGATTGGCTGTTTCTTGAAAACAATTGCCGTTTCTGGACTCGCGGCCGCCTCAACGCGGTTCGATCTGTTCGGACGGCACGAATTCACCCTGTATACGATTCAGTATGCCCTATATTGTGTGCGGATATGTAGTAATAATAGTTTCGATTTTTAATTTTTGAAAGATGATCAACGAGCCCAGTGGTATTTCCGATATATTCGCGGAGTTAAAAATGCGGCTGAATATTTCAGGCATCCGTAGATAGATAGATGGATAGGTATAGGTGGGTAGGTAGGTAGGTAGGTATAGATATATATATGTATATATACCGCGCACACACTATTCCCCCAAATCTCCCGGGGTGTCTCGCGATTTATGCAAAATGGTACGCGCGGCTCCCCAGGGAGGAAGAACTCCTCTACAGCACAACGCGATTTTACCCTCCTCGTCAAACACGTGTGCAACGCAACGCGGGCCAAAACTGCGTAGAGAGAAGAAATAACCGCGCTTGGGGTTGGCAGAAGCTGGAAAGATGGAGAAGAAAAGAGAAGAAAATATGAGAGAAGAGAAGAAAAGAGAAGAGAAGAGCCTCACCTATCTACCTACCTCGAAAACCACCCCCGAACCAAAGTCTCGAGTATGGGGGTTTCAGGGTTCTGATATACTGCCAACAACCCACTAACTTCACCCTGGATCTCTTCGGCTGCGGCGCGCGACGGGCAGCGACAGTTTTTTAATTTGGCGGAGATAACGTCTGGGAAATGAGTTACGAGCTCGCGGGTGGAAAACTCTTTGGTTAATATATGAACTCCGGGTGACGCTCGCGGGACGAGGAGGGTTGATGCCACCACGTTGCACGTCGAGGATATTACACCGGAGGGGGGAAAATTATGTAGGGGGTTGAAAAAGGGGGAAGAAACTTTTCAGAAGAAAGATGTATGTAGTACCTACCGGATTATCTTTAAGTCGGATTCCTCTATAAAGTGAAAATCAACGCGACTCAACTCATGAGGCAAACAGACCACCGAAGAAAGTATCCCATGTATCTACTGCAAACTGGCTTGGCATTGGCAGGATATTGGTGCCATAGTTGCCAATACTGACAGCTACCAAGGACTGAGGTTTACCCAAGTCAAAATCAATGTTGGGACAATTTCGGGTTGTTAACACCGGTCAAACTTATGGTGCCGTGAATCGGCACGAAATAATCTGCAGCCATAGTCTAAAACATCATATTGGCCCATAGTGTATTCCCAGTACAGAACTGACTTCCGGCTGAGCCCCATGTATGTTCACTTGTCAGTACTAGTCGTCAGCTATAGCTCAACGTTGGGCAAATAATTCATCTATACTGGGCCAGTATTACCAAACGAAATATGACAGTCGGGGTAGTGCCAATGCTGTGCCATGTAGGGGTAGATTCGGCAATACTCCAGCATTCGCACATGGGATCCGGTTAGATAATTGAAATCAAGAGATAGAGAAGTAGAAAAGATAGAATCAATGCGAAAAGCAGTACTGTTCATGGTGGCTACGGGAACTCGAAGCTTTTGGACCGCCACTGGATGGTATGCGCTCGGTATGATTGAGAGCCTGTGGATCATTTAATTTAATTACTCACCTCGTGGGGTTAATAGAGCAGATGAAAGTGGCAGTGTTCAAGACGGATTTAACGCGTCTCTGCTATGGCCCTATGTACGGGCCGTTCACAAACCTCCCAAAAGCTCAAAAAATTTGGAAAATACTTGCCAAGTTCAGAACCCGAGATACCCTCACGTTTTTTTTTTTGTTTTTTTTTTTGATGAAAAATTCAGATATCTCGAGATTCACTTCAGAACTTTTGAACCATGAGCCGGGTGACTTGAAATGATTATTTGGCATCAAGCAGAGCCGCGTTATAGACGAGACGAGAAAATTTGAAACGCCCTTTAAAGTCCCCTTCGTAGACGGGGAACGTACGTGAAGGTACAGAGGCGACCGAGGGAGCGAGTAAGAGAGAAAAAGAGATCGCGGTCGTTTCGGTCGCGTAGACCGATTTAATTTCATAAACCGCAACTGTTGCCTCTATTCAGAGCTAAAGCTATTCTACCACTAACAGTTAGAGTTCCTCTCCCGGCGTTACACATATTGCCTTCCGAACTATAACAGAACCACACACACGTTCGTCAATTCTGGCATATAGAATCGATTCGTATCTCGAAGTAGTTCCTAGAACTCGCGTTTAACCGCATGCGTCAAAATTCACAGTGGCCCATAGTGACTGTCGTAAATGTAAAAATATAATTTTTTTAAACGATGACGCCAATGAAGCCTGATGCGAGCTACATTCGTAGCTGGGTACGTCTCCAAGGGAGGGACGATATACATATTACAATTGTATAGGTGTCTCTTGTACGGGGCGAACTGTCTCCTGTTACCTCTTTCAATAATTTTGACGGGCAGCCATATTAACAATATTCTGATGATATGGGAGACCCGAGGAACATGCATGTCCCCGGCATTGTATGGAGATGAAGAAGGCTGGGCGACAATGACTCGGTCTGCAGGGGCCCTCCTGTTGCCATGGTTCTTATGGTCCTGGGCACCTCCTCCGGACCGATAGACGGGACACGTGTGCTAGCTCGTGCTCATATGCATACGCACCCTGGGCCTAGGTATACGGATACATCGTGGACGAACTCTGCACTGTACCCACGAGTAAACTCGGCATGTCAATATACCAGAACATGTCATCGGACAGTATAAGCATGTGGAAAAGTAAAGTGGAGTAAACTTTCAGTCCAGGGGGCATTTTCCACGTTTCCGGGGCCCAAAAGACCCTGAATATGTATGCCTATTGCCGCGTTTTGCGGGGTGCAGGTTTGGCCTCGACTTGGTCGATACTGCCGGGCTAGGGGGGCAGGAACGGGGGGTTGTTTGGTAGGTAGATATAGCGGAGGGCACAGCCAAGGACCGTGCAGATAGAAGGTTGGCGGACTTGGTAAACCGGTCACGTATCGCGCGCCGATGAATGGACCCGCCGAGTTGAACCCGGAGCCAGGAATTGGCTACTGGGCATATCGCGGGGCACCTACCTCGCCTTATTCCAGCCACCCCGATGCTGCTGACGAGCCTCGGCCACCCCAAGCTAGAGTTGAAATTACTCACAGCGGTTCTCATGGGCTGAAGAAAAATCCAAATATTAAGAAAACAGGCGCGGAAGAGACTGGCCAAGAAAGTTCCATACATACCCATGTACTAATGCCGGAGTATTGCCGGATCTACCCGCACATGGCACAGAATTGGCACTACCCCGACTGTCATATTTCGTTTGGTAATACTGGGCCCCAGTATAAATAAAATATTTGCTCAACATTGGGCTACAGCTGATGACTAGTACTGACAAGTGAACCTACATGGGGCTCAGCCGGAAGTCAGTTCTGTCCTGGGAATACACTATGGGCCATTATGGTGTTTTATACTGGCTGCGAATTATATTGTGCCGATTCACGGCACCATACATTTGACTGGTGTTAACAACCGAAAATTGTCTGAACATTGATTTTAACTTGGGCAAAGCTTGACTCTTGGTAGCTGTCAGTATTGATAGCTATGGCACGAATACCCTGCCAATGCCAAGCCAGTTTGCAGTACGTACATGGGTATGCACACGACACTGTCTTTCATCGGCAAAAGCGAGTGGATTTTTAGTTTTCATATAAGCATACGTAGTCGGATTGGAATGTGCAGGATTGGAATCTGTGGTATCCGGCGATTAGAAAGAAATCGGAAAGCTTCTCGTGAAGTTCAGTGGTACCGGCAGCGTTTATATTATGATAATCCATTTCGTGTGACTAGGAGGCTAATGCCGCCCCCGTGTCGTACGTACCACTAAAGATATCGCGGGCCATGGGCTCGGACGATATCCCGAAAGCCCTTTCTATTGCTGGATGGATTTTTACTACCAGCTACGACGGATTCGACGTCTTTTAATTCTCCGCGTGGTACTTCGAACTCAGATATAACTCGGCCGGCCTACCGCGTATTCACGTAACTCCAAATGTACCTTCTGAACTGAGTTGGAGCTGTTATTTCTTGTAACGTCGGTAGAAACGCACGGAATCAAATCAACGCCTTTTTTCATCTAAATTATACACCCCGTATCCGATCATCATAATTTTGCCGTACCTACTACGTGATTTTTAACCTGTTACGCGGGCGGGCTGATCTTCACTCCGACTATCATTCACGCGTACTCTTCACCACGCAATTAACATCATCGATAGTTCGAATAGGTCAGAGATCACAACGATGTATTCAACGCGTTTGAGTAATGCGTAGAAATTCGACGTCTTTAAGGAGAGACCCTACCCGGAGTCGAAATTTCGTATTTTTGTTCCGAATTTCATCTTCGGTTTGGATAATGCTGCTAGCACTGTTCCAAACGAACCATGTATCAACCTTTCATCAGAAATTGGGTGAGAAACGCAATTGAGTCCTTATTCTTGTGCAAAGAATCGAAAGTCGACTTTCAGATCAAGTTCTGTTGCAGAAACTGATTGAATATTGATTTTTCGATGATTTAGAGAAACTATAGATCCAATTTCGGATCCAAAGCTAGTGTAACACATCTTTGTCTTCGTGCTCTGAACACCTCCGTGAAACAAGGACGTTCAGCAAATACAATTGAGATGCAAACAGCATTTCGAAATTCTCCATTCTTCGCAACGTATATAAAATGGTGAATAACTCTTACATTTCTAACCCAATTTTCAATTCCAGACTGAGATTTCAACATCTCGATAAAACGTGAGTTCAAAGAACGAACTTGTAAGTGAATTGCAGAGATCAGAATCGCTGCATCTGTCAATGGAGAAGATTATTTCACAGCTGTAATCGACGGACGATCATCTTGTCTAGTTTGTAGATAATCGTGGATAGTGAAAGACGTTGATAGGAGAGTGACTTTCTACTGGATCAATGGATACCAGTTGGCGAAAATCACTTGAGAGAATCGCGTTAACATCCTTCGACGATTTCGCGCTCACTTTGTGTATACCTATATATATATATATATATATATATAACATCGCCGGGTTTAGAGACGCAGCAGTAACCCTCAACCCCCTAAGGTACGTGTGCACCCCTGCACCGGGAATTTCATAGGAGATCTACCGACCAGGGGGGGAGGCATGGGGGGCACAGCCGACGTACCCCTTTACGCAATCTGAAGCGAGCCTCTGATCTGCCATAAAGCCATTTCATAACCCATCCCAAGGGTTAACTAGCCCCGATCTCCCCCGCTGCAGACTTTCCAGTCGCTCATGGATCCTGTGACAGTCCCAGTCTATCCCGTACTCCCTTCCAACCCCCATCCCGTCAAACCTACACCCAAACACTTGATTTCATCGAGCTGATAATCTCGAGGGAAGATAGTCGGGAGATGAATCGAGTCGATGGGACCGGTTGGTTTTTGACTTCGGAATCGAAATTTTGACTAACAATTTTTGCAGTTTTTCGATTTCTTCATCTTCGACGTATCAGCTGGTGTTGATTTTGCCGAGAAAAGAGCACCGTCGATTCGAGGAGACTCTCGTTATAATTAGTTAGTTGGGTTCGTTTTGTCGCTGCCGCTATACGTGAATAAATAAGAAGAAAAATAAAACTGCATAAATCAGAAGTCGCGACGACGACGCCTGCAGCAGCTACGCCGGATTGCAACTCTCGCTTCTCTATACTACCTACACTCCCAAGGAGAAAGGGTTAAAATAAAACCCCTCTCGTTAATTGCGTTTCGCAGATGTTGATTATTATACGCGCGTTTTTTCTTTTCTTTTCTTATTTCTCTTTCTTTCTCTCTCTTCATACTGTTTTCTTTATGTTTTTTTTATTATTTTTCTTTCTCTCTTCTACTATTTCTCTTGTGTTTCTTTTTTTTTTCAACAGCTCTAAAGCCCAGCCACCCTGTTCCTTCATTGGCTGAACATTTCGAAACGAATGTTACGCGCAGGCAGACCTCTCATTTGATTTAAGGCCCCCCGGTCTATTGGCTCTATTTTTTTAAATTTCATTAGCTTCCCAGCTGTTTGTCCTTCGTGAATGATTAGGTAGTCACGCGTTTCAGCAAAATGATTCCGTTTAATTTATATGCATACAGGCGAGGCGACTCAAACTACCCGCGACATCTCGACTTGGTTGCGAATCGCGAGGCGATTTTCAGAGGCTACCTTGTTATGCGCGCAGATACGTCGAGTTCGAAGATATCTGTTAAGTTTCATCTGCACTTTCCGAAGAGCGTTATTAATTGGCTACAAGATAAAACAGCGTTTGTCCCGTCGACCGTCTTCGCGGTTCGACCTGGACCCCCTCCGGTTACTAAAGAGATATGGGGCCACGCGACTCTCTGCTGACGCATATATATATATACATATATATAATATGGTATATACCTCAATGTACATACATCTATGTAACCATTATACGTATAGGTATAAATATAAATATACTTACATTGACTATGTGACTCTCTGTCACGAACCAAACTACAAGACTAACCATCCCTTCCACCTTATTCTCGCCCACCTGAAAGGGTCGCGGACGGTACTCTGTGGATATCGACAGAATATCACTCCGTGTTTCGAATGCTCTCACGTTCTGTTCAACATCTCGGTATACGACTCTTATGTCCTGCACAATACCATTTTTTCGTACCTTTCTACGTTCCTTTCATTTTTTTTTTTTTTCTTCTTTTTTATTTCTTTTTTTTTCTTCTTCTTACATATCCACGCAATTTCAGTAACTGTGTGTATTCGCATGCGAAGTCGAGTCCTCGGACCAAACCCCTGACATTTGGAATGAGAAATTACAAGCTCGGTAGTTGATGAGTTCGATGGAATCCAACTGCATACGCGTTTCACTGGATCCTGATTAGAACAAATTAGCTAAGATTGTGAAGTACGGAAGTAGTTGGTTCTGAACCGATCGGTGGACACGAAATTACCAAAAAGCCAGTATATTTGTTTACTGTTAATTATGGAGGTTTTATAAGCGGTATTAAATACCTGTTTTTTTTTGTTTTTTTTTCTACTTATGATATCTCCTGTTTTTGGCTAGACAAGTTTTATAGCACCTGCCTCAACGTTGAAATTTTTTTATTTTTTATTTTTTTTTATTACAGATTCCCGACAACTGGATAGTCTAGTTGAGTTGAATCGAATGGAAAATATGTGTCTGGTATGAGAATATTGCGATTCTTGTCGGTGGTTACATATGGAGGGTATACGCATATGTACATATATATATACGCAAACGTTGCCTGGACCCGGGATGCTGCGGGTTTCTTTCTCGGGACTGATGTCGATAACGTATCTTGTAAATGTTTAGCGTTTTGTTTTTAGTTTGCCTCTTTTTTCCCCTCATATACACTCCGCGGATTGGAGTAGGTAGGTAGGTAGGTATGTACCAGAGCTATACGTCTGGATGCATGCGCGAATGCCGTACCTACTATATACTATAAGAGCATAAGCCATAGGGGCTAACAAGGCGATTACTCATGCCGCCTGCAAGAAAAAGAAGTTACAAGCGGGTTCGAAGGTTTATTGCGGCAAATGGCGAAATTTGTACCTTGCTAACGATCGCCGCTATTTTTCTGCCGCACGTTATATTCGAATGCAGGTAGGTACGTACATACGTACATACATACCTACGTCCTCTACTCATATCCAACCTGGACTGCTGACACACCTTTTTTTTTTTTACTTCCCTGAAATCTTTACGTCCGCTATTGGGTCTCGATGCAGGCGTATACCTATACAGGTGAACCGATAATCGATAGAAGTATTCCGCAACAAATTATTGTTCACATGCATACAGATAGTTTATTGGCTTGTTGGTTTTCGGGAACAGTCGATTATAACAACTTCTGGAGTTTAATTTCGTCGAATTATCGCTCTTCTGATGGGCGCACCTTGGTAATCGGCGAAATTTTGGCTATCCATCCTGAGGATGGACCAGGAATCGAAGTCTGCGCAGCATAGGCCGCATATTATAGCGGCATGTCCCGAGGGATAATCAGTAATCGCGGAGGGAAACTGCAATTTGGTAAAGTGCTTAGGTCCCTTTTTGTCCCGGGGTCAAATTTGCAAGGCGGTCAGGGATAGTCTTACAGGGTATCGTACCACCACCAACACCAACAACACCATCAGCACCAGCACCAGTATCAGCATCAGCACCAACAGCAGCATGCACGATGCGCCGAGAAGGCCTAATTAGATTTTAAGTGAGAAATTGGAGCCGTAGGCAATTTTAAGGAAGCTGAACACCGCCCTGATTAATATTATTATATACCCAGGCGTTCAGGACGTTCAGGGAATCGCGATATACCCCGCGCTGCAGGAGAAGAGTTTCAAGTCCAGGGCGTAAAACGGGTTCAGCTAGGGATCCGAAAGAATTTGCGACTTTGTACGCAGGATATTATACCTGTATATATATATTATATATACCTTCACCTATGTGTTTATAATATAATACATATTATAACCACTCAAGGTTGATATACCTGCTCCGGAGTCCGGTGCTCGGATTTGGCCCATTAGTTGTGCTAATTTTTAGTCCATTATACCTATTATATGAGAAATATTTTGAAATTATATTGTGCCATCGGATCATCTAGCCTGAGGTATTGTCTGGCCGAGAAATACCTCGGAATATTTTATAAATAATCAGCTACAGTGGGGGCGAGTGGTAATTGATGAACACGTGGGCTATTGACTACAACCAGAAGTAATCTTCACTCTCGATCTGCCGTCAAGGACAAGGATAAGCGTTTTGAGTGGCATTAAGTTATATTACTTTCTGTGTGGGCAAGAGTCTATGATACACGGTGACCTCGCGCTGCTGACCAGGATTTGATTCGAATTATTTTCTCTAGATTAGTTTTACTAGATTCTCGTCTGTGTCCCCGATTTCAGAAAAAATCACAGAAATTACTCGACACCCGCAGATACTATGTGATCCAGAAATTGACGAAGAAAAAACGACCTACTTTATAGCTTTTCAACAAAATGTCAATGACTGTTTTCGTTCTTGTACATATCGTAAGAAGTGATTGATGGTTGGATAGATTTTGAATTAATTCCTACCCACCCGAATGCCCGTGATAGTGCAGAACTCCGTGACTGACGGAGGCAGTTTTTTCATTCGGAACAATTTAATAACCGTCTAATCTTCCGCTAATGATACCTCTCACGATATCTAACTGTTTCAATCAACCCGCTTTAATGACAGATCCGACAAATTATTCTCCCGATGATTGACCGAGCCATGTCATTCGTCAAAAGTTCTTCCGTTGATGGAACGACCTTACTCTATAACCACGTGCCTGCGGACACGCTTCTGTATCCCTGCAAGTTCTTCGACTTCTCGTTTTTCTTCGAATTCAAACATTTTTTCCCCGAGCTTTATATCAACGTATAGAACAACTTTACGCGAAGAAAAATTGCAGAATTCTGTTTCAGTTCCTTCTCACACCTTTCCTAATGACTGAACGATTCTGGCCGTGTCACCGTAATGGGTTTGAGGAATAGAAGGGTGATCTCCGGCCGGAGATCATCTACGGTCTTCCCATAATGCCATCTCTCGCAGAACCCTTCCTCTCCCAACATCGAATTACTTGCAGTGTCCAGTTTGACGGGACCGACAATACAAAACACTGACCGTTGGCCATGCTCTGGGAAAGTATGGACTATAACACAGAGTATACTACATACGTATAGTAGGTATCTCAACGGTTGGGGAGCTGGACCGTTTCGGGAAGCTGCAGCGCAGTCAAAACTGGAACTCGATTTAAAAACTGGATTATGAGTCCCGTGTTGTTCACGACTCGGAGCGTATCGACCAACGGCGAAATAACATTTCCTGCACATGTAGGGTACCCACATCATATCGTTTTGCAAGCGTATATGGGACAAATCCTCGAACCAAAGTATCGCCGAATTTCAATCAGATGTTCTACTGCCTATGGGGGTGAGGGTTTGGATAGTTTAACCAAGAAGATCATAGTTGAACAGGAAATGTGTCGTAGAAGACAGCTCTGCCCCTTTGCAAGAGCCAGAAGTAGAGAAGGAAGAAGAAGAAGAAGAAGAAGAAGAAGAGGAAGAGGAATAGCCCGCGTCTCGAAGTGCAGATTGTCGATAAAACGGTCCCCAGGCTATTACATAACACACATAACCGTAGTGTCTAGTTTTCTTTACGACATACCGGCATTAAAACTGTCAGTTTCTAGTCACACGTCGTGTCCTTACGCTTAGAACAAGAACCCAGAGGAAATGTTCACGCTTGAACAGTCCTCGGTGTCGGGTACCTACCCATATAGTCTCGGACATATGGGTGCGTGTCCCTGTTATACCTAGAGATACACATAATATAGCTAGACGAAGAGCGTATATACTGACACGTATATAGACTTATCGAACAGGTTTAGTGAACCCTCTAGCGTTCTTTCAGCCATACCAACGACTAAACAACTCGCACTGCTCTGCACAGGAATTGGTTTCATTGCCAGACCATGCTAGGGCAGGACGAAAAGGAGATGATAAATGATTTTGTCAAATGGCCGCGAATCAGCGAAACGAAACGTGCCTTCCAGGTCCCCTGCGCTTAGTCCATAAGGCCCCATGACGATACGGGTGACTTTCAGGGGGGGGCGCGAAGACTTTGGACTTGAACTTTAACTTCAACTTCAGAGCTCCTGAACGTTCCAACTACTGCGAGATCAGGCTAGAGCAGAGAAACCAAGAAGAACTATAAGAGAGAAGTTAGTTCTCCTAGGGAATCGGGGAGAGGAACCGGTCCAGTTGGATCACACATCAGAAGGCACCCGCTGGCTCTCTCTCCCCGACTTTCTGGATCCCCTGGTTATATCTACCTTCGACTGCTGCGTGGCCAGGGCGGTCGTCTAGAACCAGGCATCTACCTGACCGCGCGTCTTCGTCTCTTGCTCAAACTATCCTAGCCTTCAAATATATGGGAGGCCACTCGAAACGAGTTCGAGTTCGCTCTTTGGTCAGAGCTAGCCAGCTCACCAGCTCACTAGCTCGCTTGTTCGTTCGCTCAGACTTTGGAAACTCGACGGATAGCCTAGCGTCCACAGTTGCTATACGGGCAAAAGTGACCGATTTTTGGAATTCGGGGCAAGGTGAACAGCCACCCAAAGTGACACTCCGTCGCGTCATCCTTGTCTTGTATTCTGTCATTATTCTGGCATATCGAGTCGTTAGCTAAATATCTGTGCAAATGTCACTGTGCAGAGACTTGACTCGAAATTGAATCCACGTATCGTAACACGTCAATGAACATACCAACCAATACATAAATATCTCCACATATCGTGATACAGAAACGAAAAAACCGTCCCGTTGAAAGAGCTCCCAACGTTTCTTGTCACCGATGACGTTTTACCGGTAAGAGAACGTCGCGAGCCACCACCACCGATGATGTATCACCCAGGGATGAGGCGGCGCCGACCCTTTTTTTTTCTTCTTCTTTCCTCATTTCTTTACGTCGTTCCTTCTTTCTTTCCTTAGTTTTTTTTTCCCCTATTTTTTTTTTTTTTTTCTAAACTTTTCAACGCTCTAGAGGAAAGGCGCCTGCTTAGCTGACTGCATCGGTCCCGTATATGATACTTGTGTCCCAAGAGTTTCTAGCTAGGGCTATAGGCTCCAACCAACCAGGCTACATAGACCCGATCGATTATGTAATTATCTATTGGTTGCGCGACCAATCTGTCACCATTACATTGCGGTTGAAATTCTGTCATCTGGAAAAGTGAGCTGTTCAACTTGCCCGGGCACTACTGGGGCGTGAGATATTTTCCTTGGCGTTAAACAGTTTCATACGCTTTGTTACTGGCATGTGGTCTAAAGATGATATCAATGTAGTTTATCGATGTGACATCACAACATAAACCTAACGCGACAACAATTTCATGAAATTCACACCAAAAATACATGAAGGATCAAATAGGTTATTCATGTTTCTTTGATTCACGTGTAGAGGATAAGAAAGTAGGTACTACGGTTTTGTGTCAAAGACAACTTTCGCCAAACCCAACAAATCTCAACCTTCGGCATTGGTAAGTAAACTAGGTGTTTTCGAAAACGACTGGATCATCAAATTTGAAACTTTACAGGATCATGGCTTATTATGCCCCAAGGATGCAAAATTGCCACGCCCCATCGAGATTGACTGATTGCTTTGGCCGACACAAGTCATGACGTTTACATTGAACAGACAAATAAAATTGAAGAAAATGAAAAGTTTAGGGCAACCTACTGGGCCGATTTTTCCAATTTTTTTCTCTTCTCAATTTGCAAAACGAGAAAAAAAACTTCTCAATTTAGATTATCTCATGTCGCAAGGTTCTCCACTCCTTACCTTCGGGTTGGCGGTAGCTTCGCTATTTCTATGCATCGATATATGTGCGTGTGTGTTATATTATGTACAAAAAGATCAGCTGTAGGTATTGGAACCCTGTAGCGTAGAAAGGAAACCGTGACTGCCGTCCGCACCGGAGGATTACTTCCCCCTGACCTCGTACTGGCATCGCCATCATCACCAACGGCTCCATCGCCGCAGCCTCACCTCGATTCTCTGCTATTCGTATCACCTTCGTAGTTAGCCAGCTTACCCCTTTTACTCCTCGCTATACTCATTGCCCGTGATGAAACTTTCGGTAAAACGCAGCCACTGAAGAACACCGAGCCAAAGAGCCATAACCGTACGATTATACCCGGCGCAGCCGCTTCCTTTGAAATTTTGATCCTTTTTTATCTGCCAGCGGCTCTCAACTTTCAAAATTACTTACAGGAATTTTGATTCCGAATCGGGAATGGGTCCGATCTCTGGACGGAGAGATGCACATCATAAAGGACAGTCAGAAATCCTATACACTGCCAAAAAATGGTGGCGTTAAAATTGGCGGACTTGGTATAGTTCAGTGCCAATTAATGTGAAAGAATGTCCTGCCATTGCCTGCCAAAACTTCAAATAGTGTTCAATTGACACCAAATCGCATTCTATGGTAATTGACACCCCAATTTTTTTATAGTGTAGTCTCTAATGATGACGTGTGAGATTCATGACGATGCACACTGCGAGCATCCCGAGTTTAAAAAATCAGTATCATGCTAGTTTTTCAGATGAATCGATTTCATTGCAGCGTATTGATATCTTTCTATCAAATGATTCTATTTTTATACAGAAAAGTCAGAAAATTGCTTCAAGTACGGTGACGAGTACCTACCATAAAACGATAAAATCATCCCTTGCTCTCCGGGATGTATACACCTATAAAGTTGTCACGTGAGACTATCTATAATTTCTATTGTATAGCTTAATGGTTGGAATAAGATTGCAGACACGCGACAGTGATCGTATTATAATAGCGGCCAGATATTGTGTCGATTTGGTTAAAGCCACTGAGTGGTATATAACAGAATAGTTTGAATACCGTATGAGATAAGAATCGGCTGTGTGTTGGATGCTGGGTGCGGATGGTGCAGTGCCCTTTTTTCCAGCAGGTTTCATCGCGAGCCGATTCTGAGATCTTAACGAGACATAATTACATAGGAAAAAGAATGAAATAGGATGCGTTAGAAATAAATGGCTACTGACATGATAATTGCAGCTATTACCAGCCTTTTACAACGCATTTAACAGCTGAACAGGGTTTACCTGTTAATCATACGAAAGCACACCGATACCGGCCTATAAACCTCACTCAGACTTTTTTCAACCAATTACACACACTTCCATCAATGTATTGACTATGGATGTCTATTTATTTATTTATTCCGAGCAAACATAGTTTCAAATGATATTCCCGCATTGAGGTTACCGAAAATTGATTCTAAAAAAATCCTTCCAATCAGGATGTACGGAGGTGCGTTCGATTTGCTATATTATACAGCATCCTTTTTTCTGTAAGACGGTGAGGTTTTTTGATGCAATAAGGACGTGTTTACCTGGCTGTTACACTTACGCGGAGGGGCCTTAGTTCGAATGGTTCATCCTGAAGGTAATCCTGTAAGGCCCCCTTATTACGGTCCGTGGGGCCCATTGTCGGGTGATCTTAACTTTTTCGGATTATAAACTGTTTTTTATTTGGTATTAGTAGTTTCGGGCCGTCGAGACTTTGTACTGCGGGCAAACGGGCAAACTGGCGGCTCCTTGTTCGCCGGAGCTCCCGCTGGGTACGAGACCCAAGGAGGGCCCCATACATATAACGCCGAAAGGGAAAGAGGGAAATACCGGTTACAAGCTTTAAAACTATAAAGCTAATCAATTTTTTTAAATAAAACGTAAACTTCATATTTGATGGACCAAATCCACCTTTCCCACGTGGACGCGAGGTCAAGGTTTAAAGAAGAAGAAGAAGTAGAAAAAAAAATCCTCCGATCTCCCGCAGACACCAAAACAGCCTTCAAACATCTATGAACACCTTCTAATAAGAATTATCAACCCGAAGAGATCGCCACCTGCCTAAACATCCGACACTTAAGAAAGAAAAAAAATTCGAAAAATTAAAAACCACTAATAGATTCTCATTTAGAATGGAAAAATTTAACAAACATGCGATAACTCTCGTTCTTTCTTTCCAACTACAGCAAAATACTCAAACGACGTAGAAGAACTCGAAAAAATCGATCGCTTGGACCTGCTGACGTGTCCTTATCGGACTGATTGTAGACGAAACTACGAAACGTGGTCTTGCGTGACTAAATCACAGTTTCAGTAAACGTGATAGCGTGAATTTTTGCCGGTGCTTGTTCAAGATGCATCGAGTTGGTTGAACTTATGATCGTGTATAGCTACTGGAGGTAGGCAGACGAATGTCCCCCGGCAAAATTTAAGCTCTTGCAGGCGGGCAGCTGCGGTACATGGTCCACCCCGGTGCAGTCTGGACCCCTGGATCCGGGGATCTGGTATACCGTAGCGTATAGTATAGTCGCACGCAGGCACGCACGCACGCACCGCACGCTCACGCTCACGTATAGCACAAAAACCGTAGTACAGAAGACTATGGATCCCGCACAATGCCACATTGTGACGGCCTCCACAAAGGCGATCAAACGTTGCGGACGAAATCGCCCCAAAAATAGTGAAACGCTCGATCATCCCGCGGACGCTCCACCCGCCACCCTGTGCGTCTCAACGCCGTAGGCTCGTACGTAGCCACCCTTGCGTGCGCGTACGTGTTGCACGGATTTTTCATATCTGCTAATAGGAAGTAGCTTCGAATTTCGTTTTTGACATGGAAGGCGAAATTTTCAAATTCTATGCACCTGAAGATCCGAATGTTCGTTTGGACGAAGGTGTAGCAAAAAAATCTCATATTACGCTCTATTTGGACAGTCCAAAATGTTTGAATTTCGAACCCCTTATTACTGATCTTCGATTTTCAACATAATCAAAATCTTCAGGTAGGATTTTAGTAGATGAACAATCTTGGTGAACCTGAATTTTTACACAAATTTTCGTTCAAACGAACGTTCGGAACTTCAAGCATATCAAATTCCTTTAAATTAAATCGCGTGTAAGGGATGAAAAATTATTGGTTTTGTCTAGTAGACAATTTTTGCCTATTTGCCTTTCGAATTCCTTGACCCTTTAGTACCGCGTGTAGATTTGGCAGAGTTATTTCAAACGCAATTTGGGTTTTTCTGGGTCGAGAATAATTTATTTCTTGAAAGGAATATGTTTGTCTGATCGAAGGCGATATATTCCACCCCTGTTTCATTTACTGACAATGAATAATTCTCCTACAACGAGCAAGAGGAAATCCATGAATGTTCCATAATTGCATAATTGTTGAAATTGCAATGATTCAAAGCGTAATTTTGAATTTTCTCGGTGAGGAATCATCTCCCCTATAAAATTGACATGTTTACCTGATCGACGTGACATATATCCCACCCCTGCTCTGTATAGTTGACATTTCTTCAACAACGAGTGAAATTTGCTACGTCCCATCACGATTGACGGACTGGTTAAGCCGAAGAAAGTTCGATCAGTGTCTAAATTAGACGAACAAAAAAATAAAAATAAATAACGAATCCAGGGCAACCCGGTTGACGAAATTTTTGAAGATATTGTCACGTGGAAAACTGTACACCCTTACGTAGGTACGTAGGTGAATTTCTATGTATAGCAACCTTTTGACGCGTCCTCGTGGTCAGGACCAGTGGCAAGCAAAAACCGTCGACGAGGAAGGAAGGGCTTTGCTAATGCGACCGGACAACAATGCGGCCTTGCACGCGTCCCACCGCAAATTCTTTGCATTTTTTCGACTTGGCGGAGTTGAGTTTCAGGAAGGAATCCGAAATTTTTACACCGTAGACCTTTATTTTTTTATTTTCTTTTTTTTTCGTGTTTCCGTAGTCCCTTTTAGTCTCGGCGACCCTCTGTTCCTTCGTGCGATCGCACGTGTGTATACGTTTTTTTTTAACTTCTCTTCTTCTATAATGTATCAGTATTTTTTCATTTTTTTTTTTCCTTCTTTCTTTTTTCTCCACCAACTTAAAGGGCGCGAAAATAACGCAAATGTGGAAATGGGTGGGTACAGGAAATCGCAAAACGAAAGCTCACGTTCTGAGATCCGATACGATTCGTGAAAGCGGATATTAGACGTGTAATGAATAATGAAAAAGAGGGAAAAAATCAGAAAAATATAAATTTTCAACATCTGCCGTTCTTCATTACTCATATTATTGTTGAGTAATTCATATTTCGTTGCTCTACAATTCACCTGCGAACAGTGAACTTCCATATACTTTCGCGTCGAATTAAATTCAACAAATCTAATATTAAATCTCGATCGATTATACTGCGGGACAACAATTTGCTTTACGAAATAGATAATTACTACACCAAGCGGGTATACGTTCAGTAACGATGAAATTCATCCATCCATTGATCGCATGAATATCAAACGATCAACAGCTATAGCCAGCGATTAACCGGTGACTCAACCGGGAATCGATTTGTCTAAAAAATCGCTTAATCAATATATACCACTTATCTATTCACTCCGGGCGTTTGCGCAGTAGAAGTGCCGAAAGCATTGCCTTCTATCCTCGGATATTCTACGAATACGACAAAATATAATTCCACCACCTCCAATAAGGAGTCCAGATGTCCGTTGAAAAATTTTTGCAATGGTAATATCGATCGCCCGTAATATATTATGACATTAGCAGCTGACTCGTATCACCCGAAATTCTAATCAAGAAATTACCCTGTTGAGTATCGCGTAATATATCCCGGGTTATAAAACGGATGTCCAAGGGGTCAGGGTCACCGGTGCAGTTGATCTTGAATTGGATATTATTTTTAGCGAGTACATGTCGCATGTCACAGGTCCGAGAGGTCGTTACGACCACTTAATGCCAGCGGGCTACACGCGCTGAGGATTGTCACTCGTCGTTCTGCATTGCTGCAGCACAAGGGCCAAACGACTAGAATAAATACCCTGTACATTGCGTATCGTGCGGTTCAAAAACGTCATACAAAATCAACGGGGCTAATGAAACATACAACGATGCGTTTGCCATTCTCTCGAAACGAAAATCGCTTCTGATCCCTTCAGTATTTTTTTTTTTTTTTTTTTTTTTTTCTTGCCGAAATCAAATTCGAGTCTAGTTCTAGTTTGAGCAATGGGTACGTAGATTTTGACGTTCCTCTTCGTGCTGCTGCACGAGGGCTGATCGAATCCAAAAACGTAATCGAAACTATGTACAGGGTTTATAAAAAAATTTGGTCGCCATACTTTGCCAGATGATTTTCCAATTCGAGATTGACGAAGGGCCCCGATGACATACCCCCGGGAAATTGAACTCAACCCTCAAATTTCGAGGTCGAAATTTTGTGTGAACTTGAAAAATTCTAATTGTCAGTAGGAATCAAAGTTTCTGGGGAACTGAAGGTTGGAAATGGACTTTAGTTCGGTATTTTTCTTAACTTCACGATCTTCTTTCGCGATGAAGGATCCATTTTTGAACCATAGTTCCATCGACACTTTTTTTCCTTTCCAATGAGAAAATTTTTTTTAAGCCAATAACCAAAATTCCCAAGAAGTCTCAGCAAGATCGAGATTGATTTTGCCGGGACATCTTACTTGGAGCACTCGACCGATCTAGAGCTGGAAAATCATCTAACGAAGTAGTAATTTTTTACGTACACCTCGTATACAGTTTGCTATTCTTTGCAGGAAAACCGTCTTTATACATTATCCAACATAACTTTGTGGGAATGAAATTCACCGTCTGATTCGGTAAATATATGTACATAGATTTCGTCTTGTCTGGGGTCTTGTACCTATATATAGCAGGTGCCGACGACCTTATTAATGCAAATTTTGGAACGGAGGGAAGGGAAGAAAAGAGGAAGGGGGAGAGTTCTGGTTATACGACTGCAGAGTTTGGTATATCAATGAAATTCGGAACAGCGGCGCGATTAGCCGGATATAATGAATGGAGTACGGTGCATGAATACCTGCAGCAGTCACCGGCACGTATATACCATAGGTACAACAAGGGTGAATAAATGCATGTGTAGTGTGTATTAAAGGTATATATATTATATGCATGTGGGTATAGGTACCTATCTATCGCCGCGTGTCGCTTCGTACCGCGTACTGCATCGAGCATGGCCGATCTACATATCTAATGTTTATTATGCTAACCTAGGCCAACACGCTCGCATCAACAAGTGTTATATTATCATTCAAATAAAATGCTTTAATCTGCATACGTTTTATTGCTCTCTCGCGGGCATACGGAATGTATGTTACAACGGCGCTCCAACTCGCACACAAAAACACTACCCTAGCCCGCGCCAAGCTGCACTGGCCATACAGTATACCCCGGCCACTCTGTATTTCTCACTATCACGTATATGTACTTCGAACTTGTACCCAAAAGTACGCGTATTTTTACACATGAATGCTGAATCCGCGGTGTGTGGGGATGAAATTTAAATTCCGAATTTCGAAAGCTGCGAAAGGTCAAAATTCCAAATATTTATAATATCGAGTCACAGTTTTCAGAAAGATTATTTCGCCAGGAGGCTTATGCGTGGCCAATTTGAAAGACTCTAAATCGAAAAACCCCGAAGGTTCAAAATTTCGAAGGCTAAAGATCCGAAAGGCCAAAACTCCGAATTTCGGAATTCGTTTATGCAACATCGTTTATTTGACAGCTTTGTCATGAGGTTCTCTTAAATTTGCAGATTTTTGGACTTTCTGAGATTTTAACTTTCCCATCTTTGAGCTGTCTGTATTTCATGAAGTTTAACTTCTTAACGTTAACGTAACACAAGTTTCGAAGAAAAAAACTTATTGCTTCATGACCCAAATGTTGCAAGCGAGTTGTAAAATATCAAGGGTAGGTGTGTTTTACTAAATTCGGAAAATTATGCACCATATTCTGCTGATTTTCAACCGTCTAAGTCATACAATTAAGAATTTCAACCGATTATTTGGTTACATAAACGTTACAAATTTCAACCTCAGTGCATTTTCCACCTTTCGGAATTTGCAAGTTCTGAACTCTAACGTTTTCAGAAACTCAGAAATATAAATTTGAAATTTTTACTGTTCCAAACTTTTGGAATTCGGAACTTCAATCCCGCCCTAGTCTGTATGCAGTTTTCCCCCGACCGGTACAATTCCAAACTACACGATATATCCCAGAAATATTTTCGTTCACTTTTTCACACGTAATTCGGAAATATATGGAAATATCTGCATCAACGGGATGATCAAATTCACCGGAGAAAACAATATTTTTCCGATATATAGGCGTAGCTACGGGCTACTAATATATCGATCGATCGAAACTTCAACGCGTTAAGAGATATAGAGGAAAATAATGTGCGTGGATCTCGACGCAGAGAGACATGTGTATACGTACCGTGTAAATTTATATCTTACACAGGCGTGCCTATATACACGCCATGGGTGTATATATATATATATATATATATATATATATGTGTGTATATATATTATATATGTATATTATACATATGTTACAACAGGTCGGGGCAGATCACCTATCGCGACAAGGTCGTCTCGTCCGGCATATTCTTGCGGGCTCCCCGGTTGTTTATCGATGCAAATCCATTAAATATTACCATAATTATATTCAACGTCTATATACGTAGATATACAGTGTTATAAATTATGACCAAGTTACTGCCGTTGTCCCGGCAAATTTTCTCTCGCGGAAGTATAACCACATATACGTATGTATATTTCACCTCTTACGTATGGATACGTGTACGTGCATGTTATATATCTAATTCTTGCGTATACACACGCGCCCTACGATTGTGGTCATTTTACCGCAAGGTATTTATATACATAAACAAGTGGATATTTGATAATATAAGATCGATTGGGGGCGAAGGATATAAAGGAAGAAAAAGATTGAGGATTCTTTGGGTCGAAAGGGCCCATAAGAGGCGTGTCGAACAATTTCCACCTACGTCATATGGAGCTACCGTATACGTACTTATGTATATATTCTACACACTGACACTGACTCGAACGATGTTTTTTGACCAAGCAGTATATCACAGTAGACGTTTGCCCTCAATTAACTTTATAAAGTGAAGTAAGGAGGCGTGCGCCCGTACGTCTATCCCAGTCTATATACGTATACGTACCTATACCCGTCGTCTACGCATCCACGACTTTAACATTACGTATTCGATCACTCGCGTTCCCAACCGTGCGGCTCGCGACAATTGTGCCAAATCTTTAAGGGGACCTGCATGCGCGTCTCGGTTGGAAAAATTAAACATTCCATAAAATTTATTCATTTCTTCGCCAAAGTCATTTCGGTTCGTTCAAACTCCAGAAAATTGAAATATTTCAGAGTCGAACCGAGTCATTTTACAATCACTCGATAAATACTGTTAATTTTTTAGGATAATCGGTACATTTTCTTGACGACACACTTTCAGATTGAATTTACACACAATTTGTATCCTAGAGAAGTCGAATTCAACGAACGAGATACTACTTCATTCACTTTCGACCGCATGATTAATTTTTCCAATTTATATCGACCCGTTCAAGGAATCGCTGGAGGCTTCGGACTTATACGGAGAATTATGAATCGGTGAAACGAAAACCGCGTTTTGGAATAGAAATAAATCTACTTAATTTATTTTCACAGATCACGAAGTGAATAGAAACTATTTCATACGCCTTATTCGAAGATCTCGTTTATAAAAGCACCGCTTTATCCTTAGCCCGCGTTGTACGAGCGAATGATCGATCTCCGGGATATCCAGAAATAATACAGACGTGTTTAAAATAACGAAAGTTGCAGTTTGATTCAGCGGTTTGTATAATGAAGCGATCTACTCATAGAAATCATACATCGATTGCTACACGTGTCGATTCGAGCTTCGAATGAAATAATAGCGCAAGTTCTTCCAGAGGCTGGCCGCAAGCTCAAGAAGTCTGATCCCTGGTCCAGCTCGAAGACCACCGGGACGCTGCGATCGGTAATTACGATTTAAAGATAAAGCCGCGATATTCGGGGGCGGCGAGAAGCTCAGCTGGCGCGATCAGAGCGGACAAGTTTTATGATTAACGCGTGCCACACTGTGCACAGTATATAGTCGCGATCTGCCATTATCTCGAATGATATAATCGGGACATATTTCACCCAGGTGCAAAGATAACACACGGTTACATGTCCCGGTTTGGCACCCGGTTCATAGAAACCAGCTTCCAGGTTGGAGCAGCTCAAGCTCGCAATCTCAGACCCAAGCAGATTGGTACATTGGCTGTGCGGGTGACGGTGTTGAGATATTCGTATATATCTCTGGCACAGTGCGAGTCTGGTTGAGAGAGACTACGGTCCGAAGTGATCCCAAGGTGTTCAAGGCCTACCCGAAGTCGCCCAGCCGGTTAGGCAACGCAATATGAGGTGTAAAATGAGAATAAAAAGAAAATTTAGTTGAATTCAAATCACCATCAGCACCCGGGACCACAGGACGAATCATTCCACGAATGTTGCGCGATTAATAGCACAAGATAACCCGTCGTCTTGTCCACGGCGCTATGCAACTCGTTCAATCTACGACAGCTTATATTGCTACTGTCGAGGTCACGGTTTCATAAAAGTTTTGTCAAAATTTTATATACGAGGGTTTTCCTGGCTATATAGATTCAAACTCGTGTGCATAGGCATGCTTTGGCGTCCGTCAATCTATCCTAACATCTAATTTCATACGTATATATACCAGAGCGAGATTAAAACTGTGCCATAGATTCTAGCGGAAGCAATAGTTAACGAGATGTAGGTAGGTATGTATGTTCCTATGTATGTACTGTGGCACAGTCTCGACGCAGAAGTTAGACTGCTGCAACGCTAGAGAATGATCAATACGTATGTGCACGCATAGATTTCAGGATATAGAGGAGCAGTCCCGGTGTGACGAGAAATCGAGATTTATTTCTCAAGAGTCAAGAAATTGGTACAAAACGTGAAGTTTAACTCCAGGGATGTGAAGAGAAGAGAAAGAGAAGAAAATAATACTGCAGAAAAAAGAAAAACACTGCACCCTCGCTGTTGAAGGTGTTAATTGTATTTTAAAAAGCGTTGCGAATGATCGACACGCGATCCCTTGAGTTTTTCACTCAACGCGCGTATAGTCCGTGAATAAACGTTGTTGCAGTGTGGATTATATGCACATGCACACACGCGAAATGACCCGTTATATTTCACCTATTTCACGATATGGTAACGAAACGAGGGTGAATTTACCGTTTTTCGCCATCTCAATACAATCCTTTGGGAAATTTGCCGATGGACTATCACAGAATGCAACTTGGTGTCATTCTGATACTATTTGAGGTGCGGCGCAGGTTCGACTGCGCAACAAAGTTTATTTTCCCAGATTCGGAGATTTGGCGTCATTTTGCACTCAAATATAGTGTCAGAATAATACCAAGTTGGACTCTGTCATATAGTCCAAGCCGTGAATTACCCAAAGTAGCTAAATCAAGGCCTGGTCACAAATAGTTCACGATTTTTTGAACAGCTTATCAATTATTGTAAAATACCATTCTCGAACAATGTGATATCAAGAAGTTCCGCGAGGGTACGTATAAGAAACTGCAGTGCAACTAATCTGACGAGTGTGTTGAAAAGTGTTAGGTACAGTGTCCAGCGTCCATTGGTGAACAAGATGAAAGAAACTAGAATAATAATTTTAAAAAGCGTTAAATTCGAACGTTCAATTGAGGAGGTGCTAGGCAAAAAGATATAAGTCACACCTGAACACATTGAGGCAGAAGTAATAGCAGTTATAGTGTTTTTGTCGAGAGTTTTTTTGCATATTGCAAAAATTCATTCGAGGTGTGACTTGCATCTTTTTGCTTAGCACCTCCTAAATTGAGGGTAAAAGTACGTCATCAGGACTCAGGATCAAGATGTTCGAAATGCAGAATACCACGTACTACGTGTATGATCTGAAAGATGAAAGAACGAATGAAAGAAGATAATCAATGAAAGCCTAGCTCATAGCGCGTATAGTTTCGAAATATCGTATAAGCTCGTAGACTAGACTAGGCTAGACTAGACGACCATATTAGCAAAGGCGTGAAGAGATGCCGACACTATGCCGCATTGATTTAATAGCCGCAATGCCCACACTAGGACCGTCCGGCTATAGACTATATAGCCGTATAGTACACACGTACCTACGTTCAGTGATGTGACTGAGGAATATCTTCCTGCAGTGTGCGAGTAAGTATCCCATCTACGTTACGTGCTCGCATATGCGCACGTAGATACATACATACACACACGTACACATACACGTATATTCTACGTATAGATATACGCACGATGAACACCTTGATACCTAAAGCTGTAACATAGCGCAGCGCGTGTGCGGAGGAAACAATTGAACGTCGTCCTCCTCTCTCTAGTGCTTTTTTTTCTTCTTCATGTCTATTTCTTCCCCTCCCTCCAACCATCTCTCTCTCTCTCTCTCTCTCTTTCTCTCCGAAGCTTAATAAGCACCGCTACCTACATTCCATTTCCGGTGCTATGACGTCACTCGACAATCCGGCTATACAGCAATACGACGAACTTACATGTACACGCTGTGCTTGCTTCTTGCTTCTTGCTGGGTTGCTGGTTGCTGGTTGTTGGGTTGCTGGTTGCTGGCGGCTACTTTAGACGGTTGACTAGCTCGCGCGCGCGACAGCTAATATACGATATATGTATGTATGTTATAGCGTCCGTGTATATACCTGATGCAGTTTACCTCGTATATTCGTATTGTATGGTATAGACAAACCGTGTAGAACAAACCAGATAAGGTACGAATACCTGCTGGTCCTGCGGTATTATTCCTGTAGACCAAGCGAAATACAAAACGTTGGAATTTATACGAATCGATGTTACATTGCTGCCTACGCAGAATCTCCACTCTCATATATATATATACATGTAAATAGGTGTATATATATATGTGTATTGGCGCCGCTTGAACGACATATACAATATACATACCTATATACTCGATTTGACGGAAATTTTCGAACATCGAACGTTATATAACGTCGTAAAAGCGTTAACAAGCGGAAAAGAGTGTGAAAAATAGTTACGGGAATTCGCGGTTTGGTATATATAATTTTCTTTTTTCATATATCATTGGTCATTTTTGTTGTTGCGCTTTGCCGGGGCCGAAGCTTATGTTATTTCAAGGAAAATATCCGACCAACGCATTGTTTTCCTCTATATAGTTATACAGACACGATTATATTATATATATCTACGAGGAAAATCCGCAGAAATATTTCGGTCAGAATTATTATACAAACGAGATAAGAGGAGGAATTGAAGTTCGTAAGGTTGAAATTCACTGTTTCGATGTACCGAAATATTTTGTTCGAATTGCACAATAAATGAGATGCATCTGCGTCGCTTAATTCAGGTAATAATCAAACGGTGTATTTCGTGTATACCTTTCGAAAGGTAATTTCTATAGTTCTGAAACAGCAAATTGCGATTATTTCCATGAATTCATTGCGATTAAACTACAACTTCGCGAGATGTCAAGATATGGATAATACAGAAGATTCCACAAGGTATTTACTCCCCTCCAATATTGCTATAAACCTGCAGTGTAGCAATATACCTACGCCTTCTCAACGCCCGCGTAAAAAGCAGTGCGCATTGGTGAGGCAAATCAATTGCGAAAGCGCGGAAATCAGAATCGGCGTATCCGGCGTACCGCACGCGTCTCACCGGTGCAAGAACTGCGAAATACACATACATACGTATGCAAGTTACACGCGGATATTCCAAGGGGGGGGGGGGGGGGGGTATATATCCGCATATATATGTGTATTATGGGGCACGTATCTATCTATAGATATACATATACCTACAATACAGATATTAAGACGCAGCTATACACACACGTAAACACGTATACATAAATACACGTATATATATATATATATATATATACACCGAGCAGTATACATTCACTCAGTCGGTCGTGATAGCCATAATAATCATTTCGGTAGGTGTGAACAAAATATCTATATACCTATATGTATGTACATACATATATATATATACGTCTAACACACCGGGAGAATGCCCAAAGACGGAGTAGAGAGGCTGTCCTCTCGAACTTCTTTGACTTCTAACGCGCATGACGCGAGCAGGCGCGATTCTACCTACCTACCTACCTACCCTTAGTGTAGCTTCGTATATATATATAGTATATATATGATCCGCGCAAGCGCGCAATCACTTCTACTTGCCACCCCCATATATACAGGGCGGGGGGTAGTTTCACCCCTCTCTACCTTTCAATCCTTTGACATCCCCACCGCTGTGTGCGCCGAACCTACGAATCCCCCGCAACCCCTGAAAACTGCCGGGTTGCCCCCCTAAACACGGTCGTCACGTACCGGCGTATATGTATACCTATATACATAGGAAATAGAAGAGCGTGTATGTATATTACGATATAGACAGACCATACGACGATTTTTGGTACCACCTGGTTTTCCGCATTTTTTAATTTTTTTTATATCCATACATTTTTAGTTTATATTTTTTTTTTTTTTTTCTTTTTTAGCTTTTCCATTTTGCTCAGCTATTAGCTAGTTCTGTATACATATACGTATAGGTTTGGTTGTTTGCTCAGCGGCGCCCGGGCAACGACGCTGATTCGTTACGCTCTAAACGTGCTTCCTGAGTTTGAACGCGCCGCGGTGATTTGAAAATTGTATAGGAGAGTTAAGAAAAAACGGGCTTGAGTTTAGGACTCGTTAACGAATTATAGCTGCACTGATTCGTCCGGGGGCAACGAGCGATCGCGTAATTAAATTCCCGGTTTGATGAGATTTTTTTTTTCGTTTTCGTCTATTCCATTTTTATTTTTTTTTTTTTTTTTTTTTAATTTTTTTTTTTCTTATACATTCTCGTGTTTTTCTCCTTTCTCACTCGGTCACGTAAACACGTATAATCTATAGTTGGATAATTAAAATCTTCGGATACTCATTATATAGTGTTGCGTGAAATTGACCGTTTAGTGAACGATTTTTGGGCGGCGGTATGATATGACACGGTAACCTTTAGTCGTTAGACGATCAAGCGTTAATTTACAAATCATTAATTATTAGGTTTATCGATGAAAAGTTTGATATTTGATGTATACCTTGTGCTATTCGCCGAGGCGAGACGTTCTTAGGTTATCGTCGATTTGTCTAGACTTTGATTAGTCCGCAATCAAGATTTCAAATTATTATCGAGTCTATATCTCTTTATAGCTGCCTGCAACCGACTATAGCACGGAAAGGAAATGCAAATTAATTGTAATCGCTAGTTTAATACACGATGCAGGTATATAGGCAGGTTGGTGTAATCCATTCGCGTGTACAATTTAGCGCGACAGCATTTACGACTCAATCGCGGCTACTGGGGCTGGTTCGACGTTCGTTAAATTTCTTATACCCGTCAAAACTTTACAGCCTCTTTTGCTCTCGCCTTTGCTACAATTAGACGCACTTTACACGCGTCCGGTACCTACGCCTCGATTCTTACGCGAGCACCAGACACCGAGTCGGTTTGTCATCCATGTACTAGTCTAATATACTGCAATTTGCCTTTCGTACTGTAGCAAATCCCACGTGGATATACAAAAACCTCCCCTGTTTACGTTTGTATGATTATTAACGAAGCAGGAAGTCAATATGCTTCAAGTTCCGAACGTTCATTTGAATGGCGAAGTTCCAGAAGAACTTTGAGCCACGCTGATTCGACCGCCAAAAATTTCCAAATTTCAATGCCCATGTGATCACTGACGTTCAATTTTCAATACATCTTGAATTTTCATAGATTTTTAGTGGATGAGCGGGGCAGGATTAAATTCCAAATTTCAAAAGCTGCGGAAGGAAAAAATTCCGGATTATGATAATACCGAGTCGCAGTTTATTGAGAAAAAGATTATTTCCCCGAAAGTCTATACGTAGCCAATTCGAAAAACTCCGAATGTTTATTTATTTGACAATTTATTTGACAGCTTTGTCAAGAGCTTCCCTTAAATTCGCGGATTTTTGGACTTTCTGAGTCTTGAACTTTTGGATTATCTTCAAGCTGTCTTGTTATCACACGAGGATATTACCTCCACACACATTTTTTTATCATCATATTTTACCTGCGTTTTGTGCTATTTGCAAAATTGATCCATATTGCACATACGTCAAGAGCATATTGTGCAAAATTTCCCTCGGTCTCAGCTTTTTCCGCAGAGAAGTAATGCGCTGTGATTGGCCCAATGAATGGATGTATCAGCAATCACGCACTTAGTTTTAGTCTTTTCACTTTCATTTCTTATTCAATCTCGGAAGTAGAAGACTCTGACCATGCATCGACGCATCCGATACGACAATTCCCATCAATTTATCCGTCTAATCCGAGGATTAAACTGTTAATAATAACGAATTTCCCTAGAGGAAATATGGCGAAAAGCGACCTGAGACGTGTGTGGAAAATGTCTTCTGATTTCGTTGTTCGTACTGCGACTGGAGCGACTTTGGATGTAACGAGAAGACGCCAAAACACTGGCGGAAACGATAAAAGAAGATTAAACTTCGGAGCCAACGAGCGAGAGAACACTCAGCAGTCAAAACTGCTGCCTTCTCATTATCAGAGTTCAGACTTCATGCAGAATTAACGTATACGGTAATGTGTCGTCGATGTGGCAGGATTAGGGGTTGGTTTTCTCTTGCGTGGGATGTTGAAAAGACAAAAAAAAAAAAAGAAGAAAAAAATAACCAAAGAAAACCGAAAAAAACTATGAACTAAAGGAAAAACAGGCTAAAGCCAATGATTATTGTATACTTTCATCTCGTTTATTAATTAAAATTCAGTAGTAATTTAGTTTCTGCCATTCTAACAAAACGTTACCACGTCGCCAGATTGTTTATTTTACGTTAAGTATAAGTAATATTTAATATAATAATATACAAGGGGAGTTGTTTTCGGTTTTTGTGATGATGTTTTTTTTTTCTTTTTCTTCGTTTTTCTTTTTTTTCAATCTTTTCCGGGGGGGGTTCTTTTACTACGATAAATTGAAGAGTTCAATTTCATATATGGTTATAAGGCTGTAATAATTCAGTGCCAAAGTATATTTGAATAACTTGTCAAACGAAATGAGCATAAACGGACGCGGTCTGATATACATAATTGCGACAACTTTTCACTTGTTTAGGATGCCTTGCCGTTCTTTTTTATCCCGATTGCCTTTCTATATACAAAAAAATTCAAATTCATTCGAAATTTTAGGCAAAACTTGAAATTCCAAAGCACAAATGCAAGGCTATCCTCGACTAGATCGATAATTCATACGTGTCAAACTTTTCGTTACATCGAATCGGATATGATAATCGAAGGTGATGATTTTTTTTTTTCTCTGTCTATTTCGATTGGGTAACTTTCGAGCTTTTGTATGTATTCGTTTGGCACTATTTTTTCTTATTTTTTTTTTTTTTGCAAATTAAACTCTTCAATTTGTGAAATATGTTTACAACTCTGTTTACATACTCATTTATTGTATTTCCATTAGTGATTTTTTTTTTGTTTTTTATTATTATTATTTATTTATTTACAAACAACAGTACGGCTCCTATTGGCTAAATCGCATTCACTTGTTTCTCGCATCCAATCACATATCGCATACCTCCACACTATGCACACACGTTTTATTAAAATAACAAAAACCAAAGTATATATGCAATAATATTATAATAACGAACGATCTCGACAATTCCTTTATCCTCTTCACAATGCGTTTTGGAAAATTGTTTGTTGGTTTTTTGTTGTTGATGTTGTCTTTTTTTTTCTTCTCCTTTTATTATTTCTTTCTCTCACAATAATATAAACAAAAATATTACAATGTTTCTTTACCTTTAATAATTATAATAATTAGATAATTTTTTTTTTTCTCTAATATTAGGTTTGATTGGGGGCCATGGTTTCTCTCAATTAGTCAATAAGTTTTCTACCACGTTTTTTCTTTGTCTTACTCTTTTTCGTTTTCGTTATACAATTTTTCTGTCTTTTTTTTTCTTTTCTTTTTCAATTTTCGTTTTTGTTTGTTTCTCATAAGTGTTTGGTCATTCTGATCCTCTAAGACTCCGCCACCTATACTACCGTCCATCAATAATCTCATATATAGCCTTTTCACCCACCCCGTTACAACATGCACACGCGGAATGAATTAAATTTTAGAAAATTCGATTGAATTTCAAAAGCTCTCGTATACGTATCACAACAATTTTTCGTACACTATATATACCTATATAGGATCGGTTTATAACCTCAGATAAAACAACAATGATTAAACCTTAGAATATCACGAACGTTGTTTTTGGAATGTAATAAGCATGCTTTCTTTATTATTATTTCATACTTTTCATCATACTCGGGTGAACTCGCACGATTCTGTCATAATATAATTTTTTTTCCAAGAAAAAAAAAAGAAAAAAATTCAAGCTACGTTAAATCGGCGAATAAAAAATTTGTTTTCAGGTAATCATTCAACGAGATTCGAGAAAAATAAATTAAAAAAGGATTTAAGAAAATAAAAAAACAAACCATAAATATGTATAGGAAATTCTGATAGGTTCATGCATATATCTGTTCGTATTTAAATTGTACATCTCGTAATTTAATGTGAATAATACCTATAAGAATGAGCCGCACCAAAATAAATAACTTTACTACCGATGGACCAGTTTAGGTCCCAACAAATTACAAATCTACAATAATATAGTTCTCGATTATAATAGGGGGCTGCAGCCCTGACGATCAGAAGAACCAACGCCACGCGTACCAATAACACAAGAAAAAACATAAAAATAAAACTAAGATCGCGCATTCCACCGCCATATTAAAACAGTATTTTTTATCATTTCAATTTTTTTATTTATTTTTCTTTTTTTTTTTTTCTTTTTAATCTTCGAATAGTTACACTACCGTCAACAGGACTTCACATTTCATTTGTTACACAATTTAATCCTAATATATGTACAGAATTCAGAGAACCGTGTTTTTTTTTTTTTTTTTTCATATCAATTTGTTTTTTTTTCAATAACTCAAAAATAAAATAATATTAATATTACACAAATATAATATGAAATCTAGGATCAGATTGCAAAGTGAATATCACGGCGTTTACTCGCACTTTGTATCGGTACACCGGGGCCTGGTGCGCACCTGAGTCCGTGGGAAGTGCTAATAGCTAGTGCAACCTCAAACGTGACTTGTGAGGCGCGTTGTCGTCTTTCAGAAAAGGCAAAGGAGAGGAGATGAGAGAGGAGAGAAAAAAAAGAGAGAAATAAACAAAAAAAGGAACGAAAAAAGTAAATTTGCCCCGAAACCTGTACGGGCAAAGACGGGCCTCTCTTCGGGCAACGGTACCGTCTCGAATTGTCAAAATTATACCATGACGTCTCTCCACTCTCGGAACCGAAAATTCATGTATATACTGTACGAAAGTTAAACAACGATAATTGAGGCTAATTGGAATTTATTTGAACTTGGATTTTAGTTTTCAGAGAATATATATTTGATAATGAGAAAGAATTGAATATTCGAAGAAAAATGAATTTCTGTCTTTGAGAAGTGTGAGAGACGGAATATGAAATATATATCCGGGTTGCGGATAGAAAGAACGATTTTTAGCCGTAGATAATCATTTTGCATTCCATCACGAGAATAGAATAATCAAATGTTAATAATAATATATCTAGAATCTTTCGACATCTTTGTTATATTTTCTATACTTACTTTATACAGAAGGGGTTTTCGTGGGAGGGGGTCGCTAAGTCGCTCGTCGTTTTTTTTTTTGTTTTTTTTTTTTGTCTTTTACTCGACGCGCGACGCATGCTCACTTAACTTATTAGTTTTATGTGGTACGTTATTTACAGTCCATATTTACTTATATTACATCATTGGCCGGTCGGTTTGCCTGTGTAGGCAAACCCCGGCGGCACTCCTACGTACGTTTAAACGACATTCGGTTCGAGCCTCCTTATCCAGAGTCCAGAATCCAGAAAACTACCTTCTGGATCCTGAATCCTCGATCTTTATGTAACGCTCGCACCCACTCGCGAAACAAAGTGTCTTCATCTTTAGTTTATTTTTATTTTATTTTATTTTTTTCTCTTCACCGTTCGCTCCTCTCTTTTATATCGGAGAGTCTCCTATATAGCGTCGTTAAACATTTCATGTATCATTCGTCGAAGTTATTCAGGTAGTTTTTTTTGTTTCTGTTTTTGTTTTTGTTTTGTTTTTTTTAAATATATAATAACTCGAACAAGCGTCCATACGCGGCACACTGGTTTTTCTCGGAATAAAATGACGCGCGGCGTGGTCAATACGTACGATCACACTATATGGCGGCTCTTAACTTTGGAGAAACTTAAAACTTTGAACTCTGTATGGAGAACGTGAATCGCGACGACGGTAAAACGTCCGTTACTCAAGGTAACAAACTTTGGCTGTGATTAATTCGTCATCGTTATATCTCGATAACCGCAATATTCGGTTTTAGAGGCTATACGGAGGATCGGCCATTTTTAACGGAATTCAAACAACTTATATCGTAAATCTCTGACAAACGCATGGGAGCTTTTTGTGGCACAAGTTATAACGTGTGTATATAATATAAGTAACTCGATTAATTCACGGAGGTGAATTATATCTCATCCAAGTTTTAACATCGTATTTGTTGATTATATTTACAAACTCAACTGCGTATACAATAATGAACATCCTCCGGTCACCCTCGTGTTCGATTACGATTCGAAAATCAATTCACGTCACCAAAGTCCAAAAGCTATAGTTCCCTTTTCGAACTACCGATTCTCATACGTTTTTCTGTTGTTTTTTTGATTCGTTGTTTTGTTTCGTTCCGTTTCGTATCTTAAGTTTTAAGTTTCACCAAGTTATTTTGTCACAAAACAGAACCCCTTGATCAGGGTGAACGAAAATATCAAAATATCAGCAACAGTCATTGTATTCCGTGAATAACTCATTCCCGACGCGGCACTTTCTCGTTTTGGTACAAATAGATAGCCTTCTCGCTGTACTTGGCTGACCTTATCTATAACCCCGTGGATTATCAACACCGTATGTTTGTTTGTTTAAAAACCTTCGAAAATCGACACCAGCTACGACGTGGAGTAACTTGTGCGGGCCTGAAGGTAGTGATGATAAAACGGCGGTAGCCCTTCGGATGAAGAGTTTGCCTGTGAGGTTATAGCAAGGCCTAGTGGAGAAGGCCCCGGCGAACGCTAGTGGGCCGTTAACGAATGTGCCGTAAGGCCCTGAGGGCTGAGCATCGGGGGACTATGACTATGGCCCATAGGCGAGCCGTGAAGATGATCCTGCGGATGGTATCCCTGGTGCAAACCACCCTGTCCTTGATGTCCGGGTGGCATACCCTCCATCATACCGTCGCCGAGTGTATTCGGAGGGGTCATCCTCTTCTCTTTTTGTCGTCGATTGCAGAACCACACCCTGACCACTTCTTTTTCTAATTGAAGACTGTCGGCGAGGGACGTTATCTCCTGGGCCGATGGTTTAGGCTGTTTATGGAAGTGCTGTTCAAGCGCGCCTTTTACCGAGACCTCGATCGACGTCCGCTTTTTCCTTTTTCTACCCTGCGCGGCGATCTTGTCGATACTCGTGGGCGACCCCGTCGTCGAATCCGCTTCTTCAAGCCATTTTTGTAGCAGCGGTTTGAGCTTGCACATATTTTTAAAGGACAACTGTAGCGCCTCGAACCTGCATATCGTCGTTTGCGAGAAAACATTCCCGTAAAGCGTACCGAGTGCAAGTCCAACGTCAGCTTGAGTGAACCCAAGCTTGATTCTCCTCTGTTTAAACTGCTTCGCAAATGCTTCGAGGTCGTCTGACGTCGGGGTGTCTTCTTCGCCAGCGCTGTGATCCCTGTCTAAAGGATGTCCAGGGTGTAGAGGGTGCCCCGATGGCGGACTGTGATTGTGAGCGTCTCGTAGATGGTGCGGCAGTCCCGCTTGATGATTATGCAACTGGTGTGGATGCTGATGGGGATGTTGGTGCAGCATGCCGTTCATCGCGGCATGATATTGCTGCAGGGTTGTCGGTGAAGCGGCCCCGCCACTTGGGTTATAGTGGGCCGATGGTACGACGGGCGCGTGCCAAGAATGCGGCGACGCCATCCCCGGGGACTGATGTGGTCCCCTGTGATGCATACCCTGGACGGAATCGGTGGCCGAAGCAGCGGCCAACGGTTTAACATCTAGCGTCGAGTTACCCTGGTGCGGATGATGATGGGGATGATGTGTCGTGTGGTGCATCCCCATTGATGCAGCCCACGGATCGGACCCAGGTTGAAGGCTGACCCAAGGATTTGCCGAGCTCAAACTAGCGGGGTGAGAAAGACCGTTAGGTGTTGGCGATGATGAAACCTGATGGTGATGGTGATGATGATGGTGATGTTGAGGTGCGGGCATGTACTTCATTTCACCGGCGTCGGCGGCGCTGCGGGGCGAACCCGAGGAGTAACCACCCACTGCGATGTTCATCCCGATCCCGGATCCGGAACCACCATCCAGCTCGGAGGACACTGCACTACTAACAGGCATGTACGTGGTAGCAGCCATCTACGACGACGTACCGGCCCTGGTGGCTCGGCTATCGGCCACCTCGCTGTCTTTTAGTGCCGTTTATATTTTGACTTCCGATATTATGTCGAATTCAATCCTGATGCACTACCAAATCCTACAACCTTCACTGCAGGCAAATGATGTCGCGGTACAGCGGAATGACCCCGCTTAACCGATGATGCTACCTTCTTCGAACCGATATCGTTCTACGGTCCCTTTTTGATTCCCCACGATTTATCTAGCCACCCCCTTGGACCGTCGCTGCTGGGGGGAAAGTGTCCCCCACTCGACGGGTATTCGCACCGTCGCTGATCGCAACGTCTTGACAAACACACTACTTTGATCTCGTTGTTTGTTTGTTTCTTTATCCTGTGAGTTGAATCTGATGATCGGATTTAGGGTGTTTGTTTCCCTTTTGCCTATTTCGGTTTTCTTTGAGAGCTACTACGTGATCGATTCTCGGCTAGAATCACCCGGTTGTGAAATCGTGTAATCGAAACACTCTGTAACTAGACACAATCCAAATTGCACACGGTGAGTCCATTTCCGTAGTATTGTTATATACGTAACTCGGTTATACCGGTGAAACACTTTGTTTTATTTTGGGGGTATAGTCCGGTGGTAGGAATTTGCTGGTCTATAGGTAAATATCACTGCAGCACAGTGTCCAGCGACAGCGACCCGTGGGTCACGCGGGTATCTACATTCGGAGGTTCGCTATTCGGGAGTTTAGTGCAACCCTTATAGCACCGTTGTACTTGGCAAGTTATACGCATCGCACTACGCGATAACACAGCATTCAGGGAATAACAATATGAGAAAATATCCACACTTGGGGGCCCCGCACAAACTAGTACAACACGATACGCTACGATACGGTTACGATACGATACGGTACGGTTTTTAACCTGAGATGGGTGTACGAGGCTTACGTACGTTACTGACAGAGAGAGATCGCTCTCATGCGTTATGCATGTCGTAGCTGAGAGCAACTGACTACTGCCTGTGCCCAGCTCGAGCAAGGGTCCCCGAAGTTCCACCGGCAACCCAAGACCTGCGCGCGGTTGCTCTCAAATTACCCCCACCTTGGTAACGCTGGTTTTTCATTGGCCAGCGCAAGCAAGGTGGCCGTCGTGGCTACGTCACGGTGGGCGTGACCTCTGGGTGCCTCATCCCATGACCGTATCCCCACCATTCGTGAATTCCCCTCTGGGTGCCCAGTGTCAATGCGATACCCCTCGCCTTTGTGCCTCGAGCTCGTGCTCCTGCTCCTGCTGCCTGCTGCCTGCTCCCTGCTCCTGTCGTTGCCGTTGCCGTTGCCGCTGGTGCTGGTGCTGGTGCCGGTGCCGGTGCTCGTGCTGCCGTTGCCGCTGCTACTCCTCCAGCACGTCAACTCCGATACCGCGCTGCGCTAAGCGACTCGGATCGCTGCTCCCTATCGCGAATCTTCAGTATTCTTTTTTTCATTTCTTTTTGCTTTATTTCACCTCCACGTTTCGCCCGTTTCGTCTTTTATTCTTCTGTATTTGATGTAGGTTGAATCTTTGAAATTATCCATCTACTCTCTTTTTTTTGAATTGACAACGGATATGAGCAACAGGTACTAATTCGAACGAGTTATTACCGCGACGGTGGTTGGTTCGATAAGACAGTCAAAAAAACGAATGAAAGAAAAAATCAATAACAAAAACTAGCTCCAAACACGAGTAGAGGGGTTTGATGCATTCAAAATCCGAGCTACAGGTAGCCGTATTATGCACTAGGTCGTAGATTCCCGGGTAGGTACTACGTGCCGACTCCTGATCTGGGGGGTGGCCGTGGTGTGGCGAGTGTATATAGAGCACTGGTGCTATTGCTACTACCACCTACCGACCTTACGGAATTAAACAGTCTTTGAATCGGTTGGATTCGGGGTGCAGAATCAATGTACTTGCATGCATCAACCCTGACTCTGCAACGAGGTAGAGTAGAGATTGTTCGAATAATCTTATACATCGCTGACAAACGAGCAGCTGTGATCTTCGAACATTTCGTATACCAAACGTCGAACGATGAAACCAATTGAGTAAAAATACAAGATGGTGAAGTTTTTGATTGAATTTGCATCGAGTGAAGCTTGTTGCTACATATTGTTCTTCGTTCCCCGGAGTTCAACGTTTTCCCTGATTTTACTAACACCTGCGATGCAATTGAATTCTGTCATCCCTTTAGCGCGAAGATGATATTTTCGGGTGGGGGTCAAAATTTCGATAGATCACAATACGTATAGGTACTTGGAATGGCCAATAATTCGAATTCTACCAACACGAATACTAGAATAGCGATAGATAAAATCTGGGTATAGTTTTTTGAGTACTGCTTTAAAGCCTTTCGTCAATACAGTCTTTTTACTTTTTGAACAATCGCTATTTCAACAGTCGCAGTTTTGGCCTTTCGAAATTTTCATCTTTCGATATTATTTGACCCTCACCCTATATTTTGGAATTGTATGATAATTTCAATAGAATTCAAGACACCTAATCGTAAAACGATAATTACACTTCTTGATAGGACAAGTGTTACGGAGTTTGTGTTACTCTGTATTATACTTTCGAGGATATGCCAAACGCGAGAACATATTCCTGGCACGTTCAGTATAAGGGATATGATTATAATATGTGTAATACGATCGTTGTAAGCGTATATAGGCAATCGAAGAGATGAAAATTGACTCGATTGAAGACGTACTTTGTCGAGTCACGGTAGCGAGATCCAGTAGCAGTTTGTATACCGTGAAAATTAAAATATAAATATGGAGAGAAAACATCACGTTCGTTTCATGTTTGATCTAGATTCCACCCCCGCTTTTACCTATACACACGAACGGTAAAAGAATAAGAAAAAAAATTGTAAAAAAAAATTGTAAAAAAAAGTAAACAAGGGAAGAAAATAAAATGAGATAAATAAAATGAGAAAACAACGTTGACCAGGTACAAGTTTTTATGTTTTCCATAACTAAGATACATTTAATTTAATTCTTGTTTCCCCATTGTGTCAAATTGGATTGAATGCCGGTGAAATATTTGCTTAGGACCGACAGGTAGCTATATAAGGCGTATAGCTAGGCTAGCTGCAACAAAACCCCAGGGCTTGTAGCTGCTGCGTCGGGCCGAAGGTGCTTCTGGCGCAGCCCTTCCTTCCTTCCTACCTTCTCTGACGCTCTTCGTTTTACCCCCCTTCACCGTCTCCTCGACACCCTTGCCTTTACTCCCTATACTATACTACGTAACCTCCGGAGAGTGCGACGTCACCACTTTCGGACCGCGCGCTCTTTACAACCTGAACGTTTGCTTGCATAATTTAAGCGCCCTTTTTGCTTTTCACAGCTAACCTACCTCTTCCCCCTTATCCTCTATTTCTCCCTTTTTTTTTCACCCTCCCGGCCTTGCAGGCTGTTCGCTCGACCATCCTCGTGCCTCGTTTTTGGTCCTGCACCTTGTTCCAGTCCCTAGATATTATAACCGCGAACTTGAGGTGTGAAAGCATTTTTTGGAGCGTAGTCAGAAAAAAAAAATCATGTATACCTAAGGGGATTTTGACAGGGTTTAATTACTACAGACACGGCGTACGAATTGACGAATAATCGTTTTTCGAACTGTCGGATATTAACAAGAAAATTTAGCTCGTTTGACAAATTCATTCCAAATTAGTCAAACCCTAAGCGGAAATGAGCACGCGCGCACGTGCTGGAACGCACCTTATTATATCTACATCGCGAAAATCACATGGTGCAAGAATACACATTATTCGCAGACGCGGGGTTATTGCAGTTCTTATAACAAATACAGGCATGCGCCAATAAGTAACTGTTCTTCTCCCGGTTAATAACATGCATAAATTTAATGCGTCAGGTATTATTAGTCGCTACATTGTATTCGCAATTAAACTCAAACCTAAAAGCGCTCTGACTCAAGCATAATGCGCAATTGTAATTATCATCAAGGTGCATAACTGTGTCGAGAAAGCAAACTGCGATCAATTCATTTCTCTGATTTCTACGTATCATACATTTTTCTATTCCTCTTCTATTTTGTCGACGAATTTATAGAAGGTAACTAGACGTTAATTATCAATTAATGAAAATTGATCTTTGACGATACAAAATAAAAAAATAAAAAAATCAACAAGAAAACTTGCAAATGCGAAATCGTGCAGGTTGATATACGTAGGCAGGTATATATAGAAAATAGTTTTGTCGTAGGCGAGGCACGTGCGGAGTAATCGAAGGCCAACGCAATATAAGTTGGTACAGAGTATGTAGGAAAGTAAAATAACTACTGCGGTGAAACTGTTTTCCTATTGAAGGCAACTTTATAGGATCGATATTGTTAATCGGAAACGATGAATGTAACGCACTTGAATCATATTTGCGCACGGTGATTTTTACCGGTCTAACGATAAGCAATATACCTACTCACGTCTCCATGAAGCGAGATATAGAGGCGAATAGAATAGAGTATATAAGCAGTACGTATATAGTATAACAATATACAGTTGTTCAACGATCGTTGTAGGTATACATTTTTAACGCGCAACGAGTAACGGGTTAACGGTACAGTGACAGACTGTGCCCGCGACCCTTTCCTTTTATTTTGCCAATAAAATGTGAATGCAGTGAGAAATTTTGAACCATATAACGCATCAGCAGGGGATGCATAAGGATTCGCAGGTGCAAAATTCGATCACAATATATACACAAACTTGCAACGATCTTCAAACCCTTGCAGTCGAAAAAGCCCCGTCGAATTCTGCATATAAGTAGTAACAACAATGCACGGGGATATTGAGAAGCTTTCGGTAGTACCGGGTGTCGTAGGTCGTGGAAAGTTGAGTGAAGCTTCGAGAGAATTGAGAGACTCGTAAAAAGTCCCACCCTGCAGCGCAGCATAACATCCAAACAGGCAGAAAGGCAGGCGGCCTCCCGCGTGAATGAAAAGTTAACTGTTGTCATTTAAACGTTTTTACGCCAGGCGCATGAATATTTTAATATTTTAATATTTTAATACCAAATACGCGCGACCCGGTCCTCGATATAGGGATACTCGTCGAGGGGAGCGAACGAACGAACGAACAGTTGAGTTGAGCTGAGCTGAGCTGAGCTGAGCTACTGATGCTTCTTTATAGAATATAATGTAGGTTACCTATACCGTCGTCATTGCGAATGAATGAATATTTCAGTTTCCCATACGCCTAACAAGGGGATAATATAGTTTCTCAGAAAAATTACTTTGAATCTCAAAGTAAGTTGCGCGACGTCTAGCCGCCCCGCGGTCTCGCCATCCATCCTATCCGCAACCCGCGGATACATGGAGCGACGCGACGGCGCGCTGTAGCTTCGGAATTTGGTTCGGGAATCTTCCGTACGGTGGCAGCACGGAACGGCTCTTTCTACTCCGGTCAATACTTTTCAGACTAGGCGCCTCAGCGCGGAACAAGCTTTTCATATCTGTTGAATGATCTTCCGAAACAGAGACCGGCCGATAAGAAAATAATCGCAGTTCGTTGGTTCGAAGAATACAACAGGATTTTTATGCACCAACAGGCGGAAGCGATACTTCGTGGTTTTCACCTTTTGAGATTGAATAATAGGTATATGTTTTCACGATTCGAAAGGATTGGGATCGAAGGGTGCAAATTATACCGAAATGAAATTCATTGAACAAGTGCTTTTTTGTACAGTTAGACTGTTTCACCGTGCAAACGAACTTCTTGCCCAACAAATTTTCATCTTGACACCGCATCTTGAAAAAAAAAAAAAAACTATGTTATATGCTTCAGAAGAATGATTTTTTGTCCAAAATCAATTTGTGTCTTACGTATAAGAAAGTTTACATCGTCGCGATTGAAAAACACCTCCTGCACGAACTAGTTAGGTGCACTTTTTCTCCAATTCGATTTTTCTTACATGAAAATCGTTCGGGATAAAAGTCGTCTCAAACTGAGCTCAAGAAATTGGATAATTCAAGTTTTTAACCGATGCACGGATAAAATGGATTCGTAGGTACACGCGAAAAATAGGAATCAGTTGGGTCAACTAAGTCCGGCGAACACAATATTTTTGGTTGCTGCAACTAAATATCTTGCCATAGCATTAAATATTCATTTGCATTGAAACGTATATCGATTTGCACCGAATAGAAATATTTTTTTTGCCGCATTCAGTCAATTGAACTATAATATTTTCTCTCACAGTGTGGAGTCATTGACAAATGGGTGCTAAGGGAATGGCCGATTTTGGAAAAATTCCACATCTTCGATGAAAATCCTTTCACTTCAACTTCCCGTGCAAATTGATAAATTCATGACGGCGTAAAGTCTAATTAAGTGACGTACATTTTGAAATAGGACAATTATTGATTATCCGACGTGAACTGAAAGAATTGACAAAGAACTTCACTGATTTTGGACTATGTTTTATTATTCTAACCGTGACGAACTGGTCCTCCCGTCTGCGTAGAGTATAAGGTACAATATACGTAGACAAGCTATATACCTACCTATGTCCGAAAAAAACATAATTCTAATTATATTCCGATGCAATAATGGGAATAGTTTCCGGCACTTGATTCTTCCGAGGGTGAAAACCGCGTGACTATACAATTTCCATCGCAAATTAGAATCGCTCTTTTCGCGGATGTACCGTGCGGCACAGATGATCGGGAATTCGTGTGCGGTCGTGCGAAGTTAGGGTTCGCCTCTTCGGACGGTAAACTATATCGTTGGATCGGTTATCCACGAGGTAACTGAATCACCGTCCTTCTCACAGCGAACCCTGAGGCAGAAGCAACGCAACGCAACGGTATAGCCTAGACTGAAACCTGGGTGCCTGAAGCCTGGAGCCTCTGATCTCAAATTTACTAACTAAGCTAGTCGCTGATCACAGCAACTCGATATACACGAAGACAACTTTGTGCGAAAGTTCGCTGCAATTAGATGCGAATATATGCGATCGATACGCTCGACAGAGATTAAACCGGCATCAACGTATCATTACGGATTGATTCTCTTCTTTCTCTCTCTCCGTTTACGACCCTAGGAACTAGTCTATGCGACTTAAGTTGCCTACCTCAGGCGTAAGCGAGCGCAGTAACTCGGACAGGTCTATGAGAAAACCGTTTATAATATATTTTATATACCCGATACTTATATACATACAGGTATATAGCTGAAAAAAACGAGGAGATGGATTCGGTTAACAGCTCGTAACTTTTAAGGTCATATACTAGAATTCACTTCCAACTTAACCTAGCTAACATAAATAACAAGAATTTTACTGGAATCCAATCAGTTTTTTTTCGTTTTTTTTTTTGTTTTTTTTTTGACGAAGTGACATACTTAGCTACTTTCTCTCCAAAAACTGAATTCATTTGTCGAGGGTTCGTTCGGATCGGTTACAATTCGCGCTTTCGAGGTGACAATAATTGGTAGTCATGGAATTTCTAACAGACTTCCATATCGCCTTAATGAGGTGCCACGTGATTATGTTCGGAACTCCATCATTACCAATTGTTATCACCTCGAAAACGCGATTCGTAGTTTCTTCCAAACTATACAACTTACCGGAATGAAACTCAGGAGATTAACGCTTTACCACGGCAGAAAGTGGCTGAGTATTTTGCTGTTTTGAAAAAAACGAGTAGAATCTCAGTCAGATTCATATTTTTTATGTTAGCTAGGTTAGGTTCAAAGCGACTTGTACCACAATATCGCCTTAACAGTGAATGTATTTTTTCTTCTTTCTCTCTCTCCCTCTTCATTCGTTTCCGAGGGTTGAAAGACGACTTTTCATTAGTATAAGAGGGGGAATCGGGGCACGAGCAACTATCGTGGAGTATTTGCTATCGGCTATTCAAATATGCGCACTTTAGCGTGAAACACGGCAATCGGTTTCATCACCATAAACGATAACTCAGTCAGTCGCTAGTCCTTGCATGCCTCCTTATCTCTGTATGTAAGTATAACGCAAACGCACGTATGTGGTTCGGAACGAAGTTCCTTTCGAGTTATACCGGTAGACACCTAGTCGCAGAGACGTGGGATGGTATAAAGGCAAGCGTGTGGCATTAGGCGTTAAAAAGTTGCAGCTATACCAGTAGGTAGTAGGTAGCTAGTTGCACGGGAGCCAACGAATCGACTTGTCAACGCCCGCCGCACGCAACCCTAATAACTCGACGCCAGTGGCAAACCGCGTTGTAATTCTCCAACAGACAAACATTATATACATATTTCTCCAACCCCGAGGTGCTGAAGCAGTATCATTGAATCGCGCTCTTTAGTCATGTTCCATGTACCGAAGGTACCAATTCTCGTCAACTCATACGCATATTTCTTCTCGTTTATACTTAGCGCTGTACACACCCAAAAAAAGAGGAATACAACAAAAGACGAAATTTATGGATTCTTGATCAGTAACGGAGTGCCAGATTAACTGTCATATAAATATCAGGTTTTTGTGATGGGTTCTTGTAGATTTCGGAAACTCATTAAGTTACAGTGGTATGGTGGGTAGGTATGGTAATCGGGTATATTCATTATGCTAAAGAGAATTGAAAATTAGCTTGAAGTAAGTTATTCAATTGAGTCGTTTATTTACCTACTTAGTTTTCTTGTACAATTATTGGCTAAACTGTTCCAACAACGATGAAACACATGCCATATCAGTCAGAAGTCGGATTCTTCATTACAAGACGATTTACATTTCGAATTCAATCGAAAAGCGTCAATTTTTTTCAAAATTATAAGAGTGATTAAACCATTGCTGAGAATCAGGTATAAAATCCAAAATCAAAAACAAGTTCTAATAAATATAGTTCTTACAAATGAATAGTAGCAAATGAGGAAACTATATTATTACACAAATGATTTTTCCTTTTCATGCCTGTGACTTCTAGGAGTTCAGAGCATCTAAAATCAAGCAGTTAGTGTGATACGCAATTTAAGAAAGTGCGTTTAAAGGATGTGAATAACGAAATTGATAAAAATTCGGGGATGTCTCATGGAATTCTTCCATAAAAAAAATGAAAATATCTGCAACTACGTAGTGTCAATCAATATAGAAATTTTCAATCAATGATTCAACATTCAGACGAACCTCTACATGGTTTCAATTGTTTCTATTGCTAACTTGTAGCTTCGAAGTGAAATAATCGAGAGAATCAATGGACAGTGGCCATATCTCATGACATATACCTATTCAAGTCATGTTAATCGATCGATCAACTAAAAATCGATGTATTAATCAATCGAATTAATATAATGATTAATGAACATTCGTACAATTGATCGAGTATTCAAATTATAATTGATGAAACAATTGTATAATTGGCCCATTCATTTATTAATTCAACGAATTATATTGATTCAGAGTAATTGAAACACCAACCAAATGATCATTTTTGACAAAATTGTCAAAAAAAGTGTCAAGTGCTATTATAATAATATAAAAAATTATGTTTTCACGGTATGGTGCAGTAGAAAGATCGATCCATCGACTATTAATTCACGAATTAAATTGTCCAACGATTATTTGATTTGCCGATCAATCGATCTCAGTCGACGTACCAAATTCAAAAACCGATTATCGATTATAATATCTGATAATCGAGCTGTTTTGCCAAACCCTTTACCACTGTTTAACTTATTTCTAGGGCAACGCGATCATCCGTAAATCGCGTAAAAAAATCGGCGCTGAAACCGGAGGCCCTGGCTTTTTTCCCCTTCTAGCAACTGCAGCGGCGATCGCAGATCCTATAGCCGCAGCAGTGGGGCCTGCGGCCTAAGGGCAACCCGGGTATGGAAGTCAAGTTGGGGTAAGTAGTTGGGGGCCCTTTGTACAAGCTTATAACCTTACTGTTGTTGCTCGGGGGTAAAAGCGCGAAGCAAGAACAAGAGCAAGAGCATAAGAGCATAAGAGCAACGGCAACAGTACGACTTCTGCGGCCGGATCTTGGCTGATCGTCGCGTCGCGCCACGCCGTGCCGCCTACGAAGGCAAGCAAACGGGGCCCCGATTTTCGGGAGGCGCGGATAACGATCTCCGACGAAATATGCGCCCCACCAATTTGCCGATCAAAATTATTATTAAGAGGTCCCCGTTGCCTCCGTCCATTCCTGATTCTTTTAGCCAACGCTGAAGCTATCGCCGCTGCTCTTCTGCAGAAGAAGAAGAAGAAGAAGGAAGAAGAAGAAGAAGAAGACGAAGAAGAAGAAGAAGAAGAAGAAGGAGACGAAGAACGCCGGGTAGCGTATAATAATATCCGATGCGCGAAAATCTGCGAGAGCGCAAAATAAGAAGACGCCGTAGTGTTTTTGATCGGTGGTAAGGGCGGGGGGCAGGTGGGGGTAAAACGAGGAAAAGAATACACGTGGGGATATATAATATACACATGGATGTATATATGGCTTCGCCGACACCGTATACCCACACATACCAGCCTACCTGAGGCTCGAACGCCACTTATATGATATATAGTCATATAGATATCGTACGAGCAGTAGACTCCGGGCTAAGCCTGTAATCACGAGATTGCCAGGAGCTACTGCAGCTGATTGTTATCTCGAATCTACACCCACCATTTTATCGCCGGCCATCTTATTACACTCGATATATTGACATCGTGCATGCGCGTAGAATCTACCCAATACCTAACTACCTATATCTATACAATATCTAGATATAGAATACCCTACCTATGAACGCGAACTCGGCTCTCGACAAGGATCTTACCGCCCCGGTTATACCCCGTTGCAAATACACCCGAGTACCGCGTTACACTTTTTCGGATCAAAGCTTTGCCGCGTTTATATTCATCGATTACTGATTAATTTCGATTATACTCGGGGCGGCTGGTCGTCGCACAAATCAACATCAACCCACCGGGATGAATGAGTATGAATATCGATCGATCTCTTATACCTATACCATCATCGACACCGACTCAATTTGCAAGACATGGTATAATCCTGGCAAAATATTATATGCACTCCGGAAAATAAAACTAATTATGGTCTCGATTGAGAGGGAGAAATTAGTGGATTGGGGAAGATACGTTTTTGAAGAAAGTATGTACAGTGTACACTGTTTACACAGTTCACCCCGCTTTGCAATATACTTGAATCACTCCTGAAATCCGATGCATACCTCGCCGTGAAATCTTCGAAATATTTCGACACCTTGTTAGATAATTAATGAAAAATCATTCGAAACCAGGAGAAATCAGACTTGAGGAAGGACCCTACTAAAATTTTGGTAAAAAGCAGTTTTTTATTTTTTAAATGGCCTTGAAACCTCCAACCAGAATGAATCCTTGGAATTTTAGATTATGGTAGGATATGTTTTGAAAAAAAGTTTCAATCTATGCGAAAGGTTCTTTGCGCATGAACTTTCATCGCAGAAGATTGGAACTTTTTTTCAAAACATATCCTACCATAATCAGCTATTCCAAGCATCCGCTTTTTGATTGGACATTTCTTATCCATTTTACAAAATAAAACCTGCTCTTTACCAAAATTTCAGTAGGGTTCTCCCTTAAGGATTCTTACGAACATAAAGAATTCTTCGAGTCTTCGGAATTTGTTGAAATCATATAAAATCGTGTGAAATACTGTGGATTAATGTGGAATTATTCGATGACTGAAATCTTGACTCATCGGAAATTCGAAAAAAATTTTCTATTCATGCAAATGATGTACCTATAGCTGGTTCATGCAAAATCATTTTAAACCTTGTGAGATCATTCGAAATCCTCGTAATCATAAATGACATTTTTTTGAAACGTTGAAATCTGGTTCACCAAAACGCAAGAGTGATTGACCCCTGATCGTTACGGAGCAATCGTGGTTCGTATGGGATACGCAATCGCCTTGCTCTTCGATGGCAGGCAGGTACCTGGAAGGTAGGTAGGTCTGGTATGTATGTATTGAATTTTCATCGCCAACGGGCTTGCTTTGGCACCAAGCACTTTGTCCCAGGTCCGTTTAGTTGTCCACCCACGATCAGAGCTCGGTATATATACGGCACCAAGAATCATGCGTGCACGCATCTTGTTCGTTCGCTCACGGTTTGCCTTTCGTTTCCCTCCTTCTTTACCCCCCTCGGTACCTCCTCGGTCAGACCCCAACCACCCCGTATACGAGAAGAGAAAGACTGGGAAAGAAACTGGCCCGTGGCCAGTCGCCCGTGTACGTATATGTATGTATGTACCTACGTTCAGCCTACCCTTCTGACTCCTCGCCATCCTCTCCACGGTTATAGTCGTTTATACTTCTGTACTTGTAGCCAACTTGTATCGCTGGACACGCCGTCATAAATACGCACTGGACATCGAGGGCACAAGTGGTATTCCCGTACCACTACAATCACACGTGTCTCTATATCCAGTCCCGTGGTAGTGGTCAGCAATGAACAACCCCACAACCACATCTTGTACCTATTCCATGCTGATCAACTCGCGGGTGAATATGTGCGATACGGTGATACCTAATTCCGCAAATAGGAAGGGCATTTTGCCAGTTACTTTTATCATCTCGCAGATCTTCGAGGATCGTGGTATCTTCGAAAATACACGAATCTTCCATGTTGGTTTGACGTGCTGGTCAGTGTACCTACCCGGGTTCCCGGTAGCAGTGGTAGGTGCCGTGTTCGGCACAAAGGAGAAATCTTGTTGCCGATAGCACTGCATTACGGTATATCCTATAGTCGCCTGGGTGGCTCCTTCTTCTTATTCTTCATCTTCTTCTTCTTCTTTTTCTTCTTCTTCTTATTCTCGCTTGGCTCATGGGGCGTCACGGGACCCCGCGTTTGCTGGGACCGAGAGGAGAAATCCACGAACTGCGAAACGCAATTATCCGCATTAGTCCCGAGGGTATCACGAATCGCCGACACTGGGGCTGAAGAGCGGGTGGGTGTAGCCCTAGCTGTACCACCAGGAGAAAAGTCCTATACCTGAAGACAGAATCTTAAATCCGCGAATGTCCTGCGCTGGGCTTCTGCATATGCATAAAACCTAGAGCTTGGATATATGCAAGGGCACAAGTAGGTATGTACACTATACCGACCAACTCCAACTCCAGGCTAGAGAACTGAATTCCAGTACTTATTCGGTTTCCGGGACGTACGGAAACGGCGGAAACAGAAACAGTTTTAGCAATTTGTTGATCCTTGGCATTGCTGTGCGCAGTTTCTACACAGGATACACATGGATATGTAGTTAGGTTGGTACCGGTACGGCATGATGCGGTGCAGTGTGGCGTGGCTCCCCGAGTCGTACGATAAATCTAAATAAAACCGTGTCTATATACGGAGTCTGGCTTACGAAAGGCTCCTCTGCCTACCCGTAACTACTAGGCACATAGTTTTTATTTTAATTTATTTTTCGTTTTTTTTTTTTTTTTTTTTTCTCTCATTCTTTGAAAAAGCAACGCGTTTAATTAATTTCATTACACTCTGCAGCGGCAATGCGGAGTTATAGATGACGTTGTTAATACCGCTGCTCAATCGCAATGGCATTCCTCGACGATTTGTTCGTACCTGCGATACCAATTCGGTCCAAATCTCTCACACTTTGAGTTTTTTTTTTCTCTCGGGCAATTCGTCTCAGCTATAGGTGAAGAATTTGGAATTTATAATTCCCAACTGTCGTACTTTCGGAACACGCGGGATGAGATGATATTCTATACAGGTTGGCGCGGTTTTGGTTTCTGAAAGAAAAAAGAAAGAGAGTCGAAATTTTATAGATCTATGAAAATATTAAAAAAGAAAAAAAAAAAAGGTTAATCTTAACAACTCGAAGAAAAGAAAACCGCATTTCAGACGGATCTACCCCCGGGGTAAGAATCGTAGTTAAATAGAAGACTATTCGATCATCAAACTCACAACCTTTGGACAACTCTGTATAGCCAAAGTCGAGCTTAGACGTTACCAAGCCCGGTAGCCCGGGGCCATAAGGTCGGGCCCTCCTTCTACCCACACCGGAGAACCACGTCGGTCCAATATACTCCTGGATCGGACACATGCGAGCGATCGCCCGCCGTATAAAGGCTGTATGTAGAGATCGTGGTTGGTGTGCGAGTACCTGTGCACCCTGTACGTATTATACATATATACCTGGACTGTGGCACAGAGCGTCAGGCTATACTTTCCGACATCGCGAGCTGTAAGCCGTAAGGGTGTCTCAATCCCGCACGCCCGGCCACGCGATATACCAATACAGTATATATATCGGTGCTTTAAGCATGTGTGGAATACGTGTATCGCGTTAGCCCTTGGCTGTATTGGTCGCAGGTTGGCCAGCGCGGTCCAACTCCGTAATTTTCTAATTATATACTCGAAAATAATTGGTTATTATCCTCTTCCGAGGCTCGTGTGTGATGCTATGCTATGCTATGCTATGCTATGCGATGCGCTCTTTGCTGCTTCGCTACTACACACCATCGTCCCAACTATCCAGCACTTGGTTTTGCCCCTGAAGGGGGGGGGGGGGGGGGGGGGGGGCGGCTCATGGAGAACAAGCGTCACGGCTTTGGTCCGCAGGACCCTGAAGAAGATCCTGCGGCGGCATCGTCTCGCCAACAATAAGAGATAAGTGACTAGCGAGAGAGAGAATCCGGAGTAGATGCAGCACTGTGTGTTGGTATATACGAAGTGGACTTGGCCACTGGTAGGTATAAACTGTTTCCGTTCCGCATATTTGAAATTGAAATTCAATGCGCAGGTTTTAGTGTGTATACTCGTAAGGTACGAGGATATATTAAGTCAGGTCGTAATTTCTCGCCACGGCTCATAAGGAAGGTGATAAATGGTACTCGCGATATCTAAAATCAATTTGGGGAACTCCTGGAATCCTTCTGGTACTAAGGTGCAATATTTTGTCCTGTTGGTTGCTCACTGCGGGAACGTTCATATCTGCGCGGTTATCTAGGGCTATAAGAATCAGGACGAACGGACGGACAGGTAGCCGTCAAAGGATCGACTTGGATCCCTTGAAAATCTACGAGCTAAATTCCCGGAACTTCGTTTCTTTAAGGTAAATGATCCTGCCCTACGATCCTGACGTGCTACCTGACGAAACATATGGCGCTCATGTATGCGCGAGGACGAGGCTAGGGTCGGGACGGGAACGTTAAAAGGGTCTTTAGGCTACAACGGACAACATTAGTTCGCATTAGTAAACATTTGTTTACAAGTCCGCACGCCCCGATATCAGATCGAATTGGAAATCTCTACGCTCTCTACACCGCGCGATCCTATGTCGCGAAGATTTTCACCCTTAGATTATCGGACTGGTATTCTTTGAGTTGTGATATTTCTCTCTCGACTACAGAATATCCAACTCAATGCGGCAGTCGGGAATAAAGAACTGTCAAACTCCGTAACAGGCGAGCAGGGGAGAAACGGACCCTTCGAAAAGTCTAGAGATATTGAACACTTTGAAAAAGTACCTACCAGAATTTTTCCTGTCTTGCGATCGAAAATCATCAACAAAATTTCACATTTGGCACCAACCTTTTAGGACTACTTTCCTGGACATGGAACTCAGGAAGACCATTTACAGGTACAAAAGGAATTTCATTTTTGTGGCCTCAAACTGTAAGCAGTTCATTTGTCCTCGAACTGAAGGAGAGATGCATGGAGTCATGGACCATTCAACGTGTCTTTGAAATATTCGTCATACCGATGTGAAAAACTTTCAGCACTGTCTCGATCACATGAAGCTGAAGCCAGCAGTCAAAATTATAGCAGCCAAATTAAATGCGTTAGATGAAAATGAGTCTGTGAAGGAAAAGAATACAAATTTTGTTAACTTTTTATAAAAAAAAAAACCTTCTGTTGAATTATAGACGTAAATCTGTGCTGCATCATCAAAATTTAAGAAAAGCTCAGCACAATTGGCTGATAACTCTGGCTGCTAGCTTCAGCTCCATCTGAATCACTAATCACCAATAATTTGGATACACGGAGAGAAAGAATTTTTTGAATCAAAAAAATATCGTTCAAGTCGAAAAAGTTTGAAGGTACGGATGGCGAAATGAGTTTTTGCTTTGAGCAACCAAATACTCTCTCAAAACGAAGAAATGTCGTTTCCATCAACTAATTTCTGCTGAGGCAAAATACACAACCGATGACTACAACAAATTTTCTGGTTTGAAAATATTTGTGATAAGAGCGTTTTAATTGATACAGATCGATTACTACCATAATTTGGGGATCATCACGCGATCTAAGAAACTACAGAACTTCTCCCCCTGCCCGTCAACATTTAGCAAGTTCGAGTCCAGTCCGTTTCTCCGAAACTTTTACCCTATGAACTTTTTGTTTAACTTTATTGGTGAATCGGAAATTGAATTTCTTAGCAATTCCGGTACCATTTGCAGGTTTGTATGGCAGCTCGTTCAAAATGTCACTGGCACCGGATGGGCGGGAGGGCATGGGTCAGTTTTGGTGCATCAAGAGTGTCACGTAGGTAGGTATATATAACGTATATAAGAAATCGAATTTGTATATCTCTCTCGCGCGGCTATACGCAGCTGCGGCAAAGCTAATACATATTAAAACTGGAAATCCTTCTGGGTCCCCGGACGCACGAATAACCCGGGTACACATCCGCTGGCCTCGCTCTACCGGGGCGAGATGTCAAAAGGTTATCTGCCCGCTAACCCGGAGCGAGGAAGCACCTACGCGTATATATAGTCGGTGAAACGCCTCGACGTGGTATATAGCCACAAAATGAAATTCAATCTTTGACTCCGTAGATTTGCATACCTACTTCCCCGCGCGGAAGCGAACAACTGTCAACGCATAAACACGGGATTAACATAAAAGGGCTCCTACGTCCTAGGATCAATTTAGCTGGACGAACGGGCGCACCCCGCACCGACAGTCCTGACTGACTGAGGGACGGACGAGAAGATGAACAAAAAAAAAAAAAAGTACAAAATCTGATTTTTGATCTCATCTTGAAGATCGCGGCGGCGCGGATGTAAATACAAAGAAAATTTCAGGATCCGTAACGTTTCGAAATGTCCACTAATGGAAAAGTTTCCTTATATCGGACCCCCTGACCCTCGTGTCATTCATATGGTGGAATTTGCTTCCGAGAAAACGATCCCCGCGACGATGTTCATTTATGCAGATTCCCAGACTCTGAGATCCTCAGATATTCATTGAGTAGCCCAGGAGATGCGAAGATGGGAAAGAGAAAGACTGATCCAAGTTCATCGCGTCTTATCAATCTTTCATATACCTACATATAACTGAAACATGGCGAGGGTGAGTCAATTGTGAAAAAAATGGTGAGATGATTGAATCGAATCGAGAATTGCAACGAGTTTAGGCAGCCGCGGGGCTGGTGCAAGATGATGAAGCGGACCTCTTGTTATCCCTAAATACCGCAGCTCGTGAGCAAACAGCGGCCGCGGTGAGACTACCCGCCGTTTAACACCGCCTGGCATCACGGGGCCCCGTAAGACCCGCGCCTTAGGGGGGCCCGGGCCCCCACTGGCTTCTAGCACCCTTGTTCAACCCATTATAAACAAGGCCTGTCCGGACCCCAATGCATTATCCCCATTCGTATTCCCATTAGGTTGTGTACACTCCGCCTAGCCTCATCTCGTATAGCCATTTCTCGTTTGACCGATGGACATTGGTCCATTGGATCCTGCAGGCTCACCACGCGCTCCTTGCTAGTCTGCCTCACCCAACCCAACGAGATTTGACCCAAGGAACCGCAGAGGGAACCCCCTGCGCCATGGTGAACCCTGCAAGCAACGTCCACCTATAGCTATACGAAACACGAGTGTTTTGAGCGTTGATTAAATACCGTACTAATTAAATAATTTATTACGAACTGCTCTTTCCCTACACACTGATAGATGATCTTCATTTTTTCTAACCGCTTGACTGGGACTCTATACGGTCCCCGGGCCGTATGCCCAAAGTGGATTCTCTGTTTGGATGGAATGTCAGACGGATTGAGATTCATAACAATTGTTTAACTGATGGACTATCCGGAACGGAGCCTGAGTCAGGGCTCTGCAGGTTCTACCATGAAATTAGACTTTTTAGTCTCACTAAGGGGACTTATTAATAATCCTCCTCTACTTTTACTTTATTTTCTCTCAGGGGTTGATTGATACCATCCCCAAATCTAGGCTTGACCTATCCTGTACCTAATACGAATTGGATTATTCTCCATTTATTTGTAGAAGTGTCCTATGAATTTGAAGACTCGCTATTCCTTCAATTCATCGGGCACAGATGTCAGCGAGTTGGAAAAACGTTTTCGGTCGGATAATCTGATCGAAATTCAAAGAAAGAAATTGCCGTGAGGCAACCAGGGCATATAATGGTAAACAAAAGAAGGATTTTGGGACATTCGTTGAGGAATCTTTCTTCACGACAATGATAACAATAAAGAAGTATTTACGTGGCGTAGAAGCTGATCCTGGTCGATTGGCCAAATGAAATGAAAATAGGGAATAATAGGAGCTTGGAAATATACTGCAGCCTGGAGACCGATAGTGAACAAAAACGAAAGGAACACAAACCCAAAACTAACACATAGAAATACCGGAACAGGGAAACTCCTTCTATACTATTAGTCACTGTCTGATGATAAGACATCGTCTGCTCTATCTTGGCTGTTTCTCTCGGGAAAACATGCCTCCGGACTACTAATTAATAGTTTGAGGGCACTTTTCTCACTATAACACAGCAGAAAATTTCGCACCCTGTAAAAAAATCCATCAGTTAAAACGAGAGAACAAATTCAGTGTCATATTCTCGGTGATCAAATTTTCTCGATGGTGTAAGAAATAACGTCAATCAATAAATGTACTTTCGAAATTTACTTCGGCTTGAATTACAGGCATGTGTACGATGGCAGAGTAGAACCCTGCGGGGGTTTAGCTTCGTTCAGCTTCTCCGTGTTGGACCGAATGCTACCCCAGGATAATTCATAGCTCTCAGATATCCATATTCAGGATTTTATTATTTTTAGTTACCAAGCAAGGCTGATCCAGGCTCGCTTTTAACCTGCGAGATATTCCAGGTTTCCCATCGTGTGTATCACTTAACTCGAGCCAAGTCGCGGCTTACGGGCTGAACAGAATTTCTATCGGATTCGCAGAGCAAAGTTCGTAAGCCTTTGAGTATAAACGCTAGGGAGGGGAAATAATTAGCCGTGTTTGTTATTAAATGGAATGCGAATTGCCCGTAACGATCCGATTCAATAACAGCGGTCTATTGTTATTGCGATCTATACCACAGAGTATAAAGTACCTATACGCTCGTTGAAGTGATTACCGTCTCTCCTTATATTCGATAACCATCATCAAACTGCGCAACGGTAGCCCCGAGGTAACGCACATACCATCGATGCTCCTTGGGACCTAGACCACGCTGTGATACCATCGTAATTACCTTTCCTCGATTATCCTTCGTAAATAGCAAAAACATACTCAGATCTGTATCCGGATTACTGTGTATACTCTGCAGTACAGTCATGATCAAACGGTTGACTAATGCCAGCCTTGTCAGATCGAATCTTCGCCGATTTCCGTATTTCTAAATATCGTGATCTCCTTTAGGAGAAATAAGGTTTTTTTACTTTTTTGTAAATTGACTTGCGTATATTTGAATCGACGTGTTTTCCGTGGAGAGAAATCTAGTGTTTCGGGTATTATGGAATTCATTTCGGGCTAGAACTTGAAGAAGCTTAAAAAAATGAATACGGTTCTTGGACTTTTTTTTCCAACTTTTATTTCAAATTCGACTCTGTTATCCGAAAGTTCGCATGGGTTTACCTGATCACCTGAGAATTTTAAACAGTGCTGGAAACGGGATTAGTCGAAATTTGATTCGATTAAGTTTACTATCATCGCGTTGTGTTCTAACGAATATGTGTAAAAAGTGCCAGCAGTACTTCTACTGACGTCGATAAGACAAGGACAATTCGCTGCGTAAGGTTTGCTAAATTGCTAATGTTTTGTAATGTTTTGCTAAACTGTATATGTTTAACTGTTTTGCTAAATTGCTAATGTTTTGTAATGTTTTGCTAAACTGTATCAAAAAAATGTGTGCTTACAGATAAAAAGGTCAAATTTGCAAAACTTGTGAGAATAGATCTTCTCTATGAAAAACCTATTGAATGATATTTCTCATCCGGTGAAAAGGACGCAAGATCGCAATTCGATTATGAAAGTCAATGATGATTTAAGCAAAAGAACACATTAACACGTTTTTTCTCGGAGTGGTAAAGGCTTGACAGTTTGAAACTTTGGGGATTCAAAAATCTTAATACATACTATGAAATATCAAAGTTTCAGACGAGTTGAGATTTTATCCCGGAATTGTTTGCATGCAGGATAATTGTGAACCCCTTCACATAGAAACATGTAAACGCGCGTACGAAAATTCTCGGGATCTTCAGAGTCGAAATATTACGTCTAGGTTTTGTGGCACGTGACCGAGCTGCGTGTAGTTATAAATTAGGGGAGCAGCTCGCTCATTGCCCTCTCAGAGATTGAATCGTTTCCGGTTGCGCAGGGGGAGGAGGGGGATACTCGTGGGTATTACTGGGACATTACGTACGCCCGTTGCGCGTTGGAATCAACGTGAATACCGGAGAACACCCCCTTTGGGTGAACACGGTACTGCAGCACACCGGATCAGAACGAATCATTAAAGCTCTTTGATGGAGAATGGCGCGCACACGGGTCGCCGGAAGTTTAGCCAGAGTTTTTTACCCCGAAGATGAAACGCCCTGGGTGGAAGCCCAATGCCGGATGATGGGCAACTGTATACCGACATCGGGAGAACGATGATATCTAAATCGACAACCCCCCGTCGTACTTCCAACACCGGAACCAAGCAAATCCGAGCGATCGTCCCAATGATTTACGACAAGAATCCCCAACTTTTTCCTAGTCACTTTTCGCTTTTAATGGCAAATGACGCGGTACCGTATAGTCAACCTTCTCAGACATCCGCACCATGCCAGTCATTCGATACCCTGCAGTGATTGTGAGAGAAAAATCTACGTGAATTAGCCGGGCTTTTCGATCCGTGTCATTCAGAAAGCATCCGATCTCATATATTCGACGGAAAATGGAAAGAAAAGTAAATCAAAGAGACTATTGCAGACTGGATAATGTTATGACTTTTTATTTTTTACGGTCTAATCAGTCCGTTGATTGTAATGATCAGACAGAGCAATATCTCGTTGTCAAAAGATAAGCTACAACCCCATGAAGTTCCATCCCCTACGCCATAAAAAGTGATGATGAACAATGAAAATCATACCCCTCAAGGATTGAGAATTTCCGGTGAAGAGATTGGACGTGATAAATAAACTACTGTGGATTCAAAATAACTTCCTTGAATGACTTTCGATTCGTTATAGGTATGTATATGAAGAGTAGTTTGGAAGAGGCGAGGATAGATGATTTTCGTTGGTTATAATTCAACGGCGCTTATTATAATGCGATAGTGTAAAGGATCGGGTTTAGAGAAACGTGGAATAATCTATTGGTGAAGAATTATTTGAAAATCTATCGAAAACGTCCGCGTTGGTGTACTTAGCATAATACGTTTTGAAATAGCTGGTAACCGTGCCGCGAGAACTTTTGACCCTGTGTATGATTTATTCCCTTTCCGTATGCTGGAGGGCCCGGGAATTGAAAGGAAGCTGGAGATGGACCGGACTCGAAGCAAACCGAGGCAAGACTCTACCTCGAGGTTCTAGGAGTCGGATCCCCCAGGAGTCCATTGATTCGTGAAGCGAACGAAAGGAAGGAAAAAGTTCGCCGAGACGGAGGGACAATGCATTTCGTACAATGCGGGGTATTCAGCGGTTGAAACTGATCCTCAGGACAGCATTGTGGGTCAACAACATTGAAAAATTCAAAAGTCTCGTAGGACACCCCCACTGGGATGACTCGAGCAGAATTCAGGACAAATTTCACCCCTAAACGCGCAAATAAAGGATAAAAGAGGCCAAATTAACCAGTGAAAGCGGCATAAATCAAAATATTAGAAAATACAACCCCTCCGCAGGATGCGAGGTGAGACCAGCCCAGGCCAGGCCAGGCAAAGTTAGTCGAGTGAAGCGGAGGTGAGAGTGAGGGATTTACGAGGTTGAGGTCCGTGTAAAAGAGGGCGTACCCGGGCAGCCCGCGTGGATCAGTCCCCGCTACTTTTGTTTAAAACATGATCTATCGCTTAAATACCTAACTGGACGATTTATGGTTTATGGAGGCGCAGGACCACTCTTTGGTCTCTTCTTTTTGGACTTCTTTTTTGAGAAGCCAGGACGACTCCCCACCCACGCTTTTGAATATATTCTTTTTTTTCTTACTTTTCCTTTATTTTCATTTTATTTTTTCCTTCTCGTTCTTCTTTTTTTCTAAACCGTTTTAACGTTCCAACCCGAAAGTTGACACGCACGCTTTTGTTGAACCCTAACGATTCTTTTATCATTTCGACACACTTTCCAGACCACTCACCCCACCGAGATGAGCCCTTCTATTTTCTTATTTTTTTTTTTTCATGTATTTTTTTTTTTTTTTTTTTTTTCTTTTATTCATACCTATTTCCACCTGAGAACATCCCGGCAGGCGATTAGCCTATAAATCAAAAATGCTTTCAACTTCACATGTACGGATGCTGCAGTCTAGTAGGTATCTCTCAGTGGGTTAATTTTTTTTCCATTTACGACCGGGTATATATTGTCATCTGCAATTAACGGGAGACTTCTGTGGAATTCCGTTCAATCCGATCTTCCCATTTCCAAAACTATGGCGAAAAATCTAACTCAAAGTTTCTCCTGGAAAAATTTGAATCACTATGTTAGTAACTTCCATTGCAGGGCATTGATATTTTTTCTTAGCACACGTACTGATATTATCCAAACCTTACTGAGAAGCTATTTTTTATCTAATTTTTCCACCCTCAATATTAAGCTGCTGGTAAAGTTTCAAAATTCTTGAACCAATCGGTCTGGTTTCATAAAATCTACAGTCACGTCATAATTCACATGATTCTTTCAATCATAAAAGACAATTGTTCGACAGAAAATTTGGATGAACTCCACAATACAGAAATTTACCTCCATTTTCATTATATTCCACTCTTCTAATTATAACCAACTCATACCATGCAGATAATTTCGCATGAATCAGAATTAGTCCCTCGGCGGTCGTTGAGGGTTCAAGTCATTTTCAAAATGAAACAAAAATGTTCGTCAAAATTTCAATACATTGATTGAATTCTGTAAAAAAAAAAATTTTCGCCACTATGAGACAAAAATCTTGGAATCGCGTAGCATTTTGGGGTGAACAATAAAATGAACAAATTATTAGCCTCTGTGGGGCAGATTTTTTTTTTGTTGGTTTTTTTTTTTTTTTTTGCGTACCGGATATCTTTGGTCCAGGGATCGCGACCTGATAGCCCTGCGCACGTCCAGATATATCTTCGGGCGAAAAGTGTCTTTCCTTTTTGAAGACGCACTTTAGATGGAGCGTTCGATAGATGCGGCTTGTACGGATGGTGGAGGACGTCAACAGCGCGGGTCCCGGACGGGGCCAGCGTTTGCCTTACCTTACCTTACCTCACCTTACCTTACCTTACCTTACCTTACCTTACCTCACTTTACCTCTCAGCGCGTCTTATACGTCTGACCGGCTTGTAAAACAAAAGTTAAGCCTTCAGATCGCGCCAGAGATTCTGTCAACCATCGCCACGGAAGCCGTGTCGCCTGCATAACTTAGCGCCGATCGTGTTTACAGAGCTCAGTCTCAGAACTCCGATGCGCAGTTGCGTTCATCTCCGAGTTTAGAGAAGAATATCTACTCCTCCACCTCTTCATCCTCATTCTCATCCTCATCCTCGAAGGACTCTTTCGTCGAAGGTTTCGTGATAGCAGATCCGACAAGTCTTTGCCCCCGATGTTACAGAAACTGCTCTTATTCACACTCTGATGTCCGATCTCGATTGGGATTAGTGGCTACAGAATGTGCTGCAGGCATTCGAAAGACCGGGTGAAGATTTTTTCTAGGAATCAGTGTACGGGGTGGTCCCCCTTAAGTGGGAGACATTTCTGCGTATGGATCACTGATTTTGCTGTTAACTACTCCAGAATTTGTTTATTTGTCAACCAAAGTTCATTTCATAATTCAAAAAATGTTGTACTCCAAAATCTGTGTCGTAAGGATTTTGGAGCACCGTTGGTCCGAAATCCTCATCATGTGAACGAGGGAGTTTTTTAATATTCCTGTTTTAGCCAAGTTATTTGCGAATTGATGGCCCAAATTTCGGAAACTCGTTCATACATGATGAGGACTTTCTTTCCGAACAGAATGAGCCATCATCGACGACAAATATATACGAAAAAAAGAGAAAATTTCTTTTCTTGTGAAATTGACTTTGGTGAAAGGTAAATAGATTCTGGACCAGTTTGAATTTCTGAAACCTGAAAGGAGTACTGGCCCGCTTAACTTGGAACTGACAATTACAAATCTGCAGGAGTCATTTACTCGTGCCGTCACCGACTTCGAGTCGCTCGTAAGACATGCGATTTCCCAAACATGAAATACAAATGAATAGTTTTTCATATGCTCAAAAAACTTTGAAGTTGGCAGAAGTATCTCGTATTTTTTTAGTCTTGTGGAGTAATATCGTAAACTTGTTGTACATTTTTTTTTTTCAAATCAATGTAAAATTCAGAGCATTGATTTTTTAACTTGGATGAATCTTCACCCAGAAATCTAGTTCCAAATCGATACTTTTTTGACAATGATTTCGATTCCCGAAAATTACAGAAACTTCTCCTCGGAGTAAATAAATGTAAAAAAGGTGAATAAAAAATATTTTGCAAATATCTAATAAATCTTAAGGTTTTATTTAAAAAAAAAAATGAATAATAGATGAAAGAGGACAGTAATCAGGGGTACAATATGACACTTCGATCGAATGAATACACTTTTAGACTGGTTGGGATGAGTCTTTTCCCAGAAATGCCAAAACCATGTTCCAATTCGGTGTATTTTCAATTTCCCATTTTTTTTTTCTCTCGCCAAAAAGGTAAGTTATCGTGATAATCACCCCGAAAATGAGGAGTTCAGTTTTCCCCAGATCTTCAATCTTTTTCGACCATTTAAGGACGGACGTCTGTGGTATGTGTGTACGCAGGTATGCATGCATACGATCAATTTTTTTTTTGTCCGCCCATATCTCGAGAACAACTCCACGAATCCACATGATTCTGGTCTCAATTGACGCGGTTCGCGTAGTTCGCGGGACGCGTAATTCGAAGCTGAACAGATTCTGAATTTGATCGTTGAAGAGGTTTGCAAATTGTTACAACACAAAGTTTGAAAAATAAAAATTTCAATTGCTGATACCTCGAGAACAGATCAATGGATCTTGATGATCTTGGTCTTCATCGATAGCATTTGGTCCAACTTAAAAATGACTCAATTTTGAAATACATCAATGCAGTAGTTTTATATTGTTCGGCCTTGTGTTTTTTTTTTCTTTTGTTGTTTCATTATCAGAATTTTCATTATTTCAGCTCGAAATGAGTTCCAAAATGGCAAGTTATAAGGCTGTCTCATATAGTCAGCCCAAACCCGCTTGTTTTCATTATTGTGGGGGACTCTTGGTCCTTGAAGTTCAAACTTATTTGAAAGACCCAAGGAATAAAAAAAAAAAAAAGAACCAAAAACTGAGAAGTCCTGGTATTTGTAGCCGAAATTTATTTCTCTTCATCTATTTGAATAAAGTGTATGCGTTGACTGTTCTCTGTCAGTGGAAAGATAAGATCGAAGGACCTCGAAACATGAATTGAATGCTACTACTCCTTGGCTACTGCTACGCTACTCTGTCGCCCTTAAGAAACTCAATACATATTCATACCGATCTGTCCGTTCCCCGTCAGGCACTATACGATATCTGTGGCCAGGTGTGCGCCACGTGACTGGAGTAGAACTTTCCTCAGGTATTTCATATCAATGATGAGAATTTTCCAAATTCAAGTTATAAAAATCGGGTTCGTATTTCATTATTCAATCAGCAATGAACCGTAGGTGAATATTTCGAAGGAACGAAAGGATTTGCTATTCGTGTAAAGCGTGAATCTTGAGGTTGAATTTCATTTTCGAACACAAAGTTGAATGATGAAACGTATTTTCCCCATTCGGGATAGAATACGTACGTCTAGATTCCAAAAATTATTCAGCTATAAGATTAATTCCACTTCCGCGATTACCGATTCTAGGACAGTAATATCAAGGTCGCTTTAGAATGTTTAATATTCCGGACGATCGGAGACCATTCAGTCGAAATATAATTCATTGAGACCCTTTTATTTCGATGTAGATTTCCGATAGCATCGCCATTGGCGCCGGATAATCTCACATTCTATCAAACATCGGATTCAATGAAAAACCCAGTCCTTTTTCTCATACCTATTTTCGCGAACTATAGCTCGCAGAGTGTCAGAGTGGAATTGAATGAGATCGAAGACTGATTTATTCTCGCATATAAAAAAGAATATATAGAAAAAGAAAAAAGGAAACGTGTCAGGTAGGTCGATTGCCACCGCGTTGGCACGTGTTTTTATGACGTACCCCCCCTCGCCCCTAGTGCATCAGGATTCCAGATTATAGAAGTATTTTCATTCTCTGTTTTGTTTTTCTTCTTTTTTTTTTCTGCAACGTCGTAAAAGCGGGATGAAAAATGCATCGTAAAAAATCGATCCAGCCTACACACATAGAAACGTTGAAAAGGCAACACGCGCTATGTCCTTACGTAAAAGTATCATTACGATATGGACCACTGATATGGCCGGTATAATGTCTTATAAAGATTGAATAAAACATCGGATGATTTGTTGACTAAGGAATATTGACCGATGGCGTAAGGAGACTAAAAATCTTACCGATGCATTTATGTATCGTAGAATCGGTGCTCGTTCGAACGACGTTATATTATACCTAGCGCCTTCGGATTCTCGTCTCTCCGTATCCAAGACGCACAGATATTAATCTGCCGATTATACGTATTCGAAATTCGAATACATCTGAATCGAAATCGGCCGGGACATCGGCTATCTGACCGATCACCGATCGCCAGGGGACGATGGCCGTTACAGTTTTTCACGTGGTACCTATTGCTAGTTACGCGGCTATAAGGAGAATAACTTCGATCGCCGATTCTCGTTCACTGGCTTTAATCGTTCACGAGGCAATTTGCCACGCGATTATTCACGTTGTTAATAAATGTACCTAACACGAGGATGGAAAACCTGTGCGATTCTATTTCATTCTAATCGCAAGTTAGGTGAAGTAGGCGTGCGAGGCGTTTGACACAATTTGTTCGCATCTTGTATACTTATCGAGAAACCACATCTAGACCCTCTTCGTTCTTCGCATATAGCCGATGCTAAAAGTGGCTGACTTGCTTTTTGTCTATTCTTTTAGAGGGGTAGGAGCTCCATTTTTCAAAAAGCTCTTTTGTTTTACAAGATTATGATTCTGACAACGGCTACAGCTCGTTTGCCGCTGCAGGTTGCAGATGACGCTATACCTACTGTATATATGGATACCAGGAATGGGCACGGGCCGACCGAACGAACAGGCAACCGAAATCTTTGGAAAATCTTTTGAAAATCCATCCGATCTTTGCTCGTCGCTCAAACCACGAAACGTACTGAATCCTATCCGACAAAGATCGCGCTTCGTGACCCAATCGCGATCTTTGCCAGCCATTTTTACTTCTATCTTCTACGCATCACGTCACGCCGATTTGCTTCCAACTCAAATACTGATCCCATGTAGTTCTTCTGACTTCAATAATGGAATGTAATAATTTTGAAATAGCTTCTACGATCTCGGAATTATTCGAAGATGGGAATCTGACCTGCTCGGAGGTATTGCTGTCGATACATTATAATTTTGTTTCTAATTTTGTCGTATTTTACCTAATTCAGGACATGAACGGTAAAGTTTAGTTAACAGTTGTTCTTCCAAGATTTCTAATCAAGGTGTAACCGATGTAGTTTATCAAATCCGAAGATGTGAAAACCTAAACAATAATCGTAACCACGTGTAATGGAGGTAGAGACGTGTTTTGAAAGCTGATATGGACAAGGATCGTTAGAGAGCACCTGGTGCGGTGGAAAAGCAGTAGTTGGATTCTTTCATTATTTTTATTATTCAATAACTAAGTGTCAACGGTCGTTTCAGCAGTGTCGATATTACATACCGTAAAACATCGGATTAAGTATCCCATCCAGATCAGTCGTGACGCAATTTTTACGATTATTTTACTTTCATATTCGCTATAATCCATCCGCTTCTATATATAGTTTAGTCAGATATCTACGAGGGGACAATGGCTTGAAATCTCTTGAAATCCATGAAAGTCATTTGGAATCTTTGAAGTCTTCGAAATGTTCTACAATCACATATGAAATCATTTCAATCTTCTGTAATTCAAGCATTTGAAAATATTGGAAATCTTCTGGAATCGTATGGATTGTTTCAAATCTTTTAAATCTATGGAAGTGTGTGAAATCGTTTGAAATTACATCAAATCATGTGAAAACATTTGAAATCTTCCTATACATATATATAAGAAATCTTTTAAATCTTTCAAATTTATACGAAATCACTTGACATTGTTTGAATCTTCGATTGTCCTTTGTCATCCATGAAAATTCACTAAATCGTTGGAAATGAATAATTCATCAGCAATCATCTGTATAATCTTTTGAAATTTTGTGAAATCTACACCAAAACTTATGAGCGCTTGACCCCTCGGATATTTAAAAACCGAGTGATCATTGAAGCACCAAAACCAAATGAAGTTTGTCTCAGTTTTTCGAAGTCATTGGAGGAAATGTGATTATGATTTCGATTATTGGGTGTCGTATACTTCGCACCTGTACCATTGACACGAGTCCGGGTAAGAAACGACCCATCGAGGAACGACGAATACAAGAAGAAGAAGAAGAAAAAGAAGAAGATGCAGAGGTTGCCCAGTAGGAGAAGCCTCGGGATTTCACAGCGGACCCTTAACGAGTTTTGCGCCTCGAAGTGGGTGTTTTGGTCTTTCGGTGTTTCGAACGCTTCTTGCGCCCGGTACCCCGGCGCGAGGAGTCCTGCGGGTACATCGAAGCCCCGTGAATCGCGGGGTGCGACTCGTCACGCACCCCGTGGCGTTGAGCGTCCTCCAAGGAGGCCGCAGCGGCTCCGCGTCGCCGGGGCTCACCAGCTCACCTCACCTCTGTCCTAGGAAAAAAAAGCGAGTTTTCTGAACCTGAGATTCGGTCAAGCGAGTTGAGTTTCGGCTTTGAAAAACGGCAACTCTACGCAGATTGATCGTTGCGTGGAATTTACCAAACACCGGGCATCTGCCAGTCTTCTCTCTTTTATCTATCCTACTTTTTTCTGTCCCTGTCCATTTTTTCCTCCATATTTTTTCATTTTTTATTCTCTCCTTTTTATTTCGTTCTTCTAGCGCTAGTGGATGGAGACTAATTACATTTACAGTAACGCATTGAGGAGGCATAATGTATGCGGGTGATTATGTCTCCTTGAATAAGACTCGAGACCCTGATTTTTGCGGTTAAGTGATTGCGATTAATCAACTCCAGAGAATGAGCGATGGTTGAAAAATTGAAATTCGTCAAGTTCTTAATTAATTGCCATTGCGACGAATGCGCGTGTCTCTTGATTTCTAAATTTCTAACTATAATTATTGTCGATAACGTCACGCGCGCTATATCTTTTCAACTAATTGGCATATTAAACAGACACTAGACCTCGGAAAGAACCTCATCTCAGGTACCGATCTCTCTAAAATTGGTATGAAAGGCGCTAGCTACTCACCCGAAAAATCAAGCAAACGATTTCACCTTGTACCTAATGATTCAAGTGACAACAATTATTCTAAGGATTTTTGCAAGGACTTCAGTAATTCGGTATATTTTTCATTTCGCAGCTTTCCCCAATTCGTTGGTTCTCAATGAGCGCAATAATCTCATTTGGTAGATTACGAGTCATCTGATTTCGCGCGATTTTTAATTCCGCTTCCTAGTTTTGCGATTGAGTATATATATACTTCATTCTTCTGAGTGGATGATACTCGGTCAGGTTTGCCTAACTATATAATGACTTCGCGGTTAATATACATAATGAACTTGTAAAATTTGCCAGTTAGTCACGTGGCTTTAAAATAACAAGCAGAAAATGTCCGAGTGGGATAAACCCTGCCAGCTCTCTCAATCTTTGAGTGCGCGTCACATTGTCTCCCGTAGTTTGTTCCAGCCACTTATAGCTATTGCAGGTATTTCAGGTTGAACGTTGAACGTTGAAACGCTTTCGAAGCGTTTAAAAAATATACGAGACCCACACCCTGTGGGTAAAAATTTGGGAAAACAAAAGGGGGAGGGCAAAGCCGCAGGTAGGTAAAGTTTGCCAGGTTTTTTTTCGCTTAAACAGAACCATATTTCACGACTGACACCTCATAGAAAGACCCAAAATATACACAGACCTGGACAAGATGAACCCGGTCCTCCTTCTCATCCTCTTTCACGAGAGGCTGTAGGTCTAACTCAAGTTGCCACGAGGCAGCTTGAGTCAACTTGAGTTAGGTAAGGTCACGTTGAGTTAGCTTAGGTAGATGCTAATAAGCCTCTATTGTTTTTCGCTTATTTATTTTCGCTTCCCTTACCAATGTCCTATAGTATATAGTGCATGCCTTGCCCTCCGCAACCTACTGGCTATAACATAAGCCATTGTTCTTGCACCTTCGTATCCGTTTCATCAGTTAACATTGTCTTTGAATTAACTCGGGCTTGTTTCACTTTTGTATTAGTTCACGTTTGTGCTCTATTGTATTTCTCCCCTCCCGGTATTTATTTTTTATTTATTTATTTATTTTTTTTTTTTGCTTTTTCGTTCCCTCGACATTCCGTTTTTTGATTTTTATTCTTTGATAAGGAAACGACGTCGTTTACGGCGTACGTACTTACATAGACGATAAAACTTTCAAAACTGACCATTAATTAGCATATCAGCTGGTACGATAGTGCAAGACGATCGTAATAAATTATAGGCAATCATTCGTCGCCTTCGGCCCATCGCACACGTGGTTCTGACTACTTGGCCCTGCGGACGGCCACCGTATAAATTGCTTGATTTCAAATTTTGTAATCGCCTCGTATGGGGCAGCCAATCAATACCCGCTTTCCCTGCATCAGAGATTTAATATTATAAGGAGCTAGAGAATGGCTTGGACGTTCTATTACCGTGGCGAAGAAAAATCCGTTTTTTATAATGAATGAGCAACGCGTGCGTTCCTAGGTCTTGCGTGAGACCTGCGTGACGTACTAAATCACTTACGACTATAATAAATGCACGCTCTTTGGCAGCTAAATTTTTCAAATTAAAATTTACTTGAATGATAGCTCGCTTCGTAACTTCTCCTCTTTTTCAACACTTTTTTTCTTTCTTTTTTTTTGTGTCTTGTCGATTTTTTGTTCACGCTTTAGAGGAAACCGGCCAACAGGTGAATTGCTCCTATGCACACAAATTAAATTTACTCAATTGACCGTTTCGCTTCAATCACTCTATACCCATACCGACACTACCATTCAATAATATATACGTATACCACAGATCACCTATCCTTTACTCAAATACCATGTACTTCAAATTAAGGCCCGGCTTCACTCAATTTTTACCGACATTTGTTATTTTGTCAAATATCTGCGAAACAGCATCACCAAACGGATTTTACTTTGCGGATTCCATGATTTGTAAGGAATAGGTTCGATCTATCACGCGAGAGTCGGTTTTCATCTATAAAAATTTATTTATTGTTCATCGCGATCTGTAGGCGTGCGACATATTTTGACTAATATTGAAGTCTACGCATCACTGAGGCCAAAGAAAGGTTAACTGCGGTGGCCTTTATGTAACGCCGAAGACATCGATCGTGAAACATTATCGTTTCAGGCATCAATAGGGTTGTATTTTGCAAAACAGGGACGGGTGACAATTCGCAATTGTCAATCGTTCAGACGCCATGGAAATTCAATGGTAATCTTCAGTTCTAGTCGGGGTTCGGGCAGTGCCCGCAAGATGGAGGTAAGCGCGCGACTGAAATCGGCCCGATTCGTCAGTTCTACGTGATGATTCCAACCTCCATCTCCCGGGCGCTACCCGAACCCTGTCCAGAACTGAAGATTACCATCGAATTTCCATGGCGTCTGAACGATTGACAATTGCGAATTGTCACCCGTCTCTGTTTTGCAAAATACAACCCTATTGATGCCTGAAACGATAATGTTTCACGATCGATGTCTTCGGCGTTACATAAAGGCCACCGCAGTTAACCTTTTTTTGGCCTCAGTGATGCGTAGACTTCAATATTAGTCAAAATATGTCGCACGCCTACACATCGCGATGAACAATAAATAAATTTTTATCGATGAAAACCGACTCTCGCGTGATAGTTCGAACCTATTCCTTACAAATCATGGAATCCGCAAAGGAAAATCCGTTTGGTGATGCTGTTTCGCAGATATTTGACAAAATAACAAATGTCGGTAAAAATTGAGTGAAGCCGGGCCTTAAACCAACTATTTCCCATAATTATCATTGCCTCTCTTCTGAATAATACCTGCTCTCTAAATTCGCTTCGACCAGTGACGTACTTATACCTAACTATCGACCAGTGATTATTGACAGATTGTCAGTGGTTTTCAATGATTGGGGTTTAGCAAGTAAATTAGCAATATTCGTGTATCAGTTTGAATAGTATCAGTGATTCGTGTTTCACATAGCACATGATATTACATCAAGATTGCAGGAATATTTTGATACTCCTGCGCTTTGGCTGCAATATTTTGTGCTCGTGGGTGGGATGAGAATCAATATTCCTGCGATAATTCTGCAAGTTTCCGGTAATAGGGAAATATTCCCGCAAGTTTGATGCAATTATGCGTTATATTCCTGGAATGTTGATTCGGATATTCCAATAATTTTACTGCATACTATCTAATAAGTAACATAGGAATGAGTTGTTCCCCAATATTTCTGCAATATTCCTCTAATCTTGATGCACTTTTGCAATATTCCTGCAATAAATTCCAATCAGTGACTGTCGACATATTCGAATTCGAAGGGTACAGTTGAACCGAGGTGATCCCTAGGCATTAAATTCATTCAACAAAAAAATTCACCTCAGTATTATCATTTTGGATGTATGAGATTGATGTCCGACGTGATCTCTGAATCTCTGAAAGAAGACCTTGCAAATTCAATGCTGAGGAATAATTCTGCCTAAAACATGACCCCAGACGTAGTCGCGGTTCCATTTGGCATATATATCGCTTGAGTTTACAGTATATCTTTGGAAGATCAAGGCGCGTGCGTCTATCTCTATGAAGCGAATTGAATATCGGTGCTGGTGACCTAGTGGTAGTCGACGATGTGTGACTACACCGTAGACGATGGTAACACGTACGCATTTATTAAGGCGACATCTCGGATTGAAGACATCTGAAGCATATTTGTAAAGCCAAATTGAACGGATTGACGAAACGGGAACCGAGACGGCGAGGGAACGATATTTCAGGTGTAATTTATCACCCAGCTAGGGAGCCTGTGCAGGATTTCCAGAGCCCAGACCTGCCGAGACTGCTTCTAAGACCCAAAGAAGACCCGAGGATGTGAGCTATGGCGTAAGGCCCCGATTCGACCCTCTCCAGCCCTCATTACCACGCCCCTATACTTCCTAGTCATTATCTGGTGGTTCGAATTCTTCAATGTTTTAAATTCGAACCCGATCCCCTCGAACGCATTCCCCAAATATCATAATAGATACATGGCAGATATATCTGTCAGAACCTGACCATAAAAAGACCCAAATAATTTCGGCACTAATCGCTTAGCCTGCAAGAGCCGCGCATATTGGAAATAATTTCAGTAAATGTGTACCACATTTTTTAGGAATGGACCAGAATATTCTAGATGTTTGAAAGAGGAGTGAAAGATTAAAAAATTGAGTTATAAAAACAACTAGTCGAGTCAATCGTTGGAAAGGTGTATGTATAGAGAAAATGTTAGGAATGGTCAATCGCCCGAGGTATATCGAGTTTAGAAATTGTTAATTGCTATCGGGTTTCCTGTTTCTCGAGAAGTTAATCGATTAGTGTGGATGGAGGAGTCACAAACCGAAACTATCTCGTCTTCTCATTTGGTAGAAAATAATTACAAAGGTCTATATGAAAAACAAATATATAGTTTCGCAGGGTGTGATAGATGATGATGCCCTTTTGCGTTATTCCTCGTCCAGGTTGTTGAGGAAGCCGCGGACCTTACAGGGCGGGCGGATGACGGAGGGTAGAGGAAGGACCCAGCCAAGTATAAGGTTCAAGGGCGTGTTGCAGTCGGACTCGGAGGCGAGGCAATTAGGCGACTCAGCAGGGTGCCACGATATTCGTGGTCCTCTTCGTCGAGGTCTTCTTCTTCTTCTTCTTCTTCTTCTTCTTCTTCTTCTTCTTCGTCTTCTTCCTCGTGACTATCGCGTACCCTAGCCGGTCCTTGTCCTCATCCGCCTCCTGCCAGCCCCGGGATAACGAGCCCGCTACGCCCCTCGGTGCCCCCTTTACCGCGCATCCCTGCCATGGAACGTGCGTCCAAGATATCGACGTCAGACTTCTATGATATTCTTCATTCTCAAACTTCATCACATTGGCTTGAAGCCCTTCGAAGTACACTGCACCACAGAAAATCCCAAACCAGAATCACTGTACGGTCTACAGTTCGAATTTTTCATATGTCGAGGGCTGACTTCGGTGAAATTTTGGCAAAAACGGTATTCCGTTCCTGAAATGACTTACGATTAAACTATCCTAACAAAAATACTAAATTTGAGAGGAGAAATTGTTGTTTACATTTTTTTATTTTTCAGTGATTAAATACGGTTATCGTTAAACGGTATACAAAATTCCCCCTGAGCTTTCCTTTGTGAAAATGTAACTAAACTAGACCTCTGCGAGGTTCTGCATTATTAATATGTTAGAATAAGGTTGATGAAACTCAATTTTTACTTGCAGATACGCGTCTCCGTCTTCAACACAATTTTCTGCTTGCGTGGTTGTGTTTTACACAGTTTTTGAAAGCCAGAATAGTTAGTTCTCAGCACCACTGAAGTGGCCACAGACATAATTCACCTACTTTGGAATAAAACCATGAATTTTCCCAAATCAAGATAAATGAGCAGAATATAACGTAAACATTGTCATTCTTTGGAGTTATTTTTTTTTAGAATAGAGCCTAAAGAACAAATCCTTGCAGTAGCATTCGAATTACGGAACAGCTTTACTTCCGCCTTGTTATAGGCAACTTGTCACTCATACTTGTGAGATGATGAGTACTCAAACAGGTAGTTACGTTCTCGAGTTCCTCGCTAGGTGGAGCCATGAACCAGCACGGGTGCTTGCGCCATCCGCAAATACTCTACGAACTACTGAAATCGTACCAACTGCATCAACCCCCAGATAAGCAAGTCAGAGGGTGCGTGCGCCGCTGAAGATAAAACAACATTTTTATCGGAAACGGGTAAGACTGAAAACACCTATATTTGCTGATCATGAAAATCGAAAATAGCGAATAGTTGAAATAATAGAAGAATGATAATAATTCATAAACTCATGAAATGGAAAAGCCTTATTTATTTTAACGCTTATGTATCTAAATTTAAAATAAAATAGATCGAGTTGCTATAGATTATTCTTAAATAGGATTCGAATTTCAAAATTTCAAAGTGGAAAGATAACTTGACAGAGTTGGTTCTGAACAATCCTCTGCAATACCAACGCCAATGTTTCAACTTTTGATCGATTACACTTTGTTTGAAAAATCCAGTTTGCTGTGACGACTAAAAGATAAGAGATTAATTGTTTATCGTACAGAATATTTAGCATTTTGCTCTTACAATTAGTTGCGAATCTTGGCGAGCAGTTAATTGGATCTTTGTTTTCATTGTATGTACGCCCCTTGCGTGGCTCAAGGCTTTCAATTGATCGGATTTTGAATAACGCAAACGCCAATACTTACTTCCTCCGACAAATCACCCCGTTGATGTGTACGAAGTATAAATATTGACACACAGGCTAGGCTGGCTGTAAACTCAGTTGTTTTGTTTCTATAGCAACTCTCGGCCCAATTCAGAGATACGAGAGAATCCGCCCTTAAGGCATCGTACGAAGATTTTCTTGGGTTATGTTCTGTTAACGTTGTGAATCTGAGTATCCAATTTTTTGATAAAATTCAATTCTAATAAATCGATTACGTTCGAATCTAGATTTAAAAAAAAATACTCCGAAGCGATCGATTTATACAATAAACCGATACTCTATTCGTGGTAATGTAATGTGAAGTGCCAAATCGTTGCCTGCCATCAGTGAGCCTATAGGAAGAATTTGATTGTCCGGTTATTTTACGTATAGTGAATTGAAAATTGTGAAGAAGAAAAAATAAAGCGATAAAATGGCAACCAGAACGAGCCAAGTGAGCCAATGCGAGATGTGCAACAAGGGGATGAAAGCTTACAACATCCCCGAGGCTGGACCGCGCAGCAAGAAAGAGACGTACTCCTTCGTAAAAAGTCCTCGTGCCATCTTACACATACAGAAGAAATATCGCAACCCACCAATGTAAGAATGCCTTATTCTGGTTTCTATCCAAAGTTTGTATGGAGAACTGCCCGTAAGTACCCAACGAACGGGCATAAGTTCAGAGGAAGAGTGCTGGATATCAAAGGGACGACTTCGGGGTCGTTACTCTGTAACAGCTTCACCCCGTTATTGTAAAACTTCCGAGATTTTCGTCGTGCGTTAGAAACGTACGTTTTTATCAGTTATTCATCTGATACCCAGCACTCTTATCGACCACTAAAAAATCACACAGTTCCTGCTATTCCAATCATACTACCTCTAAAATTTCTTTCAATTTTTGAGACATTCCATGTAACTTATCACGCATGCTTGAAATCATTCAGAAACTATACGGCTCATGTTGGTCCTGTTCGAGAAGAACTAATTCTTTATCTCGTTCAATTTTAGGATAATTGACTCCTCGTGGTTTTTCTTGCGGAGAATAATTTTCAATATTTTTCAAAAAATTTTAATGTTCCTTCCAACGTTCGAAGTTGGTAGAAATTCATCCTTTCTTTGAGAATATTCTCAACAATGAGAAAAAAGATCAACTGAGAGCTAAAAGAATTTGGCAAAGCGGTAACGATTTAGAAGTGTAGGCGAATTTTGAAGTTTGCAAATTAGTGAAAAAAAAAATTGAATTTAAAAAAGAAACTCGAATCGTGACAGAATTATACGCATGAATTGTTTGATGAAGAAGCTACAACACTACGGTGATTCATCCAAATAGCTACACTACTTTCACTCTCACACTCACTTTAGACGATTTACACTAAAAATTAAAAAAATGTGAGTTCTAAAAAAAATTATCCGCCGAAAGTTGGAGAAAAACTTTCTTTATTTTATATGATGTTGAAAATTCTTCATCGGGTTTGAATGAGTTTTTCTATTTTGGTATTCGAAAGACACGTGTCTCATTATTTTGTTTGAAAAACGGCATACGCATGCGTCAATGTCAAAAGCAATTCTGTAACTTGACCTACCCTGGCCTGTGTCATTCGAAATAAATAAGGTCAAATACTTTTATCAGCCCATCGCTGAACAAGGCATCGTTGCTAATCGATTGGTAATCCAATTATTATTATGACTTATTTATCGACGTCTCAAAGACGTATACATAGATCTATTGCATACACACATCACTCCAGCAAACTGAAAGGTGTATATTACTCGAGCCTGTACTTATTATGTCACCAAATGATTGAAAGATTTGAGTTGCGGAGGAAATAAATAGGGTACGTCGATGTATAGATGTAAGCAGTTCTCTTGAAAAATTCAAGAGCAAAGTATACAGGACCTCGAATCTATGTTTCACGAGTGCGTTCAACTCCGGAGAAGTTAGCACATAGCATAATTGCGTATATCGGGGGATGGAAAATAACTGGCATCAATAATAGGTGGGACTAGTTTGCCCCGTGGCACGAGGCTACTATACACCTAGTCGTTCCACTTCTCCGGCTGAAGCGAATGACCCCTGCTCAGTCCTGACCAGTCCTAGCTTTATCCGAATTACTAATATCACGAATTCCTAAATCGGAAATTACGGAATCTGCCGTAGTTGGTATCGTCCCATGGAACACCATCGATCCTGTCCGTCGAAAAAACGATGAAAAATCTAAGCACCGAGAACCGCTTGCATCAATTTATGTGTCATATTTCATTCCCAAATTTCGTATGGCAATCAATATTCGACGAACTCATTCCCACAACCAACCATGTTCATGGTCAGACAAGTACACATTTTCCGATATTTGAATGCCTATTGAACACTCGCGTAATGTAGTTCATGTGTTTCTGGGTTATGAATGATAAATTGTTATCTGAGGCAATGAAACGTACCTTCCGATGTCAGGTCTTGCGGGTACTTAAAATTCACCTGTAAATTGAATGCAGTCAAAAAATGGGTCAACCAGGTTGCCCTAAACTTTTCATCACCATTCATTTTAACTTTTTCTCTTGTTTGTGTTTAGCCCATTTCCAGAATACTACACTGAATTGTATTTGTGACAGACCGACAAACAGACAGACCAACGTATGTTCAGAATCATGTGTGACGTAACCTATTGGGTCCAAAAGTTGGAAATTTTTCGAATTGGTCAAAGTGGTTTTCGACACAAAACTAATACCTAATTTACTATATCACTTGCGTAATAAAAAGTAAAAAACGGACATTTGCTGTTCCAAATATTTACTTTCAATTGTGTTAGAACACCACTAATTGTTCCAATCAGATGCAACTCGGATTTTGCGAACGCAACGTTGCGAAAGTTAACGTGGAGTAAAGTAAAATTCGTTCAGCTAGGAAATATCGACGAAAAGGTCTAATGTATTCAAAAAATTATGTAGTGCGAATAGACAAGCTGATATTTAATTCAATGCCCATGCCTAGAATTACAGAACTATGTATATTTCTTCGCGGTAATCCTTATCTTTGGAAAACTTCCTCGAGGACTGAGGCACATAAAAAAATTTTATGAGCACTAGGTACAGTGACGCTAATGCGGCGATCGTGTTGACCTGCATTTGTAGATACGTTCCTGAATTTTTGGAAATTGTGTGTTCATCCTATAGCCTTCGACGATCAAATAACAGCTGGCAAATCAAAGGAGATAACAATTTTCTGTTTTCTTCTTTATTTATAAGCAAAGCAATCGGTCAATCTGACTTCACCTTGACGCGTTGACCCCTTCGGTCGAAGTCGAACTCCATCCCCCGCACTTTCAGTTGCCAGATATAGGTATGAGTACATGGTCTTTAGTCGTACACGCGTGCGAAGAGACATGCGCAACTGGCCGGTGGTCAGTGGTATTGAGTGGCCAGCCGGCCGGTAGCACGCCGGTTGGAAACACAGAGGGTTGAATCTCCAGTTTGCCAACTCACCCTCCTCGAGAGTGTATGACCAGTATTGCCGCAGTCCTCGGGCACATTTCCTCACACCTGTTCGGTTCCATTTGAAGCGCGAAAGATCCTCCTTTATTCCTAACAAGTATGTATCTTTCATATAAATACAAGAATTCTTATTTACTCAGAAAATTCATGATATTGCTAACTCCTATGACTGTCCTGACTTTTTGCTTCATAAAAACACTGGTTTCCCATCCTCATTACATCAAAATGCTTCAGAATATCCGTTCAAAAGCTAGTTGCTGAAAATCCAATCTCTGAGTTTGCATTAGGTTTCCTATCATTAATGCTCGCAGGTTAATGCCTCATGCAGAATGACGCTGCGTGTCGTGGAATCATTCATTCAATAGTTAGACCCAATGAATTGGTTGAATTTTGAATGAATGAAAACGATACCAAGTGATCGCGAAAACTGGTCATTTGGCGGATGGTAGTTCGATCTTTTTTTTACTCGAGGCACTTTGGCGTTGTATATTACATGCAGACAAACCAACATAACTCATAGACATTAACATCGACGTGCCATGTCAAGTCGTTAGCAACTGCCCTATGAGCAGTACATTTCTAGCCAGCAAATCGCTAATCGATGCGTATGTACCAGTCAAGCACATGAGAAAATAAGAAAACAAAATTAACGCAGCGATGACGAAATATCTGGAGCAATCAACTCTCAAAATTCATGGTCAATTTTCAATGAAATCTAAATACATTGGACAGCAAAATAGATATCCGACAAAGAGGGGACGATAATTTTGGCACTTGGTAAAACTGAAGGCGTCAAGTATACTTTTTCACTGCTCTGTCCGTGGACCTATCATGTTTCAAGTCCATGATATCTGCATTCCGGAAATAGTCGTAACTAGAATAGCGAAGGATTAATTGTTTAAGGTCGCTATGCCAGCTGGCATTTCGGCGTTGGCACCGGCGAACGCGGAGTCCTTCGAGCTCGAAGACAAAGAACTGCCCGCTTTTACCATCCTTCAAAAGGATGGGCTCGATTCGTCCTTACCACTACTGCACGCCGAGGACGACATGGAGTTGGATATCAACAGCAAAATTATCGCTAAAAATTTGTACAACCAGAAGCACTTTAGCAGATCAAACGATCACCTTGTACTGGCCAGTCTCCAAAATCATCAGTCGAACCCGCTCAAGACAAAGCATAGCAAAAGCCAGGGAAATCTCAACCGGGAGAAACCAGATCTTACAAAAGCACCGATGATTCTGTCTACCGAAGATTTCAACGAAGTACTCAATGCCAAGTTGCGAAAAGTGCAAGAAGAAGAGGACCATGGTCGTGCAAAACCCAAGCTTTACACCGGAAACAACAACAACTTTATAACCAGAAAACCTTTTATAACAACGGTTAAAACTGGTGAATTTCTTATGCCGCCACCGGAAGTAGCTTCTCTCCTTGGTATCACTTTGAACAACTCCAACAGCGCGGATGATCCTAATCCGAGATCGAAATTCCGGCCGTTGATATCCCTGGCAAAGAAACCGGAAGTCAAACACCAAAGCCATCATTCCAGATGCCAGGCTGCTCTGAAGGCAACTACAGACTTTTCCATGTCTTTGGCAAACTCAGCGGCAACGGGAGAATCCAGTAGATGGAAGAGAAACGCACCGCAAACTCAGACGTAAGTCGGAGAAAAAGACGAGAGAAAAAGAAAGTCTGAAGAAGTTCACTTTCATTTAGATAATTGCGTAAGAGGGGGGGTTTGTGTCGTGTTTTCTAGCCAACAAGCACCAACCCCTATAAGAGCGTTACCGAAAAAGTTGGAACCGATCGAGGGCACCCTTCTGCCGAACCGGTAATAGATCGTTATGGGAGCGAGTATACCTTTCAGTTTGCTAAACCGAGTGATTATAGATTAGAGCGATTGCGTCGAATCACAGCGAAGCCGTTCAACCAGAGTATTTCGCGGGTTCGCCAAAATGTCGCTTGTCTAATGGCATAGAGACGTAAGCGCCACGATTCACCCAAATTTGTGGCTTTTAACGGTAAAAGGGGTGGTTTTTTTTCTTTGTTTTCTTCCAACACGATTTTTTCTGGTCGATCCATGTGAAAGAAAGAGTCAAAGTAAAGGAATTATTTACCTGAAACATCACCTTCTGCTTTTACTTTTTCAATTCTATGATGATGATGAATCCTTGAATTTTTTTCGTTTTGACAACGAATGCGAAAAAAATATACTATGCGCCCGTTTACCTAAGAAATCACTTGCTGGGCGACTACGTCCTCATGTCATTAGACACGCGATGCGTTATAGTGCACCAAGAATTGAGATCCTGCTTTACCGCAACATGTGCACGAGATAGACAAGCTTTCGGATAAATCGGAACGTGGTCACATCAATTTCACATCGCACCAGTATCAACCATGGTGTTGTTATTTGTATTCTATTTTTTCTATTTTCAATTGCAGTGATCAACCGGTTCCCTTCGGGAACATTATGTTCGATCGTCGTGTTGTTCGCGGGAGTACTTTCGCCTCTACTCCGATGCCGGTGAGTTTTAAAAAACCCTTCATTTTATTGACATCGGATAACGATTTCGTCTCATTTTCCACGTAATTCCAGGTCGACAGTGAACAGTCGCAAGCCGCGCTCCAGGCGGAAGCTAGACGTCGTCAATTGGCAAGAAGACGTGCGCAAACTCAAGCCAGTCGAGCTTTGCACTTGCGAATCGGTTCGCCACCGCCGGTTTCGGGGAGAAAACATGAGCCTGTACAGACTGAGACCTACCTCGAAGAGGTTCGCCTGATTCGTTTCGTTTAGAGTAGAAAGTCAGTTTGATTTTTTACCTCAATCGCATGTATTCGATCTTTGTTCAAATTTTATAGATAAGGTAATCCCTGATGAAAATTTCTACATAAAACAATAAAAAACCGATCGGATCTGTTCGAAATTCCTATATGGATTTACTGGATGCATCCTATTTCAATTATGCAGGAATTTCGAAGTTTCCAGTTGATTTCCGATGCAAATTTTCACTAGGGATCATACCGCATTTTTTCCATGCATTTTTCCACGGGTTATTTTTTAGCTGTTTGAAAAACCAGATGAATTCGACGTCGGTACACAGACCGATCACTTCCTGGACCGACCACCAACGCCTCTGTATTGTCCTGCTAAAGTTGGTACTGACGAATGTACGCAAATCTATCCTGGCGACGTGAGTATACGTATTATACATGTCTACGCGCTAGACGACTGTGCAAATCTTTTTGCGTGTTGTTCAGTGTTTAGATAAGAGAATATCGATTTTTGGTTGAAACTTTTGCCCTGAGAAAATTATGTGTGCCTAAGAGGCGGCAAGATTTTAGATAACATACAGCAAAGTACATTAAAAACAAACTTTGGTGAGCGTTAATTGCTGCTGACTTTATAAGGATCAATTATTTAAGAAAACTCTCCTTTGCTGTGAAATGCTGTGGAAAGTTCCGATTCGATTTTTCCATAATTTGACACACACGTTCAACACGTCCAGGATATCAATAAATCTAATGAAATTCTCAAAAAGTTCTAATTAAGTTTTACATCTTGAAATTAGTCAAAGCTCAGTAAATAATTCAATCACTCTCGACGCTGTACGTGATTTTCTTCAGTCAGCTGGGAAATGTAATTATTTTCGAAGATGTTCATTGAAATTGAAACGATATTTCCAGTTGTTCGACTACGACGTGGAGGTTCAGCCTATTCTGGAAGTATTGGTCGGAAAGACGATTGAGCAATCGCTGATCGAAGTTCTCGAAGAAGAGGAATTAGCCGCACTGCGAGAACAGCAACGGAAGTTCCTCGAGCTCCGTGCAGCGGAAAAAGCCGAGGCACAACGTCTGGAGGAACAAGAAAGACGACTGAGAGAAGAGAAGGTAAAGAAACAAATGTTATGAAAAAAAAAAAAAATTGGATATAGAAAGTTGTTTATCTATAAAATGATTTAGAATTAGATTCATCGATCGTATATACCTGCGGAAGCTTCGTATTCTCGTTAGCAAAACGCGATCCGCATTGGCGCTAAACATATCGTTAATTATTCACGCATGTATTGACCCCGCTGCCTGCTATACTTGAATACTGAAATATATGTGTAATCGCGAAGGTATCATTTGATCGATCGATATGTCTGTGCCAAAAATAGTGTCGACGCCTGAGACAACACGAGGAAGCGGTAAAGACCCAGCAGGAAACTGAGGAACGCGTGGCTGCGGCCGTTCTTTTGACCGGCTACATTGCGGAACTCCTACCTGCCGTCTTGGAGGGTCTTAAAATGTCAGGATTCCTTTTGGATGAGATTAAAGCAGGTGAGTCTCGAGATACAACCGTCTCTAGCACTGATAAGCTCAAGCTAGATCTATTAGAAATCGAGCATTCTCTCGCGGACCAAAACTCCAAATTATCTGGAAATTGAATACTTCATATTATGCCGATTTTAGGAGACACGTATTTCGGGATTTAGCTAGAAATGAATTATGCTTGCTGATGCAATAATTTTCTAATTTTTTTCTCGCGCAGCGTTTTGCCATACCTTATTATTTCGATTAGTGCCCAAAGGGGTAATAATCGTCGAAGAAATAGTTCGACTGAGATGATTTTTTTTCAAAACCATACAAAATTTCAGAAGATATCTAAAATCCATTGAGAGATCCGTGAATAACCGGCAGATTTAGCTAATACAATGTTGAAATGATCGGAAACCAATTTACTCAAAAAGGGTTTTTGTCTCACGAAATTTTCACAGCTTTCAGTTTACGCAGAAGAATTGATTCTTCAACCTAGTAAGGACATTCTGATTTTTTAACATAATCCACGTTATCACGTAATCAATATCATTTGAACAAAAAAGGAAAAAATTGGGTCATTGGGTGTACTGAGATGGCTGAAATTTTTGTGGAAAACGAATAACACTTTGAGGATAAATCGGGAAAAAATTTTCGTCTTTTTCAACATCATTCTGAATAACTTCACTGCAGGTTATCCAACGATTTATTTCTGTTTAAGAGTTGGCTGGGAGTTTATAAAATTTTGCACAATGTCTTCGGTTCGAATCGTCCCATTTCGAAAATTCCATCGATAGCTATTATGACTAATTCGGAGATTATTTGCAACTGAAAAGATAGTCAAAACGTTATTCAAGGAAAAAAATTATCACACGCACCCCAGCCTGCGAATTCTTTCCACTAACATGGGCCAGATAATGACATAATTAATTTCAAGATGATCTGGAATATCAGAATTTTTAAAAGAATCTGAATGAATGAGCGTGTCTTACGATTCTTTCAGATGTCGAAGAAGGCTTTATGCCCTGGCTAATGAAGGAGGTGAAAAAAGAAATGGGGAACATGATCGAGAGCCGAGAGTTGCTGATGGGTAAAAAGTCCATTTTCATATTCAGTTTTACAAACTATTCAAAATGCTGCTCACGATTTTCCTGTACTCGATATTTCCTTCGAATTCGTACATAGCACTTGACTTTATAGCAAAGATTTCATATTAAAATCCCCCAGATATCATCAAAGAGATACTAGAAAGTCGCGCAGAGACATATCGCCGTCTAGGCGAAGATTACGACGCCTCCAGAGAACAGCTTGAAGCGGGTGACGAGCACGAGGGCGACGAGATCGAAAGTCACGACGTGGACTTCGTCGATTACGAACATCCGATCCCAGAGGACACAGACCTGGCTTAGCAGTTCAACTAAAGAATGTATTCATCTGTCGTGAGTGAGTATCACTATACTATTCGCAAAACTGAGAAAATTAAAACAAAAGACATCCCTACGCATTTGAAACTGAAATTGAAGAAATCCGAAACCAAAGTTTCTGAGCAAACATCTTTCGTACGGTTTTTTTCAATTGTTTTTTTTTTTTTCAACACATTACCTGAAATTTTCAACGTCGATTTCAACAAAAACGATTGATAATTAATCGGGTAGAGATCATTCGCGAATACCTTGACCGGCTCGTACGGTCCCTCTCACTATGCAGAGCTAAGCCATAAGCTTAGCGATATAAGTTGAGCTCGACAGTGTACACAGCTGCACGAGTCGACGTTGCTCCCTTCTTGTGCTGCAGCAGCCCTTGATATATATATGGGAGCAGGGACCCGTCCCCAGGATCAAATATTAGTATTTGTTCAGATACATGAAATACCTATTAGGAATTAATTATTGATTTTTAATCTAGATGGTAAAAATGGCGGGTATCAGTTTTTTGGAATTTCTTTTCTCTCCTCAGATAGCCCTTGGCTGAAGCAAAAAAAAAAAATGGGATCAAATTACATCACGGGATTGAAGATCGCACGATACGTAGTGCCTAATACTCATATAGTAACTTATACTAATAATTATTATTCAAATCTCAACCGCAAATGCCTTGCTATTTACTTCTAGTTTAGCACTATACAATCGATAACATATCGTAAACAAAATGAATCAATAAAACTTATACAAATACAAAATCAACCAACCTCTCGTTTTTCTTCAACCAGATTTTCACCTCATACCAATATGCATGAGGTAAACTAAGTCTTATAAGCAATAACTAACTCAGTGAATCGATTTTTGTAGACGACATTGATCGGAGTTTCGGAGTTGGTGGATTGAATATTTGCCAACTCAGTAAGAATCGACGTAGTGCACACTGTTGCGAATTAGTGACTATTAAATGCTTTAGCAGACCTCGGATCTTACGAACCGTAACCGACTAAATGCTGCTGGTTTTTGGTAGCTAACGACGGTCAGATTAATGCTTGACAAACAGGAGTACGTAAGTATGAACCGGACGTTGAAATCGCCAAGACAAATCGGTTGCCAGCTGAGCGAGGAAATCTGTTATAGCTGGTAAAACCGGAAAAGTACCTAAAACCCGGAAATGAATTTGTGGTCCCGCGAATGCTGCGGATATAGTATAACTAACGAAAAGTAAACTAAACCTAACGACGATCCTCCGAGAATATTTGGAATTGATTTTCCCTTAGCATGAAGAAGAAAAATTGAAGGAGATGTTCTACCGATCGTGACAAAAATGACTTTATAACAGGCAGGAATCGTCAGGGTATAATTAACCGCCAGCAATAGTTGAACTAATAATTAATGCTAATTCCGATACCTAAAAGTATAATTAGAAATACAATTTGTACGCCACGCGTCAGTTGATTTTTGACAAAAGTATATTTGCCCGCAGGTGCACAGCGCTTGTTCAGCCCACCGTGGTACCTAATCAAATTTAGAAAACGATATTCTGTTTGGTGCGTTTTTGGGACTGGCTAATGAACCATAAAATAAGTACTATTCACTCGGTTCATTGTCTCATTGATTACCTACTAGAAATTTTTGCCAACATAAGTAAACGCTGGCGAGGCGTGACGACCGCGCGCCTTTAACGACCGCCCCCCGACCTACCCTAATCACCCTGGGTGTCTTAAGACTTTTGCTTCTTCCGTTCTACACCAGCGCACTTAGTACCCGTTACATGGAAGGTATATCCGCGGGCTAGTAGTACCTGCACCTGCATGGAAATGCCGAAAACTCACGTATATGCAAAAATATAACCGAATATCATAAGTCGAAGAAAGAATGAAAATGAAAGAATGGAAAGGATACGAATTTTCGAAATTGTCTTCTTTGCTGATTTAAGCAGTCCATGTGTTTATTCCTAGTCACTCATACCCATGGCAACTTCCACGTTAATTACACAGGGTCAATCTGACCCCAGCCAACTTTGAAAAGTTGTCACACTAATTCTTTTGGAAGTTTCATCGCGAAAAAATTCTTGGTACTACTTTAGCATCTCAAGAATGGGTCCTAATGTATAGTCATTCAGGTTGATATTAACTTCGAGCCTTGTAAAAAATTCTCAAAGCGAAGAACTCAGAAAAAAACTCTTTTTTCACTGAAGAAATCATAACTTGTACAATTTTTTATATTTTTGGTTCGAATTTTTTTCCGATACACCTGAGATACCGTTCTTCTAAAAAAAGAAAAAAAGGTACTACGATTCATAGCCTTCCAGAAGACCTGTATAATTATTCTTAAGCTTCTTGATAAGCAAGGGTTTTGCTGATTTACGAAATACACGTCCTACGTTGATGTGAGTCTTTCAATCAATTTTCATTCATTTAAATTGGGATTGCGGTTATCTGGACCCCTAGTAAATGACTACGGTTAAAGAACTTGAATATATGATTTGAGACGCATGAACATATGTATTTTTGTAAAATCAGTGATAAATTAACGATAAATCGTATCGGTTAGAATGCCATTCTTACCGCGGGTCTCTTGCCCCGGCTTAGGATGAGCCGAAGAAGTCAGGTCGGAATCGGTCACGGCAAAATGAACACGCACAAAGCTGGTGGAGTAATTCGGCAAATGTGTATGAATTAGCGTATAGAAATTAGTTAGGCGCATTTGGTAGCCTCTTGGAGAATCCTTCGTGGCGTCTACGAGTCCACGTAAGGACGTCACTGGTGCGTATCGCGCCCCTAAAATCTTGACGTAGCTTGGCGAGTGATCGTTAAACAGGTAAACGGGGGCCTTAGGACTTATTTAAAGCCGGACCGGGCCCACGCGCAGGTAAATCAAGGGTGCGGGTTGGCCCTGTAATTTCTCCCTATTTTCTTGGGCGTTCTTCCGGAACAATTTTCACACCGCTATTGTTTTACCCGGAAGAGTCCGGACATGCAACGCATCACTGAAGTTCGCGTAGTGTAATTATCCCGTTATTCCATGAGGAAATCACCGAAACGTGACATTCTGCAAATTGACTATCCACAATTCCGCGATATGTTATCCGGAGAATTGAACGACTTGTACTAACCTGTCGCAATTTTCAATCCGCAGTTAGAATATTCAAAAAAATTACGTTTCGATGGCGATTTCCAAAATTTTTTCGCAAACGACCCACAACCGATCGACAAATAGATGTTAGGAATTAGCGAAATCGCCTATGCCAAGCAGGTGACACGGGTCACATGACAAAATAATATATCCTAGGGTTGGATCCTGGAGGATGATCGAGGGGGATTCTAGTCGGGGCACGACTCACTTGGCACACAAGTTTCCTGCTCGTATAATGCACCTCTTCTCTGACATCCCTCGGTCCAAGGGGATCTGCAGAGGGGCCCCCGTTTAATTTAATCCAATACAATATGTTCCCCCCCGGCGGCTTCACTGGCCAACCAGGGGGAAATAAAAAGGTGGGTGGCTTTTTAAAACTGTGCCGATCTTAATGCAGCGTGAAACCTCATCCTATTATGATTTAGGTATTAATCCTGATTGGGAGAGACAGGTTTCGACCGAGCCTGCATATATTCGGGTTGGATTGATGGTTAGATTTCGAAATTTCCTCTGTCAAACATAAGGGGTTAAAAATCTGAACCTGATCTAGAGATAAAAACTAAATCGTAGTATCGCGTTTGCGGTAAAAATTTATAGTGGAAACCAAATCATTAGCAAAAATTTATCGAAAAAGGGTGATGCGAATTACCAGAACCGGAAGTGACCGCATATATATCGCCCCGCAAATGGTATTAAATTAAAAGAATTCTCGGAGAGCGATAATTCTCCATCCCTCGATGACGTGAACATAAATTGACTCTTAAAATCGAGTACACAAGTCCTAATGGTCCAATATGGTCTGCCTCGACTGCGAGAGGGCTGCCTGTAGGGCATGGTATCGTATGGCCACGTGTCGAGTTACACCCAGATCAAACTCAGCCTCTAAATGAGACACAACAAATCTGTTAATGCCACGTGCCATGCGACGATGTTGGCACTCCTTGAGCATTGTCGCGTGCCGCAGTTCATGCCAGCGGTAATGAAAACGCAATTAAAAATTGATTACGTATATCTCTTCGGAACTCTTCCATGTAAGAAGGAAATTCAAACAATATGTCTGGAAATTGATTTCTTCGGTTTCATGGAGACTTTCAGATACGAAATCATATTGTCCTGATAGTGGAGTATGAGGTATACCTAATCATGTGATTCAGCCTCGATTCTGTATGCCTATATTTCTACTTAGTAAAAATGAATAATATGTGTACAGCGGATGGGTGTCGACAAGAACACCCACCGGCGACCAGCGTCTCGTAGCTGGATTATACCGCATGAGGTGAACGAGCGATGATTCAAGTATACGCTAGCGATATTTCATATTAATAATGCATAAGCCATAGTGTTTCGTGTATAGCGAGGGTACCCATTAAAAGTTACTTTTGACACTTGCAGAACCGTGTCCGATTCGTTTTATGGCTGCAGGCATCAGGACACTCGCTGGGGCTGCCCCACGCAAAATCGTATATTCTCTGTATTCTATATCTTCTATAATAACTCGCCCCTTCGCCACAACTCTCGTTTCTCCTATACACGTCGTTATTGACGATGTTTCAACACCTACGAACACCACGAGATCGCGCAGTATAACGTAATGCAATTTTATGGAAATATTGAAAATTAAGGATTTGCAAGAATCTTTTTTTCGCATCGTACAAACTGCTCCGCAAAACGTAATTCAAAAAACAATTACTTCTGTACATCTATTTTGCAGTGGGAACAATGTTATAACCACAAATTCCAATTTTACAAAAAGGAGCAAAGATCTTGCAAATTTCGAAAATATCAGGATAAACTTACTGACAAAATGAAGCATATGAAACAAGGACAGGACAAAGAAGGTCCAGAAGAGTGGAAGATAAGTCAATGAAACGAAAAATATCGTGGAACTTTTTTCCCAAAAATTAGTAAAAAACAGCTCAACAGATTTGTCAATTCCATCCTAAAATATCAATAATTAATTTCCATTGAGAGTCTTAGTTGCGGTTACTTGTTCCCTTACTAACGAAAACTATTTCTTTCGTTTTCTCTTTTCATAGAATAAATTGCAGAATTTTCGAATAGCACAATTGTCTAGTTTTATTTATTTTGCAAGGACATTCGTAAAAGTGTCCGGTATTCGGTGCGGCCAAGAATACATACTTCGGCTCATATAAGGTCGACCGCTGATTTTAGCCTTTGCAATATCAGAGGAGAGAAGAGAAGAGAAGAGGGGAATCACCGCACCACGCACGTAGTACGTACGATAATACGTAGATGATAATCGCGATATTAATATCGCATTGGGAAGCGCGCACATGCGTGCAGCCGCACATTGGTCACGCCGGAACACTTGCTCCGGGACCGGGGCTGCTGAATGCACCCTGATTTCGGGGGTGCAGCCACCGCTCTTTCTGTCGAGCTATACGGAACACCGGGCTACACGAGCGAGTGTCACCGGAAAAGATTGGTAAGAATCGGTCATATTACCGACGCCGTCACGTGCCCCGAAAATTCTCAAAAAAAAAAATAAAAAGTGCATCAATAAAAAGATTCAAGTGAAGATCAAGTGAGAATCAAGTGAAGATTTCTCCAGATCCTCGGTGGCCTAATTGGATAAGGCGTCGAAGTAAAGATGCGAAGGTCCCAGTTCATACCCAGGCTGAGGGAATTTTTACTTGATTCTGAAAAAATCAATTCTTTCATGTTTTTTTTTCTAATTTATCCGGAGTCTGTATGCTCTTGATGGAACTCTATCAAAAGGAGAAATCGTTTTCTGGAGTGAATTCAGTTGCATATTATACGTAACTTCGGTCCGTCTCGTCTGCTATATATGCACATGATTGTATAAAGAAGATTCAATTTGGCCTGATGGTAAAAAAAAAATGGAACATTTTGAGTAATAAATTCGTACGTGCTGTTTGTACAACGTGGAATTATTCGTTTGCAAAGTTAACGACGCCACCAACCCCGCAGTTCAGTGTCGATATACCCACGTCATTAGCTGTTCGTAGAATCGGAGGTGTGCTCAACCGTGCGGAACGCTTTTGGTTAAGTCGAGTTTCTCGGAATGACATTTTATCGGAGTGTTGCAACTTGCGGACTAACAAATTCTCGGTCTAAAGTATTGAGAATGATTAATTAGCTGGAGTCAAGATAACGATAAATATAACGTAGAAGGATTCACTGGAACGAAAAAGACTCGAATATACACGAAGCGAGGTGTAAATCGCTAAAAAAAAAAAACATTCAAAAATTTCAATTCTTCAATATAATATAACGAAAGTTACCGGTAATATTACCGATTCCCTTTCCCTTACGGTGGTCCCCGGTAAGCCGCGTGTATGCTCGGATGCTGGGCCTAGATTCAGGGGGCAGGGAACCGCCGAACACTTGTCCGAATCCTCTGGTACACCGACAAACGATGCACGGGGTCGAAGGGTGGCCAAGGGTGGCACGCGGTGGCGAACGAGCCAACCACTCGCTCGAGGGGAAAGTGTTCGGCTTGTGAACACTTGCGAACACTTGCGAACACTTGCGACGACGCGTTGTTCAACCACCACCTATATACCGTCTGAATCACTCTCATCTATTCGACGCGTCTTCTGGTCTCCGGCAAAGGGTTCAATTCGCACATCTTCATTCAAATCAAGAAAAACTATTCGAAGTTCTCCTGATTCCATTGGAATTTCATCGTGATCAATATTTCTACAAAATTCTGTAAAGGCGATACGGAAGTCTGTTCGAAATTCCATTATTACCAATTGTAATTGTCACCTCGAAAACGAGAATTCCACTTTCTCTATGAAAACCCATTCGATCCCAATGAAGTCCTCGACGAATGATTTCTGTTTTTTGGCAGAAAGTGCCTAAGTATGTCACGTTGTCAAAAAAAAACTGATTGTATTCCAGAAAAATTCATGTTTTTTATGTTAGCTAGGTTAGGTTGGAAGTGATCTCTACTATATCACCTCAAGGGAGGACCCTACTGAAATTTTGATCACCAGGAGCTCTTCTTTGCAGGGCTGCGGAAGGTTCATCGTATAAAATACAATCTTTTTTTTCAAAATATATCCTACAATAATCTGAAATTCTTGGCATCTGTTTTGTGATTGGCCGTTTTTTGGCCATTTTAAAGTGAAAAAATGCTCCTCGCCCACATTTTAGTGGCGTCCTCCCTCAATTTGACTCATCGTCAGAATATGAGAATTCATGAAGATACAAGTATACATTATTTAGTTCATGGAATATTTTTGCATTTCGTTTGTTGTTTGGACGTAGGATGACAATAGGACGTCATTGCATCACGATACGTGTGGTGATACGGAAAATCAAATTGGTGAACAAATGGATTTGAGTAGCCCGGTAGATGGAATCTTGATATCCGGATTGGGACCGTAGAATTTAGCAAGTTGGCAAGTGCGGTAATAAATAATCTCGGGCAATGATCTATGCAGGCGAGTGCGGCGAGGAACGAATGAAGAGATGAATTCGGTAATCAAGCGTTGATTCAGATGCGCTCCTGGCCAGCTAGATCCCTGAACTTGATGGGCGACCATTGGTTTTGCAGCTGGGACAAACAATGTCCTTTCACATCAGGCTTTTACGGCCCCATCGACGTATCAAACATCAAAATCCTTCGGCTCGTGTCAATGGCAAAACGTAGATGTTGATTCTACCAAAAAGTATTTTGCAATGAACATTCTTCATCTTTTTCAACAATAAAATTTATCGAAGGTGTGACAAATTTACCTAGATTTCAAAATATCGAAATGACCATGATAATGATGACGATAAATGATGATAAATTGCGTAATTCTTGGGTCGTAGTTTGGAAATAAATTGAATTAGTTTCACGCCATTGCTCCAATTTGAAAATGCAATTACAGCAGTCGACCACCACCGAAACGATTCGTTTAAATGCTAGACAATGATAGCCCAGCTCACGTAGCATCAATGGAGCATCGTGCATCAGAGAACGACCACTCAGTGGGCCAATATTTCGAGTATGAGAGTAAACGCATCCTGCACCTTGCTACTGCCAGGGGTTGGGCTCTTTTCGATGCGCCCTCAAAGCCCCCTTCCAGCCCCCTGATTTCCGAACCACAAACCAAAAGGGGACTCTTTAAATACAATTACACATACACTTGCGCCTAGGGGGGCTCGGGCCCAAGGGGGTGGAGCGTTTAGGGGGTGATTTCGGTAGTGGGGAGTATCCACGGCCAAATTTCGCCCCCGCTGTATTTAAGGCACGTGCGGAGTACAGGTCATCGTCAGTTGACACCTAACAGTCAAACAATCATCCTCGTAGACAAGTTTTCTAGTTGCTATGATTGTTAGTCCTGTTGTTATGAGCTAATAATTGTGTTCAAGTTTTGAAGTACGAGTTGCGAATCAGCAAGATATTTGGAAACAGTCAGATCGTATAAAATAGTATTTTTGCTGGACTTGGAGTTCTTGCACCGTGTTAATAAGCCAAGATAACAAAACAAGTGAATTCGAAAATAACATTCGACGCAAAACCAGATTTTTGACCCAAGTTTCATCGGATATACGGAGTTTGTGTAACCAGTATCAGAAATTTTCTAATTTCGATGTTAATTGAACAAATTCTGAACTTCGCCGGGCACCCCATGTATCCCATGATGGCTCAAAACAATTTGATCAAAAGCATCGAGGCCTTGAAAAATACAATTTCTCAAAGGTTTCCTCGATCTTCGGTTGTTGCCGCTATGGCTTTGCCAAAGGATGCCTCGACGGAAATCATCGACATCAACCAATTGTCTCAAAAGATGAGCACTCCAATTCAAAATGTAAGTGATGCTAAGTCTTGATTCATTGACTAATTACAAAAAAAAAAGCTTCCATTCATCGGTATTTCAAATGACTACACATCAGCTGCTTTGATTATCAATCAAGAAAACTTCGAATACTATATATCTAATATTTTTTCTGTTTATTTGATTACAGGTAGAAGTAGCCTTCATGGACGGACGTCTTCGGCACATGGGAGGACAAGTAGGCCCGACTTCTTGGTTGAAGATGGTTGCGCTTGCGGAGGATTGTCAAAGCTGTAACGTTCTTTTAGTTCTCGCTGAAAAAGGAGTCAGCCTCAGAACGATTCGCAGGATTGCACCCGGCGAAGAACTGCTCATGTGGTTTACAGAAAATATCTTGGCTATGATGAACATGCCGTTCCTAACTCCAGCCAACATTCAAGGTGAGCGGATCTACAAGTCACTCGTTCGGAAAAGTTTTTGCTCGCTTTGAACACGATATTGATCTTTTTCACGATCATTCGGTAAATTTATCAACATTCGTGCGTATAACTCAAAGTTTCCTTTTCGTTTCAGGACAAAATCGGTACGTCTGTCACCAGTGCAGCGTCTTGTTCGAGTATCCAAACCCTTTAAAGGTCCACCTGGCGCTCCACTGCGACCGTTTCGAACGCAGCTATCTCTGGACTCTTTTGGCAAAAGAATTCGACAAAGTACCAGCGCCGAGTCTATCGCTGAACATAATGCCCCCGTCAATGGCACTTTTTCAATTCACGTTGACCGGTTCACCGCAGACATCGCCGCGGCAAACGTCGCCCGTCTTGGTCGACACTGTAGACAGCGCATCACCGAGTCATTCGCCAAATTCTTCAACGCGAATTTCTCCGGTCGCAGAAAATCTGAGTGTTCGTCATTCCGCGTTCAAACCCTACCTGCAACCTTCTTTGCAAAATAACAACGCGGTGCCAATCTATGCACCGGATGTCAGGAACTGCGCTCCAAGAATGGTCCATTCCTCTTATCCAGTACCGCAAACTCAATTGGCACCGGAACTCCAGGCGGCACAGATGGAAACCATCGTTAGCAATCTAGGAAAGTCGAAGCAAGGTCACCTCTGCATCTACTGCGGCAAAGTCTACTCGAGGAAATATGGGCTCAAAATTCATATCAGGTAAACATGACTTCCATCTCCATACCTTTTTTTCTGTGAGCCTGATTTTTGGTCCAAGTAATTGGAAGCGTTGAAGGACTATGAAAGGCTGTTTTCGGCCATTTGAGACCATGGAATCGGCTACCAACAGAGTTTCTCTCAAATAATACCTTCTAGATTGACTTTTTATGATGACGAACTAGAATTGATTTCGTAATTTTATCAATTTCAGAACTCATACTGGATACAAGCCACTGAAGTGCAAATACTGCCTGAGGCCTTTCGGCGATCCCAGTAATCTGAACAAACATGTTCGCCTACACGCTGAAGGAGATACACCCTACAAGTGCGAACTTTGTGGCAAAGTTTTGGTCAGAAGGAGAGACTTGGAACGCCACATTAAATCGAGGCATCAGGAGGCCGCAGAACAATTGGAGCTATCGGATGCGTCGTCCGATAGCATGGATGTTGAATAATCAATTCGTCGGATATCGATTGCCTTAATTACGCCTTATAAGAAAATATGAGAGAACATAAGTTAACGTGAACAAAGTCTACAGTCTTCCAAAACGTGAACACATATCCTATAGGACACCCAGCTCCCGTGATTTCGATTTGATTGTTTTTTGTTTTTTTTTTAATTTAAAAAAAAAATTTTTTTTTGATAACAAAATATGGAACACGGGCCAGAGATCTTGTAATCAACATTATCGTTCGATCGTAATCGACTGTTGAAAATATTCATACCAAATGTGCCAAGTAGTGCATGTGCTAGTCACTGCAATGTATATTTATATGTAAATAATACTACATAAATATGATTGTTATTTATTTATCTAAACTTGTAATTTTCGTAGATAATAATATTTGTACATAACGCTCTCTATTGTAGAGATATTGACAAATGGTTTATTAGTCGACATAGAACCGAAAATTGTGCATATTATTTTTTATAATGAATTTAAAATCTAGTTAATTTAGAAAGCAAATAAATATTTTTAATAATTACATCTAAACGCAAATCCGCGCCATATTTCCCAGCCTAGAATAAACGCCTTTAATTATTTCTATCGAAGAAAAACAAAGCGCAAGAGCCATCATGAAAATTTGATTCTCAAATTCGCGCTCAAGGGGCTTTGGTATGTATTGTAAACATCTTCTTCTTCTTCTTCATTTAGAATTGTAAACATACTTGTCAAAGACTTTTGTTTACCTCGAAAGTTCATTACGTTCAACGTTACCAATTATTCGTAGTCTCTTGCGATCCGCAGAACCGATCGGATCGAAATTTTCGATTTCGCGGAGATTACTGCTACTTCGGCAAAAAGTGGCTGTAGTGACTATTTCACTTTTGCCGAGCTTTGAAAAAATCAATTGATACATTTGTAGTTTAGGTAATAAGTGAGTGCGAATATTCCAAATTGTTCAAAAGACGAATATTTGGGAACTTTTCGCTGTATTGAAAGTTGTTTAATCTCCAAAGTTTCATTCCAACTTTGTGGTTTATGAGGAAAATTACGAATCACGATTGCGAGATAATTCGAATATTGCGCCACGTGTCGCTAGGTTCAGGTCTTATAAAAACCAACCGAGTTCCCTGCCTACGTAGCTTGTAGCTCATGACTAACCACCGGAAATAATCCGAACCAAGTAGCAGACGACGCAGGCGCACAGCAGTTTTCTGTTGTCGGCCTTTCCTTGGCTTTTATCATAAAATACTGATTCGTTTACCAGTGTAGTAAGTTGAAATGAATTCAATAACTAATTGTGATATAAATAACTGCCATTATCTTGTGTTAATGAATCGAAAATAACTTCAAGCGACTAACTGCCCGATACCAAAGTTTTCCTGTATTAAAATATAGTTAACCATTTTTGCTCCAATTTCTGTGATGTAACAGACTACACTAGCAGCATTAAATAACGATTCGATCCGTAAAAATTTCCCCGAATTTCATTTGCCACTCCATCATTTCATTCTGTATAATAACATTTTAGATCAAAATGGCAACTCTTGCTCGCACTCTTCGCCCATTCCTAAGATCCACTCGCAGTCATGTGAGAAATTACGCCGAAGCCCTGAGGGACGATCAAATGAAATTCACCTTCGCTGGAGCAAATCAGGTAAGAGTCAACCTCACCTTAGAATTCATTTACTCGTTTCATCGGCAAGTATCGACACGAATTCATCCCTGGTTTTGCTATTCAGATAGGCTCTTGATATAGCGATTTCGACTTAACGTCAATCATTATTCATATTCTTCGAGAAGCGAAAGTTCGGTTATGTACAATAGGGCAATTGAAAAATCAAACCCAGGTTTAGACGGGGCCAGAGCCTTATTTTTTTTTAGGGGAGGTAATGTTCGTTGAGTTGACGTTAAATGTAATGCGAGTAAGGATTCGAACGCAGGACTCGGAAACTGCGAAAACACCAAATTTCCGTGCATAGTTATCTTGAATAATGAAAACCCGTGTGATATAATATGTATATCTTGAGACTTTTATAACATTCAGCACCCGAAATTTGGAATTGCTTGTAAGAATATTGTGCTGCGTTGACGTTACAAATTTCTATCTCATTATTTCCCTCATTTCGTCAAGGAACTTGCAATTTAGAGTCCATGTGACAAATTTTTTTCGTGCATTAGTGATTCTTGGTCTTTAATAGTAGGTACTTAGTGATTCAGTCATTTGGCAAGCAGAAATGTCTTGAGTTTTTTGCATTGCAAGTCAGTCCTCCGCAATCGTTAAGTTTCAGGATTATCGCAAGCTCCCATTGATTTTCATTGAGTTGACTACTGGCTCAAATTTGTCATTTCTTATGTGAAAACGTTCCTACAACTAATTGTATTTTAATTCAAATAGTTTCCCGAGAAAAATCGAAGAAGAAATCTTATAGATTCTGTAAAACATGATGTTATTGTAAATTAGGGAGAGAATCAAATCAATCGAACATCTGGAATTGATCTTGCTTACACCGTTTTATAATCTCTAATGTTTAATATTTATTATACATCTTTCTGTGCAACAAATGAGTGTCTTGAATTTTCGTTTATTATTTTTCCAGGTATTCTATGACACAAAATCCATCCGCCAAGTAGATGTCCCGTCATTTTCTGGGGCCTTTGGTATCCTACCTAAACATGTGCCAACATTGGCCGTCCTCAAACCCGGAGTAGTTACAGTTTACGAAGATGATGGCACAGTGAAAAAAGTCTTTGTCTCGTCTGGGAGCGTCACAATCAATGAAGATTCAAGCGTACAGGTGAATTCAGAGCTAATCTTCTCCCATGAAATAATGATTGATTACTAATCGTGATTTCAATCGAATTTTTCAGGTACTTGAAAGAGTGCTTTATAGGAAAAGAATTGTAACTTCATCATCATAATTTGTTATAGATTCTAGCCGAGGAAGCCCACGATGTAGAAAATCTGGATGCCGCAGCAGCAAGAGATATTCTTTCCAAGGCTCAACAAGAGTTGAGCTCAGCTTCTTCTGAAAAGGACAAAGCGGCAGCAGCTATCGCTGTCGAAGTTGGCGAAGCTCTTGTTCAAGCGACTCAATAAACATCGTAAATTAATGTCCTTGATAAGGAGAATGAGTTTGCATGGTATTCGAAAGCATAGCATTAGAATGAAAATTACATACAAGGCTCACTTCGTTCTTATTATACCATTATCCAACATCTGTATAATAAAAGAAAGAATTGTATGAATAAAACTTCCGCCAATATTGTTAATACGATCACCTATTCGAGTGGCTCGTCAATTAATCAAACTAATAATAAGACATACATCTAGCATTAAATAATTGAAATAGGCTATCTGTGAACAAAAACGCAAGTTGAATCGCATGATAATTGAAACGACGTCTCCCTATCATTTTGCATTCTGTTCTGGATTTTTTTTTTAATATCTACAAATGCAAGGCAAGGTTTGTAAATGTTTTCTATTCTTCAAATCGACTGTGAGAAGACGTTCACTTCGTTTGAGTCAACAATTTCAAATGCTTTCAGTTTGAAATGTTGATGAATAGAATCGAGAAAAATAAAAAAATACAGCCAGCTATGCGTTTAATAGGACCAATTATTTACATAAATTACTTCGTACCTTTATTGAATATTAATTTCGAGTCAAGTTTCATGCGATTTCGTTAATTTCCAACAAATTCGGGTAATAACGAGATGCCATCTGGTGGGAAAATATATAATTATATACCACGAAGTAAAAACATACTTATGTCCATACTTCATTTTTAAGAATCATTTGCTAGCATTCAGCTAAGGATAGTGTATATTTAACTTTACCATAGTTAAATAGTTGAATATACTATCCTTGATGTTGGTTGGCTTTTTCCACGCAATGCGTCCGGGCCCTGGTCCGGGCCAAGACGTGCGAACCCCGAAAATCCTAACCTACGTTAGTCAACGTCCTTGGACCTTGACTCTTGAGTCAACATAACCGATAAACTTTCACGACAGGGTGCCGTCCTGAGAATTACGTCATTAGCGCGATGTTCGCCTTTAGATCAGTTATTGCAAACATAAAGCCGGTATCTTCCAGTTGTAAAATACGCTGTTTGTCAAAACTGTCAACAAAGTACAAGGATAACAGTGACGAAAAGATGCAAGCATGGCAGATACATTCCTACGGGGGTGTAGCGGATCTCAAATTGTCAGACGTCAGAATCCCGATTATTGAAAAACCAAACGATGTTTTAATCAGAGTTCAAGCTACCAGTGTAAATCCCATCGATGTAGCCATTTCTCGTACGTAATTTATAATATGTATGAATGTATCTGACGCACAATCGTATGTATACCGAGTTGGGCAGTATCGAAACCGCATTACCGCATACATATACTTGAATCACTTGTCTACGTACATTTTGTATCTGAATATGTACCGGCAAACGAAAGTACTCTGTATTTAAATAGATGAAATTTATGTATTTTGTAACTTCTGAAAGTTGTCGGGGTAACTAAATACGAGCAACCGGAAATTTTTCCCAAATTCTTAGATGAAAAAACATAATTCGACAATTATCCTTTTCATAATAAAAATTTACAGAATTCGGATCATTTTTTACTCGTTTGCTGTTGAATAAAGTCTTATAGTAAGCCAAGCCACCAATCATGCATCTGTATCTATAAGTACTGCGTGATCATTTTTATCAAAATTCCGCACCCATTACATTCTAATCTGAATCTTGCACCAATTTGTCGATAGACATTTCTTGCGAATGGAACTTTTGGTTTTCAAGAATGAATTCAACCTTGATATTTATCCATGAATAACGGATGAATCGATCAAGTTAATCATTTATTCGCAGGGAAGATTTGCCATTCATATAGATTTCCAGATAATCTAAACGGGAGTGAATAGACATTCGATTGACTTTCTTCGACAAAACTCTAATAGTAATCAGATGATTGGCTTAAGAAATTCACAAAAAGAAGACCAGATCATACCAGCAGCCAATCTGCGCTTCGCAGTTACCAGCTTGAAAGTCAACAAATTTTTGAACATAGTATTTCATAGTTTGAAATGTACTTTCGAAATACTATTTTATATTTTGTAGTTAAATACCGTCTCGAAGGTATATCTTGTATTTCATATTCAAATACAATTTCAACTGTATTTTACCCAGCCCTGTTTATATGTTTAATTGGGATGTTTTTGTACCAATTATAGACTAAAATAAAAAACAATAAATTTCATTAATAATTTTACACAGGGGGCTATGGTGCGACATTTCTGAACGTCATGCGTAAGGCGAAAGCTTTAAAAAACGTCTTTAACGGGAACATAGAATTCCCGCTGACACTGGGAAGAGATTTTGCTGGAGTCGTAATATCTAAAGGGCATAATGTCAGAGATAGATTATCTCTGGGTGAAAAAGTATGGGGAGTTGTGCCCATCGAAAAGCAAGGATGTCACGCCCAATACGTTGTCGTGGATAGTAATCTGGTAACAAAAATAAACACTCAAGAACTGAAGGAATTCTACACTTTTCTCCTAAAAAAGCTGTGTTGCTCGAATTGAATGAAATATCCAGATCCCACAGATTTTATGAGGCTAAAACTAGCGGCCAGAGCTAGCGGCCAAACCTTGTGAAAATCTCTAAAAGTTAACAATATGCTATAGTTGTTTGCATTTAATTTGATGAAAGTATTGGCCTTTCACAGGATTTGATGACAAATTTGACTGTTAATTTTTCCTGCCATATTTTAATCACTTTTAATACGTCTAGCCGCTAGTTCTGGCCGCTAGTTTCAGCCTCATCAGATTTTTATCTGCTAAACTAAGCTTGTCTTGGACTGGAACCCAAAAAAACTTCCTATTTCCGAGATAGAATACTCTGAAGTCACAAAAAAGTCTATTTTCATAACTTTATACCACTGTACATCTGAAATTCGGAGTTATTAGAATTTGTGCCCATTAATCACAAAGTCGAGTCCTACAGTAGACGAAAATTTCATTCAATTCAACCAAAGCTGCACTTCTGTAAAAGAAATGCAGGGTCCTTAGATTCCATTCAGCCAAAATAGTTTGATGGAAACAAAAAGGAAATTCATTTCCTAAGGTAAATCCACGTCCGGACAATTTGACACACGTTGAAGCCTCGAGCATTTTGTATGCAAGCCTCACGGCCTGGTCTGCACTCTGGATAACTGGAGGCTTGGCATGCAAAATCAACCTACCAACGTACCAGAATAAGAGAATCCTAGTCTTAGGGGGATCTGGGGGAGTCGGTACTGCAGCTATTCAATTATTGAAGGCCTGGAATATGCAGGTTTGCTAGCTACCCCATATCATGGAAAATATATAGACTTCAAGAGTATTTCATCATTCGTTTACATTCAGCATTTATTCAGGTAGTAACAACATGCAGTGCTGACGCAGTTGAACTCCTGGAAAGTCTTGGAGCTCATGTTGTAGTCGATTATAAAGATGAACGTGCGGATTCAATTATCGCAGAAGAAGGACCGTATGTATATCAATAGCCTAATAAAACATTGTCCAGATCGTGAGATAATAATGAATCATTAAGCTTGTAATTATTTCTCAATGTCAATATCTCAGTGATACTGTATTTCAGGTACGATATCATTTTGGATTGCTGTAATCAAGGGGCAGATGTGATCAAAGCTAAAGGCTATTCCCACAACACATTCATCACTTTGAATTCACCTTTATTCAATAATTTTGATCAGTATGGACTGATCGCAGGAGCGGCGAAGAACATAGGGGATTTGATCAAATCCAATGTTCCAAAATTGGTCAATAAAACCCCAGTGAAATGGGGATTTTTCGCTGCGTCGCCAACAGGGATCAATGTAATTCAGAAATTTGTGGAAGAAGGAAAGGTATGTGTATCTCATAAAACTAATCGACTTGTTTTAAAAAATTAAATTGCTTACAGATCGTCCCAGTAGTTGAGAAAGTATATCAATTTGAGGAGCTACCCGAAGCCTATGAAAGAGTAGCGAAAGGTCATTTACGTGGTAAGATTGTTATCGAGGTGAAATAGAAGATGATAAATGATGAATTTTGTATTAAATTAATAATAAATCGATATCTTGTTTGTAATCGATTAAAATATTTTCAAGAAAAACGTGTTTCTACGTTTATGAATAATTAAGATTAATTTATTTACAATAATAATTAGTTTTCTTATTGAGTTACAGACTATTCTGAATTTTTTCTAGCTCTTCCTTTCTCGCGTTTAACACCGTGTTGTTCCCCAATCCAACTTTATCTCTTACTTCATGCCAACAGCTACTGGCAATATTTGTCGCCTTTTCACCACCTTTTCTCAATACTTCTTCCAAATATTGAGGCTCTTGATTAAGCTCGAGTATTCGCCGACGAATTGGACTTAATTTCTCTATAACAACATCTGCGACTACCAGTTTGTACCTGAAAGAAAATGTTCATCAATGTTTGAAAGTCTTTTTGGTATAGCAAACAAGATGAATATTTAATCTTTTGGAAAAATTTCAACCCACTTTCCTGTATCCAAACCTTGAGCCTCTCTGCAAATATCTTCATGACTCTTTCCGCTCAATAAAGAATGGATAGTTATCAGATTTGAGACCCCAGGTCTTTCTTCTGGTGTGTAAGTAACTTCCGACGTGAAATCAGTTATGGCTTTTTTGACTTTGTCTAAAAGAACTTTTGGTTCGTCGGTCAACTGTATTCGACTCTTGGGATCGTTGTCTGATTTGGACATCTTTTTTGTCGGATCTCGCAAGGATCTGACTCTCGAACTGCTGTCGTCTGAAATCAATTTCATAGTTCAAAATGAATAATTGAAAAAAAATATACAGGGTTCATCTTGAGCTAGACCATCGCACATCAACTGACCATTTACCATCGCATGAGGGATGGGAAACGTTTCTCCAAATCTCTTATTAAACAGTTTAGCCAAATGCTGAGCTAGCTGTAAATGTTGTAGCTGGTCTTCGCCAACTGGAACATGCGTCGATCTGAAAGAAGAATAAAATTTATAATCAGAGTTTACAGAACTCGTAAAAGATCCTGAAATCTTGAAGCTAGTTGGAATATAAAACCCAATCGAATATATCGAATATCTACAACGTGTAATGACCTGTAGAGAAGAATATCAGCCGCCTGTAAAACAGGATAAATATATAATCCCAAAGGAATGTCCTTGACTTTGGCGCTCTTCTCCTTGAACTGTGGCAAATGAGCCAGTCTTGGCATGGTAGTTAAGCAGCCAAGGATCCAGCACAGCTCTGTGTGCATAGAAACGGTTGATTGTTGAAACAAGATACTTTTCTCGGGGTCGATTCCACAAGCCAACAAAGTGGCAGTCATTTGAAGAATATTTTCTCTCAATTCTTTGGGATCCTGACAGTGCAGACATAATAAATATCTTTATCGGCAAGGAGATTCTCTCCCCGCTAACATCGATTACAAAAACTCTAAGAGATTTGATTTACCTGCGGTAAGGTAATTGAGTGCATATCGACGATACTGTAAAGTACTTGATGATTTGAATTTTGTAGATCTACCCATTTTTGTATGGCGCCTAGATAATTTCCCAAATGAATTGAGCCTGTGGGTTGGATTCCAGAGAATATTCTCTGCTGATATTTTGGAGTCACCTAGAAGTGTTAATATTTGAAATTATTGCAAGACTATTTTCATTCCAGATTGATTTTATTTTAACGTTAAGATAGCGATGCGTAAATCGAGATCGTGATATTGTTTTTCAGTTTCATTGGTAGCAAAAACGAACTTCCTAACCTAAAAGACGAAACATCAAACCTTTTCACTCAACGATCTGTTCCCTGTGCATTTGTCAGGTATTATTATCCTCAGATTCTTAGTGATCATTGCTCTACAGCTTGGAGTCTTTAACATTTTTAATTTGTTTGTTACGATTGGATATTTGAGACACTGGGTAATTGAGGTTATAGCTGATTCTTCATAGACATTCAAGTTTCGCGCAAATGCTTCTGCTTCGACCATAGAATATTCAGAATTGTCTACAGGGGCTAGAGAACGGATCGTGAGTTGAAATTTGAAAATCTCCGGCCTCTGCAGTTCGCATTTCGAAACAAACATTCGAATAATTTATTTTTCGAATTATACATATTATGTGCCTAATCTGTTATAAGCAGATTGAGATTGCATTAAAATAAACCAATATAGTAATAATTAATTCATTATATTATACATAATAGAAATTACGAATGTTTATTAATCGCCGAGTAAAAGGTAAAACCGATCGGAGAATCGTTTTTTGTGAATATATATTTCGGAATCAAATGAACTGAAAAAGATCAAAATGGTTCGATTTTAGTATGAAATGAATTCTTTTCAGTTAGTTTATGAATCTAAAACCTGTGAAAAAAATCCCAATTTCAAGTAGTGCCTATAGAATGATCAGATTCAACATTTTGATAACATATCCAAGTCTTGATCAATACATACATACTCTGAAACTAATAGAAAGTAAAATTATCATTCAATGACCGATGGAGTATTTTGAATAGACCGCAGACTGCAATATTGAAACTCTGTTGGGCTACAGCTTTCTGTACATTTAAAAAAAAAAGTGGAAAGAAATTATCGCGCCCTGCTCAATGAATCAGACTAACGACCACAAAAATTTCATCTTCGATAGCAAATTGAGTCATTCTATAGACAAAAACTATCGGCTTGGTAGACCTTTGATGTGGTTCGACTCTTAGACTAATCGATTCTAGGATTGGGCAGGATTCATTAGTCATGAAGTGGAAATGCATGTTTTGTAATACGTTTTATGTTACTGCAGAAGACAAAATCGGTAGATCTCAGCCTATGATACTAGAATTTTTCGTCAATGTATACTTTGCTTTTATACATCGCAGCATACTTCCATACCGAATGTAATGCCGACTGATTGAAATGCCCTACTCGACATGTTTGAAATGCTAATGAAAGAGAAAAAAAAGTATCCAATTGTCTGACGAATTGGAATTATTGCCGTATAAAAAATCCAAGAAGCTCAATGATCACCCGAGCGTATATAAAATATACGCCCGATGTACTCCGGCCCGTTAGTAAACGAGTAATGAAATCGAGGCTTGATCTAAATCGATCAGCTGCAGTCGGGGACCCGCGGGTGGGTGGGTATTTGTGGCGAGCGATTGATTGCCTTTGGGGCTTTGGCAAAGCTTGTACTGACACCGTTTCGTTAAGAGCCTCTAACGCAACCGCAGAGAGGAGGTATCAGTACTTTATTCCATTCGATTTGGTGAACAAACTTTGCCAAATGCTGAACTGAGTCCTACCGCGGGAGCTACAGGTCAATCCCCGTCCCTTTTCGCTGGCAAGTATCTTGACCAATATTTATTCACGTCGTCATCAAAACTTTTCTCATACGTTAAACTAACGAACGTACCTATATACCGGTGTCGACGTCGTCACTTCCGCATTCGCAACACAGATTCATCGCGGGTACCCTAAAGATCATCAAATGACTAACTCTCGCCGCAGGTCTCTCGTTCGTCCAAGGAACATAAATAATTACCTCTACACGTATGAGATCATCGTTAGCTGGATTATTACTCGTATATACGTTGACCGAAAACCCCTGAAGAAAAGTGCATCGCGTTAAGCTAAAGGCTAATATCGAGGAGCAAACGATCTTCTCTTATCATTATCGACCTCTTTCAAGTTTCCCTGACGATTTTTGATTAATTTTCATCGTTTTTTATTCGTGCGGGTTGACAAGGTGGGAAGTAAATTGAACAATTCATATAGATGAGCGGAACTGTGTATTCTGAAATAATTAAGATCGAACGAAACCGTTATGCAACTGAACCCGATTAAACGGTGATTCTGTAAATAGCTATAATTTAATTCATCAGACTGTAGTGGCCTGACGTTACGTAACACTTGAGTTTTTTGTATTTTTTTTTGTTTTTTTTTAGCGATTAGAAATAGTAATAGAATGTCCACGTCTGATTTTTATAGATGTAGAGTAAAATGGCGATTGACATTAAGTTCTCAAAGTTCGACAACACGCCATGGGGCTTTCGTCTGGCGGGTGGCAGCGACTTTCCACAACCATTAACAGTCATTAGAGTAGGTATCTTTCATCAATTAATCAAAACATGTATTCATCCCACCCGTAATACTTATACTCTACAATTACAATAACACAATAATTATCATTAATATTGATTGCGTGAAGATCCATCATTGAATTGCCTATAGATATTTGATCGGTATCCAGTCCAAGGACCGTTTGCAGATTGCAGCGTTTGTTCCAAATAGAGATTTGTTTCGTCACAAGATGTTTTGCGTAGACGAGATGTATCTGTTTGGTAATTTGCAGGTATCAGAAGGGTCTCTAGCCGAGTGCATGGGACTTCGAGTGGGAGATGTTGTTGTGAGATTGAATGATCAACCTGTCAGCAGTTACACGCATGGAAAGGCGCACGAGGCTCTAATATTAGCGGGAAATAACTTCACCTTGGGCGTTCTCAGGTAACACTACCAGTCGTATAAGAAACCTCTTAATTCTACCATTATTTATCACCGGATGTTTGGAATTATCGTTTCGTGTGCGCGTGGATACAACCTCGGCAATACATCATCTTGTCAATTCTTTGCGCAGAGACGAAGAGTCTGAGAAAGTAGTCGAAGCCATTCAGCAGGAGAACATCGTCCCTTATACTATTCCCGTGAGTTATTTCTTCTTCTTCTTCTTCTTATTTATCTTCTTCTTCTTATTCTTATTCTTCACCATTCATCTTTAGGAATTTCGTGCACGCAGTGCAGCCATTTAGAAATATGATCTCCAATTAACTCCCTCACATTTCTTCATATTGCTTGAAATTTTTACCGTAGCTTGAAGAGCTACCGCCTGTTTACTCTCCGGAAGTACCAGCTCACCATACACCTGAACCCATGACCGAAGTTCAAGCACCGGAAGTATCTGAAACTCCGGAAAAACTTATCGATCCCGATGAAGAAGCTCTTCTCAGCAAACCGACCGATGCAAACAGCGAAGTTGTGGCTAATAAGAATTTAACGGATGACGAAATAGCCATGCTGATACTTGAGGAGGAAGAATTGCTGCCTGAACAAGGCGTACTTGGGTGAAAACAGATCCTTAAATATTTTTAAAGTTATATTTAAAATGTGTTTATCCGCGTTCGAGGCTGCAGCTTTTTGTAAGAATAAGAGGATGGGATGGGAGGCGTTTAAATGATTCCTGAAAGTCATCCCGGACCTTACTTTTTAGGGTAAACTTCAAAAAACTGAGACCACGAGCTCCGCTGCTAAAGGATTCGAAGGTCTTTGAGGAGCTCCAAAAAATTGAGACCGCAGATCCTCCTCAGGTGCAGGAATTAAAGCGATTCACAACTTTCCTTCAGAAACCTGAACGGCCACCGCCACTGCCTAAAGAAGTTCCGGAGGAGCCAAAGGGAGAGACTTATCGTGTTGTGATCCAAAAACAACACAAGAAGAGCGTCACTGAACGTCTTGCGGAAAAAGGTCTTCTCGGACCTATTTCTTCACCGGAACCACGATCCCAGGTAAAAATGAACATCTTGGGTTGCGACATGAGCCAAACAGCACGTGATTATACCTCGTGGTACTGGACGATCAGGGACTGTGTATTTTCCGGAGGATTTTATAGAGCACTAGCTAATTCGAAGGCACCTTTGCTTCGCGAGGGGAAAAAATTACACTCCAGAAATCGGTATTTCAGAAAAAATATCTCTAATCTTCGAGTCTGGGTTGTTTCGGTGAAAAATTCTCTGGTTAAGTCTTCCAAGACGAATAACAGGCCTAAATTACGTTTCAAAAGTCCGTACCTGGAGAACTACCTTCGAAAAAATGACACTTGGTTGAATTCTGTTAAAGTTATTGCTGGTCAGGCTTATGATCGGTTCACTTCAACCGCGAAAACACGAAAACCTGCATGCGTCAGCATCAAGGCCCGAAAATTGCACAGAAAACCCGATTACGTCAGAAACGATTTAGCTCGAAAAGTCGCGTGGATTTTGAGGGCAAAAAATATTGTGGAAGAGAAAATCAAATCGCGCGGGAATGTCTACGTCGATCCTAAGCTGAACTCTGGTCCTCGTAGACAAAAGTTGTTAGCCGAAGGTTTGTACGTTAAAAAATACATCGCAGAAAATTCAAAGTGGCTTCGAACTGTTGGGGAATATATTGCATCGCGTATTTTTCACAGATGTAAATCTCGCAAATTTAATACTTCCAGGTCCGAATCAAAACCGCGAAAAACTATCCAGAAACCAAAACTTTACCGCAAAGCTCGCTACGTGCAAAAATCTCTCAACGAAGATAATTTCGCGTTCGATCCGGTCAAGGAATGCATATCTGAAAATGTTTTTCACAGAGGAAATAGCAGACTAACTGAAAGTCGTAAAAGTATGGAAAATAAAAATTCGGGTTCTGCGTTTTACCTGAAGAGAGGTGAAATTTCTTCAGAATCAATTTCACCGCAAGTATTTGACGCAAACGTCGGAGTGAATAACTCAACGCGAATAACTCCCAAATTTGAAGGTGAAAATCATTGGCTTTACTCAAAAGTGGATGAAATCGGTTTTCCAATTCCCACGTGGAACTCGATCGTAACGAATTGCATTATCTCGACGAAAAACGTGATTTACACTGAAATATTTCACAGAGGATCTAAAAGGCGGGAAAGATCTAGAAATAAAAACTCCAAAGTATCAAATAGAAACGTTTTTTCGTGGCTCAATTGCTCAAAAAGAACAAATTACAGTTCTCATATCATGATCTCCTCTAACATCGTCGTTGACAAATCAAAAGGTGCGGTTGATGCTGTCGAAAAGATCAGCGAAAGTCTTTGTCCTGTTGAAAACGAGGCTGAAAATTACGTTTTGACCGCAGGACGCAGGTTGTCGTTTGTGCCAACGGTGTTATTAGAATCTGTCACAAATAGAATTGGTATTCATTTCACAAAGGTTTTCGCCTACGCTATGATACCGTGTGCATCAATGGTCCTGATCTACGTTTACAAATAGATCAAGGCATATAAGAATAGCAATATATTAATTGATATACTTCACCTTCTGTTCAAATTGAAATATAGGTATCATTCATCGTACGCGGTGATATATAACAGGCGCTAAATCATGGATCATCTGTATATAAACGAAATTCATTCGCTCGTTATATTTTCAAAGCATGATTCACGCAGATGTTGATATACAACTCATTAGTTTTGCAATTGATTGTAGTGTAATTGTTCTTAACGGTATGATATTCATGGCATGTTCATCGACTGTAATCCACAAATGTGCGCATTATATCATGTTGTAAATATGTAAATATGTTTGTACAGAAATATTTCACGTAACGAATCAATATACGGATCATTAAGTCACGCTTAACTCAAATAATGTCGCGCATATTCATTGGATACATCGGCATGTACCAACTGCATGTAGAATAGTGTCAAGTTATACACAGAAGAATAAACGATGTCTATGATAGAAAATTAGAAAGATTTCAGTCAATTGTAACCTTGCCGGTAAAACGTAGTATGTAGATGATCATTTAAATTCAATATCATCCTCGAAATCCTTCAAGATGTTGGAAGTGTTCGTGAAAAAGTACGCAGACAGTCTGTAGAAAATTATCATTTGTTGTCGTGTCATCAGCTTTGATATAATTCATTGCAAAATATAGTTAATTAGTTATATTCATTTCGTATTTTCATTTCGAATCATTCTATGTTTGAAGATAACATTTTTCAGGCATAATTGTCAAGTACTTTTCGCGAGCACATTTTATCCATGAAACTGATCAGTTTTTTGAAATTCAGAAAACCACCCCAGCCCCAACCCCAACCGCAACACCAGAGCCTCCAGTCTGCACGTCAGAAGAGGAGTTTTCAAGACCTGAATCTAAACTCGACGAGATGACCGAGATCGTTGAAGAATCATCAGAGATAATCGAGTGCGGCGAATTTGAACAGCGAGAAACAGTTGTGATCGATGATACAACTTGCGAAAGCCAAGTGTCGGAGATGAACACTGACGAGATATCATGCGTGCCAAAATTTGATAAAGAAAAAATGAAAGAACTGGTCTCCACGGAATTGAATCTCGAAAAACAATTAGAAAGCGTTCAAAACCAGCTACTTGCTCTTAAGCAATTGCCTAGCGAGATTGAAACCCATCTCAGAATCGTCTCCGAGCAATTGTACAAAATAATGGAACTCAGCGGAGTACGTAAAAGCGATAGCCAGGAGAGTAGTCGTCGGGATTCAGGTATGTACATACCTATTTCGATCTGCCTGCACCATAGCAATGAGACTTGTTTATTATGGAGTCATTTCGCAGCTGAACACGAAGTGATCAATCTTCGTTTATTATAGAACCGCAGTCGGAAATCATCATAAAGGAAACAATTGAGGAAGACGATTCAGAACAGGCAAAAGATCACCAATGTAACCAGAACGGAGAAGGACGTTCGGAAGATGAAGAGGAGTCGAAATTGGATCGTGAAGAAGCAGGTGATGATGGACAAGAGGGAAAAATAAACGGAGATCAAAACGGTGATGAAAATTCGAGTGTACCACCATCGGAAGCTGGAGACGTTCCAAAGATTGTTCATTCGGAGGATGAAACAGTCTCTAAGGAAGTAGAAGACGAGTACAAGTGCGAAGAAGACAGGGTCAAGAAAATCGTCTTATCATACGAATCGCAGGTCATGAGATCGAGAGATGCAAGTCCAGCTTTATCCGATCGTAAGTCTTGAGATTTTGATCAACTAAATGTTATACACACCGCAATTAATACAACCAGCGAAAAAACGTTAACTGATTTAATTATAGGGAGCTTTAAACCAGATCCAAACTTGCCGCTGAAAGATCAAGTCATACAAGAATTACAGGTATATTATGTGTCTCCCAGACGTTGTGATTTTTCCTGAATATGTATTTTTTGTTCAATTTTCTCCCTTGATAATCACAAATCGTTGAAATCGACGATGAGGCAATAAATTTTGCATGGAGCCCATCGAATGTCCACCATAAAATAAAATAACAGCAATATATTTGGTCCACGCACTGACGATATGAGAATACATGAATCTGACTCTGAATCTGATCGAGGCTGGCTGAAGACTCAAGAGTCTACTAAGTTTCTATCTCACCAAAAGGCGATAGCTACTTTTTACTATCATGTATCGTCGCTGTAATGGAAAAGATTGAGCAATATAGCTTTATAGGGAAGATTTGGAATCGGTTTGACAATTAGTGTGAATCATTATACTGCGGGGACAAAAAAAAAAATATATATATAGTACTATCCTATCCCAAGATACGAGTATCGAGTCCTGCTCGGTACAACAGATGTAATAACGTAATCTAAATCGTATACTGGTCCCGAACCATGTATGGTGTTTGTGTGTCTTTTTTTTTCGTATCGCACATCAAGTTCTTGGTATCTATAACAGAATTAGTTTTCTTTAAAGTATTGTACGTATGTATGCAAGGATATAAATGTATATACATACATATCTACACACGTTGATGTCACTTCCCCGAATAAATCCATCACATGGATTCACACAGAGAGACATACAAGCTTAATCGTTTGAAGTAAATTTCATTTCATTGTATGTTTATCCTCGTAACTAGCATCGGGGTTTGTGTTCTCCTTCAGAAATGCTGCCAGCAGTGGTTGAATAATTATGACAATAATTATGATAATAATAATAATGATGATAATAATCATCGCAACATTGTCAGCCAGGAATGTCTTGCAAATTGCAAATCTAATATGATATAACGAGAACGAATTCCTCATGCCAGAGACGAACCGCGTCACTGATTCAACTTCGTAATTATTAACAAAACAATATGAAAATATTTCATGCGATATATGTACCTGTTTCTTGTGAAAAAGGTTGCGTGTTGGAAACGTGAAAACGAAACTAACTGACGTACACGTTTTGCTAGTTCTTGAGGTTCTTGAATATTTTCAAAAAAAAAAGTGTTGATTTATGAAAAATTAAGTTTGTGAAGCGATTATTAATGATGGGAATAATTGTTATAGCAAAGACAGGGTAGAAAACATTCGAAAGATCTCTGGCCCCAGGCTAAACAAGTGGAATTAACGTACGGGAGAAGATGGCGGTGTCCGAATGACTTTTTCAATGACGAAATGATCGCCGAGGTTTTATCTTCTCAAGCTGAAGTTATCCACGGCAGAGCGCTCGGGTGAGTTTATTTAAAGAGTGACTATACGGTTGTGTATGAATATATCGCTATGACATAATTGTATTTTTGTCTTGCTAACTCCTCCACAAAATGAGCACAGCCCCAACAGATTCGTATACAATATTTACCAATTGCTCAACATATCGCTCTACCAGACGTACGCAAATAGGTACATACATTCAATCAGATCTTTGACCCCCTTTTCAGTATCTGGTTTCAATATTTCAATGGTCAAAAACCGTGATTCACTCTTTTAAATCAACTATAGTATCATTCATGATAGAGAATTACTATAGTCGTAAGCATTGCAAATAGGATTTCAAAAATTGTCCGATATATTCTTGCACCACTTTCTGCATTGCCATTTCAACATCCTCGTAAATTTTCGACGATGATTCAGAGACGAAGTGGAAAGTAAATTCCCGAGTGAAAATAGTTCTATGGATTCGTACGATTTTTTTGAAGAAATTTCAAACTGTCCATAGTTTTTTATTCGAAATTTTAATTATCTCTAGTTCCATCGACTAGAGTAACTTTTTGAATGAAAAGCAACCCAAGTTGACAATTTTTATGTAAAACTATGAGAATTGTTTGAAATTCAATAGAAATACGTAAAAGCAGAAATGAATGTTGATTTGAGGATTATTTGAGTTGATTATTATCGGTGCCCGTGTTTAGAATAAACTTCAAAAAGTACGAGAAAACGAACCTGCCGAATTTCGACCACCTGATGAATTCTTCGGCGTACAAGATGATCCACAAGATGGAGAGAGAGCCGCAAAAGGGGATTCCGGTTCGGCCAGCCAAGGTTATTGCAGCGGAAGATATCCTCGAACGAGTCGTAAGTGCATTCTATTTTTTATTTTTCTTCATTTTTATTTTTATTTTATTGTATTTTTTGTACCAAATCCAGGCGCCATGCCACCTGTCATCGTATCCTCTTCTTGATACGTGTCTCTTATAGCCGTTGCTGCAGCATTTGCAGCATGAGCTTACGTATACTATATATCATTGTTGGTAGTGATTAGTTCGATTCAAGCTACCATTTATGGTTTCAAACAAGTTTCTTACACGTCGATTGTAAAAATCTCGAATAAGACGTCACCGAGAAATTTTATTTCTTACAGAAATCACCAGTATCCAGCATTGCCGATGATCAGAACTCCCAAAGTATTGACCATTGATGAAATTCATAAGGAAAATAATAATATTATTATAATATGATAAATAAAAAACAAACCTAAACTATACATATAAATATATAAACAACGAGGAAGTAAGCCAATGGCAAGGTTTAAAACTTGCTCTATGAATAAATGTCAAAATAAAAAAAAACATATATAAACTGAAGAAAAAGAAAAAGCTAAATCAATCATTATAATTAAAACTATAAATGTATTAGAATCTAAACTTATTTATTGTATATTCATTTCATCGATATTTTGATTTTCTTGTAATAAAAACTGTAATCACGATGTTAATAAATAGATTAACATTTATCACGAAGAAACGTTGTATATATTCGGCGATGTATGCTGCAGCTTCCTGCTGATCAGTCTACCTGAAACAACCGATGAAATATTACACGGGTTTGTATGCTTGAATGAAAAATTGTGTATTATGCATCAAGGGATATGAATATTTCGAATTGACTGCCTAAAATGAAGAAATTAATTACAGCATCGCTATCTTATAGCATAACGGGCATTCTATATGAAAATTGACGTTCTATCACAGGGCGTGAAATTAAAAATGTGGCAGGGATCTGGCAGTCGGACAAGACTCCAATGATTATATTCATCTAAAGCTCAAGCTGTTCTAAACGCCTCTCTACGTAATCGTTAATCAAAGTTTCGTGGTAATATACACGTAATCGCACGTATGTACATATCTATGTGCTTTCAAGAAAAACCATAACGCCTATAGTTTCTTCAGTCAAGCATGTTATTATTATTCTTTGAAAGTAGATCTTACGAGTCAGATAGTAGGTACAGCCGTTGGGAGACAAATCTTTGTTTTTAACGGAGCTATACGAACCGCAATTTTCCGGACTCAAACCACACGTCTGTATAAAGAAAGTTACGTCATTTCAAACGCGCTCTATAATATCCACTCGTTTTTTTTTTCTTTCATTTGTTAGATCGTATTGCTTGGTGAATATTTATACAAATTATCATCGGCAATATCGAAATATTTCATTTCATTTTTGAGGTTGAGCATGAAAAATTGTTGATCTTGGTTACTTTTGAATGAAAGAATCGTTACTTTTGTCGATAAAACTGAATAAAATAACAATTTCTAACGAAAAATTACAAAAAGCACGAATTTCCATAAAAATTCGTGTTTATGAATTCGCAGATTTATTTCCACCAAAGTTTCCATGGGAGTCATGAACGAATTTCAAAATTGAATTTCTCGTAATGAATCGAGTTTCCCGCCGTGCGCACGGAGCTGTTTGTACCTACGTAATCCAAGCTAGCAGAGAAAAACGACTATTTTTAACAACGACGCCAGCCGGTTCGATCGTAATAATGCCAAACTCTCTTCGAGGCAACAACTTGCATTGATAGGAGTTTATAGTTGACGCTCTCCAGTCTATAAAAAAGACTAAATTTAAACTTGGAGATTTCAGGCATGCCGGTTGCGAGTTGGCCCTTGTAATTTCAGCCGGAGGCCTATCCTCTGCCATAAACCACATACGTAAACAGGATCCTAGATGCTGCTTAGCTAGAGTTTGAAAGTAATATACATAAGGGCGTGAAACGCTGTCCTAGAATCTGAAATCGAATAATTAGCCGCAGTTTTCATATTATGAAAATGGTATAAGTGAAAGTTCATTGAGTTTATCTTCGCGGCTTCCTATATACGCACCTATAATGTACTATAGGTAATACTTATAGGTACATACATATAGGTATAGACACGCGGGCAGTTAGCTGTTGATTTTGACGCGATATATTTAGACGGAAACTCCCCGGGGTTAATGACTACTGTCTGCTGATAATGAGTTTCTCGACGCGGACGGCCCTGTGTGTCAGGGTCCACGTCTCTCAACCTCGTTTTACACTCTCAGACATTTGAGACGTCATAAAATATTTTCTTCGGCTTCTCCGAATCCTCGTCATGGATGCGCGGACACCCTAGAGAAAGATGTAATGTCATCGCTAACTGGGGTCGGAATTAAAGATTTAAATTCCAAAAGTTCCGAACAATCAAATTCGGATTTTCAATTCCACCCTGCACTAACTGTAATTGATGAGGAAAATCGCTCATTGATGAAAGAAAAATGTGCTCATGTAGCAACACAACAACAAAAAAATCGGTACGTTTGACGAACTTTTTGTCTGGCTTGAGGAAACGTCGAACACGATATCCCAAAATAGTTTTATATGATGTTCGCCAGTCACACACACGTATTTTCATATGACGGCTTAATTTTTTTTCCACATGAGCAAAACAGCGAAGGACAGAATTGTGTTTAGTCCAGAGGACGACGTCTTTATCTTTATTATTTTTCAACTGTTTAGTAAAGTGTTTTTGGACAAGGTGTACCAACGACCTCATCCTTGAGCACCTGTTTCACTCATCGTCATATGGTATTGTACTTCAAAGGAATTGTGTAATATTGGCTTCATCATGCGATTTCGAGGAGTGTATAATAGCCCGCTTCACTTTCGTGTATAATTACTTCGAACGTTACTCAATAAATTAAGACTAATTATTACGACGGAAAACGATCAGGCCCCAATATCAATCACGCGGGAGACCAAAGGAACCATAGTCCACGGTATAACGAACAAAGTATATAACGTGTAGAACCGAGACGTATAAAATAATGTTGTCTCTGGATTGACCTAGAGAAATTTCATTTCACCAATAGGTTCAACGGAAACATCTATGAATTTTGAAAAAACTGTACTTCTCGGGCCAGTGTATTAACAGTCTTGCAGATCATATTTCGCAGTGCTTTATGGTTTTAACGTATCGGGTATCTAATGGCATGAGAATTCGAGCCACAAAACGGCAATAGCAACGACAAAACGGAATGTAAATATTTTATTCTCCAGATTCTCTGTCAAAATTTAAAAAAAAAAAACGCATGGGGTAATCGAAATCAAGAAATTGTCAGAATATAAAAAGCAACGGTCCAAATCGGATTTCAAGCAGATATGACGTTACAGCTTTCTTATCTTGTCACTTTCTTTCAACACAAAACCAATTCCACAAATTCTTTCTCTTTTCAACGAAAATTTTCTGATACATCACATCTGGATCAAATGACTGAAATTCGCAATTCAAATTTGACCATTTCTGACATAATTAATTCCAGTCAATTAACCGATAGCGTATCAAATATATATAACGAGAGAAAAAAAAATCTTGCCATTAGATACGCGAATTGCACGTCGCGATAGTTGAATTTTTTTTTTTTTTTCTTCAATGTGTATACCTACTCGAATTACAGGTATACACCGGTACCGGTTTCACGATGAATTTGCATACTTGTTTGTTAAACTTTCTTCGAATTACATTTACTAATTGAACGAGTAGGTAGGTATATATGTCGTACGGGTAACGGATACCTATCGAAAGATGACAAAGATTCGCGTAATTACTTATGCTGAAATTTCCCAGACACTTTCCAAGTTTTAAGGAACTAGTCATACCTGAGCTATAGCATAATTCGTCATCGTATCTATCAACGGTGTGCAGCATAAGCAACGCACGCGGTTGACTCACGATTCTCGCATGTAATTTAGCGAGTCGACTCGGACCAACTGCCTCAAGTCGTTGGCTAGCCCCGTCCAAACACAATTCATGCAAAACAGGGTAGGAATGATTCACGAACTAGTTCACGTTCTCGCGTCGCGATTGCTACCACTCGCTGCAACGCAACGCAACGGAGAATGCAGTCGCGGAAAGAAACGAGACCATTGCACGCACCGCGATACGTTGTACATATATATGATGCGTATACACGCGTGTGTAAAAAAGCAACGTTAAATGAGCACATAAAAGGTTCGCCACAGAGAACTCTTGGGGTATGAGTATATCGTTTACACTTTACAGCAAGAAAACGCGCACCGCAGGTTCGCGCCCTGCAACGTGGAGTAGTAAACGTATATTATTCACTGATCTTCTCATCCGTCAACGGAAATACGTCTCCAGCCATGAGCCGACCGCTAACTCTTGCGGTCTCAACGGATTGCGGAATCATTTCATTTCCTCGTATGCAATTATCTTCTTGCTAACCGGAATACGTCGCGGTTTCATTCTCAACCTTTTTCTCCTCTCATAAAGGTACTGCACATCGCTATAAGTGCGGAAATATTTTTGAGAATATTGTGCGTCGGAGCGAAAGGAACTTCCGGTCTTTTGCGGGGCAGGATTCAATTTCCGAATGGTCCGAATTCTGAATTTATTTAAGACACGATTTTGAGTTTCTAAAAACGTTAGAGTTCAGAAGTTGCAAATTCCGAAAGATCGAAATGCAGAGAACTCAAAGATCCTAAAGTTAAAAACTCAGAAGGTCCAAAAATCCGCAAATTTAAGAAAAGCTCATGAGAAAGCTGTCAAATAAATTACGTTGCATTTCGCGAATTCCGAGATTCGGAGTTTTGGTATTTCGGATCTTTAGCTTTCGAAATTTTGTACCTTTCGGTGTACTTCGATCCGGAGTTTTTTTCAAATTGACGACGTAGACTTTTGTAAAAATAATCTTCCTAAAAGCTCTGACTCGGTATGGTACAAAAATCCGTAATTTTTACCTCTCGCAGCTTTTGAAATTTAGAATTTCTATCCCACCCCTGTTTTGAACCCCTCATGAATTCCCTCGTGCATTTATATTCCCCGGTGGTATCTCAAGAAGGAAACATTACCGGCGACAAAGTTTATACGACTAATTAGTTAAATACGGTGCTCCAGAGTAGAAATTTATCTGTGATGTAGACTCGCGGGTCATTTACTGTTACTATTAATTAACAATTAACGTCTCGGTAGTCGCTTAAGTCTTTAAGGCTTAAGGTCGAGGTGACGGGCGACGGTTGAGGCGAGGTAAGAATTAGCTTCCTATACGTGCAAATGAGAACTGGAGGGAAATGATACGACGATGTCGAGAATGCTATAACGTTGGCGTCTGGCCTGCAGGCCGACCCGATCCCAGTAGATCCCGCGGTAGAATCTCTTCACCAGCTTTCACGCATGCGCAGTATACTCGCCGGTTTGGATACCATGGAGAGAGGCTCCTTGCCCGAGTGACCAAACAGAGTTTACTCCGGTTTTCGCGTTCCTCGAGAACATCGTCGCGGCGCTAGACACTCTTCATAGTTTTACAAAGAACTTCGCGTCCTTCAAATCAAATTTTATTGCGGCTTTTTTTTTTAGTTTTTTTTTTTTTTTTAATTGGAAAAATTAGACAAACGTAAATTTTTTCTAAACTACGAGACGCGCGTTGCATTTAACAATATAACAAAAACAAAAACAAAAACAAAATCAACAAGAAAAATAAAATATAATTATCGATCTATCGGTTAGATTTTATTTTTCTTTTAATTCTATACAAGTATTTGTTGAAATAGAAATTGTTATTGGAAAAGTTTGAGTGATGGCACAGCTGATAAGCGTCAAGTTGTCCAGGTTTGATAACGCGCCTTGGGGCTTCCGTCTTCAAGGTGGAAAGGATTTTGGAACACCCCTCGTCGTTCAGAAGGTCAGTCTTTTCAATTAGTTCCTCATTTCGCAATGATTGTTAAGTTTAGATTCGAATATCGTCGAAATACCGACGCGATACTTGAATTCAATCGTCTTAACTTGAATTATTGATCATCATGATTGATCAGCGATCTATATGCCGTGTGTTCTTTTCACCCTTTCCATTGATTTAACCGCGAAAATATCAACGCTTTTTTATAACCATCGGTGATTCAAGTTGAACAAAATTTGTTTACATCAATTTTCCGATGAAGATGATTACTTTTACGAATATTCGTGGAAACTTATGACAATTCGGATCGTTTTGAAGCTCGTGACAGAGCGTGACTTACAGTGAATCGGAGTGCCTAGTGCACCTTGCGTCATGTATTGGTCAAATAATTAATACGTTCATTGATCCATTGATTGTTTAGTGGCGCAGTCAATCAGCGTCGGACATCTGATATATCTATACCCAAGCGTACGTTTGAACAATGATTGTATGTAACGTGATATGCGCGCAGCTTCATTTATATCTCCCGCTAGTGCCGCGCAGTGGCCACTCGAAGAATCGGCGTAAATTATTGCGCGCTAACGTGAATCGAGATTTTGAAATTTCGAGGGATAAACATTCTGCTCTTTTTTATTCAACGTTGTTAGACAGATTTTTTTTTTCTTTTTGCTTGTTTTTGGTTTATTGCATGATACGTTACCGCGATGTTCGAAAAACACGGTAACTATAGGTTTATGTTCGCGTTGTTACGCAATTGAATAATAATGCCAAATTTTACTTCAAACAACAGAATTCGTTGCCAACTGTTTTCCCTGAGTTCGTGCCAAATTATCTAAGCAACTATTATGCGGATAGACAGGCTTCTCCGACAATGTCACTAGCACCTCTATATACGTATATGTATAATACATATATTCATCGCCTTTAAACCATACTCAATATTATTTATTATCCATTTTTTCCGGTTCAAGGAATATTTTAACGATTTAGTCTCGCACGCGGTTCACATATGTGACTAAAGCTTTTTGAATATTTCTCTACATTGCGAAGTACTTGAGTACTTGACGTTGAGACGCGATAACTGGAGTGACTAATATTATGTATGGAAAAAATATATATATTTCTGAAGAAATTGAGTGAGTAATTCGGTAAATAGTATATATTTGAGTATATCGAACCATTGAGCAAATACATCGTCGATTGACTGTCGATGAGATAAATGGAAATAGTCGTTGGTTAGGGATAATCAAGATATAATGACGTATGGCTAGAAACGAAACGTAGTACGTTTCACGATCGTGTGATATTACTGACGGATGTTATCGCGTTGGTTCTGGATAACCTACAACGCGCGAAAAGAGAAGAAAAAAAAACAAAAAAAAAACGGGACGATTCGCGGCGCGAAAACATTCGCGAAATGTAATTTGAGTGAAATTATTTAGGCGGGCTAATGGCTATTTTGAGAAGGTGCCTTTGCGAAATACACACCATCCAACTATATACACGAGCGCCGCGCCGCGACGCCGAACGACGCTCGCCCTCGGGCTTCCTGTCTAAAGTCATTATAAAAATAAATTTACGCTGGATTTTTTCTTTCGTTACTTCGTTTTTTTTTTGTTTTTTTTCTCTCTTTTGAAATTGAAACCACCCGGTGTTGATGATATTCCGGAATATAATACCAGTTCGAATCACTTTATCAAAATTCGTGTGTAAGGCATATATAGGTATACCTACGTATCCGATGTATATAATTATACATTTCACAGGTGGTAGGCGCCGTTTAACACACTCCCAGCGTTTTACTCTCGTGGAGTGAATTTAACCTGACACAATTTCAAGCCGATGACTAGATTTTCAGCCTGTGGAATGATTCCTCCTTGAAATTGGATCAATTGCAGCTGTTAATCGCGATAACTTAATCGCCCTATATTCAATTCATATACGTACATATCATATGTATACGATATCAAATCATCAAGTTATTACGAAACTTGCCAGCTCAGCTGTAAGCACGTGAGTCATGTATACAGCCTGGAAAAATTCTGTACAATTTTTTCCAACCGCGTTCCCGTCAAAATAATAACATACGCGAGAATGAATATATATACATATAGGCGATAGCCGTATTCATGTATGTACAGTTGATAATTGAATATGCCTATATACACTTATCTGCAGCAAAGGTATTTTGAATTCCAATGCCAAACTGCCATATATTTTGCAACGTTAATGGCAATTCGCGCGATATTTTCCTATCCATTCCTATATCTTATGGAAATATCAAACATTCGAGTTATCACGTATTGTACAGCTACTTTATAGTTTATATTGAACAAGTAAATGGATGGAGCGATGACGAGGAATTCATAACTTTGAAAGATATGTAGGGTACGTGTATCATATAGTTTACGATAGTGAATTCTTAGGTGAGAAATTATTGCTATTGAACATTAAATTAGCGATTGTAAAACACGAAACTTATCTCCGAGAAAACGTATAGACCGCTGTTTAACAAACAAGTGGTGTTTAGAGGGGCTTCTGACCGGATTCAAGCTAGTAGAAACTACCTACTCTTAACTTTGCTTTTTCTATTCTTCGAAGCTGAGCTCCGCGCGAGTTACGGAGGACTGTTAGAGAACGAATTTATATTGAACCATACCAGTGTTTGACGTATGACGTATCTATGGGCGTACGTGGATATTCAAATCTTCCAAAGAGCCTTTCTACGAAGTTCTTCTTTATGAATGACTCATAGTTTCTCTCCGGGTCTAGAGGCTCGGAGAAAAAAAAATGAAATAACAATCAGAGCGACGAGAATCTTTACAAAGAACTGCATCACTGCGAGATAAAAATCTTGAATTCATGTTTGCAGTTTGCTCAGCTTGCTGATAAAAGAAAGCACATTTGCGCGCAAATAACAAAGTTTCGAAATTGCTTTGTGTTCATCAAAAGGCAATGATAATGAAAAACGAGAGGAATCATTTCTGCAACTCCTCAGGATTTTCAAAAATTTTCAGTGATTATCGGTCTGAAGTTTTCGCGCAAAATCCATTTTTGAACAGTGAACGATTCCAATGGAATGTGACCGTGAATTAAGAAGAATTTTAGAAAACCGCTGGTAATCACTAGAATCTAAATTGCTTAGGATCATCAGATTCATGTTTTAGGACTCGAGAAATCTCGTAATCGCGAAAAATCAATGAGTAAATCGTCAGAAATTCCCGCTAAACTCAGATTCCAATGATCAATAACGGAATTCACTTAATTTCCAATAATTTCTTTGTAAATGTATAATGTCTCATGGAATTTCTCGGTGATTCCTCGAGTGAATAGCCCCTCAGTGTTGATACACGTGGTTGTTTAACATATGTCAATTATTTCGCAAAACATCTACGCAGAAGTAGTTAGTTCATTGTTCCAGTTCTCGTTGTGAAATTAATGTTACTGTTCTGCGCTGCATCGTCACCACCTACATAGTGTTACTCCGAGTGCAAAAGAAGAAGAAATGCGAAACCGCAAACGCCAGAGGCATGCATGCATACTTGCATATTGTACATACGTACATAGAAATTTGCTTAATGTGCTATATTCCCTGACCGTCAACCTTTTGAGCGGCGTAACATGCACCGGTTTTTTATACGATCCTTGATAATTGCGCTGTGATATTTGTTCAGAAGCGGTTAAAAGTCTGCAGTGATTTTTTTCCTCTTTCAATTTTGCGATTCATACGAAAGTGAAATTCCAGTTTTTCGCTCTAATTGTAATAATCAGTAATTTCGCACGTGAAAGAAATGCTGCAATAATCATTTCGCAAAATGTGAGAATACGTCCTGGAAGAATTTCGCCAGGATTCCGGAAAATGTAGCATTGGAATTCGCAGTAGTTAAGCTCAAACTGTCCTTGAACTTTGATACGCTATACATACAATACCTACATGCATATCGTTCTGAGTAAGCGGAAGCCAGGGTCTGCCGAGTAGCAAACGGCGAATTACGTCATTCGGGTCTGATCCGAGCTCGTAGTGTCAAAATGCAATCGCGAGATAACGACTAGAGTAATAACTCAACATTTTTCATCCGTGTTTGTTTTATTTTCATTTCTGCACGCGTCATGTAGACCTAGACGTACAGGAACGTGACATTCGATCGATAACTCGTAATTCATATTCAGCTTCGATCTAGATCGAGTGACGAATCACTCCCACTGTTTACGTCTGACTATCACGTCTATGCGTAACAAAGAGAAGTAAAGACAATTTTTTTCTTCTTCTCTGGACGATAAAAAAAATGCCTAGCAAAAACTAGGAGAGGAATGGCAACGTTTACGTCAAACGGCACGTTCGAATTTCTCCCTTTTCGTTAATGGCGTCGTAATTTTGCCGACTGCTACGTTCTTAAAGCCGAGAAACGGAACCCGATGCTAATCACGTAACGCTTAACGTAAAAACGGAACGAAGGGCGCGAGAGAATCGCGACAATCGCGTCTCGCCCTAGAAATTCGCGGTTGAAAGCTTTTAGATTTTTTTTTTTTTCCTTTTCTCTTTAGGATTTTTTTTTTTTTCATTTTTTGGGTTTTTTTCTGCCCAGAGGAAAGACGCGTGGGCGTATTATTGGCGAACGGTCAGAACGGAGGCCTTTGCGTAGGCAGCCACGCGATCAGTGGATTGCGTGAGCTTCGAGTGCACACGGTACGAATATACCACCGACTCCGCGGCTGAGAGAACCAACATAACATCGCAGTGGCGTAACTTGGTCATTTTGGCCAGGGCCCCAGGGTTATCAAGCAACAAAATCGAGCTTCATCAAGATTGTGCACTGAATGACTCAGGATCGCACAACACCCCAGGCTCTCGCGAAGACCCCGTCATCCGAACATGGCTCGGGTCACCAAATCATACTATGACATCCACCAGTTGCAAGAGAAATTATTGCAGGATGCAGATTTATGTGCTTAGGAGGTTTGCGATGCAGGGACTAATACCTAAAACCCCCGAATCACCTTAAACTCTTGCCAAAACTGTGTGTCCTTTGAATCACTTCGTCTTTTCTTGTTCTTTAGTACCATTGAATTGCTGGCGAATTAGGAAGTATTTCGACAGTTCCCTTTTTTGCCCGGAAAACCATAAGAAAAGTTCGACTCATTGACCCAAATCGATACCAACGATGAAAAGAGGAAATTAAAAACACTTTGAGACCTGCTTCTGAATTGTAATGGATTCTCAGGAATTCAGACCAAATGAGACCCATTACCATATGTCATTTCCGAGTTAACGACTAAGTTTACTCTAATTTATGGAAATGTCGTCGGATTCCTTATGTAACAGGCATTCGTGAGTGATCACAGAGTGGACAATCTAATTGTACAAGAAACCCAATGAGGTTTCAATATGAGTGAAAGAGAAAGTGGTCACAAGTATCATCAGTAATCACCATACTGTGATCATAATTACCAAATCCTTCACACAAGCCTGATCACAAGCTTGTACAGCCTTTTGTGATGATTGACCTAGTGTTATGGGGGCAAATCGTCAGACTGAGATCAATTAATTAGGGTTTCATTTGCCTCGGAACGTTAGTTGCCATCAGATTACTCACCCGAGTACATCCCATCTAACTGCATGGTGCGGGTTAATAACGCGGTATTACCGCACACGTTAATTTGAGTAATTTACTGAACGGACGGAGCTAATAAATCTGCGAAAACCAGCGTAAATATGTCAGCTGCAAATATTCTAACCAGGTGTGCAGTTAAACGAGTCTGAACTTTATTATAGCTAGGGGGGGCTGAATAAGACTTGATTATTTCGCGGTCCCTGGCGGCGATTGAATTACCGATTTAAGCTCGTTAATTGATTAGATTATTCAGCCCAGATCTAAGATCGGACGACATTTTGGTTGCCAGTTTTTTCCGCCCCTGTCGCCGGGGCTGCCCCTTCCTTCGAGATGAGCGTTGAGGCCGTCCGTTGCTGTTGCAACCCCGGCTCTCGCCTCGCCGCGGTGGCTGGTATTAATAGAGGCTACGAAGGCCTGGTGCCGGCCGACAAAGCTTACTCTCGCGGATATAAAAATATCGCTTTTATTCCGTCCGCCATGTTGGAATCAGTATTTGGTCCAACTGATCGTGAGATTCGCTTTTGCTTGATTTTTTTCTTGAATTTATCCAAATTATTTTGTATTTTTTCCTCATCGTTTCCAGATTAAAAATACATTCCTTAATATGGGCGAGAGAGAGAGAGAGAGTATGATCGAAGTATTCATTTCGGAGTATCGATTCTGCGTCTGGTCAATCCAAGATTTTGCTAGATCGTGAAATTCCTGGCTAGTCTGCAAGAGTAGAAAATTATTGCACGCGGCGGCGGGGTTTGAGAAAATCAAAAGATCGACTGACAGGTGCGGGAAATATGCCAACTGGCTCTCGCAATACCCGTCAAGATTAACGCTGAATTCGCCTTTCTATCAACAGTATATATACACGATGACTAGAAATTCGCGGATTCAGATGTAGCGAGTTTGTAATGCGACACCGACTGACTCGCTCGCCTACTCGAACGATTCACCGGACTGCACGATATAGCAATACCATGACACACCTATAACTAACGTGAGAAATACATCTTCACGTCATTTTTCACCACTGCAGTTAACTTTGATACTCACGAAAAATACCCACATTTCTGTGAAGAGAAAGATTTCGATTAAGTTTCGATCAGGGTACTGAATTCTATGGAAACTACTATTCTTCACGCTCCACTATTTTGACTCTGGACTGTGAACAGTAACGACGTCTCAGTGGAAAACCCTGATATACCTACCCCAAACACTGGTTGAAAGAATGATGTCTCCAATTCTGGTCAACAGCCATGCTGTATGGTCCGGTCATCACTCTCAGGACTTGGGACATTGCAACGATAGTACGTCTAATCGGGATCTCATGGTTCTTCACCAGAATTATGGATAAACCGTATTTTCAAGAAAGCTTCGATGCAGGATCAAGGCCCCAAACATGAAATTCAGCTATGCAACAAGTAGAGAGTAGGTTTGGTTCCATGATTGGAACACAGCGATACGCTCCATTGGTATTCGAATGCGGGACCATGATTGGAACAAGCAAACTTTTCAATTTCAGTTGATTTCCTCCTTTTTTGTTGGAAAAAGAATTCTTCCTAATTGAACAGACAGTCGATTTTAGGGTTGGGGATGATCAATGATATTCATAGTTCATCATAGCCCATTCGATTGTCCGTTCAGTTCATAATACGTTATCCGTGTAATTGAACTGATTCGAAATTGCAGTACGAAGCATGAAATTACATACCTATCTTTTTACAATTTTCATAACTGCGAACCATCAAATGTATCATTCTGCATCAGCTGGTGAACCGAGCAAGATTTCACCAAGGCCTTAACAATTACGAGACTCTGTTGCGTGTGCTTAAGGTATATTTGCGGGGATAAAATGTTTGGAGAAAAGTGGTGGGTATATATAATTAGCTAAACGGTATCAATCTGGAGAGATCATATATTTCTGTCTGTTCTCATCAATACATATGTATATGTATGTATGTACATACATGTCAAGATGGTAAAACAGTACCGTTGCGCCATGCAGTACATACGTATGCACATTGCACATGCATATACGTCAACGGCCAACGTACGGAATTACAGGCCTTCACCCTGTAATTATTGTTTATTACTCTTCGTGGTCCTCGGAAGACCAAGGCCAGCTTCTATTACCAGTAAAAGTGTCGCCTGGATTGGCGCGGATCGAATTCATCTGCCGCATTATAGAGATACGCTCGATCTTCTATACAGTTGAATGGATCATATTTTTTCTTCGTTCATTCCTCGTTCATTTTTACTCTATTTTCTTCTTCGTTCGTTCGTCAGGAAATATATATGCTTTTGCTGGGATCACTAATTTACATAACATTCACAAACATTCCTCGATCAACCAACGTTGATAACGATATACCAATTGTAGTCCGGTCTCTGAGAAACAGACTCTTTTGTCTCGCGAGAAATTCTCGCACCTTATATATACATTTAGACCTTGGACTTGTGTATGTGCGTAAAGAATAAACGGAGTTAGAACGAGCCCGTGCGAATGGTATTTTCTTCTCCTTTTTTTTATTATTACTCTTTATATCACGACAAAGAGTATAGGATCTCTGGATGTTTATTCAACCTCGGTGTAGAGGCGTTATCTGAGTTTCAATTCATTTGCTTAAAGCGGATATACAGTACAACATAGGCATACACGACGTACCGCACATCTGCTATAAGGAAGGAATTCCGTAACTAGATTCTCGAGTAGGTATTTACCTAATAATCAGCCGCGATCAAATTCCACCAACCTTGCCCGGGGGGTCATTAATTATTGACTTCACATCGACGCTGTGATATCCTCGACTCTTATTTCTGTATACCTATATGAGCAGAACGATCGGCGTCGTTGATATTGTGAAGAAGCTACATTAAAGATACAACCACGGTTGTATATTATCATACAAATGTTTGCAAATGTGGTTCCGGGTGAGAAACCGAGCATTTTCAGTAGAGGGCTGGAGTTGACGTTTTTTGCAAAAATTTCTTTTCGCAGTTCGCTTCGCGAAACGATCCTCGACCTCAACCTCGGTTATGTTTATAACAGCTAAACCACATTCCGACATCTCACACATCCCCGCCTGCCAAAACTCAACAGTCCATTGTAGCCTATTGTTGTTGTTGTTCTTATTATTATTTTGATTATTATTATTATTATTCGCAAGGATGAAACGTTCGCGTTCATAGTTGCTTGGGCAAAAAGGATGATGAGGTCACCGATCATTCGAGAGAGGTTCTTGACTACGCCCGATAATACGTCGGCGCCAGCACATACTTTGCTTCCTATAGCGTTTCGTCAACTAGATACGAAATACAAATCATGATTATTGAACGAAAAAACGTGATGTAAGATACATAGATTCTAAAACTTATATGATGTGTATGAGTGAGTCACTTTTCTTCATTGACTTTTTATGTGTTGACATTTTTCATGTTTTGCCATTTGGTCAGATAACTAATTGAGAAAATCTTACGTGAATTTTATCAGATTTTTCGAGACTAGAATTTTGGAGGTACGCCTATGATTTCGAGGTATCATTAAAAGCCATAGATCGAAGGAGAAAATATTTCAATTTTCATTTTTGTGAACTTTTCAATGCAATTCTAGCCATTATTTTCCTGACGGTTTCCATCCCATATTCGGTCGTTGAAGAAGGTGATAATTTTTTTAATCCAGTGAAGACACTTTTGCAAATTAATTGAGAGAAGTACACTCTCGAATTTCGTACAACTTGCGAGCTTTCAGTTTCGTGACTTTCAAACCATAAAATTTGCCATGTTGCAATTTTCTTCTATTCTCATGAATTCTATACGAATGTTTTCCAAAATTGTGGAAAGATTTCAGACAAACGAAAGTGTCTTATTGGGTGAGGAAATCCTTTTCCTCTCTCTCTGTCTTTATCAGCTGGAATCGGCCCATGCACCGTCAAGAACGTCATGGTTAGAAGTGTGTTAAAAAATGTAAGTTCTGAACTTTAACGTTTCTAGAAACTCAGGATCACGTTTCAAATCAATTCGGAATTTTGACCATTCGGAACTTCTGGAATTCGCAGCTGCAATCCTGCCCCAACAGTTTTTTTCTTTAAGCATCTCGAAAAATGCCTATGAAATTTTTTCGGGTAGTACTACCAACTGGCAAATTGCGAACAAAACCCAAGAAGTCGATGAAAAAAGGTGGCTTCATTTACAAAGAATTCCTCCACACATATATAATTATATATGTATGATGTACATATATACATACGTGAACACGTGTGTGATTTGTATAGAAAGGTGGGGAGTATCGTACGTTTCTATACACAATACGAACATGTACGTATAAGATTCTTATGTTATCGTTAGAACAAACAATCGGCAATGGAATGTTGTCCATTGGATTGCAATAATGAGATGAGATCACTGATCACCTTGGTCTCTGAAGCTAAGCTAAAGCCTGGGCCAGGCAATCCGACAACGGGCCGATCTCCCTTAACCCCCCATGATCATCCAGACAGCGGACGCTGACGATCAGCGTCAATGATTTAGCCGAAGAACCGGAGGGAATCGATACGCCGACAATCGATCGCGTCGGTTAACAAAGATGAAATTTTTGTTACACTGTTTTTTTTTTTTTTTTTTTTTTTTCAACGTATACCCTATACGGGAAACCGGGTTTTGAACGAGTGTGAGTACATATAGCACATGTCTGAAATACAAAATGATCATGAAGAATTGATCTCACACGTTGGCTCGACCCCTCAGCCAAAGAAAAAACGAACAGGAAGTAAATAATTTCTGACAATGAAGATAATATTTGACGCAATTACCCATCGACCACTGACGATCACGGCCGACTGACGTGAGATAGCGATCTTCATCGTATAGTGGAATTAGATAAAAGTATAATATGTATGGTAATGAAGCTGTAGTATAACTACTCGTTTACCTATGGACATAGACGCGGAATTTATCGCCAGACCTTTGCACTCGAGTGTTGGTAAAAGACGCTGGGAATCAAACGGTAGCATATTTTCAATTCTTGGTGATATTCAGGAGACGGTATTTGCCGATTACAGGAAAATTCTTGTTGATAGATGTGATATCGGTGATTATATCTTCCGAACGAATGATCCTCCAATCTGTGATATGTTTGCACGAATTACTGCATCTTTGCAATATACATAGATACCTACATGGGGAATGCGATAATTAAGCCAGTTGTAAAATTGCGATCCACTTCACGCAGCTCAGAATAGCGATTCTAAGTGAATAAACAGCCACTTATTCTCAAGTATGAGATCCCAATCGGATAGGGTGAAGACGACTAAGTCATGGAGCGGAAGGGTTCATCGGAGTTAAATCAAATGTACCGTGACTGACTTCAACCGTGAAAAACTTCACAACGTTTCAAGAAATATGTATTTTCTGCGAAAAACCCGCGGTTTGACGTCAGCGCAAATTCAACTGACGGATATTTATCACTAAACCGCCGTTCGCCAAGCTGTGGTTGTTTCTTATCTGCATGTGAAATAATGTATAACATTTATGGATGTACGTCATGGTGCCTTGGCGGATGCATATCATACGCTACACTCTTTTAATACACACATGGTACTTTGTGTCTTCGACTAATGCTTCGATGTGCGGATAATTTCACGACAAATCGACTAGGTCTAAACTTTTACTATAAAATCGGAGATTTGTTATAGATATAACAATGAAATGATTGTTGTAGATTTTTTTCTAGACCTTCTTATGAGTTATAAATTTACAAACCTTTTTGCACTTCCATACCTTAATATTGCAAATATTGAGAAATGTCATCTTTGATCCTGCAGCTCAGTTTAGGATCCGTTTCTTGATCAAGCCATTTTTTTTTTCTTCCAATTCTATGAATATTATAAAGATTCATTGGAAGTCAAAGATTCCAGAATGTGTGCTTAAATAGTTTCGACCGAATGATCTATTTGAACCGAATAATTGAAAGTAAGTGACTACATCACGGAACGACCTTGAAAAGATTGGAATACAAAATTAAACTGTTCAGAATTTGTGATAGATTTAGAAATCGTGTTAACATTGCATCTGATTGAATGATTCGGTTGAAAAATCAAATTCTAAAAAATTATCAAACCATTCCAAAATCGTCATCATCATATGCAAACAAACTCAGGGATCGAATCTGAGCAGATAAGAATTGGTAGATTAGGCGTGGAATGTCCCGTGTGAAGATATAGGTGTAAACAACAATGTTAATAAACCCGTATTTGTGAGTGCGTAGGAAATACACATGCTTGAACCAAGTGTTCTTTCTCTTCCTCTATTTGCATACCTTACAAGCTGTTTTGCTCTCACTCTCGATCTCTCACTCTCGATCATGGATGCGGCTTACTTTCTCGTATTCATGCCGCGTGAGTCTTGTGCTTAATAGAACAGTCGAGCATTCAAATTCTTACTCACTCGCACGTACGTTCATACGTGTACGGTAAGTAATTTTTCTCAGAAACGATGATCACGACTAGTTATGATCGAACGCCTAACTATAAGCTGCTGCTGCTGCTGTTGCTGGAGACTCCAGGAAGTTATGGTTAATGAATTTTGACAAGGTGTTCCTGGAGACGCGTGACGCGTCTATCGCTAAGATCTGACGGTCATGGTCGTCGGCGATTATAAAGTCGATCATAATCTGATAATCCAAACGAGTGAACGATATTGATTGGCTTTGGTTCAATCTGTTTAATGCCGCGGTTCATTTTGGAGTCAATTTTTTCGCTCCGGGTACAATCAAGCCTTTAATTACTCAAGCTGAGTATAAAAATACCGGAATTTTAACTTTTTACTGAAAGTTGTCTTCACTGTTCTCGTACTCGTGTATACTGTATATTGACTCCGTTGGTTCGGGCCATCGCATTGGACAGAATTAGACGTTTATTACGCTCGGTGAAAAACGCGGGAGATTATACTCCAGAGATCATTGACTCCCAGTCCGCCGAAAGAATTTCCATTCGGATCTAAAGCTTACGTCATTATCGCTTTCTCTGATTCTCGGGTCTAGAGAGCGGGTCAAAAATCGAAATAGAATGCACCTCAAATCCAAATTGAAATTGAACTCTAAAGATCCGAATTCGATTTTGATTGTGGGTCCGGGTCCGAAAAGTAAACTCTGATAATTGGGAATTTATACGAAATGAGAAGGAAAACGAGTACAGGGGCCTTCCCATTTCGTGAGCATTCAATCGTCTGTTCTAATTGGATTTGGACCCGAGCGGAAAGGTTCGCTATAAAAATTTGAAACCTTATGGTAAAACTGCGAGTTGGTAGTAAAAACTTCGGAATTTTGACCTTTCACAATTTTTGAAATTCGAGATTTCAATCCCGCCTCATCCCATTGAAATTGAACAACTGATCCAACCAAAGAAAGTCATAATGTTAAAATTGAACAAAGAGAAAATAATTATAACGGATGAAAGATCCAGGACAACCCAGTTGACCTTACATCTCTATGTGCAATGAGTGGAATCGATACGGTATATACAATTGATTATTCTTTATTTTTATTTATTATTTTTTGGGTCGCGAGGAACGAAGCGTCGAAGTTGTTCTTCGACGAAGAGCTCGAAGACGTTCTCCCCTCGATTGGCCACCCTGTAGTACATCGACGGCGACAGTATTTCACGCGTGGGTTGTCCCCGGTACAAGAGCGAGACTTGTAGCTTGGCCAAAGGCTGCGGCTGAAGCGTCGTAAGGACTTTAGAATTTAGAACCTCTGGTTCGGGCCCGGGGAATGCATTCCGCCTGGTATGGGCCAGAAGTGGGGTCCATCTCTGATAAGCCGTTCATCGGAATGCGCACCAACCTAATGCCTCGTCTGACTCCTTCGAGTGCATATAATAAGAAGTTATTTTTAGACCGGTCCATGGCTATTTTTAGAACCATCCGAGGTTCCAAGTTCAACCCTGACTCGGCTACGTCACGCGCAACGCAATAGTTACACCAAGGAGCTTATGTAAAGACCAACCAAACTCAATTTTACATTACCTTAAATCTCGCGGGAAACGCTCCTTACGCAAGTCTCCTTCCAGCCTCCCGCGATTCCAAAAATTATACATAGTCCAAAATCACTTTATTTCTTAACCTAATTTCATCTTCTATGATTGCGATCGACTTCTCTAGTGACTAGATTGAGTGAAATACGTCTCGTTTCAAATTTGGTGTGGAAATCCAAAAATGATATGGAAAATATGGTCAGTTTTGCTGAAATTAAATCCCTTTTCTACTTATTTGCAAATGACTAATTGGCCCAATAATGGAATTCTCAAATTTTCGGCGCTGAATTCAAGCTGATCTGTATTTTAAACGATTTTGATCTCAGGGAATTCGAATCGGACCGAATCTTCCAGAAGGTGTTTTGAATTTTTTGGGAAATAAATTGATTAATTTGGACTTCAAGTTCAATTTTCCGAACCGTGACGTACACCGTTTCCCTTAAAACTTCTCCATATCCTGTGTAAATATATATTGTTATCGCGCAGAAGATGAACGTAAGAACTGAAAGCAGAACTGACAGAACTTTGCGTATCTTGTATTCATATCACAAGCTAGTTTATCTATTTTTCCAATTCCTCGCGTGGCATTGGGTGGAAAGTTTTCTAACTATTTCAACGATTTCCTAGTAAGCAATAAAATTGTATCGTTATCATCCGCTAACGGTTATATACAGACTAATTATTATACCGATAAAATTTAATGGGCGGATTCTTATTCGGAATCCAAACGACGTATATACTTGACACCTTATTCTCGTGTCGTAAAAAAAAAAAAAAAACAAAAAAAAAAAGAAAAATCTTCGAAAACTCGAGTTTCTCCGATACACTATTATATTCAATAGGGTATAAAATATATATCTACATTATCGCAGTATACGAAAGGAAACATATTCGCCCACAAACAAACAAACCAACAGGATAATCTGACGTGTGTTTTCAAGCCCCAAGGGCACGAGTCGCAGCTATATACTACTGGCTCATTCCAGAGGAAAATATTCCGTGAATGTGGCAGAGTCTCTTCGAACCAAATCCCGCAGGTATCTGTCGCCTACCTTTGATAAAATGACGTCTCTTGCGGGTTCAGAATTCGAGATAACTTCCACCGGATGATGGATTATGTATAAAGGATTCGGAGATTGTGGTTATCGATATACCTATGTATGTACATATTTGTTGGATTTTTAGCACTTGGTAAGATCGGTGAATTTCGTTCTATATACTTATATATATTATAGGTACGTAAGAGTGTTGGGGGTATTCTGAGATATACGTATATATCTGTATATACATATATATAAGTGGTACCGGAAGTGCGTGGACCGAAATAAAACTTTCCCTGGGAAATAGATAGATCGCCTCCTTGAGCTATCGACGAAGAAGATCAGGAGAGTAGCCAGAGCTGACGTCTAGGCCAGCATATGCGTTTAACCGAATTGAAAATAGGCGCCGTTGAACGAATCGGTCGAACGAACGAGTGAGACTCAGAAAGTGTCGCGTTACGCCCGTTAACACTGACGTAACTCGCTCTTCGCGAAGCTATTTCCGACCCTTGGCGTAAAACTCATCGTCCATCCCAATTTCACGCTATACCGATTTTACCCCCCCCCCTATATCTACACACAGCTGAATATACGTGAACAAATTGGGAAAGATCAATGGGTCGATACCTCAATGTAACACGATTTAATTAACCCTTCGTTGTCATCAGGGGTCAATATGACCCCATTCTCAACTATAGCGCTGAGTATAAGTATAAGTTGTTAGGTTCGGATGCGATAATTGGCGCCCCATGTGGCATCTGTTTGAAATATTTCCAAGCGCGTATTTTTCTTCATGGAAGTATCACATGTTAAGAGCATCACCTGTAGATTGTGTTAAAAAATATTCAAAAATGCAAAAGTTATACGTTTTTTTCGAATTTTTTACACCATCACAGCTTCCTGATTTTTGCGCGCCACTTATCATCACTTGACCATATACGTATAACAATGATTTGCACGTCATCTGCAACGTCCGAAGTATCTTCCTGAATTATTTATTTATTTTTTTTTCATCAATCTAAGCGATTCTGGTCGTGCGGAAGCCATTTAAAACTCGACTGGGGTCAGAAAGCCCCCATGTGACCATCGTGATATATGCAAGAGTTCTGATAGATTCTGCTACTTTTTACGAATTTTCAGGAAAACTGGAATATTCCGTAGTTCTTTATTTCACGAGTTGTACATTCTTTCTAGTTCTTTCGGCTGGATTAATGATTTTTTTAGTAAAAAACTACAAAAAACTATCATTCTTAATAAAAAAACGGTGTGATGTTTCATTTTTTCTACAAGTTTGTAGATTATCCTATCAATGTCGAAGTTTCTCTCACTGATTGTGAGCCTGTAGATTCAGCTCTATATGCCTTATGAAAGATGTCGGAAAGATGTTCGCAGAATTAGCTGAAGAATATGTTTGGATTTCGGTTTTCTGAACTCGAATCATGAAATGGTGCCTTCGAGGGACAACATTTTCGAATTAACACAAAACGTCTATTCATTGTAACTAATCGTAGCGCAAAGTTCAATACTAGATCTTCAGAAATTATGCTCCTGTCACAGTTCATCGATACTCGTGTCACTGGGGTTCAACTAGCTCGCGTGTCTTCGTGATCAGTTTCTGAAAGGACATAGACTAGCCTATAGTGGTATACCTCTGCAGGAGGACACTAGGAGTACCTAAACTTGACGAGACGGCAATAAAATGTAAATTGGAAAATTGGAAAATTGGAAAATTGGTAGATTGGAAAAATCCAGATCTTCAGTTTTACACCTCGATCGAAATCACGTCGCTTACGTCCAATTGCACGCGATAAGCGAAAGAATCTTAGCCCAGTTCTTTTCGTTCGATGTTTGTACATCCGTATGTTCGTTTCTATGTAGAGATGAAAAGACCGCGGAAGGTCAAGAGAATAGACGACGAGGAAGAGAATCCCAGAAAACATAGTATTTCGATGACTGTGAAGGTCAGTATGCGATAATAAACCAGCTATTTTCATCCCGGACCAGTGGGCGGTGCGGATCTTGTGCTCATTCCCCAAATTTCCTTCATCCGCGAAGCAATTAAACCAATTTCTTAGCTAGCCAATTACCAAAAACTCCGATGCTCATACATTTTCTAAACGAAATTTCCAACCATGACCAAATGAGCTATTATTATGCCTGTAGTATGCAAATATATCCAATGCTAAAATAGTCGATTCAACCTTTGGCAAAACTTATCTTTGCAAGGAAGTAACTATAACATATAACGTAGCGATCGAATGGTGATCGATTAAACACGCCGTGAATCAAGTAAACAAAACCGTTAACGTCATCCGGATGATCACTGGGCGCCGTTCAGGCAAAGACAGTATGTACAGTGTTGCTTACACACAGTCAGCTATGACCCAGTTTCTTCGATTCACTCAAAAGAGCAGCATCGTTGCGATATATAAATATATTGGACTGCTGCAGGGAGCTGTAAAAATAACAGGGATAAATTCCAATATATTTGGCAGCAGTGGGTATTTATCAGAAGGCCTCGGTCGTTAATAAATTATTTTTGATACCGGCTCGGGAAACGAGGCCAATGCCTTTCCTCGCACCACGGTAACTCCGTACATTTATAATACCCGAGCCCTAAACCCACGTCTTGAATATCATGAATGGAGGTTCAGTACTCGGCAAGACCTCTTTTCCCTTTTCTCTTTTCTCTTTTCTCTTTTCTCTACACCCTGCGCGATGTCTGGAGTCTGAAGTCTGGATCAGTTAATTGATGTGCGTGCTGTCCAGGCCAGACCATGTCCCATAAAAATAGATCCTTGAACTGAAAGGTGCCTGGAAGGCTTTACTATAATATATTTTTTACCACGAGGATGACTATGATCGCGGATCATTAGAGCCAATACGAGTATCATACACGAGCTGTGTATTACGTGTAAAAAAGTACCCATCAAAGTCTACCCATCCCTATAACCTTCGCCTGCAAAAGTAATGCACTGGATCAGGATAAAACGATGGAATATGCTTTGTTCGTGCAGGTGAACGGGGGTTCTCCCGCTGAGGCAGCTGGTCTCCGAGCTGGCGATGCGGTGATCAAGGTGAACAACACGGACACCTTCAACCTGAGGCACAAGGACGCTCAGGATGTCATAGTGAGGGCGGGTAACAACTTCGAAGTAACCATTCAGAGGTAATTATTGCTCATTTTAACAAAGAAAATCAGATGGTATGGTGATATTTTTGCTTAACTAAGATGAGCGTTGATCAACTGCATTCTTTCATCTTCAGGGGAGGCAGCACATGGAAACCCAGTGTCACTCCGGTCTCGGCAACTCTTCCGACGCCCAAGCCAAGTAGTCCTGCCTGCAATATTTCACCTGTTACAAAAACCTCCCTGGCAGCAAAGAAACAGGATAGCCCTTTGATCGGAAGTGGACACAACTTTACCCCGAAACCTTTCGTGAGTATTTTTGCTAGCCTCTTGGACTTCCGGTTTGGAAAGAAGAAGCTTTTCACCTTAGACGTGTGATAAATTTTCGTCCGACGATATGTCGAGAACAAATTAATAGATTTGGGTTCTTCTGGTTTGAGTCGATGCAGTTTTATACCTGCAATAGAGAATCATTGAATGTTTCATTCGATCGGTTCAGTAGTTTTCAAGGACAAACCAATCAGATACCAAAGATATGTTGAGCACCAAAGTTTGTCAGTGTCGAATTATCTGATTGTTTTTGCTATGATGTCTGAGGCTTTCTGACGTCTTTGAGAATATAGTTTTGATTAATAAGACCGGATGGTTTTTATTGGTATATACAGTTGAACGGAAACGGAGAAGCACCGATCAAGTCCATTGTTAACAAGCAGTACAATAGCCCGGTGGGAATTTACAGCGAAGAAACCATCGCAGAAACTCTGTCTGCTCAGGCTGAAGTTCTTGCCGGCGGAGTCTTGGGGTATGCAATTAATTTCTATTGTTAAAAATCCTTCAATGAACCTTGCGCTTCTCGCAAGCTCTGAGGATTCGAGTTTCAATGCGAATGTTGAGAATTTAAAAGCGATTCGCTCGCAGGGTCAACTTCAAGAAAAATGAGAAAAATTACAACGCCGAGAACAGCGAAGTGTTCAAGATGGTCCAGGAGGCAGACAAGGAGCCAAGATCACCGGAGCCCGGTTAGTAGTCGAAATTAATCACCCCTGTCTTTCCTGTACTTATATATGCGTAACGGGAGAAGCTAACAAATTGGACGCGTTACAAGTTGCAAATTCTTATTCGCATGTTGTACAAATCTTTTCAAATCAATTCATCGTACTTGAAAAAAAATTCTTCATACTTTTAATATTCCAGAACTGAACACACAATCACGTTTAGTCTAACAATAATCAGGAAATTGTTTTCGAATGGAAAGTTATTGTAATCAAGAGGAGGAATTTGCGAAAGTGACATAGTTTCGCTGATGAAATGTGACCTTAATTCTAAAATAGCGTGAAATTTTTTACTCCTTATTGTCCAAATACGCGAAAACTTGTCTCCGAAAATAAGTAAAGCTGATATGTGGTACGTCGTCGGCGAACTCTGGGGCTAAGAATACGCGTTCTAGAATCGTGAAATTGGGGAATGCACGTTGATATTCTGGTTGATGAATGAGTATTGCACAAATGGCGACACTATGTCATATTCCCCACCTTCCTCGGTTTTGCGTCGCTATTATAAATCCGAGCGAACGCCCTCGATAACGAATTTGCAAAATAGCGGAACCCGCGCCACAAAGTGGTGCAGCTACCCCAACGAACCCTTCCGTCGCCGGTCTTACCGGACTCAGGCACGTATCAGCACCGGAAACCAAGCCGCAGCCAACTACCCCACAGACCAGCCTTCCACCAGGACAAAACATCTGTGCCGACTGCGAAAGGCTCATCGTGTAAGTTTTCCCCTCAGAAAATACCATCCCCCAATTTGAAATTTCAGAATTTTTCCATGTCTATACAGCTTTTGGAATTCGGTCAGGATATAAACGCGGTAATGCAGCGCTGGGGCTTCATCATCTTCACTCTCTTCTTCGACTCTTGACCTTTCAGCCGGTGACTGAGCGAATGACAGTAGAGGATGAGAATGTCAATTTTTGTTTCAAGAAAACTTTTAGGTTTCCAGATAAATCAATTTCAGGTCGTTTTGGCGTAGTTTTTGGACAGCTTTGAAGATTATTTTCCGGCCTTGACGTGCTACGGGATTATGTTCCGAATTTCATCATGAACAATTGTTGTCAACTCGAAAACGCGATTCGTAGTTTATTCCAAACGGTTCAACCTACTGAGATGAAACTCAGGAAATTAATGCTCTACTATGGCAGAAAGTGGCCATGTATTTTACTGTTTGGAAAAAACAAATAGAATTCCTGTCAGATTCATATTTCTTATGTTAGCTAGGTTAGGTTCAAAATGACTTGTGCAATATCGCCGTAAGCTCCGTAAGTGCACTGGTTGCCAAGTGATCACATGCACAAGGTATAAAAACGCGAGAAAATGTGTTAAAAGCTGCATCATCCTTTTTGGTTTACTAGAAATCATTGCTAAGGTCGGAAAATAATCCCTAAAGATGGTCCCAAACTGTATCAAAGAGTAATGAATGAAATTGTTTTTCCTATCAACCATTATGTATTTTTGAAAATCACCCGCAAATTTCAATGCCGAGGGTCCATATGTCCCTCTGACATTCTAGATCTCGCTCAGACACTCGGTGGTCTGGTGATCTTCGTGATGTAGAAAAAATTGTAGCGAAAAAATTAGTAATTCCCTTCGGGTATTGCATTCTGATGTCCTAGTTTCATCACGGACGGAATTTTATTCGTCGGTCAGTCATGCAGTTGGGGGTCGTGCCACCTCGCCCAGGTCGCCGACACCCCTGGGTCGGGCTATGGGGCTTGGTCAGGGTCAGCAAAATTTGAATTTTCATCAATGCTCTACGGTGCAGGAAGAAACCCAACGTAATCATCTTCGTCGTGAAGAGACGAAGCGGTTGCCAGACACTCCCGTTTGCCACAACTGCGATAAATCAATTGTGTAACTATATAAATTGATATAGCGAACAGTTGGCTTTTCTTCGTGCACGGGCATGGAGGATGAATGATCATATATAGTCTGTCTCTCGTATCATGTATTTCTTTCTGCCTGTTTGTCTGTCGCCGTTCTCATCTGAGAATATATTATTTACTTAAAAATAAAGCCCAGCGGCTGCTTAGGTCGACTATCGTTTGCATAGTTTTCGTCATACAGACGCTACGCGGGTATACCTACGGCTACTTGAGCTGAGTTTACTGTTTCAAAGAAATTCCATAGCATATAGGTGTCTATGTCGCGTGTTTACCTGTTTGAATACGTTCGAAAGTGTGAAACTCACACCGATTCAATATTACTTATGCGTATACTTTGAGTGTGACTCATCATCGTACACAGTCCTGCCTAGCGTCTTACGGCTTCTTGCATCTTCCCTATATCTTCTAGTACATAATAGAATCTCGTTCTCTTCATAGAAATTCGTAGTCATGCACGTGACGCTCCTGTCAAATCGACCCACGTGCACTGTAGATTTATTCATTCTGTTTAAGCATCGTTTAGTAGTGACCAGTTCTTCTCTATTATCTATGAAATTGAGTCACTAGCTTGTCATCTGCCAACTACATCTACAGAACTATACCCATCAGTCATTTCGCATTTGAAATTTTCAAAAGTTCACGCTTGTATACACGTGTTTCTATCTCCATCTCTTTCTCTTTCTCATGTACTACCTCTGTCGTAGAATTTGGCGCTTTTATATCAGTAGATTATGTGCTACGTGATTTTGCTTCTTGATGTGTATATTGCTGAACGGAGTCTCTGCCGTAAGGGAAAAATCATTTTCTATGCATACCAGATGAACCGTTTCATGTATCACAGATTGTCTTGTCAGAAACTGACAATTGGGCAAAGTCCCAGTAGTATTGAATACCTCAAGAATGGTACCAGTAGCTGGACAGCTGTCAGAAATACACGGCAACTGGTACGGTTACCTTGATGCTCAATTGATGAAAAATCATACATGGATCACTTCACTATTCACGAACTTGAAGTGATCTTAATATCTTTTCAAAAGAAATACGGTGTGTGGCTCTCAGCAGAGTCATGTTTTTTGTGTGAAAAACTGTTTTCGAATCAACAGTCTGCCGGATGGCTCGAACTTTACACGTGTCCAATCTTGACCCAGACCTTTAATGACTTACGGGGATGATTTGAAAGTTGAAGAAAGATCTTCCGTTATTCATTTAATGTATTTTGAGTACAGCGTATACGAAGTACGGCCATCCGTGTTGTAGTTTCTTTAGATGCTTGGTCGGTAGTTTATTTTTTTATCGATGACTCGAATATGATATTAGACATGAATTGCTACACATCGCTATTTTGACATGATTTATGACCCTCATTATCACAAGATGCAATATGCGTTATTGACTTGGCTTCATTTCCTAAAAATAAAAATAGGGGAGTCTTCGTGAGGATAAAGGACAAGAACCTGCACGTGGAGTGCTTCAAATGTTCGACCTGTGGAACTTCTTTAAAGAACGTTGGCTACTACAATATCAACAACAAGCTTTACTGCGATATCCACGCGAAGCTAGTTGCCAGGCAGAATCCACCAGCCCCAGGCCTCGTCCCAGTCACCATCCCACCGTAAGTATATCCCACATGCGTAGGGTATGGGAGAAAATAGCTTAAGATTCATGCACGAACTAGAAATGAAAAAGAAAAAAATCTATTTCTAGCCTATAAATTCTCCTATGAATATTCTCACGATATAAGGCCGTTTATCCCGTTCAATGTCGGTGGCAATTACCTTAAAACGTTTCATCGATTGCCATACCGATGTGTTCTAACGGGTATAATGGCTGCAGGTTGTAATTGAGGAGATAACACCATGCCATGACTAAAATACGTCTAATTAATTTCTATTATTGGCATTTAAATCAATAATAAGGTCGGTGCCATGTATATTAATAGCTACAACTGCTTCAAAAATGACGAAAATTGCCGTTCATCATGCGTCGTAGGATAACAGCTAGGGCAACCTCGATTATCATACAACGAGTAAAATATGTTTTTTGCAACTTTTCAGAGGCAAGGCACCCGCTGGTACCATTTCCGCAGCTTTGGCTAACGTCGGTGCTGGTATTCCACCCTTGGCACCTCTGTCACCATCTTTGAACAATCACTCGTCACCTCTGCCTTTCGTAAGTTTCCCAAAATACTGATTAATAATTTCAAAGATCTGGAATTTTTTATTATAATTAAAAAAATTCATTGATACGCACTGAATATCATAATAATCGACGTAAAAAATGTTTTGGGTGTCGTAGCTTTTGACGTACTATTTTTAAAAAGCATGATCGTTGTACAGCTTTTGCTATGTAGTATTGATCATTATACGAGTTTCTTTTTGTGTGTCGGCTAAAAAATTTTTTTCCCAAGCATTATTTGCACGGGGCACCATCTGCTTGTCGCTTTTATTAAACCAAAAAAACTCTGCAGTGGATCGAATAATGTTCACGTGTATATTTTTGTTCGATAAACCAAAAAAAAAAAAAAAAAGACAGAAACTTGCTATCACGATGGCGCTAAATAGTCAATTTTGTACGATCGAATTGACCTTTGATAATGTCCATACTATTCAGTGGAGCATCTATAACGATCGTTGTCGCAATTAACATAGTCTTGCGGGTGAGAATTTTTGCTACTAAACAATTTTCACAGAACTGTAATCGGCCGAACATGGTCAGCGTGGTCGATGGCGTGCAACGTCTTCGAGTGGAAAACGGCACTTCCGGAATGGTCACGTCGATTCCTCGCGTTCACGAAACTAATGGAATAAAAAATGATCACGTCCGCAATGGTTCTGGCGAAAATACAAAGACCTTTACCAGTACGCTCATCATTCAGACAGGCAACGAGGTTGGCAGCATCAACAACGACGAAAAAATTTACCACAATAATTTTGTTAACAAGGATAATTGCTGCCGTGATAAAAGCCCTTCTCATTATACGAATGCTGTGTGTGAGTTTGAACTAACAACTACCAACGACGAACCAACTACCGATCTCCTCGCCATTTCTGCCCAACCTTTTCCCCTTCGCAAACAGGTGATTTTTATGATTTGAATTTTTCCTCAGTTTTTTTTATATCGAATTTTGGTCCACAGGTGCTAAACTTATTTCGAAATTGTACTCTCTGAATTTTTTAAAGTGAAAAGCCCGTCAGTCTGGAAGACCGAATTTTCTACTCCGAAAATAATGACTCCGACTTTTTAATTCGAGTGAAATCTAAATCTCCTGTTCACTATAAAAAATTTAGAGAGATTTGTTTTATTTTTTCCAAGGAGTTGCTCACTCAAGAAATCATTGAACCATTTCATCCGAAATCAGACAGAAAATCGCATGATTCCTGATTTCCTGATGATTTCTCAAAATATACAAATAGGAAATAATGGAAAATCACAAAAAAAATCACGTAATTTCGGGAATCGCTGGGAATCTCATTGATTCGGAAATCACGGGAATCGCAGTCAAAATCATAAAAAATTGATTCCTTTTGGAATACGTCGTGCCAGCAAATTTGCGAGTGAGCAGCCCCTCGATTTTTTCCCGACGGTGATACCGGGTTGCATTATGTAGTGCAGTTTCTATGCCTAGACAAGATCTATTTTTTCATTGACCTTGTCGCACGAATGCTTATACAGGAAGTGCGAAAGATGATCTCAGACGAAAAGAGAGAGAGTTGTCCTCGCCGTAATGAAACCGCTGCATTGAAAGCGAATTGGGATATGATGACGAGACGTACTTTTAATAGATAATTGGTTCATTCTAATAGATTTATTTATAATTAAGGCACGATCTATTTGATGTCGTAAGGTTGTCACGTGGCATGCGATTGTTATATGTGAGGTTGTATGAATTGCAGTCATCCCAACTTGGCGCATCGCCCCTGAGTCCGCCAGCTCTACGTCCAGTCCAGGTAACTTCCCCGAACGATTAATATCACCTTCGATCAATTATACGATTTCGCTTTCGATTATAATCGGTCGCTGAACACCAGCAGCGCCGTACCAACCCAGACGATTTAGTTTTAGTCTTGTGGTTGAGCTAATCGGGTGTGGTCGTCGGTTATTAAAAGTAAACCGAAAGGGTCTAAGGTACGGCGTTGTTTCTCTATAATACCATATAGTCTGGTATTCCATAACAATAACATCGCGGAATCGTGCGTCAGTGTCCGTTTATTAAGAATGCGTTTGGGATAGGAATTTTAGACAGTGTGAATCATCCGAAACCCGTTTCTTGATTTCAGGCACCGTCAACTAACAACATCGGTGGGATTAAGCCCTTCGGTGGCCCTCAAACCGCCCCTAGTTTGGTTTCTACACCATCATTTAACTCCGGTAGCAACACGCTGCCTCGTCCTCAGAGTCAAAACGTCTCTGGTGAGTGAATTTTGTAATTTTTTTTCAAAATTTATCGTCTATTCTATATTCTATAAGATTTTTTCTCTCTATGAGAAGTCAAAATTCGTCTCAAATTTTTGTCGCTTCTATAAACGATCATACGAAGAGACTTTGCCAACAAAAAAATTCAATACTTGCTGCAAACTTGACGAAATCATGTAAAAAAATCCTTTGTCAGATTGGAATATTTCGAGATAAATTTTAAGAAGAAAGTCTCTTCGTGAGATTGGAACTCAAGGGGTTGCACAGCTGTGCTGTTTTGCAGATACTGACAATGATTTACGCGACGAACTGATTCCTCGCGGTTTATTTATTTTTAAACACTTCTGGGATCAAACAGGCTGCTTTACAGCCTCTAATCAGGAAATTACTGTACCATTGAGAGCAGCGAGGTTCGTCAGTTCAAACGTAATCTTGCTCAGTGGGAGTCGATCGTTAAAATGCCTGTAATTGTGTTTTAGAAGTACGATATTTGATATTGTTCTGCCTTGTTATCACGACTGATTTTTTTGGAAAATCATTCATTAGGCTGCAGGATATATAACATACGAAAATTATTATGAAAAATTTTGGTGCAATCGATACATGTTTCTTATAACTATACACGAACGAACATACACACGCATCATCATACACCTACTATGTATACCCTCTCGAAACTAATTGGCTTCGAAATTAAACCTCCTGGCAAAAATAACCGATGAGCTAAACTGACACAACGCTATAGGTTTAGAAATGAGTCGCTTCGTATAAACTTTCCGAACAAACACACACACACACACATACATGTACACTCTTATTCGTACCTCTCTTCTTCCATCGTTAGAAAATCACTTTTGACCGATAAATGCGAGAATATGAAATCGTTCCGATTTCAGTTTATCGCTTTCCCATAGAAAATTTTATGGTCTTTTATTACAGACGCGTTAAATACGGTGAAAGCAACGCAAACGACCGTAATTTAGCATCTAACGGTGGAAAAAGTGAGATGAACACTGAAATCTCAGTGATCTGTATTCGTTTTTTACTATTTTATTTATTTATTAAAGACATTTTTGCCATGTCATTTGAAAAAATTGAAATCGTGTACCGAAATTCTCAATCGAGATATTTGAATGGAACGATAACAGATCTCTGACATCTCAATAAAGCTACAGCACACACTACACGATCGTTTAACACGTTTCATTGTTATACATATAGGTCGGTACTCAACACTGCCAAAGCCAAAAAGTTCCCTATTCAAAGGTATGAGAATATGACTCCTGCGTACATACATACATAGAGAACGATAATGAAGTTTGATTTTTTTCTAGCTTGTTAGATAAATCGCTTGGGTGAATAATTAATTTTCTATAACTCGTTATCATACCCGCATTATATATATACATCTTCTCGTCACTCGATTGAATTAGCAATCGTTACGTTGCCATTACATCGCTGCTAATTACGAGATAGCTAAGTCATCCAGTCATCTTATTTCGCATCAGTTTGTTTTTTTCACTTTTACATTGCATATAATGTACATTTACCTGTTGAGAGCTGCCTGCTGCAGTCGAATATCTGTCAATGATAATGAATTCAATTTGACGAATACACGTTTGTATAATTAGATACTTGGGTTTTGGGGTGAAGGTCTGAGTCTTCGATAATCAAACTTTAATTGATATACCCATAATTGAAAAAACAAATACCAAATGCCGTTTCGTCCATCGGTTATTCTTTTGCTATCCTACCAATCAATTATATCAATCAATTTGCCTTTTATGTGTCGCTTGCGTCAAACCATAAGTAGATTGAATCCTATAATTAAATACAATATGATTCAGAATCAAGTTGGTGTTGCGTCGTAGTATTCTAAATTGGATCAGATCATTGGTTCATTGTGCTGCGTTATTGGTTCGCGATCTATACGTAGTACATACACGTACATACGTACAATGAATAATTGACTCGTCCAACCCTGACTGTAACGAAACAGAAACTTGGACAAGGCGATGTAGAATTATCACATGCATAAATAATACACATGTCACACACATATTGCAGTAGTAGATAGAGTTTTGATAATTGTGTGGTGTTTTTTTCAGCATAGGTATATATATATATAGATTGATTTGAGTTGAAATTTTATAGACTTATATACCTACGTTGCAGGCGAACAAGCTACTACGACGCTTTCTACATAATTCTTGTTTTCTGATTCTTTTTCAGCTACTACAACTTTCAACCAAAAACCTCGTCCATTCTCTCTTTCATTCGAATGAGTGAAGCAGCTCTCAACACATATACATATTATTATTTCCTTTAACGTCAAATGAAATTTTACACCGAATCTTTGAATTATTTTATCATTGAAAAACTGGTATGATCGCTGGTCAATATCATACTGTGAAAATGTGACGAAATTTTGAATAAAGTTCATCTGATGACTTGTTATACGTTTATATCGCAGAATTAATCCGAGTTGATTGATGAATGGCAAAAACATTGTATATATATACGGAGCATACATATACATAAATATTTTATTAACGTGTACAGTAACGATTTGATTCTATAGTGCCATAAACAGCAATAATATCCTTTGATCATAGATTTTATTGAGAAAACCTGATTTCGCGTTCTCGTGCAATGTTCGCTTGTGCTATTTGATCCTCGGCTACAATTTTACTGCAGAATTCATTTAACATGTCGCTTACATACGCGCACACACAATATTATATACTCATTCATATACATACATACATTACACAGTTATTAATGAAACGACTCTCGTTTTCGTTTGTCTCACAAAAAGTCACGCTATGTTTAGTTTAGCAACACCCAGCTGCCTCCTATACCATATTCACGCACAATATCGCTCTCACTTGAAACCTCATTTACCTAATCTTATTGAATTCCAGCAAATTTTTTAAATTTTCTTTGCAGTTTTTTGCAACTAGCGCAGAGTGGAGTGGCTCCGACGAGTTTCATTGATATCTTTCGATTAGAAATTTAAGAATTATTGTTATTGTGTGATTTTCAGTATTATTATTATTATTATTATTATGATTTTTCAAATGCTTCGATTGCTATTCAATAGCCGCAGAGACACACCCATGATTTCTCGATTCCGAAACTCGATCATTGCTCAAAAAGCGAAAAATGTATCATTGCTTATCGCAAATGGCTTCAGGAATTTGCAAAAACATGGGAAAAATGAGTCATAATCGGAGAAGCTTGAAGTTCAAGAAATGGAAATAGTGTAGAAATGAGCGATCATGGATGTGGACCTTTAAACCTGCTTTAATACTTACAAATTATTTCTTTGTTTTCTCTTTTTAACCTGATTTAACGCTCTAAAATTACTAACTGTGTTAACTACCGCGTGTTGGTAAAACGCTTGTCACGTGTTGATTGAAATTTCCGGAAATGAAAACCAAAAAAACCAAACTTTCGAACCCCTCTTGACCCGGTTGAAATGTCAAAACCACATTCCTGGACCTGTCCGTCATCCGTGATCCCGTACAGACTCCTACTACGAAGAATCCGACTACTACGAAGAAGTTATTGAAACATTAACCGAAAATCCTCCGTCACCACAACCAACTTCCAGAAAAAGTAAGAGCCTTATCTGGCCCCCGGCGAAACCTCTCGAAGATATCACTTACCCGACAGCGAGCCCTTTGTACATTAATCCAAACCCAGCCCTTAATCAAAGGCATCAAAGATCCGTCAGGGAGAGACAGCTGAGCCAGGAAAGGGCACAACGAAGAGAGATCGAAATTCAGAGAGAGTGTAGCGCAGAGCCAAGGAGCATGGAGTACGCTTGTTCCTCTGGACCGGTATACAGAAGGGTACAAGTCTGCGGAGTCACGGATCAGAGAGAGTCAAGGTCAAGAGATGTGACCTGCATACGACCAATTTCAAGACCAACATCGAGAGAGAGTCTCCGGAGATCCTTAACTCCTACCAGAATAACTCAGCCGACTCCTCAGCCTTGGACAGCGACTGTTACTACTGGTACAAATCTTTACGAGCAATGTCCAGCTCCGATGATTTGCCACGAGATATGCGAAGAGCAGCAAATATGTCAGAAACAAGTGTCTCACGAGAATCAAATGTGCCAGAGCCAGCAGACCTGCGAACGTAAACAGATATCTCATCATCATCATCACCAAATCTGCCAACCAGCTCCTAAGCCAGTTTATCGCCCGGTGTGTCCACCACAGCCTCCGCAACCTCCGCAGCCAGTATGTCTGTTCAAACCAATGGCTTGTGAACCTGAACCAGAGCCGGAACCGGAACCAGAACCTCGACCGGATTCTCCGGTAGTTGAGACTGAGGTGACCTTCACGTTTCGAAGACCGAACAGTGTTACCTTGTCGGAAATTGTACCAGCAAGTGTGACCGTTTGCCCAAAGGGGGTTGAAAGTCAACATGATTACCACACTGAAACGACTGAGAATGACGTTGGTCCGATACACATAAAGAAAACAACGATTTATGAAAAAACTGTGGAAGTAGTTGATCCTGACGAAGAGGTTTCAACGGCTACGGAAGCAACCGATCAGGTTTCGTCGAATGAAATTGAGGCCGAGACATGTACCAGGCCGGAAAGTTCTGCCCGTCTTGACGAAGAAGTTGAGAATATTTCCGAGAGGAAAGATATCGCTGAATGTGCTGAAATCGTATCTTCTGCTGTTGACGCGCAGCAGCTCGTGGAGAAGATCAAAGAAGAGGAACAAGAATGCCAGAAAGAAGAGCGTGTGGCTGCTACGCAACAGATTTCATCCTCCGTGCAAGCGAATCAAGGAAAACGTCACAGCTTCAGCGAGCACCAAGATCTCGAAGGTGGAGGCTACCTTGACCGTCACCAAACTGTGCAAGAAGATGATACGACTAGATACGAAGAATTAACGGAAGAAATTAGGATTCAGGATAGCTTCAGACAGCAGGAGATCGAACAACAAAGACGCCAAAGTCTACGAGAGCAAGTACAAGTCCATCAATGCCTGAGGGAACAGCAAATCCCCGAAAGACGACCAGCTCCCCAAAGTCTTCAGGAACGCCGGCTCAGCGCAAAGTTCAATCAACAAGATTTCCAATGTCCGGCGCAACAAACAGCGGAAGCTACCTGCGCCAAAAAGCATGTGCAATTTGTAGCGGAAGTGGGATCTGGAATTAAACCTCTTCCTCCTACAACGATCAAAAATTCAACGCCAAAACGATGGCAATCTGAAATGGTTAGGGCTCTGACAACGGCCCCGTCTCGGTCTTATTCACCATTGCCAGCTGCAGACCCTGACGAAGACGACTTCACGAAGGAAACCTACACCGAAGAAACGTGTGGTAAAGAAGTACTCAAAACTACTACTGAGGTTAATCGTCAACGATCTGTTTCGCCCTTCCGGGAAGCTCTAACTACCGCATCAGACCGACCCTACACACCGTTAGGGTTCTATGATCAGCCAGGTCCGTATGAACCGGAGCCTACTTGTTGTCGATCGCAGACTCCGACGATCCAGGCCACTCCAGGGCCAGACGGATACTGTGCACCAGCTGAAATTCTGTATTCGGACGGCAATGTCCAAGAGACTGTTAAACGGGAGAGAAGCTTACCACCAAAATCAATCACTCCGCAACCGTTACCGACTCCACCACCAGAATTTTTCTTGAGGGATTCAACTCCGCCTCGATCTCGTTCGCAAACACCGAGCAATCGGTCGTTTATGACCGGCTTGAAGAAGCCTGGAGCGATTCCTGCTTATCAAAGAAATTTGGTCGCTGCTCAAAAGATCCCCGTCGAATCACAGACCTATGTGCCGAGCAGATCCCCTACTCCGTTACGTGCAAGATCCAAATCTCCTGCTCAAGGACCACCTGAACATCCGTCATCTTATATCAAGGCTCAGGCTCCGAAGATTAGAGATGATCCTCCTCCGAAGGTTCCGGGTAGCCATGGAAATAAGAAACCAGAGGAAGAAGGAGAGTCGTACACCTATCATGAAGAGAAAAGTACTCCTCGTGGACGGTTGATAACAGACGTTGAAGGGTCAATGCGTGTGGCTTATGCAGGCGACGAAGAGTCTTTTGTTGCGAGTGAAAAAGAGGTGATAGAAACGTTGAAGGAAATCAAAAAGAAGCCCGTCTGCGAGGTGAAAAAAACCTGCGTACCAATCGAGGTGGAGTGCCCAAGGAAATTACAACCGCAGCCTCAACAGCAATATGAATCTTGCCAAAAATCATCGTGCATGATTGGCAAACTGAATAAAACACAGCCCACGCTACCTTGTCCGATGGGAAAGAGCCAGTCTGATAAGTTCCCCAGAACCGGAGTCTGCGTTTTACCTCCTTGTCCCAAACCGATTTTGGGTAATCAGTCGCAATCCGTGAAGAAGACCACTTTCTGCGGATCCCAGTCAACAAACCAACGAACCGTTTCGCAATCTCAACGAAGCGCATTCTGCGGTACGAAGCCGAATAATTGTGTCATGCCAACTGCACCAGCTGAGCGTAGAAGTTTCTGCGTTTCTCCTGGGGTTGGAAGGGATTCGAAGGGTTGTGGTCAACCTTCAGGCTCGTGTGGAAGACGCTTAGGTTCTTCAGGTCCGGATGTAGGCGGTAGGGGTTTATCTGGCGTCTGCGTAACACCGTGTTGCGATGGTTCCGTTTGCGTTGCTCCGTGCCCAAAGCCGATACTGAAGACTACTCAATGCCCTTTCGCACGTTCACCGACCGCCGATTTGCCCTTTCCTCAAATTCCACTACCTTACGACGACGACAATGAACCCGTATGTCCACTAGTATCAAAAAGCCCTGTACCCGAACTGAACGATTTGGGGTTTCAACCGATTCATACGCCTCGCACTAACCTTGGAAGCCAGCTTACGCAGCTAGTCCATAAATCGCACAAGCAATTGGTCCAAGTTTACAAACCCCAAGCTCAGTGCTCGTCCATCAACCAGTGTCAGACCCAAAGCCAATGTTCCCTCTTAGCCCCGATTAGTAAGACCCAGAATTTAGTAGACCCACCGAATTTGTCATCCCACCCGGATTTAGGTACCGGCGTTGGAGGTCTCGGTGCTGGATCCAAGAGTGGTTCCGTAGCCGGTAACACTGCTCCAAAACGTGGACGTGGTATCTTGACGCAGCAGGGTGGACCTGGATCACGCGTGCCTCTTTGCGGGCACTGCAACTCTTACGTCAGGTACTGAAATCAACTGAACACTACAAGACAACTCCACTTTTCGTTCTAACTCGGCTGTGTTGCTGTTGCCGTCGTGCAAGATACATTAACGTCTGGCTATAAGGCATGAGACCATGTTTGTTCGTCTTATTTGTTCATCAGACTAATCCCAATTTCGACTGTTTCTTTCAGGGCTGCTGGAACAATTTTTGTTTTCTTTTTTCTTCTTATTGTTTTGCATGGTTTTCAGTTGGATTTGGACATGTAACCAGCGTCGTCGAACTTCGCCGTTTGTGTTCTGATGTCGTTTTTTTTTTTCCTCTCTCTCTCTCATTTTTTCTAGTGTATATAAAATTTGTGACAGTTTTGTATTTCGACTAACATTATAGTGCACGATGTCAACAGCTAAACGCGAGATTACTAACAACCTGATCAACGACAAGGCTTTCAAACCGGTGTGCCACAGTTGTAACAGTGAGATCACAAGGTAGGTAGCTTTTTGTTCTTAATATACCTGTACATACGATACAAAATGAACAACGATCTGCATGCTAGTGTTCTGTTTATACTTAAAACTGCCAGTGCAAGAAAAAGTAACTCACCCTTACGCATTCAAAAATAATGACATACTTGATGTCAAAAAATTTTTACTCATTTTCACGTGCCTGGTAAACTGAATTGTTCTACCTTTTACATCAGTGGGCTTCTCAACTCGCGTTTTATATAAGTCTGAAGGGAAAAATATAACTGCTAATCTTTTTATAGCTTTTTCACATCGATTAGAAACCCGCGGTGCGGGTTGGGGCTAAAAGGGAGTAAAAGAAGGATAAAGGGGATCAGAGGGAGATAGAATCAAGTTCTGAATTTGTGGCACACTCTTGTAAATAAAATGTATTCGTGGTGAATGATCACCAAGCTAAGAATAACGCAGAGAAAGCACAAGAAAGAAAGCATAAATCCTCTTATTTCATATGAAATTTTGAACACAGGGGTCCGTTCATCACGGCACTTGGTAACATCTGGTGCCCTGATCATTTTGTCTGCGTAAATGCCCAATGCCGTCGACCGCTTCAGGATATCGGCTTCGTCGAGGAAAAGGGACAGCTCTACTGCGAATACTGTTTCGAACAGTTCATCGCTCCACCCTGCAACAAGTGCAACAACAAAATCAAAGGGGTGAGTGTACTGACTGTTCACGACTGACAGAATTTCAAACAATTCTCCGCTGCCGATTGTTTAGCCTTAGTTCTATTTCGTTCAGCAGCTTTCAATTCGCGATGCCTTTTTTCCTTATTGTTAAACATTTTATCACTCTTGTGTATGCACGTGGAATCGCATAAATATTATTGGTTCGTTGTATATGGATAAACATTTTAACACTATTACAGGAATGCCTAAATGCTATTGGAAAACATTTCCATCCTGAGTGCTTCAACTGTTCCTACTGTGGAAAACTTTTTGGCAACAACCCGTTCTTCTTGGAGGATGGACTGCCATACTGTGAGGCTGGTCAGTATAGTCGATCAACCAAATCAAAATTAACAAAGCGATACTGCAAAAACCTGGCCTTCTAACGCGTTTACTCATTCATTTCAAATTCTTTCAGATTGGAACGAACTCTTCACAACGAAATGCTTCTCATGCGGATTTCCGGTCGAAGCCGGTGACAGATGGGTCGAAGCTTTGAGCAACAATTATCACAGCCAGTGCTTCAACTGCACGGTAATTTATCCACTTGCTCTATCTAAAATCATTAGATATTGACAATTTTTTTTTTTTTTTTTTTTGTTTATTCTGCAAGGTGACGTCACATATACCATGTATTTGTTTTTCAGATGTGCAAAAAGAATCTCGAAGGCCAGAGCTTCTACGCAAAGGGAGGTCGTCCTTTCTGCAAAAACCATGCGCGCTAATGCGAACAGGATCCTATCCTTTGTCACCAAAAAAAATAAAATAAATAAAAAATAAACAAACAAACAAAAAATTGAGAATAACGATAACAAGTATAATATTCTAACTTTGTTAAGCCGAAGAACGTCACAGAAGACAATTATGTATAATTAACCGCGCACTAATAATTATGTACTTTGATCTATGTCGATATAAATCGATAAGAATCATTATAATTATTAATCAATGATGGAAACACTCGAGATATGGGATAACCAGTAATTAAATAAAAATATATGAATAAAAAACCGAAAAGTATTTCCGTGCGTAAATATCATTAATAAATGTAATACAAAGACTCGCGAAAGTGGGTAGAAGTTTAAATACCATAAGCAATTCATAAGCATGAAAGCAATCAACTCAGCTGAGACATGCAAAGGTCATCTCGTCAATTAGAAATTAAACAAATTGCATATTTAATTGCACATTTCAATTGCCTTACGTAAAATGCAGTCACGAAGATGTTTGCGGATGTGATTACCAATTAAAAAAAAAGTAAGATAGAAAGAAATGAAAAACAAACTAGACAAATCCGTACTGCAATCAATTTTCGCGGTTTCAGACCTTCAGGTATATATATATAGGTATGCATGGAAAGTCTAAAAATGGGGGCAACCTTTTAAACGATGTAATTAATTTATTCAAACTACATTAGGTATATCGAACCAGACTTGCAAAATAGCAATGAATCGAGAAAGAATAAATTATGGAATAAGCTGAGGTATAGGCAGGGTAAAATCGACGAAGATATACGATTAGAGATGCAAGAATCTTTTCGAGCCATTCGAATACAACGACAAATTGCATCTGAGTTCGATCTTTCGCCTTTTTTCCCCGTTTTGCGCACGAAAAGGTATTTTCGCAGATTTTACTCTCCAGATGTTCAGCAAAAAATCGAGAAAATTTATATAGATATACGTATTGAAAAATTAACATATATGTATATGAATACGATATAATATTATACTATATAGTGAGTTTTCGCGTATTACATGTTATAGCTTTATTAAAAAAAAATATTAAAAAAAAAAAAATGAATAAAAAATATTAAAAAAAAAAGAACATTGATAATGAATCAAAACTGGTCCTAGCGGCGTTGGGTTGCGTTGATACCTGCACATGACCAAAAATATTAAACTATGCTATACGAACGCCGTGGAGGTAATGGTAAAATCTTATATTAATTAAGAAAAAATCACTTATGTAAGGGTAACAATAATCACATATATAAATATATACTTATTCAGTTATATGTGTATATTTATGTGTATGTGGATATGCTCAACCAGTCAAAGCAATATATATATATACATATAGTTGCCATATTAATATTAGGCCAGGTTACCGTTTTGTGCCATTTTCAAAGCTTGTGTCATAATAGTCATGAAATCACTGGCACATTTTACCGATAAATGAAAATATTTAAGATTTAAAACCGTACGTAATATCTAATTTAAGATTCTATGCTGTAATATCTATGTAATTGGAAAACAATTATGTATGTATAATCGGACCTTACAATCTTTTAATTCGTCACATATTGTGCGAAATATTAAAACTACCGATAACAGGATGCTCTTCCTCAAGAGCAAACATTGTTATTTGGTACGAAGAAACAAACCAAACGCCATTATCAGTTGATATTGTCGTGAAAAAAATACCCAACAATCAAAAACCGAACCGATATTGTTAAATTAAAAATTGTAAACCGATTATTGTTCAATACGAATCTTCGGAAGGTCCTATGTATTCCCTTACGTGTTGCTTACAATAAAATAAATAGTCGTATTTGATTCACTGCTCGTATTTTATCCATTTCTATCTTCGGGATTCAAAAGGTAAGCCGAATATCATTTATTTTGCAATCTGTATACGTATTTGTGCCAAATTTCAAAGCCTCCGTGTGCGAATATCTTCTGAATAAAAATTGCCTGCACCCGATCGAACCAATACGATGAAAATAAAATGAAATGAATAAAAATCGCGAATCTGACGTTTATAAACGCGTAAAATTATGAACCCTAATAATAATTACATCTTTATTGCCAACATTAATTGCCAAAGATAGCGGATCGGATTGGATATGATGTATAAATACGCTTGATATATACACATAGCCACAGTGTATAATTTACAACCAGTCGTTTCGCTATCAAAACTATTGCCAAAGACAAATTATCGATTAGTTATTACTATAACCTTGTCACACTTTTAAAGAATCCGCGGTGGTTTCCGGTGGAAAAAAAGCAAGAAAGAGAGAAAAAAAAAAGAAAATATCGTGATAAACTGTATAATACATTTGCATACCGTGATATGTATTTCACAACAGTGACTTTGTGTGTCAGGGTATAAAATCTCGTGACCTTAGAAACGCCCCGGCGCGGTGGTTTAAACCGCGTGTAATTATTTTTGCTAATTGCACGATACGCGAATACATCCCCCCATCGCGAAACACGTTTGCTGGAAAGGGCACGGTTACTTCTGGAACTGCTTTACAAAGCCAATTACTCTCTCTATTTCTCTCTCTCTCTCTCGCCTACATGTTACGCGGATTCCACTACTCTGAATAGTTTACCAAACCAGGCTGATACCTCGTCTATTATGCTCATCTGCAAGTCTGCAACTGCAAGGTAAGGTTTCCGTCTATTTGCTAAATTCTATAGATTTGACCGTCATACGCTTGTATCTCAAGCCTAATGAACTTGGAATTAGGAAATTTAGGGTGGCCGATCGTTTAAGTCTATTAAAAATACCGAGGTACTGATAACGAAAGGATATGAACTTTGGCAAAACCATAAATAAGGAGTAATTGCTTATCCTTATTTTTATTCGAGGGTTGTCTCCTATACTTAGCCCGGTCTATTTTTGGCACACGGAAGTCAAGATTTGCGGAAAGAAAAGGAGTAACGAATGGGGCTTTCTAATTCCTCTTTCCTTCTTATTCCGTCTTCCTTCCGCCTTTGCATCCTCATTCGCATCGTCCTTCGACACGACGGAAGTGAGTCTCGTCCGTCCTTATTTTTTACGGGGACATACGTGGGCCACGCGACACACGCGACCAAAAATAACGTCGCCCAGTCGTGGATGAAAGAGGAAAATAGGAAAATAGGAATGAAAAACCGAAACGGAAAAGAAGGCGGAAAAGTTTTCGCATTGCGTGTCCGCGACGCTGCTTCGAGTGACTATAGGTATACAGTAAATTACGTGTGTCCTCATGACGTATGTATGGAGAAATAGATGATTATGGAGTAATACTGGAATAGATAAAACGTCGTGTGCGCATCGGAATCCCTACAAAAAATTTCGGATGAATAAATACGGTTCTATCCAAATTGTATAAGGTTTTTGTATTCGTATTGCATCCGAATCTATCCGTATGTATCCGGTAGTCGTTGGAGGGGAGCAGTGGCGCTGAGTGTCACTTTAACACGTAATCTTATGTAAATGCAGGCCAGTTACGCCGACGGCAGCCGCTTTAACTAGTTTCACTCCATAAGCTTTAAGATGCAAAAACAGTCCAAAATGAAGGCAGCACCGAACTTTCATGAAGTGGAATCAGTTTCGATAGGTTTGGATAGGATACAGATACAAAAACCTTGTAAAATATAGGACCGTATTTATTCATCCGACATTTTTTATAGGCGAAGGGTATAGGTATGGGATTAAGAGTATGGCAAGGAATAGCGTGATCGGAGGAGATAAAAGGCTGGAAAAAAAGGAATCTTAAAATTCAATCGGTCAGTTATATATATTTGGTTAGGGATAGATCGTCGTTCATTGTCAGTCGAACGTGGCACCCGGCACGATTTGATATTGTGTCGAGAAAGCCGTTTCGTAATTTGCCTACCAAATGGTTCTAGAGTCAGGCCAAAGTCCGGATCCGATCTGGTTCGCCATCCAGTAGTAATACCATAGTAACTATACCAGAAGACAAGACGGGGTTTAGTATCGAGGAGATAAATCACGGAGAACGACCCATTAAGCAAAACAAATGCCTGCCTCCGCCCGTGTCACCCTACACCAAAAAGCTTTACCTCGCGATGGGGGCGGACGCGGAGAGGGATCATTTCCCAATGCTGTTGGCCGTCGTAGTTGTCGTCGTCGTCGTCGTCTGTTGATACCCCTAACGAAACTAAACGCCCGATATACACCCCCCCAGTATCTCCTATACAGATACGTAACCGCTTGTTGTTTAGCCTAAGTGCAGGGTTCACGGTACATCGTTAAGGAATCGAGTCTGAGGGCTGAGGGCTGAGGGTTGAGGTTTCAGGGTTCAGCTAGCTCGGGACAACGCGGGGCTCGAAACGAAAGCGCTCAGTCGATGGTTGACTCGCGACGACGCGAGCCATCTCCAGCGCTCTCGCGAGTCACTATATAGTTATTTCATCCCCTATAGTAGTTTTCTACGGTCGACTTCGACGACTACGTCACCGGCAGATTTCGGCCTCATTCGGGGCGAAAGCAGCTGACTTGACGATGACGTGACAACGAGAGGATCGTGCGTATGAATAGAAGCAAACTTTCACTCTCTCTGTCTTTTTTTTTTTGCTATCGAGATCATTCATATAAGTGAGAATTTGAATCCTTCACATCGCTCATATCGTCACCCTCCGTACTATAGTCACACTTCTGTAAAATCACGTGGTAGTCACACTGGGTCAAATTGACTCGATTGATTTTCAATTGGCCACCGTACAAAAAGTATCCGCCCAATTGTTTTAAAAAAATTATGGAACATACTTTGAACATTTTAGAATATCTACCAGAAGTCAATTTGACAAAAATTAAATATCAATGTGTCGAAAAAAATTCGCGAATATGTTAATGTGTAAAAATGCAATTTTTCAGTGAAATATTCATAACGTTTTCATTTTTTAATTTGTTCTAACAAAATTTTGGAGTAATACTCACAAGATACGGTATTTTAATTAGATGAATAGTTCAATAGTGGAAGTTCTAGAGTGTCTATTTTGAGGTTGAAACAAAACCCATTACGCATTGTACACAGAAGGCAGAACCCAATCTGAAGCATACAAATATTCAGCCCAAAAGTTGGAAGGTGGGTCAATTTGACCCACAGTGACTACGGAGGATTAAGGGAGATACAGAGCTTTACATCTTACTACCGTGTAGATCGCGCACGTGTACATTTATAAATATTTTTGCACCACAGAGAAATCCAGAAACCGTATTTCTGTATGTTCTTCCTAGGGAGTAGTTTCATCGGTTATTTTCATATCAAATCAAACTATCGTGGGGAATAATATTCTCCAAACCTCCGTCACGCGAAAGATAAACAATCTATCTGGTGAATATTACTATACCGATTGAAACGCGTTGCCCGAAACTACAACATAACCCATTATTTTGCATAACTTCAGAGAGGATATCGAAGAAACTTACCACACATGCATCATTTCTGGAAAAAGTTAACTTTTTCGCCAAAGAATTTACCTTGGAATATTCCATAGAAGTGCCACTTAATAAACAGTGGTAATAAATCAAAATCGCCCGTCTGTATAGGCCGCAAAAAAAGTTAGGGGCATTTCCGGTTTTTCATCCCCTGTTAGAATTAAATCAGTGTTCACATAATTATTCCATTATCAGGTCAAATTTTGTCACGGCAGGTGTCCACGTGTTGCGTGACAGACACGGTTGTGATAATTTCTCAATTATGTTTCGTTTGGATGAGTATAATAGACAAAATAGATACCTATAATAAAATAGGCGACATATAGTATGATCAGACATGTACCCGTGAAAAAATTTTCTCCAGAAAATCATTCTACATCAAAAAACATAGAAAACAAAAGACATTTTCATTAGTTTCATGAATTCCGACTTAGATCCCAAAGCCCAAGGAGTTTTGACATTTGCGAGAGCGGAAAAGTCAATGTGTTGAAATTTGGAACAAATTAGCTCCTAATAAAATGGTCATGTGATTTCTAGTTGTTCAGCTGTTTTTCTGTATAGCTATTTTAAAATTGGAGATAAATAGATGGATAGATAGGAGGGAAAGATCGTTTGAAATATTGAGCAGTATGATTCGAGCCCTTCGATGTGTATTTTTCAAACTAGAGCAGATACACAATAATATATGTATTGATTTACCATACGTCTAACCACGCATTGCATTATGCTCGTACAGGCATATCAATCTGTGATATTTTACCGGAAAGTGGCTGTCGCCCTATAGCGTGGGATGGCAGTAAACTACCTGGAAGGACCATTCGTGTTCAGGCTGAATGAAAACGGCGCGGGACCTCATCTATTAGTTCAAGTAATGTATACCGGGTGATTCACGAACCTTCAGAATACAATAAGGTTTATTCAATGAAGATTTCTTGCGATCTCCTAAATGACCGAAATTTTCAACATGCGAAACAAAAATTTTACTCAATTTTTACCAAAATTCTGTACTTGACCCACAAGTAACTATCGATTCTCATATTTCTAACAAAAAAATGGTTTTTAATACATAAGCTCTCTGACCTGTTTTTTAGCCAGGCAAAGCGTTGATGTAAATGTAAATTGCAGCTAGAATAATTTTTGGTAGAAATTTTCGAGGATTTTTCTAATCACGCGGTATATTCCGTATCACATGTCACAGTGCGCTTTTTATCAGACGAATTTGTTCGGCACGGTTGCAAAGTTAGCCACCCTTGAACTAAATAGTTTTCAAGGTAGGAGACTGGCAGTGATATACATATATATATAGAGGACCGTCGCGGATGTACAACTTACTGTTACTATCATCCTGTCTGCCATGTAATATCGCACACGATAGATATGTATAGGATAGCATTGCAGCATAATTTGCTTTAATAGTTGTTGAAGTTGAAGTTTCGTAAAAATCGATTACTCGGTAGGTGATAAATTTCATCGCGAGTTCAGAATATTCTGAATTTACAATGTCTCCCCCAGCCTGCGGTCGTAATTTATATTTTGATCGCATCCTTCGGCGTTGGGAATTGTAAACGACTCAAGCTGGGCGTCGTCGGCAAGGACATGCTATAACCCCCGTCTCGTTGCATCGAAATAGTTTTATATTCGACTGTCACGATTTCGTCAATTCGCAATTAAACTTCGATATTATATCATCTCAGAACTCGGCAGCCATTGCGTATAACCACCGCTTTCGAGTCACGAAGCTCGTATTAGCAAAATACAATAAAAAAGAATCCTTTCGATCAAAGACCTACTGTGAGACCAGAAATCCCGTATTTCTCAAAAGCTCACATGACATGAGCTTCTAAAGATTTCCTAGTTATAACACAGAATGCTTTACTTTTCAATGCCCCTATGATGAACGTTACATGAAAGCTCATATATCTTTGAATTTATGAGGAAATTTTTAAGCTCGTTGGTATCGTATATGTGGAATATCGGAGCCCTTCATGTCCCGATTCTAAAACGCTTGGAAACTGCATTGAATTGATTCCAAGCACGCACATTCGTCCTTATATGTACATGAATATTAACAACTTCCGGTAGGTATGCACAGAGCGTGGTTGGCGCGAGTACACAGGGGATAACACGGGGCTAAAGGATCGCTGGAATCTCTGGTGGCGTTCCGGAGGATTCCCCATTAACCATTACAAAACGTTGCTTCCTTGGCAGGTGAGCTACTTGTTGTACATTCGAATCACCACTCAAAACCTGAAAACCTTTCTTTTCACCCTTCTTAACGTCCCTTTTTTGGTCCTAGTTCACCAATCACATACCAAAAGGAAGCTCGATATGTCGGAAGGATAATTTGGTCAGACATTTGAAGTGCATGAAGAAGATTTACGGATCGATATATGATTTCAGGTAATTATCGTATGATTTAGATCTGGTGGTGTCTTCACGGTTTCATTTGTACTAGTTTCGCCAGAACTTGATTCTACATTCAAGCGGGCAATTCATATTGAAAAAGTGTCATTTTAGTCCCCTCGGATACAATCTTCCCTTGGAATACACGAAACTAGCAGCAGATTGTAGTCGTTACGAAAAGGACGACAGAGTATGGATTTGCAAACCGGTTGGACAGAGTCAGGGCCGAGGAATATTTCTATTCCGAGTGAGTTTACATTTTTACTCAAAGCATAGATTTTCCCATCACATATTCTATTTTGCAAACTAAAATAAAAACCGCACGTTTTCTCGATTATTTCTACAGAAACTCAGCGATCTCACGTACGACAACATGTCTGTCGTCCAGAGATACATAAAGAATCCGCTTCTTATCGGAGGGTACAAATTCGACCTTCGGTTATACGTCTGCGTGCCGTCCTACAAACCCCTGACTATTTATCTCTACAAAGATGGCTTGGCCCGATTTGCAACGGAAAAATTCTCGCTGGATAACTTGGACAATCCTTTTCGACACTTGACGAACTGTTCCTTGAACAAACTCGGCCCAGGATACTCGGAGAAAAAGGAACGTGTTGGAGCAGGTAAAATTCAACCCAGAAAGGAAACTAGTCCGGAAAATGAATTGGTCCCAATTTTCAGGCTGTAAATGGACTCTCAGACAATTGAGACGATACTTGGAGCAGTCTGGATATTCCGATTGGTTTCTATGGCAGAGAATTGCATGTCTTGTCAGTCTGACGATACTCAGCCAAGCGGCTGGGATTCCCCGATCTTCCAACTGCTTTGAATTTTTTGGATTCGACGTCTTGATCGACGAGAACTTAAAGCCCTGGCTTCTGGAGGTCTGTGTTATTTTTTATCAACATAAAATCAATATCTCTTCCATTGACAAAATACGACTTCAGACATAAACGGGAAGTTCTCGAGATTATATATCCTGAAATCTATAAGGTGAACGTCAGTCCAGCACTAGGAAATGACTGTGAGGTTGACTCGGAAGTAAAGAAACCACTACTACACGACATGTTCGATCTGCTAGGCCTTCCAGTCTGCAACACTGGCTTGTCTCTATTCACGATTTGGGCCACAGCTGAAGACACTGAGGACGAAAGATCTTCACGCTGCTATCCAAGCAAAGAGTCAAAAAGACGATGCAAGATGGGCAGGGAATCAATCGCCCTGATCAATGTTTGTCCCGAATCTCAAACTATGGTAAGTACTGTAAAATGTCTTCATTCTATGGAAACGAGACACTTTCTTTCAAAACGACAATCATTACAAATGCAGTCGGGAATTACATCCATCTTACTTAATACTCGGGTAAAATAACATTTAAGATTCCTTTTTGGTCAGTTTTTGTGATGTCAGGGAGTTCGGGAGTCACCGAAATAGGGAAAATAAGCCATTACGTTAAATATTTTGCGATTACATGCTGCACAATAATTATCTATACGAAAGCGGAAACAGTTTCGACAGGTGACTCCGGAAGCTTGCGGAGACATTTGGTCCCGCTACAATCCCTTGTCCGTCGACAGGGTATCGCGGCGTGGATTCAAGGGTAACAACACTACGCCACCACCCTTCGTATGGGATAATGGAAAGGACTGGCGAAGTCCAGTGACGCGAGAAGGTGGATGGATCCGAACCTATCCGTTAACCCATCTGAAACCAACGGAAACAACGGAGTTCATGCAGTCATCGGCGATCCCATTGCCAAGTGATACTCCTCGAATTGCTGAGAAAGAAATCAAAAGTACGGTGTTGTGCATTTACAAGTGAGTTTTAAAGTTGATACGTTGTTATGAGTGAGGGAAAGTTGTTCATACTTCCCTTCAGTATTGTATGTGCGATTGGGAACTTTAATGTGAATGGCTTGTCAATGTTGGTAATTTTTTTTAGGTACCTGAAAGCCGCCAAAGATGTTCACAGAAAGCTTGGTCACTTGGGTGACGACCCTTGCAACCAGTTTCTGCAAAGCTCTCTTGGTCTGAATACAGAAGTATGGCTACCAGAGAAGTGAATGAGCAAAATAACGTTGTAAATAATAATGTCCTGTTTCTCTTTGGTTTTATATTATTTTCATATTATATATATTATACGTACGATATTATCTCATGAAGTGTTCTCTGCATTCTATACGTATACACAATATATGTATACATAGACGAGTTTCGATCTGCTGATACAACTATTCACCCGATTCTTAATGAAATGGCACAATGATATTGCCAATAAAAATAACCGTGGTAAAATACGTGCATTTTCTTATCTCCCATACTTCCATTTTTGGATTTTCTGTTTAACAATTTATACAAAACTACGGATTCTCGTTATGGAGAATAGAAAAAGCGTAATTCTCCGTTCGTTCTATCGAGTCGGAATCGATTATCAGCCCGAAAATGCGTTGATAGCACTCAAAAGGTGATTTTTTTTATGTCATCTTCGAAAAACTAAACTCGAGTCTCTAACCCTGTGAAATCAGAAAATTGATGTTTTCTCGCTCGGAATACGTGAAATTATCAATGAGTCATTTGATTGCGTTGATCAGTAAGTTTCTTTTTGTTTAAAAACAAGTAAACCCGATATTTTCCTAGAATATGTAGTCTGACAAATGTCAAATTGGCTGACTAATCATCATGTAAATAAATAGTTGTAAGCTGTGATCTACTGTGAGTTCGTGCATTTGTTATTCGACTAGTATTGTTATCGAATAATTAGTAAAAGCTGTTAGCACAAAGTGCAAACACTTAACGAAAAACTAGTGCAATCTCCTATTTTTGATAAAAAAGGAAAGTCATTGGTGAATCTTCAGGAAAAAAAACTCCACGCATTCTTACTCCAAAATGCGTCTATTCGACGATAGAGCGGCACAAGATGCTGAAAACGATTGGGAATTAGATCCAAGAAAGACAGATTCTCGTTCGTTAGATATGGACGACGAAACTGACTCAGAGGTCGATTACCCTGTTCGAGTATCGGTCGATTCAACTTTGGAATGTTTCGTTTTTCTTAGCTTTATGAAAGCTTGGGAACTATCTCTGGTTTTACTCACTATTGTTGTCTATACGATTACCACGTATGAAGTATTCTTCGAAGAGAATAAGGTAAGCCGAATATATAGCTAGATATTCTAATTATCTCATACGGACTTCATCTCGACCCGAAGTTATAGAAACTGTTCATATATTTCTGACCCTAGATAAGACAAGGAAAAATCTCATCTGCGGTAAAATTAGTACTTGATATATTGTACATAATCGACATATGTTCGTCGATATCACATTGGCGATTGGAAGACATCAGGCACACAAGGGAGCTGAAAGCGAGATCAATATTTTTGATATTTCTTGACATCTTTGGCATTGCCGTAGGAATGCCAATGCGATATTTTTTAGGTATTGGAAAAAAACACACGTATTTGAGCAATTTGACTGAACTTTATTGAATGGGTAGCAAAATGATTGGGATCAAAGAACTTCTGACTGTAACGAATCTTGTCTTCTTTCATGAGATTATTCGCAAGACGATGTGCCGATATACTACAGTGTCATTGCTCTAACAGTGCCGACAATGCGGATGTACAAACCTTTTATTTTTTTCAAACGGCTTACCGATATGGTGGGAAATGTTGCTATCACTGTCACCTTCGCAACGTATCTTATGATATTTCTAGTGACATTACACACCTTCACATGCTTTTGGTAAGCGATGTCTTCCATTGTATGAGATCAGAGGGGTCTCCATTTCCTCGAATGGCTGTATCTAATGCATGTGTAATTCGAAAATGACGGTTCCCATACATGACGATATGTTTCGAGGTATCTTCTATCAAAATGTCATACGTGCGGTGAACGCTGGGTCATCATGGTATCAAGTAGCAAAACACTAGCTGTCACGGACCCTTGGGAATGGTACCTTGTCTCTTTGTACTTCGTAACATGTGCCATGAGCAGCACTGGATTTGGGGATATAACGGCCCGTAATAACGTTGAACAAATGCTTGCCTTGTTAATGATGGTTACTGGATTCGCAATACTTGTTGCTGCCTTCATCGGTAGTTTAACCACCGGAATACTAGAGGTGCTCAAGAGAAATACAGAATTCCGAAATAAATTGCGACTCATTACTGAAACTCTGGTAATTCGCAACTTGACCGAATTTTTCAAGTATGCATAAAAATAAAAAAAGTATGTCTATAGTATCAACCCAACTAACCACGGAAAGAAATACAGTTAAGAAACTACAGGATAAAAAATGCATCTGCTTTTCAAAATGAATCCACGTTTCTAGAAATTAGTAGATCAGATCTCTGCTTAGGTGGAAGCTAAAGTATCAAAGGAAATGAGAGAAGGGGTTGTCGAGTTTCACAAATCCTTCTGGAAGCACAAGAAAGCACTTAGTTCTTCAGAAATGTTTGTGGACCTGCCGTTAGCACTGAAGAAGGAAGTTTACTTGGACCGCTATTACTTGGCCTTTGTAAAAGTAATTTTCAAAACTCAAGGATTTTTACTTTGATTATACAACCGAGAGCTATCATTGCCAAAATTCCTCCGAATGATAAAAGACCAAAGTATCTAACCTACTGCACATTTTAATCAAACAGTCCATAATGCTACGCGGTCTACCTACATCGTACTTACGAGATTTGTCGATGAGAACGCGTACGGAATACTACAACTGCGGTGATATCATATACACGAAAGAAACCCCGATTGATCGTATGATTTATGTTGTACGAGGAAATATCAGCGTAAGTAAATATCCACAATAAACTGATTACGTATCATTCATTAGCTGGAAAAACTCATAAACCCTTATGTAATTTTATGTGGAATACATCATGTATGTGTATGTGTTGAGGACGTATATCGACATATATCTATGGGGATAATAATCCAATCTAATTCAATGAATCGTGGTGAATTATTATTGATAGACAAATAATTCATTGCTTATACTAGCTCAGAGTCATGTGAAAGCTCAATGATATCTATTCAACGTATTATTTGAATAGATTTTATCGCCGGATGACAACGAGAGTTCAATATTGACTTTGACAGCTGGTACAGTACTAGGTGACGCAGCATTATTGCTAAATATTCAAAGCAAAAGTCAAGTCATTGCCGCAACGTCTTGTGAACTTCAAGTCGTCTATAAAAACGCATTATTCGCACACAACAATGTCTTTCATGATACTTACATGGAAATGAATCGAAGGTTGGTACATTAGCCCATGCCCCTGACGTTTATTGTGTTCCATCACGACCATCGGTAAATGAAAACGGGATGAATCGATTAGCTCGTTGATTTTGTAAAGTGAATGAAATTTCACATGACTTATCTCAAAAGATGATGAACGTCATCAGCTAAAGCTATACAGCATTGTATTTCTGTATTTAGCCACAGTAGGCTCTTGTGTGACTTCTTCAATTCGAATATCTGAAATTAAATTCTCTTCATAGGTTGTCCGATCGCCTAAGCTATACTAAAGCATGTATAACGCCGATCAGGGAACAGGAACGCGAGATAAATAGAACATTACACGATGCAACTTACACCACGTATTCTCCAAGAAGACCGTTGAAAATTCTGAAAAATCGACTTCGTAAGCAGCAAAAAAATGCATCAACTATTCATCAGATAAAGACGTATCCTTTTCGGCTAGAATTCAATCCACTGGATTCTGGTACGTACGTCTGAACCAAAAATGAACACAAAACTGATATCGTTAGTTTACTAAATCATATCAATCACAACTATGTCACATAATTTTACTCTTACAGATGAAATGTACATAATGGCAACCGAAGCAGCCGTTGCTCGGTTTGACATTTGTATAAAATCCTCATGGCCATGGATCTTGACACCTAACACGTTGTTTTTAACAACCTGGCAATATCTGATGGTGTTTGTTGTGCTGGTAGCTGCAATAATGTATCCATATTTCGCGTGCTTTAAACGTTATATGGCTGATGAAATGTTGACGGTTAGAGCCATCGTGGACATCCTTTATCTATTGGACATTTACATTCAACTATCTACCGCCATAGACCTCACTCATGACGTTCTTATAGAAGTGGGTATATCAAGGAGACCGTTAAATGTAGAATTGTCTCAAAGTATCGGAATTTGCGTTTAGGCGGCTACTAAGAATTTTAATAGAATAATTTATAGTCTGATTGTCAGGCGATTTTTCATTAAATTCAAAAGAATTCCTGTGCTTTAGATAACGAAGATTACTGCCATGAAGGTGAAGCACTTCCGATTTCTGCTTGACATATTATCAATTTTTCCGGCTAAAGAGGTAGCTTATTACATGAGCTTCTATGACGATGAACGGGTTGGAACTATTTTTCTATTGAACCGTGTGTTAAAAGTGCATATCGTATTCGAAGCTGTTAATAACTTGGAGCAAAGTCTGAATGTCGACATAAAGATAGTCAGGATGACAAAATACTTGTTATGTCTAGTATTTGGGTCATATTGGATCGGGGCAATTATTTATATGCAATCATGTTTCTACGAAGTATGCGAAAAAGGCAGTTGGTATGAACAGATACTGTCAAAAGATTCCGAAACCGATTTGGAAAGCACGGCTGTTTTCCTCCTGAGCTTCTATTATGCGATGCAGGTTCTTTCGCAAACTGGCTATGGAGACATAGCTGTGGGTACTATGCACGAGATAATTACCATGTTCTTCTTTCTGGTACGTTGAATTGACCCCACCTTCAATCTCAGTTCTTAATTACACTGTCCATGAACGTGACTTAGATACATAAGTGGCATCGGGCCACCACACGAATGTGACATTTCAGTAATAGATCCATTACGTGTTTCAACGTATGACACATTTTCAGGTCATCGGAGCTTTGCTGTTCAATTCATTGGTGTCCGATTGTTCAGCGACATTGGTGCTTTCTACACTTGACAAAGTTGCATACAAAGAGATTGTATTCGTGATGAAAAAGTTCATGGAAGAAAATGATATACCGAAGGTTATCCAAGATCGGATATACGTGTATTTGGATCTTCAATGGCAAACCGATCAAGGATACAAAATAATGTGTGCTCTTCCTCTGTTTGCCGATCTATCACCGCACATGAAGAGCAGACTGCAAGTTGCCATGTACAGTGATATGCTAAAATCAGTTCCAATATTGCAAGAACTGAACGATGGGATCATGGCGGAACTTGCAAACTACGTTGAGATCTACGTTCTACCGCCAGGTAGTCTTTCTTCTTTATTTATTGCTCGTATTGTGTCCAATTGCAATTCAACTAACATGACAAAACCCAGGAGAGATGGTATCGTATGCTGGCGAGATGTACCGAGGCTTTTACATAATACAAGAAGGGTTTTGCGAAGCTATATCAGAGTTGACTGATCGAGATAGGAAGACGTTGGGGCCCAAAGAATTCTTTGGAATAATGGAAATGCTGTTGGGTAAACCTTCGATGCAGGACGTAAGGACTGTGACTCACGTCAAGTTGATTAGGATATCACACGTCAATTTGCAAAAGGTGTTTTCAAGCGATAGAGAAAACTACGAACATCTTATTGGTAAGTGTACATTAAACTCTTGCTAAAAAACAGAATCTATTATTGATCGAGATTCCTACATCTCTACTTGATTCGTCCTCCAGCATTGATCCAAGATGTGAGAAACTCGCACTTGATCAGAAAATTGAACTACAGTCGATCTGCCATTGAGTCTCAAAATTTTACCGACGAAGGTAGTATAAGTTGGATCAAATTCATAAAGCGACGAAAACATGTCGTCAATATAGATTACGTGCTACCCTTTGAAAATTTGAAAGTTTTTCAATTTGTTAAATATATACTCATGCCGAGGACCATCATGCCGAGTGGACCCTTCATTCGATTTTGGGAGGTGAGATTCAATTCTACTCTGACTATTAGGTATGCATTTGGTACTGCGGAAAACGCTGTTTATTGAATTGATTATTCATTATCATATCATATTACAGAAATTTCGGGTCTCATGTGCTTTACTCAGCGGATTTATTTTCCCATCCCTGACATACGTTTCCATACAATTCCGCGGTGTTTTCTGGATAGCTCTCGTACTAGACATACTGGCTTTCCTTGACATATATATTCGCATGCACGTTTGTTACTACGACAAACAAGGGATATTAATTAGCCATCCTCTGTCAACGGCAAAGCACTACCTGGCCCACGGTTTTGCCGTTGATTTACTCGGTGCCCTACCGCTTTATAGGATACAACAGCAATCGATAGTAAATCCCGCAGGTGAACGGCAGATTAGCTTTCTTTCCAAAGAAATAAGCCACATCAACAAAGTGATACAGCTGTACAGGTATAATGCTGAACATCATAACCCAATGAAATTTTTTCAACATATTTTATTCTTTCGATAGACTTCCGTCGTCGTTGCTGCTGTACGAAACGAACTTGTCTCACTCCTTGTTCGTGCTAAATTTTTTTAAATTCCTTCCGGTTGCGTTCATTTTCATCAACGTCTTAGCCACGTTAGCAATATCGTTTACCTGCACCTTTTGGGAACGTCCAGACGGTACAGTTTATGTAGAATACAGCAAAGAGTCTTGGCTCGGTCACAGCGACGACCTGTTCTATTTTTCAATGCAAAACTCGATCCATCTTTACATTACTGCGATATATTGGGTGGCATCTACGTCTTATTGTATTGGATTTGGAGACATAACCGCGCATGTAAGATATGGTCGTTTTGTTACACGTAAAACCAGCAAATGAACTTGAACTACCAACTCAAGTTCCATAAATTTTGGTTTAGTTGAATCAAGAAATGGTGTACGCAACGATGGTCATAATCGGCGGTTACTTGATGTTCACATACATAATCGTAGTAGTGTCCAGCGCGAAGGCGAACATGAACAGAAATTTAATGTTATACCAAGAGCGCATGTCGCACTTGGTTTCATTCATGAAATTGGAACGTATACCAAATATCATACAAGACAAGGCTATAAAGCACTTCGAGCACATATGGTGGCGGACACATGGCATTGAGACCCATGCCATATTCCATAAATTTCATCTCGCACTGCGACAAGATGTGATGCTCCAATTGTACGAACAGACCATTTCTGTGGTCCCTGTTTTCCACGGTGTTGTGAAGGGTTTCAAACGACAACTCGCCACTAGTTTAAAAATCCAACATTATCTGAAGGGCAATAAGATCGTTAGAAAAAATAACATAGTTTCTCACATTTACATCGTACATCGCGGAGAAGTGGACGTAATTGGTGCCGATGGCACGATATTTTGCAGATTGAAGAGAGGTAGTATTTTTGGAAATATCGACAACAGTCCGGCAACTAGGTGAGGGACTCGATTTTCATTAGAACAACAACCCTGAAATGATCACAGACATGTAATGAGTTACGAAAATTGATAACGAATGAATGCGATTTTTGCAACAGATACATGATGACCATAGAGGCTGCCAAGCACGTCGATACCCTCGTAATTTCAACGACGACCTTTTACGAATTAGCCAAGGGTTACCCATCAGTAAAAAAACAGATGAAGATATGTGTCCTACAAAACATGGGCTATGTTCCTCGGTTCGCTGAGAAAGAAAAGCTCAAAACTAGAAGAAAAGAGTCTTATAAAAAAGCTTGGTTCCCAATCAAGTACCAGAGAATCTCACTGTTGAGAGTGCCGATTGCTTATCTGACCAGCCTCCTGGTTTTTTATCAATTTTCATTCACGTATCATTTTGTATCTTGGCTTATTTTTTTCGGACTTGCTCTGGACGTGGCGACGTTAGTCATTCTATTTCTTTCCTATAACACCGAGTACTACGACGACAGCGGCGATATTGTCGACGACATAGTTTCAATACGCTCGCGAAAACTTCACGAGTTGCAATTTTACTTAGACGGATTAAGCATACTGCCAATTGAAACGTTATGTCTTTTCACGACTAGCCACAGAAGTTTTTGGTACAATTTTCTTCGCTTTAATCGGCTGCTGCGCGCTAGACACCTCTACCTTTTCTTCACCAAAAAATTTGAAAAACTTAACGTAAATATGCTAGCCACAAAACTGACCAGCATGGTGAGCAGCTTTACGTTACTTCTACACGTATTGGCATGTGTTTGGTATTTGATAGGGTGTCCGACAAAATGTTCACCGGACTCTTGGATAACAAAAACAAATTGTCAATATCCCTACATCTGTTCCATCTACTTCATTGTTTCTCTGGTAACAACAACAGGATTCGGAGACATACGACCAGCAACAGTCAATGAGTTACTATTTTGCTCGATTACATCAGTCGCCATGGTTCCACTAATCGCCATGTTTATGGGGGACGTTTCAAACGTTGTTCAAAATTATTCCTATACTTTGACTAAATATGATACCGGAATGGCAATCATGAAAGACTATTTGAAGGATGGTCAAATATCATATCCTCTCGTCGAGAAAGCACTGGGATATGCTAAAAATTTATGGCTACGTGAAAGGGGTTGCAGTCAGCCAGCATTATTGGCTGAAGCCCCCTCAGCAATCAGTGAAGAAATAATGGTGGCTGCGTATGGCAGACATCTATTCGAGGCAAGTTTAAATTTTCACGAAGACTCGATTTTCGCGTAAATTTCTCAATCGCGGCGGTAATTGGTAATTTCAGAATAACATATTGCGAGGATGTCACGAGGACCTGTTACGACAGATTTGTGGAAAGATGAGAAGACAACTTTTTTTCCCAACATATTTTCTGGTTCAAGAAGGTGATTGCAACTCGACAATGTACTTCATTCACCGTGGTACTGTGGAAGTGTTAGCCTCCTTAGGGCCAAGAATGTATACAGTCTGTGCGACTCTTCAAGCAAAGGAATACTTTGGCTTGCATCAAGGATTCATCCCAGATGTAAGGATATGACTAAAAGATGGAAAAAAAACTTTCAAAACTATTTTCGTGCTAGAAGTGAATAATGAATTTGCCAATTGAGCTTTTCTTAGTCAATATTGCGTGTCGTTCCACCAACAACATGCGATATTGAATAATAAAAACAATTTCGATGAATGATCAATTATTACAGATAAGTCACACTCACACGTATCGAGCAGCCACCATTGTCGAGGTTCTTACGCTACAATACGAGGATTGGAAAGATATGCTTATTTATTTCCCAGCAGCATACCGACAAATCTATACAAAATTAAAGACAATCATACATTATGACAATATATCGGAGAAAATCTAACATATCATCGAACAAACTACAGTTTAAAATACGAAAATTGTATGGCTCACAATCGGTTAGTATGAACATTGATTCAGGTGTTTCCTCTCGAAGTAGACATATAGTTTGTTAATATAACAAATCATCCTTTAGAGTGTATCAACAATTCACAATAATACACTGTATAGTGCATATTTACCTACGTAAGTAAACGATTCACGACCAACCTTTTATAAAATGATTCTGTTCGAACATTCTAATCACCTGAAATATGATTAGGATGATAGTAATGGTTGATATGTTCTTATTATATGACTACAGTAATTGTCGCAGAGCTGAAATAGTTCCGCATAAAATATTAAAATGCAAATGTTCGAGTACATATTCTGTTTATTAGGTTTACAATTATTAAAATAGGATTCTTGTGTGGTTAAAAGTATAATAATATTATCTTATGCACCACTGACTTTTGAAGTGTAAAAAAAAATGTATTATTTATTTTACATACAGTTAATTAAGATTCCTAATTATTTAGAATTGTTGTTTTTTTTTCGTTTTTTTTTTTTATCATTTACAATGTCTTTAATTTATTTTTACTTTATTTTATTTTATTTTATTGTTGTTACTTACTTATCATTTATATAAATCTTTGCCAAAAGATTTTCTGGTTTATATAAAAAAAAAAAAGAATCAAATAAAAACTCTTCTACGTATATCTTCTTTGTGTATAGTACGCAAGGCAATTGAATAAATATTATATGTATGTGTTTAGATACGTATTTGCCAATCAACGATGCGAAACTGTCCAAAATATCAAATAACTGATTAAAACTACGTATTTATTACATACCACTCAGTTCTAAAACGAAAATATCACGCAATAATATCGCCCTATAAAATCCTACTTTGAACTGATTCATCCATTTTACTTTCCGAGCAATTTACATGTACACGTGCTTCTTACTTTCTCTTAGCAGAGAATAATAATCTTTGGAATGTTCGTCGTTTTTCATTCATGTATCTCAATATGTATACACGAGCTCTATTAAAATACCGATAGCAACTTAGATCGTCATATATTACGCGAATATTTCACAGCGCGTAGAATCAATTTTTGCATTAAAAAAAAATCAAAGCATCTATTTAATTATTGATGAGAATAGTTCTGTTCGTTGGTATCATTTCTGATCAGATCAATTATGCAGACGCACTAAAATACACGCTCTACTCATCCGATACTGAACGAACACAACATTCGATTCGAGTATAAATTACGATTTTTTAAACTCTGATGAAGTTATGTTATGTGACAAGGTTTTGTCTCAAAAAATAAAACGAATGATAGAGAAGTGGTGATAAAACGATATCCAATCCGCAGTCAATACGCAATGAAACATGTTATCCAACGAAGTAAATCAAATCGAGAAATGAAGTTCTTCTAAGATGTAAAATAAAAATAAATTGAAGAAATCCTAAACCTTAGAAATATCTAATTGACCGTTCTGTTCTAGTTCACAATAGGATCAAGGCTTTTCAGTAGCCACAAAATAATACAAAAACAAATGCAAGCGTCAGATAAATGACGATGAAGCTTGACAGTATAAAATACTTCTACAAAACAAAAAAAATAATCTAGTTCCTACTGAAACGATATCATGAATTTTATTTCATCCAAATAAGTATGGTAAAGATTCAATAATAATAAACTTCTACAATATGATAGTTACTGAATGAGGGAGTGTTTTTTTTTTTTCTGTTACATTTATAGCAGTTAAAAAGTGCACGTCTGGAATAAAAAGTCAAATCGAAAACATAGATGACCTGAAATATCACATAATATGAATAGTTTTGTAATTCCATATTTAATTAATCCTATGGTTTCAATTCTGCATTTTGCTCAATTTGCCAACCTAGATTATTGGCTCTTTTTGATCTTTTGAATCCGCACCCTGCATTATATTGTAACGAAATAACAAATTATGTATTTGCTGAAGAAAAATCTGATCTTTCATATCGTACTACATATTTTTTATCGTAATTAACAATAGACTTATTTCGTTTGGTCGTTGGCAAGCTAATAATATGTTACATAATATAATATACTGAGCCATGGAAAAAAATAATTACACTTAGATAAATGTATCATACTAAACTTAGATATATTTTTATACACAATATTCAATATAATAATATCTTTGGTCTTAAAATATGTACGCGTTAAGGTTTATACCTAAAAATAGGTAATAGTAGTAATAATAATAATAATAATAATATTATGTTAATCTAAGCCCGCTAGCAGTAGAATTCTACATTCGGTGGTTCTTTATTATTTGGTTCACTTAACTCACTAGACGTACGAATTCTTTTTATCGTTCATATGTATTTATTTTATTTATTTTTTCCTCGCAGGTATTAATTAAACTCTTAGAGTTCAAGCGGTCAAAAAATGACCAAAGTCTATACCTACCTATCCAGGCCTATGAATATACATTTTTAGTTAGTTATCAGGTTTTTTTTTTTCTTTTTTTTCTTTTTTAAATCAAATAAATTTTTATATCGCGATATTAGTATTAATATTAAATATCGATGAAGATATAATCAGAATTTTGGGGGTAAAAGTTAAACCGTCACTTAATTGTTCATAAAAATTCACTCTTTCTTATGGTATTTTCGTATCGAATTTCTCGTATAACGCGAATATCTTTGGAAGCCAAATTTATGTAGAAACTTTTTTTTTTTTTTTCTTCAATTATTATTATTAACTTTATATGTATAGTATAATTAAAAGCGACATGTTTGTTATTATTCATATCATATTAATTCCCTGTACTTCTCTAACATTCAAATTTCATCTCTACAACAGATAATACTTTTTTTTTCTGATAAAATATATATACATATACATTTCTATATATTTTCATTTTTATGTTACACACAAATGTCTATTTGGAAAATTGGTTTAAGCAAACCAATTATTAGGAATTAAGTCTTTCGTATGTTTGGTTTTCTGATAAATGGATAATGTATAATGAAATGCGTTGAAACTATTCGTATAATGAATGATGTATCTTAAATTCTAAGTTCGATCAAAAATCCTCCGCCAAATTTCAAAGTAACTGAAAACTCTAGAACTGATAATAGGAAAAAATCAAATAAAATATGTTTAAAAAATAAATATCTATCCAGTACCACGTTCTAAATAAAGATTGAATCCACGAAGACGTATGAAAAACTATCGGGCAATGATTTGAGAAGGATTAAAAAGAAAGGCGAGTAATAAATAGATAAATATAAAAATTATTATCATCATCAAAATATGATAATAATAAAAGACAAGAGACGTGCCTGGATAAGTCCCCCGCCTAAACGACTACAATTTTATGATTGTTACCATTTGGCAAAAGGACGTAATAGACACGCTTCCCCTTATCTCATTGGAAGTGCTGCAAGTTACCGTGATACTGATTTCCATTAAATGGACCATTCTCTCCGTTTCCTTCTATAACGCTTTGTATTTCTACGACAGAAGTATTACTAGTTTGTCCATTGCCATTGTTGAGATTCCCCGAGCTGGAAACGTTGTTAGTCGAAGAATTAGACTGTTGCTGCTGCTGCTGCTGAACGCTAGTATTTGACGAATTATTAGCGTTCGCGTTGTTTTTAGATCTATGCCTCAATTTGTGGGTAGTTAAATATTGCTTTACAGAAAACGCTTTATGGCACTGATCACACTTGTAAGGCAATGGATCTTGACAGCCTAATCCGTCGATGGTAGGCGCATGAGTGGTCAAATGCATAAGGTAATAGTGTTTAACGACGAACGATTTCCCGCACGTATCACAAATATATGGTCCAGAAACTCCATGGGTTTTTCTATGCTTATGTAAATTGTCTTTACGCGAAAAACTCTTACCGCACATTTCGCATTCATGCATTTTTTGACCTGTATGAGAAACCGAATGTCTAACTAGATGCTCTTTGCGACTGAAAGCTTTACCGCAAGCTGGACATGTGAAAGGTCTTTCACCTGTATGCAATTTTCTATGCTGGAATAAATGTTCTTTCCGTTTAAACGGCTTTCCGCAAACGTCGCAGCTGAAAGGACTGCCGTTAGCTTGCACGTTATCTTCTTTCATGTCAGCTACGTTGTTGATTAATGAAGAACTGCTACAACTGTGATTATTCAATTGATTCAAGGTGCTAAACGTCTTGCCGCAATCTCGACAATTTGGAATGCGTGAAGTTTGTGAAACTGCCTGCGGATTGACGGTGATAAGCGACGTCTGTTCGGGAACTGTTCTTATTCTTAGGAACTCGGAAATTTGGCCTATTGAATTTCTGGATATAGCGTCATCCGGCGTCACCTTTATAAAGTCTTTAAAATCTTTAGAATCGTCTCGGGCAGCCTGCGCAGCTAAAGCTGCCTCTTTGAATCCTAAGCTCAGTAAAATTTCCGGAGTAGCTTGTACGGTGGTGTAAGTCTGAACATTTTGATTTGAAGTATCATTGTCCTGGGAATCGGATTGTACCTTCTGAATAACTTGTTGATTCTGCTCAGTATTCGCCTCGCTTTTCAGAATAATATTGTTATTCTGATGTTGCGATTGGCCAATTTGCGTTTGCTGCTGTTCTTGCTGTTGAACAATTTGCACCTGCTGCTTTTCAATTTGTTGCAAATGTCTCTGTTGTTTTTCAAACTCTCTTTGCTGTCTCTGAAGTTGTTGTATCTGCTGCGTAATCTGCGACTGATTTTGTTGCTGCTGTTGCTGCTGTACAATTTGGCTTTGATTTTGTTGCTGAGTTATTTGTGTCTGATTTTGTTGTCCTATTTGCGATTGATTTTGCTGATTTATTTGTCTTTGTGTTTGTTGATTAATTTGCGCTTGTGTAGCCTGTTGATTTATCTGATTCTGATTCTGATTCTGATTCTGATTTTGTATTTGATTTTGCGCCTGTTGTATCTGCTGATTCTGCGTTTGATGAACCTGGTTTGATTGCTGATTTATTTGACCTTGAGTTTGATTTGATTGTTGCTGTTGAGAAACTTGCTGCGATGTTTGCTGCTGATAACTATAATGTGTTTCCGCCGTTGCTTCAACTACTGCGGCAGCTACACCGCCAGGCTGCATCTGAAAAGAACAAAAATATATTCATTTGAAAAAAATACAACAAAATATGCAGGAAAAATGTGATCAATTAACAAAAAGTGGTATATTCGATTCAACAGAATGTTTGCAAGTTTCTTTTGGAGCACGAACCTGCATGGCACATTTATACTGTTGAACTCGAGCCTGAACTCCGCTAATGATGTGGATATTGGATGCATTGACGTTGCTAACAACGACGGGCTGTTGGTGTTGAACTTGTTGTTCGGTTACTGCGATTTGTGTGTTTGACGGTGAGGTTGTTTTCTCGAGTTTAACTTGATCGTCCTCGGGGGTAGGGGATTGCTTCTTTTCTTCTGTTTTAACGTAAACTTTTCCTTCCTTCAAAAAGTCCTCGGAAAATCTTAACGACGTAAAATATGATTCCAACATCCCTTCTGCACTGACTACCGTCTCTCGGAATTCAAAAAAGTTTTCCAACTTCTTTACGCACTCGTGACATACTATTTTTGGCAACGAGTCTTCTTCCAGTACCTTTAAATATGAATAACAAATTAGGTTTTTCATGAAATGACTTTTCTGTCGAAAAATTGTAAATAGAACATAAATTGGTACACCGAGTATAGAAATTCATTGAAAAAACATGCAACGTGTCAATTTTATTATCCAATTTAATTGATTCTGTATAAATGGAATTCAAATATTCACAACTTTGGGTAGATTAGGTTATTTTAAGTTGCGAATAACGTGATAAGGGAGAAAAGAGAGATGTTGAAGAGTGTCAAAGTGAATGCAGTTGCTTATAGCGTTGAGACTAGTCACTTTAGGTTATTTTCGAGTATTTGAGCAAAGGTTAGGAAACTGGCGATGGGAAGTTGAGCAGAGATAGAAAGTAATTGAACACGTAGGGATGTATACAAGCGATAAATAATGCATGTAAGTGAATGGATTGTGGAATGTTTAGATAGAAGTGAGAGAATAGAGAAAATATAAATTCACATTACCTGAACGGGGAGACATATTTGAATTTTATTTTGTAACTGCCTTTTACGTCCCTCGTCGCGAAAAATGTTCATTTTATTACCTTCGCTACTAGTACAAAGTCTGCATAGCTCGTAATAATTCACTCTCCTATACCCGGACATTTTAGTAAATATGCAACCGGATATTGATAATATTAATATAATCGTTTAAGATGATGTAGCCGAGCAGTAAACCCTCTTCGCACACTCAATGATACACTAAAATCATGATTAACTAACAGATTTTTACTTGTGAAAAATATAAATTTGTTGTCATTGGGATTTGTGCGCCGCGAAATGCATCGGCCGCCATTTGCAATCTGCGAAATTATTCTCGATTATCGAATCGAAATATCGAACTCGCGTGTTAACCGATTCTAAATACATCGATACCAATTTGAATTCGAGTTCAAATTCGGAGCAGACTTTTCCCCAACGCCTTTTCTCAACTATGTATAACTTTAAAGGGACAATAATTGTACACATAAACATCTAAACACTGTCGTCTCAATGGCTTTAGTTTAAGGTGCAACGGGAGTCTCTTCAGATAACAATGGTTATCCGCATTGTTGTCCAATTGTTATCTGCAGAGACTCCCGTGGCACCTTAATGGTTTGCATCCTTTTCAATGTCGTTGACTGACGAATTCAGTCAATGTCACTGTATTCGTTCGACGTTGCATTTAAAAATGCATAACAAGTGAGATTTTCATGGTAACTGCTCAAGAACCGAATCAACTTTCCCAGGCATATTGTCGCTACATACTTACAATGAGATTAATATTCCGCGTAAACTTGATGGAGTTTTGTTGTATATTTCGATAGGTATTGATTTATCTGTATACAAAATACCTTTTTTTTTTCTTTTTTTTCAAATCTGAGAACTTTATTATTCCGAAAAAAAGAGGAAATAGTCAGAATTTGCAAGTTGGGTGATTTGGCGCGATATTAGTATTTCACATACTTAACGGTTCCGGCATAACATAAAATATATTAGTACATCACAGAATAACAAATTCACAAATTTACAGTTTCATTCTATGCTCTTTATTTTTGAATTCAACAAAAATTCTACAGATGGCATTAACTTACGATTTGAACATCAGAGAGTGCGGGATAGAGGCGGGATAGAAGGATTGAGAATTGTGCATAGAGAAAATAATGTTGACGAGAATACAAATTTTCTTTTTCAATAACCATTAAGTTTTTTTTTTTATTATGCTATTGTATAACAAATAACAGTATTAATTACATACTTTATACTATGTATACTTTCGTGTATATATACTGCCGATTACAATTTTTTATACACATTGCTTAGTTATTGCCGCCTTGAGCGAGTAAACATCTGAAATTCAGGCCTAAGTCTATAAATGATCAACAAAGATAAACAGGGTATGCGTAATTTCATGCCTAATTGTATGCTATTGTTTAAGTATGTACCTATATTATATGCGTCATATCTAGAAAGAATTAAGCATTTCATCAGATCGGAGCAGCAAGTAGATAATAAACTCGATAACGTGTATAAACTTTTGTAAGCGACTGTACAATCCATTTTTAATGACAATGTTAGATTAAAAATGGATAATATGTAATAATTAATAATATTAATAATGTTGGGTGTATTATCACCAGAATATCTCTCTGTGTTTCTCTATGTGTATAGTATCCATTTTTTTTTTTTTCTAATTTTTTTGAATTATCTCACATTTCCATTTTTATTACAATAATATTTATCCATGTGTTTATTTATTTATTTAATTATTTATTTATTCATTCATTTATTTGTATTTCCGCTCTCTCTCTCTGTCTCTCTCTCTCTCTCTTTCTCTCTTCTCATTATCAATAATTTCACAACACAAATACAATAATAATAAACGTAAATATCGTATTTGAAAAAATGTGCGATCTCTGTCTTTTTGTGACTGTTTAATTCTTCCACATTTGTAGCAAAAATATTTCCAATCGGATCTGTACAACCTTTGTACACCGTCGCTTCGCTCTAACTTACACAAGTTTTTTTTTTATTATTTTATAATCATTCAATGCTAAATAAATAATAGAAATTTTACACTAGACTTCCTAAAGATCTAATTATAATTCTAAGATATTATGCAACAATGTCAGTTTATTATTTCTTTGTATATTGATGTAGGTTCGACCTATTTTTTTTCTTTTTCTTTTCTTTTTTCTAGTATTCTCTTTTTTTTTAATATATATATTTTTATATGTATACATTTTTTTTTTTCCTAGCGCGTGAATGAGAGTAGTACAATTTTTACCAATGTAAAAATATTCGGTAGAACTATAGGTTTGCATTTCAACGGTATAATTTAGCAACTATTGTTTCATTACTGTTAATGATTTAATAATCGACTATTCAAGAATTGATGTCAGAAATACAATCCACTGGCTCAAATTTCTATAATTCGATAATTACCATCATATACTAATTCGTTTTTGATCTTTCAGATACCTATCACTTCTAAATACTTGCAATCGAGCAATACTGCGGTAAACGTTTGTTTTGAAAAAAAACATGACAATATACCGTGAATATTATAATATATTAAGAAATTCTTCGGATCCAAAGGACAATACGATAAAATATATTTTCCTAAATTATTTCTGTAGATGAGCTAGAATTTGGCAGCACTTTTATGATTAAATACAGAGGAAAGCGGAGCTAGAGCATTTCACATAAAATTGTATCGTCGAATATCCGCCGGAATTTCTCCAATTTTAAATCAAAACTCAGATAAAAAAAGAAGTGAATTGACTCCGCTGCCTCTGAATAAAAGATGATGATAAAATATTAGATGAACTTCACCGTAATATAAGATGAGAGTAATTATTAATATATCTTGTCCTGTGTGTGACTAGGATTTCTCCGTAGCGGCGAACAATAAATTATTCATTTAGTTTGTTATTTGTCCTGGTTGGCCACTCCATAAGTCTTCAATAACGTTATTACAATTTTGATTTCTTTTTTCAAAACTGCAAGCAAAATTTCAAGACAATTTTCAAATAGATCTCTGAGTTATAGTTAAAAAAATATACAAATTAACTTCGAGCTAGTAATGTGAAATACGTCTTCTCTTCTAGTTTGTTTTTAATTTATTTAGTTTTTATTGTTATAGGTTTAAACTTTGCACAAACATTTGTTACAATCAATATCGACTATTGAAAGTTAATGCAGAACTGTAATACATATTTCGCTTGTACATCTTCTTATAGCTTTGAAAAGTTTTCACCAGAAAAAAGTGAAGCCAAAGTGGGTACATCGTTGCTATCACCGAGACGATTCTAAAAAGATCTTAAAACTGTAGTCAGACTTTAGGGAAGATTGAAAATTCATTTAAACATGCATAACGATTGATATTGTAGTTCAAATAGTCAACTTTGAATATAACAAACTCGTTATATTATAGCTTAGAGATATAATAAATTCTTCAACATACATGGAACTGCGAAAAACAATTACGTTTACAGTTATTTCATTATATCGTCTCATTATATGTTATCTATCTTTGTGAATCTTACTCGGGCTAAGAAAGAAGAAAAACAAAACGAAAGTATGCTACGTGCCAGTTCGAGTAAATATCTATAATAATTGACCGTATCTATATCAACGTTTCGTATTTATAATCAATTTTCATTTAAAACTAATTTTCATACTACTGTGCTCAATACGAAGACTATTATCAATAAACTGCAGCACCTTTCAGTATCAATTAAATACCTACTTATTTTAGCACGTAGCAGACTCTTGGAGAAACTGGGTAGGTATATTGCCCCTCATTGCCCTCAAGTATTTGATATATGGCCTGTTGCTTTTTTGAACAAATATATCCTTCCCCTTTATTCAGCTCTTTGTAATTAACTAAATAATTAGCTAAAATCTCGTACGATGTTCAATCTGGAGAAAAAAAAAGTATCCAACTTTTCAAATACCTTTGAAATGTTAAAGAAAATCAACGATTCATTCGTCCCAGTCGTCGCTGCTGGTCTCACTCGTCGAGTCATCGCTGTCGCTGTGTATTACACGTGATCTTTCCGCCAAAGCCCTGGTCAAAGCTCCTGCCAGAGTATCTTGAACTATAGGAGATGGAGCCAATTTAGGCTGATTTGCAACTGGCTTCAACTCAATTCCTTGGCGTATTTGACTCAGTAAATCGCCTCGTGTGTCATCAGTCGAAACCGCTCTGGGCTCTGGTTTCTCCACCTTCTGTGATATAAAAATGTCGAACTTAAGCATCGAAACATACAGAAAAACTTCTACAAGCCGCTGAATCACGACACAACGAATGATTTACATTTGATTGTAAATTATTTTCATTGACTTTGTATTTTCACAAATGATTATCACTATTTCGACACATCTTTCAAGAATATTCGAGCTTTTATGAACTTAAACTGACGCAGATTAATACTAATAAAGAAAACGCGGTGTTCAAGGGTACAGGTTGCATCGTTCATCGAAACTTCTTCGAATTTGGAGGAAATATTCATCTACATTTGAGGCAAATCAATGGTATACTAAGGTGTTATGAGCACATTTGAACCTTTTTCCCTTGAAATTGACAAACAAAAAGAGCTTAAAAAGAAAAATAGTTGCATCGAGGAACTAAATTCAACGAAGATCATTGGTTTGCCCCATACTACAAGGAGGCAAAATATTCTTAAGTTTTCTAAGACCAATTGACAAGGATGCGAGCTGTACTCTGAGAACCAACCACTCGTTATTTGCCAGAACGAATCTATTTGAGATGAGAATTATACGATCCTGAATAATTTCAAATAATTAGTCAAAATACTACTAATCAGCAGTAAAAAAACTGGAGCAAATAAGATATTTCCTCACAATGTACAATCGACTTGAAGCAAAATTATTGCCAACCCCTTTAAAATTCTGGCAAAAACTACGATCACGAACCTTCAGCGTTGTTCCGCTTCTTATAGCATCCAGTAACGCATTCCTTGTATCAGGTTCCCCGCCGTTATTATTCGTAGCGTTACTGTTTATTGTCTCATTATCCATCTCGGTAAGTTGCGGTACAGGAGGAGGAGGTGGTGCTGGAACATTTGTGGATATCGGAGGTGGTGGTGGTGGCGGAGGACATGGAGGCGATGCCACAGATGGTGCAGCAGGGCGAGCAGGCAAAGGTCTATGTGCCGGAGGTGCATTAGGCGGTGGAGGTGGTACCGCGGTTCTCGAAGGTGGTAAAGGCGGAGCGCTTCGTGGCTGGAGCTAAAAAAGAGCAATTAATCCAGTAAATAATCATAAAAACCAACGAATGACGATCAATGAAGAATCACAGTTTTTGCAAAGTCCCAATTTTCAAGCTCCTGGTCAATCCCAGGCTTACTAGGATCTCCGAGGCCACAGAATTTCCGTTTCCACAGAGAAAATAACTCACACTACTAGCCGGAGGAGGTCCAGGACTGACTGGAACAGTTCTGGCTGGTACAGGAGGTGGAGGTCCTAGTCCTGGAGCTGGTGGCGGAGGTGGTTGATGACTCGACAAGCTCGAGGATGGCACAATCGCTGCTTTAACTGCATTTATACCGCCGTGGCTCTCGATGAAGTCGTAGATGAACTCGCGGGTCTCTCTGTCTCTCAGCTGATCATCGGACACACCTACTTTGTCGAAAAACTGTTTTAATTGCGGGTCTACTGATTCCAATTCTAAACCTTTACTGTTTACATTCCAGCCCATGTGTGCGACGTGTCTGAAAAAAAAATAGGATTCAATAATCAGGAGGAGTTCTTTGCTAAAAAATTATGGAAAATTGTATCAATCGTCGAGTTGTATCAAATGATATTAAAGAAACTAAAATCCTCACCGGAAATTTGACGGTGACCCTATGTCCGCTTTGGTCAATCTTCTCTTAGGATCTTTATCCGGTTTATTTTTCTTAGGTTTGTACATCGAACTGCTGGATACGCTTCTGTTAACAGTAACGGATGACGGCGAGCCATTTGATATATTTTGTGAACTCCCCGTGTTGAAACCAAGCGCCGAGGTATTGCTGTGGCTCTTTTTTGGTAGAGTTAGCGAGTGATGAGAGTCCCCGGTTATCCTGGACTTTCTTTCCTGTCTTCTTTGCCGTTTGGCGTTTAATTTTTCAAGAATAATAGACCTTGAAAGTAAAAAAAGATCAATTACATTTACAAAACTGAGTAATAATCGTACCAAAATATTTCCAGAACTCAATCTCGCCCTACGTTCATAAAAAAATTGTATTTTCCAATGGAAAAAAGGTAATTAATACCTCAGAATAATAGCATCTGTTTCATTGGCAAAATTAAAAGCAGTCATAGATTCTTCGCCTTCGAAAGTGTGGAAATATGACATGGGGGCCTTGTAGTCCATGGAATTATAGACTTCATGTTCCCAGAGCATGGCTTTTCTTTGTAAGCAATAAAGCCTAAAGAAGTAACTGCGTCTGGGATTATCTTTAATAAGCGTTATTACTCCGGTGTCTTTTTTTATCCAATCTCTGTGCGACGGGTGTTCGGTTAGATACAGTTGTACCACGCCAGCTGCAAGGCACTAGAATAACAATAACATATTATTCGCTACATACTTGTCTCACGTGTCAGGACAAAAAATTAACATACATGACTCACGAGTGAAACAAGCTTAGTGAATATTGAACAAAAACGAAAACTAACCAGCTTTTTGGGCTTTTTTCATTCAATTGACGTTGGATATCGCATCGACTGGTAATATACGACATTAACTACTAATGGCTATACAAAACACATATGGATTTTCAAGATACGGGTTGGGATTATCAGGGAAAGAATTATTGCTGAAATTTAGAAAAATAAATATAATCATATCCCTAATCAAATGATGGATCAATTGTCCATATTTTTTAACGATCATATATTATGCGAGAAGCACGACTGCACGTTGTGTTATCAATAAATATGATACAAGCTTGATAATCTTGGCTGGATTATGATTAAATTCTCACGTCATGATTACAGATTCGATTGATTCGGACAAATGTTGGAATAACTTGTTCAGGGTGAAATAATCAGGCCAATTTCGTTCATCCTGTTTTTTATGAATCGTATAATTACTTTGCATTCTATGATCGAACTCAAATCGCAAAACGATAAACACAGTTGAAATTCTTTGTATTCTGGATGAAACATTTCAAGATCAAGTAAAAGCACGTATCTTTGTCAGAAAAAATTTGCGGAGTGATCGTTATTTTTTATGACAACAAGCTGTGACTTTGCAATAAGCTTTGATGGGAATTACAGTCGCGGAGAAAAGTAGAATCTAAAATATCCGAAGACCGTAAAAACGGGGGAATCTTGTTTCTTTTTTTATCGAGCTCGGTAGAAAAGTCTAAATTAGGCAATTCCTGGGTATAAAAGACGTAGGCGAGGGATGGATTGATTCTAGCCTTAAATATAGGTCAGTATAAAGGAGCAATGAAAAAAGACGAAAAATTGCGGAGATTAATAATCGGGGTGATTCTTACCTGACATCGATTACCAATTAGTTTAAAAACCTCTTGGTTTTCGTCCTTGCTAAGGAGCGTGGATCCTCTGTGGTCGTTTAACCGTCCAGACTTCATTTTTGGCAAAAAAATTAATACGCGTTTAGGTTATGGTCGCGAGTGATATTCACTGCTCGAGACTTTCCATTCGTTTTTGTTGTTTTTTCTTTGTGTGTTGTTTCTTTGAGATTAATTAATTTACTTTAGTATCCGCCTTAAGCACTGGCGCGTAAATCACCGTTTCATTAGTAATGGATTTTGCATCTTTAGGCGTTTTCAAACGCCGTGAGTAATCTTTTGCGTATACAAGGCAACACCACCCACGACGATATCTCAACAGGAAGCGAGAGTGACGCTTGATGACATTTTCTTGCATCCGGTTCGACAGGCATTTTTTTTTTATTTTTCAACACATAACCTATTTTCGATACGAATATTCATCCGTTCTTTGAAGTCTGGACACTAACCCACCGATTAATCGACTCGAAAATTCTCTAACAATAGCCACAAATACTTTAGATGTATCCGTGACGTCAAAATCCCGCACTTCTCTCAATACCAGATTCGGCGACCTTTCTTTTATAGTCATAAAAACTAGTTGCGAGCCAGTATTGGTTATCAAGGAACCACTTAAAACCAGTATTTCTCATCTATTAAATTTTTTGAGTGATTTTTACTGAAAATTTCACTCGCTTGCTGTAGATATCGATATTTAATATATTGCGGATAAATTTATATTCAACAAGGATGGAAAACCATAATCTCCAGTAAAACCGCACGAACTCCCGGCGGCAGCCCGCCGCGCCACGATTCACCTGTAAAATAATCACACGCGTATCTTAACCTGACACGATCTTTGAATATTTCTCAATCACGCAATCCTTTCAAGGTGCGCCGTGAGCTCGTATCCATTAGATGAATGGTTATAACCCAAACTGGGTCATCTTCCCAAGCCATTTGAAATTAGTGATTATATTAGCTGATTTGAAATGCGCGCGTTCACCGGCCCCGTTTTACGGGGATGTCGGTAAAGAAGGGACCACGAGGTAAGTCATGTGAGCGAAAGCAAGAGAAGCGAGGACTATCTAAGTTCCGGTTAGTCGATGTTCGAACGTACGTCAAACAGATGAACGAATATGGCGAACGTGATATACATTCCGCGCCGTGGGGTGTAGCTGAAGAAATAAAATAAATTATATGTAAAAATAGAACTATTTTGACAATCTGAATAAAGGATTTAATTAAAGACTATGTCAACGTAACCGTATCATGTTTCTATGCGTTGAAACATCGCCTAGAGCTAAGATAACGTCAGTTTGACAAGATGGAGGATCTACAGCTGACGGAAGAGGAACACGAACTTTACGGAGAAACTTTCAATTGTTTTCGCAAAGATCCAGACCTCGATGAAGTACCCATCGCTAAAGTCAGCCAACTCGTTCGTACTACTCATGTTCCACGACGTATTGCCAAAAAGGTAATCCCCCTTTTCGTATTTGAGAATCTCCTAACTTCAGAGTTCAACTTACAATTAGCCATACATTCGTATCACCAATTCTCTAGTCATCTGCAATAATCATATCACACCGTTCGCAATAATATCACATTGTTACACCTCGCGACTACAATGCAACAACAAAAATGCCTTGCAATTTTTATTACCGCATGCTTCAGAGGTCAATGAAATAAAAGTCTTCTACAAAAAAAGGGGATAAAAATACATGATATGTTTCATGATGTTTCGGTCAATTAACTTTTGAGTCCGAGTACAGAATTTATTTGATACTATAAATATTTCCATTAGATATCTTTAGCTCTAATTAGGTATTTTATTTTTCTCTACCAATACCATTTGGACCGTAGAATTGCTGTCACGGTCATTCAAATTAGAAAACTCTTTGACATCTGTTTTCTACATGTTGATTATTCCTCTTGAAATCAACTATGAATATGAGGCTTCAGAATTAGTTGAATAGTTCCTTGATCAGGTTTTGAAAGAAGCCCCGTTATTTTATCGAGCTTGAATCTCGCACATAGAATTTATTATACCATTAACGGATTCCAAGCTTTGTTACATCAAGAATGAATGTGCAAAATTTCAGACCTAGACTGCGAATCGTCTTCGTTTATTATTCTCCCAAAGATTGAAAGTGGTTTCAATATCGTTGACAATAGTATGCCATTTAAAAAACAAAAATTAATGAAGTTTAGAAATCCTGGCAATTTAATTGAAATCGATACACAAAAACTTGAAATGTTTCTTTGTGTCTTAATATCCATGTACTGAATTTTCAATAACTATCTCTTCGCATTCAAATGTATCTATCTTATTTACGTTTTAAGTCTTCAGTAATTCAATTTCAAATTTCATGACGGTGCAGTTGAGAATTACAACAAGATATATGAAATGTATGAGAATGTATTCCAGAATCCCCTACATCCATATATGAATATCATAATTGTCTGGAAGTTGTAACAGAAACATATGAAGTTTCATATTGTTCCTGAACTTTCGAAATTTGCGTCCTAATATTGAGTCATTTGAATATTAAAATTTTCGTTCACTTGCATTTCAATTAATTTAAAACAGAAATTTTTGATACCAAAAAAAACGTGCACAACAAATCTTTTAGTACAAATCTAAGAAGCAAATTGAGAAAAAATGAAATAGCCTGAATAGAGCAAGAAAATCTGTCCTCAAATCGATTCTGTTTATACACCAGGTGATGGAAATATGCGGAGGGACGAAAGGAAGCAGTCACCTAAACAGAAAGCAATTTTATTCCGTTCTAAAACTGATAGCAGCTTATCAACACGGTTTGGAAATAACTCCTGAATTATTATCCACAACATTGAAGCTGGATCTACCTTCATTCTACTGGCCTTACGGGGCGGTTTTAGCTGCCGGTAAAAATGAGGATGTACTTTCGAGCACCAGCGAGAGCGAAAGCGAAGCTGAATCTCCAAGGGAGCAGGGGGGGAGCACTGATTCACCTACTCCAACAAACAGCGTAACCCAAGAACAAGGGGAGCTTGCCGTCGGCAGCGAAACTATACTAGATACATCCGTTAGCGGATGGCAAGGTCTGCTTGTTTCCGAAGAGCAAAGGCAGCTTCTCGGGACCGAGGAGGAAAGTTCTGAGAGACACAGTAGCGACGAAGGAGATGGGGATGGAGACGGTTCCGGATTCCCACCCAAAAGAGTGTGGATAATAAACAAAGAACAGCGGGACTACTACAGTGCGCAATTTGCACAGTTGCAGCCGGACCCTGAGGGATTGGTAGCCGGTTCTGTGGCTCGTACATTCTTTGAAAAATCTCGATTGCCCGTTGCCGAGCTTAGGCGCATTTGGCAGCTAGCTGATGTCACCAGAGACGGAGCTTTGAGTCTACAAGAATTTTACGCAGCTATGCATTTGGTTGTTTTGCGCAGGCATCACGTTCCTCTACCAGACGTTTTGCCAGAATCACTTGCTCCACCTGTTCCGGCACCTGTTCCTGTTCCCCAAAAACCACCTCAGCCTAGTCCGCCCAGTAATACTAAGGAGAAAAGCAAGGAATGGACAAAATTTGTCGATTCGCCTACTGGAACTAGCGGCTCGCTCGCTAGTCCTGGACCGAAATTGGTGAATTTCGACTTTCAGAAAGCCGCTGTTGAGAGGGATCCCAAAATACTTCATCCTGTACCTTTACGACTCACTCCAGAAGCTACTATTCTTGCTTCTGGCGGTGGGAGCAGTAATAGCAATGGCAGTACGCTTGGCGATGATGAAAGTCAAACCACTGCGACTACTACGCTTGTGCAAAGACCACAAGCAAAAAAACCAATTGCTGCACCTGAAGAAACTATCATTAGCACTCCTAAAAAGGAACCCCCTCCTCCACCGCCGCCACGACCATATCGAACACATGCGAGGAGCTCTAGTCTCGATCTCAACAAATTAGGTAAGTTAGAAGCTCAGACTTGCTATTCATTGTTCTTTAATTGATTAATTTGCTTTGGATTTTGGTAGATACATTCGGCATACATTGATTCAGAGTTAGTTGCTTGAATCATTAGTTCCAATGAATCAGCGTTTTCCTTTTAATATCATTCGTTGATTCTTACTCGTTTCGGACTTTGCAGATTGTATTTCTTGATGTTTAAAAATTAATTGCTAGTCTATGTGATTCAGAATTACTTGATGTCGAGTTCACTTGAGTCTAAGAAAATCTAGAATGGTCAGAGAATTTTTCCTCTAGTCTAGAAATTTTGTAATCCTGAAATTAAAATGAGTAAAATGGCTCCAATATTGCATTCACTAGAATTGTCACTCTTCATTTCTTGAAAATAGTCAGGGAAAAGTTTGAAAAGCAGGAAGTTTCTTATCGCAGTTTCAGTGGATGCTCTGGATCAATACTTCAAATAGAAAATTCGAAGATACCAGCACACAGATATCTTTATTATTCAACTCTCAATTTGAACAAGCAAACTAATTATAATTATCAGCTTATTGAAATTATGTGGTAAGGCCACGTCACGTCGTTATTTGATATTTGCAAAGTTATCGAACCAGTGATTAAATGCATGAATCTCTGAGCAAGTTCATAAATAAAAGCTTATCCATACGATTTGGAAATGAGTTATACTTTTTAGAGAGCTTATCTTACGTTACAAAAACATGTGTACTGCTTGAAAGTACCAGATTGGCATAAATAGAGATAAAACTGTGACTCTGGCTAAATTGTTTGATATTGTTTCAGGAAAAAATGGTCAAACTTTTCTGGGAGCACCACCGCTTGTACCGCCGAGAGTATCGCCTGGCATTGTGAGTTTTGAAATTCAATTAACTTTTCAATCATATCAATGACTTCGTTTACTTTAACAGAAGATCCTACTGGGAATTGAAATTCGATAATTATTTTTCGTTCAATTTTCTATTTTTTGTTGATATATTGTCAGTAATATGATCCAGTCCATAATAAAGACTCCAAAACAGAAACATAAATTTTCTACTTTTGGCGAAATCTTTCTTTACGATGTTGTGATCTCTTAGTACCGCAGTAAACATTCATACAAATTATTATCCGAACCAATAGACTTCACCAAAAAAACTAGTGGGACAGAAAAGCGAGGGTGATAACCAGAGAAGTGATAGTCAAAAGAAAGGGTTCGTCGCAGACTTTTCCCACTTTTCATCGAGGAGTGAAAACAATCAAAACAAAGATAGCAACTCCCAAACACAACAATTCGCAGGAATTTGCGGAGCGTTTCAAATATACCGCAAACCAAGTCCAAGTAAGATATTGTTTTGTACTAAATTACTATTGCCCAGTTGTATAAACGCGGGGTATCTTTACTCCAGGGGTAACTTTCAAGTCTTCAACATCAATTCCATATGAAACATATGAAACAATTGAAAGTTGCCGCTGGGGTAAAGATATCCCACGTTTATACAACCGGGCCTATATTAAACAAAGATTCATTATATTCAATTGCTTCAAATTGATGCAATAATTTGCTCACTGGACGTCATGTCACTAAATATTTTTTTAAATGATCCGGAAATGTAAAATTAATCACTGTTCTCGTCTTGGAATCAAACCAAATTCCACTGAAATACAAATATCGAAAGATTGGATGATGGTTCAGGGTGTCTAGCTGCCGGGGAAACCTGGGGAACTGGGAATTGTAAAGGAATTCGGGCATATGTCTCTTGAATTTTTCAATTTCCATTTATCCAGCTGTATGATTTTTGAAAATAGCAAAAATTACTATGCGTTTCACTTCAAAATGTAGTTAAACTGTGACATTGATATGAGAAATCAAAATTGAGTGTTCTTCAGTATATATTAGTGAATGAGATCAAATTGAATAGAAAGAAAATAGGAAAGTTGGATTAAAATTAGACGTGGAAAAGTAACTATTTCTAGAGCTGGAAAATCAAGAAATTGAATATGACATCCATGCTAGACACCCTCAAAATTTTTCGGCTTAACAACTAGCTTGTGATAAATTGTAGTAACTAAATTACAATTTAGAAATATTGAACTGCCAGTCAGCCCTGGTGACATACAATAACTTGTGACATGATGTGTTCGTTGTTTGAGTTGTGTACATAATATACGATCCATTAGCAATGCGTCGATTGTCGTAGAGCGAGAAGGTGCTGAAGAAGATGGTTCGAGGGAAGAAGGTTGTGAAGAAACAACAAGGCTAACGCTTCAGGAGTTAAAAGAAAAAAATGCCGAACTAAAGCTCGTTTGCGAAGAATTAACTGTCGAATTAGCTGCCGCTCTTCAGGAGAAGATCAATCTACGCGCTAAGCTATTACAGACCTGATCTTTCACTTGGTTTATTATTCTCACGTGTTATGAACCATCGATTATTCTAGCCAATCGTAATTATAATCTCCTCCTATCGCTGCAATTTGTTTTCTATTTTTACCCTGTCTGTATTTAATGTTTCACACGCCAAACAAATCATCAATTTTTCTATTCTATTTCTTTTTCGTTCGTTTTTTTTTTTTTTTTTTTTGTTAATTTACTTGTAAAGAGTTGTATTTTACCAAATATTTGAATGATTTATTTTAGTAATCTCAAACATCGTTTGACCAGTGAAACGTTTATTGTTGTTTGTTGAAAAAGATGTGGATACATACATGTGTATAGCCACATGATATCCTTATACATTATACATATATTTATGCTGAATATTAATATTCGCCTATGTCAAGTCATTATAGAACTGTGTGTGATTTATTGTGAAAAATTTTGTTATTCTTTAATCATCATTTAAACTAAGTAATAATACCGCATGAATAAAATCTGCAATTTATTTGTACAAATCTGAAAATGGCATAAGGTATATACACAACACGCTGGACGCGATAGCATATTATATTGTGTTTGTATAAATTCATGCATCGTGTGAAAAAAAAAAATGATTGTGTATAATTTTTGAACTCTGTAACCGATTGAAGATATAAAATAACAAAAGAAAAGAAAAAAAAAACACATAAAAAAGGAAATAATGGCTCAAAATCAAAACAATAAGACGACATATTATATACGAAATTCATATTTGATCTCACTTGATCTTCTACAATCTTCTCCTTTGCTTTAACGAACAAACTGAGGTTGCTCTGGCACTTAAAAGTTATGCCTAAAAGACATATGATTAAGATCAATCTCTATTTTATCAAATTGTACATATTTAATATACTTTGAATTTGCGACGCAAGGAAGTGAGTAGTTAGACTGAACCAGTTCTGTTTGCAAAAATTTCAGCGATATCTCTCACAGCTATTTCGCCACAAGCAGTCCTCTTTTCAAGATCGTAATTTTGTGGTACATATTTGAATACTTTGAGTTCGTGTTTGTGAAATCATAGTCCATAATAGCGCCTAACAGTAATTGATCATGGTACCTGAAGTTTCAAAATTATTTAATGTGTTTATGACAGTAAAAAAAGAAAAATGAAAAAACCAAAAAGACTCAATTATATTGTATTTTACTAGGTTTTTGGTATGCATATGAAAGAAATATCTGATTTAAAAAAATGTTGGTAGTATAATTAGTTCAATTTTGTATTATAAAATTTTGTCAAACGCGCATCATAATCATTGAATATTGTCATTACTTATTGGATATAAGAGTTCGTTCGTGCCATAGAGAGCGATATTTTATTGACATTGTTATTATTGGCGGCTAAACGACTGTTTCCCATAATACCCTGTTACAGAATATAAAAAGCAATGGTCTTGTGTAAATTGGAAAATATAATGTTAAATAGCATATCGTGTATATCATGAAACAGTAACTATTATTATTATTATCTGTCGATACTAGCCACGAAAATGCATTTTTGTAATTGTATAAACTAAAAACACAGTGTGTAAAGAATATAAAATTTATTCCCAGTAAGCAAAACACTATCTTATTTACTTCACGATCCTCGGCTTACCTTTTTCTACTCCATGTCGAGTTTCAGATCTATTTCAAAAATTCGATAAGGACAGGTACAAAGAAACTGAATAAAAGAAACGAAGCGATGGTTTCTAGTTTCACATTTTTATTAATTTTTGGTTTCAATGAAAAATAATATAAGACTAATAATAACAATAATAAGAACGATACTCGTTATCGTATTTCAGGAGATTAATCTCTAATGCAGTACATTGGAATCGGCTAATTTACATGTTCGTTATACTTCAACAACAACATTCATAACGTTCTTCTATCCTTGAGATTATTATGAATTTTAAACAAAAAATAAAGCTATAATAAGAAGCCAATTATATTATTTTAAAGTGCAGACTCGTTACGTATTTATACATATATCCATGTGAAACCAGTAGTACGAACAACCATGTTACGGTTGTAGTTGTGTTTCTATCTGTGATAATGGGATATAATAATCTAACTTTTCAAAGTTGAATACCATATCACAAGAGATTTGCCGATTGGCATTTAAAGCCTCAAGAAATGAAATGCTTTGGCAACGTGTTTTAAAATCGTTTTAAGTTACACAACTCGATTCACACAACCGTAACGGTACAGATAATTCTTTCTTTTTATAAATAATGATAAAACGAGCCGTGCGGCAGCGGAGTACATTAAAGGTAAAGATTACTGGTTTTGAAGGTATATTTTAATAAATATATCAGAATATTTAGTCTTTTGTCTGCATGAACTTGATGAGGTCGATGACACGGCTTGAGTATCCAAACTCGTTGTCGTACCAGGAGATTAATTTTACGAATTGATCGTTCAACGGGATTCCAGCCTTGGCGTCAAAGATGCTGGAGTGGTTGTCTCCGATGAAATCAGATGAGACAACATCGTCTTCTGTGTAACCAAGGATTCCGTGAAGAGGTCCAGCCGCTGCCTCCTTTACCTTAGCCTTGATCGCATCGTAGCTCGCTGGCTTTCCAAGACGGACGGTCAAGTCAACAACCGATACGTTGGGAACTGGGACACGGAAGGCCATACCAGTGAGTTTGCCGTTCAATGCTGGGATTACTTTGCCAACAGCCTTTGCTGCGCCAGTGGAAGCAGGGATGATGTTCTGTTGTGCTCCACGTCCGTCACGCCACAACTGTAAGATAAAAATGAATTTCAGAACGACTCGTAACACACAATTTAAAATACGATACAACAAAATATGCGGAATTGATAGATTTTTCATCATTTTTTAGGATCAATTCATATTTCAAGAAGATTATCTCAGCAGTTCAGTAAAATTTATAATCCAATTTGAGAAAATTCCAAGATATTTTCATATTTTCTTCAAAGATGAATGAATTTTTGAATATTTCCAGTACCTCCGTGGCTTTTGCTGTAAGATGCTGTGTTCATAGAATAGATGTTTTAACTTCAAGTTAACATACCTTGCCAGAGGGACCGTCAACAGTCTTCTGAGTTGCGGTGGTGGCGTGAACGGTGGTCATCAAACCTTCAACGATTTCGAAGTTGTCGTGAATGACCTTGGCCAAAGGAGCCAAGCAGTTGGTGGTGCAGGAAGCGTTGGATACAACTTTGAAGCTTGGGTCATAAGCGTCCAAGTTGACGCCAACAACGAACATTGGTGCGTCAGCAGAGGGAGCTGAGATGATGACCTTCTTGGCTCCACCTTCCAAATGAGCCTGAAAATAAAAAAATAATAACGATGAGAATAATCAATGGTGTAATAAACAGGTAACTGCTATCATTACCCGAATCGAGGTAAGATAATTCGAGTAAGAAGTTATTGTTTGCTTTGTGAAAGTATAAAATACGAACATCATCATTTTTCGAATGTAAAATTATTGAAAATATTACTAAATAATGAAACGTAGTTGTCTGAATTTTATAATTGAATCAGTTTGAATGAAGATAGAAGATCAAATGTACCGAATGTACCTATTTGTAGGATACACAATCGGACCAGAATCTATCTAGAATTTATATTGGGACATATTGAGAAAGCAGAAAGCTTGAGATAATTCGACCGCTCATTGATTTTTGTCTACTTTTTCATTCAAAAAATGAGGCAATAGTTTTTACTAAAGAGGTACAGAAGTAATAGAATATTAGAAACTTCCATATTTTGGAGCATCCTACTGATTATATTTAACAAGGATGAAACTTCGAGTTTTAAAAATGTGATTTTGATTATTAGATGGATTGAAAAAACAAGAAGAAATATCTTACTGACCGTAATTACTCATTGAATAATTATTCGTTTACATCATTTTGATATATTTATGATACAAAAACTATGAAGAAGGAAAAGATGAGAATAAAGTCTGCAAACTGCCTTAACAAATGCACTCAGATTTTTGATTCACGATCTTCTCGAAAACAATTCTCACTCATCGACTAGTACATGACCATTGAATTTGAAAAAAATCAGTGTTTGATAGCCTGTCATTTCTCTTTATAAAATCAAATGACACAGATAACGATATGAGTTGCTTTATTCCAAAACCAGCCACATCCAGAAATTGCAAAGGTTGAATTACGTTCAGATTCTCATTCTGCTAACAGCGTTTCACCCTTGTAAAATTCGACAAGCTTTGAAAATTGTCCGAAGTTGTCAAAAACAGGCCTTGAAAATTACATTCTATGCAAAACCATCCTGTCCATTGTAGAGTCCGATTCAAAGCTTGCCCAATTTATATGCGTTTCAAAACTGGCTATGTCCCCAGGCATTTAAATCGATACAAATATTATAGCGATAATTTTGCCGTTTGATGGTATTGATTTAATTAACTTGTGAAGAACATTGTTGTCATGTTACATGATACCAAATGCTAATATTAGTTATCGAACCCTGTTTCTGTTTCAATTGTAAATATGTTGACTGCATTCATTATAAAATGGAATAACAAGTTATTCAGTTTTCATTTGAAATGAGACTAGATTACTTACGGAAGCTTTGTCGATGGTGGTGAAAACGCCAGTTGATTCAACAACGTATTCAGCTCCAGCCTTACCCCATGGAATGGCTTTAGGGTCGCGTTCGCTGAAGACAGCGATTTTCTTTCCATTTACAACAAGGAAGCCATCTTCAGCCTTGACTTCTCCCTTGAATTTACCGTGTGTGGAATCGTACTTGAACATGTAGACCATGTAGTCAAGACCGATGAAGGGGTCGTTGACGGCTACGACCTAATTAGGCAAATAATCTCGTTAGAATTTCAATTGAAATTTCGATTTCATCATAATTCCATTGATTTTATCCAATATTAACCTCTCCTCCACGTTCCAGGGAAGCCCTGAGGACCAGACGACCGATACGGCCGAATCCGTTGATTCCGATTTTGCTCATGTTTATGCTTTTTTGTTATCGGCTGTAAATAAATCAATAATATAATTAAATTGTAGACATCTTTTCATTATAATAAAATGTGAATAATTGCGTCGAAGTCATGAATTCGATTTATGAAAAAAAGGGGGGGGGGGGGGGGGGGAATGTGTATCTATTTCCAATAAAAATTATTTGTGTTTGTTCTACAGTTTAAAATAAAATTCGAAAATTAAAAGTTTAATTTCTTCTTGTTATCAAGATAATAAAATTCGGACACGAATCGTAAATCAATGGCTTATAATCCTCGTAGTCGGAAATAGAAGTAGTTCCCGACGTCAAGCTGACAGGTGCTTGAAAGTGCGATGCTCGAATCATAAAAGATCTGGTCTTTGATATACATATATATGTGAGTAGGTATACTGGTTAGAGGTCACGCCAAGGACACATCGGATTCGCAATATCAACTGATCGTTACAATTTTCAAGTTCGTTTACGGAAATTCATGACTTAAAATATGCTCGTCTTTTGTTCCTGACGTACTAAACACTTTGTTATACTTTGTTGAAAGAACATATAACAACAATGAATATTTTTCTACCCATTATTTTACATATACCGGCAGCTAAACGGTCAGTCGAGTTCAAAATCTTACGCTTATGAAACTGCGCGATATAAGTATGTACGCAACGAGCGGCTGAAAAGTACAATAAAAATAACGATACACAAGTGCGAATACTTCCGTAAAAGGATATTAAAAAAAAAAGTGCGCAGCTAATTGCATCGCCCAGACGCATGAGCTGATAAACTATAGAAGCCAGGAAGTGAGATTAAAAGAAAAGTGATAACTCGAGAAAAATGCACATATAAGGGAATTTCTACCTCAATGTCTAGATCTCTAGATAGTGACATTTGCTTCGATGTTATTCGCTGTAACGTATTCGCTTTTAGGCCGGTAATTTAAAGCGCAGCTAGATCTGGTTTAATTGAATGCAAAAAAAAGAGTCAGTGCTATTACGTGACCGGCGGACAGAAATATATCGGCGGATGAGAATCCGAGGAAGTATCGAACCGCATTAATCGCATTTAATAAGCCCAGTTTCTCAGGCTCGTTATGATAATAAGAAAAAATGTAAATGGGGTGGCGGGTACTCGCTAATATAATGGGACAAGTATCGAGCGATCAACTTACGTAACGAATAGATCCACTCTCAACAGCAACCACAGGGCCAGTGTCGTTTGAAGGGCACCGAACGGGTATTATAAACGCTCCGGCATTCGTGTAACTGGGTGGGATTCGCCGGGGTGGGGGATCTCGGGCGGGTCACGTGGTACGTTCCGCCGTCTATCGACGTGTCCTGCGCGACTTGGAGCACGCGCACGCGGCTACATGCTTACAGCTTAGGTACAGCGATGAGACATTCGGCTTAGGTTCGATTCGCATACTGGCATTTTGATTTCTTTCATATACATCATTTTTTTTTTTTTTTTTTTTTTTTTTTTTAATTCCATTCTCCCTCGAGTTCACAATATGTAGTAATGCGAGTGGAGATTATCGGATAACGTATTTATCTGTTTATAACGCTATCATCGGCGAGCGTTGTTGATATTTCGCTAATTCTATACGTCATATGTTTAAAAATTATGCAATTGTGATAGGCGACAACGAAAATTTCATCAACGTTGTGCAATAACTATTTAGCTCGAACTCTATACTGATGATTTCATTCGGCTGGTTCATGGAACTGGAAGCTGATTTTAAAAAGAGCAAACTCATTCGAAATAACCGTTATAGTACAATATAACTTACCTGGGCGATAAAACTATGAAAGCCAAAACGAATGTCTTTTGATAATTTTTTAAATATATTTTAATAGTTTTTCAATGAGTGCAGGTTCAGACTGATTTTTATTGAGATCAAACTATATGAATCTACATCTTGTTGTATCAAGGATAAAATTCAGATAAATTCTAGACTCTAGAGGATATTTTCATTCATTCGATTTATTTATCACTAACAGCAAACAGTTATTGTGGAAGCTGTATAGTAATATGCAGGCATATGTATACATATAACTATAATGAATGAGAAGTAATGCAATCGGAAGGAAATATACGATAAAAAATATCACACTCTTGTGATGAAGTAATTAAATAATAGGACTTTTCGTAGCAATCAGTCTTCCTCATCCTTCGTCCTTCCTTCGTCGATGTCTTGCATGAAGGTGATCATATCCACAACTCGATGGGCATAACCATACTCGTTATCGTACCTTTGATGTTTGATTTAAAAATGTGTAGCACGAAAATAAAGAACCTCAATTGTATTTTTAGTTCAGATAATGTACTTCTATAACGAGCATGAATCTCGATTGATTTTTTTTATCTGATCTATGCAAAATATACATTAGGGTGGCCCTCAATAAGGTAAAATTATAATTTCGTTGTTTTCATCGGTTGAAATGTCTCAAAACAAACGATAAAAAAATGTATTTCAAATTCTAAGTAGTACTGTCGCGAAGCTATAATAGAATTTTCCCATTTTAGAAATATTGGGTTTTCTGCACTCCACGGTTAATTTTGTTTCTTTTCGCGCGAGCATTGCTTCAAAAACTCTGAAATTTTGCATATTTCTGATCGTTGGTATAATTTGGTACTCTTGCTATACATATTTTAGCCCATCGTAGTTGGAAAATTCGGATTTAACCTTACCGATGACCACCCTGATATTCATATTATCGGGTTGAATAAATTACCATGCGACAACTTTCATGAAGGTACTCGTTTGCGGGATACCCGCTTTGGCATCAAACGTACACGAATATTTTGTATGATTGAAATCGGAAGAGACACAGTCGTCCTCTGTATATCCCATTATGCCCTTCAAGGGACCTTGGGATGCTTCCTTCATCGCCCTTTTGACCTCGTCGTAAGTCGTCGGCTTAGCGACCCTTGTAATTTACCATAAAACCGAGTAATTCAGGGATTCGAATTTATACACTCAATTATTTATTTATAAATATATAAGAACGTATTTCTTTCTTGCAACCTGCAGTCATACATGAAGGTGAAAATCTTATTACATGCATCCCGGAATTGGTCATTCTCTTGAATTATATATTTTTTTTAATCGTGTACGTGTAAAGTATTGCCAATGAAATTTTTTCCCATATGTTTGTCACTGATATAGCGTAGATTCTGATGATTTTCAAATTTTTGAACGTCTCTCGCATTTGAAAAAAATCAGAAACCAGAACATGCCAAAATCCCATTTCATTCTAATGGGCAGAATTCATGGTACCCCTTACCCTTGAGAGGGCTCGGCAAGTTGCGCTCATATGTATATTTTTTTTTCAATTTATTTAGAACCAAATTGGGGGGCGAATGAAAAAAAAGTTGAGGCAGTCTTATAGTGACCATTCTCGTATAAAATGGGATATTTATATTCATTCTGGGGTGTCCTTACCGAAAAGTCATGTCACATACGGAAACGTTAGCAACGGGTACGCGGAAAGCGATCGCAGATATTTTGTCCTTTAGTTCTGGAATGATTTTGGCCAAAGATTTTGCGGCACCAGTGGCAGTGGGAATAATGTTCTGACAGCAGCCTCGGCCATCCCTCCAAAGCTTAAACAATTTTTATCAGTCATTTAACGCTCGGGGTAAACAAAAAGCAGTACTGTGATAGCGTGACTCGGTGTCTAATTACATCCACGTATAGTAACACGTTGTAATTTTAATACGATTACATAGTCTACTGTATGTAATGATGATAGGAGCGACGATTAAATATATAATGTATAATCCTTGTCATCATGCTCAAAAAAGATAATTACGGAAAATGGGAGAGAGTAAAGGGAAAGATTCATATAGAAATATTTGTTAATTTTTTTTTTTACGCATAATCCGATCTTGAAAGTTTGTCAATTCATTTTTATACAAATCCATTAGAGCTAATTATGTTTGAAACGTTTCATTATTTTCAGATAGCAATTTCTTCACGTCTCGCACTTCATTTTTTATCAGTCGCTTGACTAGCTGAATAAATAAAAACTTTCTGAGCCCTCATCTAGCCGCGGGGCGACATTTCTTATTATTTATAACACCCTATATTTATTACCAACGATAGTCTAGTGTACACGGTGCTCACAGTTGACTTTTTTAAGCACCCGAAACGTAATATAAGCACAATCAAGCCTATTCAAATACGACGCATCGTCGTAGGATTTAATAGAAAAAATTTCGCCTAAAATTACGAGGGTACAACATATGTATAAGTATGAATATACAGATAAGATGAACTTGGAATTAAATTAAATACTAACTTTTCCGGTCGGTCCATCCAGAGTTCTTTGCGAAGCTGTGATCGAGTGAATGGTGGTAATCATAGCTTCGATTATTTCAAAGTTTTCATTCATAACTTTGACGATTGGCGCGGCGCAGTTGGTAGTACAGGATGCTGTCGAAACGATGTTTCCGATCGTCGGATTATAGCACTTGTGATTAACGCCATAAACATGCATCGGGGCATCGACAGATGGCGCTGTAATCACTACTCTTTTTGCACCCCCGTCGACGTGAAGCTGCGTGATTCATTCGCGCGCGATTTTCAATCAATAATCACGATAGATATTGATCGTCTTTTATTTGTTGCGTACTTACGCTCGCCTTGTCGAGAGATGTGAAAACGCCAGTGGCTTCGATTACGTATTTCACGCCAACTTCATCCCAACCAATTTTTGAAGGATCTTTTTCTTGAGAGGTTGAAATTTTCCTCTCTCGATTTAAGTAATACGGAGGATTAGATATTTGTCGAATTATGATTGATGCGTCTCACATACCACCGATAACGAGAGTGTTATCTTCGCAATAAATCGGATCCGGGAATGTTCCGTGGGTCGAATCGTATTTGAAAAGATAAACCATGTAGTCAGCTGCTATATAAGGATCGTTGACGTGCCTCACCTGAAGCCATAAAGAATTGGCGATGTCAGAGATCGTTTAGTTCTCGTAATAATAGACCATCTCACTTCTAAGCCCTCCTCGATACAGGCTCTCAAACACATTCGTCCAATTCTGCCAAATCCGTTTATTCCTACCGCAGTCATGTTCTATAATTATTTTTATTCATACAATCCCTTGTTCAGACCAATTTTGACAAGAAAAAATCATCTTCAAACAAATGCACGAGAAAATGCGCAACTCACGTGTTCAGATTTGAATAAAGTCACTTTGACGGGGATTGGTATCAATGACAAAAGCCTACGTTCGCGCTGTTGAGCCAGCCAATGAGACGCCAGGAATCCGCATGCGTCACATCGAAATAACCAATCGCTGTTAAGCCGGTCATTCTTCCCGCCGTGTCGTTCGGCTCGGATCACGCAGGGTTTTGTTTTTGACCGTCGAAGCATGCTTCGCAAGCGTGGAAGTCCTATTGGAAATAGGTTGGTTTGACGAAAGACACTTTGACCAAAAGTCGCGTGTCTATCGTGCGCGGAATAAAAGTTGATTAATAATTCGAAGTTGGTCTATTGAAACGGTATAACATACGGTCTTGAAAAAAACAAGATCGTATAATTTCCACGAGCGACGGTTGTGACAATTCTCTATCGTTAATCGTACCAACATGTCGAGCGAGACGGTAAACAAGATCATCAAATCTTGCATTGTTTCTCGTAAGGGCGGCGTACCGTTGTGCGAAATTGAAAGTAAGTCTCTTTATTCTCATATCACAGTTTTATTTATTTAATATCATGTGTATCTTGGAGATATAATCTCATCCCAGAATCTCTGGATGACGAAATCGTTCGCAAATCATGACCTCATAGTTATCAGAAAAAAAAAACATTACATTTACCTTCTCGCGAGTATTCATAACAATCACCCTAAGAGATAGGATACAAGATTACGGGCTTATGTAGGAATAATCGAAGTATGGAACATGTTTATGCTAGAGGAGTTTACGCACAATTTACGCGATTTGTGGACACGTTGTTGTTTTTCGTTGAGTAAACTATCTGCGGATCTGAGTCGCCAATACTAATTTAGAAAAAAAAAATCCGTAACGGCGTGTTTACCTTGTATAATCTGACGTATGTATTACATTGCTTTGTATAGATGACTACAGAGACTTGGTAGGCCAGAGTATACCGTACGTAGCGCTAGGGTACAAAACTTTGAAAGATTTCATACACAGTATCGACTTCGTTGACGTGAAAACAAATTATCTTGGAGACTCGGTCCTTTTCGTATCGGATCCAAAAGTAGCACACATCGACAGTCTCGTCAGTAAACAGAAGACCGCTGTCCCTAAGGTAGGTGCTTATCATATACTTCTTCTTATACTAGTTGATTAGTATAAATAATTGTCCGTTGACATCGCGATTACGTTTTCCATAAAATATCCGCGATTCTTTACGTATAATTATCTTTTCCATTATGTTTTACGCGCATTTCGTGATTCCACGTATTTTTATTACACTCAGGTCAAGCGACGTTTTTATCTCGTTAAGGGCTGAGGGTTTGTTTTTTGTTTGTTTGCGCTTGGAGTTTCTACACACATCTGGCATTTTATGACGTTTTATGACCTGGCCGAAATGAAGTTATATTATTTATTTCATTTTCACGTTTTACCGTTGAAAGTTTACATACTTCCGGCGTTGTATGATACGAAATTAAACAGCATCTGGTTTAACGAGTAACCAGATATAATATTTAAAGAAGTCAATTCTGTTATTTATTCTTTATTTTTTCTTTTTGTTTTTTTTTTCTTTTTTCGAATTGGCGAATTTTAGCAAAAACGAAGAAATCGTTACGGCAAATCTCGCCAAGGTAACAACAAATTTTCGGACCGAGCCTCTAGTCCAGCCTCGCGTCGTCGTGGGCAGAATAACGAAAATCGAGATAACTATCGGCCCGAGAAATTTGCGAGAAATACGAGGATGGAGTACACGCAGTCTAAATGGTACAACGATAGACCTAAAGACTCGTGGAGGAAAAAGACGCACGAAAATCGGGAATTGAACAGATTCAATAATTTCAATGCGGGAAGACCCTCCATGCAACAACCCACCAATAATTCTACCATGCAAAATGGTATGGAGCTTTTTTTATTTGTACCAGTCATTCATTTGTACAAACATCAGAAAATAATCATCCCACGAAAACTTGTATAATTAAAAATTCAATCACTGTTAAATAGTGATAGTTAGATAATATTATGTTCGTTGATTCAAGTCATTTTGAAATTCGATCTATTCTCGGTGTTCGATTCATCTCTTGGGTTTATGATCCCATTTGTTTACATTCATTCATAGACAGACAATGGAATTACTTTTCCGTGTTTATTCTATTGATTTCGGATTATACGTATACAATCGCGCGAACGATTTACGGATCGCTTCATTTCGGAAGAAAAAAAAAAAAGCAAAACAAAATATTTGTAAATTTACGCATTCAGATAATTCGTGGAGTGCGAGGACGGCTTCTCCATGCAGCGTTGAAGAAAATCTTTACAACTTTAATTCTATAGAAGAAAAAAGATACGCCCAAGAATCTAGAAGCTGGAGATTCCAGGTAAAAGTTGCCGACAACGCAAATTCAACGGTGGGTAGTAGATATCAACAACCGGGGACGTGTAACCCTCCTCAACAGTACAATCCGTTCGTTTCTGGTCAATTCGGTGGTAAGGAGTAAACGTATAGTAGAAATGTCCAATTATCTGCCCCATTCCGTAGTCAATCATATTACAATCGCGAAGTTTTGTGTTGTGTTGTGTTTTTTTTTTTTTTTTTTTTTTTTTTTTTTTTTTTACAATTTCTTTTGTGTTTTCTTCGTCAATTTTAATGAGTGCAATTCTTAATATTCATCGAATTTCACTCTAAAATATATCGCGATAATTATTTTGCGAGATCAAACAATGAAACAATGAAAAATTAGAATAACTACAAAACCGAGTGAATAACGGAAATAGTAAAACTAGTCGATGATACTAGTGAAATAATTGTTTTATGTAATTACAACTGCTTTATTGATCATAAAATTGAAAGAAAAAAAAATTGAATTTTTAAATCGAAATTCTTTCGGGTACCTGACTGCTAATCTATTACTATTACATGCTTTGTGATTCGTGATATTAACCCAATTTTGAAAAATTTATATCTCGGGTATAATTTCTCGTAAAAAGTCCCACGGGAGCTCATTATTTTCGATTTTTTTTGCAGAATCACGCGAGTCTCCGAAGATTTTGCTTGACATTTTGAAAAGTTGGTCAAAAATTGGGTAAGAGGGTAAAAACGTGAAAAATTCGTAAAAATTGAACTATTTTTCTTAGTCGTTGGGGTGTTTGAACTCCCGAGGTTACTGTTCCAGGATTAATGTTCTTGAAACGTAAAACTGTTGTATTGAATTATGTCGGGGTGCTTTATTGTTTAGCGTTTGCCTAATTTTTTTAAGTGAACAGACACTAGAGAGGGAGAAAAACAGATAGATAGATAGATAGATATAAACAGTCGGAATAGCTGAAAATGTGCAAATCTAGCAATTGAGTGTATTCAAAGTTTTATATCAATGCGACCGTGTGGAATATCATTTTTCAGTTTTTTTTACATTTTCTGGTCGAACGGAGTGGGAGAAAACCGGGAAAGAAAATTTCCGCGTAATCGATATAATATCCGATAGTGAAAAACGCTGAAACGGAATACGAAACACGATTTTTCACTTGGAATATTTCAAAGCTATTTTCTAAGCAAAAACATATCCGCGATAAATGTGAAGTTGATAACAGCCATAAAGAAGAATTTAACGAAAAGCATGATACTCGCCGAATTGAAAAAATCGATAAAAAGTTCAGAATATCACAACTTTTGATAAATAATCTGCAAAACTTTTGGTTGATTTTCCGAAATCAAAGAATATATCGTGCTTCTGTTCTTCTTTATCGCTGTTATCAATTTCACATTCTTTGCCAAGAAAATGAGACAATTTTCGTCAAAAACGTAACAAGAATGCAACAAAAAAAATTAACGAGCAGTAAAGTTATACCACCTTTCAGATACAATATAAATTAAAGTATAATAATGGACTGCGGAATAGGGCAGAACACATTCCAAGTCACTGTCGAAAAGACTAAAAAAAAAAAAATTGTTGTTTCGTGTGGTTTAGGTGATCCTACTAACAATTATAACTATGGGTGGCGGAATTGGTATTCTAATCCTTACCAAGGCTGGTCACCACGCGATACACAAAGCGGACAATGGTGGCCGGGACTGCAAACGACTCCAAACACTCAATTCCCATGGACTGGGGTGAACTCCTCACAACCATATCCCGGATGTTATCCATGGAACAGTCAAAATACGAACCAGTTTTACAGATACTAGAATATTTCCGCTATCTTTTAGTTGTCCGAAACTCTTCTCCCGATTTTCATCGACAATATTTCGAAGTAACGGACAATTTATTCATATTTCCGATTGATAAATCGGTTCCTAATATTTCAGTTTTCGAACACTTTTATCGGTTTTTATATACACCGCATAGATAACACGTTTAGTGACTTTGAATGATCGCGAGGTCGATCGGAAAGTCCGATATACTTTTTAGTTTATATTTACTTATTTTCGTATAAAAATACCAACGGAACTGATTTCACAATTTTTTTCTTTTTCTTTCGTATTACATTAATTTAAGCGATTTTTGAACACTATTCACAGACGCAAAGTTTGATGTGTGAGGTCTGATAATCGCTTTTTAGTTTCTATTTGCCTGCTTACGAGATTTCAAGATTTGAGTAAAATATATCCGTACTTTACGTATAAGCATGATTGTTTTATGTTCCTATGTAATTACCAAACTCGTATTTTAAGCGTAAAGTTATTACCCTATTCTTATTGCTATGTTTTATACGATTATCTTATTGATAATTAGAATACACGCATGAGACGAGTATTGGTTTTGTACTAAAGATATGTATGTAGAGTTAGCGCCGGTATAATTAATTATTATTAATAATAAATACTTGCTGACTTTTGATGAATGCCGATAATCATTAATTTAACATGGTTGAATCTCACCACGCATGATCGTTCATCATTTTTGACAAAGGTAAGTAGCACCAAATATTATTAATTACTATACGTAATTAATTAGATATTCAAATAATCGCAGACCCTCGTCAATTTTCAGATTTATCGATTTTTCAATTCAATTCTGGCTTTTTTAAACTTATCGATTCCCTTGTACAATTTTTTGAATATTCCGACCAATGTCTAATTTTCCGGAACTAAAGGCTTGAGTGAGTCATCTGAATTCACAGAAAACTCAAAATTTCAAAGACATATATGTATGGAGACTGAAATATTGATGATTTTTGAAAATTCTTTCTTTTCTAGTGATGTATTTCAGATTTCTAATATATCTTCCATTTGCTTCCACTACATTGATCGAATTATCACTGCTGGAGTTTGATTCGCGTTGCCCAATAGTTTACGGCATAGTCACACACTGCAAGCTTGGAAGTCTCATCTTATGGTTTCATGAATAATGAATAATTTAACTGTGTCTTCAATTCTTACAGGAAGTTTTTCTCGAACCGTTAATAAATGGAAATCAATTAATCGGAGATGACTTTTTCCTGCAATTGGCAGTACAAGATTTTAAGGCAGAGTCCAGGAAACCTAGAGGTAATACACTTGAATTAATCACAAAGAATATTACCTGAGTTATAACAAAATTGATAATGAATGTGGTGACTCTATCGTCCGTTGACCTACTATACAACCATGTGAATTTAGCAGACGAGACGGACCAAAGTTACATATAACATGCAACTGTATCTAATCCGGAGAACGATTCTTCCTCTTGATAAAGTTGTCAAGAGCGTACAGACTCCGGATTGATTGAAAAAAACGTGAAAGAAATTGATTTTGTGAGAATCAAGAAGAGAATTAGATACAGTTGCATGTTATATGTAACTTTGGTCCGTCTCGTCTGCTAAATTCACATGGTTGTATAGCAAAATTGATAATATTACGATCCAGATAAATCATACATTTTTTTTTCATTTAGTAACAATTAATATAGGTAATTATCTAAACACATTTTCATATAAACAATATCTTTACAGTCGGAGCTGCGATTCGATGTGGTCTATGTATTTCTGGACAAACGATTGATGAATGTCGTCAAAGATTGGAAAAAACTCAGTTTTTATCAGGAAAAATAACAATTTTACTGGGTACCGTTGATATATATCGAGTACGTAAATTCATCATTCAATTTATCGTTAATCAATCAATTTTCATTTGTAAAATGTCCTGATCGAAGTTTATTCAAAGGTCTGCAAATAATTCGACAATCAAAGTTGATTTTAAGACAATTTTCTTCAACACATTGCAGAAAGACTTCTACCTATTGTAATTTGATTTTCAAACATATTTTTGCAGGGTCATAGTTTGGAGAGAATGGTGAGCGATATGAAGAAATTACTGGATGTCTGCCGGAATAGATTCAACCTGTCTCAGATTACTCTGTGCACAATTCCTCCACTAGCCAATTACTCCGTACGATTTAATCTGCGCAAGTTGTCTGTGCTTTATTCATTCAACAATTGGATCAAGCTGCACAGTAACTTTGGCCCTGACGACTCTTACATTCATCACTTCAACGTTATTGATCTATTCTCCAAATTCACAGACTGCAATCACAAAACACTCTACCAATACTTCCAAATGTAAGGATATTCTCTTTCAATACCCCGGTGAAAATCATTCTAAGAGTTTCTGATTAATCTTCAGGGAAATGGGAACCTATGATAGTTTTTCACTATCATGTTTTTGCAGTTTCGATGATTAAAATAACGATTTTTTTTGCAAATTTTCTAGAATATACCAGTTTCTGTAAGAAACCATAAAAAACTACCATTTCTTTGAATGAAATATTTCTATTTCCCTGAAAATTTGTATCGAAACTCATAAAGGTAGATATTTTTTCAACTCTAAATGTGTATTCTTTTTGTTTCTCGCCTCGGTAATCTAGAGATGCAAGAATGGTGTCTGGATGTGCGTACCCTTACGTATTGTGGAACGCAAAAGGACGTCGTACAGTGATGTCGATGCTGGAGAAGTAGTCAATGAGTACACGTACAAGTATCTCCAGCAAAGGTTGAATTACATTCAACAATTTGCTCGTTACCATGATTTGTAAATAGTATTTTGGCGTGGATTGTTGATTCAGGTTCTCTTTTGTGACTTGTTCTTTGACTATAGAGTCGAATTTAAACTTCGAATAGCGCTTCTATAGCTGGAATTAGGTATAGTGCTATTGTACGATGATATAATAATTTTTCAATGATTTCTCTTCATTCATGTGTCGAGCGGATTCCCTTTCATTCTTAATGTCTTGGATTTTACAATGATCTTTATCTACAATGTACGTATGGTATTCTCAGAGTAAAGGATTCTCGACTATCCACGTTAAATTTCTGTGCAATGTAAAGTATTGAGGAGTTAGAAGCAAACAAAGTTTTCAACTGCTTTAGACATGGTCAGAATTGTCTGGGGAAAGTTTAATCAAGGCTGAATCAATGCAGAAAACTGTTCATTAGCTATCTTCCTCAGGCTTTACGGAAAGAAAGTATGTCATCACTCATTTAGCTGCTATGATAGATTTCATCGCGGTAAACCACTCTCATGCTTAAAAATTAATTATTCTTCAAATCGGGATATTTTTTTATTCGTCAGAATATGTTTGTTTCTTTTCAAATATCAGTATCATCACTTCGAAATCGTACTTGCTACTGTTTATAGAATCGAGTTAGTTAATGTCGATGGAAAAATAGTTAAGAAAAAAGTAATCTCTATCACTTTTGAATCTATATGTGAGGATTATATTTTAGTAGAAATTGATACGTATTAATTTTTCCGCTTATATTTCCAGTTAGACATTAACGTTTTTTCTATTCTTGATCGTACGAGTATGATTTCGTAGTCAACGTTTTGAACTTTTTAAAAACAAATTTTCGAACGAATGAGACAAAATATTTTCTTTATGATTTGAAGAAAGTTTACTTGGACGTTTGGGAAATGTTTTTTTCTGATGGAATGTGTCTAGTAGCTAATAGAAAAATATATTCAATTAGACTCGTTTATCGTAAAGACTGCGAAAAATATCAAGAAAATAATCACTTCAATTTCTTTTTTTTTTTTTTCCGATGACTAAATCGTTGCTAGACAATTCATACGATCATGGAGGATAACGTTGTCAGCTTAAAGCTTCTGAAAACTTCTCCTTGCACATCATATAATTGATAAATAATTGTGAATCCATTAGCTGCAGAGAATACTACAATATATTGTCTGAAATTTAGTAAAATCCTAAATATTGAGAGCAATAAAGAATTGCTCATTATCTAAGTTGAAATCCGAATGCAACGTATGATCTGAGCAATGATTTAATACTGGTATTATTATCTTTTCATGTAATTTATTCATTCTTGTAAATGTCTATGGTGGTATATTTATTTTGAAAAAAATGTGATTAGTAATCGTAATTTGGGCAGCATACATATATATTTATGCAAAGTTTATAATGTTAGGAAATTATACATAATTTATAACGTGTATGAGATGTTCAAAGTTTTCAAAAATTTGTGATGTTAATGATATTAAATCTGTGCGTGAATGTGTATTTGCTATTCATATTGATAATAAAGCTGTCGGTGCAAGCCATAAACTCAAGATTCTACATTTTGATCCATAATTGATCATTCCAAAATCACCATTCGCGAGGAAACCCAACAAATTGAATCTGAGATTAGCACTCGTAGGATTATAACTTGTGGATGACATCCGATGGAATTTTATTCTTTCCCAAAAGCGGATGAATAAAGTAATAAATAGTATGTAGCAATCACGAAAATTGGATTCTTCATCCTTTACTTGCTGGGTCTAAGATCATAACACTCTCAATCTATACAATTGATGTTTCATTTTTAAAATCGCATCTTTTCCAAGTATCCATGTACATGAAGATCTATTTTGAATCGCATGTTGTACCTACTGATATTCGATCATTTATGGTGAATGATTCTTTTACTCTTTATAATCGCGTCTTATGTCTACATGAATTATACATGAAAACGACAAGAAAGAGGAACTTTTTTCGTATAATAAATAGAAATATATTTGTTTTTTTTTTAGCTCGATGATCCCTGAACAGATCAAATCGTTAAATAATAATTCTTAATTAGAATTTCATAGTTATAAGTCGAACGTATTTGGTTGTACTAGCAATTAGATTTCATGGCGCAGGTCAAGAGTGGTGGGACCTCGCATTTGCACGATATGCAATTCTTCGCGGGTCTATCAGCTAGACGGTCACCGATTCCGAAGGACAAGTCTCCAAACTTGCAGTTCTTCTCTATAAACGAAAAAAGACCAAAATTCAATCATAACATCTTCAAAATTTCGGCAATTGAATCATCAAAATATCGTATCAGTTACCTGGTACTGAAGCAGTCTTCTTGACAAGAGCATCCGATATTACCGAGTCCGACTTCTCAGCTAAATGGATAAAATCACGCGTTATTTGTTGTTGAAATTTTCGTGAATCGATCGAGACACGAAGATTGTACTTGAGAGAATAATTGAATAAATAAATGAATAAATCAGTAGTTAGAATGAAATTGATAGATCCTTACGGCAGTGAAAATCGATGGGACAGCAACGGTTTTCACCGTAATAAACGGGAGCGCATCCCTCTCGAATCTGTCTAGTATGCGCCAAAACTGTGCCGCATTGAACTTCTCGACACCATGGTTCTCCGGATTCTCCGGCTGTTATGATAAGAGCGAAAATGATTAAAATGATTCTTGTTTCTCCATCATGGTAAGATTGAGATGATAATAAGAATTGAGTAATATTACTTGAAATACATCAATAGAGGATTGAAAATGTCGACGATATAATAATATGTTACGATAAGAGCGAAGATCTGTCGTTATCTATTTCGTCGAGATAACGATTATCGTGCAGAACAATTGAGTAATGTTACTTGAAAAACATCGATGAAGAATTCGAGAGTCCGAATATATCGTGAATATGAAACGATTCACCGATATGTCGATATAACGTGAACATAAATTGAGTAACAATTACTAGAAACGGATCGATGAAGAATTTGAAAATCCGAATAGTACGTAAACGAACCTGTGTATCCGGGCTGACAGATGCAGACTTTGCAAGGTAAGTCTTCGGGATAAAACTCCTGACCTTCGATGTAAGTTTGGTTGTCCGCGGTCACGCAGGTCGCCAATTTCTTTGGTGTTTTCTTCTGGAAGTTAGGATCCTCCGTGCGTTTTGAGTCTCCAACTTCTTTTTTCTTGTCATTGTCGTATTTATCATCCTCGTCACTGTCGTCGGAACCATCCACTAGAAATATGATCATTATAAATCCTTAAAGCATCGCGATATGTACATAAATATTCAGATATAAAATTACATAAAAGGGTTCAAACGATCCGAGATGATCGAAGACATGAACTTGATCCACTAAAATACTCATTTTGTCGTATCAAGTTATTTTTCACAAGAAACATTGCTCGTTTTTTTGTCTTATTTGCAGTCCTTATCAGATTTCATGTGATGGTGAGCTTATGTTACTTTCGGCAACGGCCATACCACGTTGAATACACCGGTTCTCGTCCGATCACCGAAGTTAAGCAACATTGGGCGCGGTCAGTACTTGGATGGGTGACCGCTTGGGAACACCGCGTGCCGTTGGCAATTTTTTTTTTTTTTTTTTTGTACTATCAAATTTCTTGATCTTTCAGACCCGAAATTGGCAATTTGTTTTGATGAATTTAAAAATTGAGAGCCGATAATTGCTTTTGTTCGAACTTGAAGTCACCCGTTTGGTTAACCTTCTGAATTACAATAGAAAAACAATGTAGTAATATTCTAATGAGCAGCATTCATTAATTTGACACTGTGGATCCGGTTCCTATAAATAACGGAACTGAGTGATCATGAATAATATTAATAATAATGTAACTAACTGCAAACAGTTTCCGTTGCGCAGCATTCGTCGTGACTTTTTTTCGGCACACATTTTCGCGGTTCTCCATTTTCATCCCATGCGGATGCTTCCTCCAATGGACAATCGACAACGGCACATCTGAACACAGCCATTCTGTAAAGAAAATTTCTTTGATAAACAAAATAAACTATTTCATTACGTGTTACATAATGAGGATAGAAAGTGATCAATCCTCCAGCAACCTGACGAAAAACTACGTGCCACTTACTTTGAGACATTGTACTCTTCGAATGGTCCTTCTAATTCACAAGTACAATCGATGTCACAGGGATTTCCGGTGTCATTTAATATTGTACGAGGCGCCAGGGATTCTCCGCGGAAGTAACACATTTCTACGTCGGAATTCTCGAAATTTTCTGCTTGGACAAAAGTTAACGATCATGAATTGGATTAGCCGCAGACATTGGATGACGAAGGTCGCTACCTCCGGAAATAATTATTATTCGATGCTTACCGCATAAATAATGACTGGGGCAATGATCTTGGGGATTTTCGAAGATTGCTGTGCAGTTTAGTTCCTCATAGTACCTGTTCGGTACTCCCGGACACACCACATCGGTTGTAGTCACGATTGGAGTAGTCGTTTCATTTCCACCTTGAATGACAAACCGCCAATATTACCAGCTTTCATGCATAATAAATTCTTCAAAATTTCACAGCTCTGTTTTCAGTCAAATAAATCATAATCCGAGGCTGAGGACACATCAGCGAATACACACGCAGGTTAGACTCTAGAATGCTAATTTTTGCAGATTATGAATTGTGACGTAAGAGCCGTTGTCATTGACATTGTTAGCGCTGCGTGTGGTAAAACCACTGATTGTCCCGATCTCCATGCTGGTCAACCGCGGCGTTTAATCAACCTTTAATTTGTTTGTTTCACAAATTGTTGTTTCATTGTATAAAGTTTGTTTCAACTCTCGAGTGCACTATGGGGCAAATTTGCATCACGTTCGTGTGTATCTCACAATCAGATGGGTCGAAAAATAGGTTGGCACTTGAAGAGTTGATAAAATAATACATCGTTATCAAAAAAGTTACTGCTCATTGTGTAATTCGTATCAATATAAATCTTTTTCTATCAAAAACTTTTTAGCTGATATGAGAGAATATCACCTGTATTTACTCAGCAGCTCTAAAAATTCTATAGAATTGGATGAAGTTGAAGTTCGTAACGTGATAATGTAACAGAGTTATTGGGGAAAATTCACTGTCATATGACTCAGATGTTGTTAGTTTTGCAAAATTGACGGCATAATTGTGTTTTACTCACTTTTGGAAAATCATACACTGTATTCTGGTGTTTTTGAACCGTTCAAGTCAAGAAATAAAGTATATTTCCCAATTATTTTGTTGCGTTAACGTTACGAACTTCAACCTCATAGAATTGGAGAATGTACCATTCGCTGGAAACTGTCTTTGGTCGGGAATTATCAAATTAGTAATTTCATGATCAGGTATATACAAATATCCAGAATATAATTTCGCCGTTATAATTCATTAGATTGAAAAAACCCATTCCTATCCAATGTGCAACTAGAGATGTCATCTACAATAGTTCAAAAAATTTCTAGTCAATTAGTTTGGCAATAATAAAGAACTTATTGTTATTACACGAATGGTTTCAAAAATTCTTATAATATTTTTATCCAACAATACGATTCTGGTCACACTGTGTGATTTTTCAAGAATTTAGAAATCCTGATTGAAACGTGTCCGAGTTTAAAAAGACCAAAGAGATCCATGTGCATGTATTCTTTCGCGGGTCAAGGACCTCCGTCTTTGGATGCGTTCGAAAATAGTTCTGGATTTATTCACGTGCAATAGAAGCTTGCTAAATGCCAGTGAACTTTAACCTATTGTTAGTGTTGTTGAAATTGAATAAGCAATAGCCGAGTTATCATCTCCTGCACGTAGGACATGTCTTTTTTTGTCTAAAATGCGTGTGGTAATAAACTTTGGAGAAGTATATGTTTTAATACCTGCTTCTGTTGGAAAAGCCTCGATCCCATTGGTCCAAACGAGCGCCAGCACTGCTAGCAACTTGAAAAATGTCTGCATTTTGTAATTCTTGAAATGCACTTAGTCGGCAACTTGTTAACTATATAGGAACCGGTATTCTTCTGTAAAGGTAGCAGCGCATGTAGATACTGAGAGCTCCCCGGCTACGCGGCAGTATTTAATCCATGCCAGCCGACAGTCTGTCCTTGTGTTAGCGCAACGAGCTTAGAGGACCAACCTTGCGAAATCCCCCATTCTGGTAATGCGAAGTTGGGTCTGTTTCGGGTGGTTGACGTTAATGTAATATCAAACAAATATAACCTTGGATTTGCTGCATTGTTCATTTTGTAGCCCTGATGGATGATGAAAAACCTGAACGGATCCTCACGGTGTGCATATATGTATAGTATATTCTTTCTCACCGAATACGTGGAACGTAGAAGTTGTATGAATATGGATAGCAGTTTCGTAGACCACTTAGCGTTGCGATTAATAAGGAATAGTCTTACGCCAATGTCACATTTCACAATTATTTAGAAAAAAAGGCTCGAGGATTCATTATTTGATTATAAACTCAGGTAACATCGACCTTATTTATTTTCAGTGGATCACGCATGTGTGTGTGGCGTGTAGTGACGTCAGGGGCGTCAGTCATTACAAATGCTTTTCAAAAACTATAAATGACAATTGATATATATACAGACGAAATGAAATAGGACACTTTAGTGGATGTCATAAGATTACTAAATCAACTGACACCACCAGTTTAGCTTCACGACAGAACATTCATTAGATTAGAGAAAAGACCTGAGAATGCAGTTCTTAAAATTAGCATGAGACTTGTTATGTATTTTCTAAATACTTCTTTGTTCTCAAACGTTGTTTGTAGAATGCAATATACCGAAGAACAGACGTGAAAACCTACATACAATATTCAGGACTCGAAGAACAAAAAAAATAAATAAATAAATAACCTAATTGCAAATCTTGCCTGTAAACCGTTACCACCAGCAAGACAAGCTTGTATCTGCAAGCTCTCTAAGTAGCAGGATTTGATTCAGTGACTTAAATGCATGATGATGAGAATTATTCTATCATTACCTGCCATGTGGGGAACTTACTACCGTTTTTTGAAACTTGAGTTATTTCTCTACCATTTGGCAGAACAGTGATGGTGTTTTCTTGTGTTTTGCTTTATTGATCGTATACTGCACGTGCTATGTGTCACTTAAATTATTCATACGTCGTAAATCGCGAACGTTATCCCGATTAGCATTAGGTATACAATTGCATCATTATTGCATGTATTGTAAACCAGTTTTCCACCAGGTCTATCCTCATGTTCTTGGATCCAGTATAAGTTACTTAACGTATTGTATAAAATTATATCATCTTATAACTTAATTACGCAATGCGAGCCACACGACAAGTATATATCACCTTGCGTTTGTTCGTCCATAGGTCAACGAGTACGATATTCTTATTGCTGGAGAAGAGTCTATACCGATAAAGAACTAGAGTTTTTGCTTCGGGACGGGTCTTTCATTTAAAATAACGGGTTTTGGTTCATGAATTTTTATTAGCAGCGTAACTTACACTGAACAAATGAAATACATAACTGAATTCAGTAATCACGTGGACACAACTCCACGACATAATTTGATATCTCAGTATGTATATGTAACCTATCATCCTAATTTAGGTGGGATTCTGTTGATCTTTTCGGTTTTTTGACCCGATCAAGTCGCCTTTTCAAGATCTGCCTACGTCCATCCAACAACTTAGTCAGCAATCGACGAGATTATATTTTCTAATCAGAACCGCTTACTCCTCGACTCGAGGAAATCGTTGTACAATTCTTGGTAGCTTCTGACCCGTGTTTCGACATCGGGGTCTGGCTGGAATTCGTACGGCACTTCATCTGCCCATCCATTGCTTCTCAGTATCATTCTTAGTGTGTTTGGAGTCAATTTTGAAAAGAAACTATTCAAATGCAGCCTGATCTCTGGAGAGATCGCGTTGCTGTCAATTAACACGTTGCCTTCTTCGAGACTTCGATACTGCAGGGCTTTTGGCACCCTGGAGGCGACGGGGGTGGCGAGGACGCTCATTGTACAAACGAGGCTGATCTACGAGATAAAATGCACACACAATATTATTTATAATAGTCACTTTGATGACACAGGGTATGATTTCAAGAACTTGTATGAGAGCCATTTTTTGTCACCGGGCCATTTTTTCCCATCCAATTCCTGGATTTTTTTTGGCATTACTATATACTTGAGAGAACCTTGAATGATTTTTTTTCAGATTTTCAAAGTCAACGGTTTGGCGGATACACCTTTTTTCAATTTACCATTTCTCTGTGAAGCTACCAGTTTCTTGTGAATTTTTCAATGCGATTCCAGTCATCAATTTCTCGACAGTGTGCAAGCTATTTCCAATCGAAAAAAATAGGAGAAGAATTCTTTCACTGATTCACACAGCGTCGATTTATCCGAAAATTCTATAGAATCTTGAGGATTTTAGATCCGTGTAGTATCTATAAATGAAATGGCAATAAGGTTTTTCAAAGTATTGCTATCAAAAATTGGCTCAGTTCACAGAGAATGCCCCGTATATTCATTCACGTAATATATTCATAATAAATCGGTCACGAAGATATTTTTTCCCATTATTTCGCACTAATTGGCACATTTGGATTTGTTTCATATCTTGTACAGCATTCGGTAAACACAGGATTTTCGATTTTTGTTCATCGCACATGCGGGTTTTGCTCTACGAAATGGAGTTAAATACTTTTTTTATCAGTTGTAAATTGCGCGTTAAGTTGAAGGGCACATGTTAATTAAATACAGCGATTAACGAGAGTGAAATAACTGCAGAACTTACGTACGAAAATAACAGACGACTGCATGATATGCCCAAACGCTACGCAGATCTTGAAAGATGTGACGAGTTCCCAGCGTTATTACAGCCCACAGCTTAGTTAGACCAGCCGCAGCTAAGATCGGCGAAAGAAAGTGAGTTTGAGAGAAAGCTAAAGGCAAAGTATGGTCCTTGAGCTGTCTGGAGCCTCGGCGATCTCGACTCTGGTCGTATCTTCTTCGAGCAGCTTAAGCGTCTGATTATCATTCAACTATGCGGGCTGAGCCAAGGAGTGGTGGAAGATATGGGGACTAAAACTATTTTCTCAGGAGTTATCGTGTCCCCTGGCTGAACTTTGGTCACTTTGCATTCAGACGTCGAAGGCCTTGGCCTTCTGAGACTCCGTGACGAGATGCAACTGAAAGATTTACTCGCGAAACGATATTATGGAATATAAGTTGTTTCGCGGAATTTGGCAAAGCTAACAACGATAGTTGAAAAACCAATTCGCTGTAATTTGATGTGAAACTAGAGGACCATGACATTTTTAGGTTTTTTAACCTTAGGACGGATTTCTCGATAAATCCTGGGGTTTTATTTATGCGATATATAACTTGGTCAAGTAAAGATCATAAAATAGAAATATCCAATCGAGCGGACACCACCGCGTGATGTCATTGACGGATTCGAGCGATTGATCACTTCCAAACTTTCCTTGAGATTTGTCTCCCTGTTACGAAAGTTGATTGACTTAGATTTTCGATGGCGACTGCCTAATTTTACGATTCGATATTTTTGTTTGTCGGATTTAATTAACGACCGGTTTTTCACGTTTGCTTTCGCTACTGATCGACGTTCAAAACTACGGCCTTGGATGATTATATATTCAGAAGCGTCAACGAAAGCAGAGAAAGCCATAGGCAGACATAACGTGCCTAGATATACATGGTGGCCAAAAATACTGCAATTATTATTTTCACTGCAATCTCAAATAATGAGGCCTTCACTTGCCGTTTCAAGGTTGCCGAAATCTTTTCTAGTTACAGAGAAGCAAGTACTCAGCTTTGGATACGATACGTCTTCGAAAGAAAAAAATTGTATCCAGAAAGAAATACTCAATTTCCACATTGACCGATGATTTCAATGGTTATTTATCAAACTTTATAACAGATAACTTTCAAGCTCTCATAATTTCTATTTATTCTATAAGGTAACCCGACAACAATTCTTCTGATATGCATCTCTTATGATAATATGTCCTCTTTACTCCGATGTGATGTTCTCTGATCTTCACCGAAACTTATGCCAATTTAAATCTGACATGCGAATATTTGTTGGTCGTTTAATTATTTAATAAGGACTAGAGTTTGATCAGTACACTCGTTGAACTATTTAAGAGATACTCTAGGACCGATATCAGCTGAAATACAAACAGCGAAGAGGTACTACTGTCCTGTTTTTGAAAAATCTGGGTTTCTTTCGAAATCGTCGGAATATATGAGACATACATAGTTTTGGAATCTGCGGAACCCACGCTTTCAGAATCTGCAAGCGGAATTGGAATGGAAAAATTTCTTCTATTTTAAATCGTGGATTTACTTTTTCAACTCTTTTCGATTCCAAATTACTCTTGCTTTTCAACAGTAAAATCGCAGGAGGCTTTCGAATCGAAAAATGATACACAGATTCGGAATCAGCGCGCGATTTCCTTCAAAAATATCAATAGTTTCATTGGATACTCGACATAAAATATTTTCAGCCGAAAAACAGAGAAGGGGCAGGCATATGCAGCACACCAGCCGTTTTGCTTCCACACGTACATAAGGCACAGATCGCAAAAACGATATTCGAAGTAATAATAAGAAAATTAGTGAACATTGACATTACGTTGACCAATATTATTTGACTCATTTATTCATTTTTTCTGCAATTATTCTGTAGCCCAACAGACTAATTATTTAATTGTTGGAATTATCTCTCAGGTAGATATTAAATTTTTTTTACATCATGAATGCCACTTTTTAAAGTTGCATTGCTGAAGCGCTTTAGTATGGGATTCTTTCGATCCTGAAATTCTAGTTTCCAGCACAGAGAAAAAAAAGATCACAAGGATTATTAATTATCAACGCGCTTCAGATTTTTTTTAGGTTTCAAATTAACCAGTATTATTTTGTGTGACTCCCTGTACATAATTATTCCGATATCTTGAACCTAAAAGTCAACAAATTGGACGTGACAAAGCGCACACCTAAATAAAAATGTATTGCTTGAACGAAAACTTGAGGAATTTTATTTTCAAGCAACGGAAATTCTGTGCTGTTATTTAAATATGACTGCAACTTTTCCTCAAATTTAATCAATTAGTCGAATACGATGCCGTGAAAGTCACCGCGGTCACTCGGTCCGGTTTACGTAAGAGAAACGCAATCGTACTCTCTGTTCACATAAACAGGAAGTTAATTCTTCGACCGATACTTCCGCGCCAATATACCTACGTTCGTGACACAAATGTCAAACGCGATCCTTGATTCATCATTCATCACGCTCTATTGAAGAATAGTCAATCGACACGGCTCACGTAACTCGTGATCATCGTGATCGTATCTACCTATATCGATACCTGCGCATTCACAACAAAACAAGTATTTCAACTTCCACGGCATAAAATCGCCCAATTATCCGCTGCACAAATCACCGTTGAACGTACGTTACAAAATGTATACGTATTATACCGATCTTACTTTGTTCTACTCGTGGGATCGATGGTGAATCATACACAAAATGAAAATGTTTTTTAACTGAAACAAGTTTATTATACTTAATCACGATTATCAATATGACAGAGTACATTTTTTTTCCATTAACAATCAATACTCGCGTATAGATTCAGAGGTATAACAAAATAAATACTATCGGTAGATCAGTACTGTTTTACCGACGGATCGATACCTCGGTCGGTAAGCCAGTAAGTTTTTCTATCCATACCCCAGCTGGTTGGCTAGTGTATCCCTTCGAGGGCACTGTATGTCTTATATTGGTAAAGTTCTGGTCCGCCATAGCCATACAGGAGTTTTCCTCGTCCGTTCTCGTCGTAATATGGATAGCGGTACTTCGGCCTGTTGGTTTGAGGAAAAAAACACAAAACATGATTTACCCGTTGTGGCAAAGTGCATCGAGCACTTCCGAGTTTCAACAGCTATGCTGTACGGGAAACTGATCAGATTATTACGAAAGCGATCAATGGCTCACCTCTCAAAGTACTGGAAATTGGGCGCTCTAGGCTGTGGTACCGTTGCCAAAATTTCACCGATTTCGAAAATCAATATTGCTGCTAAAACCAGCACAGCCCACTGCAAAGAACACATATTATCAGTTCGATATACAGCAGCTTCGATGATGAATACCCACACTTGATTGTTTAATTAGAAGTTCGCCAAACTTACGGATAATAATTTCGCCATTTCACACCAGCCAAGTCCGATAGAACGATTTTATACAAACGACTCGAAAACGATGTTCAACTATACTGGATCGAGAACTAACATACAGTTGTGGGAAATGCTTCAAGGCAGACTACAAGACGGTATAACTACGCAAGAGTGAAAGTACTTCGTGACTCGGATGGCAGGTTTAGGTAGGGTACGGTATGGGTAGGGATGGGTTGGTGAGAGCAGAAAATTCTATGCAAAATTAGAGGCATCCCGACTTATTGGGCAAATTTAGACTCGAAGATGCGTTAAGCTTATGTTTAACAAACCATAGGTACTTCGAAAATGTTTGCTTTTTCAACACGACGTGGAATAATATATCAACTCAACAAACAACTTGATATTCATACAAACCGTGGTCTGAATATAGTAATCATTATTTTTTACAGGTGCGAAGTGGTAATTCGACTTTTAGCAGTCGCCATTTACATACCATGGCCTGGAAGTTCTGCGTTAATTACTACTTTCCTAGAAACATTAACGTCTCGCCAGAATCTCATGATAATTTTTGACTGTGTCACGTTTCGGTTACATGTTTGGTATTATACCCAAATTTTGTATGTACAAAAAGTTTCTGTCTCTACGTCCAATATCCTGGACACAAACAAACGCAACAATCCAATCTTGAATTCCCCTCTTCGGTGTATATGTGTCTTTTATTACCCAGACAGTGGTTAATTATTTTCTTTCATGGTTTACCGTCGTTATAAACAATCATGATGAATTGCTCAGCGAGGAAGAAAGCAATTAGACTCAAAAATGGTTGAGCAAATATACCTAGAATATTAAGAAAGCGTTGCCTTGGTGGATATTACTTTAAAATGCACTCAAGGAATGCAAACTATATAAATGCAGACTCGTGACGGTATACACGTCATGGTTATACTATAGCTTACAAATGTAGGTATTCAGCCGTGATATGCCGTGGAAGCCACGTGCTCCTGGGTATACGTGACCGGACACACACAGCATGTCACTGTAAATTGTACCTAATCGAGACATTGTTCTATGCGAATTGCTGACTTGTCTCCAATGATCATTTATCAAGCACTGTCGTTGAGTAATGGACTTAGAAACTCATTGATGAATCTGATTAATCTGTACACTGATCTATGAATTTTGACAAATTTTTATTTACAACGTGATCAAAGAAATTAGAAAATTGTTCTATGTGTGCTATAACAGATTTCATGTACAATAAAAATATTGAAGTCTGTTGTGAATCATACAAACATGAATACGCCATTGAATAATAATACTTGCACATTATAACCAATTTGCAGACCGGATGAGGGATCGAGTTCAATTCTATTTCAGGCGGCAATTCAAATCGAACACAGACAGACAAATTCGGAACAACAAATGACTAATTTGTGGGTATTGAATTAATTCGACACAGCACGTATGGGCGGTATTCACCCTTGACTTTGTGGGTTATAAATATACCTACTTGCAATGCTTGTGCATTCTGATACTTGGATTTTCTTCGCTGATTTTTCCATCGAAAACTGTACAAGTAAATATCTTGATCTATAAGATGAAGATAAAGTGAAGTTCAAAAGATTAGTTCCCATTACTCGGATGTCTTGAAACATGCAGAATATTTATTCAATTTTTTCATGAAATGGCTACTGAACTTATGATCGTACGTACGTACACTGTAAAAAATTTGCGGTGTGGACTATGAAATGCGATTGAGTATCAATTCAACACTATTTAGAGTCTTTTTAATATGGTAATACATTTCGTCACATCAAGTGGTGTTGAACTTTCCACTTAACCAATATAATCGGTCGATAGTGGTCCACGTTCGCCGATTTTAACAACACCAATCACCATCTCTTGCAGTTTATAATCTGATCACAACCCCATTAAATCGGGATTGTGTCTGATCTCTAAAAGCTAGTACAATAACAGAAACTGACAAAAAATGAAAACCAAATGAACACCATAAATCATAATTCACAAATAAATCATTGTTGATCAGATGATGCGCGTAAGGCGAATAAAAAAAATTAAAGATACTATGTCTGTACACGTCCTATTGAGTCACTGCAGATAACGCAGCTGTCACGTAAGTAGGTATTTCTGTGCGAATTAGCGATACGCACGATGATCAGGGCCGTAGCACCTGATGGCCTGACGTCGATGTTTCCCACGTGGGCAGTATCACTGCTGGTTTGTTGACTGAACTAGTTCTTGGGGTGACACCGCCAGAGCTGATTCCATAACCCAATCTGTCGATCAGATCCCGTCCTTGCCATCCGTTTAGAGCCTCAAATTGGACCCTCCTCAACTTTCCAACCTCTGGGTCGAAGTCCCACTCAGTTATCTGTGTGAATATGATTGCTAAGTCAGCACGGCGAACTATACCATCCTGATTATTCTAATGGGAATGATAGTTTTTACAACGAAAAGCCAGTCGAGTATAGAAAAACGTAGGATGTCATTTGCTGATTGCGTTAAACGTTTTGTTTTGCTTCTATACGGAAAAAAACTATACCAGCATATCACCTCGTTCCATTGAATAAAAGATGTTTGCTCAATCATCGGTAGGAAAGAAGAAACTATTTTTTTTTTTAAATCATTATACTACTTTTTACGCGACGTAATCAACATAAGACATAAGGCGCGACATGTCAACGCGGATCATTCCAACTGCTTACCTAATGCCATGAATCTCTATAGGGTACTCAGACTACTGCGAATATCCAAATGAATAAACTGTTTTTTTTTTTTTTTTTTTTTGCTGATTGGAAAATAAACCATCGAGTAACTTTGATCACTAGCTAAGAACCGATCTTTCAAAAAATTCATGATAAAACGATTTACCTCGTGAGTGACTGGATTTCCAGCGACGTTGTCCTGCAGCAAGTCGTGAATAAGGCCAAGGATTGAAACCCCTTGTACCGGATATCCGGCAAGAATCATCACTGCTATCTACAACAAATGATATACTTTTTGAGTAACATGGTTATCGGTTGCTAGGTTGTAGTTGAACGGGGTCAAAAAGGTAACGAGCCATTTCTGGACCTGAGACCTTCAAGGAACGGAGAACCTTCGTGTTTTATGACCGTAGGTACCGGAAGTAGGAGATTAGTAGCGACGAATAAATGTTTATTGTTTAAATTGAGCAATAATTTTACCAGGAACAACTTGACGTCCATGTCTATGATCGTCGTTGAAAAAAGTAGAAAGCACGATGAGACTCTGTTACGAAAGCACACTGTGAGCTGTCCGCGGAATATCAAACGACTAAAACCCCGTCTTCGGTAATACCACAACTATCGCACCTTGCGACGAGTGAAAGAGAAAGGATGAAAATTACGCACTGCTACAGTGACGGGCCTAAAACACGGCGCCTTGCCCTCCTCGAGAAAAAAAAAAATAGATTCGCGCCCCTGTAATGGCCGGGCAATACCAACGAAGACACTTCGCGAACCGAATGTCAATTATCGATTAAAAGTGTGATGAAATTGATGCGACTTACATTCGAAATGAAACCAATAAAGACCGATCGCAGCTATTGTTCGCACTCGACGTTTTGTCTTCGACGAACATCGAAGCCGGCTCCGATCGAAGACACTTCAAGTTCGTCTCTACAGCCATGAAACTATCAACCGGATTATTACTCGTCATGGTAAGCACGCGGTTGCATTGTTGACAATGACAATGTACATTCGCACGTGATAAGATCTGATAATGTAAACTAGTTATAATCTTTGTCATCGCATACTTTTAAATGGACAAAGAATCGAGTACAAGGTCCTGAAACGAAACGGGTTCAGGGGCCTTCCAAAAATATCAAATTCCTTATGTCTCTTTCGTCTTTCCTTGATCCAATGGCATTCAGACGTGGCTCATAACATCGTGCAGTGTTCTCACAAAGTTTTTACCTAAAATGTGATGGCAGGTGTACTTCGGGTGGTCAGATGTGGCCGAATGCAACCCATACGTTACCAAATTATGGTCAAGAGGCGTTACCACCGTAAAGAATTTCGTCTTCGGCGCTGGACCTACTCCATGGCATCAAGAGTCTGCATGGAGTATAAAATTCGATCCTGAAGCGGGTCCTCGACAGGCTCCGGATTACCAGCGGCATTTTGGACCCCGTGGAGAACGATTAGTCGAACTGCTTGGGTCCGGTGGGTACCGACCAGGGAACGATCAAACATTCTCAAGGCCTTCCAACCCTTGGATGAATTCGCGTTATTGATAAAAGTGAAGGACCGAAATTGTCATTTTTGCATAAACGAGGAAGTGCTTCGTTGTGTGACCTTATCCCACAGTTGGTTAGTGGCTCATTTGTTATTTAGAGTGTAACGTTACAATATTCATTGCAATATTCGGTTGTGAATTACCCACCTGACTACATAGTAAATTATTGACAGTATGAAACGTTCGATGTTTGAATAAACGCATCGCAATTCGCAACACAGCGTCATCCGACGTCGTTCACGCATGCAATTTAGTCTTATTATGTCCCGAGCCAGAAGTATTGTGATGAATAATGTGTGGGACATACATTCTCATGCAGTTATGTATCGTGTGTTGATTGAGAACAGCTGTATCTTGTACATATACCGATATACGCTATGGAGAGACGATAATAAAAATAGAACAAGCATTTGAAAGTTGCATGCGTTTTCTAGTGAAAACACGAGTCATCAAACCGTTACGTATTTCTAAGGACTGAGAATCTATAATTTTCAGTCAACTATTTTCTGTAATAATATATGTTTGAATAAAGTTAATTCAACAACCCTATCCTTTGTTTAATTCCCGACCACAGAATCCTCTGCGAATATTATTTTATTAACGGCGAAAGCTGGCTATCAAAATTAAGTGGATGATTATGATAATTGAACATAATGTAACGGGAATATTTACCTGCAATTACGTAACCTTGGAATGTAAAGTACCTTGTATGTGTACCTACTTATGATATAGGTATACGTCGTAGCTAGGGCCATATTTGCAATAGTTGTTCGTGGGACATAGACATGAAGTGGCTGATCTCTTCAATCTAAAAATACCACCAAAATATCCCAGCATATGCGGGCAAATAATTTGCGATCAATTACGCTCACGCAATTTCAAATCCATCCATTAATCTTACGTTTACTTCAATGCCTTTGCGTTCTGAAATGAAATAAGTATATGGGATACTATACAGGCACTTCTTGGTACATAAATAGGCGTAGTTATAACAATATAGCAATAAACGTACCTAATTTTAATAAAAATTTACAGTTTTGATCATGAATTCAAAATATTGTCATGTAGTGCTTTGGGAATTGTTTCACCAGCATACACTAGAATTAATTTCTGTATAAAGATCGAGATGAATAAGGCTATGTTAATGAATTGTAATTTTTTTCTTAGATTTTTTTTCTGTTGCAATTAAGAAGACTGGTTCTGACGCCTTTCGTCATTCATTTAGAACCTAAGTCTAGATATATTTCATATGCAAATTAAGGAAATTGTGATCGAGTCGATGATGTGATGAAGTTATCGTAACGGGTAGAATTCAAATGATATAGTGAGTCATTTGAATAAATATTGTACACATTCACATATAAATATATAACTTTATCTTTATTCCGCACATTGATAATATCCCTCCAAAAATGGAGCATGTATCTAAAATATATATTTAGGTATATTATATATATATGTGTATCAATTATTCATAATCTATAATCGTATAGTTTACAACATGTGTGATTATTATATTGTACAGAAATAGGATGTATATATCACATGTTCAAATAGTAAACGCGTGAGAGCATTAAATCAACACTAAAAAAATTCTTTAGTTTCGTATTTTTTTTTTTTTTCTCTTCCTTATTTTTCTCTCTTGAATATCCAACCTTTTTACACCTGTACACGTATATTTACAATTCAATCGTAATTTTGTTCACTTTTCAGTACCTGTATAAATAGTTCCTGTCCACTCATCGTTCGAACATATAAAAATTCATTAGCCTGAACAATTATTTTGTAATTGCAATAACACATACCGAGACATAAATTATACTTCATCGTGTCAAACAGACATAAATGTATGTACATACGTGCACGTTTATTATGTTTAATTATACTTCGTTGCCTTGATATCATAATCGGTAATACAATTCATAATTTAAATACTAATTACAGTAGTTCTAGTGCCCCATGAAATCGAAATTCCAAATGATTACGTTTGTTACATTAGAACTATTATTCTTTAATTCGTAGGTAAGGCCGCAGATTTTTTTTTTTTTTTTTTTTCACTCAACGTGAGCTCGTTATCCTTATGTAAATAGAACATGTATGACCTGAGCACGTAAGTTACATATAAATTTTAATACACAGTGCAATTTCTTGTACTCGAATACTGAACGTCACGTGAAGTTCATATTATACTATAATAGTTTCTGAATTGTTTATATCGAGCACTACCAACGAGTATTTACAATTTCTTTTCGTCTACGTCATCTGGGCAAAAAATCGAGAAGGATAAGAAAATTCCACTTTGAATTATGTAATTATACATACAGATATATTCCGAGTAATGACCACAGACCGCTGGAGCGTCACATCAACCAGATTAAAAGCTTCGTCATCAGATATCAATGTTTCCCTAACCAGGAATCAATGACGAAACAAAAAATAAACCATTTCCTTCAGCATCGCAAAGAACTACAGGTTTACTTAATATATTCATCGCTATGATATATAGTGAGTCACTCTTCCTAACTTCGACCATAGGTTTCAGCCATTACTCGAAACAACAAAAGATAAACGATCAATTACAAAAAAAAGACAAAAAAAATGGTTTCAAGCAAATTTTTTCAATGTTCACCACACGGACGATCTAATATTACGAACACTGATCGAAGACACTTGGTCCATGTTCTTGGTTTCGAGGAGATAGCACAATTAATTTTCAGCTCCGTTCAGATACTCATGACGCACTCCATGCCCGTCCCATGAGTTGTAAAAGCTGTATGTTAATGGAGATTATGGTGAATTGCCTGCCGTGACGCGAGAGCATCAATTATTTATACGGTAGACCATTTTGCAAGTGGAATTGTTTCGGCTAAATCATCGATGTTCTTAGCTGATTCCCACCGGACTATCTTTGGCAAGTATGTCACGTAGTTCCTTCAAAAAGATAAGTGAAGAAGGTCAATTAATAATAAGGCATTAGTGATTAATAATTAATCATTACCCGCAGTGTCAGATATTTAAAAAATTGATGGTTAAAAAACCAACGCACGCAGTATGCTACGCTGCGTTTTGACTTGACTGTGTTATTTCCTCAGAGAAGAATGAGTATATCACGTGATTCGAACGAGCAGATGACTAATGATGCGACAAAGGAAAGCGAGAATTGATGACACAGTGACTAAGAACATTAACGACGGATTCTCGTATGAAAATGCGTTTAAATTGAATATTTAAATTCGGTCAAACTCACCTGCAGTCTATGGTGATGGTGGGGTTCTTCTTTGTCCTTGTCCTGTTCTTGATTTGGGACCTTGGCCTGAGCCTCGTTTTGTTTCAAGGGACCAAGATCCCAGCCACCCTCGCCATCAAATCGAAGTAAAAGTTTGTGAAACTTTGACAAGGACGCGACTCGATGCGTGACGGTCAACAATGTGATTCCCATTCGTTTAGCAGCCTCGTAAATGGTCCCTTCAGCTTCGAGACTCACTGCACTGGTGCATTCGTCTAAAAGGGCATATCTCGGTGCGTGGAAGAAAAGCCGGGCCATTGCAAGCCGTTGTTTTTCACCACCGGAAAGTGTCGAGTCCCAATCACTCCGGGAACTAAGTCCCTCGGCATCTCTTTCGGCAAGACTTCTCAGATCCACAAGATCCAATAGATGCAGAAGCTCCTCGTCCGTGTGTTTGCCGCTTATCGAGTCTGCGGGATACGTGATTTGGTCCCTCAGGGTACCAACGGTCATGTAAGGACGTTGAGGGATATAAAACAGAGTGGGTCTAACACCAGCGAGTGTAAATTCACCGGTTTCTTTCGGGCGGGTTAATTCACCACCGTAAACTGGCCAAAGACCGGACACAATCCTGAATAGTGAACTTTTACCGCATCCGTTTGGTCCCGTGATCAGTAAATGATCACCAGGCTGAATCTACGAACAAAAACGTGGTCCCCAAGGTCAGGAGATTTTTTTATCCGATCTTGTCTTTGTTTGACGTCACGGCTGGTCTCGGTCTTAGCATATTGTATGCTAAAGCCTCAGGCCGAACTCTTGATGATCAGACCAGCGTTCATCGAATATGCAAAACACGATTACGTACATTTGACACTTCACGTGTCGATCTTATCAAACCGCACCGTGTATGTCTCTAGGCATCTAAACCGTTTCTTAAATGTTTGAACGATAATCAAATTCGAAAAACGATTGCCTCATCATCGAGAAAAAGTAAAAACGTCATTGGAAACTTACCCGCAAAGTAATACTGGGCACAATAACTTCGCAGTTTGGTGTAACGATCGGAACATTGGTCAGCCCAATACTTCCGTCTGTGCTTTCGCGAACAATACCTGTACAGAGAAGAGGAATGTTTTAGTTTAAGTCTCGCAGTGTCATGATCAGATGACTATGATCATTGGATCGCGGTGTAATCAGATCCGCGAAAAAAAATTCGTGCAAAAAAGAGAGTGACTGTCTCTGCACTGCAGGTGGAAGCGTTAATAATGGTTCAGAGCTAGTTTTTGTTTGCGATTTTTTCAAGCTCACCCTTTATTTGTGGTACTCCGTCTTGGAATTGCAGGATGTGTTGGTTCGAGCGGGTAGTCTCGCTGCTATCGTTTCCGGTAATTGGCCGGTGCTGACCGACGACTACACCTTTCTGGTATTTGCAAAGTGCGGTGTCCTTGAAGACGTCGAGCATTTCGCCAACCCGAGCTGTATAACCAGCCAGAGCGACTGCTTCCTGAAAATTTCGTTGATATTGTCGTGATCAAGTTATTCATTCGATTATCGTAATTTCGGGTAATGGTTGAGGGTATCAAACCTTGTAGGACGACATGAGCCTCTCAACAGCATCGGCGCCAGAGCTTAAAAGATACTTGGATGTTGTGAGGTACTGAGTTCTCTCGCTCACGCCACCTGTAAAGTATTTCTCAACTATTACGGGTTCCTTCGAAAGTGCAATTGCGAAAGGTATTCATTACCATTCATGTATATAAAAATACATCTGCTCGCGGTTAACAACCGCGTCGTTGAGAATTTATATCCGAAAGACTGTATTATTAGAAACTTTTACTAACGCGTAATCGCGGGAATGATTTAGTTGTCGTTCAGATTCGCTAATCTATCACATCTGTAAAATATATACTTGGAGAATGGGCACGACGCGTGGTTATCTTAAGATCAGTGAAATTTTATTGAGTCATTCTTTTTTATGGCACTAGAATATATTAGTTTATTATATTATGTCTATTTCTCTATATACGTTTATAGACATGCGTAAATACGTCAGAATAATAAATTTCTGGTTGTGCCTGATATAATAGATCCTTGCCGCCAATGTATCAGCAAAAAAGCTTTCAATCAGCTTCGTCACACAAGTTCTCTTCAACATATTAGTATCATTCCGTCGAGTCACGATGTATAGGTATGCATACTACAGATTTTTTTATGAAATTTGCGTGCATTATCGAACCGGTTTATATGAAATGATAGTCCATGATTTACACCTATCAGCTGTCTATGAATTGCAAGTAAAAGTTCAAGGAGTACTCACTGTCGTCGTTCGACCTCTTCGAGTTGGATATCACCGGGAATAAGACTGGCAAGGCGATGACGAACAGGCCGGTTCCTGACCATACGTACTTCATCAGGAATTGTTCCAACATCACGTACCAGAGCTTCAATTTCAGGATCCTGCGCACATGGACGACCAAAGAATCGTAAGCTGAGTTCAAGTGTCGAAGTTCAGCATCCTGCCCGCCGTAAAAGGCAATTTCTTCAGCGTGGGCGCTGACCCGTGCGTGTGCTTGTCTGAGACGCCCACGTCGCGAGGCTTCCTCGGCTACCAGCTGACCGAATTTCGGCGAACACATCCTCAGCACTTGACCTGTTAATCCTATCACTGCCGTGGCTAGTAATGGACCTGTGAATACAAAAAGTTACGACTGATCATCAGCTCCGGTGGTTTTTTATCACAATTAAATCAGTGATGATGATCAACGCGTTTGAACGACATTTGGCTGTCTGTAAAACATAATCTAAGAAAGGTGAATAACGGGGTTTGTGGCTGGAGTAAAGTTGCGTACCTGGAACGGTCCTGGAGCCCATACGGGCCGAGAACGAGGCCAGAGCAATACCCACAAGTGCACAGTCCAGCAAAGGCTTAGTAAGACTGGTGTAGAGGTGAGCTACGGAGGTAGCCAACTCGGACAAATCATCAGTAAGCCGTTGCTCGGCTCCTCCAAGTCTAGAGTCCAGAGCTGATACTCTGTAGTAAGTCTGCTGGCTGAGGTACATCTTGTAGGCATGTTTTACCAGCCTTCCTCTGCACAGGTGATCGAAAAAAAGGAGAAAAAAAAAAGTAAAGTTAGTCGGTTCATAACAATATAAAAATGATCAATCACCCAGCAAGCGGGAACGTGATTCTTTAAATGTTTTCCGAGTCCGCGAAGATAACGGTTATGTTAGCTGGCAAGATAAACGAATTGACTGTCACTGGGAGAGATAGAGAGATAGCAAAATGCCACATGCTCGTTATCTCGCGACCGGACGTTCCCGATGAGTTTCAAAGTTCAAGGATCAGTTCAGCGTTTTTGATAGAAGATATAATCAATTCTTTGTCATCGGATGAATTTCAATAGCGTTTTATCAGCGGACCGAAATTACTACCTGAAGCTTAGTGCCAGTCGCCCTTCGAAGTACCGAATAGCCGAGTTGACGAAAGTCGCAGGCAGTGCTATGCCAAACCATCTTATCAGCATTGAAAAAAAGCCCCATCCGTCCCGTAGCACAATACGTTTCACGATGCTTCCCTCCAAGGTGGCGACGTAGACGGAAAGAAAGGTCCTTGCAAGAAGGGCAAGGGTAACGCAGGTGAGTAATCCTGCCTCTTTAGTTCTCCATCCGGGGATCATTATCTTCAGTAGTGTCATTAACCGAGCAATAAATTCGCGGTCCAGTCCAGTTCCCCATTCTTTGTTTCCCGCAGCTGGTGGGTTTGCTTCGTCACCATCAAGTGCAGCTTCCGCACCGTCTTTCGTCTTCTTCTTCTTCTTCTTCTTGGTGTCATCTTTCACGTTATTGTTGTTATTATTATTAGTGTTTTGTCGAGGGTCAGTACTGTCCCCGCACAAACTGCTCGCCTTCTTCTTAGCCCCTGCTGCTACCTGGTTCAGGTAAGGATACCCGAGCTTTAGGAGATAAAGGGTCGTCACGACTCCGACAACCCCTTGAGTCAATCTTTCTTGGCGAATGCCGCATCGGGCTGATGTTTTGTCGATTAATTTTGAGAATACGGAAGACATTTTTATCGGCTATATAATAATACCGCTATATCGTCAAGGTTTCACTCGGCTTTACTTTATACTGTAGCAGGAAATCTCCCGGTTTCCAATTCGTATATAGTCTCTCTACAGTAACCGTGTGAAACTGGAAAGTTTGCAACTTCCTCCTTGGCCGGACGGACTCTCTACGTTTCCCAGACCGCTACATGATCGTTAAAAAGGTTGAATATAAAGAACGGGAATATAAACCGCTGAATGAAAGTTCCCTAGTCCCACTTCACCGTAGTATAGAGCTGAAGATGGAGCTGGAGACGAACACCCACAATTTTGACTTTTGAGCGAGTGATCAACCGACTGTCCAACAGTCTAACAGACAATTAACTTCTTCGGTATTATTCTATTCAATATTAACAATCGCAGTCAAACGCGGAGCTGTTCTTTACGCTCAAGCTCGTTCGACGACTGCTCACGCTTAACTGCCCCACTGACGTTGGTTCCCGCTCAACTCTGTCATGGACTCGCATTTACACGGGCATGTTGCTGATGTGGAACGGCTACTCGGCTCTACAGACACAATCAAAGATGATGGTGAGCTGTATGCGGAGGAACGGAGAGGAGGGGCCGCGCGCGCCGAGCTTGAACACGCGCAACAAGTATCTAGCTCTGTCTTTTACGAATAACTATAGGTGATCAGTGCTCATGACAAAGATGCCAGATATGAGCTCTCAGCGCGCTCGCAGTTTCATGCCTCTTGTCTCGGAACTCCATATAGCTCGGGCTTCGCGACTGAGGTACGTACGTACGTTACTGCGATCTAATGTACGTAGATACGTTAGTCTGTCATAACGCGTATCGAGGAGAGAAGAACATATATTATATATGCCTTTTAATCGCTACTGGCTGAACTCAGCTGGCCCAGTCTACGTCACGGAAATATATAACTACGATCATCCTAGATTAACCAGACTGAAAAATCACCTTACGGAAGTTAACAGTGAATTAATGCGGTTATTTTATAATGAGAGTTCACCGAGTGAAACGCGTTTTTATACCAAGAAAAAGGTACCTTAAATTTTTTTCTACATAAAATATATATACGTATACATATACTTCAGTCTTTATGGACCGGACCGTGGCCCGCTGACCTCTCAGCATCTTTTGTCGACGCTTCTTTTTCTCCTTCTCATATATACTTCCAAACGTACGCACTAACATTTGTAATTCAGATAAGAGACCCGCTATCCGTGTGCGGTCGGAACATACACTCAGTACAAAACAGTTTCATTGTGATTCACAGTGTCGCATATATGCTCAGCGTGCATGTACCTTCCAGCGATTCCGCCGATCTTAGGATGATCGGGTGATTTCGATACTCCAGGAATAAGGAATAATACGCAAGTACGTATTCGATCACGTTTTACGTTTCTCTATTCATAGCTACGGATATACTTATGATATTGCCGGGGGGGATTCATGGTGGTGCGTCGTGCTCTAGACCGTTGCCAAGTTATAAATAAAATCTAGTTATAGTTTCGAGCAAGGTCGCTGCCCTCGTACAGGTACAATGTAATCAATTTGTTTTTCATTTTTTTTATATCTGGCTGCATATATAATCAATGATTTTTAGCAACGTTGATCGAAAGGTTACAACGAAAGTTATCGACATAAGAAAGTCCCGTGGCAGTTGGAATGAAATTTCTTCTCGTATAGGTACAGGGTATAGTGAACTCCGGTTTGAGCTCTCGATATTACTTTGTCTTTTTTATTCACGTGAATGGAGAAAGTAAGAGTTCGTCCGACAGTTGAAAGACTCGTTAAAATCTGAGGTCGATTAGTTAGCTCTCTTGAAATATCAGACGGTGTGCGAAAGTTAAATTTGCAAAAAATAACCTTACAATTAGCCATCGGCGAACAACGTTCGCATATAATATCCAACCAACTTCAGACTAGAATCTCGCTCGTTTTTCGTGTATACTTTTTCCTCACTTTGATTATACCTCTGCAGCAGCATTTACAATTCCGGGAATTGGAGACCTTGCGACAGCTGAGTTATGCTACATGTCATTATTTTTCTGTCTTTTTTGTTCTCGTTTTTGAACTCGTTCTGTTAATTTTGTATCCCTCTTTCTTTCTGGTTGCAGAGAGCAAAAATCAAGTAATCAATATTTTTGAATCGAGAAGATATTACACACGTATTCCAAACTGCTGGCAAGTCGATATTGTTCTCGTTTGTAAGCTCGACTTTGATTCGTCTTGTGAAATTATTACGCAAGTTAGCCTGAGCCCGACTGTATGGCAAGTTCCTTTTAATCTTATCAGCTGGTATACGGCCAGCTTTATAGTTTCAATCGTTCGTTTGCAAGACTGAGCGAGTATTTTGAATCTTCATTGGATTCTCCCCACCGACGACTGCTGCAGTTGTCACCACTGATAGTATAGTCAACTTGATAGATTGACCAAGTATAACAGTGACCCGGTAGATATTAGGCTAGTGATCATCGGCTAATCAAGAGTAAAAGTTTGAAACGTGAGGCCCGAATAATATCGCCAGATATTCATAACCCGAGGCAATTATATAAGCGAACCGAGCAGATGCTATGAAATAATGTTTTCATGATGACGAATGAAATTCGTATACCTTTTGGCGCGTTATATGGGTGAAAATGTTCATGGTTAAAGATCCGTAACTCGTGATGAAAATTCTAAATTCTAGCCAAATCTGAAATACAACGAGATTATAATTTGTTTGTTAAAACGATATTATTACGGTAGAACAAATATCTCTCTTATCAGTTGATAGCGTTGTGAAATAAATATATATTTCTATACACATATATCTTTGCCTTATCGATCAGGGAGTTGTTGCCTGTAATCTCTAATGCTGATATAACATGTACACGTATTTGTTTCATTCCCATAGAATTTTCAGACGTAACAATTATGTTGGACAAATTGAAATTCCATCGAGTATAAGGTATAATGTTTCACAACGCTTATATCGTATATCTTATAGGCTATACGATATTTTCTCCAGAATTGTAGAAAGAAAATCTTCCCCATCCTTGATCCAATTATCTACGTACATATGCACGAAACGTTATCTGCTCGAAACATAGATTTTAGAAATCTTCTCGAAAAGTTGAGTAGCTTGAGGGAACGATTAATAGACATATAACTTTTGTACCATTAAAGTAACTTTCTCATAATTTCAAGTCGGAATAGAGAATAGTTTAACGAGGAATATGCGGTATTATGGACCTCGATATAATTAAATTGTTATTGAGTTATGTTAGTTATGCTTACACCCAATTTGTACATTTTTCACTCTCATCACGACACGACATCATTTGCACCAATAGTCCGAAGATGAATGGTGAACCATAGATTTGGAATCGACAAGAACACTGCCATCGCGACGAGACGTAACTTTGTAGAATTTCGATTTTTACCACTTCTTTCAATCTATTGATCTTGATGAAAAAAGAACTAGAAATGAATATTATGTCCGTCGGAGAGAATAATTTTTCGTTAACAAAATAGGGATACGAAAAAGCCACTCCAGAGTGCCATAGTGGCACATTTGGTGAGCATTCCCTGGAAAATTTTATCTAATTATCTCGAACGGTGCATCCGCGATTCTTGGCATATAGTGGAAAATGTACACCCTAAATGGAACTACCATAACCCGGGTATAGTCAGTAACGATTTAGGATGTAACTGAAGTTCTGATCCATCAAGTTTGATCGAATCCGAATGAATATGCAAAATCAGAAGGATCACTTGTATCAAAAAAATTCTACGCTGAGATATTCTTCGGTGCCCTTGGCAAACCTACGAAGTTCAATCAACCCTATAGAGGTGCGGAACCAAAGCAATGAAGAATCGCATTTTCGTTAAAATTCGATCAAACTTGATCGATCAGAACTTCAGTTACATAATCTAGAATACAGAGGTCTGTGTTACCACATATATTTTTCATGTTACGCACTGCCCTTCAGTACCACATTGAGCTTTGGGGATGCCCTTTCATTGATACAAAAGGTGTATAGCTATTCAAAAATAGTTTTCACCACTCAATAATTGATACGTACATATGAATCTTCTGCATACTGCTATTTTCTTATTTATTCAAAGATATATGCTGTTTTCTTATGTCAAGGGGATATCAATGACTGTAAAAATTTGCATTCAACATATTTGATCATACCTGTCGCCACTGCGTATATACCTATATATATAAAACTTCGTTTCAGGCAGACGTGAGACTCGCACGTATACATCAATTTATACCGCCGTGTAATAGCGCGACAAAAAACGTTAGTCCGGAAGTATCGAACCAATACCGAAATTAAATTTACCAGACAGTCTCCGGCACTCGGAAGTTTTTCTGTTGCATTAATAGGCAGAATAGCAGTATATAGACGATTTCGTATACGTGTATAAGCACAGGTTTCAAGTATAGGTCCGTATGTATACTGTAAAGGAAGACTGCTCTCATTTAGCTGAAAACCTGTTCACGGTATACCTACATTTATGTTAAAAAGTAAAAATAGAGAAATCTATGACCGGAAACTGCTGGGATATCGCTGCGGATGGATGATCAAGGAGACAGCAGTATAGTGATATGAACCGGTCCTAACGGTAGTATTAAGCTACCTCAGGCTACATGCTAAGAAACTTTAACGAGGCCGAGAATCGCGATGGTTCATTTCGATGTACGATATTCGTATCAAGCTGTGATGCCGTGTGTAGGTCATGCTGTCATTGTACCTAATTACACGTGCGTTTCTGTCATTCTGCGAGAGATTTATCTTCAATATCTATTACAAGGTTTACTCGCCATTGATGGATAGAAAATTTCTCGAATGGTTCATAAAGGTCTACAAAAAAAAAGTCTGATTTGCATTTAATTTTAATCAACTACTCCTTGGATTTAAAAAATTTTGCCATACAGAAGATTCGAATTAGCCGTTAGTAAATTGGGGACATTTGATATGTATAATGAGAGCCGACCGTTATAACGAATGAATGATGCTCAAAGTTTGAAAAAATTTTTTGATTTTCAATCGAACTTAAGAAAATTCTATAAATATGATTTAAGAAAGCGTTGGTCACAGATAAGTAATTGATATAGGTGTGTTGATGAAATGTATATTGATTCCGTGATCACTTTCTCGATTACATAATTATATAGAGATAAAAACGAAATATATGTATAGATATTCATTAGTTTAACAAGCCTCATAAATAACGACAAAAATCTCCGGTCTTGCGAAATCTTGTTTTTATCATCTTGTTTACCTTGTGCAAGAAAGAAGTTTATCATTATCGCGAGGCTATAGTCAAGGCGCCTTGGTCAGAGTTGAAAGCAGCACGCGTACGTCAGCGCATGTCTGGTCTACCTACTATAAGGCGCTGTGAATACTCATTTTCAATATTACAGTTGAATTTTTTTTATTTCTACTTAATGTATTATAAGATATGTTCTAATATCGCCGGGTTCACGTACCTGTGATCGTTTTTTTTTTTGTATAAATTGAAAAAAAAAAATTTTTCGAGTAACTAACATTAATTTATTTGACAAGAAGTCAACCAAAAAAATGGACAACGAAACTTTTAGCGAATATGAAATTCGCAAAGATGAATAACTTGAATGACCTTTAATTTCTGTGCGTGTCCATGTAGTTAATTTGTTTCACTTTAGGAGAGTCATTTGAAATATTGATTATATTAATTCTCGGTTCCAGTCGAACTTGGATTGAAAAAACAAGTGATTTATTGATGGGTTTATTCGATTCAAATTAGCTCTTGCAACTTCTGAAAGATTATATCTCTCTATAGTTTCGATAGACCTCGTGCTATAAAGTCATTCATAGCGTTCATACCATCGAATATGTATATTGAACGGATAGACTGTGGCGGGCAGGTGTAAACTTTCAAAATGCATGCAAACAAATTAGTCCGATATCCAGTCTATAAACAAAGAATTGCGTGGTAATATTTTTTAATTAGCATTTACGATAGCACCATTTCATTCTACGAATATGTTTTTCTATCGTCATAACCACTTGGTTTTTGCCAAATCAACAACAAGCACTTGTCTCTCTACGCAATATTTTGCCAAATATGTATTTATCTATTTGATTTCGGCATGACTCGTAAGCCTTAATTTCGAAATGAAAAATAAATGGTTATATAGCGGTACACGTAGATTCTGTCCTCTTGTCGACGATATGTCAATCTGTTCATTTTTTTTTTTTTTTGTATATTTTTTTAATTTTGTTTTTTTCTTTTCTACTCAAATCTCGGACACAAACGTGTGCGTTTGAGGTTTCACCTCTCTCTTTCTCTGTCTCTGAAATGCATGTATTTTCTGGCATTCTTTTTCTCACTCTCTGTCGCGCCGAAGTACATTATTTCACTAAACACGTGCACACGAATACATAAGCGAGGCTCGCTAGTATGAACGAGTATGACAGGTGTCCTGTCGAAAAAAAAGGAGAGAAAGAAAAAGAAAAAAAAAAAGAAAAAAAAAAAGGCTAGAGAGCTGGTGCAGCAGGGGCGGAGAAGGAAAGGCAGAACAACATAACATAAGCATTGCAGAGGGCTGGCAGGCCACATGTGTCACTCAGTTGATCATTTACTTACCATGTGATATAGTATATCTAGGGTCGAATTGCCTCTGTGTTGGACGCGATATATACCACTACAAAAACCAAAATATTATTATTGTAGGTACATATCTTCGAATCTTGTATACCCGCGTCTCGGGAATATTACTGTCACATTCTAATTCCATAGGGATGAACCATTTTTCTGTACCTACACCAAAAAGTGGATTTTTCACTTTCGTTTGAGAATAGATATATCGTTAGGTCACAGGACGTAAGTGGTAAGAGTGATGATTAGTTTCGAAATTTGGATCCAATGATTGATTATTATAAGAACCAGAAAAAGAAAGATTCCAATAATTATAGTCGCGGTGAATAAAAGTAGGTTTTATTTAGTTCATAATTCATTCGAGAGATGAATCTTGTGGTTATTAACGTTTTACTCGTTAAATAACTATTAGATCGATGATGACTGTGCGTTTATGTAATGAGAAATGGCCATCCACATCCACCGGCCGATCGACCTTTGCCTTGTTTTTTGGAACAGTTGCATCGATATCTAAGATTGAAAAATAAAAAAGGAATTAACTTTGTATTTTTCTTGAGTATCAGTCCGTCGTTTATTCGTAGTAAATAGCTAAATTCTTCAAACTAGCCTATGTATTCGATTCCTGTATTTTATCGGGTTTTTTTTTCACATATATATCAGCTTTGTTCTTTATGCTATGTTTATTCCTTCGAGCAACGGCGAATTGATTATTTCCTCAAGAATTATTAACACGTTGTAAAAAAATTATGCGGTAATCTATTCACCCAGAAATATCGCTCCGTATAAATAACGAACGTTGTAAATTTATATAGCTCGCTGATACATTATTTAGAGATGCTTGAAAAGGTTCAAAGGCCTTCGGCTAAGTTTTTGAAAGTCATCGTACTTATTTCGCACATATGAAACCGGGAATGATCATGCGATAAATTGACCTTAAATATAAGTGAAATCATAAATATTAGACATGGGTATTGATTTACGGAATCCTGTATCAATCACAGCTGGTTTAACGCCGATGATAGATATAGGTACTCGGCTAGGATTTCGAGTAGTAAAATAGAGGCCTAGCGACAAACCGCAAAACTGTTCAGGATTTAGTTTATATACGTCTAACGAAAATAAACAGCTACTGTTACACCGTGAAGTGAGAAATGTCTGTCGTTGAAGACTGGCGTACGGTATTTTAAACACGTAGAAAACGTGTCTAAAGGCTTCGTTATTCATTGAATCACAACTCTTAAATTGTAGAAATGTCAAATAATGTAATTCATGAGCTTTTACAGGTGCGGGGAATCGACCACGCATAGGTTTTGCGAATTGCCAAATAATTGAATTTAGTCTTGAATGAATGTCTGGTTCGCGGAAATAAAACCATTCAGTACTTCACACCTACGTCAGAATTAGTATTCGTCTGTCTATCTGAAATTCTCTTGCATGTTTTCGATCGTACACGTTAGGATTATATATCAGATATTAAACCAAACGCCATCGAGTTTCGTGACGCCCGTGAAACTCTATCGACGTAACATGCAACGTACGTGACCTAACAACGAGATGAATCCGAATCCGCGTGCTAAACATATTTTACACTCATTTATTGGTTGATTAAATCGATGATAAACCGTCACGGAATTAGATTATACAGGAAAATGATTGGTATAACGGAGAAGAGTGCAACACTAACAAGTGTTACCCTCTTAACTCGATCCGTTTGGTTGTTTTTCTTTTTCGTTTTTTTTTTTTACCACATCTACTTTGGTTTTTTCTGTAATTGATCCCATTTGGGTCTGGTTGGGTTAACACGCTGCCCACTTGGGGTAAAACCACCCGGGGCTTATTTTGCGGACGGGGTTCACCGTGGCGTCGTATGACCAAAATCGACCGGGAGGTCTGATCCTTTGAATTTTGACTTGCTCGTAAACTACATTTTTATGCGTATAGTAAAACAAGTTTTACGTTATTTTACGATCGAATCTTGCAGGAGCTACACTATACCTGCCTGATCACATTGAACAGGAGATTCGTAGTTTTCCACGAACTACAAAAGTACTTTGCGAATCAATCCTGCATTCCGAAAGAATGGGGCTAAGCATGTGATAATTTTTTTTAGAATTGAGTAAGGTGTGTGTCCCAATTATTGACATTTTCCAATGATTCCTCTTTATCCGTGAGTTCTCAAATTAACAAAAACTCAATTTGTATTCTCTGAGTCTCTTATAGAAACTGATTTGTGTAATGGAAACATTCAGAATTCTTATCTTCAATTTAAAATTCAAGAAAATATAATTGTCAATAATTGGGTCTTGACGTGTTAGTAATTGAGATACTTTAGACTAATTGTAAAATTTGTAGGTAAGGTAAAAAGTTTAGGTAATAAATATATAAGTGAACTTCGAAAAATTTTCTATAAGTCAATAGTACTTAGCTAGTTGATGTTCAAATAAAGCATCGATCCGCGAAGTTGTACTCCAATCAGTTGTGTGTTTTGGATGAAACCACGAATCGCGTTTTTGAGGTGAACGAAAATTCCGAACACCCTGATTCCAATTGCTTCTATTGAAACATACGCATTCGTTTTCACTTCACGACTTTGTCAATACAGCATTTAACTCGTCGAGAAATTTGACAAGTTACAAAGAAAAAGATAAAAAAAAGAAAAAAAAAACTAGATATCGGTATATGGCACACGCTAGAGATCGTATCTCGCGATGCAATATCGTTGACACGAACTCGGTCCATACGATCGCACATGAAACCCCTCTTCAGAAAATGGTTTTGCGAAAGGCTGCAGATGTTCAAAGTTCACGTCCTGAAAGTACAACAGCCTGTGCAACCGCGGTGAACAATAAAAATAAGAAATAAAAATTCCGAACACAAACGCAATGTGCGTGAGTGGTTCGTTATGTATAATTCTCAACGGCTCCGAATGATAAGAAACCGCATCGGGATAGGACCGACGACACTTTTTACCATGAACAAAAAAAAAAAACAGAAAAATCTCTCCCTTAGTTTATTTGTCGATGTGCAAAGTTGACTCTGTCGAACGGTCGGTCCAATTTCTAAACATGTATAAACTTAACGCGTTTATCATTCCCTTTGAGAATGGAATTTGCCTATAGGGTGCGGAGCTGGGGTCCACACATAGTACATAAATACGTACAATACACGTAAATACATCTTCATAGCCGCACCACGCGACATGTTATATACATATTCATGTATATACATTAAATACACATATGTAAGATGCAAGAAACTGTTATAGGGACTCGTATTGCACTGCAGTATAGGGCTCGTACAGGGCGCGTACATAAGTACAAGGAAAGGGCATCATTGCTCCCGTGCAGTATACACGATGGCTATAACTGCTGCCGTTGGGTACAGTGACGCGTGTACGGCAGCTGGTATCCACTTTTTTTGCGGCTGGATTCTAACCCGCGGCTCGAGCCCGAAGCCGCGTATATATATATACGAATTGGACGAAAGGCGCTCACGCTTTACTCTCGCTTTACTCTTCTACCCCGTCCTCAGACTCCCGTTTCTTCTTTCGTCCAACGGATTTCAAGGTTGGCTAACACCCTCTTGAGACCTGAAACAAACCAAAACGCGCCTGACCTGATCGCGTCAGGATCCTAATTATCGCAAATTATCATATTAGGGGATCCCTGGAGAGACAAACATCATAACTTCACCCAGCAGGGTGCTGAAACCAACACGTGCTCACCAAGTGCACACGGGTTATACACTTGCGATTTAGGGGACCATAAGTCATTAGCCATTTCATAGTCAGATATCGGGGTCATTAGCCAGGTCACAGATCTGTCTTAAGATTTCAAATGGTGAAAAGAAGCGTGTCAGTTGTCGCGTCTCTTGACTTCTCCGGAAGAGAATAATTGACGATCGAGATGAGCTCGTGTACCATACGCGTTTATGTCGTGCTGTGGCTTATTGGGTAGTACGGAGACCAAGAAGAAGAAGAAGAAGAAGAAGAAGAAGAATCGGAGGAGAGGGCGTTCGAAGAGTTGAGGAGAAAGCTCCATCTCGGGGAGCAAGAAAGCGAAGGAGATGATGGACGACCGCACAGATGTCAGTCGCGGGGTCCCAACAACGATAACGATGCACCGACCCGGAGCACGCACGAACGAAACGTACAGTATAAGACGGACGAACGGACGAGAACCCCCGTCGCGAACGTGCCTCAGAGTAACGTCGAGCTTCGACGTCGAACTCGAGCCACGCGAGTGGGCGGCGCCGGGAAGCTCGCGTCGAACGTTTTACCCGAACCCTTCGACCAGCAGCTTACCAAGCGGTGGGGATGATAGTCGAACTAGGGGAAAAACGATGCAACTTCTTACGGCGTCGCGACGCGCCCAGACCGCAGCCTCCACTCTTCTTCTTCTTCTTGAGGTCCGTCAGTTACCCTCCGACCGCCCTAGCGCGTATACATTTATCTTATGATATTTAGAAACTGAGTTTACCCGCGACTTTTGGTTCTTATTCCGTTTTTAATTTCGGCTGCTCCGAAATGCACCTTGAAAAGTTCGGTAGCGCCGCCGACGAGGAACACCGTCGTGTTATCGGAAATCCTGTTCAGGATGAATTTCAACGGTCAAACGGTTCGGTCACAAGTCAAAATTGCTGGGGTTCGTCGGTCAGCGAAGCCAGCAGTTTGTCCCCTTTGTTATTAAGTCCTCGAGACTCTGCGGACTGGGACCAATACGGTACCACTCTTCAGTACACCTGTTTTCCCTATCCTCCAACCCCAACGGTTCCCGCGCGACCGGAAAGTGCAGCCGCAGACGCGATACCTGCGTGGTGCACTCTTTACGGAGAGTCAGATGACGCAACAACAGACACAGCACCTTCGACACCACGACACAAACTACCCTCAATGGGAACGGCCTTTTCGAGATCATTTTATCCGGCAACGACAACTACCACTAGCAATAGCTACGCTAATTACCATGGTAATGGTTCACAGTTGTTCGATAATCAGCAAAACGTTGTTGATGTTACCGATGAGTTCGATTTGAGCCTGATTCGCGGTGATCCAACATCTCTGCTTGGTGGCAACGGATCGCCACCCTGTACAACACCTTATCTGGACGATCTTCAAGAGGAGCTGGACCCCTTCGCCGGTTTTAGTAATTCTTGTTACGCGGTTGGACACTTGGTGTCATCACCGCCAAACCCGTTGTCGCATGGCTCGTCGACGTCGACCACCTCGTATTACCATAACCGATCAGGACATATCGGGAACGGTACACCAGGGACAAACTGCCTTTTGGAAGATACCATCCTCGAAAATAGCAACCAGATTGTACTACCTCAAGACGAGGGTCTTCTTCTTGCTAATGATCGCGAGTGCACGTTCGCATCGTCATCTCCGACGATTGTGGACAATATCAAACTAGAGGCTCCTTCGGCCGGTAGGTTTTTACACCTTTAATAAATTATTCTTCTTCAGAGTTTAGATTCTTATTGTTTTTTTCTGCATCCGTTTGTGAAAGAGATGGAGGTATAGTTCAAGCAATTCTACTCGCGAGTATTCAATGTAATGTCTAATCGTATGATTCTTTTACTGTGATACCGTAAGACGGCAAGCATGTGCCACGTAACTCGTGATGATTGTTGAGACACACTCTCAAATGGTGTAATTTTGCCTGAGAAAAAACTCTCCGATATCGCTTTTGACGTCACTGACCATAGTTGATACGAAGTCAACCGAATCACGTGAGTCCGCGACTATCTCACCAAATGTTAAACTTTGACTCGACGGTCAGCCAAACATCTGAGTAGATTCATTAGCAGACTTTTAAACAACAGCATGCAGTTCAATATCTTTTCACATATACCTACCAATCTGTATAATATTAACTAGACGATGATACTATCGAATATTTGCATAGGTTGCTCCCTGATAGACGATCCAACATTCGGGTTGACCTATCAGTGTCGTTGGATGGACTGCGGTTGCGCTTTTCCAGAACAGGCCAGTCTAGTCCGACACATTGAGAGGCGACACGTTGAGTCCTCTTCGTCAGGTGCTCATAGTCACACCAAAAGAATGCAGCGTGATTCAAGTTCCGGTGACGCCGGTACCATTGTTCCCAACACTCCTCAGGACGAGTTTGCCTGTCTTTGGGAAGGCTGTCCACGTGCGAGACCCTTCAATGCCAGATATAAGCTTCTCATACACATGCGAGTACACAGTGGAGAAAAACCCAACAAGTGTCCGGTGAGTTTGGGATTTGTATCATTCTGCAAAGTCACCTTTCAAACTTGGGTAGTTATGGATCACCTCAGATCAGATCAGCGATTAATTCGTACCGATAATTATTTAGTAACCAGTGCAATGATTCAGTTTGCAGGTTGTAAAAAGGCATTTTCAAGACTGGAGAACTTGAAGATTCATCAAAGATCGCACACGGGTGAAAGACCATACGCTTGCCAGCACAGAGGATGTTCGAAAGCTTTCAGCAATAGCAGTGACCGTGCGAAACACCAGAGAACGCATTACGATACGGTATGAAATTTATTTGATCGTTATTGCTATTTTTATACTCATTTTTTTTATCGCTCTTCGATTTCTTGCTTCAATAAAACCGGTATTTTCGAAACGGTGATAAAAACTCTTCCAGCAATTTTTCATATTCAGAATACCTGTGAAAACTATACATAATTATGTACTAGCTATTATCCATCGTCGTCCAATTTCGAAAGGTCAAATTCCTCTTGAATCGGAATTTATTAATCGACCGTTGAATTTACAAAAGTTGTCCACGTCAAATCTACCGAGCAACGTGTGCAATTTATGAAATTATTCCGGGTTAAAGATATAATTTATGACGTGACCAAATTTGTCAGGCTTGTACACAGTATTACCTACGATTGGATATGAAAATAAAAAAATTCCCGATCTCGCTTGCGATATGGTCCGTGTAAAATATAGACACTTATGTATTGTATAACACGTAAAAAATAAGGATAATAAAAAAAGTACAATTAGTGTATATCCTCGTACGTATCCGTACACCGTCAAGGCTCGTTTCGTAAGGATCACGTTTGTCCTTGCAGAAGCCATACGCATGCCAGGTGAGTGGATGCGGTAAGCGGTACACAGATCCATCCAGCCTGCGAAAGCACGTGAAAAATCATGCGGAACCTAGTCCAGGGTCATCTGGGGCCGTAGGCAGAGGATCGGCGAGTGGGCTATCATGCAAAACCTCTTCAACTGCCCGTATTGGTGCTAATAATACAACGACGCAACGACTTCAGCAAAAGACCTCATCAAATGGTACCGATGCTGGACTACCTGGTACAACGTTCCGAGCAAGGGTACCTTCCGACTTTGATCTTGGGAACCAGTACGAAGATGATGAGTTACTCTTGTCTACAGTATGTGGTGAAGAGCGTGTACCAACGCCTTTGGACGAACGCCATAGTGAGTACATTCCCTTCGAATCTGTACGTCGATTTCTCATCGGAGACGCAACTCATGTCGAAGTCACTGACGCCACTGGTAAGGATTTGTCATTTTTGTTTGTTGATTTGTTTCGAGGTTTTTTTCTTTTTTTTTTTTTTATTAATCTAGAATTGACTGGTTTTCATTCGAACCTGTCAAAGAAATCCCTGATCCTGTAACGACACAATTATACAACCGTAGTAGTAAGTAGATTTTGTACTACGTTGGCTTGTGAATCGTTGTTCAGTCTTTTGACCATGGGCGCGGGGAATTTTTTAAGTATCGGTACACCACGCTGAATTTTGTAGAAAAGAACAATTTTGGAAGAAGTTATGGGAAAAAAGACAAATTACAATTCAATGGTTTGTTATTCTATGTGGATCCGATATTTGTTCATTAGAATGTATACCGAACGCTTCGAACATGTAAAACAGAATCTTTTATGGACTGGCGTTCGCATATGTAGCAAAATATGTGGTTACACACACAGGACTCTCACAAACCTGAAAAACTTCATTTTATTGTGAGTTTGCTCAAGAATTCTAGATCTAAATAGCAATCTTAACATATTTTGGAATCACTCATTGAATTTACTTGTAATATAATTCTTAGATCATTTAAATTTCACGAAAAAAATTACAGAATAGTCTTTGTTGCAGTCTATGCCAATGCAGTTTTAGCACCCAAACATGATTCACTTTCATCGTCTCATCATCTCAAGAACACTTACGTTTTACTCATTGTCAGATTCAAGATTACCGGCATTTTTCTATATTGGCACGAAACCAGTTAATATTTTTATCTCGACAATCTAAAAAAAAGTTGTATACAATTTCGAAAGTGAAAGTTCGTAAAAATGCGGCTTCGATTGGGTAATCCTCAGCTCTCTTTTCAATCTATCTATCTATATATTCATATCCGGAGAGATTGCGGTTTTGATCTGCAAATTCTTTGCGAAACAAATTCTGAGAAAAGACAAAATAAAAATTTCAAAAAATTAATAACGTGGAATATCGTACTTGTAATTTTTCTATTCATCGTTGTCCATAAAGAAGAGAAAGAGAAACACAACTAAAGTCTCATCTCAATTATCTTAAGTTCTCATAATAACTGAACTGTAAGTTAAACTTTCTGTGCCAACGACCCAATTACACCTCTCGATCAGAGTAACATAAGTATGTCGGGGTACAAACATCACGAGTTCAAGTGCCACATATTTCCAACTTTCAAGGAAGGCATAACATAGAGTGTATGTTATTTTCTTCATATGGACTAACCGCGTCTTCGGCGCCAGTTTACGAACCGCGCTTTCCTTTATAATTATCTGGCCGATCCAGATGCATCGCGTCGTCGACTCCTTGTATTTATATATATGTATACATACCTATATATACCTACATATGTACGGGTAGGCCGCGGCATAGAGAGACGCCGACTTCTTCTTATTCCTTCGTCAGCAATGTCAAAGGAGACGAAGAAGAAGTAGAAAAAGAAGAAGAAAAAAGAAGAAGGAAAAGAAGTCACGTAACGCGTAACAATAAACAGATATGTTCGAAAGGGATGATGAGCGAGGGCGGTTGGGTAACTGGAAAATAGTACCTACACGTGCGGGGTTACGTCTGTCTGTTTGTCCATCTTATAGTCAGTCAGTCAAGTCCGTTATAGCTAGCTGTTCGCGGTATATAGTATAACCGAGAAATAATCATTCCTAAAGAATATAAGATGTAATAATAACCCCGCGTCTGGACGAAAGAACCGCCCGTCGTTGACGTCCATCTTGAATCTCAGAGGAGGTGTCGCGCACCCCACACAGAGACTTAAAATAATATTCCTTTCTTTTTTAACTCTGCATTGAAAGCACGCGCCATAAGTTGCCACGTGCTACACACGCGCCTAAACGACCGACCAATGAATCTCAGTATTTCGTAAATATATATATATATACATATATACCTCTCTATGCAACGTGGATCATAGTACGGGCTGGTTTACCAATAATACGTCAAGCTTCATAATTTTTTTCATTTTTCCTTTTTCCTTTTTTCTTCACCTTCTTTTCCTCACCTTTTCTTGTGCACACGCTACTTGGTGTATATAGGTATAGCTATGACTGGGAAAAAAATATTATATTGTTCATAAAAATATTTATACCATATTGGGATTTCATTATATGATTCAATGAAATCAGCCACCTTCAACGAAATTTTATTCAACCCTAATAAACTTCATGTTGGTATTTACGAAGAAATAACAAATGATTTATTTGGATTGAAAAGATTCTTATTCATTTGATGATTCCGCACGTTGCGTTTGTCCAGCTGTATAACAGACAAATAATCTTTCTGCGAAAGTTCACAGATTTTTCCGGAGAAACAAAAATGTATTAATTAATTCCAAAAACCGTTCCATATAGGTACCTATTTGAATATTCAGTTGAAATAAATATAAATATTTGTAGGTAAAAGTGAATGATTAAATATTTCTTTGCTACAGGACAAACGCACCGGTTTATCAAACGAAGAAGAATACATCCAACAATGCTATCCAACCATTCGTTATTTCTTGGTAGCAACATGAAGTTTATTAAGGTTGAATAACATAATGATAGGTGGAAGTGACTGATTTCATTAAATCAACGAATTCTCAATACGATCCATTCAATAACATTTTTTTATCAGATGTATATAGGTAATATTTACATCATACACCAACATCGGAATGCGATTATAATTGATCATGAAAATTGTATGATTGCAGTATACGCGGAAGGTGTTTCGGATTTCCAAGAACTTGGATCAGATATCGAACAACAATTCTTGGAGCTGAGTAATTTGGACGATTCGGTATTCATAGGAGGATAATGACGAATCGCGGGTGATAGCTAATAGGTATATATAATGTAGTTTCTCTAAGTAACGATGACCAAAAAATAAAGCCACGTGCCAATCATACGTCATGATCTCAAAGCTGACGCAATTAAATGATAAATTAAATATATCAGTAGGTAGATATATAGTTAGGAATATATATATATATTATATAAACATAGATAAATGAAAACTAAACGAGAACGTGCGATGTGTATGCGAACCAAATGCAATACATACCTAAGATACATATTTTATTTCGCACGAATATATTATAATATCACGTGGACCAATTTTATGCGATATTAGTATAATATGTGAGTGATTTGATCAAAGTACTTCCATTTAGAAGAATATTATATTATATTATATCATATCGTTTATTATATAGCTGTATAAGTCTGAAAAAGAATAATTTTTATACGATTATCTTTTACAAAAAATGAACTTTTTTTGTATATACTTGTACATATCGTAACTAAAACTTTGTAAATAAATGGCAATTTTTTTTTTTACCACCTCGTGTATTCATCCATAACCTATACAAAGAAAATAATTTGAAAAAAAAACTGTATTTTATACCCAATCATTAATTTGACAATGAGATATTGAGATGACATGAAATACGCGCTAACTGTTTCTCAAATTATAAATGAAAATTAACAAAACTGAGTAATATCACTTATCGTAATGACCACCGAGATTCTCGTTGTGATTTATTCTCGTTTCCGTATCTCCTATCCATTTTATTGCATTATTTCAGCAGAGATTTGTCTGATCTCTTCTCAACCCGCAGTTTCACAATCAGACTATATTGTGCAACTTGCAAAGGGCATTATTTTGGCATCAAACTAAACGTCAACCACTGCAAGCTGCTGGTCTGCTTTCAGCCGATATATAATTGCAGATAACACTTTTGAGGTCTCTCAGTACGTCCCTTTGAGTTTCGTGTGAATATACCTGGGGAATAGCAATCAATCGCGTCAGTTAAAAATTATATAGCAATATCGAGCGTTTATTATATATTATTATAATAACGATGGATCGTTCAGGCAGCTAAGTCAATATGGATATATTTTTCAACATTTGCACAAACATCTTGAGGCTATTTGAGACCATACAGAGCAGTGTTACTGCCAGGGAGTCTTGTTGAGAAAAGAAAAAAGAAAAAAGAAAAAAAATGTAAAAATCAGGCACATTGAGCGCACGATCGTCTATATTTAAGCACCGAGCAATGTGCGTGCTTATGTTTGAAGCTATACACGTATCGAAATAATGCCAAGACACTTGAATTCATTGTGAGAAGGCTTTCAATTTCTACTGGTTTTATATTTCGATTATTTTATGTATTCAAGTGCGAGAAAAGCATTGAAGCATACTTTTCAAGGGGCTAATAGAGTACGTCAGGCTTGATCACATCGAAAACGCAAATCGTAATTTCACCCAAACTACACGAACAATGGGAATGAAATTTTGGGGATTGATGCTTCGTTTCAGCACAAAGTGGCTAGATATTTCACTTTTGAAAATTCATGAGAAATTCACATATTATATAGTCAATACGTGTTCTTCCAACCCAACCTAAAAAAAAACTGTAGTAAAAATTCGGAAAATCTGGAATAGTAAAATATACACCCACAGGAAGAAACTAAGAATCTAAGAACTAACTAAGAACTAAGAATCGTGTTTTCGAGGTGAGCAAGATATAGCCTCTTAACATATTTAGAACAGACCATAGATGGCGAGTGAATTAGCACAGAATACCCAATGGAAAACAGGTTTACTGTATTCAGTAAAACCTTATAGGAACCAGTTCGGCAAGTTTGGGGAAACGAAGAGTGAGATGAAGAACAAAAAAACTAAATCCGAATGTTCCTTCGTATGGCTCGCCCTCCATACCTATACCATACAATCTACACAGGCTCTAAACTCAATTTCCTTAAATATAAAAAACTTGGAAAAATTTCAAATTACAAATTCTCTTGCAATTTAATAATTACATCAACATAAAGCTCCAAACTCACCCCATTCACCAACATCGTTGGCACAAAAACGATGTTCGGCTGTACAGCAAAAGTCTCCTCACCGTAAGCAGCTAGTAGATCATCTCCTTGATTGGAAGATATACACTGGTTTACTTGCGATCTGTGACTAGCATCCACACCGATCGTCTCGAGACACTAAAAGCAAAGGTGGCAACTTTTAATTCGGTGGAACACGTGTGTCTTTCAAAAGATTTGAATACATCCAATTGAAGTTTATTATTATTTATTAACTGTGTAAATACGTACCGGAGGGACAGCGTTCGAAGGATTTCTTGCAGACATTACGCAGCCAACTAAGTCCACCAAATCTTGTTGTTTGTTGGGTCTGTCGGGGTTCGTCAAAATGTCATGTATGGCACATGCTTGTGCTTTGTTTCCGAAGCATTCTGCGGGTCCGTGCTGACAGGTGAAATGCCATTTTTCGGCCCCATTCCTATCCGTTACTTTCTGATGCTGATTTTGGAAAATATTAAATTGTGATTATTCCTTATCTTTTTCATCTTTTACGAATTAACAATCATACAATAATTGAACGATAAAAATAATTGTCAGAGTCGATGAAATCGTTAGGGTCTCACATTGAGCTGTCTTCTTATTAATGAGCTTATAATTTCGCGATCCGAAAAAGGCGTCATTGGATTTGTTCCAATATCGAGGATTAATGAGCTTTCCGCCGCAATATCGAAAGCGAATAATATCCTGGTGAAAGTTTCTTGTGCAATGAATGTCTAGGCATTTTGTAGAGTATTTTGAACTTCGCGTCGTGTTTCCGGAAAAAAAACCGTTGGCATTCGTTTTTCCTTATGAAACATTGAGGTTTCCGCGATTCATCATAGAGAAAATTGTAAATTCTTGCAGTTCACCGTACAATATTATGGATTTTCATGGATTTTCAGAGAAAAATCGTTAATTTTGCCCATAACCCCGTCAGGTGTCATTCTCATGCTTTCACTAGCCTGTTGAATCCAATTAAAAATGTAACGAACGTAGTGGAAAAAAAAACTGTAGACGGTAATATCGTTAAAATACCTCAAAGTCTCCTAAAAATAAACACGTCAGACGTTAAAACTCACCGAAGCTTTGCCGTAGGGTATAAACTTGACAGTGAAATAGTTTCCCAACAGTCGGTGTGTTGGAACTAATTGATTTTTAATAAACTGGATGCTGTCGTAGCAAAGCGACTCGTAGTACACCTGAAGTTCGATTTGATTTGCGCTGGTGTAACCGATAGATCGACTAGTTCCCTCGCCCGTGGTAACGGTGGAACTATCTTCCTGTAAATGCAGTAAAAATAGACTAAACACATTGAAAAAATGCAATTTTGGCTACAACTATCCGTGTATATTACTAGATGTATAATAATTGAGGAAGTATACTTGCCGCAGTCGTGCAGACCGCGAGGAATGCCACAGCAATTACCAAACAATGGCTCATGGCAACTTGAGGCTTGACGTACCGGCACATGTTTGGAAGTTACAAACTCAAGTGAGCGATTAACAATTAGCCAGCGTTGTATTGAGCCGATTGGGCTGGTAGTGTGCCAACTGTAATAACAACGGTACGGTTTAGATTAACAATAATGGTCGAAGGGGCGGTTGCCTCGATAACTATCTGATATTTTGACGTTCCAGTCCGCTGGGATTCGCGCTGAAACACATCTTTATCTCTGCATTATAATATCAATTATTTATTTCTTAATCACGCACGAAGCAAAAACGAGTCGATTTTTCAGCTCGCATGCTTACTTCAATTTCGCTAATTGTATAATACTTTCGCACGCCTCAATTAGCCGTGACGGTTCTTTTTTTCTTTTGTTCGTGACGTCGTTGAAGATATTGGCAAATCGCGGAAGAATATACTTAAAGTTAAGTTTATTCATGAAGTTGAGTTCGTGATATTTCAATGAAGTTGGAAAAAATTGGTGGTTTAACAGATGTAATGATAATTAATCGCAGGCGTGAATTCGAGCGTGATATCATTTATTCATAAATAATACGAGAGAGGTAATTTTCGGTGAGATTCCTCTGAAAAAAAAACCTCTAGTCGCGCTTTGGACTCCAGGATGTAGACATGCTGATCATGCGCTTTTAACGACATGAAAATATTTAAAACCAAACATAAAACCTGGCTTCTCACTCACTCACTATCTACTATCGCTCGAGTGACAGCTGCGAAGCAGTTCACTCCACTCGTATGATCAAACCATGTATACGATACTATTTATACCTATGTATATTATTCTATGGTCTATACAATATGTAGCAGTAATTTCTGCTGTACGGTCACTAGTCTCACATCCACGTTTACATGTAGGTGGAAAATCATGCTGAGCTCTTTTCCTCATGTTATAAGTTTTCTTTGACTTATACCGACGTAGCGATGTGCGATTTAATTATTGACAAGCAAGACAAATTTTAGCTAATTACAAACTGCAGGCGATAAGACATCACGGTTGCTTATCACGCAATTGGCTGCCCGGGTAATTGAACTCAAATTATTGTTCCTTGGTTCAATGATAGCAGGTACCAAAGTGAAGAATACTCTACAAGCGGAACTCTCCAATTAATTCTAATCGCGACACTACACGTACTACCAAAGGTTAAGGTCGAGATGAATAGTCTAATCACGATGAATATTTATCACCTTTCAACAAATCGTCAGTTGTAGAACTGTAATAAAGAATTCATTTGCGTTATTCATTAGAATTACCTATTTGTACAGAGGTGAATATTCTTTCAAATATGATTCACGCTGAACGTAACTGATTTAGTAATATAATTGCTGTGCCAATTTATCAATTATAAACTATTCTGTCAGATCAAAGTTGAATTCTGAAATTCATAGATATTTCCATGACTAGTTAGCTTGCTATTTTACATTTCAAAGTAGGTATACCGTTATTCGGAATTGCTCACACCTTTTAACGTTAGTACCTCACCAGAATTCAATAAAGAATATGCAATATTTTTTAGAAAGGTATAATTTAACAATGAAATTTTGTAACCAAACCCATACCCACGAGCAGAAAACATGTATCACATATACGTTCACACGCCTATACCTACAATCTCCGGAAAGATGTTCATCAAGATTGACATGAGTAACAAATAAAGGCAGTAAGTTATGAAAGTTATTCCTTATCCTGTTGTCTCTATCGAGTCGTGTGAGATAAAAAATTCTTTGCTCCGAAAACAAATTCATACCTATAATACGCGCTCAAGCGGAATACTATTACTTTACAAATACTGCAGTTATTCGAAGTTGAAGTAAAAACGCTGTACTCAAAAATAGCTAATCTGTCTCGCGAGTATGGAGATATGCGGCTTTTACAGAGTTCTGTGTTGGATATACATACCTGACAAGTGTGAGTGAGCCACAACTGGCTCTCCAAGTCCACGACTTCTACAAGACTGATCAGAAAACACCCGACGAAACGAACTACCGCTTCTCTACCGAGCAACACGTTTTATCCCTGGAATCTTTGCTTTATTTTTTCGTTCGCATACCTGGCTATACATAGGTATCTGAATTTATACGACTCTAGACTACGGCTGTAGGAATAGGTAACGACCTGGCACTTCTAATCAATCTTTCCCCGAGACTGATCAAATTACCAATGGCGAGTCGGATTAATGCATTCTATACAACAAGTTCGAGGAAATTTTCAAACTTATTGTTATAAATGCAAATTCGAAGGACGCGTACCAGGGACTGCAAGACTTCTACTATAATGACGTGATTGTGTCTATGCCTATGATCGATGTGAAAGACTTCTGACCAGCCCACGGTAAACGCAATGTGGCAACAGAGAAACATTTGCGTACACTTAGCGTCTACATTAAAATTTTTAGTTTTCCGTTTGAAAAAAAGGGAGGTTATTATAATCATTTTATTTTGGATTGACTATATTTTCGGTCAAGGCAATGGGAATCAAAAAAGAAATTCCCACGCTCAGTCCGTTCGAATTTACAGAATATGAAAAATTCGCGGTCAACCTGTGTCTATCGATCAATGACTCACCGATAGAATTATGCAAATTGATTTTCTGCCAATGAAACGAGGTGAACACCTATAACCTGTCGATCGGTAACATACTTCTTCAGATAATACAGCTTCGTATTCAATAGCTTGTAAGATGCAAGTTACACGGTCTTCTCGGCTTGTCATTCACGGATAATAAAATGACGACAAGCGTGAAAACCGATTGCACGATTCATTTTCCTGGACATGCTACTATTGCGTTTAACATATACTGTAACGGTGTTTCAAAGATCATGCATGCCGGTCACAGATATTTCACGGATTATACTCGAAGATAATATACGTATGAGAAATATCTTAATATATACTGGAATTGCACCCAGAGTCGGAAGATTCCGCTATATGAGGTTGATGAACGTTAATTTGGCAGAAAGCAAGGTTGATTTTAACCAGTGTAATCGTGTGTCCGAAATTTTGCCAATTTTGTGTTAAATTTTACCTAATCGAGAATTCTTTTAATTGTTCCGCCTATAGGTATGTATGTGTATCATTTGTCGGGTCTGAATACTCTGATAATAATCAGCTCGTTGGTAAAGTATGTCAGTGATGGAAATTTCTTGCAGAATATTGTGTTGCGCAAGAAAACATTATGTTTATAATATAATATGAATAAGACTAATATTTCTATACTGCTATACGGCAGATGTATCACAGAACAAACAAATATTGATGTTCTCTTGACCTAGTTATCGCTTGAAACGTTTCCCCGGACCTTCTAATTATCACCCCTTTCCCACGAGCACATAGAAATCATTCTATTCCGTTTGAGATCGTGTGTTTATGATTATGAATAAGGAATCACATAGTTCGAGGAAATTTCCTTTCTGTACACCGCTACTGGTGAATGCAATTTTTTAGGCGGTAATAAATCTTTGCACTGTTGTGTCGGCACTTTTTATGAGGTATACATATCGATGGACTAATAGCAAACGGGCGTAAGCGCCGAAAACAAATTTTTTTTTGCGGATATGTCCACTAGATTTCATATGGCATTAAAAAGATTTTGCCACTAAAAAAAAACAAGAATTTTTTTTTTGGCGCTCACGTCCCGATATTATTAGTCCATCGAATTATGTAGATTAAATCACAACAGTCCGAGGATTCATAGTACGTTGTACATATTAGTATAATTATACCTGCAAACTATTTCGGTTTATTGCATCACTTGTGCATTTGAAAACACATTTGATATTTTCACAAGCAATGTCGAAGTTTTAGTAGTAGTAAGTAACTAAGTAAGTGAAGTAACTGAAACTACTCCATTCTTGATACGCAAAAGATGGAACGACATCAATTGGATGAGGTTCAACTGGTTCTATATTAGTACATTTGTGATAAATTGCATCAGGCGATAATCATACATTGAACAATTATCAAATTCATTTACTCGTAAGCTCGTAAACAAAGAAATAGGAAGTCCCTACTATAGCCAGGTTTAATATAATCGTATGAAAAACATGTAGGTAATTCGCTTACCGAAACGCCTTTCCATATGCAACCTAAGTTTCACCGTTGTAATTTCGCAGACTGGTAATGTGAGCACTATCTGGTTTGGTGGAGAGTTCAAGTATAATTACTTTGGCCACAAACGGCGGGCGGTGTTCAGTTCGAATTTCTAATATTTATTGTCAGATCCATTATAATGCTGCAAAACTATCAATACTTATCCGAAAAAATGGTAATTGGTAACTGATTCACAATGTGCTCACAGTAACTGAACATGATCATTTTCAAAATGATTGCACATTGATGGTTTTCTGATCTCATTATATAGGCCCTTGATATTCTCGCGAGAAACAATCAAAAAACAAATGAATGATCAGAAGGCGTAACAGTCGATGAAAAAATGATAGAATTATAGCTGATCTGCTTTTCAACATTTTGAATATTCTTTGTTTTCCTTAATTGAAAAGCAGATTAGCTATAATTTTGTTATTTTTCCATCAATTCCGACGGGTCAAGCGCCGACAATTTTTAGAGTCGATAATGGATCTGTGAAAATGTTTTCAAAAATTTGTAGAACAAAAAAGTTGCTTCAGTCGCTAATTGCCAGATTACGGCATTATTTGTCAATTTCATTCTGATCGGTCAAGTGATGCAGGCGTTTGTAGACTCGCCGCAGTTTCGAAGTGATGAGCGTCTCTTTAATTACCCCGTAATTTCAGCTTAGCAATAAGTGGCAAAGTTTACTTGTTTTTGAATATACTGCAGCCCCCAGCCAACGACTAAAGTAATTAGTTAAAACACGGCTATCACTATCCGTGGCAATTAACTGGTCATAGGCGCCGGAATTTGAATTCCGATCATGGTGGAAGTAACAACGATAATTCCCATGCTGCGGATGAACGTGCCCGTTGCCGTTACATCAGATCCAATGTCATCTGTCAAACTGGCGAACAGCACGCGCCGACGATTCTGTTAAAAAACAGATGTTCAGTTATTGCAATTCGCAATGGCAACATGTAAATATTTCCAACAAGGCAATTGTCGTTTCGGACAATATTGTCGCTTCGCACACACCTACAATAATTACGGTAAGCATTTTAAACAAGATATCTTCCAGAAGTGAGGTTATGTTGTGTTAGCTTGGGTTAGGTTACCCTTGTTTACTTCCAGTTCTTTCTTTTAATTAACTAGTACTCTGAGTGGGAAAATGAACAATTGGAAAATTCTTACTTATCGTAGCAATTTCCTCTACGTAAAATTGTCAATTTTGTAAGTAAAGTCCGTTTCAATTTTCAGCTGAAAACCCGTCGCTAGGAAACAAGCCATCTTACACAGGAGTAAAGACAGTAGCGTATGCAAAACAAAATATTCGAATTGAAATGAAAGTATTAACGACTTAAGCTTGCCCAACGATAAACAAAATTATCTGCCATCAGATTTGCTGTTGCTGAAGAGGTTTCGGCTGTTGAACAAGGCGGACAATGGCTACTTTCGTGTTTTGGTCCTTTCAAAGAAAGGCCATGCATACCTGGCATGGAAGACTTGTCCCCGGATGAATTTCACTGGGAAATATATCAGGCGCAAAAAACTGGGACTGTCGATCAAGCTGTGAGATTATCAGAATTTTTTTAGTCGTTGCTATGTCTCTCAATGAGCTGTTGTTATTACAATGATTGTTACATACTTCTCTAACTTGATGACTAGGAGAAAACAGGTTCTCAAATTTTTCTAAGAAGTACAAAGTTTCTTTTATGTCCAATCCAGAAATTTATGCATTTCAATAAAGCTACATGTAAAATTGATAAATCTATCTCTTTTGTTTATCTAGTTTATTTTTTTTAATGATAATTGATCTAGATTCCCACTTAGATGTAATGATCTAACATTGTACGGCTGTTGATAAAATGACCAACACTTTTTCGATTTACAGAAACTGCAATTTCAACAGCTGTGTCAAGAAATGAAGGCAAAACTAGCTCTCTTGAAGAATCCAACTCCAGAAATTGTAGCTATGCTGGTAAGATTCCATTTTGGCAGGGAACATGGTTCTTTTGTTATGGCTCAAGCCTTCTTATAATATGAATATCTTTAAAAGGTCCAAAAGAAACTTAAAATCATAGAGTCTTGATTATTTGAACTGCTTCTTGCAGACCGCCCCTTCGAAAAGAAAGAGAAAAGCACCAATGGCAAAGCGACTGATGTTTGGAAATCTAAAGAATAGAATAAATAATTCTGATACATTTGACATAAAATCTTTCAAGTTTCTGAAACGCGATTACAGAAAATTCTATTTCAAATCGATCTACCCAGTTATTGATCTTCTGATTTCGTGTTTCAGGAAGCGCTTCAAAAGAGTGGCCAAGAAAATGCTTTCGGAGCCAATAACTCTGTGACAAAGCAGTCGCCTTTCTCATTTGCGACACCTCAATTGGCTATACCTAGTACCAGCGCCTCTTCGTCGTTGTTTGCAGCCAAGCCGTTCAACGCGGCTAATCCATTTGCTTCGAGCACTTCTACCTTTGGCTCTTCAGAGTCCACACCTTTTGCATTCAGCAATGCTCCAAACGCGGGTTCTTCATTCGGTGCAAAACCGACTTTTGGGAGCAATCCTGTTTTTGGAGGCACTACAAATGCGCCACCAGCATTTGGCGCAGCTGTTAAAAGTCCTACCTCCGTTTTTACCGGTGCAAATCAAACTGCTTCAACTTTTGGTTCTGCGCCACCTCAGAATGTATCAGTTTTTAACACTCAGCCAGCATTTGGCCAATCTGCTACCTTCAATACTTCAACACCCGAAGGCACTCCTTTTGGAAGGTTGCAATCGACTCAATCGAATGCAATTTTTGGCGGAACTACAACGTTGACCAATTCCGTGTTTGGTGGGGCAGCATCTGCGCAACCAACTTCTTCAATCTTTGGTGGATCCCAAGCCTCCGCCACACCATTGTTTGGAGGCGCACCCCAACAAGCTTCAAGTTCTATTTTTGGTGGATCAGCAGGAGCCGGAAATACACCTCTGGGATCAGTGGCTTCTCCTTTTGCACAGCCAAAATCCAGCTCTACTTTTGGAGGGGGTCCCGTTTTCGGGGGGGCCCCATCCTTTGGTGCACAAGCGAGTCCTGGAATATTTGGAGGACAACCGACCTTCGGCAGCGTTCCCACATCCTCAAGCAGCATTTTTGGTGGTGCAAATGCAGCCACGCCGACGTTTGGCTCTATTGGACAATCGGCTCCTGGGTCTTTTGGCTCTGTGGTCAAATCCCCAACCACTAATTTTGGGGCTGTACAAAATCCACCGCCGTTTGGAGCACAAGTACAGACAGCTAGCGCTGGACCGTTTGGTGCTGCGGTATCTACAACCAGTTCGCCGTTCGTTACTTCAACCGGGCCTTTCAGCTCCTCTGCAGTCGCAGCCACTCCGTTTTCTGGCTCGAATTTGTTCGGATCAATTGGGCAGAGCGTAGATACGACTGCAGGTTTTGGCCCGGCTACTACGCAGCAATCAAATACTCCTTTTGGAGCTGGAAATGTCGCCGATGCATCGCCTTTCAGTCAAGCATCACCGTTTGGATCTGTGGGGAATTCTTCTCCGTTTTCTAATACTAATACAACTGTTACTACCACAACGGCTAATCCATTTACAACTCAGTCGCAGGTGGTTAGTAACAGTTCACCTTTTGGAAGATCTAGTACAACTACCCAAGGGTCGGTATTTGGATCTTCGCAGAGTACACCATTCTCAAATTCACCTTTTGGGTCTGTGCATAAAGAGATGAAAGTAATAGATGAGAGCGCTTATACGATGGAAGGGCTTTTAACCGACGATGAAAAAGCCATGTATTTAGCTAAACAGTTTGTGTTGGGAAAAATTCCCTTGAAAGCTCCTACGAAGGAATTGTGTTGATCTATTTTACGATCAGAAAAATCTCAAGTTATCCGAAATCTGTATTCTATCAGCAATATTCCATGTGCGAGTTGAGCCAACTCGAAGAATGTTATTGCTCTGCTATACATATTATTAGAATGAGATTATTGAATACTGTTTCGATTTTGCTATCCTGTATAAATAAACAGAAAGTAATGTTTATATTTGACAACCAGTGACGCATCTATATACCTAATTCTAGCTATTGCTGTAAACCAAATGAATGTATAGTATACATCGTTGAAATCTGTTAGAATTTTCAAGACGATTATGATATTTTTTTTAAGGAAGTAACTAATGCTACGATCTTTATATAATAAAGAAAAGTGTTTAACAAGAAACGAGTAAATCATGTCTCACCCAACCTTTATTCATCCAACATTGAGTATTCATGTTCTTCAAAGTTGTTCACATTGTATAGACATTGCTTATATTTTTACCGTCCGGTAATAAAATAATAGCATGATTCACAAATTTCTATTGTAATTGAAGTCAATGGTGGAATATAAATAGATAATTTCTCTTTTATTGACTGTTGGATTAGTTTTGGGAAACAGGTAGAGGAATCTTATCCACTACTTGTTTAGGATTCGGCCTCGCTTTGGCTTTCTCACGAGCATAATGCGCATGACTATGTGCTCTGAGCGAATTGAAAACCTTGTTATTCAATTTCATATCAAAACCGCCAGTGTCTCCGGTCTTGATACCAGGTGGAAAAGCTAGAACTCTGCATGCGTTTATCCTGGAGGACATCAACATGTCGTGTTTTGTCACTATTTCTGATCCCTCCCCTACTTTCTTATACCCACAACGCGGGATGGAAGCATACTCTTTCTCCACACTCTGAAAATAAAGATAAGCAAAATTGTATCTTCCGTTATACATGAAATCCTGAAACTACATGGTATTGGCAAAAAAGTTGATCAAGATTTTGGAAAAACAAAGTCTGCAAATTATTCAAATTTATTCAGTATTCAGGATGAGATATTTCAGACCGAACTCCAATTCTAAAATAAAAACGCAAAATTTCTTGACAAATATGAAATGAAATATTGATATCTTACGACGAATCGATCCCAGTCTCTCTTCTCGTCATCCACCTCGGGTTTACATTCCTCAGGTTCAACAGATGGACAAGTCCGATAATTCGAGTATGAAACATTGACTAAGATACAAGAAAAAAGAGATGAAATGTATCAAAATCAATAGAAATGTATGCTTCAAGGTCGTTTCATCGCTCAAATTACCTTTGGAACATCCGTTGAACTTATCTTCCGTGCGTTTAAGCATTTTGTCATATTCCCGATTGAATTGAGCTTGCAATGTCTGCGCTATTACTGCGTCACTATCGGTATCATCCAGTTCAAACAATCCGCATTCCTCTGGCGTCGGTTCTGGCATCACCAGATCAACGTGCTTGCGGATTTCTCTGAAAATCGAATAATAAATAAAAATAAGATTGGAAAGCATAAAGAAAAATAGAAAAATTCAATATGTTCAAGAAATCTGAGACTGCAGGTAGTCGCTCACTTTTCTTGCATGTCCCTAGCCACTTCTTCAGACATAATGTCGGTTAGGCTGACCGGTGTAGCGGCTGGTTGAATTTTTCCCCAAGGCGAAGACGACATCTTAACGGCAGTAGGTAGTTAATAGTAATTACGTATAAATGTATAACAAACTAGAGAAACAAACAAAATAAACAAGGAATTTATGAGAGATTAGATCGTAAAAGATAATGATTTTTAGTAATAATGTAACGTCGTGTGAGTGTAACGTGAATAATACAACGTCGTAGAGGTCAGAAGAAAATATTATTGTTGTTTTTGATCGATTGCACCATAATTGTACATCGGGGAAAGCGTTGCCAAGAATTGATTAACGATTCTGTCACGTGGTGTAATTACTAGAATATGAATACTGAAGTTGAGTGTACGTATATGCAGAATTCGTTCTTACCTTGAAATAAATTAATAATATTATTTACGTTAAACTGAATTGATTTTAATAACTTATAACCTAACAGGTGAGAAACTTTACGATTGCGTTAGCTCCGCTTGTATTCTTGAAATGGCTTCGAATTGGAATTTCGCGATTATGTTTTCTGTCGTCTGCTTTATACCAAACGTCGAAGTTCCAAAGGCCACGGATAGTAATAAACGCGATCTCTGTTGGCATCTACTTACGTAGACTCTGCTTTACCGACATTTTTAGTGTCATCGATAATTTTATTGTGGAATTCTTTTTAATTTGCATCGTATCGAATGAAATTGAATGAAAAGGATATCATTTGGTTGTTTTTTATAGAATATTTTAATTATCATTTGTATTAATTTTTTTCGGAGGAACAATCAGGAAGGTGATATTTTTTTCTTCTCAATCCTAATTGTCCAAGAAGTACAATTTATCGATTTATTTCTTTACAATTATAGACAGTAATAATGTATCTAATTAATATAAATATCCAGAATCGCGAGCAGAGTTTTTTCACCCTTCGATTTCTCCTAGATAAGCTTGTTTGTCACTCGAACCAGAAACAACTGAAAATAAGAATTAGTTGATAAATAGTAATTAGGATTGAAATCACAAATCCAAATGAATTCTACCAACCGATTGGTTCCTTTGGATGAAAATCAATATCGTTTATCGATCCGTTATGGCCAGGAAGTTTGTAAAGAATTCGTCGACTAGTCGTATCCCAGATATAATGGAATCTATCCGATGATCCAGCTGATACTTTACTCCCATCTGGTGACCAAGCGCATCTCAAAAGATTCTGCAACAAACATAAATAAAATAACATAGAACAATAGAATGTTTTTAAAAAACGAGTTAAGATTGATAAACGGTATTGGTTGATAGAATAAAACTTCACCTTTTCAAAATTATGCTGATGGCCAGACAGAATCTTAACGCATCTTTCGTACGGTGCGAAAGGTCTGACGTCCCATATTTTAAGAGTATTGTCCATAGAATTAGACAATATGTACGATCCATCGGGACTAAGACTTAAACCAGTCACTGTATCCGTGTGGCCCTTCAGTCTGTAGAGAACAGAATTTTTTCTCAGGTCCCAAACTTTGATGTCATTATCAATCCCTCCGCTGATCACTTGTTCAGCTGTATCATTAAAAGTGACTGCAGTCACCTGTTGATAGGAAAGTAAAGACAGTTATCAGATTTGTAGAAATGAGTTAACTGTCAGCTTACATTTAGGTCAGGAGAGTAAACAAAATTGTAAGAAAAAAACCAAAAAAGAAATGAGGAAATCTGTGCATATTGCATTTTTTTTGCAATTTCTTTGTTTAATCTTAGATTATTGAATAATGATACTTGAAAGTGGGGATATTATTTTAATTTTGGAAACATTATACCTGGTAGGTGTTATTCAGAGTATGACACTGGCCCCGTTTTCTTGGATCCCAGACTCTGATTGTGCTGTCGTCACTGCCAGAGCAGAGCTGAGTTGGTCCTCTGCGAGCTCCTGATATAGAATTCACAAAGGATGTGTGTCCTTTGAGCTTCTTTATCCTAGATCCTGACCCAAGATCCCAAAGTCCCAGAGTCATGTCTGTACTTGCTGTGTACAAGTTACCACCGTCTGGACTAAAGTGCATTTCCATAACGGCGCCGCTGTGGCCAGACATAACAGCAATATTTTCACACTCCCCATAAACACTCCAGATAACTGTTTAGAAATCAATTAAATAAATGTTATTAATTACGCGGTAAAGTTGGATCAGGTGGTTGAAATCAGGTAATTAGAATGAGAATAGAATATTCTTGACAAAAATTCTCCAATCTTGGTACTCTAAGATTATAAAAATTTGAACATGTGCTTACACACACATTGTCATAAACTCAGATATTCGTGCAATTAATTTTGCTGTTTTTATAATATCCCAGTTCTAAATTAGAGAATTTTTTTCGCAATATCTTGTTGCGTCCACGATTGAAATTCACCCTCATAGTTTGATCAGGCTTCTCTGAAGTAGAGTAACTATAAAAGTTGAAAAAATTGCAACGAACTGAAGATTTATTAATTTCTTCTTCAAAAAATCCATATGATCAGTGATAGATAGTGAATAATTTACGTTTTGATCCTGGCATAGGAAAAGTACGACTCATTCTAATGACAAGATAATTCAAACTTTAGGATAAGGGAAACGTGTGAATCTTTATACATATTTAATCCGAATGCATTATTTTGTTAAAAAAATTACACTGCATTCCCTCTATTTTAACATGTAGATTATTTAAACAGTTAAAGAATGCTTACAAATTTGTCGGTCGAATCCAGTCGTAGCGAGGTATTGACCTTCCGGATGAAATTCAACAGAAAAAATATCCCCTTGGTGACCTTCGAGGAGCATAATCGGGGCCATAAGAGACGAAGTTCTTGGAGGGCCCTTTATGAAAGGAAAAAGTTTTCTCGTAAATTAAGTTATTATACGTAAACTAGGTGCGAGTTAAAGAGGTTAGGTAATATGAAGTGAGGTTATACTGACGCTTTGAATCACTGCTTTTTCTCTGCTGCTAAAAACGACCTCATTCTTAGTCCGTTTCGACGCTGGTACCAACGCCAATATCTCATCACCCTTTCTTTTATCTAAAATAGGCATTCTGGCTTATTTTTACGAATATTTATTCACGATAAACACAACAAACGCGGAGTCAAACTTGTGAACGATCCAATATTCAAATTCGAGGCTAGCGCCACTGTGACAGACGGCGGGCTAAAATGGTACCCGCGTGTTTGATTCCGACCGATATGAAGTTGTGCGTACATCGTTTTCTCCTCGATTGATAAGAATAACGAGTTGCAATTGCGGTAATTTCGAATAAGTATTTATAAAAACTATTTTGATCTAGGAATGGAAGAAGAATAAAAACGATGATACGTTTCTGGAGATTGTATAATTTATTAAATACTTAGATTATTTGTCTATTTACTTTGCACAGTAAAGTTAATATTCATTTAAACAGATTATAACGTTCTTACATCGAGTATAATCTCCATCCCGAGCCTCTTCATCGTTATATATTTATTTATTCATATTGGCGACGTCAATTATGTACATACATATTCATCCTCTCTTACTAATTCGACGATATTCAACTGATCCTTCTTTTTATCTTCTCATATAAATTACAGGTAACAATATTTTCACCGCGTTTCACATAATAATACGATTAAACGAGCAGTTTCGATCAACAACGGTGAATACCTTGTTCAGTTTGTTTTTACATTTCCATATCTTTTCAATACCATTATTGAATTGTAAAAACAAACTTGTTTCATTGAAGCTAAGGTAGTCTTTACTGTCGTATGCTCGAATAATTACGTTCCGTAAAACTGATTACCTAAAATTAAAGGATGGTAAAAATTAATTACCTACATGTTATTTATCCACAAAAAATGTACATTGGACAAACCCGTTTGTCACATAGCCCATGATAATGATTTCATACATGATCTAAGATTGGCCTATAACAATTAATCACTGCAATATTTTTCTTTATTACAATAATTCATTATAGGAGCATGGTCGTTGGATTTTCCATGAAACTCTTAAACGCCGTTAGCCATTGAGCACCGACCGCACCATCCACGGTACGATGATCACAGCTGGCCGTTACACTCATGAAATTAGCTGTCTCGAATCTGAAACATTTCATTCATGATAAAATAATCCAAAGAATAAAGTCTGAGTCTTCAATTCCTCTCAGATATGAAAAGATCTTTTTACCCTTTTTCGTTTTTCGCTGGAATCAATCGCGATTCGGTTGTGCCAACAGCCAGAATGATAGACTGAGGTGGATTTATAATAGCAGAGAAGGTCTTGATGCCGAACATTCCTAGATTTGATACTGTGATAGTACCACCCTGGAATTCATTAGGCTGCAATTTTCCGTCCCTCGCCTTTGCCGCCAGAGCTTTCACCTCTTTACTTATTTGTACAATACCCTTCGTGTCTGCCGCAAACACAATTGGCGTTATCAGACCATTTTCTGTGCTCACAGCAACACTTACATCTACGTTGTGATACCTGCGATAGGGCAATAAAGAATTTCAAATGAATGCTCAGCTGCGATAGATGAATAATAAAATAAGGAAACGAAAAACAAACGGAAACCTACTGCCTAATGACATCGCCGAGCCAAGCAGTATTGCCGTCAGGAACTTTTTTGGAAGCCATAGCGATTCCTTTGATGATGATATCGTTAACGCTGAGTTTGACTTTATCTTTTTCTAACATCTTGTTGAACTGTTCTCTCATTTGCAAGGCAGCATCCATCTTGATATCCACAGTTAGATAATAGTGTGGGATATTCTGCTTGCTTTCGAGAAGTCGTTTTGCGATTACCCCGCGTATATTCGACACTGGAATATCTGTGTATACACCTCCGGCAGCAGGTACTGGACTCGGAGAGCCGACAGCTGCTGGCGAAGATGCGGCAGATGCACCGGCAAGATCTTTCGAAGTTACCGAAGCGTACAATCCCGATCCTTTGAGTCCCTGTTAACAAGAAAAACAGAAAGATATCATGAATATCGTGAAATCATAGCATGAAAAGTACAAAGATTGCAATTACCTGCAAACTGAGACCTTTTTCAGATGCAAGTCGCTTGGCTAACGGACTCGCATAAATTCTATCACCAGATGCTGCTGCTGGAGGAGCTGGAGCAGCTCGAGAAACTGGAGCAACTGGCGCTGGAGCTGGAGCAGCTGGTGTTGGAGGGGGAGGCGCAGAAGCTGCAGGTGGTGGAGGCGCAGCTGCTGATCCATCGTCCTTGTAGTTTTTGAAGGCAGCGACGCTAGCCTCGTCAGGAACAATGATACAGACCAGTTTTCCAATCGTAATATTCTTAGTTCCAGAAGGCAAGATGATCTTAGCCAGATATCCTTCCTCAGGAGTCTCAAAACCCATCGTCGCTTTGTCAGTCTCTATTTCGGCGAGGAGGTCACCCTCGTTCAGCTTATCGCCTGTTCAAAAAATCGCAAGAAGAGATTATAACTTATAAATTCAATCTGTTATTGCTCGTATTGTTTTTTTATTAGATTTTGGAATGGTTTTCTCTTATAGTGAATTATTGTATTACATTATTCCGGTTTATTGTCTTTAATCCTCAAAGCGTATCCGGACATGAATAATACTTTCATTATGACCGTTTTCCTTCCGTCATAAGAAAATAACATAATTTTTTAATCTTACTTGATCAAATTACCAGAATATTACCTTCTTTCTTGTGCCAACTGACTATGGACCCAGTTTCCATGGTGGGAGAGAGAGCGGGAAGCGTGACTGGTATATGGTCTGGATAATCGGCGTAAAACCTCAGCTGCTGTGTCCATGGCGTCGTTGGACGTTGCGAATTGTGTAGTTGCGGTCTGATTAAAAATCGTATGATGTATTAGAGAAATTGTTTCAGATAACTTATAGTGAGGAAAACTGCTATTGATAATAATGCATTTGATTTTGAGTCTGTCAGAAAACAACATACATAGGGAGAGAGGAGAGGAAGGAATTTCCTTGAAGAATTTCTCTAATATCAATTGAATAACGAGTGTTTCATATTTTGACCTAAGCGCTTGTCCATACAAAACATATTGCAGAAGAATTTGACCAGTAAATAATCGACATTGAGAATACTGCAGGAAGCTTGTTTTCAAATGTATCAAATTCGAAGCAAAAAGTTGCGTCTAGACATGGGCTAAGATCTGGATGCAAAAAATTGGTACAAAAAAAGGTATCAAATGTCATGAGCAAGTGTCAAATTCTGAGAAGAGAAGAATTGAAGTTTTTCTACATCGGCGAAATCGGATTCGAAAACACGTTGCCGTTTCTCGTGTTTCTTTTTTTTTTTTTTAATTTCTATTTTGTCTTGAAAGGTCGTACAGATGGTACGAGCTATTGATCGAAAATAATACATCGTTAATTATGTAACAGCACTTATCTGTCTGGGATCGAATAAACAAAGGATCGCAAATGCGATAGCGAATCATAAACGCAAGCCGAATAAGGGAGAGAATATAAAAAGCAAAAGCCAAACGTGAGAGGTGCAAGACATACGTGACGTAACCTCAAAATCGTATCACAATTAGCAAATTGGGTTTAGTACGTGTGACTGAATCGACGCGATGGTGAAATTGATACGGATTAATGTAGGTGATATACGACGCTGCGGTTATTATACCTTTGTAGATGTTTTCTGTGAATACATTCGACAGCCAGACAACGTACGACGTTTCCGCGTACAACATTTCGCAACGTGACGCGTACCAGGTCGGATCTTAGGGTCGTTGTGGTGCGTAACATCTTTACGATGTTTGAAGAAATTTTTCAAATTTAATCCGGAGATATTTTACCGCGGATATTCGACCGATTTTTTGTCTTTCCCTCTAGTTTCGCACCAAATGGACCACTTTGCCGTCAATCGGGGTCAGTGACGGATCGTAAGATGGCAATGGCAAGTTATAGAGGTCGTCTGCAAGGTCACGTGGTCATGAGCGGCGCGTTTTCAATAAATATCATGACGTAACAGTAAACCGGGGGATACGATTGGTCGGTTGACTTGCAATTGCGAACCGCGCTTTATCTTCCCACCTATGACGTTGGGAACGCTTTTCTTCACGCGAGATGCTCGTTTGGCGGGAAAAATTCGAAACTGCTTGAACCGATAACACGATCTTGACAGTTTCTTTTATCTCGTTATTATTCGGTTCGTCGCACAAATTAGATCGAAGTAAATGTAATTATGTCGAGAACATCTGTGCCGCGAAATTCAAACGATTCTAGCCAGGATCCCAACGTCAAGAAAGACGATGGAGAGTTCACTTTCTCAAACGGTGACGTTTACGTTGGCGGATACATGATCGCGAAGGATAAGCGATTCCTTTCGAAATGGGGTATTGAATTTGTACTGTTTGGAGTTATTCCGGGTATTTTGGACATGTGTATCATTTTATCGAATTCATAGGTCGGGGAATTTACGTAACTGAAGATTTCAATAAATATGAAACTCTTTGGGTAGAGGATCAAATCGTCAGCGAAGTAATTATAAGGTAAAATGTTAGCGAAATAATAGTGAAAAGGGAAGTAGAAACTTAATGAATTTATGAAGCTGCCACTATTGTGATGTATGAATCACCCGATACTCAAAATAATTACCGAGTATTTAATTTCATTCTATCGATCTGTTTTAACTGGTCCGGTCGAATCGATCTCTACGAAAAATCAAAAGTCACAACAACGGAACACGATATCAAGGATCACTTGGTATTGACGGAGGAATGTTTGGTTTTGGGACTTACACCTTCATCGACAATTCTGTTCTCGAAGCAGATTGGGAACACAATCACCCCGTGAAAAATGTTATTTTAAAGCAGCCACTAGGCTCGGTTTGGAGAGGCGTGTATGATGGAAAAGTCAGTTGACTTCATTAAAATTGAAAACAGAATACAGTATTTTTAGTGTAATAGGAGTAATAAACTTCCACAGGAAGTAGCGTTCACTGCTGGAAATCATTTCTGGGATAAGGTCAGTCCTCCTACTGATGATGAGGAAAATAAAGAAGATGAAGAGAATCCAGATATTGATTGATCCGAATGACATGCAATCTAATGTCGATCATCAATCAATGAAATAAAATTTGGTCCAATTTAAATACAGGACCCTACTATTCACTTGAGTTATCAGACGTCGAAAGTGTGGTCACACTTTTCAAACGATCACATCTTTCGATCTTACCCCCAACTAGACTATACGATTTTGAAAGTACCTTATATATAAATATTAAATATCGGTAGGTATATCCAATCACGAGATATACATAAAAACGTCCCACAATTAGAGGATCACATTTTTATTCTCATCAACTTCTGTTTTTCTTAGGCATCATTTTCAGAGCTGTATTTATTAATTATTAATAAATTTACTTATAAAATTACACTCAGTATTTTGGACAGCCACATGATTGTCTCCCGAGTTAAAATCACTTAAAATTTAGGGACTAGAATGTGTATATAAGTACATTCACGTGTTCAAATTGTGTGCAGATTTCTACTGCTTTTCCTTTCCATTATTCTCCGGCAATTGATTAGCGCCTTCAGCCTCGTTCCACGGAATTAGTCTTCCTTAATCATTGACGGAACCCGGAAGCGCGTCGTTGCAGGACGAAACAGGGGATTTTCATCCAATGCATAAACCGTTTGTTTTTGCTCCTCTTCGAACCTAGCGTATTCTCTTTTATCCTTCAGCGCTGTGCAGCACCTGAAATTTTGGGTCGAAGTTTTATCGTGAATTAAATTTTTTTTTTATCAATTTTAGAATTTTGAAACTCTGACATACTGATTTCGTTGAATTCAGAATGTACTGAAACGAATCACAATACGAAGCTGACGATTTGCGAGATTTTATTATCAAAGCTGCGACAGCGAAAAGAGAAGAAAATAAATAAGAAAAAATAAATTCATATAAAATAGAACTGAGAATTTGACGGAGCATTAAAAATTTCTAAAGTTGCTAACTTATAATGCTTGATTTTTAGAACTTGCAGAACTTGATTTACGGAATTTCGTACTCACTTCCAGATGAGAAGAGCAGCAATGCCCAAGAGTACTACAATGAAGAATACAATTCCTGGAATGAATCCCGCAGCCAATGGAGTCCGACAGTTCTAAGATCGAAAAGAATGAAGAAAATTTCTTTAAAATAAATAAATGAAACACAATTCCTGTAGAAATTCCGACAAGTATCTGCATACGTGATGGAATGAATGCGTAATTATAATAGTACATACCTTAGCGGCGATACGTAGAGTAACGGTGTTATCTTTGTTAAACTCGTAAACGTAAGGAATAGTGCATATCGTTGTGTCCGCAGTAGTTCTCACGAAACAGTACTGGTCACTAGCTGGAAAAAAATTCGCAATTATTCGACTATCAGTGAATACAGGAAAGACACGGAAATTTGACCTCTCAGGTTCGGTGATTTTCCAAGCGAGTATTTCCTTAATTTCTGGAACGGTGGAAACCCAGTAAGAAAAAACGAATTAAAACGAATTGAGTGTGTCAAAAACAGAATTAATACGGATTAAAAGGATTTGAGAAGAATTGTGTGGCGATTCTTTTTTATTCTAAACAATTGACGTACAAGTCTTTCGAATTCTGTTTAATTCCATTTTTCACATACTCAATTTGTGTTTCCTGGGAATGGGAATGCTTGAAGAAGTTCAAATAATTATGATATCTACTTCATGAGATTTCTGATTTTAGGAAATACTCTTGAAAAAAAAAAAATTAGCAATTTTTGACGGTCCAATTAATTGTCGACCGATTTGATCTGCCCGACTATACCCAACAAATCATTCGAGGTTTTTTTCCTTCGATTTTCCTCAATCAGCTAAGAGAGAATACGTACGAAAATAGATAACACGATTAAGTAAATATGAAAATATTCAAAATATCATTTTCATCAAAATCTCACTGGCATCAACGGTTGGAACTTTGACCGTGTTGTAAACGGTGACGTTCGTGCTGCAGAGTTTGGTGACATCGTTTGGCGAATTCACAGTTGCATTTACGCAGGGTGCATAAAGGATGCAGAGGCCACTGCCTCCGGCTCCTGCGGAGGACTCGCAGTATGTTCCACGATAAAGGAGACCATCGGCAGCTGTTATATTGCACCTTAAAAACGAGGAGAAAATTTGCAAAATTACTTAACTTTTGCAGTCATCTATACATACAGCACGAAATTGAAATAGACTAATTTTCTGCTCACCGGCACTGTCCGCAGTCGCAATATCCATGCCCAGCACAGACCTCCTTGCTTCCTGGTGCTACGCAGTTTTCGTTTCCTGATGGACATTGGCAGGCATCTCCTTTCCACCCTTCGACACAGACACACTCGCCACAGTTACAAGTACCTTTGTCACCGCACTCGAGACCCTTCTCCTGATGATCATCGAGAAGTCATTTATTTTAGAGAGCTTGATGATCATGAAATTTTTGAATTTGGAAGCTGCAGGAAGATATGCGAAAAGTCGCATGCCCAGTTCACACCTGCATTATACTATTCAATATGACTATATAGTCACGACAGTGAAAATTTCTACAAATCATTAGAAAACTTCGAACTCTCTCTAGTTTTTTATTTACAAGGTAGTATTTTATGAACTTTTTCACTGTTTCAATCAGAAGTTGCAGATTTTAGTAGTTTTCCATTAGAAAATCTTTATTTTGGTCGATAAAGTTAAATAACCTTTCAGTCTGTTATGGAATGATGATCATCGTATAGTAGACGCCTGATACCTTCAGTGAGCTACTTTTGAGTAATTCAAAGTATGAGAAAAAATCTTCGAGTAGCCGAAGGTAGAAACGTGAATTTTTGGAATCAGCTGAGAAACTTACCTTGTCGCAGGGTCGACACTCGCAGAAATTTCCGTTATAGCCTGGATCACAAGAACATTGTCCACAAATGCATTCGCCACGATTAGTACAGACTGTGTTATCATCCGGGTTGATACACTGGGAATTAACACCGTGTCCCGTACTTTCCTGGCAACTGCAAGTCTCGCCTAAATTATTAAATCAGCATTATATATCTCAGAACGAAATGAAAATTCCGTGTCATTTGATAAAAGTACGGGGACGTATTACCGTTGCGATAGGGGCTATTGATCGTGGATATCAGACGTTGAAAACAAACCTGACCAACCGACGTCACAATTACACAATCCGCACTGGTTGATACCGTTATTGCAGTGCGTATCGTCCTGCTTGCCGCAATCGCAGCCGCACAATAGTTCCACTTCGATTTCAGTTTCTGAAGCTTCCGAAGCCAGAGCATCCTCGATTACGAATTTCTGCCTCTGGGAATAGAGGAAGTCAGGTAAAAAAATTGTCAATATTCGCCATGTTGACGCCAAAAGAACATGACAGAAAAATTTGTACAAGTAACAGAGATTTTTGGAGAGCAGATTTTGGCGGTCTTTTTTTCGTTCAACTTGAGAAATTTTTCTAAATCTTTTCTTCTGTTTTTGAGCAGCGATTTACTTTTGACATATTTGGATTTCAACTATCTCCTGAACTGTGCAACTAAAATTTGGATTCTTGAGTCATTTTCAAAAATTACCCAAAGACTTTGGTTCTGGGGACACGAGCCCATGGAAAATCTGGCTTCGAATTCGTAGATCTGTCCCTCCTCGATACCGTCGCATTGTGACGTTTTTATTTCGGGTCCATCCGATCGTCCGCATTTTGAAAAGTACTCAAGGGTGAATGGGCCCGTTGAATTATCCCGAAGAACGACTTTGGTCACGATGTCGTGGTACGCTTGTTCCACGATTTCCAAAATATTTGAACTGTTAGCAGCCAAGGTAGCGACTCTGGCTTTTTCCTCGAGCAGCGCAGCGATCTTTTCGTACTCGCTGCGTCTGTCCTCCGTGACGGCGAATATCAAATTCACTTTGTGCTCCAAGAGGAGACTCGACACCTCGGCTAGTGATGGATAGTCGTAAATTTTTGACATGAAGTACTCCCCCTCGGTGTTCAAATTACATTGAAAATCATTTCGGCGAATCGCACCACCTAGCTAATCGAAATTAATCCATTAAACATAATAATTGGACCATCAGGCAATTTGAGATATCAATCAATTCGAGTCAATGGGGTGATAAAAATACTGAGATTTATAGTTTTGGAAACCCCATTGACTGCTATTGATCGATATCTTCAATCATTCGATCGTAAAATGTTGGTGGATAAATTTTATATGACAATTATTAGAGAATTTTAATCATTATTTGAAATGAATCACAGAGATTTCATCCGGTGGGTAATTAATTCTCACCTTTCCTTCACCGGCAAAATGGAGCAGTCCATCAGTAGCGACCAACATTAATTTCCTGGCTTGATGAGCCCAACCGACTTGATCGGCACATACAACAGCTTGAACCACGCCGTCGAGGCCTCCCTCCAGATTGTCTACGTTTCCAGTTACATCGCTTGCGTTTACCTAGACAGGAATTAATAGATACCGATTAAAAGAAGAGGAATTCTTTTGATATCAAAATATGAAAGATCTGCATCCGGAGAAATTCGAGAGATGTCGAGTTTAAAACCGACAAAGAACTTTCTTCCGTTGGAATCCTAACATGAAATTATTCTCTATGGTGTTTGTAATAAGTAAGCCACGAAAGGAGATGCGGCATGACAAAAGTACCGTTAATAAATTTCTGTGGGGTCTGCGTTACCACGACTTAATTACTACAGGCTGATTACATCTCGAATCACCCAGGCGGCCCGGGACCAAAAATTCAAATGACTCGGCGATTAAATATACAATTCCTTAGGCAACTTAGGGAACTTAACTTCTTTTTTCTTTCGGAAAAAACTGCCATGCTCTGTATACAGCGATTTCAGTTCTTTCGAGTAAAAACCGATTTTTATCAAATTTCGCCAGTGCTCATTTTTTCAAATAGCTGTATATAATTTCTATAAAAAAAGAAAATCAACCGATTCGCATGATGTTCTTTGTCGTAATGTGATTTGCCCACATCAATATTCAATTTCCCGGGTGAAATGAAATGGAATTATAGCCTGTATAGTTGGATTACCAAGCAATAGATCGTGGAGTAAAGAGTTTGTTCTAATCGTAAGCACCTCGAGTCATTAGTTGCTACTGGGCTGGTATTCTAGTAATTATAATTCTACCTTGCTAATGAATTCCTGTACATCTTCACTGAGCCCCATGTGATGTCTAAATGCGTATAACGGCGCGCACGTGGTCTGCTGACTCAGGCATGGATTTTCTTCGTGACCAGGAAAAACGTAGGGCATCAATGGCTTGTCGGCGTAGCTGCCAAACCCCATTCGATAGTTACTTGTAAATGTGCCGAGAGTTCGTGCCATTTTACCACTCAACGAAACCAGAGTGTCCTTGTCGTCCTTCATCGACCATGTCAAATCCATCAAATAGTACAAGTCGATGGGGTAATTTCTACGGTCAGAAGATCCATATCAGCCATATTGTCTCATTGAAAATTTGCACAGTAAAAATCCTTTCAAGATTTCCAAATTCTATCAGATTGCAGTAAATCCATAGAGATTTGGTACGAATTCAAATGGAATTGCATGGTTCCGTATGGACATTTTTCGTGAGGTGATGCAATACTGTTTTCAAGAACCAGATGCAGGAATGTGCAAGTTTTGTATGACAATTAAAAAATGTCGAGGATTTCCACCATTGACTGTAATATTTAGGATAGGATTTATGACACCAAAGCTTTCAGATAAGCTTGAGCTTCTTCGATAACTTTCAAAATTCAATGGCCTATGTGATCAGCCTTTGGATTTCCGATATATGAATAAATAATTCGAAAAAGTAATGGATAATGGAATGATACTTTTTATAAAAATATTCACAACGTTGGTTGCGATACATGGTTTTAATTGACGACACACCTGCTGTGTACTGCATAGGTATATATGAAAGTATAGAAACGTTTAACACATCCGTGCATGTAGTTCTGCGTACGGTTTTATCTCCAGCAGATAAAATAATGCGTAAGAAGAAACTCCTGACACGTGTTGGTATATGCAACGCGAAGAAGTATATACGCATAGTCGTGTATATAGAGAAGGAACTTGGTCATGTACCTTTTGCCGAGACAGCTAATCTTAATATTTATCTTGATTGTCTCGGTCTGACGAGCATCGTCAGCTGAAGCGAACGGAGTAATGAGATGTATTAAATTTCCCTCCATCTCATTCCACGTATTTTTTTTATTTCTATTTATTTTTTAATCACAGTCTTGAGAACTTCGGGGGTTCATGGCCCGCGAATTTATATCTTGTATAATGTGGATTCTAATTGTGGATGTGTAGGTATGATATGCACGTAACTTACTTGGCTGGTCTGAATCTGAGGTTGACTACCTGGGTCGTGTGGGGTCTGAGCTTGAGTAGAACCTTCTGAGGACGAAGTTGTACGGGAATTTGTCCTGCGGTCACGTCCTGGAACTCCTCGTCTTGAATAAAAACCGTCTCTTCGCTCGGTGCTATTTGCATTGCGGTTTCTGGGCATCCGAGAATCTGCAACGTCTCCACGGTGCTGCATCTCGGTCTACTCGTCGAGAAATTTGTGTATTCCTGCACCGAATACAAAGAAATATCATGGAAATTGTGAAGAATACTTTCCGGCAAAACTTATTACACGACTGACAACCGAATGACACCTTTACGTCACTATCGAAATGTCGTTGGTTACTTTTCAGAGCTGAGGAGCAATCAAACACGATTTTGAAGTAAATTTTGTCTGTTTTTCTAAAATTAAAACTTTTTATGCACGGGGAATTGGGAACTTGATATTTTTTTTTGTTCACGAGTAAAATCGGTACGAATTATTCGGTAGTACCTACAATTTCAGGTTTTTTATGCTGAGTTTTGCAGAGTTGGCTTCTGAGTTTGTTTCAGATACTAGCCAGTGATGTATGGCGTGTATATACAGGATAGGATACAGAGTAGTACACTCTTCCCGAAAAGTAAGACCGTTAGTGAATTAATATTGAAATTTTCGTGCCATTACGTAAGCGGCAAAGCGACTAGCAATACCTATTACGCGATGTAGTAGGTAGCGTGTAGGTGTTTTCTTTATTAGCTGTATCTTCTTACCCAATCGCTGCACCAAGCACACTTGGAACTTGCCTCGAGACAAGCTTTGCAGGAAGATTGCAACGTGCACAAACTAACGGCTTCAGTTTTTTGTGAAAAAACACCAATTTCCGTTGCACAAAAAATAACCAGACACCAAATCATCACTGTCCTCATCAGTCTGTCTTTAATTTTCAACTCCATCTCGCACAGGTGGTAAACTCGTAGCCACTGATCGTGAGGCGGTTAAACGAGTATATAATAAGAACAATTCTCACGATCAATTACCTCCCGAACGACGCGCCTAGTATTGTCATTGCGATTTACTATTTTCCGGTCGGAGTTGGAGTTCTATGGATTTTTATAAAAAAATGTTCTATTGCAGTTCCGATGGTCTCTCGGTTGATCGCGAATTGATTCTATCAACCATACAGAGCACCGAACGTAGACTCCCATCTACAGCCCTACGGGCTAGCAAGAACTGTACGTTGCAATAACTGGCTTTATTCTCCTTATCAGCTTGATAACGATAAGCGTATGTGACAAACTTTGGGAGATCGCATAGGTGCGAGCGCCTGCGAGTACGCCGAGTGATTCAACGTCTGAGCAAAATTCTAAACTCTTTACTGATGTTATCCAAGCATCGTAAAGTACGGGATGTGGTTTCCGGGCGATTCATTTCACTGGGATTCAAACTTCACCGAAATAAAAAGCGAATGAAGCTACGTGAAGAAACAAAGTAGAAAAAAAAATTCGAAAAAAATACACTCAGTTTTTAAGCGAATGTTTCACACCGTGAACTCGCACACCTCAAACGAGTAATATAACTAGATGCACACTGGTTATTATAGACACTTGTTTATACAGCTGCGTGTGGCAATCGAGTAATTTTTCGTGAGACGCTCCGCATTATCGCAGTACCGTGTCGAAGATTCGACCTTTTCTGATAGTCTGTTTTAGGAAGCCTACCGGTTTTTCTTTCTTCGATTTTATTTGCGCGGGAATTTCCGGAAGTACAAAACCCCCCCGCCTTTCTTTGAAATCTGGAAATCCGCCAGGGTGGTAAAATCTTCTTAACTTCCTCTCTGAAAACCGTCTGAAATTTAATAACAGAAATCGGATCTTTGCATGCAAATTTTGAAAAAGTTTCGAAAGCCATGAAAAAACTTGAAAAAACCATGTCGTCCTTATACTCGTTCGTTAAAAATGCTATAATTTGAACAATGACTATCAATCCGTTGTACTCACATATTAATTCCAATTTTTTATCAATTAAAAAGAGGAAACTAGGATATGATAATTTTTTTTTTTTGCTACTGAAACATGAATTTGATCATTAACAACGAATTTTCTTCACGGATTCAAATGTTCTGAATGAACTATAATAACTATAGTCGATTAATTGTTGTATTGGTGTATCAATTACCTTAAAAAATGACACGTGTTTAGAATAATAATTATCGATGCGTATTACCGGCGCGTATGTGTTGAAGCGACGACTGCGGGATTGCGACTGCGGCACAAATCATTGCGACATGAAAACCAACAAATACTAGGATGCCCAACGCCCGGGCTAGACCACGTTTCGATGGCGACTAGACTAACAATAACGGTTTACTCTAGTACTTTGTGGGACTGGTACTCGCTTCGCTGGCATGATTTCGTATTTAGCCGGTGACAGACCGCGATCATTCTAGCTCGATGCTGTAACAAGCGTCTATCTCAATCCCAGATTCTACTGTTAAACGTGCATTCGATCGGAACAAAATATTTCCCGATCTTTCGACTACCGGTGAAATGATTTTTCCACCAAAAACCTAGAGGCACTGTTCAATCTCGTCTTCAAAATTCTATAGTAAAATATATCGACTCATGTTAAAGAAACGTAGATCTCTTTTTTGAACAAGATTCTTATCAACGGACCCTGTAGGTTTTTCGTGACTAATCAGTCCTTTTTTTCTTACCACCGGAAGGTATAATTACTGGGAAAGATTAGCACAAGAATCGCAAAAATATTTCAGAGATGAAAAAAATGTTTGGACTATGTAGGCCTACGTGTTTAATCATCTCTGTTTCCTCTCTGGTTCCTGTTCGCATAATTCTAGCGCGAATAAAACGAAGGAGGAAGTTTACTTTTCTTGATAGTAAAATTCTTTGTTAGTACGCCGACTATATACACGAATGACTGCAATCAGTAAACGGGGGCAAAACGCGATGCCCTATTTCAATAGAACATAATCTGTCTTCTATTTCTTCCTGATAACGAACCGCGATTACCATAGATGAAAGTTTGACACCGTGAAATTAAACGCAGAAGAATATCAGCGAGTTTTTATCAAAATTTATTGGTATCGTTGGGAGGAAATATACAATCGATAGATATCGCAATCCTCTTCACGAGATATGTTTCGTTTTTAACAGCCCCGGGGGGCGGGTTATTCCCTCAAGAATTTATAATATCTACATTTATTCAGGCCGCAGTGCAATTCGGCTAATGTCACAGCACGTTTTCGCTTCAGACCAAATATTTTTTCAATCCGAACAAATTCCCTTAATATGGAATTTCTTACTATCAAAGTACATAGTATAGTTATCAATTGTCTCGAAAAATACGAACTTGTAATTTAGTTTCATCGACAGAAAAAACGATTTTCCGAATGGAAAGCTACGGAAATCTGTAATTACTCATGAGAAGACAAGAAATTTCAGCATCCGCCATGAACTACTAAAAGAAAAGGAACACAAAATTCCTACAAGAAGCCGCGAAAAATTCGAAATCTTCAGAAACCCGAGAGCAAGAAGGTCTTCCGCGTTTTCAAAAGTTTATAATACATTGATGAACAAAGTCTGCATTGTCATTGCTAAAAAGTAAAATGTCCAAGGATACGTGAATTAATTTCGATCCAAAGTACTCGTGCTTTAGGTGAATGACACATAAATCTACAAAAAAAAAAAAAAAAAAATGATTCACAACAAGTACTTCAAAATTGTGTTGATTGTACTGAAACAAAAAAGGATGACGTTATTAAGCCGATTGAGAACGATTCCGATAGGAAAAAAGCATCGTGAAAAAATTACGCTGTTTGAAAGAAATTTTTTGAGGACCGATGGATATTTTCAAAATCGTTATTTCCTCTCTTCACAAAGAAATTCAAATCGAATGCACCGTTTATTTTTACGAACAGTAGTTAATATTCCTTGGTGATAAAATTGCGAAGTGCTATGATAGCGTATGCTGAATACAACGCGGTTGATAATTCTTTCAGTGATGTAATATAGCGAGTACATCGCTTACCGCATACTGACCAGATACTGACCCACTGTCCGTCGACGTGGTGTAAGACGTCCGTTCGACTACACTAAATCGAACATCCGTCACATAGAGACGCGATGTACCACATAGCAGTGATAATAACATAAATCCACAGACGATAGAAACTATAAAATACAAACACAAAGTTTCCAGAGTAAATGTGAATAATCTCATTCGCTTTATTGAGCGAGACGAAAAGTTAGATTGTGACTCGCCCCATGTGTGCTAGAAAAATAGGTTTATTACACGAAGAATTTACATCGTGTATATTTCCGATTGTGAATCAAAGAAAACGTCACTATCATTCGTAACGAAATTTCTGCCAAATGCAGTTCCATTCTAATGAATAGATCATTTCCACTGGTTAATACCACCTGTTTTTTCTTTTTGTCCTTTGGTAACAGTCCGTGAAAAAGTGGGTCATTCGTTCAGGTATTTGAGGCGATGCGTTTGTAGATTAGATAAATGTGTTTGCGTAACCGAAACGAGTGGAGATAAAATTGTAATATTGGTGAATATAAAGTAAAGAATATTCGAAATGAGTATTGAATACGATTATACGAAGGGCGTATATACTTATATTTATATGATCGTGTAAAATTGTACTTTATTACGTACACAAAATATATTTCGTTAACAATGTTTTGACACCGTAATTATATTGTTTCATTTACAATAATAATCGATAACTAGAATTTATATGTATATCGCTCAGCGATTTTGAAGGCAAGGGATGGCACTAGGCCTATGTATAATCTACATAAAACATTTTTTTTCGTTAGCAAAAAAATTATTTCAATCAATATAGTTATCAGAAATGTTGACGTTATAAACCTGTATAGTTTTCCAAAAGTATACAACATTTAGTGTCTATAATGAATCGGCGACAAAGGATCAAAAGTGACTTTGGCATCCAATGATTTAATCAAATGCTTTGAATATACGCTAAAAAAGAATTAAATGCCAACGAGAATTAAATTTTTGATAAATTTCGTACGTATTATATCCGATTATGAATTTCCCAGTTATCTCAAATTTGTCTGACCTTTTTCATCATACAATACATTAATGTACATACATTTACCACAATCTCACCAATTCTATAATTCATAGATAAAGTGTTTTGGTTTTTCAATCTGTTTCACTTTACAATAAACTCTAATATGAATTATAATATCCGCGTTATTTCGTCCATCATATTACACGTAATATTCATAGTGTTATAGTGCATTACATATAATAATTAATTACTCCTATACGTAAACGTAGTTTATATTACAATATTACCATTAATAATAAAAATAGGTATATCATGTATGTTATTATATCTGTCGTGTGTCAGCTGTACAACCCATTTTCTTCCTCGTAAGCATAATATAAACACTTAAATATAACGTCACTATAATTAGCACAGAGTGGAAGTTACAGGTGCCACCTCGTACAGGTACATTCGGGATTGTCGAACACACGTATCAAGTTTCACAGTATTCTCAATTACGCAATTATTTCAATAAAACTTTTGACTAATTTATGTATACATATATTGTATGTATAATTGTATACGTATAATATTCATATATATATATTATAGAAATAATAGTAATAATATATACTATATCAAATTATTCAGCACAACCTTATTTATTTATTCATTAATTTATCTCTCAAGTATTCATCTTATCTTCCTTTTTGTTTTCTTATCTTCTTCGTTTTTTTTTGTTTTTTTTTTCTTTTCCTCTTCCTTTTACTCATATGCATGCGATAATCTCTTACGTTTATACACTTCGAGGTAACTATTTCAATTCACCAACACGTACGTGTCTGATTTCCTTGAAAATAAGATACTATACATAGGCATATACCTATGTATAAAGGATATAAAACTCTTGTAGGTATATAATCAGACAATCTTCATATCGAGTTGATGTTTCTGACACCGAAAATCATCATCCAACCCGATGAGAATAATTCTAAGAATTTTCTAGGAGTTTAAGGATGAAATTTAAACCGTTACATAGTTTTTTATGTAAGAAATTTGAAGTTTTTCTAGTTTTATCGATAAATATAAAACTATGTATTTTTTTTTTTGTTCCTTTGAGCAAAGCGTTACGAAAATTTACAACGTCTTCGATAAACCACGGAAACCTGCAATCTTCATGAAGAGGCTATAAGACACTGCAGTTTTACTCTCAATGAAAAATCACGGAAGAGTAGCGATTTTTTGTTTTTTTAATTCGTAAAAATTCTGAGGATTAGAAACTATCTATTTCATTCCATTATATTGAACGATAATTATCTGCTGGTTAAAAGACAATTCATTAGAGATGAAACAATTGATGAAAATCTACCAAAGCGAATTAATCTGATGATTCCTTATTCGTTATTTGGTATATTTCTTAGCGAAATACATTTTTATTTTTTCTGATACGTCATGAATTTTTTCTGTCGTTTTTTTATTCTCTTTCGATAAGGATGATTGTCAATTATTGTACGCTGTCGTACAATCAGTATTTTGAAAATCAATATTTGCCATATATGTGTTGAAACTCGTTTGTTGGGTAAATCCATAATAGTTATAGCTGCCGCGATCGGTCCAATCTACATAGAATTTTCAAAACGAAGAAAGCACGAAGCCGCAAAAAGCGGCAAGGAAAGAGGATTAAATATCTAAACGTACAAAACGAATGCCGTACATACGTAAACAGTATATATATATATATACAGAAGTGACAAACTTTACGGCTTCCTTTCTGAGCTAGATACACGTCTTGCGATTTGATGGTGAAGTGCTGAGCTGTTCTGGTCTTTGGTAGGGATGCTTTTTACGTCTGATTCCGTCTTCGATGGCGTAGCCGAGGATCCGTGTTCTGGAGACGCGTCCAAGACAAGACCGCGCAAGAACATTGCGGCACAAGTCCACGGGAACATCCTGTAAACGAGAAAAAAAATTATATGATCAATGATAATTGCTGATCAGTTTAGAATATGGTGTGCGGATTTTAATGGAATTGAATTTTGTTATGTTACATAATTAATACGCAGAATTATTCTCACCACTTGAGGGCGAGCATGCCTTGGAGGTAGCCAGGAACAATAGCGTATTTTTCGTTACACCTCATCGCTGTTATCACGCGATCAGCGACTTCGTTTGAATTCAAAGTCGGAACGAACCTAAACACACATTTTTTATTGACTCTGTGGATGACGTTCAAGTGTCAGTGAATAATTTGACGGGGTGGGATTGAAATTCCGATTATCTAAAGCTCCGAAAGGTTGAAATTCCGAATTTTCATACAACCAACTCACAGTTTCTTAGTATTTTCCCGAAAGTCTGCGTATAGCGAATTTGAAGAATTCCGAATCGATAAATACCGAAGGTTTAAAATTCCGATATCCAAAGATCTGCAAGGCCTGAATTCAGAATCTCGGAATTCGTTTATGGAACGTTGTTTATTTGACAGCTTTATCATATGGGCTTCCCTTAAATTTGCGGATTTTATTGGACTTGCTGAGTTGTGACCATTGGATCTTTGAGCTGTCTGGATTTCGACTGTTTGGAATTTGCAAGTTCTGAACTCTAAAGTTGCTAGAAACTCAAAATCGCGTCTTAAATAAATTCGGAATTTTTACCGATTGGAACTTTTAGAATTAGGTACTTCAATCCCGCCCCAATTTGACAGAGTGGGACTTGGACAGAACAAATTTTAGTACGGTAAAGTAATATGCTACTTTTCATTCTTAAATGAAATAAGTAGCGTCGAAACGTAGGAACTGCAATTACCGGTTTCATTTTTCGAACCTGAGAAAAACAGAAATATTTTTTTCGCTTCCAAGTCCGTTTCATATTAGCACATTCCCATTTAGAATTGCAGAAGAACTCTGTATTTATTTACGCGCGATGAAATTAAAGTCAAGATATTGGGTATATAGTGGAATTCGACACTATGTGCATTGCGAGTGCAATTGCATAAATGATGCGATTCTTACCTGGACTGTACATCCTCGAACATACCCGTACTGCGAATGAAGTAGGGGCAGATGACCGTGGTCTGAATGTTGTAACCTTCGGCCTGAAAAGCAAGAGAGATGAATGTTGCGATATTATATGTATAGGTATAGGTATGTATGATGATAAAAGGTAGGTCGACGAATGTTACTGCAAAACTTTCCGTACAGTGAGATGAAACGAGGCGTTTTTCTTCAGACTAATTTGTCTTGATTACCGAGAAAGCTGCATACGATAATATCAGAATCTTGCAGCGGTGATTGATAGCGCAAAATTAAAAGTCGGTTTTTTATCTCTAAAAGTATCCGTACAAATTCAACGAAATATGGAAATTTTTTCAAATACCTTAACCCAATGATGTAAAATCCGGTGAATTTGGAATTATTTGAATGGTCAAAACTTTCATATTTTAATTTTTTTTTTCATTCGGAAAACTCAGCGCGGAGCTGGATTCATAAATTTCAAAGACTGATAGTAAAAGTATTATAGAAAAAGAAGGAAAAGCAAAAAAAAACAGTTGTAAGGCAGAAATTGAAATGTCAATTTTTCTCCGGTATAAAAGCAACTGTTCAAATCATATGAGATATGGCAATTTTCTATCGTAAATTTCAGGCTTTTTCAGTATATCTAAAAATTTGAATATCGAAAACCACAAAATTCGTTAGAATTAACAAAAGTCCTTCCTCAACCGAAACCAATCCTTTTTTTCACAACATCCTAGAATGGAAGAAAAAGTTCAGAGAAAAAACAACGAAAAAAAAATGAATACATGACGTCGTATAATAACACCATATAAATTTTTCAAGTACAGTGACAATACGTGTATCGTGTATCCGCTATACAGTAGGTTAAAATTTCGGCCAATTGTTTTCGATTGAGTTCCGGTTACGTACGAACTTTGCATGTGAATAACGTTTCCGCAGCTACCGAAGCTAGTTTTATTCGTTATGTAATTACGGAGTTTTTATTTAAAGTGAAACGATTGTACGTTCACTTCTAAAAATGAGAGTCATCTAGGCAATAATCAATTATGACTTGTGAAAGCGATGAACCGCGTAGGCACATATACATATAATCATGTATTTGCTGAAAAGTTCAAGGTAGATCATATGTGGCTAGGTATAATATAATGGTACCAAAACTGATTAGAGCCGCACTAATTCGAATCCTTATATACTATTTATCCTCACCTCCAACTCCATCCTCAGAGCTTCATCGAAACCAACTGCGGCGAATTTGGAAGCACAGTAGTCCACCAGTTTTGGGATACCAACGTGACCAGCCAGACTAGCAATGCTGACGATATGGCCTTTGTCGTCTTCCATCATAGCGGGAAGAAATGCTTTAACAGTCTAAAATCATGAACATGGTTTTCATTCGCAATCAGAATTAGTTGGAATCGATAGGCTAGATTTGCAGGATTTTTTCTACGAAGTGTTTGTTCATTTATTTATTATTTTTGCTGCTTAAAACTGGCTGTTTATCATTTCTTGGGTTCAGTCGATGTGTATAATATCACTCGAGATTCTGTACACTGAGCTGACAATTTTTTTTCTTTTTAAGTGTCACTTGAACTCTCCTAACCTTAGACACCTGGAATAGCTATGATCTCAACCATCACGGAGGTTTAATGGGAAGAATGCGAAAATCCAAGTGACAATAATTTCTACAGGAATAGAATAGCATTGCAAGAGGAAGATCTGGTTCACTGATCGAATAAATAAACTCTAGACAATCGTAGAAAATTTCATCTCCTTGCATCAGAGAAGTGCGAGCTATTCAGAGGCTTAGTTTCTTCACCATTGCCTATAGATCATTCAAATGTCACAAGTATCGTGTTAATCCGTAAAATAACATGTCATTGATTCGTACAGATGCAGACAAAAGACTGGCTGAATAAACATCAAGCCAATGACGTCTTCTTTTTTCTAATTCTTCATCCTTAACTCGATATAATGATCTCCTGTATCGAGTCAAGTCAATGTCCATTTGTCACTTTGATCAAACAAAACGCCTGCAGGTAGTTAACATTTGCTGTGGAAAAATGGCCAATGCCGCGATACTAATAGAATACATGCGATCAATAGAAAAAAAGCACAAAGAAAATACAAGGATCACAGCTTTTTGTATATATATATGTATACAGGTACATTGAAATTGGAGAAGTTGATATTATCCTTGTTATATATTGTGCAGACTAATGTGAATGAAGCTCTTTTTCAATACATGAAAGTATTTTTTCGCGCACATGTGAAGTTTTATAGATTTGATGCAATAATCGAAATGAAATGCCCAGAAATGTGACGAAATACTTGAAATTCCACTCCGCGATCAATCGGTACGATAAATATTGTAATTATTATACGCAAAGTAGGGCGAATGCCTGTAGGGACTAAATAAAGTGAAAATATTTTTCAGGGAGATAAGTTCTGGAATATTTCGAGAACCAAACATGGCTGATAGATACAATTTGCAAAAACTTTTTATTAATTGTGGGAATTCGCGAGATATCAGAGAAACCTGATCACTGTCGGTTCTCTCACAATTTTTGGTTCTAGAATGTGAATATTAGCGATACAAAAAGTGAAAAACAGAGATTTAAAGTCCGGAATTGGGTGGATAGTAAATACCACTTGGTCTCAGTCCTCAAAAACCCGAACACCAGATGACTTTGGGCGTTAGTATAGATGCGAAGATTCAAAAAGTAATTTTTCTCCTGAATCAGCCACTCCTATTTCAAGGATGTGAATGATCCGAAATATTTTATGCCATAAATTTTGCACACAGAGAAGAAAAACTATGAGTAATTAGTGCTTGTGTCAACGGAGTCAATGGAATGACTGTAAACTTTTTTGTGGATGAAATTTTTGCAGTGATAAATATACCGTAGAGCAATTGGATGTCAACAACTGCATCTTTTATACCGTATTAGACATGATGTTTGTTTTACTCATATGCAAATTTCTCGAAGGAGATTGAATTAGCGTGTGGTTTACATCTATCATGCAAACTAGGCTCACCCAAAAATGACTCATGACATTTTTTGCAGTGACAAATATACCCGTAGAAATTGGACGTCAGCAATTGCACTCTTTATATCGTATTAGACGTGATGTTTGTATTACTCACATGTAAATTCTCAAAGGAGATGAAATAAGCGTTTGCTTTAATAATGTGGGTAATTTATTATACGAACTCACCCAAAAATGGCTCATCGTGTTGACTTCCATCGTACGAATTATCAGCTGGTCTGGAGTATCCAAAAACTTCTTTCCCGATACAATGCCAGCATTGTTAATCAGAATTGTTACCTACGAAAGGAAACAAAGAACACTCATCTTTATAATCGGATTGATTTTTATGCAAGTCTGTCTGAAATTATTTGGAGATCATTATCATCCATCAGTCTCTTTCGCCCACGATTATTCTAACTGGCTAAATATTTTCCGTGAAGAATTTGCATAAGCTTTTGTTCGAATCATCTCTTTCGATGTAAGGTCAAGAGGTCATCGCAAATTTCGCGTGTTCAGCATATACTTCCTCAATTTGTACGTAGTTTACTACATTCTTTCAAACAAATCCGAGTCAGCATCATAAGGTGGATTTCGTTTTCTTTGATGCCGAAGCAAAGAGGCCTTTGACTAGATTAGATTTGAGTAATAAAAATTGTAGTATAACGGTAGGCCATATAGTACCGATTGCCGCATCCTGAAAGCTGTTCGTTCTCGAGTATTCCTATCATGGAAACGAATGTCAAATCTTCGCCGAGATTCTTGTTATCGCATAGAACACGTCAACATTCACTTTCTAAGAGGCAGCCACGTAAGTTTTTGCAACATTTTATCTAGACGTTCCATCATTCAACGCTGAACCGCAAAATTAATGCAGCTTTGCTTGCAAAAGGTTTTTTTTTTGAATGAATACAGCTATATATTCTATCTTCAATCCTCACAAGTAATTACAGATTGGGAACACCCTTCAGATATGTCTGGGGAAAAATTTAATCAATAATTAATCTCTGTACAGTATTACCTTGCCAACTTCTTTCCGAAGGACGGCAGCTTTCTGGTAAACATCCTCACGATCGCAAAGATCGCAAACATATCCGAAGCAGACGCCACCAGATGCTTGCACCAGTTTCACAGTCTCGTCAATACCTGTAACAAAAAAATCAACAATGCATAAGCCGATCTATCAATAATGATGAACTACTTTATCAATGGAAAAAATTCACTCTTCAGGAGTGGACAATTCCGAAAGAGTGAATTCTCGATTCCGAAAGGAATGAAATTTATTTCGAATCAGATTGAACACTGGCTAAAAGTGATTGGGAATCTCATTCATTTGTGAAAAAATTGCACATTATCGACCCGCTTTTCACGCCAAAAAATATAGTGATGATCTTTTGAAAATACTGTTGAAAAGTCGAAATGAGCTATTTCGAAATTAGCGCAATCACGAATCGTGCCTTCGCTCTTTGAGGTAATCTATGTGTTTCGCGGGTGATGGAAGCTGTTTGTGAGCAGTATTGATAATTAATCTGATGAACTTTGCAAGCATTGCACGTTCCTTTCACTGACTTGACAAATTCTACGGTTCTATAGGTCGAATACAACTGCAGACTGGTTGTAATTGTTTGTATAAAATGCAGTTCAGTTTTTCACACTTGTGTGACAGAGGTGAATACTTTTGATGAAAATTCGATTCGATGGACGAATGAAGCGGAGAAGCGCGAGACGGTCTTTCGTCTTAAAAATTATATTGCGTGCCGATTACCTCTTTCGACATACATGTAACCTGCAAGGCTATTATGTAATAATATTATAATTCTGGTACGTTTATGCGTTTATTTGCAACGTGTTCTCGACGATTTTGCAATCATCAAGTATTCAAATCACCTTCCAACATTTCTTGATACAAGATATCCAGCCGGTTCATCTGAGCGTGTAGCAGAATAATTATGGTTCTTCATTCTACACTCGAAACCTTCAATCGGGGTTAAAGTAGTTTGAATAATTTACGTCAAAGGTGGACACAATTTACGTACATACGTTCTCAGACTGGTTGAAGCTCATTACAAGTACCTCTTATAAGGAGACTATCCTTTTTCAGATCAGAAGAACTGGAATTTTCCTCGTTACTCGTGAGATTATCGAGTACTTTACTTTTTACTCCGGCAATTAATTTTGAGTATAATTGGCTCTGGTTTGAAATCGAGTTTCAGTTACTCTTCGGGGTTTGAGAATTAACGTCTGTGATTTCATTTGCTCTAAGCTCATTGTATTTTCGTATTATAACCAGCAAGTTGTGAGGGAAATTTTCTCACTCGACACTTCATGACTCTATCCCAGTAAATATATCTACCTGGTGAAATAGACCGATGTTCAACATTGCTCGTTTGTTCCGCTATTTAAACAAGTAGTCTGTTTCCACGGCAGTAAAAAGTGAAAAAAAAAAAAAAAAAAAAAACACTTCAGACAAATCCGGTTTTCACTCAAGTCCATCTGCTTAGGAACTTTGAAGAACTTTGCTGTCAGTAGAAAATCCGGATGTATATTATTACGGGGATTCAAAGATTAGATTGGAGTTCATCACGCGTTTTACCGTAACTGAGTGTTTGGAACAATAATTGCTATTATTCATCTCCCAAAAGTTAAAGTTAGAATTTAAATTACAAATCACTGTTCACCTTTTTCGGCTGACTTTTAACCCTGTGATTCCTGAAACCAAGGATTTTTTTTGACAATTATTCTGCGCTACCGTCTTATGAATTTCAGCATCAGATCCAAAGACATACTAATTGGATGTTTTGCCCGAGGTTTTGCCTAAAGGTGATATAGCAGAGATCACTTCCAACTTGACCCAGCTGACGTAAAAAACACAAGTTTTTCTGCAATCCTATCAGTTCTTTGACGAAGTGACGTCCTTATAGCCACCTTCTGCCAAAACGAGGAATTCATTCGTAGAGGGTTTTTGAGGTGACAACAATTGCTAGTGATGGAATTTCGAACAGACTTCCATATCGCATGCTACGAGACCATATGTTCGGAATTCCATTATTCATCGCCGCTACAAACAAACAAATAAATAAAAAAATGTAACTTTACATTTTATGATGTCAAAAGGTTCGTAAGTACGCAAAGTGTGTACTTTTTAATGGGTATAGATGTTTGGTCAATCTTCTTTGTAAAGACTGTGTAATTTTTATGATTGTAAACCTTTACCGTTGAACAATATTTACCTACCTTTCCAAGTGCACGTGTGAAAATTTCGTGACAACTATCGTGACATCGATCGGGTTTGTTTCGGACAAAAGCAAAAAAATAAGTTTCTCAAGATAACAGGATAAAAATCTCGTGCGTCACTAAAACGCTGTTTACTATATTACGTCGGTGAACAAACTAAAATAATGTATCCAAATTTGAAGGTTAATTACCTTTGGATATGGAACGGTAACATGTCTCTGCATTCGGGAGTGATCATAAAATCAAATAAACTCGTTGTCCGGAGGTGTCAAAAATGGATTTTTTTTAGTTCGCTTTACATGCTAGAAAAATACTCTTCGCTATTCCTCGAAAGACAATATAAGATGGAAAAATACTCTTCGCACCTTCAAACCATAATATTCGCGTTCACAATTTTACCATCCATTTAATATACCGGCAGTAAATATGATAGCCTCGTACCTACATGTATCATCGAATTTGGATACAAGTCATAAGTTGATTTATATACTTTGAGTTCTACGGACGTTATGGAAAAGTACCCGCTAGTTATTCGTTTGTGACCGGCGTTCTAATTCAAGCGCAAAAAAACAGCAAGGTAAACCTGCTTTCCACTCGATGACAACAAATCTTTAATTGTGAGGGATTACAGAATTGGATCAAGTCTTCTTGATATACCTATACGTACAGCCAATGAAAACCATGAGTACTAGTAACTTCAATGCGTCCAAATTTTGCGATGAGACGAAACCATCGAGTTCTGTCTGCTCGTATACGGCAACAAAGTCACGATCAGATTTCCACGGCAGCATAAGCAATAAAGTTTTGTTTGAAAAAATAAGAACTTGTGCTGCTGCTGTTGGTATATAGTGACAGATTCTGGTTTTGTAGAATTCAATTTCTACGACTAACAACCTGTTCTCAAGTAAGTACAGCGTCACGTAAATGGATTGCACCTTGAGCATTCTAGAATGGTATGAAAGATATCAACTCTGTAACTTTCAAGCCGTACAACTGCAGAGTTCAGCTTGAAAGCAATAGAAGAAAAAAAAAAACAAAAAAAACAAAAAAAAACGAAAAGAACAAAATACCTTAGCAGAGGGGCAAGTTTCAGCTTATCCGCGAACCAAGTGGTCCACTTTTTTCACAACGGGTCGCTCAATCGTTTTTTTCCTTTTTCTTCAAATTGAAATTGAAGAAAAAAATGGATAGAAAAATATTTTCCAAAATAAATATGAAATTATTAAAAAAATAATTCGAAAATTGAATTTTTTGTCCCTAATACGACCTTCAGAGTCTCGAAAAAAATAGAAGAAAAATCCGCCCCAACTTGGTTGAGGGCTTAAAAGTTTCGTATTTTTGTCTACTTTTTTTCAAAACAAAAAAAATCAAAATGAAACATGGCGTATTTTGGAAATCTCAAATTTAGTGTTTCAACTCGAATATTTCCGATGATCGTCAGTGACGGGAGTTCAAAAAGATTTTTCCTCAGAAAGTTCAATTCAAAGTGAACATTTTCGGTATAATCAATTTTACCCCAAAGCACGACGTTTCGGATAAAAAAAATTCGAAAATTGGTAAAATTTTGATATTTTCGTAAATTGATTGATGGAAATAGATAGGTGCTATTGAAAAACGTTTGTCGGGTATGGTTTTAGCACGAAATGAAGAATGTAAAAAAAATGTTAGATCGAATTAATCGAAGACCACAAGGTCAGATCGCTCTCGTTTTCACGTGGAACACCTCACGTATATAATCTATAAATTCTGATCAATGATTCATTATAATTTGAGATTCAGATTTTGAAGTCGTTTAAACGACTGCAGAAGAGGTCCATGACTAACAAAACAAGTATTTCTCATTGTTTTTGAGTATAACGTTGGCAGCGCGGTATATGAATTAATTATCACCTCGTGTCTAATGTGGCAGGAAAGTCCCTGGCTTACGTGGGTATCGTCACATAGGTACACTGACCCTCAATTATCAGTCGATAACGACCTCTAGACTAAAATCAGCTTGTGCTTGCAGAAAGAATTTTTATTTTCGTACTATTTACGGTACAACCGAGTTTGCGCACGATTCTATGAAACGTCGACTATAAACACGACGGCAACTGCACTTGGTTAATTGGACGATATTCCCCTAATTTTTAAATAACATGAGCGCGATCACTATATGAGAAGGTAATTCGAATTCGGTACGTAAGAACAAAGCGTACAAATCAATAAGTAGGCGGTTTATGTTCACATTTTTCAGGCTTCTTTTTTGCCCATCTCAAACTGTAATTTGCTCGTCAAATTTTTTAGAGGTATGGCCGCAATATTTGGGTATAGATATTTGGAGTGCAAGGCCTATAAAGCTCTGATGGTACATACATACAATAGTTGGGTTGCAAAATTCTCATTGAATTACTACATTTTATTACCCTCCTGGCGCAATCACTGCGGGGTAATAAATTGCTACGTGATGTCATACTACGCAACGGAGGGGGAAAAAAAAACACCAACATGTGTATAATTAAATACATAAAGAAAACGAACCTTCGTACATGTCATGAAAAGCTATAGTGACATTTGTTTTTTCCTTGGAAGTATGGAAAATACACGAAGTAGGTATGTCGATGAATGAAGAAAAAAGTAATTGTCCGACGAGCGATGCCGATTTGATTCAAGATTAATAATTCATAATGTGGGTAATTGTCACAATAAAAACCCGAAGATTTATTCTTAAATGCAAAGTGAAGGCTGCGTTTAGTTTCTCTGAGTGAGACGATCACCGTAGATTGAAAATTAAACATGGAAATGATCATGTAGAGTTGAGTGGATTTAATTACTCATGACCGACAAGAACAAGTTCTTATTTCTTCTTCCCCCCCCCCCCCCCCCCCACACAATGGTACATATGAAATTGTGATTCTAAAATAGAGTAATCGCGTCGTCGTCTAACAATAAAAAAAACAACGATTTTGAAATAGAATTTTCCTGTGCCAGAGTTGATTGTCAGGCTAGACAGGTACATAAGATAATCACAAAACGGCCGATTGGCCATGAATTTGGGCATTGAGAAAGAACTGAAAATATAATACGAGAACGTAGGCGCGGTGGGCGATGCAGGCCTTCGCCTGATTTCCACTTCCGACTTTGAAAATTCATCACTATACGAAGATAAAATTAATTTTTTCAAGTACTGCAGATGTCCTTCTGGGCATGCAGATGTTACGCATACCATAATAGCATAACTCGGACGAGTATTACGTATATTTATTGACAAAGATATTAAATATGAAATGCCAAACGTCGAGTCACGGAGAACAAGAATTGAAATTCGATTTCAGAGATGATACATCTACGAAAAATATGCTAGCATACAATAGACCCGATAGACGTTCTGTTATAAGATCAAATTCATTTTAATTCAGACATGTGTCCGGCTGTCTATATTGAAGATAAAGTTCATCTTATAATTCGTGTTATCCATGCGGACGACGTAATTGTTATTAGTATTATTATTAGTTGCATCATCGTCCGATGCAATTGCCATACGCTATATGCCACGATAATTGAGCTCATTTGTATTCAGGCAATTGATTAAGCTATATTAATCGATGATGCATACGCTTAATCGTATTGGTCCATATTATTTCGAGTTTCTAAACAACAAACATGCAATTTAAATGTTATCATCGCCTAATTGATTTTTAACTCATTCTTGGTATATATCGTTTTTATCGGAGTGTCTAGAATCTATATGCAGAGTTTCAGTGTTTAATTCCACGTCTTTTCAATGCAATTTCATGCATACTTTTATAAAAATTCAAGAACCACTCAATATAGTATATCTCACAAACTCTAGCCACAGAATTCTGGAGAGAGCATATCGTTTGTTTCGAATATAGGATAGAAATTTTCTGTACTCTTTATTGAGCTTTCAACAATCTCTGCTTTGCATCGAGTATTTTTATAATCCACGATACACCTGAGTCATTTTAATAAGTATAATCCATGCTGATGAAGAGGACAAACTAGATAAAAGTTCTTTGCTAATGTGCTGATAATAATTGCACTTTGTTCACAATGAGTGCACCTAGTGTATAGTACGTATTCAGGAAAAAAAGGACGAAACTATAATACGGAAACCAGTTTTAACGTTTTTTCCTTTAACGTCTGTAAGTCCGCTAAAATACAGCAAATAGGTATAGTTGCAGCAAGAATATCAAAAATTGATTGGACCTCGGTTTTTGCGATTCCAGAGACTACAGGTTATTAATGATTATCTCCTATGATTCTATAACGGGTTGATGATTTCGTAGACGAACGAACAGGAAGCTAAACAGCTTTCTGAAGCTATAACTGTACGTGATTGCGAAGGCTGTTGCATTAAAAATTCAAATTTTGTTTGCTGTAAGACTAGAGGTCGAATAGCAGAATTTCAAGATAGAAGTAAAAAATGATATAGAAACAAAATTGTTTGGAAAAAACCTAACAATCAGACATTTTACATCCTGCTGACTGGCTCATGAGTCGCGATTTTAATCTCCAATTTGCCTGCAGATTTTTCACAAAGTTTCAAATATTTCACATATTTTACATTAATAACTATCTGACAATGTGATTTGTACTTCAGAGGGGAAAAAAGATCTCTTGGGGATAAACATTTTTCGTTGAATTCAAAGCCTCGAAATGAGGATACCGATGATTTGAAGTTCTTCACTATAATCTCATTATGAAGATGAGGAATTCGCACACAACTCGGATCAGTATACTATTTTTTAAATATACTAGTAAATCTCATTCGATTTTTTCAATCAATAAAATTTCTACGAATATGATTCTTTCTTATATCACAAAATTTGATATCATGTTCAATGATAATGAAGATCACAATTTCGAATGAACTGATCTGATTTTTATTTAAAAACTTATATAAACAGTCTTCATCTGGTCACCAAACGATCACCGAGAAAGATTACAGGCCACATACCTACAACTGCCCATGGTGGAGAACATCTTTCCTTAAATCTACTCAAATTTTCTCAAAAGTTTGTCCCTGCGTTTGATAATGGTAATTGCAAATGCTAATTGGAATAGAGAAAAAAAAAATGAAAGATAAAACTAGGTATTACAAGAACGTATCCTATCATAGGCAATACATGCATAATTTATCATCCTGATTTTTTGCATTGTATATAGATACGGATATGTATGCATAAATGTTTGCGGCAAAGTCAATCACGCCTTGCAGAAAATTCTCGATTCTTGGCGAAAAATGATAAAAAATCGAAAAGTTTCAATGCAACGATCACCGTATACGTACATAGTTATACGTATATAATAATATACATATGCGTCTCGAATCGGAGTAATTGAAGTAACTTTTCATTCCGTTGCATAAGAAGGCGTCCATGACCTGTCCAACGCGCGCGAGCACCAACACGAATCGAAAACCACCTGTAAACTTCGTGAAAGTAATGTACGTTCGTGCTGAGAAGAGTACAAAGTTTTTTGTTATTTGTTTTCTCCTTTTTTTTTCATGTGCAGCATATAAAACAATGCCGTGCATTATGCATGATCCCATGAAAAAAAAAAAAATGAAAAAAAATGCACAAAAAAAATGGATAATTTGTGGCAAGAGGTGAGGGAATTTCATCCGAGATGAAGTCACGTGTACTTTTTTATACTTTATGGCAACGAATTTTTGACTATATTTATAAGAGGCGGCGAGGTTACTCCATGACAAAATAGTATATTGGAAAGTTACGAGGAAAAATATATCGAAGTAGGTTACACGTTACCGAATCATGCAAGCAGGGGCCAAAACTCGAATTCAAAATGATGATGCTAGTGTAGCTGCTGATATATTATGGTAGCTGTTCATAAGCCTGTATATGTATATGTGATGTGGGTACGTTTGATAGTTTGACGAGTTTTCTAGGGCCCCCCATGCACACTTTTGCGCAATAACTTATGTCCTCATCATTTTTCTTGCATTAGAAACCCGCACGATAGGCCTTACATAATATTTACAACACTGCAGAGCTCGCGCGTATTCTTACAAGTAGAATCGGAAGGTCGAACGATCCTTTTTGTTGTAAAAATTAGCTGATTGACAGAACTTGCGACTGGACAATACAGGGCGGGATTGAAGTTCCGAATTCCAAAATTTCCGAACGCTCGAAATTGAAAATTTATTTGAGACGCGATTCTGAGTTTCTAGAAACGTTAGAATTCAGAACTTGAAAATTTAAGAAAAACTCATGACAAAACTGTCAAATGAACGACGTTGCATCTCGGGAATTCCGAGATTCGGAGTTTTGGCCAATTGGATCTTTATAGCTTTCGGAATTTTGAAACTGCGGTGTTTTTCGATACGGAATTTTTCAAATCGACTATGTAGACTTTCGGGAAAATAATCTTTCTAAAAACTCTGAGTCCGTATGGTAGGAAAATTCGGAATTTCGACCTTTCACAGCTTTGGGAATTCGGAATTTTAATCCCAGCTCGACAATACCATCTGAAAATGATAATGACACGGCCAAAGCGGAGATGTGCGAAATGGAGACTGCGACGTGTCGTGTTCGGGTTCGAAAATCGAAATTACCACGTGCGCGAGCTCTGGCCCTATAGCGAGTGTTCTAAACCGTTCTAAATGGAGAAAGTTTACCTCTGCTACATCAGCGATCGAGCCAGCGAGCCGGTTGTATCGAGTATAAAGCGTTGTAAAATTCAGAGCAGAAACATTCTGATATGCGCGAGAACAAACCCGCGGCTTCAGAGATCAAGGGATGGAATAAAAATAAAAAAAAGAGTCAAGAGTTCGGTCCAAAGTGCGAAGCTCAACGCAGAAATCAAGCTGACAGATACCTTCTTGGCCCTCGACGATGTTTCTTACTTGTTGAACTTGCTTTTTAATCAGAGAGGAGAAATTTTTTCCACACTGAGAAAGGCTGACGTGATATTTACTCAAGTCTATCCGTACGTTCGCTTATAATGAACCCGATTACACTTGTATATCAACTTTCGTTACAAAAAGATAACCGAATCTGCGAAAAATTGCTGTGTCACAATTGGCCAGCTTGGGCCAGTTCATTGTTTTTCACAGTCAGAAATGATGGCACTGAAAATGTCGTTCTCCATGTTGGAAAGATAAATAGACGGCAAATCATTGCATTGCATGGTAGTTAGCACCTCAACCGTTTTGCAGTGTGCAGTGTCTTAATTAGTTCTTGAGCTCCTTGGCAAACAAACAAGTGTTATCACTAGCAAATTATCACGCTTTGCATGTTTTTTATTTATTTTTTCTTTTCTCTTCTGGCATAAGTGGGGCGCTTTATCATTTCGTAAGGTTTTCACGCTCAAGGGGACCGCAGAGTATGTCGCGGTTGGCGAAATCAAATAATAATCCAAAAACAATTCAGCCTGCATCGTATATTTCATACTCCTTTGCAAATAACTGAAAAAAATTATCAATTTTTGAAAAAATTTACCAGTTCTTTCATGGCAGCTTTTGAAACTCGATTTATGACCGCAGATCTTTCAAACAATCCGAAGCCCGAGAATCAAAACGAGGTGATTATAATTATGTGTAACGAACTTTGTTGAAGAAACTACTCGATTCTGGACCATTTCAGGCTTTTTTTTGTTTCATATAAGTAACCTCGAGTCTTAAGGGGATATAGTTGACATCACTTCTAACATAACCTAGCTAACATAATAAACACGAGTTTTACCGGAATCCTGTCAGTTTTTTTTCAACAAATTGACGTACTCAGCTACTTTGTGCCAAAAAACTGGATTCAGTCGTCGAATGTTTATTCGGATCGGTTGGGTAGTCGTCGAGAAAGAACGATTCGCGTTTTAGAGGTGACAACAATTGGTAATGATGGAATTTTGAACATACTCCCGTATCGCCTTAAGGTGCCACGTGACTGTCTTTTTGGAACTCCATTACTACCAATCGTTATCACCTCGGGAACGCGAATCGTAGTTTCTTCCAAACTGTACAACCTACCGGAATGAAACTCAGGAGATTAATGCTTCACCACGGCAAGTGGCTAAGTATTTCGAAAATATTTAGAAAAAACGAATAGAATTCTAATCAGATTCGTATTTCTTATGTTAGCTGGGTTAGGTTCAAACCGACTCGTACCATATCGCCTCAAGTGCTTCTTGAGCTTCTTGACAAACAAACAAGAAGCTGTATCGGCAAAAAGAGTTTCCTAGGCTTTTGCTTTTGGAAATAATTACTTAATTTCGTATATTCTCGATGTTATAATGTGAGTATGAATAAATGATGACTAACGAATTGCGGTGGTGGTAGGTAATCATTTCTGTAAATATAATACGTAGAATTTCAAAATTATCAACAAGAGACTTACCACTTTTGTTAATGTCCCATACAACGACGACTGCTCCAAGTTTGGCTAACCTGAGAGACAGGAGTCTGCCCAATCCACTTCCACCCCCAGTAACAAGGGCAATTTCACCGGAGACACTTTTCATACGATATTTTAAAGGTGTGAATAGTTTTATAATTCCTTCAACGACTGCCATAATCGACAGCAGCAAAAAGCCAATTATATCACCGGTTGATCGTAGGAACGACATTTTTCTTATTGTAATATTTGCCTATTATTTCTTTCACGTCACAAATCAACTCAGAATAAATATACGTCGTTTTACTCGAGTCTATTGACGACAATCCATTCGCTCATACCAAAATCAAGCCTTGAATAACTATTTATACATTTATCTCGAATACGTTAACTCGAAAAGTAGATTTTCAAGGCTTGCTAATTGCTCGAACCCAACAGTTTATTGCAGTTGAAATATTAGCTTGGTCTAGCTCTTCTCTGTTTCTTCTAAGGGTTCGGTCAGTTCAGTCGAGTTTCGGTTAGGTCACAAATCCATAAGCATCCCTGTTGGTAACAAGAATCGAAGAACTGCGACTGCGTCAGGGACCAGATTCGAACAGCAGTTTGAACATGAGCGAAGCTCAACGTTCATCTGTAAGAAATAGAGAAAGAAAAATTAATGGAATTACTTTCTTCCTCAGATAATATCGATCAATTGAAGGAACAGATCTTAGTGCACCTCTTCAATTTATCAAAAAAAGTAGCTAGATGCAGTGAATTTCCACTCCGAAATCCTTCTATCTATAAATTACCGATTATTTCTTTACGGATAAGATAACGGCGATGAATTTTCATCTGAAACATAAGCTGCACCGTGGTATGTTGGTGAGAAAGATTTTGATATAAGCGAAATATTAACCTGACCAAAGCCAGCGGTCGGAGCCACTTTCTAATATAGTTAATACCCGAATCTCTCTGTGGACACTTTCATTCGCCTCGCGGAAGTTTCTTGTTTTGTTATTCTTATTTTATCCTGACCGGAAGAATTCGTGGATTGGCTTACGATCCGGTACTGGATCGAGACTGCAGAGTATCAAGTAGAAAATAGAATACGCAATTAGACTGTATATAGAAGACTGTTTGGAAACTATTCCAACACACTTGCATCAGTCTGCGAGTTTTACTCACTCAGTCGTAAGTTAGAGAGGCAGAACTCGGGTGTCGTTCTGCACGTGTATGGATTACCGATTTCAATCGCACACGATTACGTAGATCAGGCCGGCCTAGTGCATGGCTCAAGAAAACTTAACACATTTCCGATAAAACGAGCCAAATTTGAATTGCTTAGCGTCGTGTATTTGGAATGCAAATACTATTAGTTAGCCAACGATTGAATATCTTCGCGATAAGTACTTAAAAATTTACTCTTCAGTCAATGAAACTCGGTGTGTCTCAGTCTTAAGTCACTGGGGATCCACGATAGTTCATTAACCAAAATATTATAGCCAATCAAAGGTAAGAAGAAAAATAAGAAGTAAAAGAACCAAAATATTGCGCATGCCGGACTTGACACTATGGCACAGATTATTACCAGCTCACGAAAGAAATTTCGTTTCCATTTCACTAACAGTAAACCTCGCTTACTCTGGCAATAAGGAGGCCTTCAAACAGGCGAGGCTCGCGAATCGAAATATTGTGTATGACCCAATTTGCATATTTCGATTGAGCTGCAAACAAGACGAGGACATTGAGTCCTGCAGCAAAGATGTATTGAACCTTTATTCCTTCATCATCAACTACGGTACAAGAATTTAGAGCATAGCTCGTGTGTGGCAATGAATTGAATGGCTTGAAAATCGGCGGGACATGTACAATTTTGAGTCAGACGTGTACACGCGGGCTTGGTGATCGTCGCAGGTATGGCAATTATTGTGTCGTACGTAACGGTATACCTGGGGCTTGTTTTTACCTGGCATAGTGAGTGAGAGGCGGACGATGAATAGTATGATAAATTGTAAATGAGGTAGGCAAGTGCCGGTTTTGCTAGGCAATTCAGGTAAACGAAAGTTTACTCTATATTGTGAGATTATAATAAAAACAGAATCGTACCCGTGAGTTGAGAGGACGACTGCGGCACGATGATATCCTATCGCCACTACTGTTACGTCTACACTGACCGGTCGCTGAGAATTGGAAAGAAACCACTGTAAGTTTCCCCACCCCTTTCCCCGTCACCTCCCCACCGCTATAAGGTAGTCTTGGTAGTACACCGACTGTGAGGGACGAATGCTTCTCTCTTGTTTATTATATGTAAAGGCGGGAGATTCAATCTTGAGGGATGAGAACTGTCCAGGTGTTGGAGAAACTTCACGTTTTTTTTTGAAAAAATAGCTGCTCTACTTTTGCCTCGTTGCTCTTTTTTATGGACTTTTTGGATTCTTTTCCTCGATTTTCCCACTGGTAGTTCAAATTAAGGAAATCTCCAGCAAACTGTTTAGATTCTTTTATGCCAAATCTTTTGGAGTTTGAGCTTTTTTCGATTAACCATTTTTTATGGTTACCATAGATCGGAAAAAGACAGGCCGAGTACTAAATCATCTCAGGTAATCACAAGTCCATTTTTTTTTTCTCCGATAACCAACCTTCTATTCGTTTTGGCAACAATTTCAGAATTTTTGGAGAGATACGTAGAATTTATACAAAAAATAGCTTCAAGACAAGTTATACGGTTCAGGACCATTAATTTTCAATCCGACAAAATCTTGAAACCCAATGAATGGATTTTTATGATCCTGGTCAAAATCGATGTGGTTTTCCATACTCTAGAACCGATTTGATTGGTCCCGAAGTTTTCGAGTGATCCAAACATTACAGTTCTAAATACAAGAATCTCAATCGATGATGTCTTGAGTACGGATCGATAGATTTAACGATCTTGATCTCATTGTCAATCGATAGAATTTACTTCAAGTATTCAACCTAAATCTGACTGAATTTGGTAGAAATCGTAACACACACTTCGGGGGATTAACTTCCCGCTTGTAATCCAATCCATTATCGATTAATCGAATCTTTTCCTCAAACCACACTATGAGCTCATAACATCTGGGCAAAAAGTAAAAGTTCAGGCGATGGCCAGCGATTATGGTCAACTGAATTATCCACTTGTTTTTTGCGTGTTCTACATCACTTCTCGAACATGAAAAATAATTAACAGATAATCCCCTGCAGAGGCGTAGATTCAATTGGCAATTGAAGCGTTTACAATTCGAAAAATTAAAATGGGACTCTCCTCGATCAACAAAAGCTACTTCAAAAAGGCGAGAAGATCGAAAATCAAAATATGGAATTGTACTGACGGTATACTACTAATTTGGGACGAGAACATGCACGAGTCTTTAACCACTTGAACCTGTGATAGCAGTTTGGAATCTACGTACATATGCTTGCGTTACCCGTATATGAATTCTTCTACGCTATTCTTTAAGTCGACTTATACTGTAACAGTAATTGGGAAAATAGCTTACGTCATGGATTTTTCGGAAATAAAAATGAACGCCCCGACCTTACGCGTTTGTACTGGATTAACGAGGATGTATCTAGAATTTATTAGTACAGCGGTATAGGGTTAAGGTTCATAACGCGTATAACTTTACGTGCCAAGGTGAATTATGTTCATTCGTAGGTAGTTGCGATTCAACAATGAGAAACGTGCTGCGGATGGTTTTTTTTACGTCTTGAATAGTAATCGCGGAAAGATTGTTGAAAAAGTATCTGCCACCACGCCGTTTGTCTTCTGCCATGAATTTGGAATTTTTATAAATGACTTGCACAGGCGATACGACATTTACATTTCGTTAGACTGCTGCTACATGTAGTCTATAATTTGCAAACATTTTATCCACCTCGTGCCCAGGCTATGAAGTCTCAAGGAGATTCGCTGACACATACATGCGACACGTATATTAATTTGATTGCCAAGGCTGCAAGGTACAATAACACCATGCGAAACGCCATTACACATTATGCCAGACATTATTTTCATTATACACGAGAAAATATACGTGAAACCGTGCCAGTTTCACTTTGGGTGCACGATCAAGTTTCCAGTTGCCAATTGCGCAATCGCGGTCACGGACTTCAATCCGGAGCACAATTTTGGTTCTCAAAGAAGATAAGGTGCACTCGATCGCGCAAGATCCAGCGATTTTATCAGAACCCACAACTTCGTCCGTGCCAGATATATCTAAATTGTCTGGCGATAAAAAATAATATCGGTATTCTACTTGCTGACATGCCTGAAGATTGATTACAAGTGTATTGCAGCTTGCGGCACGACCGCGACGTTGATAACGATTTATAAGAAAATAACCGCATGTAATCGTTGTTGTTATCTTTTTCCTCACGTATGGAGTTATCCCGAATGACTGCAGCAGTTGAGTGTGAGTCAGAAAAGAAATTGATGAGTGTCAACGCAATGGTATAAGACTTCGGTTGAAATCCCGAGGAAAATTAATGCTCTTGAACGGACAGCGCTCTTCTGAATTCGCAATTTTTCAGAGGTATATACACACCGACCTTGTGACCTACAGATTTTCGAATAATGCTAGAGGACCGATCGCAACGAAACAGACGAATTATGTCCAAGGCAATTCAGCCGGAAAATATTTGTCTACCAAGTACTTGACAAAGATTTTTCGAGAAATTGACTTTCAATAGCTGCAAGAGATCATCGGCCTTCTTGAATGTACCAGAATCAACAAAGAATGAATGGCCAGATCCTTTTTAGCACCTTTTGCTCCATGTTGTGGAGAAAAGTGTCTCTTATCATTTTTACAGTCATGAGCAAGTCTTAATAATTTGTTCATCATCATCATCATCAACAGCTGGAGCTTAGAACTGATTCAAGATATTGTTCGAAGACCCTAGACCACGTCGCCTTAATGGAAAAGTTAGTGCTACGAGTGAAAGTGGTCCAGCAGTATAGTCGTCTGACATAGCAATACAGAGAGAGCTATGCGAACACACAAACGACCGTATACATGTATTATTGTCATTCAGTTTGAGCCTCGAGTGTTTCTCGTCATTGATTATAGCAAACAGCTCTTCTGATTGATGGTAATGTCGAAGTTTTCAGGAATATCTGCTGAAGCTCCACCGTTATTTTTATCCCGTTTACTCAATTGACTGATGTTCTTTTTGATCGCTACGTAACAATGAACTGCAAGGCAGTCGAAAATCCTGTAATTTTTTTTTGGACTAGATCAACAACATTCACAGATGAAACAGTACACGATTATGGGGCTCTGGGTCGACAGTGAAGAAGTCGTTAGATCTAGTTGATTTAACGAATATGGATACACGAACGTATATGTCCATTGTCCACGTAGTTTTGGACATCTTATTGTCTTGGGTCATCTGGAACAATTGAAATTCCCAACCATTCACATGCCTAGATTGTAAGCAATGTTTTCTTCAAAAGACACAAGAAATCGGAGAACCTGCAAGGTACAGTCTTCTCGATTAGTATCGATAAAAATTGTCACAGAGATGTGGTCTTCAGGGTCAAGAATCATTACACTGATATGTAACGACATTTGGTTTTTAATTAGAACTCTATCAAGCTATCAGCAGAGCAGGATAAGCACTTGATAAAAATAATGTCAAATAAGCTTGGCGAAGTCTTAATCAGAGACGCAGCATCGGTGTTTCTCTAATGGCAGTGTTTGATGGGTTATTGACCCCGAGGTCCATATGCCGTAACAATTTTTAATCAAAATTATTTTTATGGGCGCAAATGAAGATAATATCAGTCTTCTCGATTCGTATTCACGTGACATCGCGTCGATAGTGAAACTGAATGGGTGACGGATGTTTTTAAAATCTGAATTCTTTCAGAGTGCATTTGACTCTGACGAACGGTGAAAGTGACACCTGTTGTTCCAAATACGTATAGCACACACGCATCTGTTTCCACTTAAGTCGAGACAGTAAACAAAAATCAGCAAACATCAATATTCAACACATTACTGGAAGATTATCAACACAAAAGTGTACAAGCAAAAACTCGAGATGAAAGGAAGGGCAATGAGTTGGCCAGTTTTATTATCTGGCTGTTATTATTTACGGAAGTCTGAGATGTTCTGTCAAATCATTGGAACATTTTTTACAAATCATTATCGATAAACGAAGTTCTTTACTAGTCGATCGAGTGGGAGGTAAGATTATATACCTACGAGTGAATTACGGGTTTCAAAGATCGCCTCGTTCAAATACATGGAAGTTATAACAGCTGATTAATCGCGTATTTAACGGGTGAAATACATATTGCTAAATATGGTTCGGGAACAACAAACGACGAATGCGATTTGTTAACTTGAGATGAAAATTGTGCAAATCGGGAAGTTACAGCGTCCTTTCGAATTCTTTATCCATTTTAGTATGCACATATTGGTAGAGTGATTACGAAAACCTTATAAATGGTAAGGTGGGGCAACTTTAATCCTCCGATTTTATACACAGGTGCGAGTTCGAATATATAGGAAACTGAGAAGCTGAACAAAGTATGGAACACAAAAGTTCAAGATTTCCAATAACAAGATAATTTTTTATTTACTTCAGGGCAGGGCCATTTTGTATCCCGCTTGATCAGATTTTTGGTACCTAATAAATTTTGCCATATGAAACGTTCCTGTGGCGTATGTTTTTTCAATTGTTAACAGGTCAAAGATCACCCATCGAACGTTGGGGCACTATAATTTATTCAATGGCGCACTTTCCCCTGACAGACGACTATTCAAAATGACAAATCGACAACGTAAATTTTAGTCTTGAATTATAGGATAACTCCATTCTAAACGACATCTGGACAGCCGTGTAATTTCTTAACTCCATTTCGAGTTTTCGGCGGTGATGTTAGGAGATTCACTTTGTGTCTGAATTCAGCTTTGCTTCGATACTTTTCGGGGCATTCTTGTTTCTTTCGCAAATTCGTGTTCACGACCTGGGATTTTCATACGTACGTCAATATTGCTCATTATACTTTGGTTTCAAAATTGCATTCATCTTACATTCGGTTTCGAAGAAAACCCTATGGAATGGACATTTTTAGAATTTTCGTATAGGAATTGGAATGCAATCAGTTGAATTTAAGACCGGATTTTATTTCGAAACTAACATGACTTCGAATCATGAAGGGGAGCTAGCCGGAAAAATTACCTTGCGCAAGAGTATCAAACTGTTGTGTTTCACGGGGGTTGGTAAACACAAGTTTGCCCAATCCTTCCTGTCCTGCTGCCACATTCGCGCATAGTCATGTGCGATGATCTTTGCCATGCTAATGTGAGTATCTCTGGCAAATGGTTATGAAATATTGATTATTACACTAGCAGGAGTAAAGATTTCATTGGTAATGACTGGCTGTGTAGAAGAAGGAATAAAATTAAAAATAGGAACAGTCGAGATGATCTTGAGTAGACGATAAATCACCAGCTGGAAAATGACATCACGTCACTTATCTGCTGTTGGCTATTTTCGGAAATGTAATTCGTAACTAGTTGAACTGGTCCGATATGAAGCTAACCTCTCGTAAGATGGAACGAAACGTTTGAATCGTATCATCTCAGACGAGACGAGGTTATCAGTGGGTCGTATAGGAACAGCAGGATGCCATGGAATGGCTTTAGCAGACATTATGAAATCAAATACCGAAACTATGTATAGTTGACGAATCAATTTCTCAACGCGTTTGGTGAACGCCGATGAAAGGTATAATACAAACGAACATGAAAAGAACAGGAAAAACTCAATTCGACTTTTTGTTAACTTCACGATAATCTCAAGTGCGTAGTTGTGACAATTTTTGAACCGGAAGTCTATCAACAGATGAAAAAAAATGTGAGGATGTGTCGAAGCGACTTTGCAATGATTTATGGATGAACAATATTTACGGATGAATTTCTGATCACCTGATGATGATAACGATGAGAAATTTTCGATAACTTTACGGAGCGACAAAAAAATTAACGCTCGTTATACGAAAACAATGCAGAGATTCTTTTTACGGGAAAATTCCGTCTTCAACGAAATGCATGTGACGATATTGGTTTGAAATGACTTATATTAGATTTGATGAGAATAATCGAATTTCGGGTTTCAAATAGCTATAAAAGAAACAAAAAACGTCTGGCAAGTTATTAGAGAAAATCGAACCATTCTTCATGGTCTTCAGATGTTGAATTTCCTGGATTCTTAATGCCATTTTGAGTGATTGCCATAAAATTACTGCCACGATGTACAGAAAACGATAAATCCGAGGGTTCTCGCGAACCTAGCGTTGGTATTTCATGGCACGTACGAGATAAACGCATAATTTGACTATACATAACTCAATACGATTATTTTAGGTGATTTTGTGCTCCACAAGAAAGATACCAACGGTTTGTAACCCGGTTTTGCTTAGTTCACGAGATATTTGAGAAAAAAACAGAAAGAAGTCATACCTACTTCGGAAAAATAAAATCAACTCCTCTACATACTTGGACAAGGTCTTGGTATCAGAAAGGCATGTAGAATCCCATCTGTTATAAATTCTGCTAGAAATAAAGCTCTTTATCGTCGAATAATGTCTCCGGGCAAAAAATGATCCTGCAGTATGACCGTGCGGTTTTTCTATGATGATATCAACGCTGATCTTTGATTTCTGTGCATAATATATGTAATGCAACTAGAATTTCTGGTTCTCGGACGTAGTTTGCAGTACGATATTGAAGGCCAAGGCAAGAAAAAATCCTTATATACGCGACGGTGTGTAATTGGTGAAGACTGATTTCCTTCATAAGTGTTAATACTGATTAGAATCTCGCAGATCGCATGCAACGAAGAAGTTCAATTATTGCAGTTGTCTCAATCCTTTTTTTTCAAATTTTAATGATTCCAGTACACGTTAAAATCTAGCAGCAATTACACTTCTTCGTCGGAACTAATGATTTCGTATTTTCTGGTGCCATAAATTTGAATTGAATAATTAAATAAGTAAGTGTTGGAAGATGAAACTTTACAAATTTGAATTTCACCAACAAACTTACGCTTTCATGATGAATTCAGAAGCCCGTTATAATTGATCTTTAATCGATTGGAAATGAATACAGCATTCAGCATATCAAGACTCTGATCCAACCAGTTCCAGTTTTTTCGATGACCTGGCAATTTGCACACATAATAAAACATGAGCATGGTCAAGATCGTAGATCTGTAGCGGGGATATAGCAGAGTAGGGAAACAGCGCGAATACTTTTTATCCATTTTAATTTTCTCTTCAGCAATTTATTTGTGAATAATATCCTGATAATTACAAAGTTGAAATCGATGATTCGATCGGTTATTATGCCATAATGAAACCGGTATGCAAGGTACAGAGTAATACAAATACTCACATACTTCATAGACTATACTTCCGGAGCATATACGAGGATTTTCGGTTTCTCATCGATATTGACATTTTTAGATGAGCTTTTAACTTACTTTGAAATCACCTTCAATACTTGCGCAGCGCGAATAGCTTTTATCTGAAAGCCAAACCTAATGAGATTGATTGAAAATTGCAAGCAGCCCTTGATTTACAATTCAGCAGGTTGAATTCGCTGGCAGATATCGTGTGGATTCTTGCACCGTTGATTATAGGGATGATAGTCGTACTGGCACGGAATGATATAGTATATTTTTGATTACAAGTACTCAAGATGGGCTAAAGCTTTTGAATATAAGTGAAACGGTTGTTAATTCAGGATGTACAACTATAGAAAATATTGCTATCATAAAAGGAATTCAAATGACTTTATTATTGCTGAAGTAGGTAGTAATGTTTAGTGCGTTAGAGACCAAGAATTATAGACACAATGACCCTGATAGCGATCGGTAAACTCGCATACGAAAATCCTGCCTCGATGGCAATTATTAGTAAACAAGTAAAAAATACCAAGAAAAAATATCCGCGTTGTCTGCCACACCTAAATATATTATAATTTATTAGTGGCTGGCACGGTGTCAAGAAAGCCAATACATTGATCTTCAATAACTGTTTATAGGTGTGTATGAACTTACCTCCGTTCCGATTTTAAACTCAAAGAACTGGACGCCTGATAGTTACTAGCGGAATGATTATGTTTTATCTTATTACCTATTGGAATATTAATAATAATTAACGATCCTACACGGCTTTATATGTCATTGTAAAAAATACACCATTACTTCATCCGATGCCACGCTATTAATCTTTAAAAGTTTTTTTAATTAGAGGGCATTCGTTTATGTCTTCGTGAATAAGCGAATCGATAATTCAACACGAAAGGATACTTCGTTCTAAAACTATCCTAAAACCCGCCTTGTCTGGGGGTAAAAATTTATTAAATCAAACCTCACAAAATTTGTACTTTGGCAAAATTAGCAAATATATTTTCAATAGAAAGATATTGGGTGTGGGTCAAAATTTTGAAAGATCAATATGTAGAACGGCCGAAATTTCGAATTTTCATTATATGAATACTAAATTAGCGACAAATGAAATATGTATTCAGTTTTTTTAGTACTTCAAAGCCTTTCTATATATTTTGAACGATCGCTATTTCAACATTTGTACTTCTGACCGTTCGGAATTTGCTCTTTCGATATTTTGACCCCCACGCAAAGATATTCGTGACTGAAAAATGATTTGTTCAACTGAACAATATCATTTAATGTTGAAAAGTACATTTAATGGTTATTGAGGAATGTTACGACTCTATACTATTGTGTGGAAAATGCTGATCGCAGTAGATCCATGCGATCATCGCCAGATAAAACCAGCGATTCAAGATCGCTATTCGATACTACACAATACTTTTATGTCCTTTTTTTGTCCTTTTTTTGTGCACGAATCATAATTGAGAGTCTATAATTACAATAGAATTGTTCAACATCAATATGAGTTGGTAAAAATTTTATTAGAAATTATAAGAAAAAAGGAACTTGAAGTCGAACAGAAATAAGAAACGATTTTAGTATTGGCCGTTTTTCTGGTACATACATTAATAATTTTTTTATTCAAATAGCTGGTATACTTTGAAGAAAATTTCATTGGCTCGGTTATTACACAACTCGGTACCAATACTCGACCCATGATTTAAAACTATTAGGTACTTCATTCAATTTTATATTATGGATTTCGGGGGAAAAAACTAATCATATTCGATGAATCAGTCGATATGTATGGCAATTTTTAATTTCAAGATTTTGGGTTTTGTGCTAAGATTGGAGAAGAAACTCATACCGATAGCGATTGACCTTAACTTGATATATTATCGGTTTATCTCGGAAGTACGAATTGGTGAAATTATAATTCATTTGATTTTTATTGAAAGAGATGATTGATTATGGACGATCAGAAGACCATCAGCAATTTTTACAACAATTTATAAGTTACGACTTCGTCTTGGTCGCGAACCCGTAAATCTATTACAGATTTCTGCAATACCGTCACATACTCGGTACGAGCTTCCTATCCCTATGTAAAGATAGTGCCACCGCAACTAAAACCAATCTACTTTCTATAATTTCAAAACACTAGAGTTCAAATACCGACAATACCACTCTCAAGTTTTATAGAGCTGTTCCACGTCAGTATATTCCACTTGAATTTTCAAATTCGATGCGGAATTTACTCTACAACGGACTCCATGACAGATTCAAACTATAGTAAATATAGTTTTCATTTTATTTTTTGTTAGTCGTTTGAAGTGAATAAGAATTTTTTCACGGAATTCTGCTAACACCACTATGGCTTTCTCAATCTGACTCACAGTGATTTTTTACAGGTATATAGATTGAATCGAAATAGCTATGTGAAAAAGTATGGATGAAGAAGAATGCAAAGTAGATATATGTACGTGGAATAATGTCAGGGTGATAAGTTGAACAAGTATGGATGTGCGTTGATTCATCTAATACATAATTGATGCATCATCTATGCAACAATAATATGAACACGATCTTTGCATTCGAATTCCAAAAGCACAGCCACTATGAGACGTAGAAACTGGAGCAGAAAGGCCCAGTTATTATTCCATTAGGACCACGCCATGATTACCATAAAAACTAATTCATCTCAGCAGCTTTGAAATTAATCTTTGCGAACCGGAAACCCAGAAGTTCAGGGTCCTATCTGTCTGTGTGGGGCATCACATGTGATCCAATGAGTCAAATACATGTCAATGAGTGATGGAAATTTGCAGTGAAACTGCATCAATCATATACCAATATGCATATTATACTAAAGTTCTCGAATTATTTACGCAGAGGGCATCGCATGCGAGCGATTGCGTATAGTTTAGGTACTTTTCAGACCATGACCAGTAATTCACTCGTTACGGTCATTCCCATCTCCATTGATTCGTGTCAGTTTGGATATAGAAACGGACAGGTACAGGTAAACGAATCCATACCCACACACGCGTGCGTGACGCGATGATATTGTAGAAAGTATCTGACCACTAGACTCCCAAGATTGATCCATTCTTAGGGACGTGCTCGTGCATACACTAGGTGTCATGCATAATCATTGACACTGATTTTTTTTTTTTTTTCTCATCTTCAATTAATATTCCCAGCTAAGTATGGGTCAATGTTTGTTTGCCAAATATCACGCCTCATACTCATATCGGTACTTCACGTAGTGATCCACGTGCTGAAGACCAAAAAGAAAGCACGCCATTGTAATTAATGGATTAGTTGCACTGTGGGCACCGTCCATCAGTAAAACTTCAAACTTCATTATTTTGAGGTCAAGTTCGGGATGAGCGATATAAAAAAACCCCATTAAGCAATTTTCATGAAAAACCAACGACTTTGAAGTCAAGTCCATCACATTTAGTTTCACTTCGGTCTGGGAAAAAGTTCTAGGTAAGAGATCTCTGAATTAGTTGCCTCCATTCGGAAGTCCATCAGGAAGAAAGTTCTCACGAAATTTTATTGCCGGTGTATAGCTGCACATGTATGTATGAATAACAAATATACGTATAGGTATATGAATATTATTTCGTAGGTACGTATACATAAAAGTGCAAGTAGTTTGGTTGAGCCGCTTATCAACTTGCGAAAGGCTTTCTCTCAAACTCCTAAAAAAGAACAAGACATTTGAGAGAAACTACTCGAGCTATAGCATCTCATTTCTAATGCTCTGTGGCAGGCGAAATGCATTTAGCAATTCCCATTCGGAATACTAACGGTGCTCATAAGTTCCAGCCCGTCAATTCTGATCAATTTCTTTGGCTACAGTACGCCGGTTGTGGGTGCGTTCTGAACCCATAAGGAAGTAAAACTGGTCATCGCTATACACGTTTCCTCATACCTTCTACGCACGCGTGTTACTTATATGGGCATAAAAGAAGCACACCTTATGCAGTGTCTTTCATCACTGCACACGTTACACTGCTATTGAGACTTTCTGTTTGGAATTAATGGAAAAGTACACGTGGATAGCAAGTGACGTACATATACTTTATCAACATTCTAATGGGGCCATTGAAATGACTGAGAGTTAGGATCGTTATGACGTTTCAAATCCTGGATTGGGAGTCCCATTGATTCCGATTTCGAGTTCCAATACAACTTTGGAATTTCACATCGAGGTGTATTACCCTTTCGAACACGTTTCTCTGAACTTTATTCACCAATTTTCCATCACGCGCGGTAATGAAATTTCAAACTCGATCACTGAAAACTCAAGATCCTCGGCATGTATTTTCAACATTCAAGACATTCTTGTAAATGTACTGTAATAGAAACGTAATAATATACAGAGATTTGAAAAATTAAAGACTTTCATTGTATATTGAAACACAAATCGAAAGTTTCAAACTTTTTCAAGTTGAAGGCATAGGATTTCAATTCTGAAGTAATTGCACATGTATCTTTTACATTGCATAACGAACACTGCAGTTTTGATGATGATGATGAATAAAGGATGTGAGTGTCAAGCACGAAATTATAAATGGCCTATGACAAAATGTCAACGTATACTTGGGAAATAACATGTGAATAAGTTTGCAAAAAGATGGTAATGATAATAATTATGGATCTTGGTGGTTTTGTTGCAAGAAGATGTGATACGTATGTAAGTGTACATTCGCTTGCGATGAAATGCAAACGTCTCGCTCTCGCGAAACGCGAAACGTTCATAGACTTTGTTGTTCTACTACAATTCACAGCGCAGCGACCTGGAGGATTCCAGGTGTCTGAGTGACCCAGATAAACGAAGAAAAGAGGCTTATCCCTAGTCCCTTTCACCCGAGGCCTCCTCGAGGAGCCTCACGATACATGTATTCGGCGACGTTATACCACGCAGCCGAATGTCGGTCAACGTTTGTCTCAAGACTTATACTTAGGCTTGCTCTTATTTCTATGAATTATACATAATATAGAACGAAGATATCACGTAGAAACGGAAGTTAATCTTCTGAGCTGTTTGTATGGTTAACAAAAAATGCCAAAAAAATAAAATAAAATAAAAATAACAAAAACCTGCCTTACAATTAGCAGAAGTACGTATTCCTTATACGTACATACATGGATACATTTATGCTTTTACAGCTAATATTACATGCCAAAAGAATGATAAACTAACCGGATTTTCTAAAAAAAAAAGCGATGACGTGCTATGAGCAAAAAATTCATTAACATTTGGTAGAAATTAGATGTGGCTCTACGATAAAAAGGGAAAGATTTTTCAAACGAGACGAAATCACTGTTAAACTTCTCTGCAGAATAAAAATGCAAATAGAATTTTGTCCAGAACTCTCTCTATCAAATATTCTCCTTTCTCTGCCTTACGATGATGTTTACTGTGTACCGCTAGTCCGAGGCGTGTACCAATCGATCAAATATTAATCGATAAGAATTTCCACACATCATTTCCACCTTTGAAACTGCCGATCTTGAATTATCGGATCCGTAAGATGAATAGAACACAAACTGCAGAGGGTATATATGAACGGTCATATAATTGAAATCAGTCATTGAATGGAAGGAGGTGTTAGTTATTAGGTATACATGGTAACTTTTTCATGCAAATTTATGAATTAATTAATTTTTAAATGAAATTGTACTCCGGCAGTCTGAGGTCAGAGCTGTATTCGATTCTCGAGATTAGTACGGTACTGATCAGGGCCCCCCAGTTGAACTTTCTGTGAGGTCTATAACTTACAGCGGGGGAAGCCCAGAAGAACGGAAGTTATGCCGGTTCCTAGTTCACGAACGAAGTTGTTTGGTACACCACGCGTTATGTGGAGACCGAAGAGGGGGCGAGCTTCGTGAATACTACACAATCGGCATCTATCGCTAAGGCAAAGCTTCAGTCTTGTTTTAGTCTGCGAAAGAGATTGTTTCATGGATAGTTTATACTGAGTGCCGCTTCATCCCCGTAAGGTAATTACTAGACCAACTATTTCCCCTGTTTCACTCATTGTCAATCATAATCCACGGTATTTTCCTTAGTATCCAATCGATACTATGATCGTTCCTTAGTTTTCAATCAAAGGTGAATTGTTTTACACTGAATGACAACCTAAGCTTTCTTAAAGGCACCGGTGATCGGTTCAGGAAAATTAGTTAACATAAACTAAAACAGTGGAGTAATCTTAAACATAGAGTAATTCCGGGAGAGTTGAATCACTATTTTGCATAGGTCACCTAACCCGTAGGGTACGTGTTATAGATGCCCCGGGATATGTATTATGCCATTATGGTCTTTTCCTATCTGCGGGCACCAGATAGGTAGTTGTTATTGAAGCCAAAACTGAATGAGGATGACTCCAAACTATTGGTTTTAATATTTCTGTGTTCATAGTTCACTTTTGTTATTGATTGATAATCGGGACCGTGACGTAAGCAAAGCAAGAACTTTTACCATAACTACTTTTCAGATTTTTTTTCTGGATAAAAGTTAGGAATTTGGGTCGCGAATAACAAGTAGGAATTCTAATGCTGACATCTGTCGCAGCGGTTCATCTCTCCAGAAATTACTCTACTCCCAAAGCAATTTGCTTCTTCAACGAAGTTCGTTTCACATCAATATAGTCGTCTCGTTTCAAAACATCTACTGCACAGGAACATCGTTAGTTCGAATAAAAAATTCTATAGGATTCAGATTTTCAGGAAGACCTGCCGTCGCAAATTGAGTACGAGAAATTTATTTGAAAAAGTTTTCATAGAAGATACGGTAAATTTTCCAAAAGCGAAAAATTTGTTTTTACGTATTTACAAGTGATTTGGTCGGTAGATGGAATTTCCTAATTTTCTACACTCAATTTATGACTACTCGTATTCCGAATGAACTTCATCTTAGAGAAATCGAATCGGACCAACGACGCGCCTAAATTTATACAACAGGTGATTTGAAACAAGATTCAAATCAATTTTGGACCATGATTTCTCTGAGCCTGACATACTGATCTCCTTGAGATGAGAATTAACGTAGAGAAGTTGTAACGAATCAGGTGCATATTGATCATAGCATGTATGATGTATGTAGGTATGCACATCATACATCATGAGTTGGGTTTATTTGGACGGCAATTTAGCCTATTGGCGAGCCATCGCGAAATATATAGGAAATTTCGAGGGGTGAATCACGGAGGAGATATAGTGTACAAATTGCAGGAGATATTCAGGAAATATTGTCGAATATTGGGAGATACGTGCTGCAGAATGTTGGGAAGCGTTGGAAAATCTTGGAAAATCTTGAAAATGAGTTTAAAATATCTAGAAATGTTAGAAAAATGTATGGGAGATACTGGGAGATATTAAGAAATGGGAGATATGGTGTACGAGTTTTTGCTTCGTGGTTCACCCCTCGGGAAATTTCGAAACCTCGAGAGATCTGTTCGTTAACCTGTTTCATTTTCTGTCTGTCAAATGGTCGCGAAGAGGAGGTGGGGGTTGGAAAACCGAAAGAACAAAATTTATAATGACCAAACCCTCGAATTTTAGCGACCTGACTCAAACTTATGAATAGGAGCATAGTCCAGAATGAAAAAGTTCAGGAAGACTAAAAATCCAAAGTGTCTTCTCATCAAATCATCCAAATTTCCGACTGAATTTTCGTTTTTCAACCCCTACCCATGAAGAGGTGCCTATTGCAGGTGGTAAAATCTTCATTCTCACTATTTATCGTTGGCAAATACTTAACGTTCTCAATGTAAACGATCGTTTTGTCCACGTGCTAATGACCAATGGAACCGCACATGTAGTGTAAACATGATCATATACATGTATATCTTTGCTTTGTACAGCTCGACACTGCAGTGTACCAACGAGTACGAAGAACTTACTGCCTTCATAATCAAAAGCACTTTTCATCCTCACTCCATAATACATGAAATTGTTCTAATTGCTAATGCCAAGCAAAAGGTACGTTGCCCTCTTCAGTCATAGCTCAAACTTTCATGTGAAATTTAGTATATATCTAGTCACTCGGACTTACGATTGGTAAATCGCAGCGGTCTGTGAAATCAGGAAAGAATTCACCACATCTATAATATATTCATAAAACATATACGGCTCGCACTGTTCAATATAAATTCGATAAGTATAGTCCGGATTGTCAGCCTCTGGCAGTAGCAAATTTAGAAAGATAAGTAACGGTAAAACTCGCCTAGACATAAAAATAAAAATGTACGCGGTTTTTGAACCCCGGCGAATGTCCATTCCGTTCCGTATGATTATAGGTTGGTGTTATGTTATATAAATTAAAAATATACCATTTCTTGCCGTGTTCAAGGAGAACTCTCAGTCATCAAGATGGACTTCGCAGAGGCATACAGACTCGTCTACGACACGCTGCTCTTCATTGGGATCTCGATCGCTTACATCGCCGAGGCTATAATCCTAAGCCTAATCCCAAAACGATTTAGAAGTAAAAATATAGCCGGTGAAGTCGCTTTGGTTACCGGAGGAGGCGGCGGAATAGGAAGACTTATTGCAATCAAATTAGCAAATCTGGGAGCCCACGTTGTCGTCTGGGACATTAACGAGACCGGTAATTGTTCCCTGGAAATGATCTTTCGACTTTCTATAATTCGGCTTGGCTTGCCTTTTTCGAATTTCATCGTGAAATTCTCAGATTTTTAATTAGGATTCTATTTTTTCGTTCAAAGAACATAATGATGATCATTATTGCGTTTTTTCTCACATCAGTTCTCCTCATCTCGTTCTCTTACGTAAAAAATGATTGCATCGAGTTCGTTGCTAGTCGCTGAACTTTTGATGGGTATGGAAATATCGCCGGTTGAATAGAATGGTGCAATTATTGTGTAAGAATTTAACGATCGGGATCGAGATTTTTAGGTGAATTTCTATTCCCCTCGATATGACATAAAAAAAAAAAAAAAAAAAACCCCCAACCGAAACTCGCGTAAGAGTTGATTGAAGTCAGATTATAGTTTCTGCGTTCCTTTCACCATTTCTTAATTTTATAGAAAGAGATTTCGAGTATAAAATTAACGCACGACACGATGACTGATCGCAGTTGTTTATAGCGTTGCTCGATTACGTGATATCAAAAAGCGAAATATCTTAAATCTCAACCGACTGGCGCAATTCTCAAAATTCATTTCTCAACCGATCTTAGATTCTAATTATCGATTTCCGCGGTAAATTTTAAATACAAGAAATGATAGACTGATTATAGCTATATAGCTTTCGCTCGCATGATTATAATGACGCAGGAAATACAACTCGGGGAAATTTATACAATTAATCCAAGTAGGAAGCGTTGAACTTATTGTTAGGTTGTCCCGTTACGTGTCAAACAAATTATACATAACACAGCGAAATGCGTGCATTGCAGAATTCTAAACGTGCACAATCTGATTCAGCACTTGATTACGGAGTGCAAACATTAGTCCATGCTTTCAGAACGGATGGATAAAAACCGTCGTTATTTTAATAGCTTATTATAAGCAGCATTAAATCCTGGAGGATATTTGAAATCTGCTAAAACTTGTTTCTTAATATCTTCTCGAGTGGTAAAAACAATGAAAAAAAAAGATATCTATACTTTCATCGAAATCGAAATGCCAATAGTATGATGCCATCGAGTATACGAATAGATTTCGACACGATATGCACATTATGCGTTTGCACGTATAGTTGCGAGGTCAAAAGCGAGGGGATATTCTCGACTATGCAGGATACGTCGAATTTATCGCAATAAGACTTATAAGCATCAGCTAATCGTTGGAAATATCTTTAGATTGGTTCGGATACAAATGGCATCAAGGCGCACGCGACATGATCTATTATACTGATACATGCGAACGTAAAACTTGCGGTGATTGCGATTTCAATGAACAAATCATCCAACACTAATATAGGTTTTCTTTTTTCTATACATATAATGGGCAGGTCACGATGCCGTGAATGAAGTTTTTTATCCGTAGATGGGAACCGAGTGCTTAGACAATATCAACTGAGCCATTTTTTCATTGATTTCTCAAACATTTTTTAGAATATTCAGAGAATTTTATTCACGCAGTAATACAGCTTCGATTTGTCTGAAAATTACATAGAATCTTGGGAAGCATGTATGTACATACGTGAAATCTGCGGATAAAAAGATGGCAACATATGATATTAAGTCTTATGGTTCAAAGGTGAAGAAACTGAAGGCACGCAAGTTGCATAGATCCCGAGATTACCTGCTCAATTTGTTTTCGAAAGTTGTTTATTACTACTATCGAGTAGAGAGAAAAATTGTATAGAAATTTGTCAGCGATTCCTGCAATTTGCATGCATTTCACTTTTTTATCCCCACACCATAAGATTGCCGTATTTTTCTTTCGTATTCTACGTTTGTCCTCGATAAGACTCTGTAGAGTTCTCAGTCGAATCGAATGTGTTTTATTAGACAAAAATGGCCCGAATTGCATTGAAAAGTTCACAAGAAACTTGTTTTTTTTTTTTTTCGTTCATGGACTTTTTTTCCACGATTCTACCAATTGAAAAAAGATGCATCTCTAAAACAGTTCGCTTGAGGAATCTTAAAGAGTTGTACCTAAGGTTCACTCGCGTAGTACTACCGATAGGAAAATTATGAAATATATCTGAAAAGCGAATATCTATGGAAGAAAATAGCTTGACGACAAAGAATGTCCCACGTATGTATGTACATATATCTAATTATATATTCCGTTGAGATGTAATGCTAGCTGCTGTTTATAGCATAACGAGTGACAACCCGCACGATACGTTGTTTTTTAGTGGATCGAAAAATTTTCTCGAGATTTCTCAACCGGTAACTCGGCCTCTTTTTGACTCGAACCTACTGAATTGCGACAAGCAGCTTTGGCGCATATACCTATTGGACTATTTTCTCGATCAAGGCGCGTCGCGTGTATCAGACACACACATGGCACATATTATTACACCGAACGTTCGAAGCTATAACGTAATGTGTTAATAACTATCTAAAAAGTAGGTGCGGACGGATTACGTTTATGGATTATAAATAGATGCGGATAGATTGTTATCCATGCAGATCGCATAATCGTTAGATCGCGCGAACAAGATTGATCGTTCTTTATACTCATTCAAGGTATTCATTCGAAAAGCTTTCGTCCTAATATCCCCGGAACAAGAGGAGATATTTGAGCCAGGTCACCATAAGAACTGGGATTTTCAATTTCCTCACTTTTCCGGGTTTATTTAGTACCAAAATTAACTTCCTACCATGATCATTGTATATTGTTCAGTTGGTATAATCATGGTCAGATAGAAGGATCAACAAATCGCCTTTTTTTTTTTAAAGATTCGATATGGGAATTTTATTTCGAAAATCCCTGACTTTAGTTCAAATTGGAGGAGATTAGGTGACATTTCCCTGTTTACTTTTATAAACTCATGGACGTTCTCGAGATATTAGGAAGGAAACTTTCCAAACGCACGAATATACCGACGTGTGTGGATATTGAATACTGTTAAACATCCGTTCCAAATATCAGATAATTACACGGATCTGTTTTGAAATTTCTGATTGTTACACATGGAATGAAGATAACATAATCAGTTAGACAATGCTGAGATGTTTCGGGTGTGGGTCAAAATTTCGAAAGATCAGTACGTGGAATGAATGGCCAATATTTCGATTTTTAATCATACAAATACTAAGATGGGAATAGATCAAATCTATACGTAGTTTTGCTAGTACTGATTCAAAGCATTTCTTCAATACAGCTTTTCTATACATTTTGTACTTTTGGCCGTTCGAAATCCTGCTCTTTCGATACTTTGACCCCCTGCACCGGATGTTACGATATATGTAACGTAATTTCAATATTCGACAAGAAATTCAATTCATTGAATAATTTCTGTTTTTTTTTTTCTTTTTTTTCTAGGCATTGAGGAAACTGTGAGACAGATAAAAGAGGCTGGAGGCAAGTGTTGGGGTTACCGTTGCGACTTGACCAGTAGAGAAGACATTTACAGAACTGCCAAAACGGTCAAAATAGAAGTTGGAGCCGTTAGTATTGCGCAGTACCTACATATGAGTAATGGGCATTGTCATCGTACAGCTCAATTACTTCGTAGTATTTTCATTGTCTCACGATGATTAATTTCTTTCAACTACCAGGTGACACTCCTAATAAACAATGCGGGCTACGTCTGCGGTAAAACTCTTCTGGAACTTCCGGATGATGAAATTGATAGAACTTATCAAGTTAATATTCTGTCCCACTACGCGGTCAGTATATTTTATTCACATTTAGGTATATCACCATGTATTTACGCATTTATTTGATCAAGCCAACTCCTATCCAACAATCCCGAGGGATTATTAAAAAAAAACTCTAAAAAACAAATCACTGACCATCTCTTTTATCTGCAACTCTGTTTCCAATAAGTTCTTTCGCATTGTTTGAAGAGCGCCTAGCTATTGATAAATTATTATTATCAGTTAGACGATAGAACGTGATTTTTTCCTCCGACAGGTATTTGAAAATTGTTGAGATAAATCTCAAGACTTTTTTTACGTATAATTTTTGGATCAGATTTGGTAAAATATCGAAATGAAGTGATCGACGTTTAAATTAGCATGTCAAATATTTCAATATATACTGATTGTGAGTTGAACATTTTTTACTGCAGACAACTAAGTCTTTCCTCGAAGATATGATGAAGGAAAATCACGGTCACATAGTGACTGTGGCAAGTGTTGCTGGTCTTCTTGGAACATATCGATGCACCGATTATTCAGCGACAAAATTTGCCGCCATCGGATATCACGAGAGTCTTTATACGGAGCTCAGGGTAAGCGGGAAAAAATGTTTCATATGAAACGCGTTGTTTTGATTTATTCTTATTTTCGCTAAGTTTAACGAATCTTTATACGATTTTTTCCCTCCAGTATCGGGAAACATAAATATATGAAAAATTGCCATGTTGTGTTTGATTTGAACTTTTGCATACCGTAAAGAAAAAAAAAAATGATTTTCACGCGATGTTATTGCCTATATTCGTTGAAAAAAAAATTATCAAAAACAATTTCACGCACGCAAGAACCGTTACGTATTATTATGACGAATATTTTCCCCATCAAACATTCAGAACACGTTAAGACAGTTGTTATAATTAATCGATAGTATTATATATCCCTGACCTAATATCGAATAGTAACGTAAACCTTATAAACGTTTGCTAATTGTAAACGCGGTAGATTATACTACAAGCGTGCGGTATCTCCGAACGGAATATCAATTCGGTTATTGTTTGGTTTATGGTGTTCTTCGCGGTAAACGTCAGACGGTGTTAAACGCAGTGTATGAATAAAAGATGAGATTCTTACCACTTTGCCTTGCATTGTTACTATTGTCCTTTTATCCCTGTATGTTCATCAGTTCATTCGTTATTACAGACACACGGCTACGATGGTATACACGCAACATTGGTATGCCCGTACTTCATTAACACCGGAATGTTCAACGGCGTCAAGCCTAGGTAAGTAGATAAAAATGCGTATCGCATGGAAGAAAATCAAGAGTGTTTTTATCCCTGAGGTGAATAAAATGTGATTTCAATTTGTTTTTTTCTTTCATTCCAACTATTTTGCAGATTAGTTCCTATGCTAGAACCGGATTATGTTGCCGAAGAAATAGTAGCTGGGATTTTAACAAACCAAGTAAACGTTGTACTTCCGGGAAGCATCAGATATCTCATTCCCTTGAAATGGTGAGTAGAGAGAGATGAAGGAAAGAGTATCGAAAGTGGGAATTCACTTATTTAGTTCTGAAATTGAGAAATCTCTTTGGATTCTTTTGGCGCTGTTTAAAACTTACGGCATCTCGTGCTGAGATTCAAAATTGAATGAGAATTGCAGGAGTTATTCATTCACCATTACCTGGCGACAGTTTTATTCTCAGTTTGTAATTTGCGTTACTTTTAAACAGCGCTAAAGTAATCTAGACCTGATCTCGATGAACAAAAATGCAAAAATTTTGGGTTTTGGATGAGAAAAAACAAGTGTGCCATTTTGATATTTGTGATCCTGAATGAAATTTGATTGTTTCAGTTTCTTGCCGGCTAAAATGTGTTGGGCGTTGATGTACCAAATCATGCAAGGTCCGCAATCGATGATGATGTTTAAAGGACGAGAGCCCATTAAAGATCAAAATGCTAATATCACTATTTCCAAGATGGATTAAAACCGTGATCTTAGATTTCTATAGTCTTGCTAGACTATAAATTTTAGAAACTTTTTTCTAACAAACAAAAGGCTGTATAAAGATTTTTTCAATTATTACGAATATACCCAATTCGGTACTGTGTATTAGATCAAAAATTAGTTTTATATAAATAATTTTGTGTTATTTTTTTATGATATTGATAAAAAAAATTTAATAATCATTTTCGTATCTTGATTAATATCTACATAATTGAAAGAGAGGTAATTCCTAGTGGTCGAACCACGTTTTTAAACCCATCACACTTTTATTAAAACTCGTGGCTAAAAATAGCCAAAATACCTTATAATTTTCGTAGAATTTATTACAGTTGTTAAAACGAGGAATGTTTAGATGTGTAAAATGGAACTTGAATTCTCAGTAGAAATCAAGAAACTGCGCACAAATCCTATTTTTAAACTGCGCTTCCTAGGTGACTGGAAAAAATGATCATTAATGTTTGTTTTGAAACAAGGCGTTGCTGTGTAAATGTATAAAAGTATAAACATTATTTTGTTCATCCACTTATCCTGGAACTATTGACATAAGCGGTCAATGAACTTTTTCGATAATCGATTACCTGCGTTGAATTATCGAATGTATTTGACTTGACGTTACGAGTTACTGTGGACTGTATTATTGTATGTAATTATTATGAATAATAAATATCATTATTTTCACTTTCACATTCACATTCACGTTTTAATTTCATCGACGCCTTTGGATACGATTAAATTATAATAAATCGTAGAAGAAATCCAAGCCTTGTCCCAATTCCCAAATAGATATCCCAGTACCTAATTCTTTGGCAAGATTTATTCTTGAGTCTATCGATAATAGGGACGGATAAAATACCAAGTGACGGTCGTTTGGTGTCCTGAAATTATTTAAGGAATCTTTTTAGTAAATCATATGAAAAATTGCGAGATAGTCAAAGGAGAATTGTGGCTTTTGATCGAGTGACGACAATGAGGCACTTACTTCAAGCTGAAATAATGTTCGGCACTAGAATTATCCCATTTCAGTTTTCCCTTATAGTTTTGTAGCAAATTCAAGTACTGATGTCCCACAATAGGCCCACCTCCCTCGATGGTATAATCATTCCCGTAAAAATTAAGACCAAGTAAAATCTGGGCGCGCCTTGGATCACGAGCATCTGGTAATAATCTTTCAACGCATTTACGGACCCAATCTATCGGGCTATTTGGTCCTGGTCGTTGAACATTTGAATAATCGTACGTCATGAGAGAAAAGGCTAAAATATGATCAGCCAGATCCTCAAAGTGTTGGCGGTCGAATATTTCTTCTGGTACGCTGTGAGAATGATAAGAAATATTGATAGTGGTGGGGAAACTCTTGAGAGGAATGAGAAATTTGTAATTAAAGAAATTATATACCCTCTGAAAGGTGGAATGACTAGAATTAATTCCAGATTATTCTGCTTCAACTGTCTGCCAATTGATTTAACTAATTGGATGATTACTTTGTTATCTGCTCTGCTGGCTACTAGCTGATTCCATATTTCCAAAACGTAGCCATCGAAATGAAATGCCTGAAATTATTTCAGCAGCTTGAGCGTTTGGGCTTCGTAGATGAAATTTGGATTTAGAAAATCATGTACAAGGAAGAATTATAGAGTAATGAAGTTAGGGCGTGAAAAACGTTTTCAATTGGTCATCTATCTGCGATATCAAACAAGGTGAAATATACGAATTTTGTATTTTTCACAAGGAGTATTAGGTGGAAAATTTATTCACTTCGAATAGATCTGTTTGGTAGAATTTATACGAGAATTATTATTTCAAATAAATGTATTCTTTTGATTTTCAAGTTGGTCAATTAGAAGTTAATCCGGTGCACATGAGCATAGCAATGAACAGTAAATCTGAATAACAAAACTGTTGAATATTTACCGACTATAACAAAATATTACCTTCGCAGTATCCGTGAGCGATTTAACGAACTGATTTTTCTCTTGAGAATTGGTCAGCAATAATTTGATATCACTAGGTGTCCATTGTTCTAGCATAAGTCTAGGTAAAACTGGCAATAAAATATCAAATGGTTTATTACGTGACTCGAATTTTGAACGATAGATAACAAATTGAGGATCGACTTACTTTTTATGGTGTGATTTGCACTGTTGGCTTTTCTCACAGCCTTCATCCACCCTTTGTCAACGTCGTGTGTTGGTATATCGTACGACCCGACGTCAGGTCGAGTAATTTGCAACCACACAGGCGAAATGAGGGTGAATTTTGCACCGAATATTTTCGCGACATCGTAACCGTGATTATTCCACTGTTAAACAGCGATTTCGTGAATAAGAGCGTTATTTTAAATCAGAGAATTATGATAATATTATAAGTTTTATATTCATTTTAAAATCACTATTCGAAACGCAGATAATGTATTTTTAGTAGCGGAATTATTAACCAAAAGCAGATGCATGTGCGACGTGATCACAACAATAATATAACCTCAAAATGCGAGGATCTACTTACCGGCGTGACATAACCGAGAACTTCGCCTTTGAATCTCCGCAATCCAGTTTCTTTGTAATAAGCATGAGCCTCGGGGATAATATCGTTCGCAGATGGATCGTTGAGCACTAAGCCTCTCTGAAAAACGTCTTTGTCCACGGGTCCCTTCTGTCAAACAAACCGAACCCGGAAAGATGATTACAATTATGTGTAAACCTAACCCCACTAGGATATATTAAAACATGTTTAACAGACCTTTGCGTTACTTTTCTTAGCTCTATTTTGACGCGGGGATAAAGTACCGCTTGTTGTCGTTACGGTTAGAAATATTATTGCTAGTTTTGTTAAAGCTGCGGAGACTTTCATCGCGATGTGTATATTACTTCTCACGTATTGTCACGTATTATATTTCCGATGGGACCGAAAAGTCGACAGATTGCTATGAATCGTGATGCGTCGGAGCAGACGATTTTTCAGGTATGGAGGAAACGGAGCTCTGTGATTGGCGGAAACGTGCGGAGCGACTCTCGTCCACCAATCAGAGGACTGGATTTTTTAGCGACTACTACGTCACAAAATATACCGAATATTTATTCTTGTTGAGTTGCATGAAAGACACGTGAAAAGAATAGAATTTCTATTCGATTTAAATGCACAAGTTATTTAATGGTAATAACAATTCCGATTCGGATACGGAATTGACGATAAATACAAATTATGCAGATAATTATAACAGCTGGAGGCAGAAAGAAGAATTAAATAAATGTAAGTTTACAGTGTTTCGATTATCTCAGGTTAACCTCAAAATCCAACGCAGCTCACGGATCTCAATAATATCTGATTTTACAGTGAAAACAAAGTATGGGGAACACATCAAGGACCTTAATACTTCGGACGAAGATTCTAGCACCTCGGAAGAAGAGGACGAGGACGGGAATGTAAGTTTCGAATATTCAAAATAACCTGCAAATACCTAACCTCCAAATGATTTGAAAATTAATTTTTATATTTCCAAGGAATTGACGGAAAAGTTCGAAAAAAATTTTTACAAAACTTTATCTCTGCTCAAAAATAAAGACCCCAGAATTTACGATGAAAAAGTCACGTTTTTTGACGATGCCGAGCAAACCGGGGAGTCTTCGAAAACTGAGGGTAAAGAAAAAGGCAAAGAGAAACCTCTATTTTTGCGAGACTATGAGCGGAAGGTCATGATCGAACGGGATGGGAAATTCAGCGATAGCGAAGACGAGGAAACCCTGGAAAAAGAAACGACCCAGTCACTGGCTCCTACTTACGCAGAAGAACAGCGCAAGCTCAAAGAAAGCTTCAAGAAAATTTTAGACTCTGACGAGGACGATGAGAAAATTCTACTCAAGCCAAAAACCAAAACTGAAGAAGATGAGAAAAGGGTCTGCAAAATTTTCTGATATTCTTATTCTAACGATTGAAATATTCTACATTCTGATAATTATGTTCCTCGATGAGAATATTTTCACTTATTTGTTAAATTGAAACTTTATCACACACATCTTGAACTAATGAAAATCATTTAGGAGGAAGAAGCTTACAAAGTGTGGCTGAAGGGTCAGCAGACTGAAATTGACGGGGAAGAGAAGAAGGAGTTGAAAACTCTACGAGATTTCTGGACCGATCCAAAACTGGATCGGAATGAAAAATTCCTGAGAGATTATGTCTTGAATAAAAAGTTTCTGGACAAAGAATCTAATGACTTCGATCCGGAATATGATCTCATGGCTCACGATAGCGATGAGAATTTGAGCGAGGATGAAAAAAATATAGAAACACAAGAGGAATTTGAACACAAATATAATTTTCGATTCGAAGAACCTGATCAAGAATTTATAAAAAGGTGAAGAAAGGAAAATTGTTCTAAGTATCGTGGATAAGTTGAAGATCAATTTGGCAATTTTAAAACAGAACAAATAGGGAAAAATCTCATCAAAATGTTTTAAAAAAGGCTTGAAAAAGTTAGTTTTCTATGCTCTTGAATGCTTTTTAAAATCTTCTTATACGATGTTGCTTTGCCGAGATATCACACTTTTTATTCTGACTAGAAATCCGCAAACTAAGCTCCAACTCATGGATGATACTGAATTTCATTAAATTGAGAGATTTCTATACTTGTAGAAAGTTTAATTTATATTATTTATGACTTCAGGTATCCACGAACTCTCGAAAATTCAATGAGAAAAAAGGACACGAGAAGAGCAGAGAAGAGAGTCGAAGTTAAAAAACGAAAAGAGGAAGAAGCGATCAGGAAGCGCGAAGAGCTCAAACAATTAAAAGCTCTGAAGAGAAAGGAGATCGAGGAAAAGATTGAGAAATTAAAGGAAATCACCGGTATATCAAGTTCTGGAAATCATTCGCACTTAAGTTTATCAAGAAACTAAAATCTGAACTAAAATTTTCCAGGGAACGACGATATTCAATTCAACGAAATTGACTTGGACGGAGATTTCGACCCTGCAGAACACGACCGTAAAATGCAAGCGATGTTCAACGACGATTTTTACGCCGGACCCGAAGGTGATTTGAAACCAGAGTTTCCAGATATAGATCAGGAACTAGAAGTCGAAACAACGTGGGATAAATATAACCCCAAGCAAGAGGAGGCAATGCATGAAGCCGAATACAACAACGGACCACATTGCGATGATCCAGATTTTAACGTAATTTCAAAAAATGATAATCCAATTAAATAGACATTAGGAACAACGATAATATTCAACGTGTAATTTCAGATGGACGCAGACTACGATCCGTCCAAAAGTTTACAGGAAGAACTGATAGATTCTTCGCGTAAGAAGAAAAGAAGAAGACGCAATAAATTGGCTGAGGCAATTTCTAAAGAAAAACCGAAATTCGATCCTTCGTCGAATCCGTCCTATCAGGCTTACCTGGATCAATATTACGCCCTAGATTACGAAGACATGATCGGGGATCAACCTTGTAGATTCAAATACAGAAATGTTATCGCCAACGATTACGGGCTGACTGTAGATGAAGTTAGTTATTTTTTTATTAACAACTAAATGAGACTATTTGGAAAGTGAGCAAATTGTCACATCTTACAATCTTGACATTCATTCTCCCAGATCATAATGGCTGACGATAAAGAATTGAACAAATGGTGTTCGCTGAAAAAAGCGCTTCAGCACAGACCCGAACATCTTGAATTAAATGACGTTAGAAGTTATCAACAAAAAGCGAGGAACGAAGCGTTGAAGAAAAAGATATTCAAAAGCATATACGGGTAAGTTGAGGTAACTTTGCAATTGTATGATTGTGTGATTTGTACATGAAAATCATTGTGACTTTTCAGACCGAGAGAAGAAGTTCAAAACCAAGACCAAAACGCCGGACCGAGTGCTCAGCCAAGTCAAGAGGCTCCGAAAAAGAAGAGAAAACGCAGCAAGCGAAAGAATGCAGTTTCCGAAAATGCTGGAGAAATAAACGAACAAAAATCATCGATTGTACAAGTCGAACCAGATTCTTCGACAAATCATGCGGATGAGTCGAAAGCTCCGAATGATGAGTCGGCAAATGTGCCAGAGAAAAAGAAGAAGAAGAAGAAAAGAAAAATCAGTGAAAACGGTCAAAATACTTCGCTAGAAAATGCGGAAGAATCTAAAACAGAGAAAAAAGATACGGTTGTTAAAGACAGCGAACCATCGAAGAAAAAAGTAAAGAAATTCAAAGTCGACGATCGTTCGGTTCAAATAGAAGATAAGAAAGAAATTGATGTTGGGGAAAAACACACCGAGCAGGTTGCTAAGAAGGTAAATAAAGGCGCAAAGGAATCGACGAAGAAGAGTAGAATTACAAAACGGAAACAAAATCAAAAGGATAAAAATTCAAAGGATAAGAAGAAAGGCAAGAACAAAATGACTCACAATAAAGTAACGAAAGATAAGAATAGTCTGATCACCGATTTGAGCGCTGAGAGACTCAAGGCGTACGGCTTCAACCCGAAAAAACTAAAAAATAAGTTGAAGTATGGAAATCAAAATTAATCTTTAATATCTGATACCTATTGATGCGATTAATGTATATATGGATCATTGTTAATACAATTTCTACTGTTATAAAACGAATTTGTGTCCACATTTACCTACTCTTCTTTTTCACACCGGTTTTAACTGTATTATCCCTGCTACGGAAAAATTCATCATTCTTCATCAACTATTTTTGCAGTCTAGACAAGATTTATGTAAATATGGTGGAAAATAAAATTCATTCCACTCTTTCCTAATCATTATCATCTAATTTATACGAAGAAGAATCAGAACACTTTTTTCTCGAGTGCGTATAAATTAGGATTTCAATACCTGAATTGAACCGAATTAATAATTCATTGTTTGAAGATTAGGGATCAAATCTAGATATTTTTAGCGATTGTAGAGCAATGAGTTTTCAGAAAAAAATTTATCCCGCGATGTCCTAAAAATGTTTTATTTATCTCGAGTGCGAATGAACGTAAATTAATTTCTAAATTGACCTTTGCTTTCAATCGATATACAGTTCTTCATCACAAAGTGAATCTGTACATCCAATTTCAGATTTAATTGGTAAAAAAATCTACAAATGATTTGAATAACAAACTTCCGAGCACGTTTATGACTAATTAATTCATAAAAGTTTTCTACGAATTGAACTTTTTGTTCAATTTTGAGAACACTTTTTTGCGAGCTCCGAGAATCTGGGCAAGAAGTTATGGTCTCGGCTATTGTCGCCAGCCAAATGATTTTCTTATTCACTGTATCAAACATCCGACTTGACTAATTTCATAATATCGTATTGAGTCTGATCGGGAGGGGGGAAAATCCGCTAAACAAAAACAAATCTGTTCAAAACCGATTTGTGTTTACTTCGTCGAAATCAATTGAATTTTCAAATCATTAAATAACTTAATATACTAGCCCATTTCTATTCCAGCTGATCTTTTGACTCCGATAGGTTAATAATGACTGTAATTATATAGGTAGCATGTTGATTATTATACGCATATGCACTTGGAGCTATAAGACAATTGGTTTTTTATATATTGCTGAACTATATATATACGAGTTTCGATCGGCCTTATGTACGATAACGTAATGTGTTTGGTAAATCGGTAGACCGTCAAATTGGTAGAATTTGGAAAAACCGTAATGGATTCTGGCGAATAGAAGAGAAGGCATTAAGAATTCACCCTCCCCGGTGGGTATGGAGTGCAGTAAAACAAGCCGGACGGATCTAGGGACTTATCGGTGACAGTCAAACAAGGGTGTACTGTACTGCAGAGTAGTTGGGGAAATCGAGGGGCGGGCAAGTGTAAAGGGACAGTTACAAAATGATAAACGACGTTTGCGGATTATTTCGAACGTATTCCAAACATTTGTGTTTGCTTCTCTACAATCTACGCCTAATCCAAGCCTGATGTTATACCCGACAGATTTCTATTGTTCAATAAAGGGCGTTTTCTCAACCTTCAAGTATATATTGTACACATAAACCTATTTATCCACAGCATACAACGTCCAGAGTCAAAATGCTACTTGTTACTGAAAATAGTTCCGCCTAGATTCATTCTATTACGTATAATGTTACCGATATTTCAATTTCAAACTTCATTCGGAATTAGAAAATATAATAACTGTACAATTTCGACACAAATACATTTTACTATCTAAACATCTAATGTTTCTATTCGCGTGTACATACTCGACCTGATACATTATCAATAAATTCGATTTTTTTTTTTTTTTTTCTTCTTGCGGAATCATATTGAACAAATTCAGAATTCCACTAATGTTGATTTTTCCAATGTGAGAATTTTTTAAAAAATTTGTTGAATTTACGTAAGTATTGTTAATTTCCACCGGAGTACGAGGCTGTACCGTTAACAATGTGCCTTGAATGATAGAAAAATTAATTAACAAAGTGTAGTAGATCCTTGCAATTTGAGGCCGTAGGTGTTGATGTTTCGGTACCTAAGCGAGGCGTGAGCCCGCGTTTGGGCCCCTCGTGGCCATGGGTGGTCTCGAGGGTGCGATAAATCAATCTACAGAACTTGGGGGAGCAGGTGGCTCCTGGTGCACTTGCCTACCCTCTCGTCTTTCTAATTCCCAATTAATACCAACCGAACTTTAAGACCGACGAACTGCAGCTTGTCATACGTAATACACAAATATTTTGAAATATCGTATAAGAGCTGAGGGGTTGGCGAAATTGACAAAATAGATCTTCGCATTTGAACCTTTTTCTTCGATTTTTGAAAACTATGAAAAATTTTCAGAATTCCAGATTTTGCCCATATACCTCAATGTGTCTAGAATAGAATAGACGTGTCACGTTACAAACATACCTATAATCACGATGAAAGAAGAACAAAAAAAAAAAAAAAAAAATGTTTACACGAATGTAGCATTCAAGCCAAATTGCGAGATCTAATAATATAGGTATAGATTAGTATTTGATACATGTAGAATGTGTTCTGCGACACGTGAACCAGCCATTGGGGACGTACGTGGGTATCATCCCTTAATTGATAATTTCATGGACTCACGCCTCGCCCATTGTGTCCGGGGTGCTTAATTGAGGGGCTCGGATAGGCAACGGTAATGGCCAGAAAATCGTTGATAGAAAGTGTGAGTGAGGGGTGGTATATCAAGTGTCAGGGTGAAAATCGCCGATTACCGTTGATCGTCATCTTTATCACAAGCTGGCAACTAGAATTGTTTGGCACGAATCGTCTGACGGCTATTTTTCGAAGAGAAATTCAATGAATCCATTGCACAAATTTTTGTACATCAGAATATATTGTTCAAAGCCTTTTTCCCTCATTTCGTTTCCTGTTCCAGGATTTTTATTGAAGTCATAAAAACTGATGGAATCGTTTGTCTTGCGTGCATGGCAACGAACTTGACAAGGGAATACATGTAGTTTCTCATTTAGTATAATTTATTGATTGTTCAATAATGTAATGATTATGTTCCATAAGAAATTGTCGGAAAAATAAAAGGTGTTTCGTCTATTATGCATTAATGATACACGGAAAAAGAATTGCTTTCGGATTAGCAAAAGTCAGCAGTAGTATGGGAGACATGCAATAAACTTTTCTGTAAAATTTATAGAAATTGTGGTATATGATTTACTAATTGTTGCTAGTTGAAGTGACAATCGCGGTTGTATCCAATATCACTACGTATCTTACCATCTCTTGCAAGCTCCACAAATTTATTTTTTTTCCACGTAGTATTGACTCGGAGCAAAGAGGTGCGCTGTGTTTTCCAAGTGGGCGCAATGAGCCGGAACAATCAACAATAATTCAGCTTCCGCCTCTATCGATTAATTCCACAATCTGCCATAGACTTTTTATTGAGATACGTAAAGATACTACTGAGTAAATAAGTCGGCAAACATAGATTTTCAAATTTTTATCCAGTGTGGATGATTCGAATCATGTAGGTAAATCACAAGCATTAACACCGTACAGTGACGATTCTTTTGAACATTTTTAGTTCGTGGAATTCATTGCCAAAGACGTGGTATTCACTGGTGCAGATCTTGGGTCGTCACGGGTGCGTAGCTGGATCATAATCACCAAGTACGTTGTCACAGCCCCAACCATCTAAAACCATAATTAAAATGATAAAAAATATAGAATTATGAGAGGATTGATCATTTCGACGCGTTGCTTACTTTGCCAATTATCGGATATTCCAAAGTGAAGAATCCATTGGCCGTAAATCGCAGGGGATTCTGCATGAGCAGAAGCGAAAACGCGCAGATCTGGAACATAAGATATAGTGTCGTGATGGTATTTCGTACACCATCACAAATGTTTACAACATCTTCAACAATAAATGATTCTTTTTGCCATACCTCCTCTCTTACTTGTCTGTCAATGGCTGGACTGTCCACTCGATGGATCAGTTCGCCCATCTTCCGCGCCTAAATCAGGGTTCTTTTTGCGTTATGAAGCAATGAAATTAGTTAATAGTATTAGAAACTTGATTCCAGCTGTGGTTGTTTGGGATTGAATATCTAATTAGCGAGATGGTTGCTCAATGTAATGAATACTTTTCAGTATTATTGAAATGATGATTTCCTGAAAGAGAGAAATTCGCCTGCATACCTGGTGAGACGTCATCGAGCAGACACAAACAACAAAGAGCAATTTTATGATGCAAAACACAACCCAAGTCACGACGATTATCACGTCCCTGATGGTGGTAATTGCAAATGCGGAATTTGAAGTTCTGACCACAGCGTAAATTCCATAAAGCATTGCAGTGATGAGAACGAATGACGTGATCATGGAGGAAAGAATCTGTATTCCAAACGCTCGGTTTAGGGTCCTGGCTGTGCTGCTTAGTTCTTGATGTATTTTTCTGTCGAAAAGCGTACAACAGTCCCGATGACATCACCATGACTAACTGTGTTACTCTGATTTGCGGTCTGATCGTTACCTGATATTCCAAATTAGATGCACCATCCACTGCTTGTTGGCTAATCTGACGATATGCTGATTGGCGTGGATCTCAAGTATCGTTGGTCGGAGTGAATCCTCTAATTCTAAGCTCTGGACGAATGGGTGTGTATTATGTTTATCCCAGGAACTGGACCGAATGAGATAGACGTTCAGATGTTCGAAACGCTTGCCAATATACCTGTACCCACGATAACACGATAACAAGATTTGAATCACATAATGGTGATATATTTGTCCATCTTTCAAAATACCTGATCAAGTTTGCAAAGGTGCAATCAACGATGAAGCTGTAGGTCAGTACATAGTGCCATACACCCAGCGAGGCGTAAGGTAGAATTCGATTATGGCGACCGTAAACTGTCACGAGGATGTTGGAGACTAGCACTAATGATTCAAAGAGTATAGTACCGGCAAGCTGGATAAATTGATACCTAAAAGTTGACCCGTACTCCTCGGGGATCTCATACTTCTTCATCATCTTGTTCACTGTGTTAAGTGTGCGCAAACTGGTCGCAACGTTCTGCGAAGGTCAAAAAAATTTCAAATTCATTTATTTACATACCAGACCATTCCTTTCTTCGTTTTTGATGGTTTCCAACTAACCTTCGACTCCGTGTGACCAAAATACACGAATATGATTATGGATACTATGCTCGAGAGGGTGAAAATATTCCAGTTACCCATCGCAGCGCCAGAATTCACCAATCGTCCTAGATTATCTAATTCTGCGACGATTAATAAAGTGGAAAGTAGGAAAATGTGAGCAATTGACCAGCACAAAGAAATTTTGGGTCGTGGATGGCCGATGGGATACTCGAAGATCCCCATGCCGAAGATCCAGTTGGTCAATATTACCGGTGATGTAGCACCGAGAAATGTTCTTGGTTCGGGGAACTTCATCTGATCTGTACGATTGATAAAAATTATCTACAACACTGGAGTTAGGCTGTGGTCACTCAGAAAACAATATAGTTGTGAGAAATAGTTGGACTTGAGAGACTCTATGATTTATCTCCTTCCAAATGAGTCAAGTAGCAAGAATTTCCGGACATACGTGTACGTCGAGTTCTCAGACAATAAAAAATCCTTCTGTAGCTCAGGCAGGTGGACAAGGGTCTGAAGAGCTGGTTTTGTTCCGGAGTTGTATCAACTCCTAATGATCGATCGTGCAAATAGTTCGCTCCGTAGATCCCGGCAATGCGTTATCAGAGCAAATGTTTTCCAACTTCTGATCAGCGGTTGATGGATGAAGAAAGCAAAATTGATGTAAGTCGACTTTAACGATGTCAATAGGAAAACGTTAACGGTAATGTCGCGAGGTCAGATTCACACCTCAAGTAAAGTGTGTACAAACATCAGGGGAAAAAACAACAGAAAACTAACAAACGACCTGAAAAATATAGAAAATGCTATCCTGCTATTTAACAATGAGCAAGGAATCGAGTCAAGTTCAGCTGTGCATCACGGCAAGTCAAAAGGGCTTGTTGTTAGTGGGTATATTACCATTATTTCTGATAATTACTCTAGTGAATATAACGATCAACTTTATTCTGAATTGACATACAGAACAGGTATTCCTCCATAAAGTGCTATTTTGGATTTGTTTTTGCGGGTGCGCAAACGTAGAGTATTACACGTGACATATCATACGACTGATTGAAAAAGGGTTGGTTTGTTAAGAATAAGACTCTAGCATGGATCCGGATGTTGATATATTTTGAATTGCCATTGTGAAATTATAGAAAAGTATTGGTCGTTGTCAGAAACGAGTTTCGCCAATCCAGAACGTTTTCGACTTTCGGACACTATCCCTGACACTATTACAAGATTCTGATTCTTGGTCTGCACGTCCGTCAGATAATTACGGCTTACAGGAATATGTATACCTTGTCCCCTGATGATGATAATCGCCATGTCCGATTAAGATTGGCCAACTAGCTCAGCCCAAACTTTGAAATTGAATGAAAACAGACAAGCCTGGTGTTCTGGAGAACGGCTTACATCGGAAAATTTTTTATCTCACAAGGCTGCAGCCTTCATTTTGATTATCAAAGTCTATATCCTATTAAGATTGACCAACTGGTTCGCGCACCAAAAATCATAACGTTGTTATCGAAAACGGAAAAAAAAAAAACTAAGACTAATAATTCAAGGTGGTGAAAGGTCCAGGGCAACTTAGTTGACCAATTATTCTCCAATGGTTTAGAAACATATTTACAACTACTGTAAACCCTCCTTCCCTCTGGCGAAGAAAACCAATAATACACAGACGCAGGTGTGGATGACCAATATTCAACCATCAACGAACAACCTCGCAAAGATTTTCACAGCATTTTACAGGTATGAAAAAAAGGCGGACCATACAATCCATATCTTTACACACGGAAAAAAAGCAATAAGATTCTAAAATCTAATGCATCCACACGAAATTTTCAATACATCAATACAATCGGATCATACAATCGGAATCGGGTTCATTTGGAACCCTTAAGAGATCGAAAAATTGAAGAAGCTTCGAGTGAACTGTTGAATAGTCATCCCGGATAATTTTAGAATATATACATATAATGAGAGTAGAACGTGTCATTGAAATTATCTCGCATTCAAACGGTCGTATTTATGGCTGATTGTGAGATCGTAGCATTCGGTGCTGGACCGTTGTCTCGATTAGCAGTACGAGGTATTTGGATCATAATCACCAGATAAGTAGTAATCGTCCCAACCATCTGGAAAGAACGATACGATGACAAAAAAATGGCACTCCTGCGTCGCACATGAGTTATTTTGATTCGCAGGTAGCTTACCGCGCGAATAATCATAGGATCCAGGGTAAAGAATCCGCAAGCCGTAAATCTCAGCGGATTCTCCATGAGCTGGAGCGAAAAGGCGTGGATCTAGCACGAGAGATAGAAAATAACTTGAATTAATTACCAGAGATCTAATAACTGCGAGAGTAAGTTCAACATAAATCGCGATATTGACTATTTCTAGTCGCTGATCGCTACCTCCTCTCTTATTTCATGCGAAGTGGTTGGTTTGGCAAACTCGTAGAATTGTAATCCGGTTTGATGAGCCTGAAACAGAATTTTTACCAACTTATTTTGGCTTCCGGATACATTCCGCGTTTAACGGACAAGCCTGAGTAACGAGTATACCTCGGAAGCTGCTTTTGAGCAGGCAGTAATTATCCACGAAATTCTTAATCCATAGAACCCAATCCAAAAAAAGCTTGTCAGAATTGCGACCTTTACAGGAATTGTCATTGTGATTGAATCTACGACGAGAGTATAGGTATTGAAGAGTACGGTGGTGGTTACGCCCACGGCTGTGGTCATGGACATAAGAATCTGGATGCCAAATGCTTCATTCACAATCATGGCTATGTTGCAAAGATCGCGATGGATTTTTCTGCGTAAAAAGCATAAGCATACAGTCTCTGTTACTGGATTATTATTCCAATATTTTATTTAACAAACGTTACCTAGAAATCCCCAAGATATGCAATATCCACTTCTCATCTGCAACTGCAGTCGATCGTGGCTTCAAGTGGTTTTCAAGAGCTATCGGTGACAACCATGGAACAATATCACCCGAATCCAGAAGGAACGACTTCGTGTTGCTATCTTCGTGACTTAATTTGTTGAGATACATGTTCAGATGTTGAAAACGCTTGCTGATGTATCTGCAAGAACAAAAAATCAGATAGTCTTTTGGAGGAATTACGTATTTCCGACCATTTTGATGACCTATATGATCGGCAAAGCAACCCACTGATTGTGAGAAGTAAGTAAGAGAACAGGCGGCCTACCGAATACAGCTAATGAAGGTGAAGTCCTCGAGGAAGCTGACGAAAATTATATACATCCCGCTGATCAAGGAACAGATTACCGATATCGTAACTACTCTGTAGTTATACATGATAGGGAGAATTCCTATGATAAATATCAATAGCGAACCCCCAACCGAGTGAACAATTTGAGATTTAAAAGTCGATCCGTATGCATTGGGAATACCGAGCTTGTTCAGTAACTCATTCACTCTGTCGATTTCACAGAAGCAATTCACCACATTCTGGACATAGAACAAAAATTTGATGAAATATCTGTAATGATGTATATCATCTCGAGTGTATCATTTCTCAACTGACCTTCGAGCTTACTTGACCCAAACATAAATACGTAACGCCAAATAATGTCACCACGATCATAGACGTTTGATAGGTGGTCCTAGTGATCGTAGAATCATTAAGATCCCATACATCTTCTGATACTGCGCTCCGAACGCAGCACAAAAAAATTATCAAACATATGCCAGACCAGCATAAAGATACAACACGTCGTGGATGTCCAGTGGGATATTCCAAGATCCCTATTCCGAGGGCCCATTTGATTAGAGTAGCTGGTGAGGTAGCGCCCCGGAAAGTTTTCGGCCCCGGAAACTTCGTTTTGCACAATAATGCGATTTTCGTATTGAATTTCATCACACGTTTCTCTCCGGACACTTTTAAAATTAATCAATTACACTAAAACTTTCGAGCAGATTTTTTTTCGATTGTCAGACAAATTGACCAGAGACGGCAGTAAGTACTTCCGTACCGTGAGTAGGTGGGCTGGCGTCTGTTGGGAAGGTGTAGTCCGGTGCTTCGATGACCCTCAACAATCGATTGTTCGAACACTTATACCCTCAAATGTTGCACTGGTGTTACAAACAAAGAGAAACAAAAATGCTTGCAATTGGTGCATGGAATACCCTGAATGCGCTAATTTCTGTGTGAAGTGACCCTCGTTTATTTCACGTTTTTAAGAGCAATATGATACCAAGCCAAACAAAATCATGCCCAATATATGAATTGAAACTAAAAGCATAACCGATGAACTTGAGCATCTCTGAATACCTTCGGCACCTCGTCCGACGTGTTTACTTTGATCAGGAAAACCGATACTTTCTAGGTAATTGGAAAAAAACTTCAATAAAAGAAAATTTATTGGAAAAATGCCATCTTGACATCCATCCCTATTTCGAACATTGACTTGACACACAGCCAAGCTAGAAAGAGAAAGAAAAAAACAGAGGGAGGCTTCACTTTGAATATCAAGACCGTGAAATATTCCGAAAGTCAGCATTTTGTGTATCGATAATGTTATCATTATTATTATAGGTATTTCTTTTTTTTTTTTTAATTTCCTCGAGAAATTGAGACTGTGAAATTCTGTAACTTCAGTTAGGAGTAGTGACACAACTTTCTGATCATATCAAGCTATATCTCTTTTTAAATAAAACCTGATAGCAATGATCTATTCTTCTTGTGGAAAATTTTATACAAAATCCAGCATATACTATATTCTGTGGCATGTAGAGTAAGAAGTAACACGTTATTTGAGGAAATTTGAGGGACAAGTTTGTACGCTGCCCTTCGTCGAACGACTGTCCGTCATAAATAGCCATTTATTGAGTATAGAACCATTTCTTGGTTGCGCGAATGAATGATAAATTGGTGGATAATTTATTCAATTAGGCAAGTATGTACTATATGAAGCGAGTATAATTATGAATTGCAGCGAATGCAGGACTTAGGATAGGCTGAAAGGATGCCCAAACTAATTTCACTTGACGTTATCAGATCGCGAGTGTATCGGTCGGAATCGATTTCATATATATTGTTAGCCGGGAAGGCTGTCGGCTGATCACTTCACTTATTGCGATTAGGCTCTATACGAAGTGAATAGAGTTCGACGAAAAATTACCAAATGTAAGATAATCGCCGTATGTAAGCTCCGACAAGAACAATGGACTTCGATTATCTATTTTTACCGGTACCTACTTATTTATGTGCAGAACTAGATAAGATACATAACACGTTACAGCCCGGTGAAAATCATTACCTTACCACCTTGTTTGCGTGTACCGGTATAAGGGGAACTCGATAATTGTTGTAGAACCATAAAACTGGTCAGCATTAACAGTTAGAATGTCGGTTTCAAGGAAGATTAAAGAATGTTGGTTCCGGAATAACAAAACGCATGATTTCCGAAAAAAAACTTTATAGACTAAAGACTAATTGTAAGATTTCTTAGGTTCGTAGAATTTTCGACCAAACTAGTCGTACTCGTAAAATCAGGCTTTAGATCGTAAATGCCTCGCAGCTGAATCATAAACACCAAATATGTCGTCACCGATCCAGCCATCTGAAAGTAAGCAGTGTGGAAACAAAAATATTTCAACTCTATGCGATATACCTACCCCGCGAATTAGCCCGTAGTCGAGAGTAAGGAATCCGTGAGCGGTGAATTGTAGAGTATTGTGTATCAGTTGGAGCGAAAAGGCATCGATCTAACATTCGAAATAAATGATTGGCAAAAATAGATGGCGAGCAACAGTGAACATGTTCTTTCGACCTTATACCTCAGTTTGTACATCGCTGCTAGTATCCGGTTTGGCTCGTTCGTGGATCAGTACGCCAGTCTGCTGAGCCTGGAAAATAGTTACATTCTGTTATCACCGTGATGAGTATAATACTATATATATACATTGCCGAGCAAAAGAGACTTCGAACTTACCTCATGAGACACCATCGAACAACAATGAACAATGTAGTAAACTGCTGTAAAATGGGCAATAAGCCAGCAGCAACCGGGAATCATTTCGACGTATTGATAGCTTGTAGATATTGAGGCTGGAATTGTGCAGATCTGATAAATGGTGAAAAGCAGTGAAGTAATCTCGCAGAAGGCTATTCCGACGAAGAAAATGATCTGGATGCCAAATGCCTGGTTCATCTCCTCGACTGCCATGCATAGATCGTGATGTATGCTTCTGCCAACAAAAATTATTCGAGCTGCTTTATGGTTCTCGCATGCAGCTTATTGTCAGTGAAAAATACCTCGCCTCCCGCAGGACGTGCACCGTCCATCGCCGAGTCCCATCCTTGGCAAAGTACAAGTTTTCACCGAGATGACGTGGAATCGGTGAGAGAGTCGACTCTCGATGGCTTGAATCTTGGAGGAATGGCTCAGTCTTTTTTCCGTTGGAATTTGACTGTAGGAGATAGGCGTTCAGATGATGGAACCGATTACCGATGTACCTGTAAGGAGCTCGAGTAATCGAATGCAGATAAGTGATGCTGACATTCATTTATCGCCGCACCTGACAAACCCACAGTAACTGCAGCCGACCACGTAGCTGAACGCCAACTGATGGTGTACGCTGATCCAAAAGGCAATATTTGGTAACTTCCAGAAGTCATCAGTGTTTGCTAAGTAGAGGCTTATTGCTGCGATTACGATTACCTGGACGAGGGACACAGCGAGCTGCATAATCTGGGACTTGAAAGTTATGCCGTAATCCTCAGAGATTCCAAAGTCGGTCAACTTTTTATTCACCGCGTTGATCAAGCGATTCCAGCTCATGGTGGTCTGAAGCAGCAAAAGTTGAGTACATTCTAGTTGCCATCCCTTAAGATTGAGCATATCAACTAACTAATCAACTGACCTTTGCCTTCCAAGCGACGATCATTGAGGTTATCATGAAGATGATACAGCAACAATTACTTAGGTGATAGTTGTGGCTGGCGACCGGTAACTCCTGCAGGAAGGATACCTCCGGTACTCGGGCGAGGCTGACGCATCGCAGAAATAGAGCTAGATGAGCGATCGACCAGCAAAAAGATAGAAAGACTCGGCGGTGACCGCTTGGATATTCAAAGATCCCGACGCCGAAAATCCAGCAAGCACGAATCACCGGGGACATGGCACCGCGAAAACTCTTCGGCTCCGAGAACATCATCCCGTGACTAGATCCCCTCTTTAATTTTTCTTCACGAGCACGAAATTTTTACGACAAATTAACTATAATTATGTAATTCACCGATAGAGGATACAACTTTTCAGTCCAAAACTGAACATTGGGTTCGGTAAAGAGCTGTGAGTTTTTGTCGTGCTAATTATCAATTGTTTTCACACGAATCTTATCCAGCCAAAACCACTTCCCACCGAATCAAGAATCGGCTGAAAATTCGTGTCTATGCTCTCAGGGATTTCAAAAAATTGATTTTGTATGAATTTCCTTCACAGAAAAACAAGATAGCTTTCCAATCTACGAAAACCGGTGGACAGCAGAGTGGAGTGGCCACTTAGGGAATGATATGGAATTGTGCTTCACCGAGAAGCGTAACGTACGGGGATATTCACATGGCGGACCATTTTTCTCCTACGTAAAAGACGTTTTTCTGTCAATTATTAACGACGGCTTGTACCATTAACGATAATTATCGACTATGCAGGCGTTGTGGATGTTCATGTTAAAAATTGTGCAGTACGGACTAGTAGCATGATGACAATCATGAATGTAATTGTTTTATTTTCATTACATCGGCTGCGAATATTGAATGCATAATTTGCCGATTACAAACGGTCGTTGCTATCTCCAGTGTTATGTGTTTTATTAATGAACTCAAATGGACTGACAGTAAATAATCATGTTCATCATATAATTATCGCAAGCTCCCCGTATAATTAGCATCAAAACCGACCTCGCTACACATCGCTTTTGATGTGGAATTCTGAAAAATCCATGTTGAAATAAACTGTATAGGCAATAAAATCATGTCATGCATTAACAGATCAAACCTCCATTCATCAATTTGACGAATTGCGATATAGGGTAGCGTTCGGCCAACCGAGCCGTTCCAGTTTGCTACCTGTTTGTCGGAAACAATGTTATGATTTCTTAAGATTCTGGAGATGTGTGTCATCAGTATTTGAAATGCTTCAAACACACCTGTTTTAATGTTATTATTCGAACCTTCCAATCAGGGAGTATACTCCTACTCCCTGGTTCCAGTTTACTTGATGGGTTCAATTTCCACTATCTCTACCCGATTGCAGCTACCAACGTACACAAACTCGAAAAATCAGGTGGAACAACATACTAATTTTTATAACAATTGAAATATCTTATTTATTTGCAATGAAGAACATATGATTGCTAGTGCAACGATATCAGCGATGGATTTATATCCTATCAGAAATGTAATCAATTCCACTTTCTATATCTTCAGGGCTGTGTCAGATCGGCACTAGATGAACTCGTACTTTGTATAGCCATGATTACGTACGTAGCTACACTCGTGGAAATCTGAAAAAAGGGAAGAATGCTGATTGACCATATCAACGAGGAATCTGAAATAGGCAGCGTCGCCGGATTTGAATCGATCTTCATATCATCGGACGTCATTTAGCCAAATGTCACCTGTTGAAGCATCGAGTAATCCAGTGTGTATGATCCAAGAAGAGACAAATCCAGCGGGTTTTGGATGAGTTGCATCGAAAATGTGTGCGCCTGTGAACGTTAGCAAGTCAATGACACAGATTATCAAGATAACACACTTTTATAAGTAAAACCAAAAATTTTAATTAATTGTAATAAAGTACATCTGCATGCCTATTGTTGCCATTTTTTTTTACATATTTGGCGACGAGAACATAACGTATGACCCGGTCTTCATTTGAGTCATGCAAATGAAAATAGGCCTACAAACCTCGGGTTTAAGAGACGCAATAGAATAAAGATGCTGCAATACAATGCCGCAGGTCCGATGCGCCTATTAATATAATACAACTCTTGAGTATTGTATCGAGCACTAATACTGAATTGTGCAAGGAAAATCGTAATACTCACTTCGGACGTCAGCAATGCTCCAGATCTAGCGATAAGAAATAATTTACCGCTGTAGTAAATGATAATTAGCAACGGGGAAACAAAGTAGATTTGTATAATGGATTCAATCCCATAGGTTGACAGCAGTGTATAGATAAGGTAGGCATGGATTGCGAATTCCCACGTGGCAACGATGATGGTACCAAGGATAAACACCGCGTTAATTTGGTTCCAATCTTTTACTACGCAAGCCAACCGTGTGCGGATTTTTCTGTCAAATAAGCAAAATAGAAAGAGATATCGGAATGCGAAAGGACAAAACTATGTAGGTAAAGAATGATTGGAAGATCACGGTTTGGTAATTTCTGCTTGCGAGGTTGAATCCTTGCTGTTCTTATTTTGATCAAGTTACCTGAGGGAGTATAGGATTTCTATCTTTCGTTGATTGCTTGAGACAACATCATTCTGGACAGGTTCGTTCTCCGTGTTTTGCGAATTTTGCGAATCACATGGTTGTTTGGCGCCCAGTGATTCCACCAGGTAGTTCAAATCTTCAAATGACGCCGTCGTCATACTATGACCAACGAATTTGAATCGTGGATTATTCTGAATGAGTAGCTTTTTCAGCTTTACCCCTCCGTTATGTGGAAATATCAAAACCTCACTCTTAAGTGAATGACTTCGGGTTTTGTCCCGAGTCGAAATCGTCAAATTGTTTGATTGCGCATGTCTTACGAGCACAGATCACATAGCGATACGAGAAACAGGCTGATTATGTCAACGCAGAATGGTTTTCATGGCTGGCCGTGTCGGCCATTCGTGGGTGTGTTATTGGCCTGCTCACAAGCCAAGTGGATTCAAGGGGATTGTGCTGCCCTGATGCTGAGCTCTTGATTTCGACTCGGAATTTCACCACAGAAAACTCCAGCAATAATTATTCATCCGCACAAAATTTCTTTCGCTGAATCTAATATATGGCTGGTACTTATTACGTTTCGTAGAAGTTATAGCCCATGAAAAATCGATCCCGTTTAAAGTCAGAACCATGAAAAAAATGGCACTCCCTGATATCAAATGAACCAAATCTGCTTTGGCGCTATAAATTCCCTACTGAAACTGATTGTTTAAAACTATAGGTGCATGGTAAGTTTTGGAATGATCTGAATTTATCTATAAGCTGACTCGAAGTAGCCATTACCTGCAGGCTAATTACCGATCACACTCACTTGGTGAAATTGCAGAATAATATTTCAATGACACTCGAGATGAAATACGGATAGTATCTGAACACCAACGTGATTGAAGAGTACGATTTCACGTCCTGTTCAGTATACGTAGCAATGCCCATTATAAGGATCATGATAGCTACCAGGCTTCCAATCCGCCAGATCTGCGATATAAAGAAACGTTTGTAGCAGCGGACGACTCCCATTTCCTTCATGATTTCGTTTATAGCCTCCAGTTCCCTTATACATTGGCTATGTTTCTGTAAGTTTTCAATGAATAGATTTTTGGTAGAAGAAATCAGTACCTAAGTTTAGTCATGTTATAAATTATGAGAATCGAGCTGTCAACGATTTGTCGGATTGACATCCTACCTTGCTAAAAGCGATGCTTAAGATGATAATGAAGCCCACGACGATAAAGTTCGAGCCGTAAAGTACAGCGTAGAAGACAATCACCGTAAGGGACTTGCTTTCCCAAATCCATTGGTTATCGCTCAGGTATGAGTACAAGGTGCATATTGCATTGATGATACATATGAACAACGAATACAAGGGACCGAGGATTGTTCTTCGACGTCCGACTGGGTGTTCGATTACACCCATTCCGGTGAACCAGTAGAGATAAATTATCGGAAGCATAGCACTCCTCAAGTCTTTACCATACGACATATTCTAGCTTCGTCAGTGCTTCCAAATTTCAGTCGCGTCTCGACTGAGGTGCTAACCGATAATATGCACTAGAGAACGAGCTTATGAAACTGATCGATTGCCTTTGCCCCTCTACTCACCTGATGCGCGGTTCCAGGTCCGTAACATACCTATAATTATCACGTATCTATATACTAACACAGTTAATCGATTGAAGAATATAGCTTATCGATCGAAACTAACCAACATTGTGTGGTCGGATCAGAATCTTCTCGTTGCAGTGAATAACTGAATTGCACTTATTCGATCGCATGTTCGGTCCGAGATTTTAAGGAACGGCTTCTCATGTTCACCTCGATGATGATACGATGATTAGGAGTTGGACTATAACATGACTTTTCTCGGGTGTGAGGAGTTACTACGTTCATTTCATCCACCACTACAGGTGTGTCGGATGTCATCGATATTTCGATCATTAGGAAAATTCAATAATTCATTTCTAACAGACAGTTTGGAATTTTATTCATGAGTACAAAGCAGTGCAGCATATTGCAGCTACCCAGGTAGTTCAAGATTGGAAATAAACCGACTGACATAGAATAATTATGTTCATTGACGTATTAGTGTATGATTGTTCGTTATCACAAATAGATTTTGCAGTGCAGGCCTTAGCCCTCGAATCATCCTGTCATGTATATTTTCGTAGATCTAGGTTTCACAACTTTAGTGCTCAGATGAATTGACCATCCAGAGGACCCATGGTTTGTATCAGCATGACTAAGTACGTAGCCACCATTGAAGTAATCTGCAACGGGAAAACAGTGAACACTGGCTACGAGTTCAACGACAATTTTGGGCTGCAACCATCCAGCACTGTCTATAGAAACGTCACCTGTTGCAGCATCGAATAATCCAAGGCGCCCACTCCAAGAACGGAGGAATCGAATGGGTCACAGATCAGCTGCATCGAAAATGTGCGAACCTGTGGACATAGACGCATGTGCACATTGCATTTGTCAAAGATGACCTGTATCGATCGAGAAATTTCGAGCTACATTCAGAATGCACCAAGGGTATATACTATAGATTATAAATGACAACAATTGTGCTGCATTGTTACCACATTTATTTGGTATATGGAATGAGGTGAGGTATAAGAAACAGGTGCACAAACCTCCAATCGTAAACACGCGATAGGATGAAGGTGCTTCAATATAATATCGCAAGTTCGACGCGCCTGGAATGAAAGTCTAGCATGAGGACTAGGTACAGTTGTAACCGGAAAAAAGAAACTCAGTGAAAATGCTCACTTGGAACGTCACCGAAACCGCAGAGCGAGTGATCATGAATAATTTCCAGCTGAAATATATAATCTCCAAAAAAGCGTCGATGAAGTAGGTTTCCGTAATTGTTCGAATTCCACGGAGTGATAGCATGATGTATATAGCGAAAACTCGAATTGTGAATATCCATACAGAGAATACGATAAGGGCGAGGATGAACACCGAGTTGATTTCATTCCAATGTTTCGCTAAGCGAGCCAAGCGTGTATGGATTCTTCTAGCGAATCAATAAAATAAAAAACCCGAAAATATTAGAAGTCTGGTGAAACGGCAGTATACGTAGAAAATCGCGTGAAAAATATGATTATGATAATAGTATAGTAACCCAGGTCGGTTGATATCTATGGAGTCAGGTTCATTCTTCCAGTCATATAAATTTCTTCTTTGTTTATAAGCAGAATCCAAATGACTTACAATTAGAGATCACGCAGTCTCAAACATTTCTGAACTCTCCGAGTCTGGGGCTGTATTAGATTTAATCGAGTTACCTGATAGAGTATAGGATTTTTATCTTCAGTTTGTCATTTGAGAAAGCCTTGACCTGAACCACTTTGTCCTTTGTGTCTTGTGAATCGTTCGGATTTCTGACTCTCAGTGATTCTAGTAGTGAATTCAAATCTTCAAACGACCCCGTCATCATTCTGTGATCAGTAAAAGCTTGATGTCGGAATTTTTAGATTAGCAGTCTCTGGATTTCTCTGAATATAAACTCTGAATTTTTTGAAGTCTCTTTGCATTTTACTTTTCTTGGATTTTCACTCCGAAAAATGTAGAGACTTATAGATACAGAAATTTTCATTCACTGGCTGTTGGCAAATATCAATCAAACTCACTGGTTAAAATTGCAGAATATGATTTCGTTTAGGCTCGAAATAAAGTACGGATACTGCAAACAAAATATTTTGCAAAAAATTGCCGATTTATCCCCGATTTTGTGAGACGACATGGAAGCGATAATGCTCATGAAACCCGTTATCAAAACCAGGCTTCCAAAGTGCCACATTTGCGATACGAAATAAGGTTTGTACGAACGAACGATTCCCATTCCCTTTATGATTCTGTTGATGTCCTCCAGTTCCATTACACAGAAGTTACGTTTCTGTAAATTTCCAAATATGAGTTGAAGCGATTTATGGGAAGAGAATCCAGCACGTGAAATGAAAATTAGGCTCCACATTATTCCTTACTTGAATTGTGAAAGTGCAACTCCAGAAGATTCCACAGAAAATGAAAAAAGATATCATTTCTGCAAAATAGTTCTGAGATTGTTGATTAATCAGTCTTTGAATTATTATGTAATTAGTATTAGTATCGAACCATTCTTATTCGCCGTACAAGAATTTACCAAGTACAGTATATAGTTATAGCAAGGACGAAACTTCACCTAACTTAATCACTTACTTTGATTCAAAAATATGAATAGAATACATATGACAGTATCAGCATATTACCTTGTTAGAAACGACACTGACGACTATAATGAAGCCGACGATTATGACGTTTGCGCCATAATACGTGCCGTACGAGGCACTAATCAAACGGGAATGGCTGTGCTCAGACGATGAGCTATTGCCTACGTATGAGAAGAAGGCACATGCTGCGTGAAAAGCACAGGCCGCAAAGGAATAAAAAAAGCTCAGAATTCTTCGTGGATGTCCAATTGGATACTCAAATACTCCCATTCCAACAAACCAGTAGATCAAAGTTGCAGGAAGCAGTACACTTCTTACATCGTCAGTGTGGTGAAAAGCCATGTCCGGCTTTGTGGATTGCTTTCGTACTTCAACCGCGTCCTTTCTGATGAGGTACCAATAACTCCAGCCTGAAGCTCATGGTCATGTTCGATCGTTTTTGCCCCTCTACACGTCCGATGGGCGGATCCAAGGTCCTCGTACATAATTGATCCTTACTTCATTCACGTGTGTGAAATGCTAAATAATTATAATATGTACCCTTCGCATTCGAGTGGAATTAGTTCTCATTCTTGCTTGCCATCGCCGACAAGTGAATTGTAAACTGTGATTCACAGTAACGAGCATAGTAGATAAGTGAAAGAAAAACTATCCACCAAGCGAATCGGAAGTCCCAAATGTAATTCAGCCGAATACTCTGGAAAACGACTTGACGAAAAAATTTGAAAAAGCTTGTGCCTCGATGATGAAAAATTAATATTTCCTTTGAGGATTCACTGATTCTTCCGGACGCAAAAAATCATGACGTTCAAATGGACAGAACAGAAAAATAATTCAAGGTGATGAAAAAGTCCGGGGTAAATTATAGTTGATCAATCATTTGAATGGCAAAAGTCGTTTTTAACACGAAACCAATACTTTTCTATTATCTACGTGGTGAAGAGTAAAGTCCAAAAGTGGATATGGAAGTGCCAAGAATCCTAATAATTGAGCGATAGAAAAAATATCGAGAGATCAAATTTAGAAAGAATTATAGCTGAGCTCTGTGCTCCTTCGCAGGCCTTAGGACAACGAAATTTATTTCTTCGGCAGTATTTCGGAAACTGGCAAAGTCGACGAAGGGTTCATGGCGATTTATAATCCACGCGATTGCAACAGAACAACTGAATACGTGGCCACGCTTGTGATCACCTGAAAAATAACGATGACGATTAAAGTGAAGCTGAAAAGATACCAGTTCCTATCATTTTTCTGTGCTGGATAAGATCATTACCATTTGCATCAGAGTATAATCCAAGTCGAATAATCCAGCAGCAGAGAGACGAAGTGGATACTGGATTATCTGCAGTGTGAATTCGTTCACCTGAGAACATGTTATGCAAAAGATATAATGAATTATACGATTCAAGTCGGTATGACTGCTTTCCAAATGGCAGTCCTGAAGGTGTTCAGATTGATCACATAATCCAAAAGTGGATGCATACAAACCTCCACGCGAAGAAAACCAACGGGCTGAAGATATGTCAATAAAATTCTACTGGTTCGTCGTGCCTGCGATGAAAATCTCTGACAATAAGTAGTCACATCGTATGCTAAGTCCAGTATTATTACTTTTTGCATTGGTGCTCACCTCAGCCGCCAACGTTCCAGCGGAGCTTTGAACGAGATATATTTTCACAATGTGACAAATGATCTCTTTCACACACTGTGCCTTTTCGACGAGATTGGGAGATATTATTCGATCTTCAAAGAACAAGTGCTGGAGCTGGTATGTTCGGTAGGTGCCCATCCATATAGCAAAGATAGTCGACGACAGGACGTGCAGTTCATTCAATTTGACCCAATATTTTGCCAAATCGACCAGGCGAAAGTAGATTTTTCTGTCAAATGTTTAGACAGGATGATTTTTTGATTTCAATAATTTACACCACTATGTTACCTGATACACCGAAGTTTTTCCAGCTTATTCTTGTCCTCTAGAGTAGCTTCACGCCGAATCAAAGAACGCGTTATGGTGTCATGACAGTCCGAAAGATTCGTAGTCATTGCAGATTGTAACAATGAATTCAAATCTTCAAAAGAGTGCGTTATTGCTCTGGAATCCGTTAGTGTTCGGTTATTATACACGATGTAAAATATAAATCAGTCCGAATATCGACTGATACATGCAAACTTTTGAACGTGCTCTTGTGAACTCTTAAGTGCTTGTTATTAAATGCTTTCATTGTACTCGCCTGTTGAAAACGTAGAATGCGATATCACTAAAAATTGACAATAATACAGGACCATCAAAGACATATGAAAACGAAACTATGGAGTAAATACTAGCGCTTTTATTCTCTCGAAGGCCAGATAATAAGTCCGAAACGAGCATCATGATACAGACGACTAAGGAGCCAAGGAACTGCGATATTCTTTGCTTCAAAGGAGGCTGGTTCAAAGGAACAGCACCCATTTCCCGTATGGTTGTGTCAATGGTCATAAGCTCCGAGACGCAGTGATTGTGTTCCTGAGAATTTCAAAATCTCCGTCACTGTGTGGTCGTTTGGACAAGCCTCATAATCCACAAAAATTACAATTAGGTTCACACGAATAGTTAAATTCTTCCGTTCAACCGAAATTCTGTGTATGGTAATGCGAGGAATTTGTATTAGCATTTGAAATTTCATCTTGCGACTCACCTTATTATGGAGCAAGTCGTTGACAAGATTAGCGATGATCATCAGACAGCTTAGAGACCTGTATATGGAGAAGCCAAGACCAGCTATAGACGAACCCAGTCGTTGAGAAATCGTTCCAACCATATCGTGAGAAAGAAATAGAGCTATCAGGTAAGAGATACAGATCGTTGAAAAGTAGATCAGATTTAGGACCCATCTTCTACGACCAACGGAAGACTCGATTACGCCCATCCCGAGAAAGCGATAGACAAAAAATGACGGAAACAAGGTACTTCTCAGGATATCAGGTGTGAAAATGGCCATACTTAATGCTTCTGTTCACGAATATTGAATTTGAGAAACGTTTCTAGCGACGTATAGTCAGCTACTGCATTGAACTATCGAGCCTTCGTGAATTTGTCGTCGTCCATCCCCACCACTCGTTCGATTGGTAATTGTAGCGTTCTTGCCTAGGTTCTATTAGGGTGGGTTTGAGTCAACTCCTTTACCTTTCAAACTATGAGAACATATTCACCAAGTCCTGTTTGTTCCGGAATTCGTTGATGTTTTCAAAAGTGCAGCTTATATTTTATACCTCGAAAATGGATAGAGCTGGAACGCCCATCGACTACAAGTACATTTTGCCAGCCCCTTCACCCCTCACCTTCGTAGACCACTCATTTTTTTTTTAACGGATGAAATGAACTGCAATATTATCGACAGACACTGCTTTATCGAGAATTCTTCTATGGGTTATTCAAGTTTTTATAAGTTTCTATTCTATTTTTAAACGCACTCCACTTCTGATTTAGTTGATGATTTAATTCTTCTAGAATAGTGTGAGGTACTACTATTCAACTTTTCCAAAAGCAGCATATGGTAGTATTCTGCGTAGTATGAAAACTAAGAAAATTTGAGGGATGAATTGTTTACAAGGAAGAATGATAGAATATTCGAAAATAGAATGACATTTGGAAGAATGTCAGGAAATTCATGGTACCCTGGATTCTTCGTACACTTGTAGTCATTGATTTTCGATTCAATTCAGGTTTCACGAATTCATTTGGTTGAACCAGTCGGTCAATCCTAATGGTATATAGCACAATTTTCGAACGTCAGGGCACAAGCTATACCTAGCTCTGTGAATTTTCAAACTTTTTCGCCCAGCCGTTTTCGAGTACATTCGTCTTATTCGTTTGAGATAGACGTAAAGAGGCGAAAGATATAAAATTTATGGAATTGGCAAAATACATTTTTGAGACAAAACCAGAACTGTTGACGTATCGGAGTAAAAACAAACTAAAGAATATGGTTGACGGAACAACAAACCACAGTATTTTTCGGTTTACATTTTTGATTATACACATATTATACGAACTCTTTTTAGTCAACACTGCGATCTTTCATGAACTGGTAGAATTCACAACCAAACTTGTACTCGCCAAATCATGTACAGGATTGTAAACACTACGTAGCTGAATCATGATCACCAAATACGTCGTCACCGATCCAGCCATCTGAAATAGTAAGCAATGAAAATAACTTATACCATACAAGTGCCGCCAGCAATATATCAATTCGGGTTTACCCACCCCGCGTATCAGCTTGTAGTCAAGAGTGAAAAATCCACGAGCCGTGAATTGTAGACGATTGTGCATCAGTTGAAGCGAAAAGGCGGCAATCTAACATTGAAAATACATAATGTAATACAAGTATATGAGTAAATCGGGTATTTTCATGTATGCACACGAGAAGAAATAAATATTGTATAAGATATGCCTGCATTCGGGTATTTCAACATGGTATAGAATGATGGACGGATGCATATGGCAGTTCAAAGTACACATGTTCCGCTAGTTTCACCTCAGTTTGAATATCATTGCTATTCGGCTCAACCCGTTCGTGGATCAGTACGCCGGTCTGTTGAGCCTGGTGAGAATCGCATTAGGTTATCGTTCGTATATTATCGATTATAAAACACAATTTACCTCGTAAGAAACCATCGAGCAGCAATAGATAATGTAGTAGATCGCTGATGAGTAGACAACAAGCCAGCAGAAACTAAGAACCATTGCGGGGAATTGAGAGCTCATAGACATCGGGGGTCGCGAATCGTGCCCATCTGATAAATGGTGAAAAGCAGTGAAGTGATACCGCAAAAGGATATTCCAACGAAGAGAATGATCTGAATGCTAAATGCCTGGTTCATCTCCTCAACTGCCATGCATAGATCGTGATGTATGCTTCTGCCAACAAAAATTATTCAGGTTGCTTTGTGGTTCTCGCATACAGTTTATTGTCAGTGAAAAATACCTCGCCTCCCGCAGGACGTGCACCGTCCATCGCCGAGCCCCAGCCTTGGCAAAGCACAAGTTTTCACCGAGATGACGCGGAATCGGTGAGAGAGTCGACTCTCGATGGCTTGAATCTTGGAGGAATGGCTCAGTCTTTTTTCCGTTGGAATTCGACTGCAGGAGATAGGCGTTCAGATGATGGAACCGATTACCGATGTACCTGTAAGGAGGTCGAGTAATCAAATGCAGATAAGTGATGCTGACATTCATTTATCGCCGCATCTGACAAACCCGCAGTAACTGCAGCCGACCACGTAGCTGAACGCCAACTGATGGTGTACGCTGATCCAAAAGGCAATATTTGGTAACTTCCAGAAGTCATCATTGTTTGCTTGGTAGAGGCTTATTGCTGCGATTACGATTACCTGGACGAGGCACACAGCGAGCTGCATAATCTGGGCCTTGAAAGTTATGCCGTAGTCCTCGGGGATTTCAAAGTTGGTCAACTTTTTATTCACCACGTTGATCAAGCGATTCCAGCTCATGGTGGTCTGAAGCAGCAAAAGTTGAGTACATTCTAGTTGCCATCCCTTAAGATTGAGCATATCAACCAACTAATCAACTGACCTTTGCGTTCCAAGCGACGATCATTGAGGTTATCATGAAGATGATACAGCAACAGTTACTTAGGTGATAGTTGTGGCTGGCGACCGCTGACTTCTGCAGAAAGGATACCTCCGGTACTTGGGCGAGGCTGACGCATCGCAGAAATAGAGCTAAATGAGCGATCGACCAGCAAAAAGATAGAAAGACTCGACGGTGACCACTTGGATATTCAAAGATCCCGACGCCGAAAATCCAGCAAGCACGAATAACCGGGGAGATGGCACCACGAAAACTCTTCGGTTCCGAGAACATCATCCCGTGACTAGATCCCCTCTTTAATTTTTCTCCATGAGCATAAAATTACCGACACACGCCGAACATATGTGCAGTTCAAAGCCCCACGATGAAGCTTCTTCTTCCCCGATAGTAAAACCCATTCTTGATCATGGTGCTGAAGACTGGTGAAAAATTACTAGCCACACTCATACACCTTATAGATACTCCGATTAATTGATTGAACCAGTTTCTGTTCACAACTGAAAACAAAGATACTACTCAATGTTGTAGAGACCGCTGGCCAACAGTGCTAAATGGGTACCTCATAAATTGTGACATACCTAGGAACAGAACCCACGATGATAAGTATTCACTCAGCTAAGTATTTTTCTAGTAACAATGAGTAAATTATGTGTTCCTTTCAATTATTAACCACGCATGTACATACCATTGACGATCATTGTCGACCTGTCCAAGCATGGTGGATCAGCATGTCAAAGGTGCCGGTATCACATAGTATAGCACAATATCACTCATGAGCGTACATTTTTTATTCCCATCAAGTTGGATCAGAATATGTAATGCGTATTACACCGATTACATGCGGCCTTTTCTACTTTCGGTGTCGCATTGCCTCTCAACGAACTCGAATGACAATGAATAATTTTGTCTTGTAATCTTTTCGTAGAATGTCACAATTAGCGATGAAGCCATCCCTTTCAATGCGACATTTTCGCTAATTACCTAGAGCAACACTACTTACGGGAGGAGTTGCAGTTCACAGCCAACGGTTTTCTTTTCACTTTCTGAGGTATATTGTCACCTGACAATATAGAACATGAAAATCCGCGGACAAACCTCGAATCGAATCTCGAATCGTGGAGATCTGGTAAAAAATGATCTTTTCATTTATGAAATGATAATAATATCTTCCCTTTCTTGCGGAAAACTGGGAAATATAGTTCATTCATGTGCTTCCTCGTAACCTCCAGTTACGAAATATATAATGTTTCTCTGGTAACTAATCGGTGACTCGATAAATCGATGGAGGTTCCGTGGCGATTGACAGATGATTTGTTTGTATCAGAACAACTAAATACGTGGCAACATTTGCGATCACCTGAAAGATAACGGGGCTAATTGGAAAGTCATCTATTACCATAATTTTGTGGTGCCAGACAAGGACTATACGCATTACCATGTGCATCAGAGTGTAATTCAAGTCGAATAATCCAGCGGCAGAAAGTCGAAGTGGGTTCTGGATTAACTGCAACGCAAATTCGTCGACCTGTGAACGCGTAAAAGAAGAGATTATGCATCCGACTCGAGTGGGACAAAAACTAAAACAAATAAATAGATCCATCGATAGAATACCCGAATGATTTGATTTGTCGAGACAGCTTCTTCAAATCAATCTTTGGAGGTGTGACGATTGATCCTATAACGAAATTCTGCATCTAATAAAATACAAACCTCCGAACGAAGAAAAGCGATGGGCTGAAGATCAGTCAGTAGAATCCCGCAGGTTTGTCGTGCCTGCGATGAAAACCTCTAACAATAAGTAGTCCTGTCGTATTATAACTTTATAAGTTGAATGATACGCCTTGCCTTGGCAGTTACCTTGACTATTAATGTACTACTGGAACACACGATGAGGTATAATTTCACAATATGACAAATTATCGCCTTAAAAATGTGTAGATAATTGACGAGATCCTGAGATTCCAATCCAGGCTTGAAATACATGAGCCAGAGATTGTAGATTCTGAAAGTCCCCATCCATATAGCAAAGATGGTAGATGCCACAACGTGCAGTCCATTTAATTCAGCCCAACACCCAGCCAATTTGAACAGGCGAAAATATATCTTCCTGCAAAGTGTTCAGTCTGGATAATATCTGATCCCCAACATTTCAAACCAATATTACCTGATATTCCGAAGCCTTTCCAGTCTGTTTTTGTCCTCCAGGATAGCCTCGACCCGGATTAACTGACCCACCCTCGTCTGATAAGAGTCTGGATTAGTTATCCGCATCAATTGTAACATTGAATTTAAATCTTCAAAAGAGTGTGTTATCGCTCTGCAATGTAGGATTCATCGGCCAATAAGTCATCAGGTATAAATTATTCGATTAACTTGGACTGACACATGAGGATTTCTTGATCATGCTCGTGTATAACGTACCGTGGTTATTCTGAAACTTATCAATTAATCTCACCTGTTGAATACAAAGAAGGTGATGTCACCGAAAGTTGACAATAGCATTGGATAATCAAAGACATACGACAATAAGACGCTAGAGAACAGGCCAGAGTTTTCGTCCGATTGTACATTACGAAAATAATTTGAAATTAACATGATGAAACAAACAAACAAGGAGCCAACCAACTGCCAAATCTTCTGCCTTAAGGACGATTGGCTCGAGCGAGCAGCACCCATTTCCGTTATGGCTTTTTCAATACTCATAAGCTCCGTGACACAGTAATTGTGCTTCTGGAAATGTCAGAATCTCTGTAACCGCGTGATTGTTCAAAAGAGCCAGATGATGGGAAAATCAGTCAAGCACTATATGTATAAATAACCAGTCCCTGACGATTAAACAAAATCTTGTAATGCGATTAATATTCATTCGCATTCCAAACTTCATCATGCCACTGACCTTTTTACGAAACATGATGCTGACGAGATTAGTGATGATCATCAAACAGTTTATGGAACCCGATATGCTGAAGGCAAAACTAGCTACGGATGAACCTAGGTATTCAGAAATCGTTGCGAGCATATCGTGAGAAACGAAGAAAAGTATTAAGTAAGAGATACAGATGGTTGAAGAGTAAATGAAACTAAAGACCCATCTTTGATGTCCAACTGGAAACTCGATTATGCCCATCCCAAGAAATTGATAGAAAAAAAATGTTGGAAATAAGGCACTTCTTAGAGTCTCGGGCGTGAAAATGGCCATCTTATATTCCGTTGACTGATTTCGGACACGAAATCCGTCTCTAGTGACGCGTAGACAACTACTGTCTTGAATCATTGAAGCTTCACAACCCTGTCGTTGACTACCCCCACTGCTAGTTTCACTGGTGCCTGTAGTGCCCCTGCACAGGTATCGTCTATAACTAATAGTGATGCTTTCATACACTGTTATTGCACAGCCAATCGCCACTTCCTTATAATTTCAAATTTGACGCAAATGTATCATCATATGAATCGATGACATATTGATCATATGCATGTAGCGATACCGACAGGCAGGAAAAGTGTCGATAGGGTCGCCTCAGCATAAGAAATTCGACATTTCTATTCAGTCATGCTGTAGACTAGAATGATTCATATGTACGACATGTCAAGTCTGTCACAACTCGCACAAATGAATTACATAATCCGAAAAACAGGTTAGTTTGTTAATCGCCGCCGAAGAACTTCGGCCTTTATTTTCAAGAAAATAGTAGGTACGTTATACACCTAGGGAGGGAAGTGAACAATTACCTTAATGTATTATTGATGAGTTTTTATTATGAATTGAGCGTTTCTGAGCAACGTATCTGACATGTGTGTAATAAAGTATGATGGACGTATAGCCAATCGGCAGGCGAAACAAAAGTCAGCTACGTAATGCTAAAAACTTAAAATCAGAATAATCGAACGATCAACAAACTGCAATATTAGGAGACAGCAATGTTCTCGTCCTTTTTCAATGCATAGGATCGAAGAGACAGAAAGTGATCAAATACATTGAAAAAAATACACTTATTAAATTGTAACTGCACTTTGCGCTCCTTCGCAATCCTCTGAGGTCACGGAATCTATCTCACTAGTAACTAATTGGAAGTTATGCGGATGTACCAACGAATGGCTGGTCCCAATCGATAGATCTGTTTGTATCAGAACAACCAAATACGTGGCAACATTTGCGATCACCTGAAAGATAGCGGGGGTGAAATTGGAAAGTCATTGGTTACCATAATCTTGTTCTGCTAGACAAGGCCTACGTATTACCATGTGCATCAGAGTGTAATTCAAGTCGAATAGTCCAGCAGCAGAAAGTCGAAGTGGGTTCTGGATTAACTGCAACGCAAATTCGTCGACCTGTGAACGCGTAAGGAAAGAGATTATGCATCTGACTCGAGTGGGGCAGAAACTAAAACAAAAAAATACATCCATCGATAGAATACCCGAATAATTTGATTCGTCGAGACTGCTTTTTTAAATCAATCTTTGAAGGTGTGGAGATTGATCTTAGAGCGTAATTCTGCATCTATCAAAATACAAACCTCCGAACGAAGAAAAGCGATGGGCTGAAGATAAGTCAATAGAATCCGGTAGGTTTGTTGTGCCTGCGATGAAAACCTTTAACGATAAGTAGTCCTGTCGTATATTTGCAAGTTGAATAACACGCTTTGCCTTGGCGGTTACCTTGACTGTTAACGCAGTACTGGACCATACGATAAGGTATAATTTTACAACGTGACAAATGATGGTTTTCAAAGAGTATGCATAGTCCGAGGTATCTTCGGATTCAAGGTCAGGATTAAAGTACGTATCCCATAGGCTGTAAATTCCGTAGGTCCCGAGCCAAATAGCAAAGACCGTGGATGACACGACGTGCATCCCGTTCAGTTCGGACCAATGTTTCGCCAATTTGACCAAACGGGAATAGATTTTTCTAAAAAATGTTCAGGTTGGGTAATCATTTTGTTATCATTACTTGAAACCAATGTTACCTAATACACCGAAGCTTTTCCAGCTTATTTTTGTCCTTCAGGATAGCTTCGACCCGGATCAAGTTACCAATTCTGGTCTCATAACCGTCCGAATAATTTCCCCCCATTGATTTCAACAGTGAGTTCAAATCTTCCAAAGAATATGTCATCGCCCTGCAATGAACCATAAACTTCAACTGCAGATCGGTTTCGACTTAATTCCTAATTATTCTAAGAGGAATTACTCAATTGAACTCACCTGTTGAAAACGCAGAAAGTGATATCACCGAAAATTGATAATAGCACCGGATAATCAAAGAGGTATAAGGAGAGAATGTCAGAGTACATTCCGGAATCTTCATGAGTTTGTACAGTATAAAAATAATCCCAAATGTTTAAAACGAAACCGATGAATAAGGAGCCCAACAACTGGCACATTCTCTGCTTCAAAGAGCGTTGATATGATCGAGAAGCGCCCATTTCTTGTATGGCTGCGTCAATTTCCAGAAGTTTAATGACGCAATGATGGTGTTTCTGAAAGTTTTGGAAACCGCGTCACCGCGGCATCGTTTGGAAGATTAAACAATTGAAGCTTCGAACAAATACAGTAGGTTTCTTACGAAGAATTTTAATTTGCATTGAACGTTTCGTTCTGGAACTCACCTCATTACGAAACATGACGCTGATAAGATTAGCGATAATCATCAAACAATTTAGTGAAGTAAAAATGCGAAATGCAAAACTGGCTATGGAAGAACTTAGTTTTTCCGAAATCGTTGCAAGCATATCGTGAGAAAGGAGGAGAACAATCAGATAGAAAATACAGATCGTTAAAGAGTAAAGGAGACTGGGAATCCATCTTCTACGTCCGACTGGAAACTCGATTATGCCCATCCCAAGAAACCGGTAGACGAAAAATGTTGGAAACAAGGGACTCTTTAGAATCTTCGATGTGAAAATGGCCATGCTGTCTTCTTCAGATGCGTTACTAGTGATTAGCCATAGTCAACTACTGTGCGCAACTATCGAGCCTTTGTACCTTAGTCGTATTTTGTCCACACTGTTCGCTAAGTCGGGGGTTGTAGTGCCCTTGCATAATATGTTTTTTGCAATTTTAATGGTATACGCATATTACTGCATGCGTAATAGCCACTCGTTACCTCTGGCGTTGAATTTAATACGAATTGTCACCATCGATCGAGAACATGTGATATGATGAACAGGCAGAGAATATTAAGGTAGCTAGTTTTCACATATTTATGTACTCATTTTTCAACCGAAGTGAAAGTAGTGGATGCTGGTTTCACACGAACTACTACAAAAATCTGTCACTGTGATAGGGAAATGGAAGTGATGAAGCAAACTACACGATGTAGTCGGCCAATATGCCGTCGTTTCACTAAAATCTTATTCGAAATCGAATGAACTACGCTGTGTGGTCGCAATTAACGACGTATGTGTATATTTTGTGTCCCATTTATCGTTTATTATCATTATAAAAATCTGTGAGATCTCAAACACAGGCCGGTCAAGTGTTACAAAAAAAAAACTTCGCTTTTAAACTAATTCGGAATTGTATTGGGTATATGCGGGGGGTATTTTCTCCAAGATATACTTCTGCTCGAAGTATGCATACTGAATTGATATCCAAAAGATATTCAATGTATTCCGCAGAATGCTATTTATCTTGCGAATCTGCGAATTGTGCATATATGCCTATTTTATAACATCCTAATGGTTACTGCGGCGATACGAGCACACGTAATGGAAAAAGAAGTTCCAAGCTATCTATAGCAATGACCCTCTCAACATAACTAATTATTCTAATGTGTTATTGGTGCGTTTTTATCGCAAACTCAGCTATCGTGAGCAACATGCCTACCTGACAAGTCGGTGAAAATTTGATCGATACATACGGTCGATTATCATATGACATGAACTAATTAATTTCATGGTCATGTGGTGGGACCGATCGTGAAAAAATTCAGAGAAGCAAGTACACTCTAACTCTTTTGATGCCCAGTTTTACGTTCAAAATTTCGACTGCAAAATCTGTAGATTTAGGTCGAGATGAAAGATGGATAATTAATCGAACCCGCTGGATGTCACAAATAACAACATTAACCCGTAGTGTAACATTGTTTGATTTTTTTTTCAAAAACGATGAGACACGAAATCATCGGAATCGAGTACTGTCATTAATTTTATTATCACCCGCATTTTCCTATTCGTTCAGAAGTAAAACAGGAGTGATAATATACTGATAATAATCAGTCACAGATGATATTTAACTGCTTAAAAATGTTTTTTGATTTAAAGGAATTGTGAATTGGTAGGGACGTTTTCGGCTTCTTTGATTTGGTACGAAAGCTCAAGTTACAGTTTTGTTTGCCGAAGCGGTCGACGTGGAGGAGGGTATGTTACTCATTTGGATAAGAATCACCAGGTAAGTAGTTATCGAGCCAATTACCTGCAAAGTAAAGCATATTCAAAATTCCGACAGAATACAGATAAACCTAAAAACTAGGAGCAACTGTATCAGGAGGCACCGGAAATACCTACTCCTTGCACGTAGGTGTAATCCAAAGTGAAAAATCCACAAGCCGTGAATCGTACCGGATTCTGTATCATTTGTAAGGCAAATTCCTGAATCTATGACGAAGAAAATAAAACATGAAACACTGCTCTGGACCGAATTTTACCAAGATAAAGTAATGAAATGGACAAGTTCATCCAATACGTGTACATGTAAGCATGATAACTTGCAGAAACAAAAAGGATTTGCACAAAGATTTGCTCACCTCTTTTTGAAACGTTTTATCAGTGACTGCTCCAAGAATCTCGTAAATGATTTGTCCTGATCTTTGAGCCTGAAAATCAGTCAAATATATTTCGTGCCTTACTGGCAAAATTCGATTTCTTACAAATTCGAGTAAAAACACATGTATGTATACTTCGTCGCTCACGCTGGCACAGGAATAGCTGATCATAACAATTTTGAAGGCGTAAATAGAGCACCAGAATGCCGGCGGCATTACTTCTCTAATTATTTCGTGCATCGTACGTTCCCAGTGAAAAGCACTATAAATTGTGTACAGGAGTCCAGTAATCATAACCGAGGATACCGCCATCGAGATCAAGTTTTGTATTCCGAAGATCGAGTTCACTTGCACAGAAAGCTTCGAGAGCTCCAGGTGAGTTCTCCTTAAAAAGAAGCAAAAAATGAAACGAACACATAGATGGCGAAAATGTAGGAAACGATTCAGGATGCTATTTGGACAAACTTTTAATGAATTGTTTGATTCAATCCTATGAAGAAGTTCAGATCAATTATTTTTTATTGCGTTATGTATGATTTTGGAAAAACAGATCTTCCAGGCTTACCGGATTGTCTGTAATAAGAAACGCTTGTGCATTGAGTCTTTACCCTGACCGTTACCAATCCCATGAAAGGACGAGGTCTTGGTAACTTTTCGGTCAACAAGTATGAGTCGTCCTGCGGGATAGGCAGCAGCATTGGTTTCCGCAATGCTAAGCAGAGCTGTATTTACGTCCTGAAACTTCCTTCCGAGAGCCCTGATTGTTGAGAGTAGGTAATTGAATAAAAAATAAAGAAATAAAAAAATTGTAATTTTTCTTGAGGCTGAAAGAAATTGGGAAATGAATTATCTCGAGCTGATCGTCATACCTTGCAGCTCCGCAAAAAGTGAAGTCTGTTACGAGTAGTAGCAATATTGGCTGGTGAAAAGTAAACATTATTGCAAAATTTGTGAACCACGGCGTTTCACTCCGAAGCCACACCGCGTCGGCGACAGTTATTACGAGCATAATGAAGCAAATAATCAGAATATCGATAATTTGTGCAACGACCAATTTCTTGTAGTTTTTTTCGAAGCCTAGTATTTCTGCAAAAGTATCATCCAGTTTTTGAATTCGCTGAATGTAATCCACCGCTCTCTGGAACAGTAAAGAAAAATGGCAGATCCTGTTGGAAATAGTCCAGATTTATGGCGACAGACATATACGTACGTTCCTCCTTATGAGTGACAGAAATGGCGTTAAAATTGACGCACAAGTGTTTGTATAGATGAGCACTTGATACATAACGATAGCCATTGGTGAATTACCGTAAAAGTAGTTGGGTACCATTACGCTGATTCCAATGTAAAAATTGGCTACGTAGAAAACCCAGAAACAGACGGAATACAGAAACTTGATAGCATTGCTAATTCCAGATCCCGGTAGTCGAAATATGTGCATGCCGATTATCCAGTTGAAGTAAGCTAACGGCGACAGAGCAGCACGGAAATCTCGTGGTTCTGGGATTTTCATACTTCAAGTCTTTTCTCAGATTCCGTTAAACTTCCGAATCAGCTAACAGTCAGCTGATCGTGGACGAGCTATTGTCGATGTCCTCACAGCGCTAACACTGATGATGAGAAATAAGAGTTCACTTTTCACCTGCTGACTTTGACAGGCACATAGGACGTACTGGTGTGATACGAATCTTTAGCCTATCACTAGCGCGTTATTTCGTAATTCACCTATGTGAGGATGTGTGGCCCCTTCGCGGTATTAGTGCGGGAATAAATTAATGTAATTGACATGAATGCCAGGCACGAGACGCCGCCAGTCGCGATACCATGATTACTCGATAAGAATAAAAGTCGGCCCGTGGGAGCCTTTTAATATCATAATTGTGTCTAATAAGTAAACATGATGATCAATAGAGGTATGAAGCGATGAAGGTCAGAGCTTCAAGTGACCTCAGATACATATATATATGCCTGATGAAAGCTTACGCACCCGGAAGTTCGAACAAATTTATCCACCAATCGCGTGGAATATGCCATTTCGATTAAGTACTCACATCCGTCTTCAGGTGAAAATGATTTTTTTACCCAGAACCATCAAAGATTACGTTTCGAATTATGATGATGGGTTTTGCACAAAGATATGAGTTCGGAACACATATCGACTTCCGCTCGTTCTATGAAGAATATATTAACCCTATAAAATACAGTATTGCATCGTGTGATGTAATGTACTGGCCAAGTTCACGTTATTCTTCTTAAAGTTTATACAGGGTGAGTTTTCTCCAGCTCCGAACGAGGGAAGAGCCAATTTTACTCATACTTGTTATCGTCTGCCAATTCCGAATTCTAATCACCAAATAAACAGATATATACCTTTTATTGTGTAAGATTATCTGAAGAACAATTCTTATTCAGACAATAAGAACTATGAGTAGATGAGGATCCTCTCTCGTTCTTCGTTTGGTTCTATGTACGGCGAAAGTCTCGGAAAGGAAAGTTTTGCGAAATGCACAGAACTAAATACTCATAGTTAAAGAATGATTAATTATTTTCAAAGTATATTTTGTGCCTAAGTTTATGAAAATGGATAAAATGTTGAAGAATTTCACTATCTCAAAAGAGCGCTGAACGCTTTACCGAGTTGAAAAAATAACGAATCAAAAACCGACAAAGAAGTCTCTATAAAGTTATGGCAAAATCTTGAAAGCTCTACAAACTGTTAAACTTCGCATGTTCGCATTTCTTTCGGCGAAAAAATCACATGAACCGTTCAGTTATAGCGACTGTTCTTTCCTATACCATGGAACACAATTTGCATATGTGAACGTCGTATGGGGGCGTAGAGGGGGCGTAAGGGGGTTGTTGGCAAAACTTATAACACGTGTAACTAACAGCTACGTCGCGGCAAATGGGGGGCTTGGAAGCGAGTCCCCCATGAAGGGGAAACCATATATTATAGGGCTTACGTTATTTTGACATCAGGATTATACGCCCATACGTGATTCGGAGCTTCGGTGAGATTATCCCGCGTGTAGGTACGAGGTGCATTTAGATCAGTCCTTATGGTCACATGGCAACTTCATAGATTTCAGGTAGATCATTAATGAGCGTGAATTTGGAATACCTCATCCTCTCATCATCCGAAAAATTACTCAAAATCAGCTGCTTAAATGAAAATTCAGAAAGAGGGATATACATGTATTGGGTAAGATTGATATTTCGAACACGTGCGGGATGGAATGCAAATTAAAAAGGCTTTTCGTCAATCGTGAGATACTTACATTTGAGTCTCTTGTGGACTGCTCCATCCTGATTGAATGTTCCGCCACCAGCCCCCGGTCAATCTCACAAATTTTACGACGTAATCGTAAATACTTAGAACTTCTTTCCACTCTGGAATTGGGGAGGCTTAATTTTTTTCGGCGGCAGTGATCAAGCGAGGAATAAAGGCCGGGGTGAGATTCGATTGGGAAAGGGCGTTGAGCCGTGAAGTTGGCTTCCAGTAATCTCATTCTTTTTCACTTAGTTTTAGTCCGAAGCAACCGATCTCTGGGGAACTACCCCAGTGCCAGGCTATGCACCTCGGCCACTTCACCCCGATCACACCCCGGGCGAAACCATGACTGACACATGCTTTTCAGGGCACAAATAGATCCGAGAGATTATCGGACATATGTGAGATTCAGTTAACCCATGGAATACGGATGTACGATAGGCATTCCTTGTCAACTAATTGTGAGCCTCTCTTTTTTCTCTCGTCTTCTTGGATATGCCAGACACAAGAAATTAGATACATGCATGTTACAGAAACATGAACATTGCACATGATCTATAAAGTTTCTCTCGCAGTAAGTTGTACATCGTTTAGGTCAATCGATGTAACGTGAGCTTTTATCCAAACTGTCCGAGAGAAAAGATCCTTGTAAATCTAACAAGGACGAAAACAAATTGAGACAGATGATAATATTAGGATTTACGCAACTAGCATGCTCTTATTGTTAGTTTCCTTGGTATTCGAGCTTTAAGGTTTCCCCAGTTTGCCATTTTTTGCAGAATCTATTTTGTAGAATATCTACGCATATTCCCTGAGATCCTGTGAAGTTTTCAAATGATTCAAAATCGTGTTACTTGAAAAACTAATTCTTTTACCTTTTTCGGTTGAAAATTCCTAGTACGTCGTCGAGAATTCCTGACCATCCGGGTTGTGAGTCATCAATTACTTTTGTAATTCGATGACGAGTTCAAGTGTCCATTACATTGGTAATGTGTAACTGAACTCATTGGAAATGTAATAGTAATTGAAAATGCAATTACATTACATCTTTTAATACATTTTTCACAACCCTGTTCCTGACATTATTGATTTCGGGTGAAACCAATGAGCCATACGTTTTGAAGGATTTTACAGTTATAGCAGAGGCGAGGTTCTTGGTGGTACAATTTATTATTTATCGAGGGCGACGAGGTACACGCATGTTCGTTAAATAGATACAATATTTACAAGACGTAAACGAAATTATGACGACTAAAGTACTAGGTATGTATAGGAAGGTGGGTACTGGCATATGTACAGAAAGTGTTACGACTCCCTCGCAGTACAATAAGATAAGATCGGCACGTTCCCAGGGGCGACGTGCATCGTACAACTGTAATTCCGTGGCGAAAATGACCGATTGCTTTGACGCAGAAAGCGTAAATACGCATGAGCAATTTCAGAGGAATCATTTCGAAACAGGAATTACTTATAGAATTCAAGGGCCTCGTTTATATCAACGAATTATGGATTAACCGTATTCGTTTAATTCGGGTTGTTAGTATTCGAGTTCTCGAGCACGGTATATCCAATACTCAGGTATTTATAAGTATGTATGTAAATATGAATGTAGTATGCTGATGTATACTTGCGAATAAGTATTTATAGAAAGTTGTCAAGATCTCAATTCTTCCAATTTTTGTCGTGAACAAAGAAAGGGGAGAATATTTTTCCTATGCTTCAAGCACGTGGTTCAAGTAGGCGATGTAGCATATGGCTAATCGCAGAATTTCAATCTTGGAGAGTTTTTTGTCAGGTGGTAACGTTGGCAGTAATTTCCTCAGCTCTGCAAAGGCCAGATTGAATGCTTCCACTCTTACACGCTCTCTGAAAGAAAAAGGGGACAAAAATTGGCACTGCATCCATACGGAAACACCGTCAACCCGTCAAATCAATATCTATTCGCTGTAAATTTGTCTTCATATATTCCGCAAGCGGGAGGATCAGATATTTCATAAATATTAGTTACAAAGACTGTGGAGATATGTTCGGATGAAATTTGTCAAAAAGGAATCGAAATTCTTCTTATTTTCATCGTAATTCAATTTGGATAATTTTGAGCTGATTCTGAAACTTTTAGCAATGACCGGGATGAATAATTCGAACTTCGAGAACTGAAAAACGCAAGCTTCTGAAAAATGAGGATTTTTTATTACCTCGTGGCATGCGCCGTGCGATATTTTTGCGTCGCTCGCCGCCGCCGTCGTCTTTCTTCGCGCGAAAGCGTTCCGGAACCGGTGCTAACTCCGTGGACCATTCCTCCGTGACCTCCGTTCGCCATTCCGTTCTCTCTGTCTCTGGAAACGGACGTTTTTTTATTTACAAAAAATACGAAAGTAAAATATTGTAATACGAAAATAAAATATCTAATACGATGAAGATATGGTTCGGAATATTTTTGCGAATTATATCTAGTGATTGACGATAAGATGCAGAAAATAAATATTTTGCTACAGATTTGCGTTTTCATATATGCCATTGACTAAGATTTGAAAAGTTCCCAATTTTCACACCTTATCAGAGACCAGCCCCTGCGGAAAACCCGTTGATCAATACATATCCGGCGAATTGTTGACACTGGTGTCCTCCCGAAAAAACATAACCCGAGGTTGTTTCGTGTGCAAAATACTTGGATTTTTCCGAATATAAAATTCAGTTTTGGATAAATCAGAACATCGAACAACACGAGATGTACAAGTCATGCACAAATTTAGCTTAGACGTGATTCTATGATCATTTCGCACTGCAAACATGGATTCTCGGATGGAAAAAATTCCCCATTTTGATGGAATTTAAAACATAACTTCTACGGATAATTGAGAAAAAAAGGTTTTTTTTTGTTGGTGGAAAGCAAGCTATTAGTTCATGCGATGGCTGAAAATCTAGCCAAAAATAAATATCACATTCGGAAGGATCAGACTCCTTTTATTTAAGGAAGACGGCGAATGATGTATTATTGTTTTCGACGTCAGGGACAGACGGACATACCAAGATAAAAGTTCGACAGAAATATTGAACGGCTCGTTTTCGGAGAACGGTAAGGCCTAGAGCTCTAAAAGGACTTTGAAAATATATCCCGGCACTTACCGAAGTCATATTGGTAGAGTAAACACACTGATCCCGATCATTTCTGTATACGTCAAGTAATGAGTAAATGAAAATAAGAGTTGTTTCGACGGATGAATTCTCGACCAACTTCTACGGATGACAAAACAGAAACAAAAAAATGCTCTTCATGTTTGCAAGTCTAGTAAGACTTCACCTCATTTCTGTACCTAACTTTCAAAATATCCCCGTATAAGCAGGGGACAGTTTGAAGTTTATACAATAGGAAACCTGTTTTGGAAAAACAATGCTGAAAGATGGTTTTCTGCAGAGGAACAAATCGGAACGAAAAATACAACAACGGAGAATCGATTTTTTTCTGCCCAGAAAAGGTCTATTTTGTCTACGCTGATTCCCTTAATTAATCTAAAGATCTACAGGAAAAACAATAAATGTCGTACCAACCTGCGTCTGGGTTGTAGACTCAGATTACAACAAGCAGCAATAGGCAGTAGAGCCTCCCTGTCCATCGTCTATGGAAGCTATGAAAATTGTTAATTAATTTATCACGTTGGTTGGTTACAAGGCAGGTTGGTAAACCGAGCTAAAAGAATCAGCCGGATTCCCATGTCCCCGAAGGCCCAACTTACCAACCCCTAAAACAGTTCCGTAAATATCTATGGCCGTATCTAGACAAATACAGAGTAATCCACTTGAGCCTTTATTCCGCAAGAAGCAGGGGTAACAGAAGGGTTGCTGGCTAATTCAATACTAGCATAACATACGTAGCAAATATTTGATAGCTACGTGCCATTAATAATTCTTAAAGAGCTTGATAATAAAAGTCTAGGAAATTCTTCGGTTTTCGATCATTAGTCCTGTCTCTCGTCCCTTCAGAAGAAATACGGTCTTGATTTTTTATAAACATGAACAAAAAATCGAATTGTTGGTATTTCACATTTTTCTACACAGCAATTCACTGTGTTCACTTTTTACGAAAGTTTGAAATTCTTCAATTAGGTAAATGATTTCGTTCCATAATTTCCCTTTCCAGGTCCTGCAGTATAGTGGTTTTTTTTTCTAACAATTTACAATACTTTTTGGATTTCTGAAGCTAATTGTTCGCCGAAAATTCCGAAAGGACCAAAACCGAAACTGGCTTGGCCGTTGGAAGGAAAATATGTAAACTTTCATGCTCGACTTTCCCAGATATCTGATTTTTTTTAGCATTAAACTTGTTGGGATAGTTTCGAAGAGATCTCTTTAACCTGGATTCAAACTCGATTCCGTTGTCAACCAGTTTATTTAAATAATTTATTTGGATCGGGTGAGAAAAACCCCATGTTACATAATGCATTCGATTGGGCCATCAGTTATTGATGTGTCCGACCCATCCCCATCTCATCTCACCAGATTTTTATGGTAAATCGACAGTTTGTATGTATCCATTCGATCGCCGAGCTTTTAATATTTCACGAATCTCCGCTCTTTTTATTGGCTTTATGCAGTCAATGCGGTACAGGATTTTACGTGCTCCTTTTACACCCCTGCATTTCTTCAAACGTTCAAAATAACTCCGACGGTGAAAAGTGTCTGGGAATTTAAAGAATCCCTGATTCAACTCTTAAAGAATGAATTTGTTATTCAAAAATCAGAAAATCAAACTAATCACCTCACGCGTGAATCTCTAATTGATAAATTAATCCAATGAAGTTTAAGGAATCTTTCTAATGGAATCAAACACGTGATCAGAATCAACTTGATTCGAGAGGTTAGAATGAAAAGGGTACAAATAAAAAAATATGAAATTTTTGGGGTAGCAGTTTTTTGTACGTTTGAACAGTTGAAACATACGGATAAGTACGTTTTAGACAAATTTTCAAATCATCACATACAAATTTTCACATCGTTGTTTATGCACCATTTTTGCCTCGACCCCTTCAATCGATATTTGAATTAAAAATCGAAACAATCGTAAAAAAATTGACTTACCTGAAGTTCAAAAAGTGACGACGTCGGTCGTTGAAGATCCGATTTTCAGTTTATCACACTGTGTAAAAAACCTCGTTGACATAATAAATAGTCTTGCTGCGAAGAGACTGAGGGATACAAACTGATCAATTATCAGTTCTCACTTTAGCTGCAAAACACTATCTTATTTGCGTAAACACCGTTACTTTGACTTCACATTTACTTCACTGGTAATTAATTTGGACGAATCAGGTGGTGGTTAATTATACCACGAGTTGAGAATCTCATCCGGAGAAATAACTTTGCACTTTTGAATGAAGACTTGGATGAATTTGACCAGACGAATTTCCGGTGACACTGACGACTGACCCGAATCTCTCTATCTGATAAGATCTCAATCGGCACAGCATCCGTGACGGTCCAACGCGCCTAGGGATTGCCAAGAGTTGATCGGTGGGGTGGAAAACACCGAGGCAAGCTCCGCCTGCGATTGTAACTACCCCTAAGGTAGCCAATCGAAATTCACTGCTTTAACCCCCGAGTAACGCCCAGTTTCGATTCGCCATTCTGCTTTTCGGATTCATAACCACCTAGTGGTATTGATGCTGCGCGAGGAATTCACCCCGTGTGTACCGTAAGGTGCTTCGTCTTTATATTCCTTACGCAATAGAGATTCAGATAGGCTTCTGAAATAAATTGTCCATTTTTTTTCTTCGGGTTTAACGATGTACATACACTGAAAAAAAATTTTTGATATGGGGTGACTCCGAACCTGAGCAGATGAAGCTCTTTCCACATTCAACAGCTGCGACAATTATAATTAGGGTACAAGTTCAAGTAGAATGTATTTAAAAAGAAACTGCAGATTCAGTTGACTCTGAAATATGTATAATAAAAAGTCCTCGAGTCTCTTCCAGTGTACCTAGGTTTTGCGTTCTCTCAAACCATTCCACTGAATGTCCGGAAAATTTCGTAGTAGCTTCTTCCATTTTACACATTTTTTTGCTACATATATCATTATCATTCATATATTCTCCTTAGGGCTTAGGTTTCAAGGATCCATTCATCTGAAGTGAATCTTCCGGTACCTAATCCAGTTTCATCGTACCGGTTGGCTGGTTTGTTGAAGTATCATCAGATAATATAACCATGTATAATTCAATTATAATTCAATTAGAAAATGAACAGTCAAGTTTTCACCGAAGAATCGGCTCCAATCGTTTTTAGACAGACGTTTGGGTATGGTGAAGTTTTCGGAAGATTTCTCTAAAAACAGCATTTTGAATACAAAAATTTCCACTGTTGCATCTCGGGAATAGATCAACGGATTTTTGTGATCCTGGTCTCAGTTGATACTAACTGCTCCGACTTGAATCTGATTAATTTTTGTATTGATCGATGCAGTGGTTATTGAAAAGAAGCTTCAATTTTTTTTTTCCAACTCAAGAATCCTGACTTTTGAATACAGTGATTCTATACCTACTCCAATGAACAAATAAATTGCTGTGATGAAACTAGGAATCCTTTCATTTCGGGGGAAATAATTTCGATCTTCGGGTAATCTGAGACTCCAAACTAATTACGTATGAATTAAAGAATATCCAAATCCATTTGCTAGTTTTTTATGTATTCCAGAGTTATTTTACTTTCTCTGCCGAATCAAATGCTAGTATTTTTGAATTTAGTTCATAGCAAATTTCTAACTTTCCAGGACTACTGGTTGAAGATTTAGTAAATAATCGTATCAATCTGAATAAACGTTGTAATTCAATAAGTCAAATCGCGTTCATATACACAGGGTTTGTTCGAAGTAGGTTTATCATCTCAGAATGATTTCAAGATAAAATTGACGGGCAAATGGAGCGATCTCGTGATAATAGCTCAAGTCTTAATATAATACAAGGAGAGAATCAAGCTTTTCAAGACGTTCGTCAGTGTCAAACTCTTGAACAAAGAGTCTGCGAAGAAGTACATCTCCGGAGATGTAGCGAAGGAGTCCGTTTTATTGGAGCCGCGATGGCGGAGGCAGATGTGCCTCGGTGAACACCTGATCCTCGCGACCCCCTAGCTACCACCCCCAACCAGAAATCCATACTTGAACCAACTCCATTGTTCGCCTCGAATCCTCATGCTCATATTGCACTTTGGATTTCTTCGGAATAACAATTTAAAGTACCTGCGAGGCGCACAGGTGCAGGTGTAGCGACACTATAAAAACCCGATTTCGAAGTGATTTTTCAACGATAACTTCAAGGCAATTGCGACAAGACGCATAGAGAATATCGAAATAAGGAGTCTTCGACGAAAATATGTACTCAAGAATTTTCCAATATGTTTTCGATGTCAGCATCGATACTGAGAATATCAAAACCGTTATATTTGACATGAATGATCCTCGTATTCCGAAATTGATCATCATCTATGTATCCGGGAGGCAACTAACAGGAAAAAAACAAATTACACGACCAATTCATGTCATTTGATCGAGATATTTTGTATTGACTATTTTCTCGATATACCTATATAATGAGAAATTGTTAAATGGGACTTCCTGTCCGTTCACAAATGTGCAAGAAAAAGACAAGGTGAGAACGATATTTTTATGTTTTTTTTTTATTTATTTTATTTTTTTTGTTGCAGCAAATGCGGGGAAAAATTATGGCCCTTTTGCCACTAGAATTGTCCTTTTAGCGCTTAGATCTTCAAGCCGTTAGACCCGTTATAACAATATTATGTTGAATCGGTGATCGTTGCAGAAAAGATGGACGTTGGCATGAGAAGGTAACATTATACATAGTTGACTGAACGAAAGAGTGAGCTTTTCTACGTGAGAAATGGTCGAGGTTTCCATTAGTAAATTAGTCAAAAGTTAAGGCGACTCTCGACTCTATCATTTCGACGAAAGGGATGAAGACCACATCGTCACCGCTGTATTATAAACGCCGAAAGGACCCCAGCCACGTGGCGGCACGTGGACGTCGGTAGTCGGACAATAATATTCAAAACTCTCCCGAGAATTGTCCTCTTTCCATTCGTGTTTTCACTTCTCTATAATCGCTCATAGTGGTGGTGAATAGTCGCGGTAGATATGCTATGGGATAGTATTTCACACCCCGTTAGTTTGTCACGTCAAGATCGAACCCACGTCTGCGGGGAGTTTGAATTAAATATTCATCACAACCCCACATTCGTAGTCAACGACTTCCACAGTCGGAATTATTCGCAACAACACAACAGACACGTGTTGCAAATTACTATTTTCTTGTTTTCTATATGTGTATACTTATACCATTCGCCCTTTCTGGTATACGAAGACGAGTAGCGTATTGTGTGGTGTTCAGGTACAAACACAGAAATATGGCAGAAGATTCACAGAGAAACGGCCGAGTTCAGCAACAAAAAAATTACATCGATTTTACATATTACTATATCGTGTATTACGTCATTGTAAATGCTGCGTAAAACCATATAAATTGGTGACGACCCTCCAAAAAAAGTCAGATAGAGACAGATAGAAACTGATAAAATCGGATATGATTCGGATTCAAAACCCAGAAAGACTATATGGTTTTTGAATCCGAATCATATTCGACTTCATTAGCTTCTATCAATCTTTCTGTGACTTTTGGTTGCAGGGGACACAATTGCCGGGGTAAAAATTCAAGAAAGATGTCAACCTAAGATATACGCATTAATCGGAAAACGGGTTACGTGACATAATAACACAACTCGACAACTTCAGAATCAATTTCTGAACAAATCTCAGAGTTTGTTACCCTGAATAGTAAAAAGTAAGTATTGGGTACGAATTTCCATCTTTGAAATTCTGTGTACACATATTGATCCGAAGCTTATCTCTGATTGCGGAATCAATCGCAGCTGAAATAATTATAATTTCCAACTGACATACACCCTCAGGTAAAAGCCGAATCTAACATTCTCGCTGGAAATCTGTCCAGCATCTATCACTTGAATTTTAGTCAGTATAATATTAGGGGAAGGAAAGGAAACGGAGAAAATGACAGAAAATATAAAGTGATGGTGTGCCAGATGGCAGCACCGAACACAAGCCCAGCAGGAAAATTGTGAGTTGTACAGAAACCAACCCCTATGTGGATACGTAGTTATCGACAGTAACGAAATACATCGACCACCCCTAACGTCCTGTGTCCGGGCACATGTACAATGTGCTCTGGTGAGATGGCAGTAAGAGTTGTTGGCAACTGCAGTAACAAAGATCAGCCGGTATGAGAGGTTTATCATAAGATAGTAATTTTCAGGTAATTTCAATTTTTACACGAACATATTTCTGTAGATGTAGCTGCAATTCATGTACGCAGTAACAGATTTTTTTTTCCACGCAGTGGAAAAAGATATGTATGTTCGGAAAATCTGACCTGGTTCACCGAAAAACGAATCCGAAATTTCCATTCATTATTTAACTGAATGCGTGATCGTGTAACAAAATACCATTTTTTTAATGTTGCTAATTTGACACGAAATTCATAGATTCCGCCGAAAATAAGACAGAAATTCGTCAGTTCTGATAATTTATCAATTAGAAATCAATTCATTATATACAGTGACTCGACTAATTATAATGTTACAGATTACAGATTGAAAATTTTCTATACTCGGTTGTTTGTAGTCTAATTCTTACACAAATTCTGTGTTCATCTTTCGAACCATATTATAACTTGTGTATATTTTGGCATTTGGAAACAAAACCACACATTGATTTATTGAGTTTAGAATTTTTTTATCAATCCAAATAACGTAAATTCGTTCCGTTATAATAACAGAGGGAAGTTCTACGTTGGTAAGATGAAAATATTGAAAAGCAGTATAATCCTCGACGGCCAAACACATCTCTTCGATTGTCCATAATCATGAATTAAATTATTATAACTTACCGTATCTGCTGTAGAGTGGATTTTCAAGAGTTAGTATACGATTTTGCTGAAATGATAGAAATTCGAGGAGAAAGTGTGATTCAATCCACACAATATGTTGTATTTTATTCAATATCCAGTGAGACCACGTATGTTGTATTATATTGAAAATTACATATATAGAAACGTGGAAGTAAATACATGTATAATTACATCGATATGTTCACAGTTTGTTCAAAGTTTGAGTGATAGTTTGACAGTATACGTTAGATATACACAATATATTGGACCATGTTCACAATCAACCCAATGATTTAGGTACATTCAATATTGACAATAGTTAGACGCTGAATAATATCCGATATTTCTCACCCGACGCTATAACAGCTCACATTTCTAACGCGGACTCAAACGTTTTACACCTGTTTAGTCACAAAAAAAAATAAAAATAAACGTACGAAATCTCATTCGTCCGTCTGTTCAAATCTGAAACGCTTCCAATCCTCGTGATGGTTACCGTACAGAAACATCTCGGATCGTGTCTCCATTGTGTTCTGCGGTGTTGTTCGTGTTGTTTCTTTGATGATGTTGGTGATAAGTTGCCCTCGGGTTCATGTTTCTGGGTAATTCTCGTTGTGCCAAACTCAGAGAATCCCCGCCTCGTCGTGACCTTCGTGCTTTCCAAGTTCTTCTAACTTCTGCACGAACTTCGCTGTTCAAAAGGCAGTATAGCAAAGCCACGAAACATCCCTGAAATATCGATAAAAAGATTCAATCAATTATCGGCAGATTCTAAAGTAAACTCGATCAATCGTTATACTTCCTTATTTGGCATCTTTACCTGAAAAGAGGCGAACAGCTGGTCGCAGAAAAGCCATAGCAATTCAATGCTATGATCCTTATGATATGACAGTCCTAGAAACAAGGTGTAATGCGCTCCAAAAAGTGGAACCAGAACCAGTGTCGACTTTGCCCATCGTCTGTAAAGTTGTTTTTGGATTAAATGATTATTCGATTATGTTTTCTGCAAGATTTGAATGTTTCTTTTAATTGCGCTGCTCACCTGTATCTCATTTTTTTTCGCTGCAGGTAAACGGACGTCTTCAACTTAACTAAAAGGACTCGCACAATGTTGACGAAGAGGACAAAGTTGAACTGGAAAGTGTGAGAAAGAAATATTGAAAAAATTCATGAGGCAAAGCGTGCGATTGTCACTGATTAGAAATATCCAAAGAGTTTCGTACCAAGATTGATATCAATATCGGTATACGTATGATGAGGAAAAGAGAAGGGTTGTGATGGGTTGTCCAGCATAAAGTATCCTCCATGGTTGCCCGAACTGCTATCCAAGGTATAACCACCATGCACGGCAAGCCTGACGAACATTTGAGATGATTAACAAAATGAATGAACGTTTTGGAACCTGAGGAAAAATTTTCTGGCCATTTGATACTAATCACTTACCCCAGCCTAGGAATATGTACAAAGTGATGGCTGTCGTGTCTGTACAAAGTGCGAGGAAGACTAAATTGTGAAGATAAAGACCCTCCATTAGTATCCAGGCGTAGTTTGCTACTATGAAGTACTGCCATACGCTGGTGATAGTTTTGCAAATCCATGTCTGGAAAAATGAAAACTTTAACGAAGTATCTATACGTACCTGTCAGCGCGTGAAGAATTAGAAAACAAACAATAAAGAAACAGTGCAAACTTTTCAAAGACGGATAAAATTGTCATGGTAATTTTCAAGTTGAGTGAAAAATTCTCATTATTCTGTAAAACTTAGTTAACAGAGTTTGGTAATGAGCTAATTTTTTTCTTACGTTATGTTCCTGAATAACTGCGCTTCTCCCATCGACCAGTATCACGTCCCAGTCGACACCAACTCCGTCTACGAAAAGCCAGTCCTTCAGAAGCGCCATGAATGCACGCATGATGAAAGACACGAAGAGATGCATATGCAGTCTGTTTCTTGGATTCCTCAATTTCCTTGGGAGATGGAACAATAATAATAAAAATCGTAGTGACCACGACATGTATCGATAAATAACCATTGGAACTACTGAACAATATGAACGGACCACCTCTCCAACACAGCACACTAATTTCAATTCTGCTGTATCGGGATTTCCCTGATAGGTACTGATCACATAAGAATGCTCCACAGACTGGTACAGCGCATATATCAATCATACATGTTATCGCAGCAACGTAAGTGTGATCAACGTAGGTATCTAGGTGTATGATACACTGAGAAAAAAAATTTGTTGAATTTACTAAATATTTCCAAATAGGAAAATTAGTTGTAATAATCAGGTATGCATTTCTCCTAAGCGAGAATTAGTTGACGGGAACGTAATTTCTTCGTTTCGAGAAAATATTTGGTTGCCTCAAGCAAATATCTATTTCGCCGCCCGTGACCGCCCATTTTTTTGACTCAAACGATATTCTTTTGATTCAACAAATTCTTTTTCTCCGTGTATGAAAGAAAAAGCTGGAACAATCATGGAGCCATCATGGACAGTAATAAGTAATTCTTTCTAAAATATTTCACTCAAACATTGGAGTAATCTGTTGCAGAAATATGTAGAAAAGTAACCATATTTGCAACTCTTCTGCGATACATCAGCAATATTGCCGAAACGGTGCAAAATAAATCTTCAATGTCTTCAACTTTCCGGTGTCCGATTGCTGCAATGTTCTTACAATATTATGTGCTGCGTGGGCCATCAGGTTTGAACAAACGGTTCGAGGGATTCAATTGAAACTTACAACAAATATTATAGCGTCTAATGTCCTTAACTTGTACCCAGACTAACTAACTTGTGAAAAAAAATTTCACCTAACACATCGTTGGACCAGCTGTGAATTTGGTATAATTCCTCTTTCTCACCCTCCCAGGCTGAATTCTACCATTGATGGTTATTTCAGGCACAGATTCTGTATTGAAACCTTGGAAACTTGTGAATCGAACTTTTTTACTGCGGATGGTCTTCGGGGCGGCACATAGCAGTCCTTGAACATAGGTTTTCAGGGTGTCTGGGTACAAGCTGGAGACTTAAGACTACCCGTATTATAAGTTCTATAGGTATTCGGGCAAGGCGTCCGGAAGTGGCTTTGTTGAATAGTTTGTGAACTTCTACGCACCTGATTAATGAGAATATAACAAAGGCGATTACGAGGGTCGTAAAGGAAGATGCGTAGCCCACCTGTGAAACGATCTTGATGACCGGCAACCATTTCTGCAAGCACATCATGTCATAATTATTTGATTCATTAGGCAGAAACTGAATATGGTGTGGTTGGACCGCGGACGGTTCACAAATGGGAAAAGTACTTTGATATAGCTGGTCTACTACTAGCGATGAATAGATACTAATGTCGAGTATAGGGAAGGGGTCGGAAATTAAAAATTCAGATTAAAAGAACTGATTGAGAGTGGAAATTCACGTTGAGATAAGGCAAGTAGAACGGTTTCAAAGACTGTCGTCAAAAATTCAATAACGAGTACATGTATGAGTGTATCAAACTTTAGGTACAAAGATCAAAGTCGTTTTTGCACTCTTGACGACCTTCAGATCACTTCCGGCCGAGGGATCTTCAAAACTTTAACCTGATTTATATCTTGAAAACGAATTGCCGTTGGCAAGGATTTGATCCTTTGCTGAAAACTTTTTTTTCGACGAAACCTCGACTTCTTTACATTTGAAATACAAGTCCGTGGTCAGTTCAAAAGTTTGAGCCTTTTTTTTGCATCGATCGCAAACTCTAAGGAGGTCAATCAAAAGCACATTATCAAGAATCATAAAATCATAATTTTCTTGGAAGTCAAATCTTGCCTTGAGAAGTGTAGAATTTCCAGTTCCACCGTAATTAGAAAGTTCCAGGTCGAGATTCGTGACAGCTGGGAAGTCCTGAGAGCGATTTTGAGTGCAGAGTGTATAATTGCTCCAGGTGATTTGATTTTCGTTGGTAAACCATTGGCCATTTTCGAGGCAAAGCTTCGTAGCCATGGCGTTAATCGTCGTAATGTTATTCGATACTTTATTGTATCCAAGAACGGAGGATGGTGGGCAGGGTGCAGTTGCTGTTGACGAAGACACGGTACGAGGCCAGCAGAGAAGGCCGTCAAAAACGATGGGGCAAAAGGTTCTCCCGAATACTTCATCATTCTCTAGAAGAAAAAAAAAGGAGACATTTTTAAATGTTTACACACCCGAATCAAAAACCTTGGATTCATACCATCGAATTCGTTGATTGGACTCTTACTATGTCTAAATATTCGCCTGAAAGTGATTGCGGCATTCAATTGCTTTCGGATAAAATCTATATAATCTCGACACTTGATCTGATTGGATGAGAAAGCTCGTCATAAATCTAATACTATCCCTTTTATATCGTTCGCGAAATACTAGCCGCCCATTTAGGCTATTAAGGTGTGCCCGTGTCAATCTGCTATACCTCATCGAGTCCATTTGATAGAATGAAAATATCGAACGTCGTGAAGTATGAACAAATGTGTATCGATCAGTGGTATGGTTCGATGTTTATATTATCGGTTCTTTCCAGACGATATCTGACTCCGCGAGTAGATGATGAACTAGTCACTAAACCGACACCTGTTGCTATTTGAGTCTATTGCTGGAATAAGGAGAATCGGAATTGAATGCGACTATGAAATCTTCAGATTTTTCGCAATCTTCCAAATGCATTTTGAGAAAATAGAATTGAAATTTCATCCAAAGAAAGCATACCCGATAAAATGATTAGCCAATTGGGTTGCTCTTGACTTTTTATTAACTTCAATTTCTTTTTCCCTTCACTTCAAACGTTATGACTTTCTTTAGCCGAACCAATCGGTCATTCTGAATAAGATGGGCGGACGGACTCATCTAGGTTCAGAATTATTGTATGGCGTCAGCTGAAACGTTGAGTAGAAAAATTCGGAAATTTTTCAGAACGAAAGTTAACGATGACATGGCGAACTAATACTTCTTCATCCCTTTCATGATAAGAAGTAGGAACTCGTACAAACTTTTCAATCGATCAACATTAAATCGTCTACGGAACTCAGATAAGTGATTGATTCAGCGTCAACTATACGTGAAGGGATTCCGCCTTTCGCACTTTAATCAGTGAACACTGACTTTGATCACTGGAAAATTTAATTACATCTTCAAAATGTAGAGGATCGGAAGTGATCGTTGGAATTGCAAAACATTTATCGTTAAATTTGTATCGAAACGAGAGTTCTCTGCCAGCTAGCTATGAGTCCTTTCGGCTAATGATTACACAACGCCTCATCCTCTGGTATTGACACACGTTCGGAAAACATTTATCGTTCGCTGTCTAATTAATAGCCGTTTTCTGGCTGGTTGTTTATTCTCGCGATTCATTTCATTCGGGGAACTTCGTCAGCCAACTGATTGGGCGACTGGGAAATTTATAAATGTATTTCACTTGTACTCGAAAAATCTGTACAAGTTTGTAGCTCGATATGAACTCGTTGTTTCTCTTGGGAGGAGTGAATACTAGAAAAGCGAAGATGAGAAAAGTTGTTCCAAAGTACACTAGATATGAAATAATGAACCCTGATCTTTACGTTTGCGTAGTTTTGAAATTCGAACTCCATAAAGTTCTTCGCCATTTTCAATTTCGATATTCAATCTGTATATATTGAACAAAAGATTTCGATTGAGTTTCACCGTTTGTTCGCCCTTAATTCGCACGTTCGTCATTCTACGTCTCACAAAGTCAATTCGGAATTGATCAGACATTGCTAATTCAGTATTCTTCTCCTTTCATCCCTTTTTTTCAATGCACATTCATATTCATTATCCTTTGCTATCCGACACAATATCTGCTCACTTATCCATCCAGTTCTCTTATATGCTTTATCGCAAATGCTTATCGAGAATTCAATTAGTTGAGCAACGAAATTGAACAGCCCTGACATTACGAGAAGCAAATTGAGATTGCATATGAGATTCTTTATCGTTATGAGTACGAGTTTTCCCAAATAATGATCCGTGGCAGAATGGCAAACGTTGAAAAAATGTTATACATCTTCCCTCAAAATAGTCACAGATTTGCACCTTTTTTTTTTTCGAAAAATAAGACAGGCATTAGAAAATTGGTTCGCTTGAGGATAGACCTTATTGTTTTGTGTATGCCGAGAAAATGAAATGAAAACAATGAAGTTGATAGCTTCGTAAGCCATCGGTAGCTGGTGCAGAGGCGGATGAAATGATTTAGAGAAAAATGCGTTCAAAATTTCGGTATGCATACAAACGTTTCCCCGTTTTTCAGACACCATAAATCGGCAGTAGAAAAAGTTGACGATTCGTTTAAACCAACGGAATCTTATAAGCGGATTTTCGAGCGCTTGAGAGCTCCTTAGAACTTTGCTGTGACATTTTCAGTAAGTATAATTCTCAAAGAATTAAACGATCAGAAAATGCAAGAAGAGACAAATAGTACTTTAGGCATTTCAAAAGTTTTCAGAACCCGTTACACAAGAGGCTTGAGTTTGTTTTCCATCTGCTCATCGCGAAGTTTCGCTTTTGTTAGTTACTCATGTTTTTGTCAAACTGACTAACCTAAGCTATGCAACATTGATTAATTTATGTAAAGCTATCGAGAAAACAGCGGCAGGGGGCAAAGTCACAAAATCGATTTCTTCAAAGGTACGAGCAAGTGGAATTGAAATTCAGATTTCCGAATTATGTCAAGAGGTGAATTTGTTGGACCGCCGACGGGTGTGGAATAACGTGCTGTGATTCGAGAAAGTATGAAATTCCTGCCCCACGGTGACGTGAAACGGAAATGAAAAAAAAAAATTTCATACCTGATGGGGCGACCGGCGAAGCGGTGACGAAGAAGTGACGTCGGAATCGTCCAAATCTGAAGCCACACATTTCCGCGTAGAGGGGTAATCGAGCAACAGAAAGTATATAGCGCGAATGTCACAGGATTTTTTCACCGAATTTTTGCATTTGTATTCAAGAGCGGAATATTATAATCAGATAAAGAATTCCGGGGTGAGCTGTAGGGCGACGTGTCACTGGCTCAAATCATTCCTTAACGAAATTATTTCTCAAAGACTGAATCTTTTTCGCCAATAAACATCAACCATTAAAATTTACTCCACAAACATGGCTGCAAACAAGCAGAAATTGTACTTCAGACGCCTGAGAAACGTTCTAGTATTGAATCGTACGTTCTGAAAAGTCTCTATGAATTTTTCTCAAAGTTTTAAAATTAATTACCAATTCTTTGTCAGTATTCAGACACCTTCGCTGAATACATAAGTAATTGGCAAGATATTCTGCTGGAGTTGCCAATCAGTACAAGCAGCCGATCAGGTTTTATGAAAACTTCTATGCACGTATTCGAATGAAGACTTCTGTTCACGTAGAAAGTAAGGCATAATTAAACTTACCAATTTTTTGACGAAGCAAATCATGACACCGTTCTTTCTGCTCAGAAATGAATTCGTCTTGATCAGATTCGCCCATTCTGGAAGGGAAATTAATATCATCAATATTACATTATTTTAGACATTCAAGGTGTTGGACAAAAAGTTGGCTGACTACTTTTCTGTTCATTACTTGAAAAGATCCTTGGAATCATTTAGCAAGCACGCCTCGACCACGGTTCGTTCTTTTACAAGATTCACGAAAAAACATTCTTTGTGGGCTGAGAAGCAATCTTCCAGGAAATAGAATACAAGGAAATTTCGCATTTCGGCACGTCCCGAGGGGTTGAAACTCTGAAGTAATTTCAGGGATACGATTGAGCGATAGATCGAGGATAACAAATTACAGTTCTAGCGATAGATAGAGGGAAAATAATTTATTACTTGCAATTTTTCAGTAAAAACCAGAAAACAGGGACTGAACTGTTTTATAATGTCTTCTGGACTGTTTTTCCAGTATTAAGGGCATAAGATAATCTAGTTTGGAATTTTTTCTTTACTGTGACGAACCAAAAGGTGCTTTTAAGTTTATCTGTTCCTCGCAGGTAGATGAAGAGGGATCAAATTTTATGGAAAGAGCCTCGATTTACTTCGAACAATATTACTAATTGGCAGTGAAAGTTCGCGACTATCTTCTCGTCTCGGCCGCTTACGAGCTGTGTATAACTTTGTTACAGCATAATTGTTAGTTATTGCTGCCCAAATTTGAGGGTCTGACTTCAGTTAATCGTCGGGCTATGGAATAGACGTTGATTTTATCAAAGTTTGACGACTTCAAAACCGCACATCAACTGCCAACGTCCATACTTCTACTTTGTCAGTTTGAAATTCGATGTAAGGTAGACAGGTGTTCAAGCTGTTAAATAACCATGAACTTCAAGACGCTGTGCAGTTCAGGATTCATCCATGCATCGTATACCTAAGTAGATTCATGTAACTCAAACATTTACCTCGCAAGAATTTATCGCAAATATCAAAGAACGATTCGAAATATTTTCTCTCAAAGTTATTCAGTCGACTGGGACATGTTACGACTTACAAGGATTACGTCTCAAAGTATGACCAAACAGCAGAATAAAAATACGTAGGGTTTTCCGGCCCTACTAAGTCCTTCACCCGTGAAAATCACACGCACGTTATAGGGTCGTCTTGGGATGTGGAAAGGGTGCTGCTGAAATAAGCCGCCCAGAAAATTCACGTTCGTCACATACCTGTATATTCCCCGTAGAATATACGTGTCAAATAACATGAATTTTCCAGTCTCAGCACTTTAATGATCTTATTAATTCTCGAAGAAAAAAAAAGAAAAAAGCTTCGAACGATCGGTTCATCTAACTATAGATTGGCAATTCTTCGGTTTTGGTCGATTGAGTGTTGAATGAAAGTTGCGATGGACTTTTTCGATGAATTTTCGAGCTTTAGGAATACAGTGAGTGAGACTGGCATCAAAGCTGAAGCTTTTCAATGTACATATTATATACATGTATAATAACTGCTCCAAACCCCCGAGGTATCTTGAGCAGGGGAAAACAGCAAGGAAACGCCACTGCGTTATTTTAAGTGACAGACGGAATTTTTCCGCTTTTTATTCCACAATTTATCTTACCGAGAAGAGGCTTTACCTCTGATTTTATGTCAAGGGGAGCGTAAAGCCAGAAAATCCAGTTAACACGAGGCATGTATAACACAATCGTTACTTGCTCGAACATTTTATTCCTTATTTTAATTGGCTGCGAAAGTCAAGAGATTTGTCCCTTATATTTCTCGATCCAATGAACCGAGCTCTCCATTCGTTCGCTAGATTTATATTCGCAACCCATTTTTTCCAAGAGTTAAATCACCCTATATCAACAGTACGAGTGTATTTTATATCGACTTTTTCTGATTGAGTTCTCACTGGATATGATCGTTGATAAATCTGAAGGTTTGGCAACGGTCTGCTGCATTTTTATCCAGATTCTCTTGCGTAGAAACTCTCAAATTTGAATTCCAACAATTTAAGAACAGAGGAAATCATTCCCCTCTTGATAGCCACATGAAAGGTTTGAATTTTGAAACTCATCCTTTGTTAGGAAAATTCTTGTCAGTCAGTGAAGCGATAAGTGATTGGAAAATGGGGGTGTAGGAATATCTGAAGACATGTACGTATTTGTACACACAGGTATATGGATGTTCGGGTTCGTGTTCGATTCGAAAACTGAACTCGCGTCGCCTGACGGAAGAGATGGGATAATTTCGGGAATCGCGTGTATACAGGACTTTGCCGTGTCTCTGCGGCCACAGACGAGAATAAAGGTTGATGTCGAAGACTGAGAGGTCTAGAAATTCGAGACAATCTTCAGTTGAAAGGAAATCCGGTGCCTTTTATTCGCATCACGTAAGTCTCAGGTACGGACGTTTAATGCGATTAACTTCTGCTCAGAGAAACTCCGTTTTCGCTACTGTGGCGAAAGACAATACACAGATGATACAAAGAAAATCCAGAAAAAAACAAACAAAAATGAAACAGTCTCGAAATATCCAATCCTACTAGTTATTTCCTACCAACTCTTGCTTCTCTTTGTTCTTTCGATTCAGCAGATTATCTACCAGTTATAATGACTTGATTTTCCAATTCGTTGCAAAACGATCGAGGATAGGATTTGTGTTCGGTAAATATTCCCGCCAGATTACTCGTGTTAACATTCACTGAAAAGTGAAGTCTTGTGTAGAATTTTAATCGTCCCTTTTTAACCCTCATTGAGATGAAAATTTATTTCCCAGAAGCTTTACCCGGAAAATACTGAATTTGTTATCGTCAGAAACTCTGTCAGTTTAATTATGAAAAGCAACATTAAACATGAGGCTATACCTCTGATCACAAAAAGTATATATACACTTTATGGAAGATAAAAAATAATTGATGGTCGAAAATGGAGCTCTGAACTCGTAGGTTTGTATGTCGCGTTACTAATGCCATAAGGTCGTAAGCGACATTATACGACCTTCTGGTTCAATTAAAACCAAAAGGTCGTATATTTTTTTGTTTTTCTCGGAATCGCCATGAAATCGATGAAAACGGATAAATCCACTGGAAATGAGAAAAAAAAAATTTTGGTCGGATACGATCTTATGGCTTTAGTTTCGCGAAAAAATCGTGAAAATTAAAGCCAGAAGGTCGTATCCGCCTTTTTTTTTTTTTCTTTCGAATCGCCGTGAAATCGACGAAAACGCGTAGATCCATCGAAATTTCCGAAAAAAGACGATTTTGTCGGATACGACCTTCTGGCTTTAGTTTTCCACGTTTTTTCGCAAAGATAAAGCCAGAAGGTCGTATCCGCCTTTTTTTTTTTTTTTCTTCAAATCGCCGTAAAATCGACGAAAAGACGTAGATCCATCGAAATTTCCGAAAAAAACAATTTTTCAGCGGATACGACCTTCTGGCTTTAGTTTTCCACGTTTTTTCGCAAAGATAAAGCCAGAAGGTCGTATCCGCTGAAGAATGTTTTTTTTTCGAAAATTTCGATGGATCTACGTCTTTTCGTCGATTTTACGGCGATTTGAAGAAAAAAAAAAAAAAAAGGCGGATACGACCTTCTGGCTTTATCTTTGCGAAAAAACGTGGAAAACTAAAGCCAAAAGGTCGTATCCGCTGAAAAATTGTTTTTTTTCGGAAATTTCGATGGATCTACGTCTTTACGTTGATTTTAGGGCGATTTGAAGAGAAAAAAAAAAAAGGCGGATACGACCTTCTGGCTTTATCTTTGCGAAAAAACGTGGAAAACTAAAGCCAGAAGGTCGTATCCGACAAAATCGTCTTTTTTCGGAAATTTCGATGGATCTACGCGTTTTCGTCGATTTCACGGCGATTCGAAAAAAAAAAAAAAAAAGGCGGATACGACCTTCTGACTTTTACTTTTACAATTTTTTCGTGAAATTAAAGCGAGAGGGTCGTATGTGTCCGGCACATACGACCTTCTGCTTTTAATTTTCGAATCTTCCAATTTCAATTGATTTACTCGTAATTGGCGATTCTAAAGCGATTACAGAAAAAAAAAAAAAATTATACGACCTTCTGGCACTAAAATCGCGTTTTTGGCGCTTACGACCTTATGGCATTAGTAACGCGATGTGCTTCATCATCAATGGGAACACCTATAGCTACAGGGTGAATAAATCGAGGCATATTTTATAGCATGTAATGAAATTATAGAGAGCAAAAAGAAATCTATAGTCATTCCCAGAAACATGTATCGCCTCTGTCGCGGAGAAAATCGCGTCTCGATTTCTAACCCGAAGATTGAACGCAAAGCAATTGTTACTTGTGCTGCACGTGGAACTGAAATTTGCCCTTTGGTAAAACGGAGAGTGATTTAATAGAGGAAGCCGAGCTCGTGCAAATGCATTATACACATGTAAATATTTCCACGTACCTACGTATTCTATCGTTTACACGTTAGGTAAAGGAAAACCCGTATGATGAAGCGAATATAAGATGAAACCATCGTAGGTATGCCCTACGTCCCACCCTCATTGTCGCCACTTTCCTCGCCCTTTACTGCAGGAAATTCACATTCCACCTCACCGTGCCTTGATTTATCCAATTTTCCAACTGCCACCGACACTTACTTCCTGCACGTATAGGCATACGTACTAACAGAAGCTAATAAGTCTCCTTGGTGACTTTGTCGAAAGCCATATTAACTTTATTGCACTAATCATACAGCTTTACTCAATTCCTTTCCCGGATTCTGTAATAATTGATCAATTGATTTTTATTTTTTTCACCGTTTGATTGAAATGTTATGATCCTAATGCGACTCAGAAATTTTTCACTGTCAAATTACTGGCTACAATCTTGTCAATTTTCAAATTCTGTCTATCGTTCATTTTCCAGAACACCGGGTTATTCATTCAGACAGACAAATCAACTTATGTTCAGAATCATCTGTGGCCTCAGCTGAACTGTCAAGTCGAAACTTTTTTGGAATTGGTGAGAGTCGTGTAGGACAAGAAGCCAATACTTTTCTACCCCTCATTCGATGGGAAGTGAAAAGGCAGTACGGGTTGTTCTTGTTCTTCGGATTGGATGTAGTCAAGCAAAATCAATATTTCTATCCACACCTTCGTACACATGCATGGTGTGGAATTTTTCTTTTTTGCAATATCTGCCGATGTTGCCCTTGCTGCTTTCACCCGCAGAGAGTAATGAAAATCCCTTCTTTTCACTGATAGTTATACGTAGTCGGTGCAATTGTAACAGATTTCCATAACGCTATAAGGTCAGTAATTGGATTGTTATCCTTTACACGCGCGGGGTACCGCAGTACCCCGCCATGCAGCGTGATGGTGGTTACCTAATTTAATTTTATTTCTTATCATGAAGTTATCCCTGCGGTACTTAGATAAAAAGCTTCTCTAACAAATTGAGTTTAGAAAAGTGATCTCAGGTGAGTAAAGAAGTTACGAAACAGGCTGTATGAGTACTTAGTTATATGTATACATGCACGGGTACCTCGTATGACGATCGGACCTTTGCTTCCTGCCATATAATCCGATTTAAATTCAATTATCGTTTTTTTTCCACTAGCTTAGTAACCGCGTAACTGGATTAGTCCCTCGTCAGGAAAAATCGCTATCTTTTTCTCTTTTTTTTTTTACTTTAAACGAATCTTCCTCAGCGACATACAAATACAAATTTTTCAATGCTTACGGTTCATTGGAATTCATTCAATTGACTATACTCATCTTCATTGTGTACGAATCGATGCTCAAATGAAACAAGCTAATTGCCACTCAACCCTGGGGGAAAAGTTTGAATCTGAAGGTATATATAGGCACGTGGATTGAAAAGCTTTTAAATTTTGTCGATAACGTTATTTTGATCAGCGCGTCGCTGGAGTTTGATTTCTTTATCACGTTGACGATAGAAGTGAAGTATTTCTACTATGAGAAAATATTTTCACTTTCGCTGAACGTAAAGAGAATTTTCATACAAAATAAAAACATGCATACTAGTAATTCGCAATTTGCGAGCCAATTATCTGTAAGTAAGGCTTGAGGAGTCAGAGAATATTCATTCTACCGTTTCTCACGAAAAATTAAAACTTCTACATGTATAAAAACGTGAAGTAGAACTTTTGGAAAAGGATACGCGGCCTGCTATAGTTACTCGACACAACAATGAAATGCACACAGTAAAAAAATTGTGGTGTCAAAATTGGCCAACTTGAACCAACATATAGAACAATTGAAGTAGTTAATTTGGAAATCCAACACTAATTGAGTTGCAAAAATTGTTCGCCGTGTCAAAAAGACTTGAAATATAGTGTTGAATGGATGCATGATACCAGATTGCATGCGATAGCAAATTTTTTACAGTGTCGACATATGATTTCTTGTGATTTTGGTGTACGCAGCAAAGTTTTAACGACAAGAAAGTTTGTGGATTACAGATGGGCATAGACAGCATATTGGAAAAAAGTGATCGACAACCACACAGCCGAGTTTTGGAATTATTATACCGAAAGAACAAATTTTCTTACGTCTGGCCTCATCTGAGAATCCAGCTTAACAACTTCGAACTCGACATCAAATTTCGGGGAAAACTCATGTGAAGTTGCGGAACGATGGAAGATAATTTTCCCCATATTAACTGTGAGGTTTTCAATCCACCCTTAACTCGTTGCGGTTTAAATCGAAGGCCTTGGCGATTCAACAAGTCGGTACGACTCACCTGCTGTTGACGTTTGCTCGATGATGTGTAATTACCGCGACAAGCCTTGAAGTTTTTCTGCGTCACGATCGCACAAATATCACTGAACGAGAATTACGCCTTATAAAAATTCGAATACGAATTCGCATTAATTCATCAATCGAATAATTAATAAGGGCGAAGGGTACGGGGGAAAAAAACGATTTGGAGAAGAGGTCCTCTTTCTCAGACGTTTCGGAAGAGTGTGTCCGTCTGTCTGGGTGTCTATGAACGAGGGAAGAAAGCAGATTCCCCGCGCTACTTCCAGCTCCAACATCATCGCGAGGAGCCGCGCAAGCGTAATCCTGAACCACGTACTCTGGACCACAACCAAGTCCTGGACACGAGAGAGTACACAAAACGGAATTCTCCCTCTGATGTGTGGCTAATGTGTCTTTACACCCGTTTGTTCACTCGTCCCTACCGAATCTAATTGATAGGATTTTCCCCGGGTCTATTGGATCCGGCTTTGATTCATTTGGAATCATTTAACTCGTCGGAAATGCTAAATACGATTTTGTAATCGAACGTGTGAACCACCTCTGGTTTGAGCTTATTGCTTTTTGTTCGTAGGTACCCATCTGTTCTTCTGAAAATGCCAAGTTTTTCTGAAACCATTTACATGATTTACGGTTTTCGTACATCGTATTCGAAACGTGATTGGAATAACAGCTCTTATACGCAGATAAGTCGTCGATGATTAATGGATTATCTCACAGGTTGATCAACACAAAATATCTTTATCAACATCGTCAACTTCGTTCGGTTTTCTTCTCGAACTGATAATTCTGCTCGTGCCGATTAATCTAAACATCACGAAGAAACTATACGTAAATATTTTGGTTCATTAATCATCTAAATACTTATCTAACTTCGATTGATTGTTATAGGCAGAAATCTTCGGAATACTAATAATTGACAAGCATATTAAAACTGCCAGCTTATTGTTAGGTAGATTACGAGTTACCGAGAATGGCTTCACATCAAGCAACGAAAACTGTCGAGTTACTGAAATTCAGGGTCTGAACGCAATAATTATAACGCATAATTGAAAACGCAGTAGATACATAAGAAGGCCCCTCATACTAACGTATTGTAAAGAAGTCCAGGGGCCTTTTCATTGTGTGCCATTTCAATTATCTCTTCTTCTTGCATCCAGATCCTCAAGTACCCCAGTAACTTTATATAATCAGATCCAATTTTTCTAGAATTTCGGTAATTATTCCTCTCCTGTAATTAGTACAATATATTACCAATTCATGATTAACCAATGTCTGTCTGCATTCCGATAGAAGCCAGTGTCACGGGTTTGGCTGTTTAACTCGATGGCTAAAACGAATAAATGCACAATTGACACACGAAACGGTGGAGAATCTATCAGCATAAATTCCAACAAAAATAACTATGCAGCGCTGAGGATTCTTCGTTAGATAACCAAGGACGATATAACGATAGGAAATAAACCGAGATGATATTTCGCGACGCTGACTACCCCCGGATTATTTTTTTCACGTCACTGCGTCACGGCCCGGAAGTCATCGCCGATATGTTTATGGACAAATATGTGTGTTGACATATTGGCTGAAGATAAAGCGAAGCATCGATTTTGCGCCGCTAGAACTTGTCATTCTTTTAATATGCTCCACGTTCATTCTAATTAAGAAATTGACCACAGTAGTCGCTGCATCCTTCGTAATCTCATATGTTCATTCATTCCCACAGTAGAGCACGTCCGTTTCTAGTCAGCCCGTTCGGTTTCCATTCCCAGTAGAATCAGTCGGTGTGTCCAGCCGCGTAGTGAGTAGTCAGGCATGGTACAGGCCAGACAGTCTTATCTTACTCACTTCTCTGACGCCGCGACGTTGTAGTCATTATTTTAAATACCGTGTGAAAATAATTGCGTAGGTACCAGCAATTAAGGCATCACAAGGAAATTTATTGGGCTGCTATTTTGATAATATTAGAAGTTTAATTGGTATGGTCGTACATTTATCGTGACGAAAAATAAGTAGAGACATACCTATAAGCGAAGAAGCTCCGCTATATTTTGCAACGAGCAAGGCCGTAGGTTTATTCAAATATTCAAACACTTGCTATTTCATTACCGGACAGATGGAATCCTAAAAAGTTCCACAATACAAAGTAGTCTGTAAAAGTTTCCTGGATCATCTCCACCGAGCACTCAATCTTGAATCCCAATTTCACTCGAATCGATCAAGTCGTTCTCACGGAATTCAGGGTACAAGTTCTCGGCTCACACCCACACGCACACGTTGACGGTGAGAAATCCTAGAAAATGATTGTGAGGGCGATGAAGCTGTCTTTCAAGTTGATGAGAATTTTTGTTTCTCTTTGATGGGACGTTTCTCGAGATATGAGGAAGAATCTGGCGAAATTTACAATTGGAATAATTTTGAGTTCATTGTTCAATAATGATATTTATTTATTTATCAATCTTTGGGAACGTAATGAAACGTAATTGATATGGCTTACGTGATATAGCTATAAACAAATCGTGAAAACTACTATTCTTTTATCCCAGTTGAGTATTTTCAGAGCTTAAGGCGAAACGGAACGAGGCTAGCTTTTGTTCGGAAATATATTATGCAAAGAGGACCTCCATTCGAGATCGTTCCGAGTCTGATCCCTTCGGCAGGTCTATGCGTATCGCATGATAAAAATTCTTGGTGAAAGAACGAGAGGATGATCAAAATGTAAAAAAAAAAAGGTTTCGCGATCCGTCGAAGGTTGAACCCTTCGTTGTCACACATGCCGAAAGTTCCGAGCTCGTCACAATAGGTCAAATTGGCCCCAGCTATGTTTGAACGGTTGGCACATGAAAGCTATCGATCCGATTGCAACGAAAAAATTCATGAATAAACTTTGAACATTAAGTAATGTGTGAAAAAAATTTCTGTGTGGAAAATAGAATCATAATATATTAAAAAAATCATGAAGAGGTCAATCCGCAAAGAGACACTTTGTCACTCAAAAATTCATAACTTTTGCATTTTTTAATATTCTGTGATGAAATTTATGGATGATAGTTTTGGAATGTGATATTTTCAGGATAAAAAATAGTTCGATACTGAGCGATTCAAAAAAGCAATAACGTAGAGAGCATGATGTCCCTATAAATCCACTACGCACAGGGAAATACTTCAAGTGGCTGCTACATGCAGCGCCAACCGTATTCAACCCTAACAACTTATATACTTACTTAGCGCTAAAATTGAGAGCGGGGTCATATTGACCCCTAGTGACAACTAACGGTTAATCGCTGTTTATCTAGACGGTAAATGTTGTCATTCTGGGCGCGTCATTTCATCGTCTATGTGCGTATATCCGCTATATTAACTTGCTATCACAGTAATAAACATAATAGTTATATGCATCAAAAGTATCACCGACGTTCAAATTCAATCTTCAGAATTCTACAAACTGCGAGATGTTTGTAGTATAAGGTCTGATGACTGGTTGGTGACTATGTAGATTGTAAGTAATTAGCTCAGTTAAAATCGCGTTCGAGCAAAATCAATGTTCCACCTTTGTCAAACTGGAACACTTTCCACATTGAAAACTGTGATTAATTCAAGATACAGGCTTATGTAGGCTAAAAGCTGATATTATCTGTACGTAATTTGTTACTGTAATACGGACAATAGATTTTTCGAAGCATAGTTGGCTATTGCACACGTACAAGGGATCGACTTTATACTAAATCAACCGTCAGAGTTGAAAGTCATGTTTTTACATCATTACGGTAGACTGTCTGGCACTGCCTTCTCCAATTATATCCCACTGCACCATCGTCGTCTGCAATGTAATATAGATTGTAAACACGTTGTTTCTATTTCGGAAGATTTCCCAGCAATTAATTCTATCGTGATTGCCTTATGATTAGATTTGTGAATGTTGCACGTAATTTACACACAAATTAGAACTCCTGTTTATCTGATGTCAATCGTTCTATGAAGAAGCCATTAATGGACACGCTCGCTGTCAGAGAATGAAATAGTGTATCATTACTGCTTTCAAACGATCGACACAAGTTAAATCGATGGACTGTGTTACACGGTTTTATCTTTCACCTCATGGACTTTGTATTTTCTCTATATATTATACGATAATATAGTAAGTATACTGTTTGTAATTATTGAATGGATCTGCCGTAAAGTTCCACATCCGATTTTCTAAGACCGAATCCAATTCGATTGCTTTCTTACCCGATGGTTGTTTCTGTGAAGAGTAAGAGCCCCAGTTTTGTTAAAATGAACAAACGGGACGAGGGTGAGGTGCCGTCAAAGTTTCGCTAGCTCCAATCCTGTTAATGACTTTTCAACTAAATATTGAAAAGTTTAATGAAATCGAATGAATCAAATTGCGCCGAGAGGCATAGTGCGTCGTCTGCATATTTCAACGGGCAGGTATTTGTTTGATATCAACTAAATTGCTGCCCATCACATTACGCTTCCTGAATTTGTCATGAGAGCCCGTGTCCAACAAGCCACAACATCTACTTGTCTTTTCGTGCTTCACAAGGCTAGGCTAGTTGCCTTCTCGCTCGCAATACTCCAAAAGATCAGAAGTGAACGGAAACGTCAAAAGGTAATCTGATTTGCTCTGTAGCAGCCGCAGCTTTCAAGCTACGTCGCCACCTCACAAGAGAAACGAGCTTTCTCTCGTTATCTACGCAGGAAAAAACGCCTTTGTAGTTTATATGATAAGGATTGTTCTTTGAGGATTTCTCAATAATCACGTAAATTTGCCTGTTTATACATATCGAGGGCTAGGGACCACGAGGGCGTATCCCTTATCCCTTATCTACATCTTATTTCTTTTTTTCCCTCAAAAAAGATTTTTCGGAAATTTCAATGGAGCTACCATCAATTTCATGGCAATTCCGATAGAAGAGAAACCAAATTTTCTTTTGACGGATGCGCCCTTCTGGTCCTTACAGCCCTCGATATATTTTTTGCCATCACCCTGCATTCGATGTACCCGATACGAATTACCGTCAAGTTATCATGGTCAGACTTTCACCTGGACCACACCGACTAACACCGATTTCACTGATATTTGATTTCCGTTATAGATTTAGGAAATTCGCAGAATTTACATTTTTTGGGGAAAAACTATGGCATGTTCGAGTCTCGTTAAAAAATTCGCTGAAATTCATGTAGAAGTAGAAATATTCATCGAGAGTCTTTTCATGTGATTTCATACCATTCGAAGTGAAGTGGCGTGACAATGATCAGTGAAGTGCGTATAAAACGCACTTGTGACCATTTGCAATTCCACTCTAGCACTGCAGGGTTGGAGTCCGGTTCGGAAAGTGAAAAGGAAAGTAAACAAAATGGTATAGGGAAACGATCAAAGCTGATATCAGTTGGCGAGCTATCGGAAGTCACATCTACCAAGCAGATAACCATCAGAAAAGTATATAGGCACCCGATGTAACGACGCAGAGACGCGGTTGATCGATCACGGCTCCTTTGACGAAAGATGAACGCTTGTTAAGTTCCAGCTAATTATTCAACAAATTGCCCATCAACAGTTAGGAATACGTCCGTCTGAACAAGATTATCACCATAGTGGCAGTCACGCCTATACGTAACTGTCAGATGTGTCAGAAAGATACCCGATCACACGCACCCTAGGATCACGCGTACAGTGACGTTCCAGAAGTGACTTTACTATGGTCAGTTGATCACAGCTTGTGATTGACTCGGTAGGCGATGGTCTCGGGAAAGTAAGGTCGATTTTATACAATCAAGCAACAATATTCGAGGTATTGAAATGTGTTGTGTCGCAATTAGGGAGGACAGTGTCATGTATGAAATCTTTTTCACTTAAACACTTGATGACGAATTACCAATGATCACGATGTGTTGATGTACATCCAAGTTGTTTGGAAAGCTCATTAATGTGGATCTAAAAACTTGTTTGGAATTTTACAGAAGAATTTACTCTTTGGCAAGATGCCAGAGGAGTTAGTCTTACAATGAAACATCTATAAATCACAATCAGACATAGAAATCAAAACGAGGTTTGTTCAAGATCCATTCCGATCGTTCGATAGAGGGACCACCTCCTTTCGTGTGTTTTTAAGTACGTATACGCGTTCTCATTGCATCCGTTCCGTGAAGTGCAAAAATCGTGAATTTTCAGTTCAGAATTTCATACAGAGGGAAATTTATCTTATATAATTACTGTTGAAGATATTGTCCTCTGCATGTTATAATCAAAGATGATTTCGAGACGAAACGTTTCTGACATCATGAAAATAATTGGTGACCTAATGACTCGGAAAAAACGCTTGAACATTATTGAAACCGCACTGACAGATCTTTAGTAATTCTGATCAGTAAAATTCGCAGGTTGCTTGTGTGATCAAGAGAGCGATTGTAAAATGGAACGTAAAGTGCAACCATGTTTGACGAAGAATCGCGGTTGGTATAAAAAAAATGGTAAGAACCAAGAGAACTTTCGTGTTTACTTTCTTCAATAAGTTTAACTGCACTATTCAGAAAATGCTATTCAGAAGATGTAGTTAAGTATCCTGTGTTTCAATCTCGTTCCAAACTGCATCTAGAAAACAGAATAATTCGTTGCAGTCGCAAGTTGTTACAGTTAACGAGGTACTCGTACAATCAAACTGTGGAAATCCTTGACGACGCGATTCTTATGACAAATATAAATTGAGGTCTTGTCCTCGTTTTTTATATTTTTTTTTTATTTGTCGAATATGCACTTAAGGATCATTTCCCACTTTATCATCATTCACTAATTTATCTCATCAAATTCACCAGCAAATCGACGAGCCGGAATTTGCTCAAGGATTTGTCTTCGCCGAGCCCTTAGAGTGATTCAACAGGAAACTAGACAGTATTGCTACGACACCAGCCTTCACGGTTTCAAGTACATCACTTCTCCAGAATCGACGGTATTCGAGAGACTTGTATGGATTCTGGTATGAATGCAGCAAGCGTTTCCTAGAACATAGAAAAAACTTTAACATTATATTTCACAAATTCAAGCTATGTGCACGGTGCCCTTATAGGCAAACTGTAATATGATCCGATCAAGTGCATGTATGTACAATCATCGTGCAATAAGATAGATTGTTCCACCAATATTTGATGTATACATAGCGGAAAGGAGATAGACACATAGAGATAAGTAGATTTGTGTATCCACCTGTCTCTTGCAATCCTCTTGAAAGATTTCATTCGGGATATATACCTTGCAGGTTTGCACATTGGGGATTGTATTCTGCCTTATACTGATGGCCTTGGTCTGGCAACGTTTCCAACAAAACCCTACAGTCACCACTATAGAAACTACCACGCACCCGATATGGGAACTTGATTTCCCGGCAGTCACAATTTGCAACTTTAACAAAATCTATGAACCAACAGCTTCTGAGATCAAGAAAGCTTTGTAAGTTCTCAAAACGTGTGTAATTGGATGGAAAATGATTGAAAATTAATAACTCTGTCATTCGTTGCATGAAAAAGTCGAAATTTGGGACTAAACGAGACGCAGATTGACGAGTTCTTTACCTCATTACCGAAATTGATTCGTCCAGAGTTTGTACACATCGATGCAGCTCCTGGTATGCGAGCCTTGGCTGCCCTTGGCCATACGGTGGAGGATCTTATGCAACTGGTAAGTTAAGACGTCAAATGTTATCAATCCCATTCGTTTTCACTTCACTTCCTAAACTAAGCAATGTAAAAATCGAGTTCCATCTATCGAATTTTACATTTTTCTAAACGTTCATTACTTCCTCTTCATTTGACGAATCAAATTCATCCCCGAATTCAGACTTCAAAGTGTAAATAATGATTATTCGAGTATTGCCCATTCTCGTACCAGCTTGCTTTTTAATTCAACGAAAGTACCTGAAAACCAAAGCTATTTGCCTCCACATGATGAAACGTCTAGCTTTTGCTCAGACGCCGTATATATACTCTTTCTTGTACATAGTATGTGATTATGTGAATATGCAACATGCATGAGACCATCACGCGTGAAATAAAGTTTTCATGGCAAAGGGATGACGTCGGTTTGACAACTCGGAATCGCTCCGTCCGAACTTGTCGGTTGAATATTCAATCATTTTGTTACGATGAATGTACAACTCGCTTTGAAAGACCCTTGGAAATTGCATCCTTCCTTTCTCAGTCTGCAAATCTCATATCCAATGATCCCGCAACATTGTTACGTCATAGCGAAATTTCGAAGGGTCAATTTTTTGCAGGGCATTATTTCCGATTCAAAAGATCACAGAAAGTTGAGAAACAAGAAAGTCAAATTGGAAGAAGTTAGAATTGCTATCTTTCTTCTTAATTCGTTTAGAAAAAAGCCGAGGCGAGATCTGGTTCAAGATACTCGGTAGAACATTAAAAGAATTTGGCGGCCACTTTTGATCACATTATCGACCAAGCTTTAGAGTTGTTTTAAAAAGTGTTGAAAAATTTGTTGATACAGCTGATGCAGCCGTGCGACAAGCTCTTGATCAAGTGCGCGTGGTTGGGGCAGGTCTACGATTGTTCAAAAATGTTCGAGACGATAAAATCAGTTGAGGGTTTTTGCTGCGCCTTCAATTATCACGCGTTGATGGCCGATTTCAAAATGTAAGTGAACTACATTTAATCGTCTGATCATTTCATCTTCCAATTTGCATGCGTCGGGCTTAAAGCTTGCGAGAAAATCGCTTGGGAATTACGTTAAGCCTCGGGTTAAGTGCCTCTTACACTGTCTGTACATTCGGTGAACGAATAAAGGGCTGAAGTGAAGATTAAGTGACGGAGGTGGGAGAAAATCACAAGGCAAACTTCATCAAACGGCGGATGAAAGTATTATAAATTTACTTTGGCCGTTGTAAACGATAATTAGACTGTTTATCACATACCTTTGTGGCTCTGCGTCGAGGTTCGAACGAAATTTCCTTCGTTTATGCGCCCGGCAAACACGCGAAGTAACAATTGTTCACGTTGAAAGAACACAGGATGAGAAATCACGCTGAGAACTACTTGTTGTTCAAGAGCCAGTGATGTCTATTCATATTATACGCATAGCTCGAATTATCTCAGCACAGTAGACCAAACCGATTTCTAGTCGGTTTTTTGGTTTTTCGAATCGTCCGGCAGTTTTGCTGTCGGAATCTTGATCTATCGGCGATGTGACTTAAGATTTTAGCTATTGAGGCAATATGATGCAAGTCGCTTTGAGCCTAACCTAATTAACATAAGAAATATCATTCTGACTGAAATTCTGTTTGTTTCTTCCAAACAGTTAAATACTTAGCCACTTTCTGCAAAAAAAAACTGACTTCCTTCGTCGAGAGTCCATTCGGATCGGTTGGATAGTCGTCGAGAAAGTACGATTCGCGTTTTTGGGAATTGTTGTCACTTCGAAAACGCGGATCGTGCTTTCCCAATGACTATCCAAACGAGCCGAATGAACCTTCTACGAATGAATTCAGTTTTTTGGCAAAAACTGGCTAAGTATTTTTCATTAAAAAAACGGATAGAATTCCAGTAAAACTCATGTTTTTTTTTATATTAGCTAGATAAGGTTGCAAGTCATATCTGTTATATCACTTTAATGCTGTGATTTCATTTTCATTCTAGTCAATTAGTGAATAATTTTAGACAAGTTCTAACGATAATTATAGCAAATCCCTATTTGGGAAATTTTTCAGAAAAGACCTAGTATGGTGGGATGAGTCTAGGTATGTGTTTCTAGCGTGGGCGTGAAAGTTTTCCATTTTGTAGGAACGTAGATTTTCTTTCCGACTTTACAGAATAGAAATCATACCACGTACGCTGGCTAGAAGTGCATAGAATTATGAAGTGTTGCCTAATTGTATGATTTTGTGTTTCAAAATCAGCACTGATATATTTCGTAGGTAATTTGCGTTTCGAATCGTCACTCATTTTCGATTCAGCCATTTCAATTTCAGCATCTGTTACAGGCCGCTCGAAAACGGCAAAGCATTCGTTCCAGAGACAACTACTCGCGGTACCGATTCCAAAACGTCTGCAGAATGGATTCCCGGAGTTGAAGAAGTTCAGGTGAATGATTGTGATGTGATAAGTTAATTACTTGACTAATTACCACAAGTTATCGATTCATTTCGTACTGTTGAAAATCTTCCGGCAATAAGATTCGCACTACATCCTAGATGGTCGCAGGGTCCGGAAGGGACGTCGGACTAACGGTGGTCTTTGACTTAGAAGGAGATTTGTATGCTGGTGCAATCCGGCCGTACATCGGAGCTTCGATATTGATTCATGACCCGACTGATTATCCAGAAATTTCTCTGCTCACGGCGTTGGCAGAACCAGGAAATGAAGTCGACATTATTATTACCGGAACCATAATACAAAGCGGGGAAAGCGTGCGTTCCTTAACTTCAGAAAAACGGAGGTGCTGGTTCGGCAACGAGGTGTATATACGTATTTTTTCTCGCACCTCAAACATTTATCACTCGCCTATATTTTATCGTTATTCCCACACTCAAATCCAAGTAGGCACTCGAATTGAGTACTTATCATTTTCGTAAACATGTGACACTTCATTCCGGATCGATAGCTGAACATATTTCAAATGCAATTGAACGGCCTATTGCAGAAATCGTATTGGTTTGACTATTCCTTCATCTATCTCCGTGAATAGGAGTGTGTAACTTCATGACGTGATTTGTAATAAATATCCGATGCATAAATGAACAGGTCGATTTGGGAACGACTGACGAGTACAGCTATCAGACATGTGTCACCGAATGCAGAATGGAGCACGTTAGGCGGCTCTGCAACTGCGTGCCATTCTACTACCCCAAACTTTGTAAGTGTACATGAAAACGCTGTTGAAATTATTCCATTTTCCTGTGAAAATTATGCATTTGTCATTTTTCATGTACAGTTCCGAGCGTCCGGACCTGCGAATTGACAGACATCAATTGCATGCGAACTTACAGACGTAAGAATAATTTGTCATTTTACATAATATTACCTGACTGCCACATGATCAGTTAGAGTAACCATTTTCCATGAGAAATTCGATTGCTCTTAGTGATTCAATTGATTCATGATGAATGATGACGAATTATTTTGAAAAACGCCATACAATAGAGAAAGGGTCTGTTTAGAACGACCAAATATTTTATTGCTATTCTGTAATATAGGTGAATTTAAATTGATATGTATAATTATTTACTGGTCCTCAAATTTCATCGTACGAATTTCAACACCTCCAGGAATTCTATCGAGCTTGCAGACTCCGATAGATATGGAAGTTGAGAACAAAACAGTAGAGGAAGCAGAATGCAACTGCCTACCGCAGTGCAATGATAAGTGGTATTCCCTGATCACGCAAACCGCTAATATAGATCAGATTGAATACGACTCGCCTATGCTGTAAGTCATACTAACCTTATATACCTACTTTCACAAGTTACCGAAGAATTGTTCTGCTTTTACGAAAGCCCAAAATAGTCATTGCGTTGCGGACATAATTTGAAATTAAATAGTATTACCATGCTGATATTATATCTTCAGTATAATTAAAATCAATTATAATGCTACGAACCAAAATAATTCCTGAACTCGAGAATGATAAATTTGTCTATGCTCGAATTGTATAAATTGCCCATCTTCTATTCAGTAAAATGGTCAGAGTTAAAATTACCTACTATACTGTGTGGCACGTTCCAAAAGTACCTCAAGTATCTTGTCTTCATCTCATTTATTACTGCGCGAAATCACGACGTGGTCAAATTAGTATAAAATGTTCTCTGTTCTATAGTTACTTTCGTTACACTAGTTGAAATTTATTGAAAAATTGAACGTGGTCGGGCATGGAATGCCTATATTATTGTGGGTGGTTTTTTTCAATTGCTCATTACTAGGCGACATTTCTAGTGATTATGTGAGTGTATAGCTGAGTTCAGCAGCCAGCTTACTTCGACATATCGATGGACCTATTGGGCAACAATCCAACTCGAATTACCCTACTGGTATTATGCATGCAAAACATTTTTTGAAACTGCCACGCATACGTAATCGCTTTTTCTAACAATACCAACGGCCGAGAGACGGTATCAAATACTGCTTTCCATGTTATATCGTCGAATCGTTTGAAAAATGATGGAAAATCAGCTTACGATGTTGAAAATACAAAATTACATCTAATTGCCACTCATTTTCGGTGACATATTATATTATAACACCATAGGCGATGCTTAGCATGTAATGATACACTGCTCGTGCATGGCTGTTGTGAAATTGATGTTTCAATTTGTATTATGTCATAGTGATAGCGAATATTACAGCTACGGCTTGAACATTCAAAATATGTCTATGATCCACGTCTACTTTCGAGATATCACCTGTCTCAAATATCGCAAGGATGTTCTGCTGACGTGGGATGGTTTGTTTGGTAAGCAAGTTATGAATTACCATATTTCATGTAATGATACGTGCAATAAGTTCGCAAATAAATATGAAACTGGGTCTAATTATGCAACGAATACGTGTAATTTTACAGCATCATTCGGTGGAATTTTCGGGCTATGTCTTGGAGGGTCGGTGATCAGTTTAGTAGAACTGATTTACTACTATTTTGTAAGGATATTCCATAAAAAAGATGATCAAGCAACCTCAATCTATGGAATGAACTCCGTAAGTTCGAAAATACAAAAGCAGAGTGTGAAGAGAATGAAGAAAATTACGACGAATGAAAGACGGAATCCCAGTGAAGTTTTAGACCGGAATGTTAATTTTCACCCGAATAATTATACGTGGAATGAGCTCGGCACATTATCAAGAGAGATAAAACACTTCAGAGCTGCTAATTATAGATTCAAAAATATTTAACAGTCATAATAATGGGGTCTTGGAATCTCTGGGAATTGGATATTATTATACGAGCACCAGTAATTATTGCGATTTATTATATTTTACGGTTTGGAATTATCATTCATCTATGTGGTCTCGAATGAAATTATTGCAAAATGATGTATTCCCGTAAATGAATGTAAGAAAAAAAACTGCTCACGAAACACAAACTTATTATATAATATTGTGAATGATTGTTAACTATGTTGTGCTTCACACGTAACTGAAATTATAATAATAATAACAATGCGATGTTCATTATAAGTTTATAAAACTTTGTCGACGTTCTCGCAAGACTAATGTGTGTGTGTCTGATCTATTACAAGTATATAAAAGTAATATCAAGTAAACGGCAAAAGAACAAAATGAAAAACAATGTGTTGTTTATTATCGATGTATAGAACTTTGTGTAAACATAAATATTGTTCCCACCGGAGTTTGTGATTCAATTAAACATATTTTTCAAGGTGATAGCTTGAAGAACTCCATAACAGAAATTAAACCTGCGTCGTACTTATATTGAAGCATCAGGGGATTGTTTCGGTAATAATGAAAAAATATCAAATACTGCAGTGTTAGGTGATTTATTTATACTGCCATAGTAGAATATATTGTGAAAGTCCATGGGAAAATTGTTTTCAATCATTTTTTTAATCGTCAAATTAAGTAATTCTTCAAATGATTAATGTCTGATATAATATTTTCGCCGTGTTTTCGACACTTCGGATTAATCTTCCAAATTAGGCTTATTGTTGAGATCCAAAAGTCAAACCAATGCGTACGCGTTCACAAAAACATAATATTGAAAACTATATCTTCACGGTCCTCTACAGCCGCATCTGTATTGTAACATTCGCAAGTACATAGTTAATTGCAATCTAAAAATGCTGGAGGAATGAGATAATCGTAAAATGGAAGTGAGTTACGCGATGCTGTGCGATGTTGCCTATAAATATGAAAATACTAGCATAATTCTATAATAAACCAATATGTACTACTATTTAGTAATCAGGACTCGACAAGATTAATTCGTACTCTTGCGATTATTATTTCCCCTGTGAAAAATATTCAATCGAATCCTCAACTCCTGGGAGGGGAAGGGAAAAAATATCATAATTGCATGAAACCCTCGGAAGCAGGATATTGATTGATCGTCATACGCTGAGGCTATTAAACAAATTCGAAAGTTGAAGTTCTCGGTCGTCCATGTAATTCGAATCGAATAATCGGAGCGATTCGAAAGGTGAAAGGCTGCGTTTGCAATTCCCGCCACGGAGCTAGCGACGACCGCGAAGACCGTAACGCCCTCGGTTGAGCGTGGAACGAACCTGGTGATGTGATCCAGAGGTCGCTGCGATCCGCCGCAACTGTTCCGGCGGCGAACCGTTATAACGTGCTTTTGTTGTCAACAAAGGATTCGCTGCCGGCGTTCGACGGGGTTCGGTTCGTCCCGTTTGCAGCTCGCAGTCAGTCACACAGGCACAGTTCTCGTTTGAATTTGCGCTGTTGTAAATAACATATCCATGGGGGAAATGGCGGAGGAGAGTCGTATCCCGATAGAAGATTGCCCGAAGGACTTGTTACTCTTCAGAGCAGCCGTTAGAAAAATATTCCGCGATATCTCCGAGTCAGTAAGGTAAGAAGAATAAGAAGAAGAAGAATAATATTTAAGAAAAACTTTATTGCAACTTGTTTCCTCTCCTTCTCTCCTTTCCGTTTACTAAATTCAAACTATTAACTGGCGTAAAATAAGAAATATGTACATCATCCGAAGGCTGAGGTTTGGGATATAAATCGCAGATTTTGAATCCCAGATATCTCGATCTTGAATCTTAAATCTTGATTCCTTATTCTTGATTCTTGAATCTTGAATCACGGATGGTGTCACTCGATGTCATTGGCCTCCGCGCCTTGCATACTAATGTATCGTAACCCGTTCACGTGGCCCGACTACTCGCCGTATAACTGTCTATTTATTAACTAACAGTTGCCGACAAATTTCCTACCAAGCTTTGACGCATCTATGAGAAACCCGTAACTCGTTATCCTCTCACTCGCACCTTCGGGATGATAATAAGCTGCAAGGTTCGCTTCAATCCTCTCCAGAAACGTTTTCTTTTCTTCTGTTTTCCTTTCTTTGCTGATTTTCTTTTCTTGCTTTTTAATCGCCCATTTATTTCGTAAACCGTTTCATGCGCACGATTTAAACGATAATTAAAACCACTTTTCTTATTTTTCTTTTTCTCTCTTCATTCGCTTCCTTTCATCATACGGTTAGAGTTGTAACCGAGTCTCCACGTGCAAACAACACGTTTATTTTCCTTTCTCAGTTTAAACGTTTATCTATTTATCTAGATGTGTGAGAATTTCGAGTAGGTAGAAAGCCGCGTACGGCAAAGTAAAATAATTGATATCCCTACATCCTCAGTTTCGTGAACGTATAGTTATAAGTGATACCTTATATATTTATTGTTAGCAGCAGGAAGTCAAGGTTTACATTCAATGTGTCACGAAACGCTGCGAGAGTCTTTATCGAGTTTCGGAACGAGTATATGTGATATAATTCAATCTTTGCGGTTGATATCTAATCGATTGTTCTTGTTATAATTACTTATAAATTATTCACAACCTGCAGATAAAAACCATTTCCGAAGAAATTCTCTCTCTCTCTCCTTTTCACTTCAGGATTTGACGAAACTGAAGAACAGAGAAATAGATAGACAGATGTTCGTATACTATAGCGATATGAAAAATGAACTTATATATATTTATCAACTTATATTATATATTTATCCCTAATTAGGCGCAATTCTGAAGAATTCAATTCTCTCCTCTATAACATTTTGCAATATCGTTCGTTGATATTATTATTACTATTTATGTATTGAAAACTGCGACTACGACATAACGAGAGGGGCACGTGCTGTTCGGTCAGGATTGGTGCAAATTTGTTAACTTAAAATCAGATTGCACCCGTCCCGGCCTGACTACGCGGGTCAAGAAAATCACCACCGTCACGGATTATTATACCTGCGTGGAGAGAATCGTTCGTGACAGGCAATAATTATCCGTACATACGTCAAAGAAGAAGAACAAGAAGAAGATATAAAAGGAAGAAAAAGAAGAAAAAAAAAAAGACACAAAGCAAAACGGTTGTTTAATTGCCTGTAATATTCTACACACGTCGCCTCGGTATTATCTTAGAAGCATTCTCTCTTCTCTATATTTCCATGAAATTCAAAAACTGGTCGTCGGCACGCCACCGTGGATCATTGAGATGGGATTATGGATCATGGATCCGTGGATTGTGGATCGGTTCTCGTACCGTATACCCCCCAGTCTTTCGAGAGGCCCTCGGGGTTCTCTTTGTTCGCATTTGGGACAAAGAAAAATTCGATCCCATGCGATAATATTACGCGCTCTCGGGGTACAGACTCGCTCGTTCGTTCGTTCGTTCGTTCGTTCGTTCGCTTGCTCGCTCGTATAGCGTGTAGTAGGTCAGATGCTACGCAGCGGTTCAAACCCGCTAAGGCATACCGAGAATTTTTAAACCGACTCTTTAACGCTTCGTTTGAGCCGTTTACCGAAAGACTCCTCGACTGTCCGTCTCTCCTTCTTCTTCTTTTCCTTCTCTCTCTCTCTCTCTCTCTATCTTTCTTTCTTTCTGTTCTCGTTAGCGTCCGAATAGAGAGAATGTTATTTCCAGTATATTAAGACGATGTATTAGTCGTAAGTTGATCCTAATAGCCGCGGAGGAGGCAAGTTACGAAATTTATAATATGTATCGCATATATTATAAAATGGGAGTTTAGTAGCTGGTTATAAGTAATCGTTTGATAGAGGTCGTCCCTTGTCACGTGTAATTAATGTTTACGGTCAATTGACTCAATGTACACAATTAGAGCCAAGCCGAAGAACAACAATGGCGAACTATACGTCAAAGACTAGCGCATATTTAATAAACCAGTGCAAAATACCGCGGGGTGAATAACGTACCGTCTAGTCTCTTTTATGATTTCTTCTGTATTTTATTTCAAATTTTTACCATGTATTGATGGACAGAAATTAACGCATTAGAATCTCTTCGATTCGATGGAATTCAATCAGCCACTTTCAACCAAATGTTATTTGATCCAAATAAATTTGCGGTTACTTCGAAGAAATAGATCATTCGAAATTCGGATTGGACAAGTTTTAGGATACGCAATACGAGAGGAATTAAATTATTGTTTCTAATAGCAAAAATTCCGAATTTATTTCAGACGCGATTCTGAATTTCTAGAAACTTTAGAGTTCAGAAGTTGCAAATTCCGGAAGCCGTCGAAATGCAGAAAGCTCAAAGATCCGAAAGTCCAAAAATCCGAAAATTCAAGGGAAGCTCATGACAAAGCTATATAACAAATAAACGACGTTGGATCTCGCAAATCCCGAGATTCGGAGTTTTGGCCTTTCAGATCTTGAGCTTTTGGAATTTTGAATCGGTAGCATGAAAAATCGGAATTTTGACCTTTTGTACCTTTGGAATTCGGAATTTCAATCGCGCCCTTATTCACCGAACTTTACCTACAAACTGTATATTCATTGCCACTGATCGTTCGAATAGACCTGCGAAACCCTTTTTGAAATTAACTAATTTCAGTGCTTACAATGAGATCGGCTTTGTTTTTTTGAAGTAAAATCGAATTCCGTTGGATTTATTAAAATGTTCTCCCAGTGATAGGTATGGATATAAATTGCCTGTTGTAAAATGCATGGGAATACGCATAGATCGATTTTCAATCGCGATCGTATATATTTAGCAAAAAATTACAAAGTTTAAATAACAGAAATCGATAAATTTCAAGACGCTGGTAGTATAGTATGTATATCAGTTCCGAGCGCAACTAGTTTGCATTGGTTTTGCCCAAGGAATGAGGCCTCGGCAGAAGCGGCGGCAAATCGCGGAAATATGTTGTCTAGCTAGTCTTTGACCTAGCGAAGGTCCGCGGAGATTCGAAGGTCGATGCGGGGTCTTCGGGCGTGTTGAGTTATAAGGAACATATAGCTGGGAGCAAATTTTTATTTCTCTATTCGGTTGAGAAAAAACGACTAAATAAATCACGATACACCGACTTTTGGGCCATTTTATACAAGGAGAAGAAACGTATAGGAAGAGGAAAGATGTACAGATTCTTATCTCGCAGCAGCACGTACACCGTAAACTCTATATGGGACGTTTCTTCGTATAGTAAATAATGATAAAACGTAACGCTAACTCTTCGCGACCGTTAATATTGTCATCACAAAGAAGAAGGAGAAGAAGAAGAAGATGAAGAAGGAGAAAAAAAAATTCTCAGGCATGAGACCTGCTCGGCAAACCATACATATACTTACTAGTTACTACATTCGTATAGAAACGCTGGACCGAACATTGCGGGTTGCGCAACTCGTAGCGCGGTATCTCGCGTAATGTGGATGTAATGGGTCACAGCGCGCGTTTCGATCGGCAGCTATGTTCCTCGAAATACGTGGGCACTTTTAGCATTTATTCAATTACTCACGGTACACGTAGATACCTATACCTATCTAGCAGAGCTTATGCACTCACATTGTACCCTTTGATTACCAACATTGAATAATCTCTGCTCTAGGATACGAGTCAAGGCCTCATACTCTCCAGCTTCAAACTCTGCACGCACATTGCGAAGTAAGAAAAAGAAAACTAATTTCAAGGGGCTTGTAATTTCGAAATTAATATAAAAAATCATTCGGCATGGATGAAAATCGTCGGGATCTATTGATTCTTGATTCGATTTCCAATGATTTTGCGATTTTTCACGGAATTTCTTGGTGATTTTTTGAGCAAATTGACCCAGGGTTGGTTTACGCACATGGAAAACCTGGAAAACCTGGAATAGTCATGGAGTTCTTTCAGAACGACTGGATTTTCATGTCTCGGAAAATAGTGGTAGTTTTTTTTTCTGAATTGTCATCCAAACATCTAAAAACCTATTTGTATTTTTGCTAATTTTCAAGGAATTAGTTGTTCGCTGTACGTGATGATCAAGACTATATGATTGACCCAATACTGAAGATATTGTTATTTAGATTGTTATTTAGGAAAAAGGTGATTCCTCGGTGGTGAATATTTAGCCAAATATCTGAAAAGGCATACTATTCTTTGGCTGGAATACCTGGAAATATCAGGGAATCTGTATGAAGTTGAAATTCGTTAATGCTAAAAAATGGTTGCAAAAAATGTTTGACTTCGTGACTTGAACGGTTCAAAAACAGCAGAATACAGTACATCATTTTCCGAAGTGAATAAAACATACCTATAACTAATCTATTTTAATTCAACAACTTTAACAACATTATTTGAGTCGTGATAAGTAGTGGAATTTTTTTCAAAAAATTCTATTACATTAACGTTACGAACATCAGATTCATGGAAATCTTAGGAAACCGTATCAATGCTGATAGCGTCTCGATACTTGACTTACGATTAGAATATTACGGATTTTAGAAGTGAGCAGTTTCCAAACTCAAATAACAGTAGTCATAATGAACGGATAGAAAAATAGAAAAATGGAAAAATATAAAAATAGAAAGAAGACAGAACCGCGTGGAATAGTTCGAATCAACTTTGTCGATATGAAATGCGTAACCTGGGTCTGATCGGGTCTGGTCTGTTCTGTCTGTGGACCTGCAGCAACGAATCTCTGCTGCCTGCAGTGATGTATGATGTAATTTGTTTAGTGGAGCGCCAAGAGAGTAGATATAGGCATTCCAGCCATCTAGAGTTACAAAACGCCCAACCTGTGCACTTTGGTTCTCCATCACAGGCGAGAACACACCGATGACGACGACTTGTAGCCGTAGTCGTCGTCCGCCTATATGCGCTCCCGGTCGGTCGGGGGTTCCAGAGTCTCTGGTGTCCGTGAAATCATTTCTCGGAAGTACGCACCACCACGAGCCTCAGTATACTGAACACGCCCGTATAAGCGCGATAATCGGTTGTCATTATTTTCCCAGACAAGGCCAAAAATTTATACCAAACACGATCTACGGGCTTAGAGAGTCTCAGACGATGGATTCAGGGCCGCTAGAAACTCGAAAAACCGGGAAATGTTTTCAGCGTAAAGTCAGGAAATTTCGAAAGTCGGAAGAATTCGAGTATTCGTGTATTTAGACGAAATAGTTGACTATTCTTGACCAGGGTGTCCAGTCATCAGTAAACTCGATATTATCTGAAAAAATTTCGTGATGTGTCTGGAATTTTTCTCAAATTAACCATATATTTTTAAAAATCTAGTAGGATTTCAAAATTTTTCTGCATAATCGAATGTTTCCAGCTTCGGGAAGTTATTTTATTTTTCATTTTGTAATCCTTGTAATTTGTTGATCCATTAACGACTAATATTTTCATTGGAAATATACAAATTCGAGAGATGTTTGCGTAGTTAATTTTCAAAAACTTTGAGTCACATTTTTGTGCATTTCTATAAAAGTCTAAAGTTTATGATGCTATTAGATTTGTATTTGATCAATTTTGTTATGATGATTTTTAAAACAATTTTGTACTCGAAATTCACTGAGGACTATAACAATTTTCATCTGGAAAATCTGCCATTCTCAGGGAATTTAAAATCAACAGAGAACTGGACATCCTGATTAAGATCGAGAATAGTTACCACTCTTGATCTTCGAAATCTTTCTCAATTATATTTTCGTGAGATCTCGTGTGTCTAATTGTCTAAAACGGCGTAAGCGTGTCGTGTTTGAATCCCCCAAAGCTCTACATTTATTATAAGAGATGTTATTTTAGTAAATTGGACTCTTGCCACTCTTGGAATTTAATCAGTTATGATTGAAATTAATTGTAAACAAAATTTTTCTTATCTTTTGTTTCCAGTGAAGATGAATTTTCGAAAAGCTGGACGATTTTGAAACGGAGAAGAAAAATATCACAACAATTGTACAGATCGATGGTAGACAATTTGTGTACGAACATGGAAACCTCTATGGATGAATTTATCGCAGAAGAAAACTTGATCGAGAAGTTTAAAACGTTGCAAAGATTATCTGAGGAATCTGAAACTTCCGAGGACCACATTGCATGGTAAGATATCAGAATTCAATCCACAAACTTCGAAGAATATTTTTTTTCACATATTTCCCATATTGAATAGTTCCAAAATGATATGCAATCTCAACTTCTAACAGATTAGCAAAAAAAAGAGGTATAATTAACGTGATTTATTTCACAAGGCATTAATAAAAAAAACTATTGCACAAAAAAATGTGAAACCAGTGTGAAATGGTCAGAGTCGCAAGTTGGATGATATAGTCCGGAATGCTCAGTGTACCTTTTTTTCTCAACTTTTGTGATGAATCTAATAATTCAAATGAATGTATCTAAGCACTAATGAATCTGTTTGGTTTATTAACGGCAGGAGGCCCCCCGGAGACGTTATGGAACATCTGCGATCTTTGGATGCTGAAAAAACGAAAGAGCATTTAAAAAGGCTGGAAGATTACGTGACTACGATGGAAGCGGAGAACCAGAAGTTGGTGCAAGAAGTAGCTAAAGGTCGAGCAGCCGCGAAAAACGTTGATCAAAAAGCTGACCGTTTATTGAATCGACAAAAACGTGTTCGTTTAGAATTTGAACGAACTGCTAAACAGCTCGAAGGCGATATTAAGAAAATGCATTGATCCAAGAACAAGGCTTCTTCAGTCTAATCAGAGTTCAATTGATCCTTCGCACCACTTACTGCATTGATCTTGATACATTGATAGAAATAAGATAGATTTGTAAATATGCAATACCCACTTCTACGTAAGAAATCACATCATTCGTCGATTCACAATCAAGTTAATTCATACTCAAAGATGATGATCGTTAAAAGTGGTGGAATCATTCAAAATAACTCTTGTCTCATCTGCAATTAGCGATAATAATTAAATTCTGGTGACTTTTATACGATTTCGGCCATATCTCACACTTCGAAGGAGTGTGTGAAACTTGAACTGTTTCTGTTATCTGATATTCTTATTTTCGCTGTTCTCTAATTTTCAAGAAGTATACCTGGAAAACTAAATAAATTTTGTAATCTAGGGGCTAGAAGAACAGGTTTTTCAAATATTATTAAATGGAAGAGAAAACTTTGCAGACTGTGAAACGCAGACAATCATATTGTGTTTTGAAAATAGTTTATTCAGTTCAAATACTAGTCCGGTGCAAATTTCCAAGTTTCTTTATGACTGATTCGTGCTTTATTTGGTGAAAAATGCTCCTAATTTAACTGATTATGAACCTACTCAGGAAAAGTCATGAAATTTCTTGATCATACTTGGAAAGACTGGTAGACTATTGCGATGAGAGAGAGTTATTAAAATATCCTCAAAGAGTTGAGGATTATTTCATCGTAATTAAGTATTCCCGATTATCTTGGAATTGTTATAATTGAGTTACAATCAAGACTGATTCTGTAAATGTAAATATGTACATATAAATGAAAGCTTATCAATAGCATAGTAATTATGACGAAAATAGCTGTTCAAATCATTTATTCAATCTTCGTGTTTCGTATCGTAAACGGATAGGCGCTAATTACAGTTTTATTTCTATCAGATTTAGTTGTGTTGTCCTACGTAATAGGCTTGAGAGAAAAAAAATTGGGAATACCCTAATATCAAAGTTTATTTGACAAATGCTGTTCACTTTCTTATAAGTATTTCTCATTTTGTTATAATTGATGAATCCTGTTTGAAAATTCGTTACTTGAACGGCTTTATTTACCATTATTAACTGTTTATGACTAATCGAGGTGAATAAACATGGTTTAATATTCAATTTTTTGACAAGCATGGGATAGTTCCGAATTTTCTATATTCATGAACTCCGATGATTTCAATTCCTTCAATTTCAGGATTGCCTTTAGTCTCGATGCCTCTGATTCCTGGAGTTTATTCTCAAGTCGAAATACAGCCTCACCTCGCGCCTGTAATCATTAGAAAAAATACAACTTATATAACAATAAGAAGAATTTTACAAGACGGGAGAAAATTCGAAACCCTCTACTTTTATTTCCATCAGTTCCTTGGAAGCTTGAGCTAAATAAGTTTCATTTTCATCATTCGTCTTCTGTAATTGGCACAGGTTATTCCCAAGTTCCTTCTTCCTATCGACCAGATTGTTTATCTCGTTATTTATCATCATTCTTGCAGTTTCCTGCTGAACAGTCTTGAACGCGCACGTGGTCAGATTCGAATGGTTCTGCTTGATAATGGCCATCGTCTTTAATTCCAGAGTACTTTTTCTACGGTTACATTCAAAAATAACTGCTGCCTTCTCCTGCATCCATTTCAATTTTTCTATTTCCGTTTCTCCCTCCATCCAAAGCTCATGGATTTTTTTAGTCCTCGATTTATGCTCCGTTATCTCGAGTTCCATTTGTCCAATTTCTCTGTCCAGCAGCGATATCTCTTCTATTTTTTTCTCCAATTTTTCGTTCTCTAAACTCACCAAAATTCAATAAATCTTCGATTTTATATCCCCGCTATTTCAACCTACGTACACTTGCTCTACATTCTACAGGCAAATGCTTTTGCGTTAATTTAATCTTTTCATATTTGCCGCGTTTTGAAAACTAACGAGTTCCGGGGGGCGTTCGATTAGTAGTTTTTGAAATATTAACCAATAGAACGCGTTTTCCGTCTCTTGTTTTCGGAAGTTGGTATTATATCAAACGCATCCACTGAAACGCTATCCTCTAATTAACAATATCTGATTCGTGACGAGAGGTTGTTAAACAAAGCTTTCATACCTATCGAACATTTTCTCTTCAATAATTCCACGCGATTTTTCAATCCCTCTAAAACATCCACGTACGAATGCTCCTCGTTATTGTTATCCATTGTTATATCGTGATGCAAACGTCGATCAATAGATGTCGCAACGTCATGGGGGCTGCGTTCGTATTACTTCGTCATAAAAGGCGCCAGAAATATATTACCTGCCGAGCTTATCGACTGGTTGAAATTTCCCCACTCTAATTCAACTTTCAAATAATTCCACAAAATACTATCGGCGAATGATTAATTCGTCGCTAAAATACCACCAAAGAAATACCCCTCAAAATATCGCACTATTTTTCGCGGTTAAAATCGACGCAGTAAAGAGCTAAGCCAATGAGATAAAAGAAACGTTCACTCTATGACATTGCGACGTAGGTTTTTCGACCGATTGGTAGATGGCAGCACTAGGCGCTCGTGTTCCGTGCCGCATTTGCGGCTCGCCATTGTGCCGTGATTGCTGATGTTCGTGTGTGAGTGAGAAATTGATCCGGTATATTGATTCCTTGGCAGTTCCAGTCCAAGGTAAATATTAATTATTGTTCAATCATTGACTAGTTACGTTTAGCGGCTACTTATCAATCGTTAAAACGTTATTAAAACCCTGAGTAAATTACTGTTGTTTGGGGTTAGATTTCGCTGGCGCGTAGTTAGCCCTCTTTCGTGCGCGTGGTCAAGCCAACGAATTCCTGCCTAATATTTCCCAAGAAAATCGTCATTATTTCGACGTTATTTTACCTCACGTTCATCAATCGTTAATCGTACCTCATCGCTTTTTCATATCATTTTTTCCGCGTCGTAGATCTCCCTCTCCACATTAGCCATATCTCATTTGAATTTCGAATAACAAAAATCAAACAACAATGGCCGTTTGAAGTTTTTCTCCTCCCCTCGGATGATGAAATTAATCATTATGTCAAATTATATCGCTCGGTTTATCACAATATTACTCATAATTATTATTTCTACATTTCTTTCGTTTTCTTTCATCATACTCTCGTATCAATCCCTCGAACCAAGTCGCTGCTCCATTCCGCTCACGTATAATCCACCGCTTGATTAATGAGAAGTTAGTTTCTCTATTACCGAATTATACAAGAATCAGCGTAAAACGTGCTCGAAGGTTTTGGAAATGTTGAATTCATAATAATAATAATAATTATTTCATTTCGTTTTGTTTTCTTCTCTTACAGTCTATATGGCTTGTCGTTTGGAGTTTCTAAGCCTGAATTTTACTTATCTTTAGGGCAGGTGTCGCGCTATGTAACTAACTATACGTATATAGTTAGTTTGGTCTAGTCAGTTTTCAATGAAGTTCAACTCCCTCGAATGAATCTGAATTTAAAAAAACAGCGAAGATTATTCAACCGACCTTTGGCTCGCCGATCCTCTTTTTGAATCGTGAGACTAACTCATCTATTCTGGTATATTATATTTGTATAACTGGTTTTTGAGCTACGCGAGTATCGAAAGTCAGGGATTTTGTGTATACTAGAGATGCGAGCGAAAGATTATTTCAAGGATCGATTTCATATGATCTCTATATTTCACGATTCATCATCAGATTGAGATCGCGATTTCTGAACGATGTGATAATAGGAATAATGTACTAATTTTGACGAATCATTGTCTGTCTCATTGAATTCAGATTTGTCATTTTCGTTTTCTCTCCTTTTTTTTTATTTTTATTTTTTTCCGTTCACTCGTATATCAATCCGTAACGACTTAAACAGCAAATAAAATCATCCGTTCATTTTTTTCCTCTTCGCCGCGTATTCCGAGCTTGGTATATAATATTTTTAACTTTTATCTCGACTGATAAGAGGCGCGGTGACGACGCCGGCTCTATACTCTATAAGCCAGGCTTCACGCGACGCGACTCACGCAGCTGCGGGGCCCTCCAACTTTATCCGCTCCCGTTGCGTTTCGTTGCGTTGCGTTCATTCGTTCGTTCGACGGGTTTTTACCAAATGCCGGGTGTCGCGTGCATATAGCGTTGCGATCCCCAGGATTGTCTGTGTGTCATGGAAAGCTTCGTTTCAATGAGAATTTCCATTGTAGAAAATTTATTTTTCGGTTACCCATAATGCCTAGGATTCAACTTCAAATATTTTCTCATCTCAGAACTATATTTTCGGAACTTCATTGTATTCATAGGTTTTTTCATTCATTCATAAGTCATTTCATTCATAAGTTTTTCTAAATCGATCATTTCTATTCTATTCTATACGATTAATTTATTTTCTCACGAAAAGAAAAGATGTGTCCTCCGTGCAAACTGGATTTTGGAGTAGTTCAAACCGATGGTGTGAAATTGGGTTTCGTAAGAGATCAACACAAGCCGCATCGAATACGAATCTTTTAACTAATAAGACTTTATGAAAGTCAAGTTTTATGTACAAAAATTCAACGTATTCGATTTTAGAAATTGAATTTGTATAATAGGTGGATATATCGGAGTCTCCTGCGAACGTTGTTCGTCGCCTTTTATGTATCCGTTCATTATCTGTAGCTGTACTTTATCTTAAATCTTCTATTCACACAATGCTATACAGCGAGTTGCTCTCAGGATGTTCTCGGAGTTGCTTTGGCCCAATATTGATGTATCCGGTGCTCGAAGGGATACAAGAACGACACAATGAGCAAACTTCCGACGTTTCTTCCGGGAATTCTAATAAAGACTCATAATCGTTGAATTAAAAAAGCGTCGAAGAAGATTGGATTTTTTTTTTTCATATACTTCCTGATCAGGGGGGATTCTTGATTAACAATAATCCGGGAAAATATAAAGAAAAGGAAAAAGAAACGAGTATATACCGTCGTATCTGCGACGTTATGGTAATATATAGGCGCTTGGCCAACTCAATGTTGTAGGTACAGCTAGCGAGATATCGAATGTATATACGCTTTGTCTTTGTATTTCGCGTGTGAAAGGGAATGGGATAAGAATCACGTGGCTTTTGATACTCTTTTATCAATCTGCGACTCTGAGAACCGCAAGTGGAATCTTTTACGTCCAGGGTCGGGGACGCCGAACAACTTTTCCTATCGTTCGGGCCGGGCCCCTTTCTATAGTCCCACCGCGTCGATGATACACATATAAATATATGTAGACACATTCACCTGTATATATTTTATATCTACGTAAGTAAATGTATACGTGTACAGCTATACATTGGTATATACAGTACATACTACATGTATATCACCCACTTCGTTTCGTATGTGGTTTATTTTCAATCGACACACATACGTAGGAATATATACGTATTCATACTTATAATATATAATTTATCTAACACAGGCTGTGCAAAAATGCCTATTGATTGTATTTCACACCGAAAATTTGTCGAAATTTTTTACATTCTTCGAAAAAAAAAACGAACTAAAAAAGTAAACGTACAATTTTTATAAATATTCAATTCGTCTGATTATCAATAGACTTTTACTAAATGATAATTCACATCATGTTGTCGTATATAAAAATCTCTCGCTCTGTTGAAAAAATAGATTTCGTTTGCTTTCGATTTTTTTCTGCTCGTATAAATTGACCTTCAGTCTTGAGTAACTTTATACCGCGACGATAGCTTTTTTTTTGTCCATATATCTGCATGCATACAAAGCATTTGTTCTTAAACGATGTAAAATTAAATAGCCGGATAGCCAAGACTAATTTACATAATTTCTATATCGTTGGTATAATTTGCGATCGATGGTTACGTATACAGCTGTTTATAGTTTGAACCTATAGAGGATTGATTACTCGGCGATTGATCTGAGTCGTGACGTATATTATTAGATGAGATTGTATTAATTCGAGGTATTCAATTTCCATACGATTTTCAAAATACGACACATAGAAAGATTAAAATCCTGTTTTGACGAAATGGATTTACTCAGATTTCGGTGTTGGCCATATTTTGAAAAAAATATAATACATAGATTGAATTTTAGTTGGAGATGTAAAATTAGAGAGAAATCAAATCGTCAAAATGACGATTTGATTAGATTTATTTCGAGAGAACACACCAGGTATATACATATGTGTGTTTATTAACTTTTCATTCAATTATCAAATTACCTTGACTCAGATTTGTTGAAATGAACCACTAGCTTATGTACAGCTTACGGTATGGAGTATAATGTATATCCTACCCAACTATTCCGATCTATCTCGCCCACACCTATCGAGTTTCATATTCGAATAAACTCGTCCATAAAGAGCACATCGTCGACAATTAATCTCATTCATTCGCTTATACGTTTATACTTATAATATATCTATAATCTATATACTCATTATCTGCCTTAGAAAATCTCGAACGACGATGATCGACCGTTGTGAAATATAAATAATATATAGCCGGAGGTATACAACGAAATTCTGGGTTTTCATCTAATCACGAAAAAGGAGAGACTGAAAAAAATAACTACCCGTCAAATGCACAACATCATTTCATTGCCAATCAATATTTAGGCAGTAGATAATAGATTTACGGTTGTTTTCCTTCCGGAATACACGAAATGGTGCACTTGTACTTTTTTATATTAGCAATGAATAATTGAGGAGATAGGTGGAAAATTTTAGGTCAGCATATTATAACGTTATTCATTATCCACACGTGCTTGCATGCCTGCATTATATTTTCCTCAACCACTGCGTATATTGTATGTGAGATTATACTGCGTGTATAGCTTATCACAAGCAATTAGTGAAGTGCAACCTTCTGTAGTCTCGAAGTTTTCACTTTTTCCATCATTACTTGTTTTTAATTAAGAAATTTATCGATTTCTTCTTCTAACGAATCGGTACTAACTTGTAGGATCGATGGATGAACGTCGATATGAATAATTGTTGTAGTAGAAAGAATGTACAAGGTGCCATATTTGATTTTGCAAGTATCATAATTTGAGCTTGAATATCTTGTATCGCGTGGAATGAAAAGAAGCGAAAGAAAGAAAGTAGAAAAAAAAAAAGAAAGGAAAAAAGATCCCAGTAAGTGGCTACTGACCAGTCAAATTAAATTCCAGTTTCTTGCTCCTGAAAGGCGACCAAAACGATTCCTAAACTCAGGTACGTGACTGGGTTTCCGGCTTTACCGATTTTCCGAACCTCGTTTTCGTAATGATTGAAATTCAGATCAATTATTCAAGCTGCTCGGCCAGTTGCGTGCCTGTATAAAGGGTGGCTGTTTTGAACCGATCATCAAACAATTTTGTTAACCGAATCTATCGAAATTACTCAAGCTGTAAAATGATGAAAAAAATTAATACGCTTCTCATTAATCGTTTTTCTATATTGATATGCAAGTATCCCTGTTCGTTCGGAACAAATAGCATTTCTTGTTGTTTTCAAATGCTTGAAAAAGCTCCGGATTTCGGAGTTTTTTGATTACACACGATACTTTCAGACCACGACAAGTAGGTATTGTTGAGGAACTGGTACAGCTTGGTTTCAAAAATTTCAAGTAGTCCGAAATTCATTCAATTTCCACCAAAGTTCATTTCAGACAAAACGAAATGTTTTCTTTTGAAACTCTGTATCATAAGGTGGATTTTGGAGCGCCGTTGATCCGATTGAGGTCGTTGAGGGCCGATTTTGTTCGAAAATAAAATCCTCGTCATGTGAACAAGGGGATCTAAAAAAACATCAACCATGTGCAAACTTATACAGTCAATTATCGAAAGTTTCCAAAATTTGGACCACTAATTTCGAAATTACTCGGACAAAACAAAAACAACCAAAAATTCCTTCGGTCACATGATGAGGATTTTTTTTTTCCGAACAAAATGAGCCCTCAACGGTTTTAATTGGACCAAGAACAAACGTTCTCCAAAATTCTTTCTTGAAATATGAAATAAACTTTGGTCGAAAATGAGGTGAACTCTGGAGTACTTATGAGATTTAAACAATTCAGCTACCTATACTGCGGTCCTCTCGAGGCTTGAACGATGTCATTTCTCTTTTCGAAATAGTTATTTCTACGGAGCGAGAATTGATCGGAATACGTATAAAAATTGGCCACCTTGTATACGCACGCGCTTGTTGTGTAGGTAGACGGTTTGTAAAGTGGACAAGATTGCCCGATACTAATGACACAGTCGAACGCGAACGAGGGAGACACGCGGTGAATTCGATAATTTGATGTTAATGGCAACAATATATTTAATGGATTGTCTTCGGTCTGTCTGTAATTTCAGTCTTACACTACCACGCGGAATATACATACGTATATACCACTTTTATCGCAAATACATCGGTTTGCAATATTATCGTTTCAAAAAAATTTACACACTAAAGATGTCTGCCAATTTTGGAATTAAAAAAATTGAAGAAAAATGGCAGTACGGATTTCGTCCTCATTTCAATCTCACAATCGAACTTTTTAGCACATGCGGGTGAAAAATTTCCCAACTTCCAGATGAGAAATACAAAATCAAAAGTAAAGCTCTATAAAGTTCTAAAAAAGAGAGCTTTTTCGTATTTTTTTCCGGCGGTTTTCAACCCTCTCTGATCATCGGGGGGTGAAAATGACCCCACTGTATATTCGGGCATAGTTTCAACTATGCGAATATTATGTTCAAGATATAGAAAAATTGGCGAACTTGTTCTTCGCAAACGGCATTTGAAAAATTGTTCAATTTTTGGATATCAGCTTATGTGCTGTACTGTACTATAAATACGAATAAAAATGAAAATAACATACCGGTGAAATTTTTGATCCCTGCGATCGTTCCTAAGGTTAGAATTTCTCGAATTGCCCATACATTTATACAAATATACTTATTACGTATACCCATATGCCCGTATTAAATACATGCGTATTACGAGGCTGTGCCACCTACACGTGAAGTTAGCCATAGAAGGGGGTTACTTTAGCCTGCAGAGAGCGCGAGTTTAACCCAGAGGCAACTATTGTGAGGGTGGGTTTTGTCGAGGGTGCACAACAAACCGTTGCCGAGGTGACGGCACGGTGCGCGTTGCCATCACAAAACTTTACCAACTTGTGACTGTAAACATTAGCTCGACGACCTGCGGCCACACTATTTCTCTTTATTTCTCACTCTCTTTCTCTCTCTCTCTCTCTCTCTCTCTCTTTCTTCTATAACGGGGTGCGTGAGCGGTACACCGCGTAGTTGACACTAAAGTCACGCATATGTAGGCCAGACTCGGTTCTATGCTACGCTATGCTTTGGAATTAGCCAAATAGGCTATGAGTAATGCTTCAGTTCCCCATCCACTCTCCAAAACTTAGCCATACACCGGATACGACGTATTCTTTCATTTCGGTAGTCTGGCTCATTCTTTTTCTATACCCAACAAAGTTTTTTTTTTTTTTTTTCCCCCTCAAGATTCTTGTTATCTGCTGTGTAGGTATAAAAGAGTTATTTTATCGATTGACAATTTTATTGAAGTTCCCAACGTTCGTTTGAACGGGAACGTGGAAAAGTAGAAGCTTCACCACGATTTTGAATCTACTAAAATTAATTACAGATTTTGGATATTTTGATGATCGAAGATCATTTGTCAAGAATTCAACATTCTGATTCACAAATTTTGGGCGGTTTAATTGGTGTAATATCTGATTTATTTTGGATCTTTCGGTCAAATGAACGTTCAAAACTTCAGGCGCATGATTCGCATCCTATTTTTATTCGCAACATTGAAAAGAGATCGATTCGTCGAGGATTCTCCTAAGAATATTATCACGCGTGTATGAATTGATGGCTATATAAAAGTATATTCTTTCACTGTTATAAAGAATGAAATCTTCCAGACTATCAGCTGGAATTTTTATCAGTATTATACCTAAGGAATTAGTGTTGAAATGAACTTGAAAATTCTAGTAGACCTTCTGAAAAACGGTTTTTCTTTCCAACGGGTTATCGCTGTTCGTAGTAAAAAAATTGATAGTCAAGTAGTTTCTAGAAATTCTTATCATAAACATATTCAACGAAAGAAAATAATGAGTATAAAATTCGTATCAAAATTTTCACCTAAATTCAACGCAATATTTCGCAGACTTATCTAGTTTCTGCTACTCGAAGCGAATCATAATCAGTGCAACTGAGATTACTTAACGATTGGACTGATGATTGTGTCTGTTAAAGTCAAAAATTAATATTATCCAATAGAATTTAGTTTTTTTTTTTTTTCAAATTTCCAAAGATCTTAGAGGTTTGCGATCCATTTCCACTCTTGATCCCTGTATATTGGAGGTATAAGTTGTTTTCCGAATTTTTTGGGTTTTCAAAACTGATGGATATTCACCATAAACTGGTGAGATTATGTATATATGGTATTCTTGGAAAACTGGGAAAAGCGTGTATTTTCGAGAGATACGTAGAAATAATACAGCAGCGTTTGAAAAGTGATTCAATTCCTGTACGTGTATTCGTATATAAGTCTGTATGTCTATAGGTAAGTAAAAGAATTATTTACACAAGTGTAACTTTTTCTTTTCATTACCTTTTTCTCCCACGTTTTAATTACCCGTGTAGGTGGCGTGTGCGAGAAACGTGGTTCGGTCTTTATTTATTAAACTGAGAACTGCCACGTGGTTGTTTGAGATTTGCATAAAATGTGGGTTACTCTTGCCGTAGGTACAGGTGGGAATCCACCGCTTTGTCGCTCGCGTATTTACGTACTATCATACATATATACCTACAAACCTACCTACCTTACATACAGAGTGACCAGTTTGCACGAATTCTATTATTCAATCCCTATAATGTATTTTGGAAATAACGCCATATACATGGAGGCATATGCGATAACGATCGATGAATAACGGATGAATCGAGGGGTGTATCGTAACGGAAATCTGATTCACGAAGGCAGGAAATATTGGGAAATGTCCAGAAATATGGGAAAATATCGCGATATATGTTCGGGAATATCGGAAAATGTTTGGAAGTATTGAGAAATGTTGGGAAGTGTCCAAAAATATGGGAATATGCTCAGGAAAATAAGTATGGTGTACGTATTTATGCTAGTGATTCATCCCTAATCGGAATCAATTAATCAATCAAGCCGATAGTCTCACGATTATGTCTTGAATATTTTTGAGATAGTGCCGACGTAATCAAACTCTGTTACAATCTAATTTCCATTTCCTGAGGGTGCAATAATTTCTGAACGTAAGCTATAGATGAACTGCATTTTTTTTTGTCCAATTTGACTCCATAGGGGAAAGAGAAGAGGATTTGAAGAGAGTGAGAGAATGAAATCGATTTCTGCATCTCTAGTTATTTCGCTATAATGAGCTTTTTTCAACTTATTGCAATCAGGCACCCCGTATATTATATACCTACGGGTCAAGTTGACGACTAAATATATACTTGTGTGTAAAGAGAGATGGATTACGTCAGCTACAGGCCTTAAGTTACGGGCCCCGGATCCGGTCGGGTCCGGTTCTCCCACGAATCTTTAAGAAAACTGGATCTTGGATTTTTGCATGAAACGTAATAAGTGCGTAAACCGTAATGTGTAAATACAGCTGTTTTCCACGTGTTCAACAATTCCTCGATAACTTAACTTATACCTACATACCTGATTGGGCCAAGAATTTCTCGCACTTCTCGTGGATACTTACCATTAGTTTGCATAAATTGAAATATAGAATCTCTATGCGTGTATTTTTTTTTCTTGTTTTTTTTTTTTTTTTTTCGACGTCTTGCTTTCTCCATTCACTGAAATTGTATACAATTTTCTTCCGCTATTTTTTCTTTCTTTGAATATTCTCCGAGCTTTCAATTCCTATAAATCTAGATATTCACTATCCACACGAAGAATAGGAAACAAAAGGCACAAGTGACAATTAGCAAATATGCTGTAAGAAAAGTAACAAGCGCTTTTATGTTTCAAAATCATCAATCATACAGAAATAGCTGTTTAAGATTTTTTCACGAAAGGGGAAAAAAAAACAAAAAAAAAAAAACAATTTGAATACAAAATGATGAAAATGAGAGCTAAGAAATAAAAAAATGAAATAAATAAATTAGGGTTCACTAAACTTAGAACTGTACAGGCTCGTGTGATTGAGCTTTACGTCGTGTAGATCCATTCGACGTAATCGTCGTGCAGAAGTGTGGGGCCTGTACGCGGCACGTCCTCATAATCCTGTCTACTTTCGTCTCCTGATATGCTACCCTCGTCGTGACACGTTCCCTGCTTTCCCATCAAGAAAAGTTTTGTCAACTTTAAATTGTCATTTGGACCAACTTTTCCCTTCTTGCCGCATACTGTAAAGGACCGGTACGTAGATGGAGCTACAAGCCCACGTATCTATCGCTCCTGACAAACTTCCAAATTCATAATATCTTTACGTCTAGGTAGGCATATACTTGGATAATATGTATATATTGGATGTATAGGTAGATAGACAATGATTGTGCGGATAATCGGAAAGCTATGATGTTCTTGAACCGAGTCATTTGCAAACGAATTAAATAAACAATTATTTGATTTTTGGAAAGCTGAGTAGGATATTTTTTATAACAATTTCTGGAATTTAATTTAATTTAATTTAATTTTTTACGACGCGTTTTCCAAAGAAGATCTCATCACCTGAAGAAGTCGATTTCGACTGAGATTAGGTCTGCCTAAATTTTTACAACGGGTATTTTGAAATGTGACGATTATAATAAAGAAAAGTGAACTTAAGAGAGAAAATCAATCGACTATAATTGTGAATGTTCAATTTTCTAATCACGACACGTTGGTCCTTTTGAAGAAAATCAATTACGTAGGTCGTCAGATATTACCGATTGTCTTATGGAATAAATGACACAACGATGTCGCACCCACCGCATTCTTTCATAGTTGACTTGAATATATATATTTTTTCTCTTTTTTCTTCTTCTTTTCTCGTCACGTATCCAGGACTCGTAGTCCTTGGAAAGAACGTGGTATACTTTTACGGTGCGTTGCTCGATCGCGGAATGCAGACAGACTCTGTTTACGATTAGTTGCGACAGGTTGCGACTGCTGCTGCTGCTTTTATCCCGCGTCTTTTACCTGCGCGCCTTATATCATGTGTATTCACTGGCTGTAGGAAATTCTTCACGCGTATCTCATATACACCTGCATACCTATACGTATAGGTATACATGATACGTTATATACGTACAACGGCACGAACACGATCTTCCATGTTTGATAAACGCCTCCAGTGACTACAGCGATGGATAAAACCTCTGGAAAAAAACGAACAGAACAAGAAAAATGGAAAAATAAAAAGAATTTTCAAAAATGATGCACCGAACGAAGATATAAAATGGGAAAATGTGAGCCAAGATTCAAAATATCTTCCTATAATTATTTGAAAATGATTTTATCATTTTTACCTTGACGAGATACTGTTTTTAAAATCGAATCTGCGTTGGGGAATTATTTTTTCAACGACTTTTGGAAATTCTTCATTTCTCCGTTTATTTTATTTTATTTTTCGATTCTTTTTTACAGGAGGTGGTTGTTAGAGTGGGATTCAAGGGAGAAAGTTGAGGGGAGTATTATATATCGTTAGTCAATAACACATAATTGAAAGTTTTCAATTATTTTTCATCTTGGGTATTCGAACAAATTTGTGCGCCCATTCATATCTCTCACTGGTCAGAAATGAACGTTGAGCTAATCGTAAGCTAAGTTTGCCTTACGAAGTTAGGAGCTGATTGCGCAAAGGCTTAGCATATCTTCTAGCATCTGTCGACTACTTACCAACTCGGTTGGTCCACCGAAGCCACAACTTGCATTTCTCTACGACCATAGACGAAGTTGATTATTTTTGTTGGTAACCTCATCCGCGATCTCACGATTAGTGTAATTGACTTCTTCGTCATCTTCTCTGTTTTCTTCTTTCTTTGGCTTCTATTTCTCTTCATTGCTATATTGCTCAGCAATTCTTTGTCGATGACTCCAACAATCTTTCAACCAATGCATAGTTGCGATTCACTTCGCAATTATTAAGGATTGAATATTGGAACTTGTCCCCGTACATGAAGTTTCCCTTTTCACCTGGAACACAATTTATTGATTCTTGTTTTATTTTTTTCGCTACTCTAAAGACACACCAAGCCCAAACGTATTTTCAAAATATTCTAGACTAATGAAGGACGATATTGTTTTTTGAACGACATCAATTTGGGCAGATTGCCGATTGCAGGATTATAAAATTTTGTGAAAATCAGAGATTCTTGTTCATGAAAAAAGCTCATGATACAATCAGTTTCAAACTTCCTCAAATTAATATTCGATATTTGTTTTTATTCGAGGGTTAAAACGGACAGGAAACCTCAGAAATGATTTCAAAAATCTGCCTTCCGATCTCAGAATTTGAAAAATCGAATTCAGTGCAGAGCAGAATAAAATTTTAATTCGCGAGAACCAATGAAAAACTGACGATTCTACTGTATTAGAATTGTACAATTAATTCTGTATATTTTCACATGAATCGAACTATTTTGGTTCTGTTCGAAAGTTTCTTCTGAATATATCCTGTAAAATTGATTACCTTCGGTGAGGTCGCTGCGCGGGGTCTCGAAAGGTCAATATATACCTAGGCGGGCAAGAAACTTGACTTAATCTTCGACCACTTCGTCATTCGGTTAGTTCGGTCACTTGGTCAGTTGGGTATAGGTATATAGACGAAGAAACCCACGTATTATGTACTTACATACATACATACACTCGATTTCGGAGTCATCCACCTTTTCTCAAACGAACAGGTGGCATCTTTACGTTTTAACTTACGTTGAATGAACTTCCCAATATGGCGCGAAGGTAGGCGTTCGTCTCGAGCGTTAGACGGAGGGACGGCCTTGTCTCTGACATTGAAACCATAATTCGACGATTCCTCGATGTACAACTTTGAAATATTCATCGGTTTCAAAAATCCGATTATCGTACTTCGAAAATGACAAGTTCGGATTGATTATTATGGCTCTTAAAAAGTTGCTGCAAAATTTTCAGCTTCTTCATAACTAGAAATATTGAATTTTTCCCAAAATCACTTCAGTCACGAAACATTATAGAAAGCGAAATGAACAAGCAGATAGTTTGCCGAGCTACGGTGAGGCTAGACCTATAACTTTCTGCCCAGAATTTTTTGCTCGAAGAAAAAAAAAAAATACTACTCGAATGAAAAGCTGAAATACTAGGAAATGAATTTTTCATGAGTAGGAATTAGATTTTGAAATTGTATTTTGAGTTTTTCTATATCGATTTCGGATTTGTGCTCACCGAACTGGTAAACAGAAATACGTGTACAAGTTTTTCAACAAACTGGAAACCGCAAAAGTCTGATTGTTATTTTAGCGATCAGCGACCCAATGAACTGCAGGTTACTCATCGTAAGTATCAAGAACAATTCTCCTACTTCACATATCGCCAAATCAGTGAAGATGAAAACCTAATCAGATTCACGATGGAGCAGATCCCATCGATTGAAAGTCTTGGTTTCAAAATTCAGTTTTTCAAAAAGCTCGAAGATTATACTAGACCAATCGGATCTAAAATCCAACCAGTTCTGAGTTGGAAAAGACCGCATTGATTAATTTAGGCAAAAATGCTAAGAATCGGTTCTCCACTCAGTATCTCGTAATATGATCGGAAAAACAATTTATCACATCCTGAGTTTATCTAAAAGTGATCGGAGGTGATCTTCTGGAACTGAATACGTGGAGATTCGGTAAGGATTCCACTTTTCGTTATTGGAGTGATTGTAATATATCGTCTATAATATATTCTTCTGGCGCAGGAAGTTAGAAAGTGAATTTTGAGTTAAAAAAACTGCATCTCTAACTGCATTCGTATTTGACCATGAGATAATCGCTTCAGTTCGTTGAGATGATGATATCGAGTGAAATACGGAATCGATTTGTAATGCTACGGACAATTACGCCGTCGTTAAACCTTGGCATTTGGGTATGGCTCATAGCTTTAGTAACGTCATAGTCGCGATTTGCGTGTGAAACGAAGAAGGACTTTCGGCCATTCTGACAGACATAGACTCGCGATATACGGATAAGTAATTACGTCTAGGTTTGGTCTTCTCACTGGCACCTTTCGCTTACTGTCTTTCTTGACCAACATCAACTTTCGCCACGACGCAGCTCACGTTGGCATCAAAATCAAAGATCGTAAATATAATTCTTGATATTCGCGTCACAATTTGCGAGGATGACCCGATATTTCGAGAGTATAAAATCCAACAGGTGCTGCGGCACTTATAGGCAGTTTTGACAATTTTGTTTCTTTTCCACTTCATCCTCAACTTTATTTACAACTTACTGATATAATGATATTTGCATTTGCATTCAATGACGTACGATTTACGACAGAGACTAAAATCTCCTCAAACTTGTTCACTTTTGGCGAATTTCATTCTGTTTATTCTGCCAAGATGTACACAGGCATCGCTGTCGAAAAGTCGAGAGAGTTCTAATAATTAACTAAACAAGTATTGAAACAGAGGTCGTAGAGTTCACTTCGAGACTTTGACCACGGCAAATAGGAATGCGAGATTTAATTACTGGATTCTTGGCAATCAAACGGATGTATAGGTAAAATTTATTGCTATTTATTGATTTTCGTAATAACGCGTGAGCGGAATTTTGAAAAAGAAAACCTTTGGTTCCACACGAGTCTAAAATTCACACAGAATTCATTCCTGACAAGGAAGTTAGTAAATTCTTGGTGGATTTTGCGAATCGCTGTTCTTATATTCAGTATGTGTATTACTATGTGAATATTGATTGGTATACCTGAAAGGGCCAAGGAGCCCTGATTGGAATTAGAAAATGATTGAAGCCAATTAGGATTGTTTTCCTGTTGTTGTTTCTTTTCTCTTCTTTTTCCATTTTCACTCCGAATTTCACCCCAATCCCGTCTCATCCGCGTAAATTCTTTACGTGACACGTATCCATCGTATTAGTCCCTTGAGAGGATCCTTTACGAGTCGAGGAGGCGAACTAGACACGTAACACGTTCCCGTTCGACACGTGTCGAAGAAACCAGAGATGGACCAATCCATAGCTGCCCAATCCTTTGTTTTAACCCATACATAACATATTTCTCTCGAGTAATTTCTAACGTGTAAGATTTGGCACGTTGCAAATATTGTTATTTTCATTTCCTATTTCATTTCGTAGATTCAAGAGAAGTTTCCGATAAATCTTAGGCGTTTGACTGGAGAATAAGACCTCTCTTTTCCTTTTTTTGGACTAAATTAACCTTTCCAGAAAATGAAAAAAAAGCCAAATAAAAATGGTGGCTGAGAAACCGATTGAAAGGTTCACAAATGAAAACTATCGATTTTTTTCGTAGCTTTGGATATTCTTTGTGCGATTTGTGATTTCTCCGATGTAATAGTGAATTAGATAAAAAAAAGCCCGTATCCGGAACAGCACGATTTACAAACATGAAAAAATTGACCTAAGGTTCTTTCACGGAGTACTGCTGTTCTACTAACTAGCAAATTATAAAAAATATTCAAAAGTTCTATGGAAAAACGTAGCTCGGTTCACAATTTTTTTTAGAAATTTTCATTCAGGTTCGTAAAAATCATTCGAATTATTCAAAAGTAGATATTGAATACACGATTAATAGTTTCTATATTAATCAATAATGTATCTCTGGGTGAAAACTAATGCACTTTGACATGCAAAAATGTACTAGGGCTAGATCAATTCTAATGATCTCCAATTCGTTTTCCAAACCGAAAAGAGTAACGTTCAGAGTTGCCTCAATCGACCAGCCATTGTCGCGAGACAGACGATTCGGTAGAGTCTTATAAAGTTAAATGTATCACGATTTGTGTTAGATCAAAATCTACTCACGTACTGTAACTTTGGCTTTTCGTAGCCCCTACGCAGCTCTCGCCCTCTCGTCCGTGCGAGCCCACGAATCTAGTAAATCCTCCCTTAATGTCCATTTCTCCCTTCGAGAACGCTTCCCGGTTAAACTTTTCATTGATCGTCGTTATACTCCACAGATCGATAATCGGTATTTAACACAACACATAATTGGCTATACATCCATACCGAAATCTCCATTCGTCACAACATAATATCGTCGGCCATCAATCAATCGTTGCCTGTATTTGTTAGCGATGAGCAGAACAAGACCAAGATTATAAGATTACCATATTCTTGGTCCTGGTCTTGGTCTCGCGGATTCAATCTTGGTCTTGGACTTGTTGCAGGACTTTTGCAGTCTTGTTTTTTCTTTCATCCTATTGCGATTGATAGCTCATTCACAATTTGAATTATACAATAGGTTTTGGAAGTAACAAGGGCAAGGGATCTTCAGGAGTTTGCACTACGCAAACGTAAAAAAAACAAGCTCACCGAGTCTCATGTTTTCCATTCTATACTTGTGATTTCGTCTTTCCAATGTATGATCTGGGATGGGATTCTGTAACTCTCCGCTAACTCCGCTAACTCCGCAAAGTCCGCTAACTCCGCTAACTCAACGGAGACCGTTGGTTGGCTAAGAAGCCAACGGTCCGTCCAATCAGAGACCGCTTCGGATTTCGGTGGTGCCTATTTCTTATCGCTTATTTCTCATTACCTTTTTCGTATAGTCCTATTTCCTGTAGCCCACAGTCCAATGTTTTGATTCATTTATGCGTTTTCTTTCCATCTTTTTATCTCCTCACTTTATTCGTGTGAAATTCATGCATATGTATCAAGTGACAGGAGCTCTTTCGTTTGTTTATTTGTTGCAATTAGCGGCCGGGCAAAGCCCACGGCACCACCGTACAGGGTACCACCGTACACAGCGCCACCGTATAGGCACCACCGAGGCCCGAAGCGGTCTCTGATTGGGCGGTCGGTTGGCTTCTTAGCCAACCAACGGTCTCCGCTGAGTTAGCGGAGTTAGCGGACTTTGCGGAGTTAGCGGAGTTAGCGGAGAGTTACAGAATCCCATCCCTGAACATTTCATTTCACTCTAAATACGTGTCAATGGGCCATTGATGTAAGAGAAAATTGCTAGATCAACAGTTGAAGATTGAAATACCGAACACCTGTGAGACGTGCGGGGCAGCAACACGTCATATAAAAACACTAGTTCACATCTATGAATGGTCTAGTTTTTTTTTTTTTTTTTTCACAATTTACAAGTATTCTACAATATAGCAAGACTGCAAGAGTCTCGCAGTTCAGTCTTGTTCTTGCTCAAGTCCTGCAGACTTGGTCTTGTTCTTGCTAACTACTATGTGGTCTTCGTCCAATACTGCAAGACCCAGACTAATTTCGCTGATCACTAGTGTTTAGAGTATAAATAAATACCTGTAAACTTCTATCGATCGGGCTAGTAGTCAATTCCCATTATTCCTTGATCACACTAGTGTCAATTTTTCAACTTGATTCCAATTTTTTATCGATCCCAAAACATAGGAAAATTGGAATTCTGTATGAATCGATGTGCCACGATGTTTTTCAGCCTCACTATCGCCTTATTCAACTATGAGCTAACACCAACTGCATGGATATCAATTTAAAAGGAAATTGTACGGTGTACATAGATAGCTGATACGATTTCCTATATAACATTCCTCTTATTGGTAGTAGCACTTTCTATCTTTCTCTATGTCTCTCTCTCTCTTGGATAGACGATGAATTATTGAGGATGGCGTGTGCATCCCACCCGCGGTTAGGTTGCAATTCGCAAAGTTCCGTCCACTGGTCTGTACTTCTGTCATGCCTATGTGTCTGACCGTATAGCTGTTAGGTTTGTTCGCTCGGCTACTTGCACGGCTTATTCAATATTACATCAAACGCTTACCATGTATATATATATATATATATATGAGTTGCGGGAAACCTCATGGAAAGACAGAGAAATCGAAAGATAGAGAAAGAGAAAGAGAGGAGGGTTCGAAACGTGGCCCAACAGTAGCAGCGGATGTGTGGAGTGGCTATCGCTCGGCTACTATAATATAGAGAGCTTTAGGATCGAACCTTCGAAGAAGAAAGAACCCCTATATCTAGCGTATATCCACGTTCTAGACAATAGGGTGGATGGATGAGGGTTGAATAACGTTTGCGGTAGGAGGAAAAATTTTGAAATAGCCTAGCGTTTTTATCATAGCCTTTTATATCTTCCATATGACTTCATTTGCGCTTCGTTTTTCGGTATCGCTGCAGGCTCAGATAGTAGAATCATAAGTAAGGTACGTGGTATGTGCTTACAAGTGTATGATTATCATTGAGAGTAATTAAAATTCTCGTTATAAAATTCTATACCTCCACGTCCTAGGCTCCCGCGTTCGTGAATTCTTTTTCCCCGTTTTATTTTCATTGATAATTATAGTATATCTAGTCAGCGTATATGTACACTTCCTTTAATTGATTCTGAGCCGGAAGTGTTCGTTCGACAAACGATTTAGGTTGGTACCAAATGTCGGCAGCGCCCCTACAGGCCAGCCGTGAAGCAAGTTCTAGCTGTCATCGGTATAACCATAACACACGACGATGATACGTAACCTCGAGATGCGAACGCGGAGTGAAATCATAGTAAACGTGGGGTTACTTGAAAATGATTCTGCAAATTAGCCGCAAAACATTGTATTTCAAATACAAGGCGGCGAAAAACGAGAATAATATCTGAAGTTTTACTTAAAAACTGATTCTGCAAGTGTATAATTGCACTAAGGGAAGTCTATGCTTCTTCCGCGTTCGCATTTCGAGGTTCTGTATAATCGTCGTGTGTTGTGGTTATACCGATGACAGCTAGAACTTGCTTCACGGCTGGCCTGTAGGGGCGCTGCCGACATTTGGTACCAACCTAAATCGTTTGTCGAACGAACACTTCCGGCTCAGAATCAATTAAAGGTAGTGTACCTTGCAAAGAAAAACCATAAAGTCACTTCATGCATGGAGACAGGATTCAAGAGACCAGGTTTTGGCTATTCGTCCATATTAACATGTATTTTGGAACTGCAGCTCTAACTTCTCTCAATTGTATCTCTGATCGTTACTGACAATGAGCTATGCCGGTTCTAGCTAATTTGTACATTTCAAACTTTGACCAGGATTTTAGACCCATCATTCAAGATAATTGGGTAACATTTTCAGAGAATGATCATCGAATGTGCCAATATCTCGCTGCGAAGCGATTTTTTCATATCTCTCATTATTTTTAAGACAGTAATTATTTTCTGCAATAAAATTGACTGCAATTTTCTTTACAGTGCGACAGCATTGTTCCTGCTGATTACAAATTTGAAAAAAAATGTATTTTTCCAGGTGAATTAAATGTACAATGTCAGGTAAAAGTGGCATAACTTGGTAACGGTTTGAGATACAAAAGTCCATGACACGTCATTCGTTTTGTGAAACTACACTATATCATCATTCCCAACTGGGACAAAGTTCATTCATTATTACAAAAGTTACGATGATTCAAAAAATACTTTTCGAGACAGACAGAGAACCAGTTTCGCAAAATTTCACTTAATTTTCACAACAGCTATTGTTCCTTGACGACGAATTCTTGGATTAACTGATAACGCCTGACTGTAATCGATCACGTTTGAATTGGAAGTGAATATATGGATGTATGATACGAGAAGCTGATTACAGCCGCGGTTTTAAAAATTTGCGTCATAGCAGTTCTGTCGATTTTAATCCTCATTATATGAATCAGCTTCTTTTATAATTTCCTTTATTTTTTCTTCTCGCTAGTTTGCGGCTTTCAAGTGGGTATAGCCGATTTTCAGCTCTGTAATTTCAACGAAAATTTACACAGCTAGGCCCGCGTGCTGGGAAATAAAAAATTGAATGGTATAATAGTAACCGTCCATTACTCGAGGCTAATTTACTCGTCGTCTGTCGACCGAGCTGTATAAGCTGTTCCTGACCGCATCATCTGCTATACCTACCACCATACCGCCACCGGTGCAAGTTCGCAGAATGTATACGGGGTAGTCCATCTGAAATCGACATTATAACCGAGAACTTCTGGATTTTTTAAAAATAACTGACTTTTTCTGCCACAATCTTCGTCTCTTCGCATCTAAAACTTGTTTCGAGTGGCACAAAGTTCCGAAAAAGTTTTTTTTTTGATAGAAATGAAGCTGAAGCTATCAGCCAAAATCAGCAGCCAAATGAAATGCGTTGGATAAAAATGATGAGTCTGTGAAGGACGAAAATTCAAATTTTGTCAAGTTTTTAGCAAAACCAAAACTTCTATTGAATTATAGACGTAAATCTGTACTGCATCATCCAAACAGTAAAGTTCAGCACGTTTGGCTGCTAACTCTGATGGCTTCTAGCTTCAGCTTTATTATAAATAGAATATACTCGAGTACGAACAAATTTTATGTCTGAAGTTTTTCGATACAAGTATATGAGGTTTCAATTATAATCGAAATCACAAAGTATCACTGAAAACAAAAGGTGCGGGTTGATTGCAAAAAAATGTTCTGCCTAAACGGTATGACTAATCGACAAACCAGAGGGCAGTGGTAGGCTTCTTTGACTTTTAGTTCATGGGGGGAAAAAAAGGTCATTTTCAAGAAGTCGGGGTATACGTGTATATCGAGTTGAAGTGGACTACCCCGTACATATTCGCGGTTCTATAATATCTGCTCCGAAGATGATCCTCACCCTTCGTCGACCTCTCGCTATTACGCGGATAAATTGCAAATCGAAAATCCCCGCCTCTCGCCATGTGACCAGTTTCGTTTCGTTTCGCGATGATTCGCTAAATAAATTTTCACCAATTTTCTCGATCGAGACGTTCACCCTTCGTTTGCCCACATATATTCGAATCGCAAACGGTTGAATTTGTCATTTTCAACGTAGAAATGAACTTTTCTCGCTTTTTTTTATTTCTTCTCAACATTAGCCGTATCATTATTGTCACTTTTATCGGCGCTGTACATCATCCACCGACGAGAAACACAATATTTATTATTGTTAGTGTATTTCCAAGTGGAATTTCTGTAACACGTTTGCCTCGATGCGTAACGGGGTTGTGCAGGTTAGCATACTAGCTGAGTATTTTCACGTCTGTATACCAAATCGATCGTCCACACATGTATAACGATCACGCTATTCCTCGCTTAACGTGGTACGAATCGAAGAATCGAAGAATCGGCAACGGTCATTTTTTATTCATTACACCACACGTATAGGTACCTATATGGACAAGTTGGGTAATACGATTGTACTTTATTTCGTATTATCGCACAAGTGTATACGGGACAAAAACACTTCCTACAGTTCCAACTTTATCGAATATATTTCCCATATTCCGTTCGTGTAAAAAATAATCAGCTTTAGGTCTCGATAATTTTCACACGCTAGCCAATCCCAGCTGGAAAAACTGAAACGTGGAATTCTAATGTCAGCTTTTCAAATCGAAAGTTGAATAAGCGTTGGGCTGATAAAATTTCTGGCTTAATCATGACAACGAGGGCGGGAAAAATGTCTGGCAAAAAGCTTAATAAAAAGCTTGAAGCTCTTAATGTTTCTAGAAACTCAGAATCGCGTCTGAAATAAATTCGGAATTTTGATCGTTCGGAGCTTGTGGAATTCGAAACTTCAATCGCGCTCCGCTGATGTAAACTTTGCATCTCTATTCCGTATGACAGAAAATAAGGAATGAATATGGAGCTTTGAAAGGGTAAGCTTCTTTGCTTGTGCACAGTTCAAGTTGCCAAAGCCTATTTCTCCTCCCCATATCTCTTTTCTAACTCTCTCCACTCTCTACTCTCCACTTTCCACTCTTTCCACATGCAAGGCGACGAGAATAAGTAAGAGAACAGGGGAGCTTTCGAGTCATATCAAATATGCTTCGGCAGATGCGATCGTCCCACAGTAGTTTGCCATTCCTTCGGGTTTGCGGCACTGTGGGCGGTGGATACGGAGGTGAATAGTGGAAGGCTTTATACATATACCTACCTATGTCAGCCCCTAGCTCGCGTAATTATAGACCGTACTAAACTAGCAGAGTAGAACATTGCGCGAGAGTACATATTATATACATATCATATGGAGGGTACGAATGATATGGAACTTATATCTGCCTATATACATATCTGTATGGGATATTCCAAGCTAACTTGACCGCCCTGCTATACTCTGATCATTCTTGATCCGCTTGATTTCTTTTTTCTGATATTCACCTCATTCTATGAAGTAACCCTGAATTTTTTCAGAATCTTCAATGAACTTGTTATCGTCTGATGAATTTGATGAAATTTGTTGTTTTGTCATTGTCAACGAATTTTCAAAGGACTGTATTTCGAGATGCATGTATCGTTTTGGAAAAAAAAAGACATCGAATTGCGCATGTATTGCCAAACATCTAAACCTCATTACATATGAGTGATATTTTCAACGAAAACGTGGAAATATTGAAATTTCATCATCTTTTACCCCGTCTGATTTTTCTGAAAAGATATTCTCAAAGATACTAGTCTTTAATACAAACATTTTCAGCCATAGCAGATCGTGGCTTGATTTTTTCTCAATTTTGAAAACAATTTTAATCGAAATTCGAATCGAATGCATGGAAGTTCTATTAAAAATTAGGAAAAAATTCAAAATCAATTATTACTAATTCAAATAATTTAATGGTCGAATTTATGGACGTGATTTTGGGCTTCGCGGTGATTTTAAGTATCGCGCTTTCACCTTTGGCTTCCTAACCTTTGAAAGTAGCTCGGGGTAGGTATACCTAACAAGAGAAAATTAACGGTGATTAAAAAATGTTGTAATTAACCACGCGTAAGCGTCGGTGTTAATTACGAAATAATTACAAATTTAAGTTGATCGGTTCGTTCGGGGTGAAGCAAGAAAGCAATTTTCTTTTGAATTTCGTCTTTTTTCACGGACGCTGATTTTTCAACATTCTATAATCTTTGACCAATTTATTGAACGGCTTTGTAAGTATACGTCTATATGTCTACTCCGTGAAAGTCTTTCGTCACCGCTCAAATATTGAACAAGTGTAAATAACGCAAAGGCCCTTCTTTCCTTTGGGAAATATTCCCTTTTTTTACCTCTCTTTTATTCCAACAATTTTTCTCTTCAGTTGCAGCCTGAGACAATATTATTTTCCCCATTTACAAACTTAAGTGGAAAAAAAGTGTTCAATTTTTGGAAATTCGACTTTACGTCTTCCGAAAGTTCTGGATCAGAGAAGAATCAAATCGGGGACAAAAATTAATCGATCTTGGGTGGTCATGATTTCCCTGAAAGCGTCAAATCTCTATACTCAAAATCTCTGGTTCATTTCTTCGAATGATAATTAGCTGCATGTATCTCCATGCTCAATGGTTACATGTATATATTTTTGGAAAAAGTAAGCCAGTAAGTGTTTACTCATATATGATAGACTAGAAACGTTATGTATTCGCTATTTATGTATTATAAATGTTTACGCCCATTTTGGTCCAAGACAAATGGGAAATGACGAAAGAGAAATGGTTCGGTATTCGAGGAGGAGTATGCGGAGTGTTTCCACCGACGGAAAACCATAAATAATTCTCTTCTTATACCAACGGAATGTATGGTTGAAAGCTTTCCTTAGTCAAAAAAAAAACCCCCCGCACGACGTGATTCACTGGTCGAGTTAACTGATCTCAGATTTTCTTTAGCTAAAGCGGATTATTTCTTTCGTGCTAGATATTCGTCTTCAAATCTCCATGGCTTTATGGAACTTGGACAGATCGTGTGATAGGCGATCAAGTGATGCTAGAATGTTTTAAAAAAATTGGTATCTTTTCATGAAATCAAATGAGGCAATCAGAATCATAAGAAAAAAAAATGGTAACTCGCAAATATCAATCAGTTTTGCAGAATTTATGCATTGCTGGGTCCTCAATGGATTGGCTATCGATTTCAGTCTGGTTCGTGTATTTTAATTTTCAAATTTAGATATACCAGTAGCTGGTATGGGTAATGAGAAATTTGATATCGAACATCAGAAATAACGAGAGTCCATAAAATACAAAATATAATTCAACCTCCGAGTTTTCTCTCTGTAAAAACTGAGTAACCATTCAAAGCTCGCTGTGGCGAATTCACCGAGTACCTACCTATCTCGATGCCGATGCTTCACGAGTTACGCAGACATAATTGAACCATCTGATTCCATTCCGATCAAGGGGACACAGCAGCAGCAGCATGTCGCAATTGGAAAAATGAAACGTAGTCCAAAGCCAATTTATTTTCTCGCCAAAGTTCATTTCACATTATTAGAATCGTTTCGTACTCTGGAAACACTTGCTGCACGGATTGGGAAATTAGACACACTATCGATCTCATTCGACTCATCCAGGTTTCAAATCACTTGGAATATGTACCAGCATGAATTTAGTGCAGAAAATGATATACTGATGAATTGTTATAGAAGATATAGTCAAATTTGAAAATTGGAACACTTGGAAATAGAAAAAACAACGAATAACATTACGAACTGTGCTCCAGTAGTGGGTGAAGTTCGTGGAAAAATACTTGAGAAAAACCACCTGAAAATTTTTTTTCCGAAACAATTCATGATTGCATACAATATCGTACTATACTTATCAACAGTTGTTGGATAATCATTCATCACCGAACAACTACTGGGTTGATTGCTCGTATACTTTGTTTGATCAAGCGGGCTAATGAACGTTGAGAACGTATACTCGTTTTGCTTCTTATACTTACATTTCTATGTATAGTCAGATATACATACACACATGTATTCCGAAGTTTGAACCGTTCAACTCATAACTTATCCAAGCAAATGTTGGCGCAGTAAAACCTATAACGATTCTCCAAACAACGAACGAGAAATTCCCGTTAATTGTTTGAATAACTTTGGAATACTAATTGCAAGTCACCAGGAATTAAGAATAACTTTTCATTTCTATGCAAGTTTTAGTACATTTCTAATCAGCAGCAAGATAATGAAGATGATGACATTTTGGGGTGGATATTATGACTATCCTTTTTTTTTCATGTATTGCGTATAGTTCTCTTTTTATGGTATCGGTGAATTTAATACTGAGCCCAAGATCTCGTCGCGAAATGTTGTAATTTAATTGACAGTAGGGGGACCAATTACTTCTTGGAAAATACAATTAAATTGGAAACAATTATATTGACGGGGAATTTCCTCGCGTAAAATTAAATGCTATTACAAAAATGTAACCGCGGTGACCCAGTTACTTGATTTCTTTGAGAAGGATAGATCCCGCCGTTTAAAGTAAAAAAAGATCAAGTGAACCTCGAGACACCCTCCATTCGCTTTACTGGTAAGAAACATTGGTTGGTACGCGAACGAGAAGAGAATTCCTCGTCATACTGCAGACAAGAATTGCAGGTCTTTAGACGTCTTTTTCGCAAATCATTCTTGAGCATATCATTCTTTTTGCAACAAGTAAAAAGACACTAAACACCGTGCATTAGCCGCTTCTAAGTGTGCGACTAAATTGTTAAATTGTGCAATTAGTTGGCTGTTGGAATTTTAACGCAGTTACATTCCACACTGATAACACTTCAACAAAGTCTTATGACCAAACAAGCTGGTAAATCGGCTGACCACTATGGGCAAGCCCTAGAACTTCCTGCATAGATTTGACAAGTTCGAATAATACCTACAAAACTATACCGCATCGATCCATTGGAAAATTCGATTATTTCTAAGTTGGAGCAATTGCTATCGATGAAGATTAGAATTATCAAAATCCGTTGATTCGTTTTCGAGGTATAACTATTTGAAATTTATTTCTGTGATTTCGCTCGCTCAATTAGTAAAAAAATTAGACCACTGATTGAATCTAAAATCTAATCAGCTCGGAATTAGGAAAAGCCACACATTAATTGAAATCAAAATCATGGAAATCCGTCGATTCGTTATCAAGATATAGCTGGACATAAAATTGATCACACACGGGTGGAGGTGAGTTTCTGGATTCCCGAACGTCTCGGAGATCTGGCGAAGACTCAACTTCTCATTTTCGGGATGATTATAATAACTTCCTTTTTTTGTTTTTGAACGTACAAAGTTGAAAATAGGAGAGTTGATAAGGGCAGTCTTCGACCCACCATCTGAAATTGAACCCCGTAATCACAAAACTTTGTCTACAGAAACCTTTTTACTTGAATACGAAGACCAACACGAGTCAATTTTGAATCATGGGCTAAAAACGGTATTTATTAATCATTCACCCTTCGTCAATTAATTTGTCATAATTTCAATAGACTTGAGCGTTGTACTCGGAGCTTTGATTTGTTAGGAGCTACTAATCAACCAACCAATCATTGGAACCGAACTTGTTTTTCATGCTCGAGTCGTCATTAATGGTATAAGAGAGCTCATCATTTCAGGCGCCCTTTTGGTGCTCGATCGATATTTAGAGAATGATAAAAGTATATATCGAGAAAAGTACGGGAAGGGAAAAGGACACGGTAACCTTTTAGACAGGAGAAACGGATCGCGGAGAGAATACGGGGAAAAATGTACGTTTTTCGATTCGCTTGGCCTCCACTCGGGCAGAAAACGTTCGCGTGCTACCCTGTCGCCTCGATTATCGAGTTTCGATCGACGAATAAACAAGCAAACATCGGCACGCCACCCTTCGTCTAAACGGCCCTAATAATAAGACGAAATAAACGACGAACCAGCAGATCCTGCATCTATTTTCCAATAGAAAAAACTATCGTGGACATTTGCAAGAACCGATTCGATGGGATCAATAGAAATTGTACAAAATCTCGAGCAATCGCGATCTCTCGTTGACTTGTCTCGAAATTTCTCTGCAGTTCATTTGAAATCAAATTATCGATTTGTACCAACTAAGAAGAATGGTAAGAATTTTTTCACTCGATTCTTACGTCTTCTCTGGTTTCTGTGATTCGACAATCACGTGCAAGATGGACGAATAAAATTGAATGTTGATCGGTTGACGTGCTCAGGTTCGAGGGTTTGGCGTGTCGAAGAAGTGGACTCTGTATTATGTATCGACTCAAGGTATTATACGGCTGTTTCAAGTTTCGATTCGATCCTCTTGTGGTATACGTAGGGAGTCCAGCGAGCTGTGACCGCGGGATTCATTGTCCGGTGATCCGGTTCGAGGAGAGAAAAATCTTAGTCGATTTATGGCGTATAGTAGTGGGAGGGAGAGAATCTTCCCTGTGCGAGGTGAAATCCCTTGTATCCGCCTACTCGATTCTCGTTCGTTAACCCTCAAATGCACACGCGTCCGTCTTAATTCAGACGACAGCCTTAATTCACGGTTATATACAGGAAAGTTTCGGCCATTCGTATATAATTCAACCGCTATATAACTTTTTTCATGCATTTACTACCCGAAAAGTAAAAGCTCGTCCGAAAGTCCCGTAGGAAATTATTGTTTGGTATTATATAGAGTCACCTACATGCCAGATTCTCGTGTGCAAATCATGAAATTATTATAGCCTCAATCAGAAGGCGAAAAAAATTAGTCGAAATAAAGACAGTCAAAAATCAATTTGTTCTTCAGAAAGATCCAATTATATTAATCGTCTCGGTTCAAAACACATGCTGTACGAATTCAGGAGCACAATATGTCTGATTCGAGTTCTTTAGAATTGAGATTATTCAGACACCTGGCCACAGACTTTGACGACCTGGAAATCTCATGGCATTTGATATGGCCATGAAGAGATGGAAATTTCAAGGAATTTCAATCTTGGTTATGGAAAGAAATCAAAATTGCAGTCTTCGAAATTCCAATTCTAAATCATTCGTTGATATTCATTGACCTCATCGTAATTATAATTCTGATTGTTGAATTTTTCTTAAAGACATAACAATTTTTTTGAATTTGAATATGTCATGGAAAAACTGCGTTTTAGGTCGTCAGAAACCTGTAAATGTGATGGGATTTTATTCCCCGATATATGTGGCTTTCCTGTCACTTGTCAGAATAGGAATTGCCACGAATTGAACTTCAATTTTCGACCGAATCATTCGCAAATTTGAATGGAAAAGAAATAATAATTTTTTTTTTAATCACTGTATCTTTTTTCACCATTTTTCCAATTCAATTTCCCGTAATCAATTTGTGACAAAGCTTCTTCCGGACAATCTGGATTCTGGAAAAGTTGAATCGGACCAAAAGTTTGCCTGATTCGTTTTCAAATGAGACGATTATGATGATGTAATATAGACTTTTGTAAAGGAACGAATTGATTTTATTTATGTACACGTTTGTTTCACACCAAAGTTATAGAAAACTCAATCGTGTTTTGCTTTTCGGAGGAACTACCCATATATATTTGAAACCCAAAGGTACAGCAGCTGTTGCAAATTGTTCTATCGATAACTTGAAACGATGCACTCAAAGTTATCGAATCATTCTATAAATATTTTACACTCCAGTGCTCGCAAGGCGTGCTGAGTCTAGTAAGAAGAAACCTAGCTTCAAAGTTTTCATGCTAAGTTTTCTAGCACGAGATATGCAAAGCCGTTGGAAAAATTTGGAGGGATTGAAAAAAAAAAAGGCAGAAAAATGGAATAGCGACGTAATGAAAAATTTTGCCAAAACATTTTTGTACATTTCAATTGTACGGATGTGTTCAAGTCAACTTACAAGACAGTGCTAATTGCAAAATTGCGAAATTTCGTAGCTGCACATACCCTTCCCAGTTTTTATTCTGAATTCTTCGAATACTTGGGTCGTAATAATTGAGCGAGTCTTGCTACGATCGTATAAAATGTTCCCGTGGCTGGTATAAATTTTTTCCATTTTTCTAGTAGTCCACTTTTGCGCCGCTATTACGATTTCCACGTATACGCATTGCAGACTGACTATGTAAGTGCTTGCGGCGACATTCGATATTCAGATAAGCGTCGCAGATTGGTGCGCTATCATTCGCTAATGCTAATTGTCCCATTTCGTATAGAGTCTTCGTGGAGTCTATGTCCGTCTGTGTTATAGATTTACGAAGAGCTCGTGGCCCTAGACTTCGTCATTTCATACTCTATGCGCAATTTTTTCTATTTCACTCTCTGTGAATCATCATTCTCGCTTCTCTACAAGGCTAGCAGACATACAGCTGTTCTGTGTAATAATGAAATTACTACTTTCAACCATGTCTGTGCCATTCGTCCTCTTTTCACTACTATTCATTTTGCATTTCAAGATAGTAATTTGTTCTTCAATCCGGGAGTTAACTTGCAGTTGATATAGGTTTATTTGAACGAAACGTAGACCTCTTCTGTATTTCCTACCTTGTTTTGTGTCACTGCATCCTTTCCACACATGAATTCAGGTTATTTTGAGTTCAGTGACAGAGAGAAATAAAAAGTAGCCGTTCGGGCGTCTATTAGAGACCCGCCTCAAACGAGAAGAAACAACAAGAAGAGGCTCTACTGTGTATTACGTTAAAGACCAAGTGGGCTAAGACTGGCCATCTGCCGTGATAAATCGGTGCCATGAATTTTTCAAAAAAGTACAGTTGATAATTGGTGAATTTTATAAACTTACTATTACATAGATTGAAATAATTACGTAACCGACTCATTTAGAGCACTTTGAGTCTATAGTATAATATAATTCATAAAAGTTCTTCTCACCGTCTACATGTGGCAAAGTTTTCCCTCCACAGATTTTCGCATCCATCTTTGAAATTACCACAATTTCGACATTAGTGGGGGAAACTTCAGTATCAAGGAGCGGTCTTCCGCACCCTCTCTTTAAGATAAAAATCTCATCTAATTTCTCATCAAAGAAGTTCAAACTTCGTAATTATTACACGACTAATCCATCCAGGGGAAATTATATACGTCCAACTAATTTTGCGTCAAAAAACATAGATGAGGGGAACAGCTGGGTCTCGATTAAACCTGAAAATCAACGAAGCCAGAAAATTCACAAATTACGGAAAATCACCTGGAAAAGTCGTAAGATTTTTCAATCTGGACTTTTCAATCAGGTGAATTTGCGTCCAAAAAAAGGTTTATTACACAACTTAGCTAAACATGTCGGTTGCGGGGATATCGACGCATATTGAAGCCAAAATCATAAAAAAGCCCTTTTCTTTCACACTGAAACCTGGAAAACTGAGGGAATTTTATTTTCAGGATTCAATTGGCACTCTGAACTGAATAGATACTAAAACAGGAAAAAGAGCACAGTAGGTACTGGCTACCATCTGAACACTCCTATAGTATTCATTCCCATGTGTGAACGTTACGCAGTATCCCCTTTCAAACAATGAATGCTATTCGGACCGTAGCCAGCAGCACTGTTATCTTCTTTCCGTGAAGACTTGATGATGATATCGTCAAGGAAGTGGAACAAGAAGAGTTTTGGAGAAAATTCGAGCATCGAAGCTCAGGAGTCGAACCAATTAAAAGAAAGGTCTTTGGCGATCAATAACCGTCAACAGTCGATAACCAATTTGTAAGTCCTTCCAATTCGGCCCTATCTATAAGCTGACCCCCGAACGTTCTTCGAAATCGTGGCTCCAGGTCGGGCCGACTTCCTGTCGCCCATCGAGGTCGTCTTTGCTCTCGAAGATTCCACCCTGAGGTGGTGACCAGGAGTCAGTCGTACCTGGGCAGGTCGAAAGGTACGCGATATCGACCCTGGGGGGTTTATTGTTGATGCGAACGGTAACCAGGGCGACTTGGTACCAGGACGAATAGCCAACCTCGCGGTGGCCGTCGTCGTCCAATCCCCGTCGACGTCGGTGACGGTTTTTTTTGATTGGGCGATCCTCTGGATAAGAGACCACATCGGGCACCTCGACAGCCACAAACGGTCATCAAGCGCGAGGCTCACAAGCCGACATGGAGAACGCCGCGACCATCCGGTCTGCCCTTCGAGGTACTCCGCGGAGAACTTGAAACACCGTCGTTCGTCGTCGTCCTGGACTATCTTCTGCTTCTCATACTTCTTCTTCTTCTTCTTCATCTTCTTATCCTTCTTCCCTTCATTCGCCGTTCTTACGAAAAGGTACCATAACTCCGTAAGCCCATCACTGTACCTTTGCACATTAATTCCATCGGCAGTTTGCCTTATTTTCTTCACATCTTGCAAGGTTTTCTTCTTTTTATTCTCATTTCGGATTCTTCTAATGACTGCAATGCATTTTTCGGACTAATACTGGAGAACAGTGAGTTTACTTTTGGTCTCTTCTGGACTCTGCTGATATATGTTTCGCATTAATCTTGTTTTCCATTTCTTTCCAACTTCGAGTTCATATTTTGGTCTACATTTGTGGGAGATCAGAATGTATACCTTTGTACCATCCATCAAATCAACTTAACTTTCACTGTGCTGTTTCTCTGTACCATTTGATAAATTTGCGGGATGTGAAAGGCGGTTCTTGTACACCTCATGGTCCTTACTAAAGTATGTGGTGCGACGTACTGAACCGGGGGAACAATACGGTGGACACTTTGTCAAAATAGTAGCCACGAGAGAAAAAAAGAGAGAGAGAGAGATAAAGTGGAATTAAAATAAGGGGCTCAGAACTCGGGAGAGAGAAAGAAATAAGATGTGGTAAACCCTGAAAGTGGATTACGGCTTATCCTGACACGGGGTCGCGAATTTCGTAGCTCGGGGATTTTACCCTCGGGGTGTATTTCGGCTCCAACTTCACGTACTGCGGTAGTCCACAGATTAATGTTTTCCGCGTTGGGAAATTAAGGCATTTCGTATTTTCATCAAATTTACCTACCGTCACACATTTCCACGTGTATCCGGATGGTGGCTTTGATCTCTTTCGAATCTCCGGGGAGATTCTTTATCGACAGAAATTTGACACGATACTCGAAATTACTCGGCGGTTTTTTCCCTCAACATGTATAACATTATTCTTCCCTTGATTATTCATTCTCGATCTTTAATCGTCTATTCCAATTTCTAATCTCAATTCACTTTTGTCTGTTTCAGCAACTGAAGTTACTTCGCAAGGCAGAGCTTTTAATTAAGCTCTCGTCACCAATACCACGGTAAGTTCAATGCCAAGTACCTAAATATCAATTCTAAACATTCCACCGTTAGCTTTGACACTTTTGCTTAGAATTTTCAACTGCGGAGAACAAACTAGACTTCCTCTTTTCGATGATTGTAATTCTAATTAGGAAACTGACGAAACAATTATTCAGCAACACAATTGTAAAAAATCAACGTTTCGAAATTGATTTGTCGGCCAATTTTCTTTCGACTATTTTGTACTCGGGGATTTTAACCCCGAAACCAGTCGCGGTTTTGGTTAACTGGTCTTTGGTCTCATTCCTGGCCGATTCGGAGACGTAATCGTCTCGCGTACCCAACGCTCTCGGGGCGAGCATCGCCCACGATCCCAGACCGGACGTGGTGATGATACAACGTGATTAGCCATCCTATCCTAACACGTTACGCTTCGGTTACTAGAATTACGAGAATTACGAGAACGGAAACTCGCGTGAAGACTACTTTGAGATTAAGCTAATTATCCGGCCAACTATTTTTCTAATTATCTTTAATTGAATACATTTCCAAAAATTTATAACATTGAATAATTGTACGGTTACGTATGCGCGGATCCTCAAAGGAATTTGCCATTTACTGTACTTCGCATTTCGACTACTTTTGCGATTTACAGTATTGGGTAGAAATTTAGTTCTAGATCATTAATATCATCGATGTCAACGCGTACCTCGAGAAAACTAGAGCCCCCTTTGATTCCGAACAAGCGTTTCGCTAGACGATTATGCAGTGTTTCCAATTTTTGACATCGTGACGAGGCTGAGAAATCAGTAACTATGACAGAGCATTCTGCAGTTGAATACTTTCAATTTGTACCTCGGCTGAAGTTCATATAGTTTTTTCTACCAGAATGGCGGCATGATATTTGTGAAAAATGAAAGAAAAGGAAACGGCATATTCGGGGTGAATTTGTCCTCTGCTTTTTCTAGTCAGTTTTACTTCACACAATATCGGTTACATGTTATATCGACTGGTTCTCTGTGGTATCATTAACGTTCATTTGGGATCGTTTCGGCTTTTCGTCATAATCAATCACACGTCTTTAGTTCCTAATATTCTTGGATCAACGAAAATACTGTCGAGGCAATTTGAAAGAACGTTTGGTGTCACGAATGTATGGAATTTGTCACATTCAATCAAGAGTCAGTACTTAGAAGCAGTAATTAGTTATATCGCGGTATCTAAACATCAGTTTTTGAATTGATTTGAATGGCTTGACGAATTCAAGGAAATATATAATTGGTGTAACAGAATATCGAGAAATCTCATGATCAAATACGTACCTATTAGGTACTCAATACCACAGTAGGTACTTTATTCGTAATGACTATCAAGTATCAGAGACTGCACCCCGTTGACAATTACATGTGTAAAGAAAAAGTCTTCAATTGAAGTTAAATTGGCGAATTGACACCATATTTCGTTGATAATTATGATTGAAAAGCATCATCTCATCTACACAAAAAAAACTTTTCACCAATTTCATACAGATTTATTGCTGTTTTCAATTTCTATTTGGTAATCGCAGTTCATTCCTTATTTCTACTGATTGTGACCTTATTTTTTTTTTTCGTACCATTTCCTATATGAACTTGACGATGTGAGACTGCGGTTTGTCTAGGAATCTGTTTTTGCTTCGAACCCAGGTGTGCTGGCAATGTTACTATCATCGTTACCTAACCTTATATTCAATTCGAATAACGAATTCAGAGAAAGTTGAGAAAATATACGGCCATGCCGGAGGTATCGCTTTCAAAACGAAATTCTTTCCAGACAGAAATTAATGCAATATGCATGTGATAAAAAAACAACGTGAATCGAACGAATTGTCATTTTCTAAAAAAAAAAGACAAAAATCTAACAAAATCTAAAAATCTTGATCCTATGGGGAATCATAAATTTCACACACAGAAAGAACCCATCGAGAATATGTGGCACTCGATATTCTAACGTGTGATTTTAGTCTGTCTGGCTAGTGTAGCTGGTCGTGGCTCAGTATCAAGGCGAAGGCTTTCAGTTTCAACGAAGCGTAACCGCGAATCTTACGATTAGTGTCCAAGCGGCGTGAAATCATAGTAATGCATAGGCGTCTGGGTGTCCAGAGATGTATGGGGAGTACCTGCCTACTTGCCTTTCAACTTTAATATATTATACTCAATCTAGAATCGTATAAGGTGCCATTAAATTTTCTTCATCCATATATCTACCTACGTTCATTCATCCTGGGGGCGTGAATGATTGAAAAATTGTTATAATCAACGATACACCTTCTTTGATCGTCGCGGTTCGTCACCGATGCGATTATTCAACGTATATGGAAATACGTATTACGTAGTTGAGTTTCAATCCATTTGTTTCCTTATACTTTATTCTTCTTTAGTTCTTTATGAGGATATTCGTTTGAAATTTTTGAAACAGCAGTGTAAAGCAAACGTTGTATATTTCAACTATGGGGAGTGAGAAAAGAATCTGGATTCATATACGAAACATCACATCAGTTGCAAAACCATCAGAGAAATTTGTCATCCGTGAGGATAAAAATATCATCTCTTAAAACGTTACGGCTAGCTGGGGCTGCTTCGTGCTGCTGCAGCATAGATGTCAGAAAATGATAAAACGAATGTGCGGGGTCGGAGATTTCGTTTTTTTCTCCTTTTTTTTTTATTTGTTACTCATTCTACCGTCGAAAATAACGCTGTTCCAATTTTGTAAATTTTCTCTTTTCTCTTATTTAAAAAAAACTTTGGCTGCACCTAGTCGCGGTTTTGAAACGAAAAAACGAAATATAATAATTACTTCTTTCGATTCTGTAATTATCTACCTTGAATCGATTAGTTCTTTAAATATAGATATTCGTGTATCCGCATACCGTAGAGGTTTGGGTATAGGAATTTGTTTGTCGGACTTGAACGAGGAGAAAGATAATTTAGGAATATTTTCTTAACGGTAAATCGATACAAGATGAGTGTTATATGTATACGTACATATGTAAAAGTTTCGAGAGATTCGCTCGTCGACATTATAGCTGCGAGACAACGTCGTAGCGGCTAATAATAAAAGTGATTCAGAATAAGGCGAGAAATTATGACAAATGATTGAGGAGAAAGGTGGGGGAGTTGACATTGAGAAAATAATTTAGTAATGTCCTAGACTGATAGTAATTTCATATCATATCATGGATTTCTATTTCTATGTATTTACCTATATCGAGAGAACAAGTGAAAGTAATGATGAATTAGATCAAAATGATAATACGATGAAATTATTATTCGAAGGGTAGTAATCAAGAAGCCATCATAATTGGACAAGTATATAATCCATCATATAGGCAAGTGGCACATGTGATTTTTTTTCGTTTCTTTTATCGGGGAAAGAAAAGAACAATGAAGGAATACAAATAGACTAAAATAAAAAACGTTGAAAAGGTACATAAGAAAAGCTAAGAGACATGAGTATCTACGTACCTACCCCCCTCGCCGGGTAGCAACGTTTCTCGCTGCTCCAATTCCAATCTGGCAAAAAAATGCTACCAAGCGGTATTTTTTACCTCCTAGGTATGTACCTATATTCTTCTTTTTTTTTTTTCATTTCATCATGTGAATTCTCTCTTATTCCAGTATTTCTTTAGAAATTTCTTATCAACAAAGTGTAGCTTTGTGTAATCCTTCTATGTCGCCCCTTTCGTTAATTTGATCCAAGAACGTCTTCAAGTGTGGATTTAGATATATATTGATTTCTATCTGCAAGGAGTACTTCCGGAGGAGAAAATTGATTAAAAGAACAAACAGAGTCTTTTTTTCAAATCGGAGAATCCATCGTCTCATTTTTACTTGATTTCGTAATTGTTCGAAAAATAAATCAGCGTTATTTCCGAGAAGAAAAGTTTCGTTCAATTTTGGTTTTCTTTTCGGAAAGTCGCAAAATGAAGATTACGATTTAATCACTGTCCAAAAATTTTTCAAATCAGAATTGAATGGAAACTAGTGGGTCTAGAAATGGAAAATTTTTTGAATTGGTGAAAGTATAAGTTTTTAACACGAAATCAATACTTTGCTACCACTTACGTGATGAAAAGTAAAAAAAATTTACTATCTTTAGATTTGCTTGCTGAAATTTCTCCTTCCTATCCAAATTCTTACCTAAAATGAACAAGTGATTTTCGCTTGAACTCGACATAACGACAAGAGCTTCAATTCAAAAAATTCTAAATTCATCTTGACTCTCGTTCAAAAAATGGGCTGAATTTCATCGAATGATCCAGTTGAAAAAAAAAAAAAAAATCCTCGTTTATTTCAATATATGTATACCTGTAAACTATCCCAGACAATGTCTTGAAAGTTCCTCTCTCCAACTTATTGAGAGCAATAATTACACGCACACGACCAGGTAAACACCAAAGTTAACCCAAAGAGACTTTGAAAAATCTCACCGTGCACACCCTTAGAGTGAAGAAACAGAAAAAAAATAAAATAAAAAAATCATGATTCATAGAATAATAAAAGTCGCAAAAAAAACAACAATATATTCAGAAGAGCACAGGGCGGGGGGAGACTAGGCGTCGTGGCGCAGGCGCCGCGGCGCAGTAATAGGGGTAAACTCGACGAGAGAGGCTCAGTATTCACCCGGCCATCAGCTGATCGATATATATGCGCGTGACAGTCTGCAGGTTGGAGTGCAGGTTACGGGCGTACGATATTTTCCCTAATGACTCATCGGCTCGTCGTACGCTTTTTTCACTCTCATTCAAATTCTCGGATATCCAGGATTCTTTCGAAATTTTCTTCTTAACGTTTAGTCCAAATATACCAAGAAAAAATGTCATTTAGATATTAGTACGTGTATTGAGGAGGTGGTCCGGTCCTGTCTCCCTGTCTCTCTCTTCCTTTGCTTCTCTCTCTTTCTCTCCCTCTCTCTGTTTCCCTCTCTTTCCCTCTCGGAGGCATTTCACACCCGAGTTCGCATAGAGGTCCGTAGGTCAAGAGGGCGTTTCTTCAAAATACTCGCCACTCCATACCTGAGATTGAAAAGTTTTTTTTTTCTTGTCAAAAGCGTATAGTGAGAGATGACGAAGCGATTATACGACACAGTGTCGCGAGTGAAATGAATTGGCGGCCTGAACTTATAATCGCAGTATTACAGTATTATGTAATAACTGTTGCCTAATTTTAGGAGATAGATTAGCTTGAGCCCTTCGCGGAGTGTTAATGTTTTTTACAGTTCAATTTTTAACAGTTTCGAGAACAATCGTCTCATTTTTCTTCAGGACGAACATATAAGGTACGTGATTACAAACAGCGTGCCGAAAGTAGACACGATTTCATGTATATATTCAGCTCCATTCGATAATTTTGCTAAGATTTCTCAATTCATTTGTAATTTTTTGGATATTTGATTAAGGCTCTGGTTCCTTCTGAATAACTCGTCGATTTCAAATCCGTCTAAACTTTGTAAAATTTCTAGCAATTTCTCTTTCAGAAAACTTAGAATAATTAATTAACATGAAATGACACGGTGAAAAAAAGAAAATCCACGAAAACTCGATTGATTTGAAATTGAACATTTTTTTCAAATCAAAAATGTTTCAATCGACAGATAAATTCTTCTCAAATCGACGCCATAAAATCTCATAATACTATAGAATAACATTTGAGAAAAACCCACAAAAAATGCCAATCATTTTATTGATGTATTCTCAAGTTTTTCTGGATAGGTCAAAGAAATTCAAATGAATCGTGTCAGACATGCGGAACGAGATATACACGTATAGGTCGCCATGTTTCTTTTCTGTATATCAATGAGTTGGTGAGAAATAATGAACGGCGTGAGTCGAACGATCCAAAAAAAGGAGACACAAAAACGAAGAAGAGAAAAAAAGTATATTTTTTGTGAATCACGTCGCTTTATTTCCCATAGGATGATCTCACGGCTGTGTTTTTCACCATTATACCTACGTAATATACTCGTATAGAGTAATTGTAGCAATTAAATACCAACTATCAATTACTACGCTGATTGATGTATCGCTTTTGATGATCAGTCGTATCCTTTTTTGTTGTTGTTGTTCTTTCCCTTTTTTTTTCCTTTTCTCTCCGTTAAATTAGCATCCGATGCGTTGCTATATAATATTACCACTTTGCCTCACTTGATGCCGCCTCGATTCATGCTGTACACTTTTCGCGGTGAGAAATACTCGTAAGACAAACCGTTAAGGTCTGGAAAAGGAAAAAAATAAATAAAATATTGTAAACATATGCGTAGAGAGTCCGCTTAGATTATTGATGTGTACATTCTCTATCTTATGAATACGAGTACCGTAACTGTGTGGAAGAAATTATTCACACTAAAAATTTAGTATAAATACCAATACCGTGTATAGATTTTTTTGGTATAATCCATCTTTCGACAAATACCGGTACATATAGAGAGGGAAAATAATCTATTATGTATAATATGTACATTGTACACGTATGTGTATCAATCTTTTCATCATTCTAACCTCAAAATCGCAACTTCGTCGCGATTTCTCGGCTTTTGTGATGAAAAATAATGATCGTTGCTCGTACGTAAAGACTTTTTGACGAAACTCGTTACAGCCCTCGCCTTCGGCTCGGGCCGTAAACCTCTCGTTTCGTCAAAAAAGCCTTACCGTACTCGAACTGTAATGTACTATTTCATTTTTTATCTTGCATATAGGGTAAGTTTACCAGTTACTGATCCTGTCCCAATTATTGACCTTTTTCAATGATTCTTTTCCATCCATGAGCTCTTAAATTATCAAAAAATCAATTCGTATTCTCTGAGTTTCTATAGCAACTGATTTGTGTTACGGAAACATTCAGAATTTCTATCATCGATTTGAACTTTGAGAAAATATAAGAACTATAATTGGGTCTTGAGCGGTCAGTAGGTAATTGGTACACTTACCTTACGGTTTTTGATTTTTATTCTCGTTTGGTTGCGTCATTATCGGAAACGAGTCGCATCTCAGAGTAAATCTAGAATGCGATAATTTTTTATTTTTTTTTCAAGGCCTTTTGAAATGATGATTTTATTTGTTGTATTCCTTCTACGGATTGAGATGGGTTATTTTAAGAAAATTCCAAGCGATTGATATCTGATAATTATGATCCGGTGTTGTCGTAACGAAGAGAATGATAAATCGTGTTGAAATCGTATGGGAGTAATTCGTATGGTTTGTCAAAAAATCAAGAAAATTTCAATTACGACGAAACGACGAATCGTTTACGTATGTATTCAACATGTTTAGGAATTATATACATATCTTCTTCAGTCGATTTATGTGTATCGCGGGAGTTCCGCTCCGCGGAATCGGACTAGCTAAATCTCTTTCAATTAAATTCTATCCTACCATCGAATTCTCGGAGTTTACGTAGAGCTGTCCTGTCCTATACCTTCATACCTTCCTTCCTTCCTTCCTTCCTTCTTACCTACCTACCTACCTACCTCTCGTCCCTACGTTTCGTCTATCGATCGTTCATCCCGCACCTTTCCCCGCTCGACCCGTGATTAAAATACCTTCGGGGCCAGAGAGACGATGCGAAGCAGTTCACCTCCTCCTTTTCTCCTCTTCATGCCGGAATAAACGTCTTTACTCTCTTTATCTATCTCTCCATGTGAATCGCATGGCTTCGCAAGCTTCGTAGGTGCTTGCGTGTATATCCTAACTCGGCGTGCTTTGCGCGGTTGAAATGTGTACGTAAAACTTGTACGTACCTAGATAATGAACATAGCAAAGTGAATGAAATTCAAGTTGTCGTAAAATTCGTGAATTTCGAGCAATTCGGAAAAAATCAAAAAAGAAAATAATAAGTTACGATGAAAAGTCCGCAAGTGCCTATAGTATTTGCTAACGAATCGGAAGAGAAAAGCTCGTAAAAATGAATGCTCATTGTCAGCCTTTAGAATTTACCTAGTGGAAAAAGACGTGATGATCAGACCGCAGAAATGAATGCGTATACCGTGTAGCGTACTTCGAGCTCTGCGAAAAAATTACATACTGTCGATGGTCGGCCTGATTTCTGTAGTTGTCTGACCACTGCGGCATTTTCCACTGAATTCTAAAGCCGACACACGGCGTTCAATCCTGCGTGCTTTTCTTCTCCGTAAGCAGAAAACTGAATACAGCAACTTTCGGATTAGTTTTTTTTTTTTTTTTTTTCGAACTTTATGACACTCTGCGTAAAATGTTGAAAGTTTTTCAACACCCTGTACATGTAGCAAAGACCGTAATACGCACGGGTGCGAGAAGCAGCAGGAAGAAACTTATAACAACTGTCCTGTCGAATGCCATATACATATTGGTGTGTGTATACGTACTACTTGTGTACGCAGCTCGAGTCAGTCATTCTGTTAGTTAGTTAGTCAGTCAGTCAGTCAGTCAGTTAGTCGCGGACTTTAGAACGCGTTACAAGTAGGTACGCGTATATAGGTAATTCTTGCCATACGCGACGCGGCGGTTGTGGCATGCGCGTATAAAAGTGGGCTTGGCTGTTTCTACGATCGCATATATCTTGCGTATATATGCATTGGTAAAACACACCCATTTTATCGCTCGTCAGACTAGTGTGTTTTTATTCGATTTTTTTCTTCTCTCTCTCTCTCTCAATCTTTCTCTCTTTTTTTTTCTCTCTTTTTTCTCCATTCCCGTGGCTAAAATCTTTGAATTGAATACTTCGAGTCTAGTTTCAGTTTAGCTCGAGTATTTACTCCTCTTCTTTCTATACTGTTCAGTTAGCACTATTAACCCCACCTACCTACTGGCTACCGCTACGCCCTAGGAGGTATACGATTTTTTCTATATCGTCATTCTTATCGATATTTTAATATAATCATTGTCGTTGTACCTGTCGATCTGTAAGTCACAGTGCGAACGCGGGTCGTAAAATCGTCACACATCTTTTTTTTTCATCAGATTCTCAAACCTGGGATTTTGAACCTAATTATTTAATCATTTCACGCGCGAACTGCGATTACCTTATGCCGAACTAGGAATTTCTGTGAGACATTTTTTTGTCTTCTATTTTGCTGTTCATTATTTATTATTGATCATCAAAAATTTCGCGTATGCGTTATTTTTTGCGTGCAAATTTTCTTGATTGTTTAAATTCTGTTTTTATGGATTGTTTACGAAATTCTATTCAATAAGAGTGTATTGAAATAATGTATTATATATATATAACGTGGAATCTAAATGAAAGTGGAAAAACGGAAAAAAATTGGATTTTTCATTCATTTTTTTCAGGACGAACAAGTGGGATATCCGGAAGGTCAGAACAACTCTCACATCATTACTGGTGAGTTTCAATTTCAGATGATAATTGTGATGATTTTTCGTTTATGGTATCTTTTTTTCAGGAATTTATATTCACGGCGTTATTGCCGATATTTTATACGTTGAAATCAACCAGCTATCTTACATGATCTTTTCTTATACTTTTTCTTCTTCTTGTTCCTGTTTGTGTTGTTTTCATGATTTTTTTGTGTCACATACGAGTTGACCTTTCCTTCGTAAATAATCTTATACTATATGTTTCTTCTGCGGGCGTTCTCATGTTTGTCACGTGATGATGTATACATATGTATATGTATATCTGTATATCTATTTACGTATGTATTTATATATTATACATACTTATATTGTTAGTCGTTAGGTATCGGGTAAAGAAACGGGTCAGTTTACTTCAGGAATTGACCTTCGAGTCTCTTCCCGAATCGCTCCAATGACGATATTATGTATCTAAAACAACACGTAAGGTGTAGTTTCCGTGTGCGAATCAACATGACGATGAATAAGTTTCATAATTATTTCTTATTTTTTCGTCATTACCATTGTTATGAGTCCTACGATTATATACTGTCATATTAATTATGAATCGTGTCCTGTAATCCTATATCTGTCCAGTGACAGAGAAAACCTGGAATTCTCATCAGGAAATTGTGAAATACTTTTGTTAATTGCTGGATATATCCTAATGTGGCCGTATTTTTTCTAAATTCTCAATTTACGAGAGACTGGCATGGACCCCGTGTATACTTATCTTATACTTTGCGTGCGCGTGCCGTATGAAATAATTTATGTCTCATCCATTTATTTCAAGTTTTTATGTATACCAACCGATGATCGTTCGATAATTCCATGTAAAATCCATTCAAATATATATTTCTGTATACGATTAGAATTCGATTATATTAATGGGCCGTTTTATCACGCGAACGAATATTTTTTTTAGATTTGAATCGTTGCTTCATATTAACATGTATGTTTACGTTCAGAAATTCAATTAAAATTTGATATTTTACGATAGGTTTCGATGCCGTATGAAAATATAATTTCGTGCAGTTGCAGAAATTTTTCATGCCTATATGTATAACATAACGAGAAGAAACAACGAAAATAAAGAGAGAGCGAGAGAGAGAGAGGGAGAGACAAAAGATGAATTGAATTGAATTTCACTACGATTCAATTCATGAATGGCTGAGATACGTAAGTGGAACTGGTTTTTTATTCACCGCTGATATACCGTACCATGTCTCAGTTATTTAGAGCGACGCGAAGATCTCACAGAAGTTATACAAATTCATACGAAAGCATTTTTTCTTCTTCCCATTTATTTTTTATTTTTTCTTAGTTCCTTTTTTTTTTTTCTTTGCCTCCACCATTTCCTCGATTCGTTGGCTTCTGGCCGAGCGGGTATTTCGGTGATGGTCGAAGACGTGCGCCACGTGGCCAGACAATCTTTGGAATGATTTAAAATGTTCGGAGATAGCGGCTCGTCGACAGTCCAATTTTACGAGGCAGAAAACTAACGAAATTCAATCTCGTAAACTTGATAATATTCGACTGCCTGTCTGCTTTTCGCTGATTTCATCATTTGTTATCTCTGTCTATTTTTTATTACTTTTTTTCTCTCGTTTCTAAGAGATCTGATAGCTTTGAAGATGAATATGCGTGATATAGCTTACCTACTTTCGTATATCGCTACAGGATGATTCAGAATTTGCAGCCAATCATTTATGTTGTAAAAATTGGGATCTAAATTTTCTTGGCCAGTTTATTGATCGTACTTAATCAAGGACTTCACCTTTGAGGATAACATTTTTCAATCTTCATTAAAATGCGAATCAAATTTCACTTGGCTAGTTTTTCCAATGAATTTTGGACAGATGTATTAGTTTCTTCTCCGATTTTCCGATGTATTCTGTAAAATTAGGATCCTACATCGTCCTGAATTCTGAATGATCCTGTATATATTTTTCTCCTCATTGAATATAAAAAAATTCAATAAATAAATAAATAGAGTCAAAGGTTGGGGGACTCAGCTGTTTGAATAATTAATATGTATGTACCTATCTTGCTTACCATCAGCATACAAAGACTGGATTTTGATCAGATTTTTTAATGAGCGCAAAAACATTTGGTCAGATTTAATCTTTCGTTCATGGATGTACATGTATTATATATATGTTCTTTTTGACTCGTGCCGCCCAACACACGTTTCTCTCCGTCCGGCTTCTCAGTTATACGTAATTATTTTAATTTTCTTCAGATATATATATTTTGGTATAAACCAACATGGATGCGGTGGCCATGGAATACAAACAAGCAGATTATAATTCAGCTGACCATTCTGGGCCAGAGCATAACTTCCAGTCGAGGTTTTTCGACCTCAAAATTGTACACTTTGAGAAGAAAGTTCATGAACGCTCCTCTTAAGGTGATATGGTACATATAGCTTTGAACCTAACCTAGCTAACATAAAGAACATGAATTTTACTATTTCACTTCACAATCTTATCACTTTTTTCAACGAATACATGTAGCCAATTTCTGCTAAAAAACCGAATTCAATCGTATAGGATTCAGTCGGATCGGTTGGGTGTAAGTCGTTGAGAAAATACGATACGCGTTTTCGAGGTGATAACAATCAGTAATAATGGAATTTCTGTCAGACTCCCATACTCACAAGCTGATCTTTGATTTATGGTGCGTCCTTCTTGTCGGCTCTAGCGTCCAAACTAAGCGTCGGAGGAGATTTTTGAAAAAAGTAAGATAAAAAATAACAAAATTTAAAAAAAGTATTTTTCATTTGTGAGAAGTAATCCAATCATGATATTTCGAAATGGGCAGCGAGTTTTGTTAGACCCCGTATGCATGTGTGACATATGTATGTATATGGCGTTTGCGCGTTACGAATATATCGTCTAGTTAGAGACGAAGTCGAGACTGGTGTGAGGATTATACACGTTGAAGAGTAGGATGAGGATGTGGAGGATGAGGATGAGGATGAGGAGTAGGTGGATGTGGAAGTGGAAGTGGGTAGGTAGTGTAGGTACCCGGCTATAAGGTCCGTCCATCCGTTTGCCGCGTGTTTCTGAACCCCGCGGGCGTTATACCCTAACCAAGGGTGCATAACGCCTGTCGCAACGTACACTCCGTAACAAAAGTATTTCGCAATTTATCCACGTAGGTATACGTCCATATGTATATACGACTGACAATGAGGTTGTTAACACCGACTTTATTTTATTGTGTAATCATACGTTTTTCTCTTTTCATTTTTATTTATTCAATTAAATGTCGTTAGTTTTTTATGATTACAGAATTTTTTCATTCATTTTATTTAATTTTTTTCACTCTACTAATATACATTATACAGGAAGTTATTTTGACGTGAACTCATATTTATCCGGTTTTACACATAAATGTACCGGCCAATATATTTCTATACGTAATAACCCGAAAGAGACGTTATTTTTATTCCTACGGTATTGATCCATCTACTGTTTGGGTTTTTGGAAAACTTTCATCGTTTTTTGTTCGTCCCTTTTTCTTTTTTCTCTATCTCTCTCTCTCTCTTTTTTTTCTTGTCTTGTTCCTTTATAACTTGCTTGAGAACTTGAACCTCGGGACAGCTTGAAAGTTGAGTGAAAAATAATCTGCGTCCAAGTGGAATATATATACGCGGGTAAATAAAGTTTCCGTAGATATCTGAATTGTAAATTCAAATCTCAACATCAAACAATCTCAAAAGGAAAGTATATTTTACCTTTCTACGTGTATATATCCATAAGCTATACGTCGATATCGTATGTACGTCCGAATCCTTGAGAAATACATAGGTATAGGGCGAAATGGAATTTTCCAGCTTTTTTCTTTCTCTCTCTCTCTTTTTTTTGCGTAATATATGTAACAAACCTTTGACCACCGCACAGGGATCGGGCTTTTCTGTATGGTATATAGAAGAAAAGTGAAGAGAAGTAAAGAAAATATGCACGTATATTGTCGTATATGTATAATATAAAAAATTGTAGTTAAAAACTGAGTGTTTGATATTGAAACGAAAATTGAAACAGCAACGCTGTGATTCTAGATCAGCACAATGATCGTGCCAATTTTTAGAGCATTCGTATAATTTGTCAATGTCTCTATTCCATAGTTCTAATTTTTATTTTCAACTCTGATTATTCAAAAAATTGCCCACGTTTTTTTTCTGATAGTTTGTTTGATAGCTATATCGAAAATAGACAGAAATAAATTGGTAATTCAAGTCTGGGAAATCTGCGAATGACATGAAGCTTCATGTCGCGATTTTAAATGGACCATTTTGGAATTGGCATTTTCTTAGAAGCTTGTAAATTGGCATAGACTCGAAAGTACACTTCATATTTGATTTTCTACGCATCGCTTGGATTACATCTCATAATTTTACCTATACCAAATCAATTTTCCCCATTTCATATGTGTCTGCGAAGAGATGAGAAAAAAATGACCACATCCCCTGGCAAATTATTATCGCGTTTATGAAAAATATGTCACGTTTTGCCGAAATCGAATCGGGCAAGTGTCGTCGTTCTTGACGATTTGCTGGTTAATTGGAATGTGTGGATGTGATTTTGAGCGATTGCAAGTGAAGTTTTTTCTCGTGAGGTATTTCTTCAGCTATTTTCCTGGTTTTGTCTCCCCCCCCTTTTATACCAGCCCTTTCTTTGTGGATTCTGAAAGGGGGAAGAAAATGTATATTGTTGTTGAATATTATGTTTACGAAAGAATCGCACGGATAAGAGAAAAAAAAAGATAAAGAAGAAATATAATAAAACTCGCGCAATTGAGACGAGTGACGATCGAGCCAATTGCCGTCCAACTTCTTCCCTTTGCACTTTGGGTAATTGGCCGAAAGTTTATATGCGTGTATACCTACGCAAACTTGAAATTCTCTTTTAGAGCTTCCGAAGTTGCGAGACAGGTGAAGTCGAGGCACTCCATCCTACAGGGTTATAGCCTCTAATATAACATGTAGGTACGTTATACCTACGTTGGTATCTTACCTAATGTATGTACGCTGCACGTTCTACAAGATGACTTTAACGAAAATAGACGTGGCTGGTACGCCTATATGTTACAACGTATCGTTGTATACCCGTGAATGAATAATTCACACTTGATAAACAACCGTAGACGGTGTTTGATGCACAACGTACATACGTATGTACATACAAATTAGATGTGATTCGGCTAATTGTTTATACATCGTTTTCTCTATATAGCTACGTATGTAATCATTTTCGACAATTATTTGAGTTTTGTGTGAATCACGATTTTTGAATAGAGTTTCTCTATGAAAATGGAAAAATCTTTCATTGGTTTTGGCCTTTCGCTTGGAATTTCACGGTATATATGATAAGTTGAATAATTCTAGTTTTGTCAGTAAATAATTGTATTTGGTTCGGAAAATGAAACACAGATCAGAAAATCAGTTGACTTCGTCGCCAAAATTCGTTTTACATCATTACAATCGTTCGATTCGATTTTTCGAGGTTCTAGATCGTTTCAGGAGACGTGGATGTCACGAATCGACTGCAGGAAATTCAAGGAAAAAAATTTCCTACGAAATATGATCAATTTTTGAAAAATCAAACCTTATTTCTTTACTTAGTATTTGCTGATGATCAAATATTTTCGCGGAAGCAAAGCTGCGACTTGATCGATTGAATCAAAAATTGACATCAATAGCCACAGTTAATGTAGGTAATAGGGTGGCGACAGATCGGGGAAACCGGGAATAGTCAGGGAATTTTGATAGTTGGAAAAAGTCAGGGAATTTCATTTTGTTAGCTATTCGGTCGCCATCCTGTATAACTATGGGGTATCCAATGCTAAATCGACTTGACATGGACCCTCACCATTTTTTTTATTCCTTTATCCTTCAAGTATTTCATGTAAGGGAGGGCGAAAAATGAACTTTGGGATTTTTTCAGATTTTTTCAATCATTGTGGATGCTATTTTCTTCATAAAACACTCTGAATTTCGGATTTCCAATGCATTAGGTCATATCGATTCTTGTGAAATTTTCGCCATAAATTTTTTTCAAAAATACAAAACTTTTGAGAATATACCAAAAGTGGTACTAGCTGCGGTTTTGGTGGCAAAATTGAATGAATTTCGAAAGAACTGGGAACACGAAAGAAAATACAATTTTTAGATAAATAACTCGAATTTCGCTCCATTAGTTAGGAGGAGAGAAAGGAAGTCATTTTTTCTTTTCTGAATAAATATACTACAATCGTTTGAATTGACACGTGGCAGTTTCTTCTACCCGGGCGTATAGCTACGACGTGAAAAGGGAGGTTGTTAATGAGAAACGAGAATAGCTTCTCCGCGAATCGTCGACAGGAGGGGCAAATTGCATCGATTTCGAATTCGAATTGACGTTTATCGAGTATAAAAGATCTCTTTAAGCAGCCAGGGTGGGTACTCGTACCTACCTACATCTATTTACGTTTCTTCTCCATTTACACCACTACTACTTCCCGACTTATCCTCCTTTACCAATTGGAATTTATTTCGGCTCATCGTCAGCTCAAATCATTCGTACAAATACACTCGTCCTGTCTCTCATTAGCACGTGCCTTTTGCACGTGACGTCATAGCCAAATCTTCTTTGCACAACAGCTTACCTACCTATACCTTATACTCTATACATAGAATCATTCGTATAGATTCGATGACGATCGCCTAAGACACTTCGTTATAAGTTTTTTTTTTTCCTCCATCTTTCATCGATATATCCAATCAATTTTTGCATTTTTTATCACATAAATTACCGAATGATTTGGAAAAAAAAATTCAATCTCTCTCGCGGAATTCTAGTTTCATCTATACGTGTTTTTATTATATCAGTTCGTTAAGGGGTTTTTTTTCTGTACAAAGTTTTTTACGCACTCATATATAATTCCGGACTAAGAAACATTATACAGAAAAAGCGAAAGCTATGTATATTAATGTGATAACATTTTTTCATATTCGTTATTATAATGTCGACCAAGCCGGATGAATTTTTAACGGTAATTTAACTAAAGAAGCTGGAAATTTATCGTGAATATAATGATAATGATAATGATAATAATAATCATTCACTCAACGATACGCGATATGGTTTTTTCATATTTTTTTCATCTCGTTCTTTCGTCTGTATATACTTCCATTTTTTTTTTGTCATTTGTCTTTTTTTTTTGTTGAAATTTTCGTTGCTTTTTTCATATATGTATATTTCTTTAGAAGTGACTTTTTTTTCTCTTGTCGCAAAGTAATAATCTTCAAACACGAAAATTTCGTACTTTGCCTATTATGCTTATTCTGTTTTACATAAAAGGGAAGGCGAAATAACGACTTGAAGTATCGTACGCACGTATAGCTACGCAATTCATATATTAAGTGTAATTATACTTTCATTCGTTCGATTAGTTGACGGTTTTATAATTATGTTTATGTGTGATTATAAAATATCCCGATATCAACGTTTTTTTTTTCCGAATGAGATTTCGTATAAAATAGAAGACGGAAGTTCTTGAGAAAGGAAGAAAGAAATCAGAATAAAAAATGAAAACGAATTGAAATATAATGAAAAAATCTTTTCTTCTGCAATCAGACAAACTCGAATCGATCGATTGGTGCTTATATACCGATACCAACCCATATACCCTAACGGTATCCTCTTTCAATTGCTTTCAATTGTTTTCAATTGCCTTTGAGAGGTAGAGCGAACTGAAACAAGAGACAAGAGTAAGCAGTTACAAATGGAATGAAAAATACAAAAATAAAAGACAAATTCAGGGAGGCATAGGAAAAAAAAAGTAGAAATAAAATTGACAAAAAAAAAATTAAATCAAAAGAGAGAGAAAAGGAAAATGAAAATAAACGAATTGATAGAAAAAAAAGAAGAAAGAATTGAAAACAAAAAACAGGAAAAAAAAACTGAAATAGGCGGGGCTTTGAGTTGCTCCAGACGATCAATACTCTGCAGCAAGCACACGATCGTCCCGCGTTTGCCCCTGTATCATGTACCAGGTTATTCCCCCCTCACGATCTCCCCGACTAGTATACGATATCGCGAAATTTCGAAATCGTCACGTTGGGATGATGATCAGGGGAACATATTTCATATCCATTTCCCATTTTTCAGTCTTTGATTTAAGCCGAATACCAGATCTGATTCGTCACTGAGGTTCTCGCGGTGCTAAAAACCTTTGAACATGTGCTAGACTCGATTTTTACCGACCTATACCTAATATGATATCTGAAATTTTTTTTTACGGTTGTATGAAATGGTAACTATTCGTACGTGTTGTAAGCTTCTTGCAGGCGTAAGTCTGCACCTGCCTCGACTATTATCAAAGCTTTCCATTTTTCCACGCATTTGTCAAAGTATTTTGAAAGAATTTCATCGTATGAGATTTTCGATCCCTCAAATTGACGGTTCAAAAATTAATCATTCGGTAATGCTGCAGAATAAATTGTTTGTTCGAATTTCCAACATTATGAGATTCTTCGTAGTAAAAAATGACGCTATGAAAAAAATCGTGTCCGGTTTTTAGTTCGAGTATAAGTAGTTCGCGGGTGTTGGATTTTCTAATCATTCTACCCTTAAGATTATGTTCACTTCGTATAAATGGTAGTGGTAAAGGTGGAATTGAAGAAACGTGTATCTTCGAGTATAAAGATTCAAAGTTGTTTTCCCGTCTCCTCGAGCTCAGTTTTCCCGGAAATCCATTTTCACTCGATTGAAAAGTTACAACTTGCAGCAGCACAGCGGTTGGCTCAGTTCGAGCCGATGGAAAGCAGCTAGACGAAACGGGATTCGAAAAGTGGTTTTTACCCGAATAGAAATAACCGGCAAATAAAAAGACAGATGTACATATAAGTAGGTAACTACTCTTTTACCCATGTCGATAAATTTTCATAACAAATCTCTATTTGTCATTCGCTAATAGAAAAAACCTTCATCACCTTTTATACGCACAAGACTCGTTTATTTGACTTATTATTGTTACAAAAATCTTGAAGCAAAATTTATTACCTACGTCGAAAAAGAAGATGATGAAAAATGAAATTTGTTTCATTGAACTTGCAGTGTCTACATAAAAGTTTGCTTTTTATTTGTTGCCTGCAGTTCGTTTTTGGGTAACCTAACTGCACATTGTAATTTGTAAATGACAAGGAAATATTGTGCATTTTCTATTTCTATATATTTTCAACTTGATTTATAACTACGAAATGCATATGTGCATGTCTAGTCGTAAATTTCAAAACCGGAAAGCTTTTTATAATTCCGTTTCGTTGTCATGGCCGTCTATAAAGCAGCGATTGTTTCGGTGTTCTTAACGGTGGCGACAAAGTTTGAAGACTTGTTTGCCGATTGCAGAAAGTTGAAACTTTTCTTTTTCTTCTTTCTTTCTTTTCTTTTATGGTTTATTTCGCAATTTTCTCACAAGAGGATGAAACTTAACGGAAACTTTTCTAGCCTTCGGTATACTATTATCTATCCCCTTATTCTTTTCCATACAGTCGGGTATGTATGTAATGACAGAAGAACTTCCTTCCGCAGCAATAAATCACTATTCTTCTGATCGTATGTATAATAACGAATCCAACGTTTTCGTATCGATATATTTGTTCGATTTCATCAAGGAATGTTTCATGACTGCTAAGCGCCCGGAGAACATAGAGAACCTCGAAAAGTTAGGAAAGGCAAAAATGTATGGATTTTTATCCCTTTAGGACAAAATAACGCGTTCTCATTTGAATTTCAACCCGATCATCCAGAAAAGTAATGAACATTCAATGTGTGAATTTTTAGAGACTTGGTCCTCATCGGTATACATATCATGACTGCAGATGATCCGTAATTAGGATCGAACTAATATTGAAAATAATTTATATATAAATCTAAAAGAAAACTATAGAAAAACAAAGAAATCAAGAAAATCTACGAATCATTCAAGTTCTGCACATATTTTTATTCATACTCGCTAATGAAATTTATGGAATAGCGAGGGAATCTCAGATTACAACAATATAGGCGCGTATTAGTACCATAAATCTTAATTTGATGAAATATTTCAAAAACTCGTCTGACGAATTGCAGGTACTCAATGATGTTTCGCTTTATTATCGCTGAATAGCCAATTGATCGGGCAGATTCGTTGTCAGGATTTTTATAGTAGACACAGAGAGATATATGCCGTACCGTGATATGTATATATACGTATGTTCACGGGGAGGAATATATACGTTTCATTTAATTAAATACTTTACCCGGCGCAAAAAGCTCCCCCCTTCCCTCTTTTCCCATCACGCATCCCGCGGGATGAACGGGGAAAATTGTGGAGTGTCCGCAAACGCGAACGAATTGCGGGACTATATACCAGGGAGAGACCGAAACCCCCCGTTGTGACCGAGATGAGAGGAGAAAATCCCTTGGGAATAACCACAGCCAGCGAGTTGGTATATATAGTAGAGGGGTGCAATTTTCTGGCTGTTGTATGCGCTTAGTTTCATTACATACACACGGCACCGTTCTGCCCGTGACAGGAGCAGATATGTTCCCTCCACGTACTCCGGACGTATGCCTAGTTAGTTGGTACACCAAATGCCCGAAATGCGGATACGGGGATCACGGTGCAAGCGCGTTATATATACATGGATTAAATACGGGCGTTGGTAAATGACGATATATATACATATAATTACGGACGAATAACTCGCTGCGTTTGATAAAAACTTTGTTCGCAATGTTTTAGCATACGCCAGGGTTAATTGGATCGAGCGCAAATCCTGAAATAATCATCGAACTTATAAGTATGGATAATTTTTAGTTTTCAGTCCAAATTATGTCGCGTTACTATTCGGAAAATGAAAAGTTGAGTTTTTACCAGATGTCCACTTCTTGAGATCCAGAGAATCATTACCGACTATTTTTTGATGGACGTCTGTGTGTATATGTGATCAATTTTCTTGGCAACGATATCTTGAGAACGAATCCACGGATTCTTATGATTCTCGTGGTCTCAACTGACGCGGTTCTCCGTAACTTGGAGCTGATTAGATTTTGGATTTGATCGATCAAGTGGTTTTCGAGTCATTCAAAATCAAAATTTTCAACAACAAAATTTCAATCAGTGATATCTCGAGAACGGATTAACGAATTTTTATGATCTTGGCGTTATCGTCGATAGCATTTGTTTCAACTTAAAGATGACTTAATTTTGAAATACATCAATGCATGAGTATTTCTTTTTCCATTATTACAATTTTTATTATTTCAGCTTGAAATAAGTTGGAAAACGGGAAATTCAATAGACTGGCTCATGGTCAGGCCAGACCCGCTTGAGTTTTCCATGCAGTACGTCTGAAAATCTACAAGTATAATCTATGAATCCAACGAAATTTTGGAAATCGAATATTTTCGTTGATACGACCTTCTGGTTTCGTTTTTGATAGAAAATCATGAAAACTAAAGCTAGAAGGTCGTATTTCCAACAAGCAGATAATTCGGCTGACCACTTCGGGCCGGACCTGTAACTTCCCGCGTTTGTTAGTGAGATATCCCTCTCAACTGGAGAACTGCCGGATCGATTGATTTAAAAATTCATTCAGATTTGCATTGAAGGAAATCCAGTTGATTGAGGCCAGGATTATGAAAATCCATCGATCCATTCTTGAGATATGAGCTAAAATGTTGTTTTTTATTTTTATTTTGTATTTCAAATAACTCGAAAGCGACTGGACCAATCATTTCCAAAATCTCCTCGGTTCTAAGTTAGGAAAACCTGCGTCGATTAATTTTAGAATCATCGAAATCCATTTCGAAAAGTGACTTCTTCGGAAGAAAGTAACTTGTTTGGGAAAAACGAGATTTTTTAACGCTTGACCAGTTGTTGGTCATGTCGGTTTCGAAGTTGAAGCAGTTCCGTCTTGAAATAGGGATGATAATCCAGAAAAAGATACAGGTCTATCAATAAAATTGAAAAAAAAAAGATTCATGATTTTGCTGTCACCTTCTGGTTAGTGTCTATCTTTCGAAAAATTGGAGCTTTCGTTATCTAACGATAAGTGACCCAATTTCCAAAAAATGTATAGGTACCTACTATACATATATACTATTCAAACATGAATCAGAATTTTATGTATTACGTACCTAATCAATTCAAGGTGATTTTGATTCTGGGTAAAATAGATGCTGGCAAAAAAGGACTTAGTTTTTCTTTCGATTATCAAGTTTCGTTTTTTGATTAATTATTTTGTTTTTGTTTTGTTGCTTTACGCAACGTTTTCCATTTCTCTTCGCAAAGTCTACCTAGTCGGTTAATTGATCCCCTTTCCCCTTAATTGACGTCGTCTTTCCCTCGAGGACATTCGCTTCGGACTTCGACTCGACGGCGCGGCACCGCACGCCACCGAATCGAACCAAACTGAACGAAACCGGCCGCTACGCCACGCCACGCCGCGTCGCGACGCCAACGTCGACGACGACGCTTCTGTCGTTGATCCAGACTCTGCGGCGCGGGCGTCTCTTCTCGTCTCTTCTGTCGCGTGTTTCCGCGCGAAACAGCCGAGCCTATAGAGGCAGCCCCGGCTCTCTATCATTTTGTCATTCCCTTCTCTTCGTACTCATGCGATGCCAAACGTATATATAGTATACTTATACCTACATGGCCCTAAAGGTAGAAGTCACGCTAAGCTTCGACGCGCACGCGACTCTATACGTTCTTTTTTACTTTTATTCATTTATTTGTGATTTTTTTCAACGTTTTTTTTTTTTTTTACACCCCCTGCGTCATTCTCCACTGACTCGTCAACGCTTCTTGGAATCGCTGCAGTCATTTACTGGAATCACATAACCCCGTGATTATAATTACGAAAAATGCAATCCGGAACGAACTATATGTATAGAATGATTTTTTAAATAATCATTATATTTTGTTATTTATTTTGTTCGTCAATTTTTTCTTTTTTTTTTTTGTTACGTTCTTCTCCCTATTTTCGACGATCAGGCAAATCGAGTTGTAACATTCCTGGAACGGATGGATTTATTAATCTCATAGAAAGTCAACAGTTGAGTAGAAATCCACCCTACAGAGTCTTCGCTGATTTCGCGACTTCTGCTGATTTCAAGAATTCGTTTTACGAAAAATTGTGTTATTCTTCGAGTGAATATCAATGAAATTGGAAATACCAAACACCGTTATGTTTCTTATTGAAAAACTATGAAATTCGTATACTAGCGCTTCGTTCTATCCCTGAACTTAATATTTGTGCAAGGAAAAAGCGTCCGGAGTAGATATCTACCCTCAGTTACTACTTAGAGTCTAGACGCGGCAGAAAGAAATGATACATGAATGCCTGCAGGGGCTAATTTGCTTTTTTATTGTTTATTGTCGACTTGGAAAACATTTTTCTGACAAAATAATATTCTGGCAGGGATATTAGGTGCGGATATCTGGATGATTCAGTTTTGCTATCACGCGACGATGATATAAATGTTATTGTTGACACATCGTTCGGATCGTTTCCAGTTAGCAGTAAATAATTGTTATTGCAGAGATTGCGTGGGTGCAGTAGAGTTTAAGAGGATACAAAGTTCTTCTCTGATATCTGTTTATACCATAAAGCATGCGTTATTTGCGGTATTGGAAACCGTTTCACATGATGGACGAAATATATAAGCCCCCGCTGCAGTCAGGGCACAGCGTTATTTAATTACCTATCAAATAAATTCGCAACACACGCACAACGGGGGTGGTTTAATTAAACCGTGAATAACGAGTCTGTCAATTAAAAAATTACGCTCGAATAAATAAGGCCTAAACAGATATCGCGTTAGCCTTTTATTCGCAGAGACTTTGGGTTTTTTTTTACTCTTTCGTATTTTCCTCTTGTACACAATATTCGTTGACGTTTAAATTCTACACGTATCATTCGTCAATTGAGGAACTCTCATCTAGTTGATCTATTTTTATATTTTTTTTTCAACTAGAAGAATCTGACGGAAGAATAGATCAAGGACCTAAAAATTCGATAGATTGGCCGACAAAGGTACTAAATCAACTTAGTTTTCCATTCATGCATAAGTAATGTTTAATTACTTACTCTTACTGAAATTTATTATACTGTGATCGTAATTTCATCGATTTATCAAGCTCATAATATTAATGGATCATGTAATCATTCAGTCTATCAAAGATACTCGATTATCAGGTGGAAGATCTAGATAATTATGTAGAATCCATACATCGTCGATAGGAACCAAAAATACTTTCTAAAATAGGGGAAAACAAAGGAAATATATGGATTAAGGGTTCGAATCAATTGTTCTTTATTTTTTTCTATCATATCCTCTACAAGCATACGTATAAAAGTTTCCGGAATGAATTGTCACTCGTTATTGGAAACCTTCTCAAGGAGCTGCGTATATGCGAATTGACGGACAATATAGGTAGGTACACAGCATTAACCTTGCCACGTTTTTCGTCACATTTTTTCCTGAGCTGTCATTCTCGATTTGGGCCCTTGCTCCATTCATCTCTTCAATCGACCTCTTCCACCTGAGAAGACAGACAAGAAATAAATACATGGATACGTGGAAAAATGTGTCTTCACCTAATTCGTGAAGAACTGAAGGTCCAGCTGTGCAATATAAGAAAACACGCAATACGAACGTTTTCAAGAAATTCTCTTTCACTCAATCAATTCTTATTGATCGTACGTTCTTGATAAGGAGCAGGATTGGGAGTCATCAATTACTTTCATCATGATTAAAAAATATGATGGACAATAAATTTACGGTTTTGAACATACATAATTCTCATAACGCTGGACTCAATCAGGGTTGCGAGTCATCGATTACTTTTGTAATTCGATAACGAATTCGCGATTATTGTCCATCACATTCGTTGAAGGTAATTGAACTGATATGTAATGTAATGGGTGATTGAAAATGTATCAATGGAATTACAGTTTCATTACAATTTTCACAACCCTGATCAGAAGTAATAATTGCCCCATGACATGAAGCTGAAGCTAGCAGCCAGAGTTAGCAGCCAAACGTGCTAATCGTCTTCCAAATAGGACGCGCGATGCAGTACAGATTGACGACTTTTTTGGTCAAATTCATTTACTTTTTATGAAACATAGCGAAATTCAGATTTTGGGAATTTTGCTGCCTCCTTTACATCAACTAAGAATCGTTTGGCTGCTAATTCTGGCTGGTAGCTTCAGCTTCAACCCCATGACAGTATTCTAAAATTCTCTTCGTGTGACATTATCCACGTCCATGGAAGAAAAATTCGTGTATGTGTACGAGAATCGATCCAATTGCAGTATGTACATAACATTGACATGCCTCTCACTCGTCAGAGACATGGAATTATTAGGGATAGAGATATACTCGTATGTATTAATGTAGATACGTTCATGCCACATCTACTTATGATACGCAAAGTGAATTATTTATATGTCGCATGACAGTAATGGCTTCGTGGGCGAAGAATAGTTCACTATACATATAATACCTACGTACAATCGTGCCACCATACCACAGTAGCCCATGTATGATATGTACATACGTATAGACCAAATATCTTGGTATATTATACCGCGTGCGAGTTGCTCGCTACTGGTTAACACGTATGTTGTGCATATGTGTATCCATGGATGTATCACACATGTGGTCATACTTGTAGCTCAATGCACACGTTGAGAATAGGTATATGGATACGGTGTGTATGTTGGAAACACACTTAGAGCTTTACAACCGCGCCTCACGTCGGTATTGATCCTTGCTTTCCATTTTCCATTCGCGTGTTCCATAATGTGAGAATCGCAGATCTAGATTAGGCGTTGACCACTGGTCTGACCATGTTATATGTATAATGTATATACACGAGCTTCGGTATCGTTATATACCTATATAAATGCATATTCACCTACCTGGCCAAAACAACGCACAAATTCTAGCCACAATTATTTGGCACGCGTTATTTAAGAGGTGTAATTAGTCGGTGCAGGTTGCGTTGAGAACCTCTAATTAATGATGATTAACTACTTCCAACAGCGATGTTTCGTACCATGAGCTATCGCTCCGCGTGAAGACAAATTTATAGCGCTATTGATGTGATATAGTGAGTCGAAAATCAAGATGAAGACGATTTTTCGTCGAATCTTGCAAATTTTGGGTGAAAAACAAAATAACAAAAATCTGTTATCGAGTGCCGAAGAACTGAATTTTGATCCGATCTTAATGGGTTTGCTCCGTTAACGCATGTGACCTGAAACGTTTGAAGTTGAAGAGAATTTTATACCGCACAAGACACGTATAAAAATTGCATTATTGTATAATTCTGTAACCTGATCGTTTAGCGATAATTGGCGAAATCGCGAATACAATTACAAGAAATATTCACCCTTCATGGCCAGTAGGGGTAAATTTTACCTGGGCCTCATTTTGGGTAAAGTATATTTATCAAATGCAATAGTATGATTTTTTTGAGCGAAAAGGTGTATTTTTCGCACGTATATCTTCCAGATAAATCCGGATTCATTTCTACTCCAAACTCTATCCTTTTCACTTGTCGGAATGAATACCTGTTTTCAAACGTTCACTATGTCACTATTTTTTTCCTAGAAGTACCATATCTGAGGAGTATTTCAGTTGAAATTTGACTCGAAAATATTGGAAATTCAAAAAGTTACGATTTTTTGAGTGGAAAGGTGCATTTTTTGACAAGCTTATCTATTTACCATTTTTTCTTCTCTTTTTTTTTCTTCTTGAGAATATGTTGTGATTTGAATTTGAACACGACAACTTTTCACACATGTTTTAGAACGTTCAAAGTATTTTCAATATTTTTTCGATCCCAATCGAACTGATAGTTTTCACACAGCAACCTGTACTTGAAACTTGGCTGGGTAAATTGTACCAAGTGTAATTAGTAAGTTATTCTATAAGGGTTAATGAATTTCTATTTTAATTCCTTTCATTTGAATCTTGAAGTTCGAGTAGATGTCGAGAGGAAAGGCGGAGGATTGAAATACCTCATAGTTGCAGGCACGGTTAGAGACTAATTACCAAATGAAATTGAAATGCAAGCTGATGCTGAATCTGCACCATTTTCCGCCTTCATACATCGCGATATGCCGAGCAATATTTCACCAGCGTAATCCCACTACCCACGGATTATTATTCAACTCAACTGTCACCGCGTCTTTGTATAATTTCTGTCGGTTCCTATATACCAGCTATGGAGAACTTCTAGGCTGCTTACCAATTAAAACTAATTGTTCCAGTTGAACTTTTTTCTACTTCTATTCGCATCCGGTGCTACTGCTGCTGCTTGTGCTGGTGCTAGTCGGTGGGATCACGTTGCGGAGTGACCCAGTTCGCGATAGTTTCTTCCCTCTTTGCCGTACTAGGGGATTCCCTCGCGTACTATTCTCCAAGAGTGTTTGCGCCCCTATATATCAAGCTCGAGGACTCTATTAGGTTATGTCTTGGGGATAGGTCAACAACTCGAGGCGTCTATCCGCGAACCGATATACGTACATATTACATTATATTGCTTTTTTTATATGCATGACAATTTTGGGAAATTAATTGCAGATGTTCCACATCATTTAGAACCTTTTTCACCCTTGATATAAGTTGTTCGTTCGTCATATTTTGGGAGTGGGATTGAAGTTCGGAATTGCAAAAGTTCCCAACGGTAAAAATTCCAAATTTATTTGGAACGCAATTCTGAGGTTCCAATTGAAATTCGGAATTTCAATCACGTCCCATATTTTTTTATGCCCTCCTTTTTTATGGGCTTGTGAAAAAATTATAGTAGTAGTCGAGAGGGGGGTAAAAAATCTTGACAAGTTTATCAATACAAAGAGTTTCATCAATTCCAAGGGGTTTGAATGGGAAAGGGCTACAAATTGATATTCCTTGGCAAGGATACGTTTTCTTTATGTTTGAATGATTTAGATCTACAAAAAGAATAATCAATTTTCACATCTTTTTATATTTTGTCACTTATACGTTCTCCAATTCCGATCTCTTCATACCTTTTTTATTTCTCATTTGAATCTATGGAATTTCGTAAAAAATATACGCGAGTCTTTTCAAATCGCTGCATAGTTTTACACGGAAATGTATCTTCAACAGAATCGCAATAAATTTCATTAAAAAATGATGCATTTACTAGTATGACAAATAGGGATGATTGAATTATTTTGAGGATAACCAAAATGGTAGTAAAAGATGGGAAAAGAAAATATGCATTGTACGTTGTCATGCAGTAGTAGCCTGGAATTGAGGATCGTCAAACATTGATGTTATCTAATTAATGCACCTGAACATACATACACTCGTTATCTTTGGCCCAAATACATCCGTAGAACAAACATTGCGTGTGAATCCACATCGTGGCATGGCGTACGTATGGGGATAATAATCCATACATGACATCCGACTAACCTTTTTTCTATCGGATTTTCTATCAAAAACAGCGCTCGGTTTTCTAAATTTAGTCTGAACCAGACGATTATGGAAAGTATATCTATCAGAGTAAAAACATCGTATAAGAAAAATTCACCCTTCTCATGGCCATTCGCGGACAAAGTTAATCCACTTCATACTTGGGTATATAAATTCAATCATTTTTTTACCAACAAAGAACAAATATATACGTGACTATTTCTTCTTTTTTCCAAGCTAGGCCTTCGGAGCGAAATACCTTTTTTTTGGAACACCCACTCTGGAACAGTTTTTTCCCTAAAGTATTAAGATTATCAAAAAAAGTTCACAAGGACATTTTCCCCAAGTACTTCTTTCAGATTTATTTTCACTATTTCATTATTTGATTTCATACTTACAAGCCGCTGTTCCATATTGTAAAATGGTCGAAGTATGATCCGTGATCTTTTCGAGTCGATCGGAACGATACTGTTCGGGTATAGGAGCCGTTCCAAAACGGCTGGGATCATTTTAACCCCGTGTGGCCAGAGAGGGTTACTGTTAGGGCTGTGCGGGCTCCCCAAATCTCGGGAAATCAAATTCCAGTTCGGGACGGGTTTGTACCGGGTTGAATAATTTGACGATCCCAACACCATTGGAAAACCCGAAAACATCGGGAAACTCCAAAATCATTTGGAAAATACCGGGAATTCCGAAATTCTCAAAAACAATTCTAATTCAACTGTATCAACATTAACTGCAGTTAAATTCAATAGGTACCTACCTAAATATATATTTTCTTCTCGATTCGGATGTAAAAATTTCAAACACGCTAACACAGATTTCTCAGGCATATTATTTTGCCATAAGAACATTTGAAGTTGGGGTGAGTTGCAATTATTGGTTAATAAATCTTTCTCCAATAATTTCCAAGATTGATTGGTGAAAAAATTATGAAGAATGAGTAATACTTATATTTGTAGTCAATCAAATCAGATAGTTTTCATCAGTTTGTTGATTAAGAAAAAAAATATCTACGGCTCCAAACGTCTGCAAATATTCAAAATAATCGAGACAATCAGGAATCCCGATATCCTCGTCAATTCAGATATTATCAGGAAATCACAGAATTTCCAATCCGGAGCTACAAGATTTTTTTTAACCTGACAAATTCGTTACAGTATACTTCTCATACGCACTTTATCACAGATATGAAACAACAAAGATGTAAAAAACATTGTTCAAAAAAAAGAAGAAGAAAACATGAATTTTTTCATCATTTTTTGTTCTCCCTTTTTGCAATGAAGTTTGTCTGTATTTCATTTTTTACCTCATCGTGTGCAGGAGGTCTTTTAATTTTGATTCTACGACGACCCTCTTGGCTTCGCGCCCGTCCTCGTTTCGTCGACACCCTTCCTTTCGTAGCTTTTCTCTAGACGCTTCTGTTTCCCGAAGCAACGGGGCAGGGGCGAATTGTGAAGTGAAGCGAGTCATGGTGAAGTTGAGTCGAGTGTCGCGCGGTGCGGCACGTCTGAAGTACCGGGTCGAATATATCTTCCCGGTTTCCCGCTCCGCGGTCCAGGATATACCCACGCGTTTCCACCTGGAACCCTCACATTTTTTATCATTTTTTCACATTGGCTGTCCTGTAGGCACATACATTTTCAAGACCCATAGCTCCGCAACATTTCTTTTTGTTTTGTATTTTTGTGGTTTTTTTTTCTGAGTTTTTCATTTTTTAAAGTCGTTTACCTAGAATCAGAGCTTTTACGAAGTTTCCAAAATTCATCAAGTTTGTATACTTAATTCAAACTGTAGTATAGACTGTGCAAAATATCAGTCATCTACAATCTTGGACTTTTCACCAAAATTGGAGGAAAAATATAAAATACCAATCTGAATTTGGATTTCTTTTCTGATTTCAGGAATAATGAAACGCGAGGCCGATGGCGGAGCCATGACAGGCGGCGGGGGTGGCGGCGGGGGTGGTGGTCCCACTAGCCCCCACAAACGGTACCGTCAAGGTGACGATGAACTACGACTTCTTATACCCAGCAAGGTGAGATGATGAATCTAGAATATTGGTCACCATCCTGCGTTACAGGACGTTCATTATTTTCTCTCTTCATTTCTGTTTTTTCCCCACATTCTTTCCGTTCCAAAAGCGAAATAAAATTTTTCTAAACACACATGTTTCCATATCGTTTCCATATTCGGTTTATGAAATTCTGAAGTATCTGCGAAGCTGCTGAAATAGTTATAAGCGAAGAGATGGTATCGTAGTAGGTAAATCTGAATATGAATCTGGCAGAAGATCGAAGAATTGCGTGATCGTAAATTAATGCGAAATTCGCTTCGTGCCAGTGATTGTTAGAAACGAAGAAAAATTTTTCACCGAATGATGAAAATTGCTGGTCTATACAATTAGAGAAATCCTACGATCAGATATCGCGGAATAAATCGCTTCTCGTCATTCAATACAAAGTCGAAGTTTATTCATGAGAAATTCTATTCACTGGAAATCGAATAATTCACATCACGATTTTAAGTTCCATCAGCAATTAGACTCGACTCAATCTATTGATTATATTGATAGCTTTCACTGGTAACAATCGCAAACATTTCAAAGGGATTGAAGCACAAAGGGGTATGAGTGAAAATTCAAAATCTTCTTCGAACTTTTCTCTTTTCTGTACACTTCGACTGTTCAAACGTACGAGTACCAAAAAGTGCTTCTCCAAAGAAATGTTCATTTCTTGATTCATATACCCATTTCGTTATATTATAACCGCTTCTTATCCTTTGTGAGGCATAGAAAATTTGAAATCGTATAAATTTCTATAAAATTGTAACTTAACCGTACTTCGAGGATGATTTCGATTAATGATATCGTACGTGGGTTAGAATTAAGAGGCTGGAGAAACGAAACGACGACGACGTCGGGGCCGACGACAAAGTCTGAATTTAAAATTCAAGTCGTTTGAATTCTCCTGACTCAAACTTTGATGCAAATTTTGATGACTGTGCGTGCGTAAAGTCGACTTGCGATGTTGGTGGTGGTGGTGGTGGTACCTATACCCAGCTATAACCTACCCTGTGTTCGAGTCTCTCGACGAGAACTAGAGGCCAAGAAAAGCTGACACGAAACGAACGAACGAAAGAGTGGAGCACGACTTGGCGACGAACGGAATTTTAGCTATAGAAAGTTGTGATTTGAATCTTGAGTAGGAAACTGAACGGCATGGAACGCAATGGCACAAGCCGGACGCGTGCTCCGGTGCTTCGCAGCATTTCCGGTTATTGTTTAGTGTATTATAGCTTGTCGACCCTATAAGAGCTACAATATGCTGCCCAGCATCAGTTTTTTTTCCCCCCACATAAAAATGCCCTCGTTTCATTTCGTTTTTGAATTATTCAACAACTCGAAAGCTTGTGAAAAAAAAAACCCTCAAAAAATAGGTAACTGGAAATTTGATCTGAAATTCGACGTTGATTAAAAACAAAAACTTACCTGAGAATTCGAATTTTATATTGGAAATGTCTATCTCGATTCCGACGAGGATTTGAATCACCTTTTATAAACTCACCAGTTTGTTATTCTTGTATAGAAGACGAATGAAATCGTAGAAGGGAAAAATAACCCAGAAAAAAAGCTTAATAGTAGTCCAATATTTTGAATATATTTGATAGAAATGGATAATAATCGTGGATGTGGGCAAACGATGAAATAAAATCGGAACAAATGAGCAGATCTTGTGCCAATTTTCTTTTCCTCATTCTGATGTACCTATTGCATTTCTATATAAATTCCATAGAGCCTGTGAATTAAATATTACGCGATCTCATACAGAAAAGTATGATCTAGAGTCAAGATCTATAGAAATCGAGTTTATCTTGGTAAAAGCGCGAGTGAAAAGGTAACTAAACAGATGGAGAAGGCGCTGGGCTTGAAAAGCAGAAAGGAAGGAAGGAAGGAAGGAAGGAAACTGAGAAAATTTTCACACAGCCAACTGTAAGATTTTCTTAGCAATGAATTCCTTGAGGTTGGTAGTAGGTATATATAGGTACGTGGCTCATTAAGTCGTATAAATAAAGAGTTTGTAATTAGTTGCTTCTTAGACTCGGTATAAGACCGTTTCATTTTCTATGGAGATTGGCGTCGTCCCTTATATATTTTCCCACTCTCTCCATTCACCGTAACCGTTGAAAAGTGGGTTCGTAAATTGCCTCTCGTAATCACGTATACCTACACACCTACCTATACCGCAATTCTCAACCCGATGCAATTTGCAATTATGTATTCGCGTTCGCGTATATATTTTTACATCTCTATTGTATAATGCACCTATCATGCATTTTCAAACCCATGCCTCCCTCATATCGCAAATTAAATACGTTTAAAAATTTCCAGTAGCGAGTACCCTATAATTGTCTTCGCAGTGAGAAAAAAAATATATCATTGATTCAACAGAATATCTGTTTCAATTGTAGTCGCAATTAAATGTTATTAATTGGGGCAACTGAATTTCAATTTGCGTTACCAAAAATCGGTCGATATTATATGATATGCAATTACATCAATTGATACGTACTTATAGTTATGTCGATTGGATATTCAATCGCGACTATCGAAACCAATATTTTGTTGAATCTATGCTATATTTTTTCTCACTTCATATTTTGTACTTTTCATTTATACTTTATAAGAGGTATAGGAAGGTATTGCCCCGTGTCAAAGACGAGTTTAGCAAACTAAAACAATTTTCGTTTTTTAGTTCACGCTAAACATGACTTTGAACACATGTTGGTCTGCCTGTCTGCTTGTCGGTCCGAAATAAAAAGTCCAAGCTTTCTGAAAAAAGGCTGGAGGCGAACATTTGTAATCTCACAGGACCCTATAACTCGTTTTTTGACCATGAAGAATTGCTCTTCTGTTGAAATTGATCGACTAGTTTGGTCGTAGAAAGTCGTAATAATCAAATATTGAGAAAAATAAAAATTATAATCGAAGATAATAAAAATTTCAAGGCAATCCAATTGCTCGATCATTTTTCAAGTACCTGCTTGATTTTTGAATTTGCATCGCTTTCGCGCGGTGTTTCAATTCCACATTGAGATAATTAAATTGGATGAAATTAACAGAGTGACAGACTTGACCGTAATGAATGATATACGGGTACCTATAATATTGCTAAATACTTTGAAGAAATACGAGATACGCTATTTTCCGACAAGGTCTGCTGCGTTCCGCAGATGCTGACGAGGCTGTATATTATATGGACCGTTCGCACCTTCTCTACCATAATGCTATCCAATTACGTACGTATATGTAGTTTGAAACGGTGCGTTGCAATTAAATTCACACACGTGTATAGATATATGTAGAAACATGTACGTGTATGTGCGATATTTGCGCAGTGTACCGATATAGTATCAGTCGATTGAAAATCATTAAAATTCTCTCCTTATAAAAAAAAAAGAAAAAAAAAACTATATTATTCATCCCCGCTTGGTTTATCTGCGAAGAAATATTTTTACTCTTCAGTTTCACAGAAAAGTTCGGTACAGTTTTTATAAATTATCTCATTTCGATCGGTCGCTGGGCAATTCGTTATTATATGGACCATAAACGCCCTGAACGGGTTCAGAGAAGTTATAATAATCAATAATCATAGACTTTGTTTATAATAATGCCATGTCCTGTTAAATTTATTACTCTTCTGTCGATGATTTCTTTCGTCTTTTCGTAATCGACAATTAATTATTATGTATGGATGTACAATTGTGCAAACTGACTACCATATTGTATAGATGAATACGGACAACCTTCTCGCTTGATGTGGGAACAATAGAAACAGGATCTTTAATCGAATGGAGAATTTAATTGTCTGAGTTGAACTCAATCGCTTCTATGAATCGATAAAATTCGAAAAATTAATAGATCAAGATGATATCGTATGAGCCAAAGGCTTTGAAGGAACCAGTACTTACGTCAAGAACGAAAAAATGAAACGTAGTCCAAAATCCATTCATTTTTTTTGCCAAAGATCATTTCATATCGAACTCGGGCTTACTGTCAGTTCGATTCGACTTCTTTTGCATCAAGATTAATTCGGAATTCGAATTGTCATCATATAAATTAAGTGTGGGAAATTAGAACGTCACATTGTTGTACCGAGTCATTTGCGCAAATGAGTCAAAAATGAATAACCAATTTTCGAAAAGTTCACGATGTGATAGTTTATGAGAATTTTTTCAATTCAATTCACCATATCGAAATTATGACGACATGTCTTCCAAACGATCTGGATCTTGGAAAAGTCAAATCTGCAATCTGTTCTGGAATGAGGCGAATTGAACTTTTGGTGAAAAAATAAATTGATCTTGCGGACTGGATAGGTATATGTTTCTGCAGTTTCTACAAACGTGATATAGGAGTAGTCCGTCGATAAATTACTTCGCGCTCTCGAACGTAATGAGTACATAACTAATTTGATTCACGTATACACTCAGTTACGCAGTCGGCATCACCTGTTCATTGGAAAATACGTTATAATCGCGAGAGTTCCGTCGAGCTGTCAGAACCGCTTTCATAAGAACTCGTCTCTCTGACTCTGCACCTGTTTCTTGTATTGACTTATCGTCCAGACGCAGTGCACATTATAGCGCCAGCAATTCCATGTCATTTCAACTTCTTGTTAGTCTGGAAATATACTCATAGGCAGAGTAACTCATAGTCTTAATGTGCCATACGATTCTGAATGGAGTGTCATATTAGCTGATTGTTCTCACCTCGAAAACGCGTTTCGTAATTTCTCGATGACTACGCAATCGATCCGAATGAATCTTCTACGAATGAATTCAGTTTTTTGGCAAAAAGTGACTAAGTATGTCACTTTATCAAAGAAACTGATGGGAATTCAGTAAAATTCATGTTTCTTATGATAGCTAGGTTAGGTTGGAAACGATATGTATTACATCCTCTCAATTTGAGTATAATAGTCGCAGCTCTATACCGACATGAAATTAACTCTGCGAATGCGTTTGTATGCATAGGTCGTACCTACCCACTGCTTGTTACGAATTAAGGATTCTGAGGCGCTAATCGAGTCCAAGGACCATTCCTGATTATTCCAAGTTTCTGTGCGATTGCCTGCGAGATGCGTGGTTCAGTTTTGCACTAAGATTAATTCAGCTATCGGTGGGGCAAATTGCAATGCTCATACGTACTAGCTTATAGTCAGTGAATTCATGCATTCCATATATTATACTTACTTATAATTAGTTGGGGAAAAAGAGAGAGGCGATTTATGCGAGCAGAATCAGCTGCAGACACATAGTCAGGTAATCGTGTTACGAAATTGGCAGTTTTGATCGTAACAACGTCTACGTGTATAACTATATTGTTTTAGGCAAGGCAAACACGTCGCCGTTTGCGAGGTCGTCGGACATTCCATTATTTATGCAATTCAGATTACGTCAAGTTTATGCAGATGCAATGCCGTTTGTCCATTTCTATGTAATGTGTACATACCTATGCATCGGATGTGGGTATATTAGTTCGCAAACCGGCTACTATTCAATGGCGAAATTCTTCTCACTAGTCGGTTTATAGAGCATAGAGTCAATAATAGATTAGACGGGACGTCAATTATACTTAGTCTGTTTGAATTTCATCATTTTTTTAGATAGTATTATTTCATGGATTTTAACTATTGTAGGGAATAAAATTTCTCCAAGTACTTCAAATACCGATAGCACTCCTTTTCGAAGTTGAAAGATTTTTTTTTGTTCTTCTTTAGATTTTTTTTCCTCCCCATTGTGTTTCAAAATCACGTGAATTAACAATAATTGTCACAATTCATTTGATGTAGTTTCGCTTGCTCTTCTCTTATATCATTGCCGAGTTTAATAATTCCGCGAGATATTAGCGTCGAGGATTTCAGGACGTCGACTGCAGACTAATGTTTCGCCCTGGGTAATATTTTATGTGGATTTAAGTATATTAGCTGATGAAATAATACACTGGGACAACAAATTTGGATTAGCTCGAAGGTTATCAAGTCTGACTTTGTAGGAACTTCTCAAACCATCGAATTTTGCAGTTTCTTTGAGGAACAACTACCTATACTTTTATTTATCATCTCTAAAGTTTGCATATTACTTAGGCTCAACATTTCTTTGGAAATCGTACAACGATCTTGAATCTACCTTTGGTTTGTTTTTATTTTTGGTTACAGGTTGCTGGTTCGATTATCGGAAAGGGAGGTCAGAACATCACGAAACTAAGAAGTCAGGTCAGTTTCAATTTTGAAAAAACAAAAAACACACATTTTTTCATAAGAACTTATGTTTAAGCTATTCGTTTCTGGGCACATTAGAGAAGTTTAGGCAATACTTCATACGGTATTTTGATTCATCTTCATTTTTCTGTTCGAAGAAATTGTTTTCGTTTCTCATCACATTTATATCATATATTGAATCCTGATTCACGATTGCTCGAAGTACTCTTCTCTTCTATGCCCAGGAGACTAACTTTCTTCCCTAAAATAAAAATAAATAAATAATATACGAACTCTCAAAATAATACTTACAAAAAGTACAATAAATCAAAGCCTTGCGTTGGTCGTTTTGACAATACGAACAATAGACAAAAAATATAAATTTCCACTGATCAATCATTACGTATACTAGATTTGTTGTTTACTCTCCTTCATGTCTATGTACGTCAAGACGACGAATGCTACCTTCTACTAATGTGGCTTTAATATTCTAACAATTCAAAGCTAATAACATGAACAGAAAGTCATGATATTTTAATCCTAATTAAATTGATAATTATTATTTTATTTGGTAATTTTTTTTCTCTCAAGTTTTCTGTATCTTATTTATTTATTTATCCATTTATTCATTTATTTAACTTAATTTAACTCTACCCTCGAAAATCGTTTAGTGAAAAGGATTTTCGGTTTTCACTTTATTCCATGTACCATACGTCGGATTTAAAATTAGCGTATCGCAGCGTGTCGTATAGAGTGATAAAGCGTGCCTGACCTTATATCTATATGTAGTTTATCGATACATACTAATAATGACTCCAATCAATGTGTACACGGTATAACAACAACAACTAGACTACGACTAGTTTTCCAGAGTTTAATAATACCAGTCGCTCGTCCACGATACCCACTACTATACATACTGTAATAGTAACAATCGTATCATACGCATTTGTAAAAACGTAAAAAATTTTATCATTCTCATCAAACTGGCTGTGGCGTCAATGGGCATTTTTTATTTCTGTTTCATCTTTTGATAAATTTTCACATAAATCCATGTTATAGTTCTGCGGTTTTTCACTCACGATTTAAGTCAATTATTATTCTTAGTTAGTATAATATTGTACGTCCAACTTTTCTTGTCTCAACTTTTTATTCCACATAAATCCGATGATCGTTACATGTCCCAGTGATGTCACCCGCGCTTTTGTCTCCTCATTTTTTTTTCTTCAAAAAATACATACGACGCAAGTGATTTAATAACATTATTCGTATCGGTTATCTGAATCGAGTATGTAAGGATGCTGCGAAACGATATACATACTCAGACACATATATTCAAATGTCCGTTCTTTTTTCTCCACGACGAATAGAATAAACCCGTTCCACCCTATACTTATACGTATATATTGCCATGAAAAGGAGACGACGAAAAAACGTATGTAATTTATACGATCGTTGTGTACTACGTTTCTATATACACATGTGTATATATGTGTTGACTTTGTTCGTCAGAAAAAATAAGCCAGTTTCGAAAATGGGCAAAAAGCTCTTTTCCATGTGTTAATTAATTGTCGACGTTTTTACTCCTTGATTTAATTAATTTGTATAGTTCAGTCGATGGAAAATTTATCATATCAATAATCAGCTATTTACCAAACTGAGAAGTGAAATAGAATATGAAAACAGTCAACTGAGATACAATACCAATTTATGTAAAATATCCGATAAAAAACTTCGTACACATGATTTTGAAAACAGTCTTAATTACCGAACAAATTTTTATTTCCCAACGATTGATTTCTGCAATTGCGACTTTTGCACAAAAAAAAAATGTCAACGAACGAACGATCTGCACTTGCACACAGAAAGCTTCAAGTATTCGGTAACACGATTACCAAGAAGAAAAACGAAAAAATCGAAAAATTTATTAAAATAAAATGAAAAATAACCCAGAACGTGTGAAAAATATCGTGACTCCAAATGAGCCATAGATACTTTATCACATCTTTGAACAATTTTCACCAGACATCAGTAACCTGAACTATAGTTTAGCTAAAGTACGACAAATCTTCATATACATATACCTAGACATGCACTGTTCGTTTGGGTAAAACCCTCAGCGATGTGAAAACGAGGGGAAACACATGTAAGAAACAAAACAAAAAATTCAAAAAAAAAACAACTATGAACTCAGGAGATGGAATCGTCTGTGTGTACATAGAAATTGTAAGGAATCATTGAAATGAGACGTAATCATATACGCATAGGGATTATATAGGCAATTTTAGAAGAGAATAAAGGAAAAAAGTAAGAAAGTTGACAAGGGGTAGGGGGATATACGTTTACGAATACGAATACGAATACGAATACGAATACGAGTATAAGAGGAAATAGACTAGGTCTAACTTGGTTGATCATTTGTGCCCTGGTCCCGCCCTGACCCTGGCTGTTGCCCCCCTGGTTGCCCTGGTTGCCCTGGTTGCCCTGCCCTGTGCCGTGTGCCCTGCTCGGAACGATGGACCCGACCCAACTCGATCTGCGATTCAACCAATGAACAACAACCACCACCACCATGCTACTACTACTACTACCACCACCACCACCACCACCACCACCACCAACTCTACCAATGAATGAACTACAGTACAAAGCCTCAATCATTGTACCCGACTGTCCCGGACCTGAACGGTAATGCCAAAACCACTTTTGTCTAATTCTCATATCTCTAATTATCTCTACTCATCTCTAATTTTGCAGTATCTTATACATATGTGTAGAGTATGGTGTGTCTATAATATACCGCTGCAGGATTAGGGGAGGATACGGTTCGATTCTCTCTTACTATCTCTCTCTCCCTCTCTCTTTTTCTCTTTCTCTCTTTCTCTCTCTTTATTGAATAGCAGTATATCTAGTCGACGTGACGATCGTCGTCGCAACTCTAATTTGAATAATTAGGTATAGATACAGGTATACCATTTTCACAGATTTATAAATACGTTTTGGTATACATATAGACATGTATTCACTTGTTAAATTACACATACATATTACGTACCTATGTATGACATGAATGCGGATTTCAGCCAAGGAAAAACTTTGTTCATGCAATTTGCAACGGTTATTTTACCATTTTATTCATACATAGGACAAATAAGCTCAGGGTGTAATATTAGATCGCGGATATTATATTCGTAAGCACCCAAATACGCACCCAGAGAGAGATGTAAATATATTTTCATCACTCTAACCTCAAAATCGCAACTTCGTCGCGATTTTCCGGCTTTCGTGATGAAAAATATTGATCGTTACTCATGCGTAAAGGCTTTTTGGCTCAACTCGTTACAGCACTCGCCTTCGGCTCGTGCCGTAAACCTCTCGTTTCGCCAAAAAAGCCTTTCCGTAGTCGTGACGAAATGTACTATTAATAGATATAGTGATTGCATAGAAACAGAATATATACGAATGAAACGTGATTTTTATTATCATTTTTTTCACATGTTGTTTTTATTATTATTTACAGTTATATATTTTCATATTTTTGTACAGGAATCGTTCATGGCTGATTTTGATTGTTTTGTCTATTTTGATTGCATCATGTCTTTATTGTACTTGAATAACTTTACAGGGTGACTTAGAATTCGTGAGGAATCTTTTACATATGGTCGACCCTCGTCGAGATTTGTCGATATTTCCTCAGCCACTTTTTGAGAAAAAAACAAACGATTTTAATTCTTTCTTTCGAGAAAATTGCTCAAAAACTCAATTTTGACAGTGATTAGAAGTATTAAAACAAAAATGTTGGCATTTTTTGAACGAAAATTGGAAACAGAAAAGAAATTGTCTACTTTTCATTAAATCAAGATATTTCTACTTCGAATTTGAAAATGTCGAAAAGAAAGAATGGAAATTCAGGTATCTTTTTAATTAGGTAAAAAAAATTATTGAATTACAGTTTGTGAGAAAGTATAGGCTGGAAAATTTTTTTCTTAATTCCGACAAGAATCGAACCTATAAAAAAACTCGTCTCGAATTCTGAATGACTCTGCCCTGCGTCGGGAATCACTTTACCTATCACCTGCACGAGTGTGATTAACGATTTATTTTTTTCGTCTTTCTTTTGTCATACATTTTTGAAACAAGAAAAAACAATACATACGTATATATTAGATGCGAAGAGGAATAGATAAAATTGAGTGATTTCCTTTTTCAATATTACGTTTTTTCTATATTCGATTGACCGAATGACACTGCGTGTTATAGTATTAGCAGCTTCTTCGTAGAAATTGTGGTGTCACGATTGCCCCGTTTCCGAAACATCGCAGAATCGTATTTCAAAGCATTTCTCGGGAATCGTTGCGATGACGCCAGGGAATAGGTATACATATAGCAAATCTCGTATTTCTTTTCGCGCGAAATACTCAAGTGTGTGAATAGAGCATCCCGTGTTCAGTAACTAATTAACGGAGTCGAGTCATGCCATCCGTTTTTTTTTCCTTTTTCTTGTTTTTTTTTTTTGTTCCTTTTCACGATTTCTTCTCTTCCTCTTCTTCGTTCGCATTTCCCATTACAGATGAATAAATTCCGAGAATAATTAATACTTTTATTTTCTGGACCAAGAGACTTCGGGGAATCTCGAAACGCTTTGACTTAATTTGTGTTATACGTATACGTATGTGGCTAACGTAAACGAGATTTTGTAAATAATATTTCACATTCCGTCGTTTCTGCAATTCCGTACATAATTCCTTAATTTTTCGTTTCAATCATATACAACTTGGTTTTTCTCGTTCAATTGGTCAATTGATTTCTCGTTTTCTGTCTTCATTTCATGTACTCAAAATATGAATCTTTCTTTACGTGAGAAATCGTGTGGAAAGTACCCTCAAGATGTACAAATTTTTGCAAACTTGGTAGCAGACACTATTGTCGCAATTTTACTTACACTCAGCTTTAGATGAAATCAACTGAAGTCAGGCAATTCCCCAGTTCGACGTTTCTCTACGTCATTTAGGTTGCATATCTACCAGGCGTAAAATGAAAGGATACGTCTGTCTAGAAATGTCCAGAGATTATCCATACACGAAAATTCATCTCCGAATTTCAACTTCTATCATTTAGCTTCCTAACCCATTTGTTCATGTATTAAGTTATTGACGGCTGTTTATCGATTTCTCTTAATCAATCGAACGGTTTCTCTCACTTTTTCTCAATCTCTAAATATAGTATTATCTCTTTATTTTGAGTTCTGATTTTGGATTTCACGTCGAAATCACTTATTCAATCACGACGTTGTTCGCTTTCTTTGAAAATCATGCTCAGTCCAATTTATGGGTAATGATGATATCTAATTAAAAGTGTGATTCGCTGTTTTTGTCAGGATGTAAAAACAAATATCGTTATTCTTCAGTGCGACGATGAACTACGTAGTAGAAAATTGAAAGGTTGAATAAAAATATTAAAACAAAAAAAATTAACAATGAAAGCAGGTACAGAAAATGAAAGTGAAAAATAGCCGCAAGCGTCGGTTTTTTGTTTGTTTCTTTAACCATTTTTACAGGACCCTAGGTACGTTGCAGTATTCTACCAACTTCCAATTGCCCACCCCTGGAACCCTGAGCCAAACCCGCCCCAGAATGCCCCGAACCGAAACCGACTAATTGTAAGATCGAAGGAATCAACCATAATTTATTTTGTACAACAGATCCGTGATTTTCGGAGCCGTAAGTCGTTCGACTTACAATTGATTCGATGAATCTACATTGTTTCAGCATTGTAGTTTATGTCTCAATTGAATTTTACATGTCTTGCTAATTTATAGATATATCTGCTCCTCGGAAGTGAGGGACAGAACGAAAATTAGAAATACACAAATTGTAAAATAAATATAGACAAAACAAAGAGTAGGTGATAGAAGATTAGCTGAATAAAATGAGGGACTCTGTTATATTAACTCACCGTTTAAAAAAAATTTCATACTAAAAGTCTTTTATGCATATTTTGTTTTTCTCACTACACTTTTTCATTTAAACAGATTTTTACCTATTTTTAATCAATGAAATTGATTTTGACAGATGCTCTTTCCTTCCTCATTACAAACGAAAAAATGATTTATAATTACGCCCTTAAATCGAACATGAAAAACATCTTATACCGAGAAAACGAAAGGTTGAGGTTCGCAGGCCACAGGAGAGTGAAAAATGAAGGCGAAAAATGGCCAACAGTCCAAATTTTTCTATTTTATTTGTATAAATGGCGAGCGTTGGGTCACTCCGGTTTCTTATGGTAATGAATATTTATTTTTCGATGTATCAAGTTCCAACGTCTCCAGGTTCCTTCGTTATAGAATATTGGTTTTAAGGCCCGGCTTCACTCAATTTTTACCGACATTTGTTATTTTGACAAATATCTGCGACACAGTATCACCAAACGGATTTTCCTTCGGGGATTCCATGATTTGTAAGGAATAGGTTCGATCTATCACGCGAGAGTCAGTTTTCATCGATGAAAATTTATTTATTGTTCATCGCGATGTGTAGGCGTGCGACATATTTTGACTAATATTGAAGTCTACGCATCACTGAGGCCGAAAAAAGTTTAACTGCGGTGGCCTTTATGTAACAACGAAGACATCGATCGTGAAACATTATTGTTTCAGGCATCAATAGAGTTGTATTTTGCAAAACAGGGACGGGTGACAATTCGCAATTGTTAATCGTTCAGACGCCATGGAAATCCGATGGTAATCTTCAGTTCTAGTCGGGGTTCGGGCAGTGCCCGCAAGATGGAGGTAAGCGCGCTACTGAAATCGGCCCGATTCGTCAGTTCTACATGATGATTCCAACCTCCATCTCCCGGGCGCTACCCGAACCCTGTCCAGAACTGAAGATTACCATCGAATTTCCATGGCGTCTGAACGATTGACAATTGCGAATTGTCACCCGTCCCTGTTTTGCAAAATACAACCCTATTGATGCCTAAAACGATAATGTTTCACGATCGATGTCTTCGGCGTTACATAAAGGCCACCGCAGTTAAACTTTTTTTGGCCTCAGTGATGCGTAGACTTCAATATTAGTCAAAATATGTCGCACGCCTACACATCGCGATGAACAATAAATAAATTTTTATCGATGAAAACCGACTCTCGCGTGATAGATCGAACCTATTCCTTACGAATCATGGAATCCCCAAAGGAAAATCCGTTTGGTGATGCTGTTTCGCAGATATTTGACAAAATAACAAATGTCGGTAAAAATTGAGTGAAGCCGGGCCTTAAGTCTGAATGTAGCTTAGGCTCGAATTACTGCTAAGCAATTATAAGAGTAAATTAACCCCGTAGGCGAAATTCTATTGTGACATCTGCTGTTTTGGGAACTATCTCAGAAGGACTAAGTAAAGGGCTGACTAATTGAATTGTCAGAAGCAATTTTGAATTTCGACTTTGAGTCGAAACCGAAAATTACGTTTTTCTATGTAAAACTTCGAGCAAAATTCTTTTTCGCATCTCACAGGGTCGAAATAGTTAAGAAATTGCCCGAAGTGACCTGAGTGATTGAAAAATAGGCGATCAACTTGAAAAATTGGAATGATTGAAAAGATGAGGAATTTTTTAGAAATTCTAAAAAAAAATGAGAACCAAGTACCCGACTCCGAAGTATCCAGTTAGACGCGGGCGGACGTTGCGAATCACTCTTTTTCTTTTCTGGTCTCGTATGATTTCTCTCCTTCATTTTTATTCCAGCGTTACGTATAGGTTGCTATACGTCCCATGTGTACCTAAATACCTAATTTCCTAATCAAATTTGATTTTCTCCATTTGGTAATTGGCACGTCAAGCTAATGATGACGGTGACGACGCTTAAATCAGCTGCAGTGCAGTTGCTAACTAATACGTATGCGTATATCAATGCAATCCCTGGAAATGGTACCGCACGAATAATTAATAATCCATGCGAATAAACAATCTATCGCATTATTAATATCCTTCGAATTATATAATGATATGTATCGATCCACATAATCATTTGTTATACATACATTTCTAGATATACGTAATTTTCAGATTTTGTTTTTTTTCCACGTTGAATTCCATGATTAGCAATTCTCGGTATTCACTTTTTGTTATATTCATATTAACTTTTAATATCTATCCTTTACTGAGTCTTCGTTTATTCCTATCACAGAAGAATTTTGATTCCTGTGTGAAATTTTTTCCTCTCGTACTCACCCAACCCCAATTGCTAAAAATGTTAAGCTGTACGTCTAGATCTTTGAAAATTTTTCATTTTTCGTGATCCAACTTAGCGTTTCACAATATCCGTTTTTTTCTCCAATCTCTAGATTTCAAGACTGCGGACTTTCTCAGTTTGCCAAACAGTTCAAATTTCTGAATAGTCTCAAGATTCCAAAGGTTCAATATTTCTTGTAGAAAAATTTTGGATAATTTCACGGTTTTAAAATTAGACACTCGTGCAAAAATTCCAAATCTTTTCTCTTTTCGACTGCCTAGGATCAAAAACGTTGTTATATCACTAGAGAGGAAAAGATGTGCAGGGGGTTGATGATTTGTAGCTAACATTATTCAAAAACTTGATATTTTTCTTGTTTCTCGTCGTGCGCTGCGTGGTTCTTTCGAAAACTTTTAGTCACTCTTTTTCGAAGCAATATTCTTCTTTCTTAGTTTATCTCGACCTCCTGCACGCGCGTATAGACCCCGAGACTTAAATTTTACTCTACTGAATTCTACGAAAATTTTCTGCCCGTTCTAACTTCAAACTTATGACTATTATTCTAACCACGTCACGCTGTGCTGTGTAACAAAATAGACTTTTTATTCTATGTATTCTATATACCTGTATGTATACGGTGTACATAAACCTATGTTCGGCAAACGCTAGACTGCACCACAATTTCACCTACCTCCTGCCGCAGCACAATGTCCGAGGTCTTGTTACCAACAGGTTTATTTCCTTGGTGCTTTGAGACAGCAATTCTCGTCGGGTAGAATTCCGGGAGAAAGAAAAACTTTCTATATCTTACGATCTTCTTTATTCTTTCTTTTTCGTCAAGGTTTTCCGAACTCTTCTTTTCGAGTGAATTATCGTTTTGAATCCTAGACGAAGTTATTCCCAAGTATTCCATTGACATTTGACTTGACATTTTTATCAGGATATATCTTCTCGTTTTTTGTTGTTGTTTTTTTTTTTTTTTTTTCTTTTTCGGTTTGTACAATTGAAATTTAAACAGCAAAAATTTTTGTCAGATTAAAAAATCTCCATCGTACGAAACGATGGATGTATTTGGAAAGGAGATATATAATTTCGCGATGCTATTGAATGACTTTCTATACGGATGTATGAGAACTGAATTAATTTTTTGAGTTTTTTGATTACAGAATTCTGACGATCAGCTCGGACTTGGACACGGTCTTGCAGGTGGTTAACGAAGTCGTCCCCAACCTCGAAGAGGTGAGTACAGAATTACCTGAATCGTCTATTTTTCAGAGTACGTGGATAATTAAAATTGTTTGAAGTGATGGCACGAACCATGCCGAGTGATTTTTCAACATTCTACAATTTCTAATTCCGAACATTCGTTTCCTAGAAATGGTTTTTTTTTTTCATTCAAGTTTCCTTCGCGTTGTCAAAATCGTTTCATTAACTTTTCCTCTCTATTTAATTTTCAAAGAACGGATCGAGGCATGGAAACGATGAAATCGACGTCCGGATGCTGGTACACCAGAGCCAAGCAGGATGTATCATCGGCAAGGGAGGATTCAAGATCAAGGAGCTCAGAGAGGTGAGTCTCGCTGATGCATGAATGAGGAATTTGATTTGATCACGGACAAAATGTCGAGGAATATCTTTCTTTGGAAATTTATCTTTAGATCGGAACATGTGTGGGTGGTTAGGTACGTACCTACGCCATAGCGTCGAAGAATTTTTTCAATAACCAACAAACGTAGTCTGTATGGTGTCTTTGAGGCAATATCTGTAATGGATCTTTTTTTGCGAAGGATCTGAAGAGTTTTTGAATCTACTGGAATACCGAATCTCCGAATATCTTCTCGCGATTATCTATTTTTTATTTTTTTTCTTCATTCTTGGAAAATTTTCTGCCACGTGTTACGGTAATCTCGGCTTTTTCTCGCAGATTTACTACAGGGCTGTTGATAGGCAAGCAGGCATTGTGCTGTCTTCACCCTTATATTTTCAACCGTTAATTAATACGGACCTCTAATTAGTGGGTCAGTTATCGAATCACCGTGGCTTTCTTTGTCTCTCTCTCTCTCTATCTATCTCTTTCTCTCTCCTCTAGATTTCTTGACTGAAATTAATTGCGTAATCGAGTCGAGATTTTAAGTATCTCGTTAATTTCTCGCTTCTCATATTTTTCTTCTTTTATTTTATTTTTTCTTCTTCTTATTAAATTCTTTGTTCCGTCTTTATCTCCATGTACATTTTTTGCTTATCAATTACTTATCTCTTTCTCTTGAATTTTTATTTATTTCTTTTCTGATCTATTTTTCTTCTTTATATCAACTCAGCTCTGGAAAACATACCCACTTATCTCTGAGGGATGATTTTTAATCGCGACAATCTTTCGCGGTAATATAAACAACAAGCTACTTTTTGTCGAGATAATGCGACGAGATAACCGAATCCATTCCGTTCGGATGTGGAAATTGAGATTCGACGTTTTATGTTGTTTATCTCGACTTTTTACTCGAGCTGATTTCCTTTGAATTTAAATTTTCAGTTTTTTGTCTTATACTTCGGCTGGCCTAAGAGTTATGAAAATAGATAAACTTCTTCTATTTTGTCCATCGGTGGAAACATTGATTTTATTATACATCGCTAATCCATTAGCTAACATGCGTATAATTCTAAATTTTTGTTGTTTTCTGCATTTGTATTTACTGTCGAAGTTAGATAAACGCATAGATCAATCGAAATTAAAGAGTTCAAAATGCGAAAGCGGATCGTCGTGTGTTGAAAGGATACGATTTCGAAGCTTTTTCACTTTGCTTTATTCCTTCACATTCGACATCAGCGAAAAATCCTATTCACTAATCTTCATTTCTTTATTTTACGAATTTTTTTTTATACAATATTCATGGATCACATAATGCAAGTTTGCAATCCGAATTCGACAATTTCTGAAGTCGATGTCCGCAAAATAACCAAAACAGAGTCACGAATAGAGAGAGAAAGAAAAGTACCTATGGAAATATTCTATTATGCTTTGGCCAACGATAGTTTTTGAGCAAGAAATTCAGGCATATATAAGAAAATTGTCAAAATGCGATGAAAAAATAAAGTAGAGAGAGAACCGATGAATCCTTAGGTAAGTCCCAGATTTCCAAACCGATATTTTATCAGACTCGGGAGATAATTGGCTTTATTGATGAAAAATAGTTTCGGATTTTGAATAGCAAATACAATCTTTGGAATATCTAACAATTGGAATAAAAATTTCTCCTGAATGTCTCGAAAATGAATTTTTTAATCAAAGACGCGTTTGTTTCTAATCTACTAAATATAATTCGGAGATATCCACAAGTTGGCTTTGCAAAACCAAATCATTTTTTGTTGTATTTATTCCTTCTCGATATTCATTTTCGGTGATTGGTATTCTGAATTTTCCCTCTGCAGTATATGGAAGCTCAGTTTTATTTATTGGATATATTTGTTTGTCGGGAAGAAGGGTGGAAGGGATTTGGAAGATGGCACCACCACGTAGCGATGTCTCCGAACCAGGGCCTATAGACATATCCATTTGTCTCTTTATTGATTCGTAACACGTTAGTTTTTGCGCGTTCATCCGTTGTCAAGTCACCCACGTTTCCAGTCTCATGTACATACATACGTATACGAGAAATACAACTACTGATATAACCGTCTATATAGGCCTCGATCGTTTCTAATACAGACGGAAGTAGCCCGGAGTATATAAACAAGTTCGAGGGTTGCTGAACTTCGTTTTCGATCGATCAATCTGCCACGGTTTTATTGCTCGTGCTCGTTTTGTGGCTTTCCTTCCTTTATACACATACATGTATAATGTATCTATACGTACTTGAGGTGATGACCGAGTTACCCTGTGTGTAGGTATAGAACGAAACAATCACTTTAATCAACAAATTGCTTATGGGAGGTTATAACTCTACACACCTTGTAAATCATTTTTACTTCAATTTCTTTTTTTTTTTTTTCTTGTTGCTTTCAAATCGCTGCGATATCCTCATAATATGGGAGAAATATTTGATTGACTCATTCGCGGATCGTATCGTTTGAAATTATCCAAATTATATTGGTTCCGGTTCAGTGAAACGTTAAAGTATAAGGCGCAGATTGATAATAACAGAGCAAAAGTATTCGTTGCCAGGGTAAAAGTCGAATTGATGATTAAAACTTTTTTTTAATTATGAGAGAATATTTTATACCGATTTAATTTCAGCGTAAACTAATAATATGTCGAGGTAAAGATTGATTTTTGTTGATATGAACAGGTGACATAGTTGTTTTTTCTTTTTTTCTTCTTTCTTCAATGTTAACGAAAAAAGTTGACTGAAATGAAAAGGCTTCGGATATCCGATGGTGCTATATTAATCGAATATCGTCTACTTGCTCCGGGACTACATATAAATCATCGCTAAATATTCTTAATGAATTGGAAAAATTCATTAGCAGGGATGCAAACTAAACGAATTAAATATTTCTTTGTAATAAGCATACGAGCAATTTGGATCAGATAATGTCCCAGGGTGTAGATAACGATTTTTCATACTTTTTTCAGAAGTTTTATGCATTTCTTTGGCACAGGTATCTAAATTTAATAAAAGTTTCAATTGTCCGACAATTTTGATGGAATTTCGATCATCTTATATTCGATATTCAATGTAGGAATTACGTATACCTAGTGCAAAATACTCCTGACGAAGTGTAATAATTCGTATTGTCGCGATAGCTTTGAATGAGACGTATGAAATTTTAACGTGACGGTGAAATGTGTAAAAGGTGGAAGGACTCGGAAGTCTTGGAAGTTATTGAAAGATGAACAAGGCTAGAAAGTAAAGTAAAATACAACGCCGATGTATTCCTTGTTTGCACTGCACCAAGGGGTACGTATTCATTAAACAGGTATGATATAAATGAGTGACGCAGTATATAATTTCTGCAATTGAATAACGAATCCCTCTCTCTAAAACACTCGAATTATTCAAAGGAGGATTTTCGACGTTTGTTCAAATGACCACATCTAAGAATAAATAAATGAATGAATGACTAAATTCGAAACTGTTCCGCGATTTTTTCCTCTAGAATGTAATTTCATGACGATGAAATAGCTTAGCTCTTGACTATTGGCTAACTGAAATATATATACCCACCGGATCCTTCTCCGGTTCGTTCCGCACGCAACGTAATTAGGAATTAACCAATCGGTAATTCCGTTACGTAAACTCTGTTCGCGTAATCCGTCGTCGAATGCGTAAAGTACTCGCTCGAAGATGCGATCCCCTCGTGTTCGGTGTTACGTTAGCCCGAAGGTGATATATAGTTGAGATCACGTCCACCTTAACCTAGCTAACATAAAAAATAAGCGTTATACTGGAATCCTATTAGTTTTTTTTTGACCAAGTGACATACTTGGCCACTTTTTGCCAAAAAACTGAATTCATTCGTTGAAGGCTCGTTTGGATCGGTTGGGATTCATCGAGAAAGTACGAATCGCGTTTTCGAGGTGATACACCAATCGTCGTCACCTCGAAAACGCGATTCGTAGTTTCTTCCAAACTAAACAACCTACTGAAATGAAACTTAAGGGATGGATACTTTACTACGGCAAAAAGTGGCTGAGTATTTTACTGTTTGGAAACAACGAATAGAATTCCAATCGGATTCGTATTTCTTAGGTTTGCTAGGTTAGGTTCGAAGCAACTTGTAGCATATCGCCTTAAAATCAGTCTGATCAAACGCGAGGGTTACGCCACGATTATATTACGTATATCCACATGTATACCTACGCCATGCAAATGAATCTTGTTGAACGTTGAATCTGTGAGCTGCAGATCGAACTATCCACACACAAGGACTATGTAGGTATATGTACTATACTTTCCCGTTGTAGCCGGACAGGCAGAAAGGACCAGGGGCCGAAGGACCAGATAGCTGTTTGCTCTGGGTCCTGCCCAGGGTTTACGTTAGGGCACACAAACCCTATTACGCAAAGCTCCCCTCTATTGTGTTATTAAACCAGTAGCTTCTCGAGACGTATGTGTACATACGTTACGAACGCGTTCCGTTTACGCATTCAATTTCAACGATTACATATAATATAACCGCCCAGAATATTGGAAGTTAGTTAGAGATCATAAGATCATTTGAAATTTAAAGTTATTTCAATCCTTCAGCGATTGGCAGGATATTTATGTAAGCACAAGGAGAAATTATAAAAATAAAATAAACATGCCATCTCTTCCTATGAGAAAATACAATTTTAGGTAAAAATTACGAATTTTAATCTAGAATGTAAAGACATATCATTTCCGAATTAATAGCTGCAATTTTTCAATTTCCGTGCGCGTTTAGTTTGCCAATTGAAAGAGCGAGGGTGAAGAGTCGAAAATCGTATGGTTTTTTCTCTCCAAAAATTTCATTCAATTCACGCATTTTTTTGTTTTTTTGTTTTCAATCCATCAAATTCTTTTCTTTCCTCGCGAAATATCAAATGTTAACGCAAATAGAAATATGGCAATCCTTACCAAACTTCTCTTCGTTAAGAGACTTCGATAGCTTGGTTCGTTTTTCGTTAATTTGTCTCACTGATCGAGTGATCCAAATTCATTAGAATTCCGGGTTTGTTAAGTTTTTTGGTTGCGCACTAGAATTGTGCTTTTCATTGGCGAAAAAATTGTTATGTGAATCGAGATTTGTTCGTTCGATGAAAACGAAACGGGTCTATCGTAATTGCAGTCGGTGAAGAGAATTCTTGCTCATTTTTCTTATCTGTAATAGCCATGTTTGCGCAAGGACGAGGAGAGGAACAAAACATAAAACGAAAATACGGAACGCCTCAATTTCGCTGTATAGGTATAGGTTTAGCTAGAGGTTGCGTCGATATTATCCTCGAGCTATAAAATAAACGAGTTCCTAATTTAATACCGTAAATAAATCCCTGGCTATTAATGTAACATATTTTTATACAACTACTTACTTCCACGGTGATCGTATAATAGCAACGCCAACCTACGCCGATGGATAAATATCGCCGGAAATAAAGCCACGGTGGGGGTTCGTATACCTCGTGTTATTCAAGTCGCGGTTTTCAGGTCCATCAAATTTTTCTGCGGCACAGGTCAGCTGAAATTTACGATCTTCTTCATATATTCGATCATTTTTAGTCAGTTTTATTTCCTTCCAATCAATTCGGTCGTTCGCGATTTAGATAGAAATTTAGTCACATCGTGTACTAGACAAGAAATCTACTAATCCAAAGAAGATCGGATGTATGTATTTGAGTGAAAGTTTTAACAATCAAAAACACGATTCTAATCGAAAGGCTCTAGTTTTTCCCACTGCAGCTACTACAGTGTACTCTTCACTCCATTTTCAATCGATTTTTCAAAATTTCGTCAATGATTCGATGTAATTATTTTAGACAATTTCATTGATTTGATTTGCACATGATTTCCCAATTCAAATAATTTTTGATGATTTTCTGTCACTTCGAAGTGTGCTTTAAATAATACACTTCGAACTATCTCATTCACTTTGGCTGACACTGAGAGAAAAGCCCCTCGATTAGACCTAATATTTTTTTCAAAGCCGTCTGCGCTCTACTACGAGAGAATAAAAACAACGAGGCTCAATATTCCGAGAGGCTTCATGCGTGTGAAATGATAAAAACTATCGATGACAAAAAAATTTTCTTTCGTTTTTTTATCTGCATACATATAATTATTCTATCGTATGATCATTGGAATTCAAACTCGAAACTAGATGTTCATTAGTTTATCGATGATAATAACAGCGAAGTTAATACATCGAATAAAAAAATCAATTTTCGTGAGTCACGAACTCGCCTCGCAACTAAACGTTATTTGCTACGCCCCTCATCCATACGTAGACATAAATTGATGAATATATAGGTACACGTTTTGGCGAAAGACACGTTCGTGACTTTCGTCTATTGTCTATCCGAGTCTATCGTCTATCGTTACGTCGTTTATACATGTATAGGTATGCATTATATTGCGTATATAGTTATCCCTGTAATATACTGTATAGTTTTTCGGCGGGAAGTTATCGTTCTCGATATGGGAGGAGGTATTTACCTATAGGTACATACAGGAATATAGATACATATCTACAATACATCACGTATACACAATACACATATATGCAGCCGGCGTTACATGTAGTACACATACCATATAGGTATGTATATACTACGTATAGATGTCTGTAAAAACGTGGATCGTTTGTGTCTCCTGCACCTGCCTCTCCCCCATTCAATGACGTCATAACCAAACCCTATTCTCCTTTACGTTTTTGAAGAAAACAAAAAAAAAAAAAAAAAAATCAAAATCAAACTGGAATTTCGTTGTTCTTTGTTGTATTTTTTTTTTTTTTTTCTCTTGGGGTATTTACCAGTAAAATATAGGCGCTTCACAGAATAAATCGATCCATTGGATAACAAGTTCATCTAATCTATGCATATAGTATATATACGTAAGTCCCGACGACGCAGATTGTGTGATAGAAAAAGTTCCAGACGCCCTGTCTCATCCCTCTTTCATTAATTCTGTATCAGTCACGGTTCTATCTCACCTACGGAATATCGGCTACGCGATTAGAGCCGCAGCTTTGCACAGGCTATAAAAAATATGTTAGGAAATCTATTGCGGGATATGTAAAACTACAAATTTCAAATTTGAGACTTAGAATATGTAGTAGAAATAATTTTCGGTTAAAAAAATGTATCAAATCGACTGTATTTTTTATTAACAATTACTGTTTTACCAATCATTCAACTATAAGTATCATTAATATTCTTTTAATTGCATTTTTGACGAAATGATTGAAATGGTGATTAGAAAAATAAAAAAATTTTATGCATCTATTCTTTCCATTTTTATTATATCGAAAAAAAAATCATAGAATTTGTAAAATTCATTAAGCTTTTATTCGTAACGAAAGTTTATGACAACCTCGGCGCTCAGGTTCGTCACCGCGATGACGAAAACGACGACGACGTGTCTTTTTCTCTGCTATGTATAGGTACATATATGGGAAAGTATGTATATTGTATACCATATATGTATATCTGTCTCTGTGTATAACAGCAATACTCGTTACATTATGCTAACCGCCCTACTCAGCCATGCTCGGCTTCTTGTTATGTCCCTTCCGTTATTTTTATATATCCAGTCGGCTGTATCGGGAATTATAAATGCAATCGCCTCAACCCATAGCTGACTGAATCGATTCGGCCGTGCCGGAGACGTGCCAAACCTCGATATACGTGCGTATGTATAATATTCCTATAGGCATTTATGTATACTTGGCGTATTCATAAATGGTCCATTTTTTTTCCTCATTTATTTATAAAATTTTCAGATCAAAAATCTGTTAGGTACTGCATTTTTATTTTATTTTTTGTTTAATCGGTCATATGTTTTAGAAAAACAAATCCTGAATATACATCATGAATGAAATTCGAAAAAATCTTTAAAAAAAAATAAGAATAATAATAATAACGAAATATACCCGTAAAATGTTGTCTAGCCTTTGAGGGAACAGTTGAAATTAACCAAACTTCTATTTTTTCCCATATTTTTTTACATATGTGAATACTCATTGAAAAATTTGTCTGACATTTCTCTTCACTGACTTTTGAATAATATTCTAGACACTCCGAGAAGTGGCCATGATTTTTTCCTAATTTTTTTTTTTTTTTCAACTCCGAGACTATATTTGAGAAATTGGAATGTGCCTATTAAAACTCCAGTATTCACACTTGGAGGGTTCATCTGTGCATTTTTGTTGATACCTGTTATATACTCGTGTTTTCACATTGTACGTTGAAAAATTATTCGGCAAAGTTTATTCGCAACTTCTCTGATAAAATATCCACGTATAATATAACGTATCGGCACGTTTATACTGTGCAAAAAACGTCATATCGCGACAAACGAAGCCCTTCGCTTTGATTTGCTGTATAATAAAGCTGGTTTTGAAACGCGGGCGTACCAGAGCTGGAGCAACGCAACGTGACGTGACGCGACGCGTCGCGACGCCTTCGTGTACAGAGAATTCTATACCCTCGCGCGAACGCAGTTGAGGGAGGAGAGGCATATGTCATCGACACGCGAGTGCGTCTGGTCTGGTGGGCTCGTTCAAACGCACATGCTACTTGCACGCATCCAATTATTATGATGATTATTGTTATTATTATTGTTATTGTTATTTTTATTTTTATCATCATCATGGGGGTTTTAAGGGAAATTAGCGAGTCCTTTTCACCATGTCATGTGTACCTATAAAGGGGTACAGGTAAAATTCAATAAAGCTGTTTGCATACGATATTTGGTTAATTATTATATATACATGTATGTATATTATAGGTACGAGTACGTATGTGTAGGTACTTATATAGCTTTGGAAATATCTGACTTGGAAGGTCTTCGCGTCTGTCTGCCCACCTCGGGTTTATATACCTCTTACTCTTATACGGCTTGGCCAAATATTTTATTCCATTAATAGAATAGCAGTAGTAGTAGTAGGAGGAGTAGTAGTAGGAGGAGTAGTAGTAGTAGCAGCAGAAGTGAACCTCGGTTTGCCACTGCTGCTGCTGCAGCCTAGGCCGTTTCCCCTAGTGTGATGTTAGGGATTTGGTCGTTACTTCATAAGCATGTGTATATATTTATGTACCTATATGTATATTATACCTACCATAAGTACATGTGATATCTACGAGGCGATTCGTAATTCGTGACGAATTTCTTGCAAGGCCAATCAAAATTGTGAAAATTGAGTTCGAAGTTTCCTTTACCATTCAGAGAAGCAGAAGAAGAAAAAAAAAAACGAAAAAAAATGACACTTCTTTCAAATCAGATAATATGAATCGTATGTGTGTACTGTGTATATGAATACAAATTCTGCTTCTGTCGAAGCTCTAAAAAACGAGGAAAAGAAAAATCGATACGGATCGACCCTGTAAAATGCTTTACAGGTCGCAAATTTTGAAGAGGCTTGTATTTAGGTGGGTCTATTACAATTGGTGGAAAATTGCGCCACAATATTTTCGCTTTGCTTTTTCTATTTCTGTCTTTCTCTCTCTCTCTCTCTCTGTGTGTTGGTACGCTCGTAAAAATAAATAAATAAATAAATGAATTCGTATACCTGCCGACTCGGAATGTTTGTATAGCGTAGAGATATACTATACGTATACATTCCCCCAAGTAACTTTTCCGCAACCCAACTTTTACATTCTTCACAAAAATACGGATATAGCTACATCTGATCGTGAAAGAATGAACATTTCACGTAACTACCTCGCGGACGGAGTTGTAAATCAACACCAGGGTTCCAGTTGTTCAAAATATCATAAAATAAACAACTTTCTGATTTTATACGATTTTGTTAAATAACGTCCTAGTTGTCGGGCAAAAACTTAAAAGATGTATAAATTTCGAGGAATTTTGTAAGAAGGCTTTTATTCGGATATAAAACTCGAATATTCATGAATTGAAGTTAAAACCTGTCAGTAAAGAGAAGATAAGAGAAAGAAGAAAAAAAAAGGAATAAACGATTCAAGTTCTTAGTCGCGGATGACCACAAAGTATACTGCTGTGAGGTTTTTTTTCGCTACGATTTTTCATAGCAATTTTGAAAATAATGAAATCTTCTTCATCAAAATATCACGGAAGTCTCTTCTCAACGACGTTGTTCTCGTAAATTCAAATCCTCATTCACCCCCCCTAGAAAGTGTCATTTTCTCACGCCCTTGGCTTCTCTAGCCGCAAGTTGTACTCGATGCTCCAAGAAACTTTGAGATATAGAGGAATAGAGTTTGCCTATCCGTTTCCTGGCTTCACGACCCACGACGCACGCGTATACAACACTCTGTAAACGTAAACGTGAACGTAATTCGTAAAGGACCACGCTCCGGACGTAGATATAATTAAACAAAGTTGACCCGCGGTAACATCCGCGAAGACGCGTGAAATTTCGCGTAGGATATCGTGGCTATAAGGTATGGGAAAGGGTTGGGTGAGCTTTACTCCGGGGTAAACTTGCGCGTCTTGCAATTCCGTGCCAACGTAACGCTCGGATTTTCAACACCCACTAAAGCTATAACTATATCCATCTATATATATATACCTGTACAAATCGCTTCGAAGGACTTCGGTCATTTAATCAGGGATAAACTGTTCTGTTTACATGGCTTACGTCCGGCGTTGAACGCTTTCGAGGTTTACTCCGTGACGATAGCCGCGAGCTGGTTATCTCTGTCTCTATATTCCTCTCTGTTTTACTCTTACCGTATCACACCGATAGATTATATCGGGCCTTCGGCTATTTACTGGGTTAAAGCTCAAGCCATGTTCGATTCTGACTTTATCGATGTGTCGCTTTCCATATACGCATTATAGTTACTCCATCTTGCATATAAATTCTGTTTATTTTCCATGTGAAGTGAGAATTAAAAAAAAAACACTCGCTATGGTAGCTGGATTTGAAATATATTTTTTCATTTATTTCAAGACTTCAAAACTTCACGAAGTCAACTGACTTCAACTAACTCCAATGTTGACTTTGACTGTCTGCAACCGACTTCAACTGACTCCAACTGACTTCAACCATCTTCAACCATCTTCAACCAACCTCAACTGACTTCAATTGACTTCCACGGACTGACTTCAACTAACTTCATCCAACTTCAACTGATTACGGCTGACTTAAGCTGACTTTAGCCGACTTTAACTATCTTCAACTGACTTTCCAACTGACTTCAACTGATATACTTTAACAAACTTCGACTGACTTTAACTAACTTCAGCTGACTCAACTGACTTTTCACCAAAGTGTGAATCTGACTTTGAGAGTGGTTAACCCTTTGCTGTGAAGTCGCTTTCTAAAAATTGAGAATTCTTCACAATTGGTACGCAGTGAACCATACCTACGTTATGAATGAAAAATTCCGTAAGCCATTTCGTTCATGTCATTCAACAGTCTTCGGATGTCCACTCCGATCGAAATCGTTAGGGCCGATGTTGAGTAATTTCTAAATTTTCATTATTCACAATTACCATCCGATGGAATAATAAAACAAAATATGGGCAAGTTTCGTCAGAACCTGGATTTCGAAAATCTTCAGGGTCACAATGTTTTCTCTATCAGTAGATGAAAAGTAACAGAAAGGCGGAAGTCACTGGAAGGATTGGGAAGAATTTGTCATGAATGGATCCGCGCTGCGAAGTCCTGCGTTTACGTGCATCTATATCATTTCATCCCGTATATGTATTTCTACGAGTAGTAAGGTGAAGTTGCCATTAAATTTTTCCACCTCACCGCTGACGCGTCGGTGGTGGGTAGGTTTCGTTCGAGAGGTTTCTTTCTTTTGTCATATTTCATCTCGTGCAAATGATCGCGTATATTCTTCGAACGTTGTGAAACTGCGTGGTGAGATTCGAAATTCGAAACTATACCAATATCAAGAAATTTATCATCAATTGACAAGAATCGCTCCGCGTCTTAGGAAAATCTATTACTTTTATTCCATTCCTGTCGTCTGGCTTTCTAAATGATTTCGCACTCATTGTTAGTATGTTTGATTGCAGCTTTTAACATTTTTCGCAATAAAATTAAAAATTGTGTTAAATCAGCTGGGAATGTCAGAGAGTTGAAAAATGCTCAAAGAATTTTGAATCTTTCTAAATTTGAAAGAAAAAACGAATTTCTTGTTCTTCGAAAAAAGTCTCACTCTTATCTGTATAAAATTTATGTACAAATTGACTTCACACAATCTCAATCCCTAATAACAAATATAAGTCTGATTTATCTTCGATTGCTTAGAGCTGACAATGAGTTAGATTTCTAGGATGTTTGTAGGTAAAGTAGAACTCTGTTAATTAGCAATCGGTAAATCACGCGACATTACCGATACAGGGACAAAAACAAGACAAGATAGGCAACCGAACGTACTGCGATGTATTCTAAAAGAAAATTAAATTTGAACAAAAATAATGGAAATGAATGAAATAAAAAAAGTAAAAAAAAAAAGATGTTGCGCATGTCTACTTCGGGGACAAACCCTCGTTGAGAAATATGTAATTGACGGATCTTAAAAAGTGCTTACGCCAACGATTCTTGAACCCTTGATCTCTCCGCGTCATCCCTTTATGTACGGTTCTGGTGGTGCGGGGGTAGTGATTTAACCAAACCTCGTCCATTTACCCTCTTTGACATTTTGCGTGGGGTTGGAATATTACGTAATGGAAAATTTCCGTGTCAAATCGCAGTATAGTGCCGTTCGTCACAATTTTTTATCTCTCTTATTCTTACGTCATTTCCTCGCTATTCAGTATAGTATACTCCCAAAACCCGAAACTTCTCTTCTCCTTAGTTATTTCAGTCACGACATGCGAGAACCTACGAACAGAAAAAAATGTATGAAAAATTCATAAAAGTTCGATTTTGACGTTTTTCTTTTTTGCTTTCTTTAGTTCTCGTTTCATTTTATCCATTTTGATTTCACCTGAAAGGTGTGTGAGTCGTTTTCATATAGATTTCTGAAAAAAAAGTATCTACCTTTATTCACACTAACTCGTGAGTTCCGAAAATTCCATATCCACGTTAGACGGTTCTATAATTTCTATGGTTCTTTGTTTCCTAGGGAATTCATCCCATGGTTCATAAATATATATAAATTCATTCAAAATTTAAGAGTTTGAACATTTTTGCGGTTAGACTTTCTGGCTTTATTTTTAAAAAATATTAATAATAAATCAGTCGAATATTTGGTTTCTTTTAATTTCGATCGAATCGCACATATTTAGCAATTTCGAGGTTTATTCGGAGGAATGAAAACGTTACACGACTTCTTCTGCAACCAAAATCGAATTCTCGTCGTTTACGACTTTATGGCATTATGTAATAACGCGATATACGTTCCCGCTCAATAATTGCCCCGGAAATTCTCTTTTCACCTTCGTGAAAAATGGCATTTTTTTTCTAGCAGTTCCATATGCCAAAGCGGTACTTTCAGCGCATTGATAATTATTGTTATTAATGAAAAACAGCCTTATCCACCTATCGTGTCTCGCCGTACATAATATAATGAAAAAAAACTTCATCGTCGAGCGGGCAACAACCGTCTGCGACATGTGTCCGCGGGTACACAGGGTTTATCGAAGGGTTCTCGCGCACGCAACCGGGCACAGGTGTTGCTACGTCAGGTAAGGGACCAACGGGTCTCTCTCATAAGCAGCTGCTGCGCCAGGTGGAACCGCCGTTGTTCCGCTCAGCTCTGCAGTCCTTTCCACGACGAACTGGATTCTAGCGCGCTTTGCTTCGTTTTCTTTTACAATCTTATGCTTATACCTTGCCAACAAAAGAAAAAGAAGAAGAAGAAGAAGACAAAGAAAAATCTTAGAAAATTCCTGAAAACGTCCTAGAAATTGTTCGAAATAATTATTTTTAATTTTTTGTTCAATTTCAACGAATGAAAAATACTTTTGCATTTTTCTCCAGTTCGAATGCAACGAATTTTTTGACTTGAATATTTTTTGAGTCACTGTTAACTCTCGAAAGGAATGTTTGTTTGATTAAGCTGTAAAATTATCAAGTATATACAGTTGAGGCGAACTCGGAGCTTTCACACTTGCATAGTAGCCGTAATTGTCCGACAGTTTTTTTTTTCGACACGGTTTACGCCGTAGTATCTCCTCGAACACACGTGTGTGTATATGTTGTCGATGAGGAAGTGTCTGGTGCAACGGTAAGTCTGTAAAGAGAACAGATGCTCGAACCGGCAATTAGGCCGTCGAATCACGCAGGTCTTAACCGCGACCTAAACCTTGGGGCGCAGGACTCGCCCCGACTCGGGGCGCCCCGTTTCGCCCTTCCGGCCTCTCAGTTACTCCTCGACTCTCGGAGGGCGAACATTCTGTGTTTGAAACTTGAAATCACATCGTTTTGCCCCCTATTTCTTATTCGGTAAATCATTTCCACGTTTTTACAAGTCGACCGGTGTATGTCTGCAATAAAGTCTCCCGCCTAATTTTTCTCTTCCAAGTTTTTCACCGCTTCATTTTCACAATTATTACAAGAATTACAGTATTTTTTATTGCATCACGAGATATATTTGCGAAATATTATGAGTTTGCTGAAGAAATTGTTTGTAGAAGTTAAGAGTACGTCGTCTGGAACGGACTTCGTCTCTTTGTCGAGGTGAGTCAACTCAATAATTATAATTTTCTAATTATTTTTTTTCTTTTACCGAGATGTTGTTTGCTCTGACTTTCAGTGGGTGTATAGGGATGTTTGCCTTTCCTCATTCAGAGAGAAGGAAAAAAAACAACAACAAAAATATATCCTAGACGAGATTGGAGATCGTAAATAACTTTGATCGTTCGGGGAAAAACTTTCCTATTCTATAAATTGGTCAACAATCCACTATACCTACTTCAATTGCTCTGATTGCTTCTAACCTTGATTGATCTTTACTGAATGACATAGATACTTTTACTTCGCAGAAATTTACGATACTTATTGATATAGTAACAATTATGATTGGTAATCTGGTGAGAATAGCAATTAATTCGATCTGTTTGTTGTAATATAAGCTAAATTGAATAGGTTTAGGGAAAAGGGGTATAATTACAGAGAGAAAGAAAAGAAAGATGACAATTTCTTGAAAATTGGAGCACTTTTCGGACGTTCAAACAGTTGGAATATCTGAAGAGGAGTAGTTTTCAAAAAAAATTACCCTTTCTACCCCAAACACATCTTTGATTGATTTATTATTCGAATAAAATTTGGGATACATAACGCGATTTGGAGGAAAAAAAATTGCCAAAGAGAAGATGAATCACTCGGACGTTTTATTGTCCCGAACGGAAGGTCCCCTTTCTTGTAAAACGACATTGGCATGTAGCCTGTTAGATTCGAGTATAGAAACGCAAGTCTCCATGGCACAAATATATCTCAATTTATATCGAAAGTTAGAAACTTTGGTCCGGAAAGTTCATCGGTTATTACCGTGACTCCGCGGTGTATTGATGGGCTAGAGAATATTGCCTAAAATCCAAGCCAAGTTACTCCATTTTTACTGGTCGATTGATATATTGATTAATTGATTGATTGATTAAAGTTGGAAAGAAAATATCGATGAAGATTAATCGGATTAATCGAGATGACGGAGTAGAATTGGGAACCGGGAATTTTCGGAACATCTTGGAGAAACCGAGTTCTCTGGATATATAATTCACAGAGGCTTTCCATCGTGGAATCAGGTAGACCCACATCCGTCCGTCCATCTACGACCGCAATGCCATATATATATACGCAAGTTTCGAGCCTCGGATTTATCTTTTATTTCACGAAATTTCTGGCCAATCATTTCAGGCGAAACTCTTGACTCTTGACTCAGTCCCCCTCGATCTTTTTTTTTTTTTTTTTATTCTTTCATTTTTTCTTTCCTCTTCGAATCCACTATAGCGGGCAAGCCAGGCCAGTCTTCTACCGACAAAAATCTTTCGATTCCCAAAGGTCCGCGATTACTTCCGCCGACGAACCTTATATCCTTTTATCTTTCATCTCGTGGGTATCCTGCGAAATTCACGGTGTTAATTCTTCAACGACTATACCTTTCTCGTAATTCGCTTAACGTATATTTCGTTAGCTTACCAATCGCATTTGTAATGTGTAGGAATAATAAGGCAAGATGAATTTGCCCTGCAGGACGAAATATATCCACTTGAAATTTTACTATTCTATTCCCCCCGCCTCTCGTTTAGTTTTCATTGCAATTGGTTTCGGAAGGAAATACTTGAATCATTGTTGAACATTTCACCCGGAATTTTATTGGACTCTTTGGGTAACAGGGCGTCCAATTTTCGTAATCAATTCGGCCGTCGTTTTTCAGTAAAAATGCGAAAATCTATTGGAAGTCTCAATCTGGAGTCTTTCCTCATATATTGGGTTCAATTAGCTCGTCAATCCTGGGGGAAACGAGAGGGTGATGCGAGATTGACGGATATGAAATTTTGTAAAAAATTTTACGGATGTTGAACCTTGGGGATAGTGGTAGGTAGGTACTTTTTTCTTTTCACAAGGGGGAACAATTTCACGTTACGTTGAGTTCTTCATTTTGATGTACCTGAAATTTACGTAGGTACATACATCCAACAATATATTTTTTGAACCCCAAGGCGTCGCGGGGATCGTCTTTCTCTTGTATATACAACGTGAAACTAGTAAACTTGTTACAATTAGACGACACAGAGATCCTTGACAACAATTAAATCACATGATACGAAAAGTTGGTCTATGTTCGTCCTGCGGAGTTTCGTATGTCAGGCATCAGCTTTGGTCGGGTAAACGCAAACCCCTCAAGTGTTTGGAAATTGGAAACTGGGACGAAGGACGTAACGTCGTTGCAGACTGTTCTGCCTAATTCTAATTTTCGAAAAATTACACGATCTTTTCACAAGTTTTTTCAACTCAATTTTCTTTGTTCTCTTTGAACTATACAATGTTTTATATAAAATGCATAAAATACCGTAAAATCGCGTATTACGTAACTGAGACATTGAAGGAGACGAAGATGGACGGAGGGAATGAATGGGGGCTTTGAATAGAATTCTATATCAATTACATTAGAGATGCCTGTTAGATTGTTGTCGGTAACAATAAGCTTGAGCTGCAAATGTCAAGCTGTCGTATTGCCACTGACAAATGAATAAATTGGAAAATTGTATGCCTCTCTATCCCTACCTTTCTGCGGCTGGCGGGAAAATAATAATGCAGGGAAAATGGAAGAGGGAAAGAGAATGAGAATGAGAAGGAAAAGGAAAAGGAGAAGAAGAAGAAGGGAGATCGAAAAAAAAGAGCAAGATGGAGAATGTTGGTACGTATATATTTGCTGGCGTTACCTTTGTCTCGCATTCTCATCTTCCGGTGTATTTTTTTCTTTTTCTTTATCCCCCCCCCCCCCCCCCCCCCCCCCCCTACGCGCAAAAGTATCCCATTTCCTGTCTGATATTACACAGTGGTGGGTTCTCCCCCTGGCCTCGCGCCCCGCGCTCCACTTCCTGAGTTCCCGGTTCTTCGTTACCTTCTTTTAGTGTTATCCCGGAATTTTTTTCTATGTCTTATTACACTTAGGTATGTAGATGAAATATATCAAAGAAAGATGAAAACGCGAGGTCGCGGTCCGCGGGATTTATTTCTTGTACACTTTTTCATACGTATAGGTATATAATACCATATTTCTACTTTGATTTCATACTATCTTCTGTCCTTTAACTTTCTTCTCCTTTTTCTTCATGTCTCTCACTCTGTTTTGTTTTTTTTCTGTTATTTTATTTTTCACTTCATCTGTGGCTTTCCAACATCCTCTCCGATATCTCGTCTTCTTCGGTTACCTTTACCCGGGATTGCTCGACGAGGTACGTAACAAGGGACGGGAAAACAGGATCGATTCTGATCGTCCGACGCGGGCACCTGCAGTCGGTTGATTGACCAAAACCAAAACCAAAACTAAAGGTAGAGCTAAAACCAAGACCCTGCAATGAAGATCGCAATTCAACCAATACTGTCGCGGCTTAGGAGTGCGAATTGTTTTACCGATTTGTATAAAAAGAGATAGCAGAGGTCTTTTTCACAATGAGGATTCCAGCTCTATTGAGAAATGAATGTCAGTCTGAATCAATCAACTTTTGTAGATGTCATTCAATTTTTGTTCTTCTATCGAATTATTTTTTTTCCTAACTCTCACTGGTCAGATCTATGAAAAGCTGGTTCACGCTCATCACACGGGGTCAAAATGACCAAAACCGGTTTTGAACAGTATCGTTTCAAATGACTCAATTCAATGATGGATCATACTTCGAACATTCTAGAATATGGAACAGCCCCTCTGACGTACAAAATCAAATGATAAAATAACAAACGAAAATATGGGAGGTGCAAGTAGGGGGAAATCCATTTTTACAATAGGATATCATAATGAGTGCATCCCTAAATTGTTTCCACATCCAATTTATGGGTTTCACTCTCAAAATATTGTACTGTTATAAGTCATAAAATTGTTTAACGTTAGAAAAAAAATGTATTTCATTCTGAGATCCTCAAAAAGGGTCCATTCTGGAGTTGACGAAAAAAAGTACAAATAAAATGGAGTGATTCATTCTGACCCCGGGTGACCATAGAGTGGATTGAACAAAATGTTTTTGGGCCGATTTTGATGTTAGAAGGAGTCCAGTATTCGAGTCCAAGTGGAAAAAGAAAAAGAAAAAAAAAGCTGGAAAGCTTGCAAGGGTAGCGCTAAATTCGAACGGTTGCGGGTATAGTGGTTACCAACCAAGTCGCTTGGGAACTTCTTCGAAGTCCGTATAATATCGCTAAAAGCTTTTTAATAAACAGTTTTTCCCAAGGATCCATCCCTCCTATACTTCGACGAGGTTGCTTGTATACGCGAATGCAAGCTTCACATGAAATGCACGAGGGCACATATTTTGAACGCGTAAATGTAAGCGACAGGAACTACGATACCCCTGAATACGTAATGTTACGTGGCGCATGGCTTCGGTTACCCAACTGTTTCCCATGGGGAATCCCCGGACCTTTAGCTTCTTCTGTACCAGAATACGCTGACGATGAGCAAACAAGAGAGAGAAAGAGAGAGAGAGAGAGAGAGAGAGAGAGAAAAGAAAGTCATGCTTCTTTCAAAAAAACCTACATATTTTCATTTACACACTCGTGTTCATGCGGCAGGAAGAAATCTTTTTACCTTCGAATTGTGAGCATTTTTCTTCTCCTTCTTAATCGGCGGAGAGGAAGAAAATGAAAATTCTTCTTGGAGAGTTTTCGTTGATGGATTCGGTTTTTTTATCTTTCACGATCAAGACGATTATTGATTCTTAGAGCTTTACAATTCGTCATGACTAATCATTGGATTTTAAAAATTCAAAAAGAATTCTCGAATTATATTCGCAAGATTTTTCGTTGATCAGTAATTTCATATCCACGATTTTTGACAAACCAGTCGGCTAATTTGACTTCATAGCAATTTCGACAGAAGTGAATTATGCAGTGAGATTTCTGAGGGTGCTGATTGAAATCAGGAAAAAGCGGGGATCAGGGAACAATACAGAAGAGTTTCATTTCGCTGTTTCAATCGATACCCTGTTTGTAGATATTGTTATCCTGTTGCGTTGATATTCGCTAAAGAGAAAGATTCAACGGTCAATTAATAGTTTCCTTCCAACCAGCAAAATTACTTATCAATTTTTTGGACGGCCCTGGTCTACCTACTCTCCAAAAACACGACTCGAAGACTCTTAAATACAGAATTACAGATTGGGAAGCGCGGTGGTAGCACATGCTTCCACAGAAGCAGGCCGTGCATACCACATAACGCCTTCCTGCCATGCCGCCATCTGTTTTCCGCTCAAACTTCCGGTCCTCTTTGAGCGTCCATTTCATTTTCTCGTCGTAATATGTACAATATTCATACACACCCCACGTATGTATATATAACGAAATTCTTCGAGCAAAACTCATGTAATACCGTTCACACGTGATGAAGCATTTCTTCATCCGCACCGTTCCATGTGATCGTTCCTTATATAGGCTACATACACTAGGGATGTTAAGGGCGGGATTGCAATTCTGGATTTCAAAAGCTGCAAAAAGCGAAAATTCCGAATTTTTATACAACTGATGCACAGTTTTTAGGAAAATTATTTCCGGAAATCTACGTAGCCAATTTGAGAAACTCCGAATGGAAAATACCGAAGCTTCAAAATTCCGAAAGGCCAAAACTTCGAATCTCGGAATTCGTGCATGCAAAATCATTTATTTGACAGCTTTGTCATGAGCTTCTCTTGAATTTCCGAATCTTTGGACTTTCTGCATTTCGACCTTTCGGAATTTGCAAATTCTGAACTCTAACGTTTCTTGAAACTCCGTTTCAATTTTTTTTTGAGAATTTTGACCGTACGGCACTTTTGAAATCTAGAACTTCAATCCCGCCCCAGGTGTGAAATTTTTTAAAGATGCAAACAACTCGATCTTTTGCGTTTTTCGTTATTCCAGCATTTGCCTAACTGAAAGAGGTATGCGAGCCACTTTTTCACTATCTCAGCGTTTGACCTTTTTGGCGCATACGCCTTTTTGATTTTAGTCAAGCGATATGTATACCTTTGTATATTATTAATGTTACTTTGGTTGATATACGGTTTTCTTAGTTTTTCATTTTAATTATTTTTGTTAGAATTTCACGCCATGGGTTGTGGGTTGCTTGTAGTAAACGAGGAGCGATGGTACTTGGCTCTTCGTTCCGGATGCGTATATATACCCTTCCTAAGCCCGGGTATACACGAAGAGTACTTATGCGCAGATAGGGTACGTATATACGTATATTACATACATGTAGGTGTTGTATACGTATAAAGTACCTACCTCTCTACCTACGAATTGAGGTGCGCGTGTGCGGTTTAATGGGCGTGCGAGTAATAGCAGCTGCGTAAAGGATACCCCAGGTAAATATGAAGCGATGAAACGTAATTCGCTCATGAATCTAGATTCTGAATCAAGATATATCAACCTGCTTACAACAAGCCGACAATATTCGTTCCAGGCAAATTATTTGTCCGGACTTTGGGTTTACAAGTTGTATATGGTTCCAAAACCAATGACAATCTGCCTCACTCATTTTGAATCAAACCTATCGCTTCAAGCAACGAAATTATCTATATATTTTCATTGGACTCTGTCGGTTTTTCAACAAATCTTACAATTAGATGAAATGACCGATTTTGGAAAGAATCTTCATTTTCATGGTGTGTTTCTGACGATTTGGAAGGCCTCAGAACTTGTTACAAAGATCAATCATACGATGCTGCCAATACAGGAAAAATCTATGATTAGCTCAAATTCTTGGTTTTTTTCAACTTACCTATCGCCGGCTTTGGAACGAGATGGCTCATATCTAATGATCGCTGTAATCTTTGCCGTCTAATTATTTTTCAATGCGATATTATCGCAGAAGAATCCTCAGCTGTATTAGGTCTCAACCGTTTTGTGATATGGACAAAAAATTGAGTCTAATGGGTAAGGTATGTGGCTGTATCACACAAATTTTGACATAGAAATGCCTTTGCTGTACACGAAAATCCACCCTGACGTGAAAGCTATGTAGGTACATATATATGTATATCTACGTATACGGGGAAACGATTTTCCTCTCGAATACACAATACTGCTAAATTTGGTTTTGACGTGGGGCGAAAATCGGAAGCAATACCTGCACGTGTTGCTTGATCGTATTTCACTTTATTCTATATCGCGTTCTATGAAATGAAAACAGATTTTTTCCAACTATATAAGTCGCTCGCCACTGCGAGGTGTCACTCTAGTTTTCTAGCCAATTTTATTCCCGTTACGATCGCTTCTCACTATAATCGATTTTCTGAATCAATTTCGAACTTGAATGTCACTCGATCTGCTTATTTTCATTGTTTTCAATTTTCTTAACGTAGACCCAAAATTCTATACATCGGCATTTCGAAAGCCGATCAGAATCGAGGTGTAGCTTTCAACAAACCGCTGACCCCATTCATCTCAATTATTGGAGCGACTAGGTGTACAAATCCTAAATACCGATTCACGATTTACAATTCGCGGTGATGCGGGTAGCCTGGTCAGTAGATACGTATGTGTGAATGTATGTATGTACATCCTATAGACTTCGACCCCTGTAATGCAGCAGAGCAACCCTTCTCGCATCGTTAAATCCTTGCGCCCCAATTGTTGCCAGCAATCGGGCAATCAGTACCCGATTCATTAATACGTTCGATTTATCCAATTAAATTAGTAGTCGTCGCGTTTTATCCAAGAAAAAACATTCATCAGATAGAATATCGAAGAGAATTTTTTATCCCTCTGTCGATGACGATCAATCGATCAATTAATTAACTTTCCAGTCCTGAGATAAACGAAATTCATCCAGTCCTCGATTCAATGCTGAAGACATAATATTCTGACTGGCCAATTATCTTGATATATTTTTGAAAATTATCACAATCTTCTGCTCAGGTCAAAAATGGTATTAAATCACTGCGAGTTGACTCAGCGTTGCTGATTGAATATCTGGCAAAAGTCTGATTGATAAACGCATATACACCGTTGAATCGTTTTAACTCGCAGCACTAAAACTAGATTAAAAATTCAGCTAATTTGATAATTGAGGATAAATAATTAAAGCGATGTTGGAATTGACTATAAAAGTCATAATGTAATTATCAACTTTTCGTGGTTTTTTTTTTCTCACGTACGGAAAAATTATACTCTCGGCGCGGATGCGGGTAGCCACAAAAGTTCGAAGTTTATTACATTGAGTTTTTCTTCGTTGAAAACTCACGACACGTGTTCGTTATTGGTTTAAATAATCACGGTGCTCATTTAGGCTCTTGAAAATAACGTTATATAATATTTATATGCGTATATATATATATATATTTTTTTTCTTTTTTATGTACAAAACTATTTAATCTAATCTTCGATTTGAAAAGCTTAGGTTCTCACCAATACACATATTAACTAAAGATAAGAGACATATTAACAATTATTATATATAGCTACGTATTGATAAAAATTTTTCAACTCTTGACGATAACTGCGGTTGTAAGCGCAGTAAAGTTTTTACGAAAACAAAACGTAAGACTTAAGCGCCCACGTCGTATTACTTGATGTAAGTTGATCATGAAATAATTACGTTGTAACCAGCAAGAGTATAAGATAAATCATCAAGAATCTCGGAATGTATAATGTCACGACGATGACAGATTCTGCGACGAAAAATGTACAAGCGCCGGAATATGTGCGGCGTGATTATATTTGAATAATTTCTGCTTTTGTGAAACATTCCTAGAACTTTGAGTGTCGTGTTGTTTTCTGTTTGTGGAATATATTTTTAAGAGCTTGAAAATAAGCCTAGACTGTAAGCGAGGACGACAATTATTACAGCAACTGCAATTCCGTATTGTACAAAAGACGAGCTTTCATCTTCTTGTTTTTGCTTCTTCGGGGCTACCCACTCGACTTTTTTTGGTTTAGTTTTCTTCCTTTCAGACTCAACAAGTTCGCCAATTAGGTAGGTATCCATCATCTCTTTAGCATCCTCTGAATGACCAACGTCGTCGAAAGCTTCGCTTCCGTCCAGACCACGTTGTTCAGCTAAAATTTCTTCACCACCCGGATGTTCGTTGAGAAATTTATGCACGTCGTAGACTTTATCGTGTAATATAAACCACGTTGTATTCGGATCTTTTTGATTCTTGACTTCCTCTCGCGTGAAAAGCTTCTTCTTTTCGTTGCTCATTTTGATAATATCTTCTCACTTTCTCACCCTGAAACAAAAACGAAAAAAAAATGCATCAAACAATAAGAGATTCTTACTTGATTTCATTATTTTCTATTTCTTTTTTTGTCACATCGTTAAAAACTACTGAAATAAACTTGTTTCAATATTCATTTTTCGATACTCGTTTTTTCCGGACTTGAGAGTATATAAATAAGTAAGCGTATCTACTTGTTAGACATACAAAAGAAAAGATTTTACTTGGTGAAAGACGAGGAAGTTTTACCGGAATTTTCTTTCGTTTACTGGGAGGATAGAGATTCGTTAAGAGACTTTCGTATAAAGCGGATAGCATTTATTCATGTCTCTTGGAATCTTACTGCTTCTCCATATAATGTAAAAGGACGGGATATAAACTATATATACACAGGGTACAGAAAAACTCTCAAGATAGTGATGTTCTATGCCAGTATCTATCAGTTAATGGGCTCTAGTAAATACTGCTCTCACTGCTTAGCTACCCAGGCTCGTAATGTTATCAGCGGTAATGTTGAGAAAATAAAATGAATCTTGATAAGAGTATAATCTACAAAAATTTACCTAAAATTCTTTTCACCGCATTGTTACGAAAGTCAATACGTTTAGATCAGACTCGTAATAACTATTCGAGAAACAAATGATTACCCGATCAATAACATGTAATAATATAATTATTTTATGAAAGAAGTATTTGTCTCTTCAGATTTCAAGAGTATTTCGTCGTAGGATTGTTACGCAGGTATCTAAAAATCTCATTTCTTCGTAGATTTTATGACGAATGTTTGCAATTTGGTCACACCTGTCATTAACAATAAGTCATACAATCCGTGCATAGAATACTTATTTGCAAAATGGACTTTACTCAATCGAGATATATATGTATCTCGTCATCGTGACTACGCTGGTTTTAGATCGGCAACAAGGTCATATTTAACCGGTATTATAACATCGTAGCTTAGATTAAAGGCCGAGTGCGTGTCTCGAGGTTTCTTCTCCACATCGCGGATAATTTCAGAACCTCGCGTTATTCCGCGATTTAAACTTCCTCGCGATTATTCAGGGTCAATAAATATCCGGTCATTCAATATCGTTTGTCCATTTATTCCCTCCTCTATTCAAAGATTATTAGTCCGATTCATATCGATTCATAATTTATCGTTTTTCCGAATGTACTTGAGCGGTTTTTCTTACGCGAAAGTGGCAAATACGTATTATGTGATCGATAAAATAATGTCCGTGATTTTCTTCGCATCTTTATTCAATATATTCACTTTTTTGGCATGTCTGTAGCTGTAGTGAGTCAACCTTGAGAACGAAATGGACAAAAACGTTACGTAACGTTTGCTGACAGAAATGTAAGCATAAATTTCAAACATTGTATAGAAAGATTCTAGCATCTCACAACGGTCTGATGATTCACAGACAAGTTTCATATCTGATTCGTTTGATTTTTGATTCATTGTTACTGCGGGAGTTTGTCGAATGAAATTCAAAACACTTTAATGTATTAATCGAACAACCAAAGAATTTCAGTATCAATAATTGTCGGTGTAAAAACAACTTGAATCGATCAATAATCGATACCCATGAATAACGAGATTGCTTATCGTTAGATGTTTCCTAATAGATGTGGGTACAGTTGACCAGACTTCCCATGAAATACTGTCGAGTATTTTTCGGGCTTGAATGACACGCGGAATCATATAGGTTTCGCAATGCTTTTTGAACGATAGACTAGCCTAGCCAGTAAAACATGTCTATCTTCGCATAGTTTCGTAAATCATCGTGAATAGTCGTTTATGATTGAAGGATATCAAGTATACGCACGTTCGAAGGTAAGAGCGAGAGAGAAAACTTAACGTCATATGTAGTAGTGAGAATAAAACTGTGCTTAAATAAATGAATGGCTTGGGCGGATGCGTTTATGATGAATAATACTATATCCTACTACGTAAACTAGACAATTCCACACTTACCTACACTTCCGGATTACTCGAAATTAATTCTCTATACGCTATAACGTTATTCACTTGATCTAAATTCGCGTTGGTGAGAAAATCGCTTGTTCAAATAACGCGATTAACAATAATGTTGTAAATTACAAACCACCAACGATATGGTCGAGTCGGGTGTATCGCGAGGACTGTGTGTCTCTAGAGAAGATAAAGATGTCATGAGGTACACTAATACAGTTACCATCATCTCTGTACACCTCCCACTTTATCTCTATTCCTCTCTTCTTCTTCATGTATAGTCCCCTCCTAATACATACAGTATGTACGCATACGTACATCGTACTTAATCTTCAGCTGGTGTTAGTATATGCACATTCTCCACGGCCTGCTAATGGGCAGTGTTGAGGCACGATATGTGGTATGTGGGATATCGTTGGAGTAGCTGGCTATGGAATAGCTGGCTATACTAGGTATAGCTAGCTGACTGTACTATATTATCGTCGAGGCGGTAGGAAAGTTGAATGTGGTGAACGATCAGTGAGATATTTTTAAATGTAAGCATTACGCGGCAGTTTATGGGTTATTAATGTTTGAAAAATTTCACTGCTCGTGATCGTGACTTTGCGTTTCCTTCGATTGATTGTGTCATTTTATTTCCAGCTATAGTAGGTTTTCCACGGAAACAAAAATATCCTGTTGAAATCAAAAGAATTTTCTCAAGAAAATTATTTGTTAGTCTTCTTTTTCGGTCAAATTTCTCATTTTAGTTCTATTGAACACGGCAATGCACTTTTTCGATGACAGGAATGCGTACCTTGTTCATATACATCCGCTTAAAGTTGATTATTCTTTGAATTGGTTAAGAATTTTTCTCAGCAAGAAAAAAAAGTCGGAAAATAATTGGAAAACGTATGAAATTGACAGAAATCTGTTTGCCCCAATTATGGTAATAAATACGACTTTTACGTGTTGAATAATCAAATTTTATAATTGGGATTCTTACCTCATTGTCAGTATAGCTACCGGATTTTGACATTCGTAACGAGATATAAGCTCGGGGATTTTCTTCTTTCGCGATAATTTTATAATGGGGGATTCTTCGGGCTCAAGAAACTTGGAGTGGTTGAAATGGTTTAGACGCTTTCAGAAGCTTATGGACAATTACTGTAACATTCTGTTAGACTCTGACTGCAAACAGGTCATCGGAGACTATTATCTATTTAAAGACCAATGCGATTCTTAACAATTGTTAAGTTGTTGTCGTTTTAGATATCCATATCGCTTCGGATGACGTAGCGTACCTATTCAAATATTCTTCTTCCCTTTGGAAAACAGCAAAGGTCAGAATACAAAATTGCAAATAAAATGCACATACATGCGACTCACACCCATTTCTCAATAGTGAACTAAATTATTTGCATTTCGGAAATATGAATGCCGGTAAATGTCATGTTGACGTAGGATTTCGTCGTAAAAACTCACTTGACTTGACACAAACATTTTGACGTTATTCCTTGTCGAATTACCGTCGATTTTCTATCAGTTTAATATCACAAGAATACATGAGAATCTAATTAGGTAACAGAAAATTGGTGAAGAATTTGAAATGTACGATTTACCATGGAGTATCTAAAATTGTCGTTCAACTTAATGCAGCACATAGACATGATGTGTAAATCATATGAGAACAAATAAATGTAAAGTCGGACGTCTCCGTGGCACAGAATCTCTTAGAATATGTAATAGAAGATAATCGCATAGACGAGGACAGCGAGGCCTAGAAATACAAAAATCCAGGGCGAACTCTCTTCTTTATGTTCCACGTAGTCCCAGGGTTCTTCATCGGTGACATTCGGTGTCGAGGTCATGACTTTTCCAGCTCCAGGTACATCATTCATATTTTTCGAGTCAGTTCCAGTGAGATCCCCTATTTTGTAACCCTCACGGAGCTGCACAGCTTCCATCGAATGACCAATCGCGTCGAAACAATCACTGCCATCTCCACCGGCTAATCCCAAGAGGACTTCTTCGCCGCCTGGATGTTCTTTGAGAAATTTTGTCAGGTCGTAGACGCTGTTGTGAATGATAATCCATAGATCATTCTCCTTATCGTGTTTCGCAACTTCGTCGAGGGTGTAAGGGATCGTCATGTTTTCTCTCTAATTATCCTTTCGAAAGTCTCCTGTGAAATTGAACGAAAATTTACATTTTCTTTCGTCAAAAAACTCGTATATTCTGCATACATATTTTTATATTTAATAGTTTGAAGAGTTTGATATGAAAACTTGATTTCAGGTAGTTATTACCTTGAGATGAGGGGAGTATATTAAGAATTTTATTTCATCGACCTCCTTGCCATATACCTACTACGTAATTGGGAACGTGATTTGAACGAGGAGATGAAGAGAAGAGCTTGCATAACGGTCTTACGTAATTCTGGAGAGCTTCCCTATCAGCCAACAGTCCGTCTCGGGTTTAGCAGCAGTTGATTGAAAAACTCGATAAAACTTTTTCCGTAAATTTATCAAGTTTCGAATCACGGTTATACGGCGGGATTCCGAACTCTCAACTAACAGATTTGAAATCAAGCTCTAATTAATAAAGTAGTGAAGCTCTTCACTATTATTATACATATAGGTATACATGGGAATTTGTCGAAATGCGAAAAACGATAGCTGTTGGAATTATTACAAACAAAGAAGTTTTTTTTTTTATCGTTGTGCACCTGTTACAATCAACCAGTTGTAAAAAGTTTGGTTTTCGACATGCAACGACGTCGAAGGTACGTTTGGAACTGTGATAACACGCAAGTCACAGAGAGTTTACCGGAACTTTGGAATAAATAAAAAGAAAATTTTCATTCGATTTACATAGAATAGAGACTTGCTTACGCGCTCGATCGCGTGCCGGTGGCCTTCGTTACGAATTTAAATTGCGCCCAGGGTCGGATAATCAGATCGTAAAATCAAGCTGGCTTTCTTCTTTCTTTGCATTTCACCAATTCCTGAATACCAAAATGTTGCTGTATACACATTCCTCTGCGATAATCATAATCTGAACAGATTTTCATGGCTTGTTGAAAGGCGAATTTGGGAAGCACTTTAAAAATCTGAAAGTTCGATGAAATTGAGATAGTTGTTCGTTGAACGGGAAGTTGATTCAGCTCGCTAATTAGAACACGAATTTAGAAGAAAAGATCGATGATTAATAATCTTTAACCTGGGTTTATACATTCTTATCAGTAGAAATCGATTTCAGCTTTAGAACCACATGCGTCCCTGAATTACAGACTAAAGTATACCCACGATTTTCCTCGCCTAAGGCGTAGCAGCAGACATTTCTTTGTTTACAATAATCGAAATTCACGATACGACTGCTTTTGACATCAGCTATAGAAAAGTGATGGAGTGACAAGTACTCATGGTTATGGTTTTTTTCGTTCGTAGGTATGTAACGAAACTGTACGAAGTTACAAATACCAAAATTACTTCGTATACATTCAAGGAAACTCAATACTTATCGATAATGAGCTTGGAACGAATAATGTGGCGATCGATGAAATTCCGCTAGCAATCATGCCTGACGCCAGACCATTTCTAAGGGTAGGCTTTTGCCTATAAGCGTGTGAAGTTCAGGGATCTCTAGGGATTCAGTTGCCTTTAATTACAAAGATCAAAGCGAAGTTGCGAACACCTTTGTCCATACAATTTTCCGTTTACAACGTGCAATAATTATGCCGCTACGTTTTCCGAATGCTTCCACTTGGTCGGAGTACTTGAATTGGTATATATATGCGTACCTAACGCAATACAACCGCAATAAGGGCAAATCTGTACACAGAATGTCTACAATTAGTAATTGGGTGCAAATAGAAATTTCAGACAAGTCCGATTTTCTCAGTAAATTCCTGAACATTTCGTATTCGCACGCGGATACTAAATTATGTACTTTGTCCTCGACGTAATCCCTCGCTAATTGCCTGACAAATTGGAGTGCTATAGTGATGTGAATCTGTGTGAAAATATAAACTGTCTTTCGCATGCTGACGAAGCGTTATATGTTATCGTAATCGATAAAGACGACGCGTATACATATAGGTATAAACCGAAATATGTATGTATCTACAACGAAAATTCTTGACGTTGAAAAGAGCTATTTTCCTACAACCTCCAAGTTCGCACGAACTGTAGGTGAAGTGACTGTCGAGGAAGTCCTTTTCTCTCATCGTAGTCCATGGGGGGGTGGAACGGAGGTTCTTAGAACGGAACCTGCGTTGTACATACCTGCTCAGCTCTTCTACACCAACTTCAAAGCGAAATGGCAATTCGTCAGCAAATTCATCAGCGGTATTAAAGTGGCCCTTGCTATTGACTCGCTAACGAAACCGAACTCAGACTGTAGAAGGTACAGTTTCAGTAACGAGGTTCGAACATTTGTCAAACAAATCTATTATTCTCGTTCTCTAATTTTCATCATAATTCAGAAAATATATCATCCTCAAGTGAATTCATCGTTTCTCATCCCACCGCTGTCACTACATCTGACTCTGCGTTAATAACCCGACAGTTTCTATTGAAAGTAGAGACGAGGAAATTTGAGCACTTGGTAAATCGGACTATTCGAAATTAGTCATTATTTGAATGGGAATTGGCTGAATTCTGTAGATAATGATAATAGCTATCATCAATATTGAAAATCTATGAAATATACCATCTCAAATAATAATCCAAATTACGTAGTCCAATTCACTTGACTCTTACTAATATCGAATAATGGAATTCGTAATTTTTTGTATTAGGAAATGAACTTTGAAGAAAATACGGGTGTCTACAGGTATACGTAATGCCTCCTCCTTTACATAGTACCTAGTCTTGGCGAAAAGCCTTGGTACCACAAAACTTAAGTAACTTGAAACACGCTAACCGGCCATTCCGAGAATGAGCCAACCCCGTTTCTGCGGTTAAACGCAGACACAGAGGGCGTACTGAAAGGACGAAAAAATATTTAACACGAGCAAACGGTTTTCTATTTCGTGTCTAACAATAAGTATACCCTGCACGAAAACGTGACAAGGCATCGTTCGCATAGGCTCGAATCTTATCTCTCGCAAAATCGTAATCGTAGAGAAAGAAAGGTATATGGGTAAAAAGAAGCTGGATTTTGAAAGTATCTTCAAGTTTCTTCTAGTTGTGTTTATTCGATTGGAAATCGGAAACTTGGATTAACCAATTTTCTATTTTTTGTTACAGAAAACTGGAGCCAGAATCAAGATCTATTCAAACTGCTGTCCCCAAAGCACCGACAGACTCGTCAGTATTTGCGGCAAACCCAGCACCTGCGTCGACAGCATTAGGGAGATCATCAGTCTCATCAAGACCGTGAGTGTTATATTCTGTTATGTACTTACTTTCATCCTCTGTTTCGGGTGTGAAACTTTGCCCCAGGGTCAAAGGCCCTTTATATTCTCTCAAACAACAGCAAAAAAAAAAGGAAAATGTTAGCCGAATTATGTGGGTAGGATCCACGACATTGCTGATTAATCATTTTGCCAATAAGCTGGTGTTGAAAAGACATTACGTTACTAATTGTAATCATATTGGGTAGAAAATCTAATCGGCAAATTCTAAAATCATATTCTTCGCGATTTTATTTCAAAAATACTTGCACCACAATGCAGCGTGGTGAATTCAAGTTGTGCGCTAGTTTCTAGGACAAAACATCCTTGAATTTGACTCGTTTCATCGGAACTCGTCAGATTCTTCGGGAATTAGTTAGAATTAGATTATTCAAGAGTCGGGTGTACTGAAATCTTCAAAGTCTACAAAAATTCTAATTCAAATAGGTTTTGGGACATGCAATTGCTATCGCAAAACACAGACTTTATCACGCATTTAGAATTATTTGAAGGTATAAGTACCTAGTCATTCAATAAAAATAAGCTTTTCTATACACGAGCTACAAAGGTACGTCATGTTTTTTTCTAAGAGCTGCAATACTTTTATCTCTACTGTTTATTTCCTATCCTTGAATATCTATCATCCGATTCTGATTCTCGTAGAATTATAAAAACTTCAAACGAATAACAGCATTGCATTCTCATACGATGCATCTATTTTCTTTCTCTTTTCTTATTCCTGTTTCTCTATGCGAACGTGAATCCGGACGAAAAATTCCCTTAGAAAATGAGACCCCTAATTTTGAATGATTCCGAAAAAATTAACGGATCTGGCGGTTTGATTCATCGCTCGATTTTCGGCAACGAGCAGACTAAACTAAATGAACCTAATCCAAAATCTATTCCTGTAGAATGGCATCGATATCTACAATTGTCTTTTTTTGTCTCCAGTCTCCGGTGAAGGGAATAAACAACCCCTACGATCCACACAACTACGACGATTTCTACGCTGAGGAATATGGCGGTTATGGTGGCGCCGATGGTCCCGGTGGTCAAAACAAGGGTGGTGGCTACGGTGGTCCTGGTGGTCGAGGAGGTGGCGGAGGTGGTGGAATGTCACGCAGAGAAGGTCGTGGAGGTGGTGGAGGCGGTGGTGGTGGCGGCGGTGGTGGAGGAGGTGGGGGTGGGGTTGGCGTCGGTGGACCACCAGATATGAACCGGGGATTTGCACCCCCACAACCCCGAGGTGGACCTCGTGGAGGTAACATGTCTGGTCCACCCGACCGCGGATATGGTGGAGCATCACGTGGAGGAGGTGGAGGTGGAGGAGGTGGAGGATACGACGGAGGTCGTGGAGGTGGGGGTGGATACGGTGGTAATCGAGGTGGACCACCTCCTTACGGTGGTGGTGGCGGAGGAAACTACAATGGTAAGTAATTTTTTGTAACAATTATGCGCCGTCGCGTGGCCAGGCCAACGAATTCAGACTTACATAGAACTTCTATCCATAATGTAATATCAAAAAACTTCTACGATAGAAGCACAGGAGGATAGGCGGGTTTGAAGCTCATGTTAATGGCTACTTCCCGAAAGGGTATAAGCCCAAGAAAAGGATCTGAATGAATTGAAGCTCATTTTCGGGGTACCCCGAGATTAGTAATCACCCCGACCGAGGGATGGCACTGCAGTCGCTCAATGTCTGTGTGCACTCACACTTGAGCGTCGTTCCCTAACACAAACTCCACCATCAATATGTACACATACCAATACATATCAGTGCCCCCAACACATCTGAACATCGCTAAACTAACGCCATCTAGCGTAGGCTGCAGATATCAAAAACTAGGCTTGAAGCCTCAGCACGGGCCCTGTGCTTCCTACTCCATGGTCTGAATTCGTTGTGCCAGACCCAAAATTGCGGTTTATGAGGAAAAATCAATATTTTTCATCACGAAAGCCGGAAAATCGCGAGTTGCGATTTTGAGGCTAAAGTGATGAAAAATCATTTTTTAATTTTTCGAATCGTTGTACGAAGAAATTTCTTCTCAAAAAGTCAATCAATGGGGGTGCATTGACGAATAATATACTAGAATTATTTTCCTAGTCATCTGAAAGTCAATAACGTACTAAAGCATTGAATTCAGTTACTTTCTGGACAATTATACGTGTTCCATACATGAACATAGAAGTAGCGAGATGAAAGGAAATATGACCAGTGAATAATGAGTTTCATTACTATTTGCTATAATTTTCTGTCAGGTTTTAGGACATTTTAGTGTTAATTCTTCATTTGGATGAAAATATAATTGATATTCTCAAGTTGTCCTGTTATTTTTTTTGCTCATGTTCTCGCTTAATAATTCATTGTCTCTCACTTCCTCAAGCAATATTTGGATAGACTTTGCCATTTCAACTACATACATGATTTTTAAACGCTAAGAATCTTTCATGCATTTGGTTAAGTGGGTGGAGAAGAGACTAGAGATTAAGGAATCAGAAACATATCTGTAAATTTTTGCGAACCCTTAAAATAACAAATTTTGTCATATCATTCAAGACAACGGTTGGGGAATGCAAGGAGGAGCTCCGAACGGTATGGGAGGTGGAGGCGGTGGTAATTCAGGAATGGGTGGCCCACCGCTAGGAGGAAATCAGGGAGGAAATCAAGGAGGGAACCTAGGTGGCGGCGGCGGTGGAAAAACCAGTACGCAAGTCACAATTCCCAAAGACGTAAGTGCAAATAGTGTCACATTATTTAATTGACTGGATTCACTCTAGTATTTCAATTTATCTACACGTCTATTTACCTAAGGAAAGTTTTACAACTTTTGCAAAAGGATGAAGATAATTTAAGCAAGATCTTACCAAAGGGCACACGCTACATTCGGGGTGCATCTTTCATTACTCTTGCGATAGGAAAACCAGATCTCTATTTTGTTTAAAGTTTTTCAATGACTTGAAACTAGTAGAACATCTTGAACAATGTAATATCTAGACAATATAAGATGCTCATTGTTAGTTAGCGAAGAGAATAATGTAACGTAGAATGAAATATAATGTAAATGTTGTTTTGATCTTCAGCTTGCGGGAGCCATCATTGGTAAGGGCGGTGCGAGGATCAGAAAAATAAGATCCGACAGCGGAGCGGGTATCACTATAGATGAGCCTCTGCCTGGTAGCAACGATCGCATAATCACCATCAGCGGACTACCAAATCAGATACAGATGGCCCAATACCTGCTGCAGCAGAGGTAAGGAATAAATCCTGGATTCATTATATCCAAACATGAATTATCAATGAATCAATCGATAAAAAAAATCAAATACAATCTCCCTCCCCATTCACACTGGCTGTAATAACAAGCGATTTTTGTTTATTATTTTCAATATAAGTACACACGATTGAACGAATACAATTTGTCAATCGGTCCGGATTGATTCAAAGAGTAAACAGAAAAATATTTGTCGAAACAAGAAAACCAAGAATTGTTGGATTTAGGATTTAATTTAGTTCGAGTGAGAATTATGGAATTTATTGAGATGAAAATATGTAACCGAATCTTTCAAGTATAGATTTTGTTTTGAGAAAATTTATGATATTCAGACGACGTCGTCACGTTTGTCAAGATTTTTTGACAAATGTGTGTGACAAGTTTCTTTGGTCATTTACAAAAATGTAATAATTGGTATTTTTCATGTTGTCTCATAAGTGATGGCAGCACAGCAACACACAGCAATCGTCCAGCCCAAAAACCACATTTTTAAAAGTAAGTTTTTCCATTTATCGGTATTTGTATTTGATAGCTTACCTTTGTAACTATTTCAATTTAAAAATACAATTGATTGTCATTATTTAATTAATAAACTTTTGAAATCCATTGTTACGCTATTTTCACGCAGGTCAATTTTTGCCAACATAACGTAGAATTCATTAGTCAATCATTTCAATTGTTGTACGTCACTATGCTGCCATCAAGTCTTTCTACAAATATATATTTCTTTTGGATCTCTATTAAGTCTTACGTCGAAATTCCATCTACCGTATTAATTATTACTCTTACATATTACAATTTACTTCGATAACCGACAAAGAACCAGTAACTCACTTACTAAACAATTTCACTGTGAAACATCTGAAATAATACACTTAATCATAATTTATTGTATAAGCTATTTATCTGGTTAACGAACGCTGGGGCACAAACAACTTGATTTCTAAAACGCTAACCATTTGCCTCCATAAAATGTACAAATTCATTCACATTCTTGTTCAGTTTCTATTTGGGGAAAAAAGATTCACCGATATCTATGTACTACATTATTTATTCTGAATCTGATTACAGAGAGGAAATAAGCTTTGAAAAAAAAAAAACGATTCGCTCTCTGGAGCCCGAAAATATAAACACTTATCCCCAGTCTAGGTCAGTCTTAAAATAGTAAAAACCTTTGAAATTTCTTAATAGATAGATTAACTTCGGACTTAAAACACTCAGGATAGATTAGAGTTAGTATTCAGATACCGCTGCTGAGAGCCACGTTTGTTGAACAAAATTGAAAAAGCAAAAGCTCTATTTTATCAATTATCCTCAATCTCAATTCAATATTGCAAGATACATACATTATTATCAAAACAATTCATGAATTGTGAACAATCGATTCTTCGTAGAATTCATTTTAATTTCTGATCCTAAGCAGAGATACTTCATGTCGATTGAATATGCAATTGAAACAAAATGATATTTTCATATTCGTTTCAGTTTAGTCAGTTTCGTGTTTATTGTTGTGAGAAATGTGGCCCCATCTTTCGTTATACTTAACACCGAGATGAATTCGTATGCATCGTGTGTAATGATTGAGAATTTATGATAAAACCCCTTATTGTTAAATCGTCGAAACACTTATAATCTGCGTAATGAATAGATTATATATTCGTGGAGAATTGATTTTATGAATTTGAATATTTAATATCAGTGAATCTCTGTGTCCTCTTATTGTCAATAACACGCTTTGAAATCGTTTTATGATTCAATCTGCAGATTGTAAGTGAGGAGAAGCGTGTTTGGCGATAACTATATATGAAACTTTGACTAACTGTGTAATTCCCCTGTGTGATAATCGCATAAATCTATTTTTATTGATTGTAATAAGCATCATATATCTGACTCCAGCTCATTCCCCAAGTTCTTTCTTAGCTTCTACTAACATGGAATGTGCAAATAACGAATGTAATCAGGAAGAAATAATCGAAGATACAGGAAGAATATTGCGAAGATGGTTTGCTTGAATTGTGGAGATATATTACGGGCTCCGTTGTATGGAAGACTAGTGATTTTGTTGTTCTAATTTTGATGTAACAAGGAATCACTAATCATCCTACAAAGGTGCTCGGTGTCAGCGATCTTCGGAGCTTTGGAACTAACATTCTCACTGCCCGTGTTACTCCTGCATATCATCCATTCGTCCATTCGATTAATATAACATTGTCAATTAACTGCGTACACCATCATTTAAATCCAAAGTTTCAAGCATCAGACACTCGAAAATGACTAATTTTCTATGTTTGAACTATACGCATGCAATCGTTCTGCATTCATTGATGAAATATGCGTCATAATATGTGAAGAAATTCTAAACATGAAAATGAGATCTCAAGTTTCTTCTGACTTGTCTTAAGATTGATGCTCGAAGCTGTAACACGACGAACGATTTTTGTATCAAAAATAATAAACACATGATTGATAAATATCTATCTATTGATAATATAATTATCAGTCGGTATTAAGGCTTTTTGTTTGAATATCGTTTATGGTGACCTAGTAATTTTGATAACACTGAGTGTATCACTGGATGTATAATTCATTTCATGAAATGCTATTCTATGCTAAATTATGTCTAATACAGACGAATATGAAAGATAGAAAGTTAGCGAACATCAAGAGTTTGTCAGAGGTTTATTTTACATAGTTTACCAACAATTCACAACTAACAGAGTTCAGCATTATGTATTAATTAACAATTTCCGCTATAGCCAAATGAATTTCAATTCCAACAGAGGTACGGAACGACGTACAAATTACCGAGTCAAATATCTTGTCGTTTAATTAGATAGCGTAAATATTCATCAGTCAAATAACATTCGAAAACTATGAATTACTATCAATTCTTACTGTTCAATCTATACTTGATTTTCTTTCCTGCTTTTCTGCATTTTTCTGAATACTATAAGATACCTAATTATAATGAATATGAGTTATTATTTCGGAGCAAATCTTGGTCGTTATAATTCATATCAATTATTGTAATACCTACGTATATCGCTTGCCAGTTACCCCAAAGCTATAATAACTATTTTATGAATAATTTTTGTCAAATGATATTCAAATGTTAATGTGTGATTAATATTTTTGTTTCAGCGTGCATGAGAATTCGGACCACTATTAGAAGGCGAGGACATAAGAATAATAAAAGAATAAAATAAAGAATACAAAATACAAAATAAGAATTAAAAAAAAAAAAATACACGGGGGAGCCAAAGATGCGTTTGTAACTTTTTTTAGAAATATTTGAGGGGAAACGATAAACCTTACACTGAAAATCCAATAGGGATCTTCCCGTTTTGGTCAGCAGGTTTGTAGGCGGCCTAAACATAAGGGGATATTTTTTCAGACCACTTTCAGTAACTGAGACTTTGTAGAATATATAAAACTGTACTTTTAGTAAGCATTGGCAGGCTCCGTGCCAGTCGGTCAGCTAGAATAGAACTTTTCTTTTTCTGTTATTTTCTTTTCAATTATTTTTTTTTTCTGTTTTTTTTCTTATCAAGTTTTGCATGCAAAAGTTACGGTGGAATCACGTCCGACGATACGCAGTACATTGTTATCAGAAATCATTTTACGTACTCTGTTGAGTTAATTTCATTCTTCGTAGTTACTGAGAACACATCGTCTTTTGTAACATTTATATTTCTACAATATTATTGATTATGAATACTCGGATGATTAGATCGGTGATTATTCGAGTTTGTATTGGTAGCTTTTTGCCATTTCGATCAAATCTGACGTTATTGTTTTTCTCGAAAAGCTATAATCCATCATGTTTTAATTGGTTGAATAAAAAGCATATTACTGCGTAGATTTTTACCTGAAACCACCCTAAGGCCCTGAAAACCCTAGCCGTAGCTCTCCAGAATATTCTGAGTCACTTGTACGTTTTTTCTTTTTTTTGTTCCGTCTACTATTTTATATTATGGTGTTTTATTAGTTTCGATTCCCTTTTTTCTGTTTTATTTTTTGTTGTAGCCATATAACGTGGTATGAATGAAAAGATTCTAATCTTGTTTCCGAAGAAATGGGTAATAACAAATAAAATGATGATAATTTGAAAGAATTAAGATTAATGCCACATGTGACGACGGAGAGCTTAGGCATTTTTGTACATAAAGAAGTAACCTTCCCTGTAACGCCACCCGCTGTCTCTTGTACACTATATTTCTTAGTGTACTTGAATCATTATCGATAATAATAATAATAATGATAAGAATTATAATAATTATACACTGTTATAACCCACCCCCAATATACATATACTAATAAAACCTTTACGTGTAGTAAACACATGTTATTATCATTGATCCATCAAGCAAGCAGGCATCAACGCATACAATATATATTGTTACGATAATTTTACTTTTAGACAAATTAAGTAATATTACATGTATAATACAGAGTTTAACATCAAATCTCTATTTCATGTATGTACCGATAATTTTCTCAATCTTCTAAATAGTTTCGACAATTGATCGATCCATCCGAAAAAAAAATATAAACATTTTGGTCAAATTGTCAATTTCAATAAACAATATTTATGTACGAACAAGTACTATAGGGTTGGAAATCTTTTTGACATGCGCCGCGCGATCTGGGCTCTTCATTATATTCCCTAAATGAATAATTTCGCGTATAATCATATCGAACAAATTATAAAGGATCAAGAATCAATTCAATTCACGTTTTATTTCATCATATGGTTCAGACAATTATAGTAGATTGTATTTCTACTTGTTATCACTATTGAACAAGCGCTTACGTGACGTACTCTTCGATTTTTATTTTCTCTCTTCGGTGTAATTTTAACTTCGTATTTTTATATAAAAGTAAATACGTGGCACAAATCAAATTTTTTTTTTTTTTTTTTCTTAACAATATTGCGGAAAAGAAGGTATATCAGATATTTACATTTCATTCGCTACGACGATTGTCAAACTGATTTTCCTTTCGATTTAATTCAATAAATCATGTTATAAAACGAAGATAAGAATATAAAAAAAGATAAGAACAAAAATAAATAAATAACAACAACAAATGTCTGCACAGTTTATACGGAAACAAATTAACATGTACTACTACTAATATCATACCTTAAGATCACATAGGGCATTGTATCATATGTTATAATATACCTACTAATCAATCAATCAAAAAAAAAGAACAAAAAATTACCGATAATAATAAAACTGTCGAAAACTACCAGAAATTGTAATTTTCAGGAATTCTGATACCCCGTCATAAGTATTCCTACAGCTACTGGGTGAATTTATTATAACACGTCATCTTCGCGTCTCAAAAGACGTGGAAATTGATTTTGAAGTAATATACTTATCCGTTTGACGATATCTTCAGTTACTTTTGTATTCAACTTGTATTTCTGTTTTTGGTAACAATGAACTTTGGTTTTATTCTTCTTTTTGAGGTAATATTCGGAGTTCAAATCATGTCGGTTGAAAAAGCCTTGTACATACATACATACGTACATACATACATACATACATACATAATGCAATTATTCAGTAGTGAGGTACGATTGATGGTGGCTGTATCAGAGTATGATCTGGAATTACATTTCAATAAATTGAAGGATTGAATGATGGAAAACAAAAATCGTCGCTATTCATCTTTTTAAGTATGATTAAACAATAGTCGAGTATTCAAAAAGGTGAACAAAGACGTACGTAAGCCAAGAATTTACCGTTTACCTCTCTAAAACTTGGAATTATGAAATTATTGCCTTCTTTTTCCTGAAAGTTACTCCGTCAAACGTCAACGTATTCCTAATTCACCTGTCCTCATGCTAACGCTGGGCAATGCGATGAAATAATAATATTTTTAGCGTTGGTAAATATAAAGGTTTCAAGATTTTTTTCCCTCAAGGAAGCAATAAGAATTTGTAAATTTGATCTAACGCAACAAAAAGATACACTTTTTTTGTTAATAAACGATATGATGAGCAAAAATTCTAAAAGTCCTGTTAAAACAATTCCGCAATTATTGAAATCGAACATTTCATCTTCAGTTTTGGTGACGAGAGTCAAATTTTTTGAACGTGAAAAAAATCTTGAAATGTAATATTATTTTATACATAATAATAATAATATTAATATTAATCATAATAATACATCGCAAAAATCAAATCACAATCAGTTGCATTTCATAAATAATTAACACATTAATCATGTGTACAATAAAGTATAATATACCGTTTACATAATGTGTAATGGATAATTTTTATTTGTCAAATAAAAGTTAGTACAAACGATGTACGAAGTGTTGATTTTTCTCTTTCTGACCAGATTCTTTATTTATTCTTCAATATTCCACATTCCGCATTATCAACATTCTTATACTTATCACGTAATGATAATTTCTTCAAATATAGTGATGAATAATTATTACAGTTCAGTTCAAAGTTTAACATTACTATTTCATGTAACTCTAATTAATTCTAATTAGATCTAATCATAGCCGAAAATGACATAGCTAATATTTTAAGCAATTGAAAACTCATGGTATTTAAACTAAATCCTAAGTTAAGTATGTCCGAAAATGTAACACATTTCGTAGTGAAGAATATTTGCAAATCTACGACGACGCCTGTAATCTGATGTTTGGAAACGTTGAAAAACCAACTTCCGAAACACATTTTTGCCGTAGGTATGTTTAGGCACAAGATGAATAATTTTCAAAACACGGCACTTCTGCATCTCGGCGAATTTTTCGTTATTTCTTTGCTATCCTCGGCGTTCACGTCGACGGTAACTATCCTCATTTTTTGCTCTCGTTGATCAAGCACTCTTCGACTTGCCATTAACATTTTTAGATGTATTAGAAACTGCGGGCTCAAGAGACAGTAGAGGATAAAATTCGCCGAACTTGATATCGCGTTCAGAAGCGTGGCGATTATTCTAAATCTGCATAAAAAAACAAGAAGATTTAAAAACAGAAATCTAGAGGTTTCCTCATCAAAGTTGCCACTGCTATATATGTATGTATATGAATCTCTACCAATTTTCAGGATAATCCAAAAATTTCTTTTTTTTTTTCTTGTAGAAAATTGTCGTCTTGCCGTGACTTTGTAATAAATCCGAACCAAATACTAACATTCTGTGAAAAACAACGAAATGTTTGATTCTACTCCAAAAATTCACATAAATCGGCAGAATTACTTACACCAAAGTTGTATTGTTTTTCATCAACCTTACCGCTGTTCACAATCGATTATTATTTATAGGTATGTCTGCGGCATGTGCAAATATTACATGATATTCAAATTTCACTTGGTAGTGGTGTCCTTTTGCAAGGATCCCACCCATTCTATTGATTTTCTATTAACTTTTGGCCAAACTTATAATGGCAATGTACTCAATCAACTCCTCCGATTGTGAGTTCATTGATGTAATTCTTTTTCAACTGGGCAAATAATATTCAGTCCAAAGTATGGATCGATTTCGTTGATTCAGCTATAAATGCTTATATTGCTTACTTTCCTTGGTGAAAATAATTCTACGGATTTCTCCGAGCTTTCAGAGACCTTTGGACTTTTCGTAATTTTTCATAGTTAATTATTATCTGATCTTGGCCTTATTGTTAGTTTGATTGATGAAAATAACGATTCTTCGAAGAAACCAACGTGAATGGACATTTTTTAATGTGATACTGTAAAAAAACTGCAATTTTTTTCATGAAGAAACAAAACTATGAAATGCTGATCATTTTCCTGAAAATTTTCGAAGATTCGGATACAGACGTGGAAATTCTCATATCGGAGTGAGCAGACTTACTTCTCCAAAAATATTTCATTAATGTTTGAAGCATCGCCACCGTATAAAATGGATATTGCACTTCTTCTTGACGCCAGATGCGTGGGAACTTCGCCCACGAGAAACATGAATACTATCCCAACAAGAGTGATCGTTAACCTGGCCTGATCCTAGAAAATCAATTTCAACTGAATAAACACACTGACAATTACTATGGCGGTCAAATCACATCCCTAATTCGATCTCGGAGAAAAAATAAAATAAAATAAAGTTAAATGCATCTTTCGCAAGAGAACAAGTTTTTTAATTTTTTAATTTTTCATTTTTTTTTTATCGAAATGTACGGTATTTCTAGTATTGCGAGGCCAAAATACACAGCCATGAATTAGTATATCTAGTGAGAATCTGCGAGAGCTTTGAAAAGAAAGTTTGCAAATTAGTTTATCTGTTTTGACGAAAGCATTAATTGCGAATCTAATTTAAATAATTCTAGACCAGATGGTAAGATGGAAAAGTAGAAGTGTCTGTTGTAGACAGATTTACAGAAGCCTGATATAAATCTCGTAAGAAAAGTTCTGATCCTTTGATTCCCAGAGTCCTTCTTGGAAGAGCATTTCAAAGATTAATGGATCAAGCTTGAAAATGGAAAACCTGCAAGCAATTTCCTTCGCGAGTGAATTTTCGCTGCAGCAGGACTTCTCTGTGTTTCATAATCCTACGGACTGCAATACACATCACGACGTTTCCTACGAGTAAGAAAACTGCTGGGACCAGACCGAATATTACCAACTGGAACCAATTTTGCATCGTGTAGAGCCTGAAATCAGAATTAACTGAAAAACATAGAATCCTTGAGACATCTCGTCTGACTTATCAACTTACTGCAAATATATTGACAGTATAGAAACAGGAATACATAAAAAGAAAAGTTACCCTTAGACTTGACTTTTAAAAAAATAATGTGAGATCAAATGGAAAGCGTTAAGAAGTTGAATAATACATCGGAGCGAAACATGATTCACAGATGCCTACATGGAAAAGATTTGGTGCTAAATTCTACTGTTAAAAATGCCATTTGTTCTTCTAGACGTAGATAATATTTAAGCAGTTATTTCAATCTCAAGATTTAATCAGCGAGACATTGTGGGCGCGGGTCTTCTTTTTATTGGAAAAACTTTTGACCCAATCGATAACCATTTAAAAGTTTGAATCACCCCGTGATGAACAAAGCCCAGGAGGATTTAAAACCATGGTCGCACTGATCCTCGGAATAAGTAATTCAAGATCTCTTAACGATTGTTGAATTACTTCTTAAGACGTCATATTTCGAGACGCTAATTGAATTCGCGGTCTACGAGATCCAGAAAATTCACAGTGGATCATACGCTTCATTGAATTACTCGCTTCATTGATATCATCTTTTAGTTAAACTCAAATTCCCTGATAAGAACATCGCACATCCTAGACATCGACCGAAACGAAACTCATAGACTGACGGGACGGGGGGAAAAATTTATGAACATCTTTTCGCCGATTCGGTCTTCAATTTATCTGTTAACGAAGAAAAAAGCAAACTATCAATACGAAGGAGGACCATTGGTTTGAGTAATGTGAAAAATTGACCTGCACTATACCACCTCGAAGACACGGTTGCCATGAAAAGCTAATCTACGACTCTCGGTTGATGTTTGGGCCTTTAATTAGTTCATGAATGTCTCATTTCAAGATTTTCAGAAGATTCCCAACCACCCTCACTTCGGCAGGATTGAGAGCTTACGACCGCCTCTGTTCGGGCTGCTTTAAGTCGCGCGGCTTGTTTGCTACTGGCTTTCGAATCTCGCGTTACAAACTCGGGTGAGTTTCTATAGCAAATCCCTGTCTATTCGTCTCGCAGATAGACCTGCCCACAACTGTGAGCCAGGGCAAACCCTAATCCCACCAGACTAGCCGGATCTGCTCATTGCGCATTATATACGCGGATTTTTCACTACCCATATCTAAGTCAGGATGAAACCAAAAGAAACCCACTATATTGTCAATAATATCAAACAATTATCACATTGAATTGCTGTACCTCAACGCGAATCATGTTACCCTAACCCAATGGCTGACTAATATTTCGTTCTATTTGGTACATGTGTCACTTTTAATTATGGGTACCAATTTTGTTGACCATTAATAAAGCCCGCTCACTCTGAACTGAAGAAATCTGTGGTGGTCAGCTCGCCGCGTTCGTTATACGTATAGATCATGCAGTAAGGGATGTTGAAGATGATGGCACAAAATCCACAGCACATCATCACCTTACGAGCAACCGTATTATTACAAAAGCTCGGAGGCCTGCATCTTGGTGGTCTGGAAATTTGAATAAATTGAGAGTATCGAAGACGTGAATTAACTGTAGGTATTGCCAGAGTCCCGTGTCTCCGTAAAACACCAAAAATTGCAGTGACTCTCTTCATTATTCAATTCAACTCATCGAATAGTAAGACTTTATATGCCACAACTTTGACTAATCCGAAGGACTGTTTATCTCTCTTCTCTACTTTTCAAGTGTGAGGTGTGAGACTCTACGATGAAGGATACAAAAATACTCAAAATCGTATTATCTGATCGTAACGAGGAAATATGAATCAGAGACTCGCACCTCTGTGATAATTTTTACTATTCGTTATTTTTTTTTATTCGACTCCACTTCCGAATAAATCGGTTCTGCAGCCGTAGGCTTGTACGAAATAAAACTAGAAATGAGTATTCTTTACCCGGATACCAGCACCAATCTGTCCAAAGTGACGCAGACCGCTGCCCAGACGGCTATATTTGAAGAAACGGATCCGATAGGAATGTGAACGAAAGCGTCGAACTCCATCCATCCCGGTTTTCCCCAAAATACTCCTCTGGCCAATCCCGAAAATATCAACAATGCACATGTGACGAGATCAGCACCCGCCAGCACTAAAACGTGAACATAATCGATGACTTTATAAGCTCTTGGAGGTAATTCCAAATACTTGGGACGACGTTTCAGATCAAAAAATTTCGTTGAAATGTAACTAATTTGCTCATCACTAACGTCGATTGATTCAAGTTGATAGTTCATTAATTCATCCATCTATCAACCTCTTAATGAATCTTTCGATTTCATTTTTTTAATGCTCGTTTGGATTTCGTCGTCTGTTTTCTGACACAGTTGTCTCTTTGGTTTCAGACTTGGATCAAAGTTATCCAATGTTTGTTAAATGCATTTATCACTTCTACTGATTACTTTGTTATATTGAAATTAATAATTATACTACCGGCTAGATAAGTGTACGTGGAAGCTTGCAGACTTTTCCCGCTGAGGACGGCCAGTATTAGGGTATTTCCAACAACACCAAGCGTAGAAATAGTAGGAACAACGAAGCTGTAGATAATGACACCCCACTTCGTTGGATCGCAAGCCCAAACATTAATTTCGCTTTGCTTGTCCATGTCGTTGTCGGTGTCTGTGAAATTCAGTTCAGAATAGAATTTCGAAGATTCTTCGACAAGTTCCCTGTCCACAGAATACAAAGAGACGTTCGATTTTTTTTCTCTTATTTTGACACAAATCTCAAACTGTACAAATCTGCTTTTGGAGCTTTATAAAACAACAAAATAGCTCTCGAATCACACTAGGTATTTTTCGATTGTCCTTTTTTACTGTAATTTTCTCTATCACCGCACAAAATTTACTACCGACCCGGGAAACGAGCTCGTGTTTGAACCATGAGTTGCCCTAGCCATAAACTTTTATCCAGCAATAAATGACACCGGTATAATGCCTGCAGCCATGAGTAGGTATACTTAATACAATTCTCTTCGGAAACGTTTCGCATAAAATCAGGTAGTAGTCAGGTACGCCTACACCCTGGTTTTCTGTCGAAAGGGATAATTGAGTTCCTCTTCAAAGACTTGCCGAGTTATGCTGTTAGCGGGTTGATCAATATTTTATTACCACCTGTCCAGCCGTGCTCCGAGCAATTGATTAACTAATAATGAATCAAATATCGTTGTTAAACTTTTCGTACAGCTAATTAATTCATACAACTAATCACAACTCTATTCAATTATTCTACGATCAATGGCAAATCGAATTTCAAGCAAGTATACTGAAGTCTCTTGACTTCGATAACCATACGGTCACCTCTTATCTATAGTCCACTTTGGCGCCATTGCGTTCTTAGCCATGTTTCCGAAGCCCTTGAAAATGTTACCATAAATCAGGGTGAAGGAAACTAAAAAATTTAACTTTCGGCTGTAACGATATCGTCGGTAGAATAATTGTCACGTTATTATCAGCTCTTGCACTATCCGGATTTATATCGGAGACAGATTTCTGATCGGTCATTGGGAGGTTTGTTCACTCACCTACAACATCGGATGAATTGTTGATGATTCAAAATTGACGAATCAATCATCGGACCATTTTCCAGAGTTTTGAGCATGATTGTATATGAAAAAGGTCAAAAACAACTAAATTATTCGTCTCGATCACAATACCGAACGAAAAGTTTACTACAGAGAAGAATATTGGAGCGTTAATGAATGTTGTCAGAAACTGAATGACTGGTTGTTGCTTTTGATACCCTGTATGGCTTTAGCTACCTTGAACATCCCGTGAGTGGTCAGACTGTATTGCGTTGCCGGGGAGTTTCGAGAGGGGATGACGCGTAGACCAATAAAGGATAATTACTTGCGTGTGGTGAGCCAGTGTACACGTTCATATAGTATATGTATAGTCAAATAACGATTTTATTCTCGGAAATTATAAATTTGTCGACATTCCATATAATACACAATTCGATCACATAATCATTCAAGTGCCCGCTTCACTTTACATAATAGAAGTTTCAAACGTACTCATATTTTTTCATACTTTTGTTACATGTGAGTAAGACGCTAGTACACCGACACAGATAAAATGTTAAAACACGTGCGTTTTGTTATCGAGTATAAGTGGAGGGGCATGAGGAAAGTTTACTTTCGATATACGCTAGTTCGGTAAAATACTAACACACCACTGCAGTGGATGGCTCCTATCTAAAAGAGCGTGGCCCATCATCGGCAGTACATGAAACCAGAGCGTATCTCGTTGGAGCATATAGGAAAGGAAAACTTATGTGCGACCTAAGGTGACCGGTACAGCTTGAATTCGCGAAATATCTTCGATTCCTTTTCCAGAAACGGAAAATTCTATTCCTGAGAAAATTCATAGCTGATGCTGCTAATTTGAGCTTAAGTTTCAAGTTTTCGCTCTCACCCTAAAGTTTATGAGTTCTCAGCTACTTTGTGAGCCTCTCAAAGATTTCGCGTTATTGAAAGATTTTAAAGGGCGTGCCTGGGAATTGATAATAAATTGTCTGATACACATGTGCTCAGAAATATCGATGCATAAATTTTGAACAGCAATTGTCTGGCATAAGTACGTGCATTGTATAGAATACGCAGATTTGGATACAGACGTATTCGAGCTACGCAATTATCCCATCCAATTTTATTCGCGGGGGTGTACATACGTGTTTGTTATTTTTGTAGAAGATAAACGAGAGGAGAAAATACGAATGCGAAGGAAATATAAAAACTGTTAGGTGTCTTGGTAACGATTGAGTTGAAAATTATTTTTGAATTTGGATATTATTTTAGCACCGGGTTTAGTTTGTAATAAAAAGTGATTCATGTGAGCTGTACAAGTTCCGCAATCTGAAGTTTATTCCCGAGCTTGGAATGAGAAACTTTTTCAAAATCGACGATCTCTTACACGTGGTAATCAATTTTTCTAAATTATATTACCTGACTATACTTACATCAGACCCGATTCTGTATTCTATTACCTCAATTATACTGACGAGGGATCACCGAGGTTTTGATATGATGTCACAGTTTGTGACTAAGCATCGTATAAATAGTTGCTATTGGTTACGTTATCTGTGCAGATCGGCCTTAATTGTTTGCTCAAAGGTATATAGGAAAATCCCAACTTTGTCGTTTATATGGTAAAATTATGAATCCCTTTCGTATATTGGAGCGGTTTTCCCTTCAGGATACTTAAAATAATTTATTCATCAATTTTATGGAATCCCTTTCTCACCGCGAGGGCTTTCGCACCCGCAAAGAACAGCGAATACTTGAATATTGTATATCCAGGGACAGAAGCAGGTAGAAAAAAAAACCAAAAAATCTCAAGAGAGAATGAAAAAAAAACCTTCTCCCTGACCTGGCAAGCATTTTTCAGGCTCAAGGAAGACCAGAAAAACCAAAAGACTTAGTCTTTGATGAGAATCGAAGTGAAAAAACAAACAACTGATGATCAAACTATTGTCGATTAATAAAATGATTTATTCCCTTAGCCCACCTCGGGATAAACTATAAAGTGGAAAAATCAAACAGTGTAATATCCCTGTACAAGTAAAATTTTTTTCGAATCGATCATACGGACACGTGTGTGTGTGTGTGTGTGTGTGTGTGTGTGTGTGTGTGTGTGTCTGTTAATCGAGATAGACGAACACGCAAAGCTTGCGGCAGTACTACTACCAGCCTGATATCCCTTGATACTATCATCATCCCTCCCGTAGGTATATCATATTTGAAGAACCTTGTTTATCGTGAAACTGGCCAAATGATTACGTCACGAGTATCAAGCCTATCTATAGGGACGAACCAATCCGCTGCAGCGACTCGCTCGCGTATCTGATATCAACTTTATTTCGCGAGTATACACATATGCGCACTATAAATGAGACCGAAAATTGTCAATAGCACATATCGTACCTACTATCACTCGTCCCTTACCCTTTTCCTCCTTATAACTCATCATACGCTATTTCCTCCCTTTCTCCCCGTTGCTTTGCATGTTTGCCTCTAATGCGAATGCAGTGTAAAGGTTTATTGCCTTATCTCGTCATACTGATAGCTCAATATACATATATATGTGAACAATTTTTTTTCTCTCTCTCTCTCTCTTTTTTTTTTATCTTTTTTATTTTTTGTTCACATCATGTGGGAGTTGCTGGATCGAAAGTGCTTCACCGGAGGTAAATGATACCGTCGAATGGGGTGAGGGGATACGAGAATACAGAAAAATAAACGATCAAATCTCAAGCTGCCTGCAGGGGAAAGAGGGAGTTGAATTTCCGTGGAAAAGCACAATCTCTCGAGAGTTGCAGAGCCGAGTATCAAAAGCAATTCTTTTCAGAACGAATGGTATATACCTACTTTCGTTTCGTAAATATAGATGTCGCTAAACTTTTTTAACGCTTTGCGAGATTCTCGGTCTATTATGGTGATCGATTCTCAATCGTAATCAGCACTGCAGCAGGAAGTGTGAGGAAATCTTATATACACGGAGCAAAAGGAAACAGAACCTGTAATAATATAGCTGTAGGTACGAAAACAATATTGATAACCGAGCAAGACTTTGTGGCGGAAGTGAAATCCCTTTATGGAAGTAATAAACGACGCGTAAAGCCATCGCAGCTGATTTTGACGGAATGAATCGTGACGGAGAAAGAAGAGGTTGCAGAAGAATAGAAACACAATGGACGTAAAGTATAGATATATGTATGACGCGTTTTTATAACGTTAACAAAAATCCCATGATTGGTTAAATTGAACCCTAAAATCCGTTGCGATGGGACGAATCAATGCTGTGATCTTCTCATCAGTCGTTGGGTTGGAGATTATACGATTCATCGTTACTGATGAATTACAATTTGAGCGACTGGTTTGATTCGACAACATTTGAACTTTCTTTGAAACTTCATCTTGTCAAACATTCTAACACCTCAAAGCTCATTTAATCAATCAGAAAATAATTAACACCTCAAACGACACCCATCAGACATCAAACGTCGATGTTCAAATATCAAATCTGTACGTATGGACTGTAACCGCGGGTCTGAAATCAGTTTAGATACTACAAAAACGAGCTTCTGAAAGGCTGTAGAATATTCATTTTGATATCGGACACAGGCTCATGTGAAGAAGAAAGTTTTTATTATATTAATCGCAGTATCAATTTCACTTTTGCATTAAAAATGAATCTGAAATAATCTTCCTTACATATTAGGATGTATTTCAGTTGAATTTCATTGCTCCATCCTAAGTAATCAAACCCAAAATCAGTTTCCAAAACAATTTTGAACAATTTTTTACAAATTGATGAAAGTTTCAAAGCGAAGCGAGTGAATTTAAAAATGTAAAAAAAAATGGTACGAGTCTAATTTCTACACGTATACTGTCGTACTGTATCGTTCGTTTGCAGCATATTGGCTATAACCACATGTGTGTCGGGTTTTGAAATAATGTAAAAAATGTGTATACTTAATGCCAGCTGATAATTGAAAATTGATATTCACCGTGCCGACACATGTCAGTATGTGTAGATCGCCAATGATCCACCGTACGTTTGAAATAATTCAAAAGTTGTTGGCCAACGTCCGGAACAGTTATGAACAGGCCTACTGAGTGATAGCCGACTAATCAAAGCTCAGAAATCTGTCAATCACTCGCTGTTAGTCCGTCAGTTTGTAATTCGGTTCTGCAGTCAGAGCGTGCGCGCCGATCCACGTTATATTATCGAACCCTCACATTCGGCAATCAACAATAGGCTATGTACGTACGTACGTACATTACGCGAAATATATTGGTCCCCAATACTGAAAGCACCATAACCATAGAGAAACCTATGACGTTATCTTCCTGCCATGCAAACACCATTCACGGTCTATAGCCAATCAATCTGTCACTGTATATGGAACCGGTACGTAACATCGGTCTATAGGAAACTTCGTATAATTGAACGGCTTTTTCAAAGTTACCGATTTTGACAAAGTCTTCGAGGAGAACCTCTGACATTTTTTTGTTCGATCATTCCACCAATTTTTTTAAGTCAAAACAACAAAAAATTTGTTATTTCGAGTAGACTGACGTTGTTCTGACTGGAAAAATTGTGAAAAATATTATCAACAGTTTAGTGAACCTCCCGAAGCATTTTTTTTTTTCTAACTAGTGCACGTATCATTGTTGCAAATCTTTCCAAGAAGCTGTTCGTGGAGTTCGATCGACTGAAGATATACGACCTTAACTGTTTGAGGTTTTTCCCATTTTTCTTCTGAACTATCATTCTCGATTTGGGCCCTTTTCCCACCCACCTTCTCAATCATAGCGTTATTGATCACTGCAGAGGATTAATTGTGGAGGAATAGGTTCCGCACTTGAAAGATTTCAACGTTTCTAACGCTTTGATCTTCAGTCTCGTCCACAATCAGTCACCCCCCAACCTGCCCTTTGTCTTCAGTCTTTTAATACCGCGGGGGCGATAACGTGAGAATGAAGTGCAAGAGGGAAAGAGAAAAGGTTTGAGTTTTTTTGTTGTTTTTTTTTCTTTCTTTTTTTAATCTTTCCACGGGATGAGTGGAATTAACAATTTCAAGTCCATATCGCTTCGTCGCTTCCTTGACTATAAGAAAGGCTGCGGATTTTTGGGGTGTTGGAAGTAAAAGTTTGGTTTCTTTCAACGGGATGAAAGCCACGATATAATTGGACCGTAATTAAGTCTGAACTTGAATTCATTTTTCAACGGCTCTTCAACCCGTCGAACCATTATCAATACCATAAAGATTCCACCAACGTCTTTTGCTAGAATATAATGATTATTTTGATACTGATTGTAATCGTAATTGTAATAATTCCCCCGCATGTATGCTTTTCAATTAAATTTTCAAGCTTTCATTTATAAACTCAGACAATCGCAGCCGCAGCAATTAAGTCTTTCACTGTTCTAATAACAAGCTTGTTCGAAAAATGACAAAAAAATAAATGGAATCTGCATAGTTAATTAAAACGCCGGAATATCAAAGACTTTTAAATTCAATTCGACATCGATTCACAAATATGGAGTAAACGAAAGCAGAATTTTGCCGAGGATAAATCTATATAGGCGACATAATGGCAATTCCATCACTTGCTGGCGTATTGGTGCTTCCATCTACATCACGGCTGATCAAACGATGCCGTTACTACTGAAAAATGACCGACCCTGCTGCTCGACTATCTGCACCGACCGTCTGACCACTACGTCTTGATTACTATACCTGGAATTAATTGTCGACGTTTAGTTTCAATCGAGCACGCTATGCAGAACTCTGTTGGTATATTCCTGGCTAAACAGCGCTCAGTTGCGACGCTTGTTTCCATAAAGTTATTATGAGTCTGAAATCATGAATATTAGTGCGAGGACAAGCTTATTCCCAGGCGTTAAATGGCCCGGAGATTAATATGGAAATTTCTAAAAGGGTTGGAAGTGATCCGGAGTCGCCTCAATTTTAGTATTTATCTAACTGAGAAGGTCGAATCACCCCTAACAATCCGTTATCATCACTACTTTTCTGAGACAGTGGTTTTCGGATAGTTTTTTTTTTTTTTTTTCGAAAATAGATATTCTTCAAATGCCTTCGCGTAAAAATCTTCGAAGTCTGCTTTTGATATCTTTAGAAATTCTGTGAAATTTTCCGAGATCGTTTCACATCATTATCGAAATCATTCCAAGCCTATCGGGCAATCATATAAAATTACGTGAAATTGATAATTGAAAATCTCCTGGCATCATTCAGATCTTTCATACCTCTGGAAATTTGAGACATCACATGTTATGCTTTTAAATCATGTAAAATGATTTGAAGTCTTTGAAAAATTTTGGAATCATTTCGGTTTGTCGAAATCTTTCACAACTTGAAATCGATTAGGAATATTTGGAATTATTCGGTACGTTTGATATCTCTCTAAATCTTTGAAAATTGTTATAAATCCCTGTAATCAGACACATTTTTTCGGAATCTTGAAATCTTGAAATCTCGAATAGGTGCACCAAAATTTATGATCAAAACTAGGTGGACACGTGGACCGCAAATCTATGCATGCCCATGATTTCTCATTCATTTGATACACCAATCGACGGCATTGCGAGATTGTTGTGACAAATATTTGCACAAATGTTTTAGATTTTGAAAACTGCACAAGTTACATTTAGTTCAAATCGAATCAAGTAATGATCTCTCGCAATCGCCACCTTTCGCAATCTTGAAAGTATAATGTACATAAAGCTCAAAGAGAGAAAACTTACATGCTCTCGTATAGTATTTTTCGAAGTCACCTACGTCGTTTTATCGTGGATTAAATTTTGTGCTGGAAGGAGATTAGGGAAAGTTCCCAGACGTTTCATGCTACGTTAAATTACTCGGGGGGTAGGTACAGAGTGGATTGAAGGACGACCGATTAGAGAAAAAGTTAAGCGTCCTCACGGCGAGTTCCATATTTCAAATTGCGCGGATATCGTTCATATAATCGTAGTCGAGAAACTGGTAATTGTCCTCGAGTCAAACTCCAGCTTTGTACTTCAAAAATTACTGCAATTAAACAGAAAAAAAACGAGATGGAAAATAAAACTGCCTGTTCTTAACGGTAATTGGGTTTCTCATCAAGTTTTTCCCTATTGTTTCAAACGATTATTTACTTCATGAATCAGACATTGAACAACCCTCGAAAACTAATCGTATGTGTAAAGAGTACTTTGCACGATTCAAAATTCGATGGTGTATTTCTAAATTGTTTTCTATTACGCGCAATTCGTGACATCACCAGATACTATGACTAATCCGGCTCTTCTTGGTGAAAGCACGTAAATCATGGAAAAGTATTTGTTTTGTGTCAAAAACAATTACTTTCGTCTGTCTACCTGTCTCTCGGTCTCTCCGAAATGAACAAACCCAGTGTTCTGGAAAATGGCTGGTTGGAAAAATTTCAAACTCTATAGAATTAAAGCTTGTCCCTTGATAATGGAAAATTGCTATGTCCCATTGGGATTTACCGACTGGTCCGTCCGATGAAAGTCATAACGTCTAAAGTGAACAGAATAAAATAAGAAGGTTCAGTGCAACCCAGTTGACCAATTATTTTTTGTAACTTTTCTGAAAAACCGAATTGTGTAACGTACGATGAATGAACACGCCGTAACAAAGTTCATACAAGGGATGACGAGATATAGCGGGTTGAAAGCATTCTCTGGAAACGTCGTCGACCCCTTTCAAGGAATTTCCTGCGGGCATTCGACTCGGACAATTATTTCGTTAGTGCTTTTATATGGTTCACTGCACGATCGCGAAAGTTTCTACATTTTGTTATTCTTCGAGTACACGGATACCGGAAGTTTGGATTCCAAAAACGAAGTACGAGAAGGAAGTATTTCCAGATAGTCCGAGACGTACGTCGCAGAGTCATCATCCGGTTTCCGGTTTTAATTAGCCTCGTATAACAATGCGGGGACGTAGACAATTATAGAGAAAACTGATCCCTTCTTGCGAACGGAAAGTCACTAAGACATGATGAGCGGAAAGACATTTGATCCAAGTCTGTAAGGCGAAGCCTAGACTCGGGCAGTCAACGAACCAAATTTTTCAAGAAATCTCGTCCTTTCACTAACTTTCTATATACTGAGATGTACAAGTTTTGTAAAATTCGTAAGTGTTTTGAATGCGATTCTTTAATAAGCTTTTTAATTCGATCGCGTGCAAGTTTGTGGGTAGCAAAATAGTATTCAAGCAACCACTGTTACCATGGTAAGCCGAAAATGGTCTAATAATCCGATAGAAGACGTGGGTTTTTCAACGAGACCCACCGTTAATTAAGGAGGAACACTACTCTCAAATTTTCTATAAGTTAATTTTTTGCATTCTCTTCAAGTTTGATTACTCTAAATTACTTTTGGAAAAGTTCAGAGCAAAATTCGGAAAAATATCGAAGCTATATGTCGTTTACCGTGAAGCAATTTGGAATCCTCGAAACAACCACTTTCAGCAAACAGATCCCATTGACCTCAAACAAGTAGACAACTCTCCGTCCTACCGAAAAAGCCTTTACAGGTTATGAAGTGGATGCATTGTGGTTATAGTTAAGGAATTCGTCTATCACAGAAGTAATTTAAATGAAATTAATTTCTCCAGCCTTGTCCAAAAGATATGCCTGTAAAAGCGATTTGCTTCTACTCTTAGAATTTTCACACAATGTACCAAACAATAGTGACTATCGTTAAGCGTGTAGATTTTTTTTTTATATCTTCTGTACTTTTAGAAAGAAATATTCGAAACTGTCACTGTCTTTTCTGGGAAAATTTTAAACTTTTTCTTGTAAACGTTTGTCATTTTGCTATAAATAAGTATGTTATAAAAGTTTGCGGGGAAACGAGAACCCCTTGGGACAGTGAAAGTATAATTTCGAGAACTGGACGTATGAATACCTAGGTATGCTTCAAGATAAGTTTAATAAATGTAACACGCTACGAGTATCTTAAAAAAAAAAAAAATCCTGCATGAAGAACTGATATTTCTTCGGTTGTCAAATTCGTGTTCTCCCTTGAAAAATTCAATGCCACTGAAGGTGAGGAATCGTATACAAAATACTGATTCTATATGCATCGTTAACAGGGAAACTATACACCCTTCGGGGGACGTTATTAGATTTCACGTTTCGGCGAAGCTTTGGAATATGGTCACAGCCTTTATTCATGGAGAATTTTCCCCGAAGCCTTCCTTCGCCCACCTATTTCTATGTTCACAAGACAAAGGGGGGACCCAGTTCGATACTCGTAAGTCAGGTAGGTCTAAAGTAAAAGGTAGCAAAAACATGCCCCATTACGCCCGCCATGAATTTTTAACGATCAAAGAGAGTTTCTTTCAAAGATTGGCATGTATGTTACATATGCCTCAATAAAACTAGCTACTCAAAACCAGACCTCGACATCATCGTACGGCACAACCTTTTTTTTCAATTCATTGTATTGTATTTTTCCGTTGTTACACGAAGTATTACTCCAGAAGTACTTAGCTATACGTGGCTACTACATCCGTTTTCCCAATCCAGATTAATTTCTCTGTCTGTTTTTTTTTTCTTCTCTTTCTTTTTTTTCTTGTTAACAGTCCAGTCGCACGTTTGGTTGGTTTCCGCCAACTGCTGCCAAGCCTCTCTTTGTCAGAAAGGAATGAAAATTGCGAGTCCCTATATTCGGCTGGCCATTCCACTCGGAGGGCTTCTTCAACGGCCCTAAAATTCTACCAGCCTAGCTGACTCGTGGAATATATTGCTCCGGCTGAAATTCTGGATCCCGACTCAGCGCCACTGACACTTTAATATATGCAATAGATAATCGATAAAGTCTTGTATACACAAGCTATACGGTATACAAGCTTTGAATCGAAACAGATGTCTGCCACAAATATCCTGTACGTCGATGATGACGGTATTGCTATTTTGTGGTATGTAGTAGTCCAAATATATCGCAGGACTGATCAAACTACAGTAAAGTTTACATTTCAATTTTGAAAGGGTAATCGATTTTTCTTCGCTACAAAATTTTACTAATTTTTCAAATTTACTCGCTGCAAGCTAATCTATACTGATCGCCAAATGACATGAGCGCGAATAGATACATAACTATTTCTGAACTTTAGGTATAATTTACTACTCTAGGATTTATTTGTCATTTTGTCTTGAATTTCGATACGAGACGTGACGAGACTTTGTTTGCATTTTCACCGACGCAGATATTCTTTACAGTAAATATTTAAGTATACATGTGTTATATATCAACAGGGCGAAGTCATATAGTTTCAGTTTGTGCAAACTTGAATAATACAGAGAAGAAGAAAGAAAAAAAACAAACAAGAAATCCAAAGAATATGCGTATCAGAGAAATATTCCAACTATAACATAATGCTAATCAATCGGAGTTGAATTATAATTCTCGAGTAATACTCGACGATATATTGCAAAATCGAATCACGCAGTAATTAGTCAATGTACCAAAATTTTCGCGATAAAAAAAAAAAAAAAAAAAAAAAAAAAAAAAAAAAACTACCAAAGTATCACTGAGAAAAGAAACCGGATTCAGGGACTACTAGGTATCTTTTTTGGGTGTCGTCGATCCGCGGCACTCCATATAATTAGTGTAAGAATCCTCTTTTCGTGAAGTGGACATACCTACACGTATATATACCCTTCAACTAAAATTTTACCTACTACCTAAGAAGCTGTGGTCTATACTATAGATCCTCTCTTGAAACAATGTAAGTTTATTTTTAGCTCAAGTCGAAGCTCTCGTTTCCTTTAAACGAGATGCAGCAGGGCAAAGTTGAGTGCACCGGTAGGTTTCGAGATAAAATAAAAAATAAAAAAAATAAAAGATAAAAGGAAAGATGAAAAAGAGAAAGAAGAAGAAGAAGATGATGATAAAAAAAAAAAGAAAAAAAAGAAAATAAAAATGGGCACAACAAGTTATACTAGACGAGGTGCATCTCGGAAGGACGTTCATCCCTGCCAGGGCTATATAGGGGTTTATAGCTATCGTATAAATTCTAGCTGGTCTATAGCAGCACGGGGCATGAGGTGGGCTCATTGATCGATGACGTCACAGCATCTATACGACGACGTCACTTTTAGGTTTCTACGCAGCCATGTCTACGTCGATAAGTTTCTGCCCAGCGTATACAATATTTCCAATCTACAGGCTCGCAGATAGCACGTGGTGGTCTTATAGGTACATGTAGGTATTTGGCAGACGCCGCCCGCGCTTCTTGCCTGCTTACTGCAGGTATGTATATGTATGTACATTTACTGATAATATACTCAATCATTTTGGTAGCACCTTGACTTAAAATTCTATCAAAGCGAGTGAGTGAACGAAATATATGGGGAGAAGAAGGACGCAGACGATCGAATCTAAAACCTATTAAAGATCATCTTATACAATTCACTGAGTTTATTCAATAGCTCGAAATGCGGGTTTTCACTTACCGCGGAACGAGGGGCGAATATACATACAGGTGAACGACCACGAACCGATTGAGATAATTATTTTACTCAAGTTATACCTATTTATAGAAATGAAAATAGACGGGTTGGTAAATTATTGAAAGCTTTAGATAAATATTGAATTTCGAAGATCACGAGATACCGAACCGGACCGCGATAGAACCTACGCGGCTGAATTAGTATAAATAAATGAAACCGTTTTAACCCCTAAGGGAATTCCCAGTCCTAATACTAATTCCTAAAGTAATTTCTGTTCTTTGTTCATAATTTTATAGCGTTGGTAATTAATTTCATTATATCCCATATTTTATCATCCGCTTGCTACGCTGGAATTATTTTTTCTGGATTTCCCTAAAAAAAATCAGGGAAACTCCCTGGAAAGTTCGGGGATATTCTGGGTGATTTGAAAACGCTTTATATGGGAAATTTTCATTGGTCGCGGATCGGTCGGATATTCACTTTTACAACCGGAAATACTCAGCTCCCTTCGTTTACGACGGTCGCTGGACCTGCGAGGGCGTTTACTGTTTACTGTACTGAATTATAGACTCAAGGGGAAGTTGGCCAAAACGGGATATCGCATTAGGGACGACATGGAGCTCCTGCAATAACCCAACAAATTTATACAGTCACGAAAATTACACGGTAATTATACGATATAGTTCCCCGTAGATTTCCTGCGCGTATTTTCCATAACTACAATGAAATCGTCAACGAAATAGCGATTTTATGAGAACTGGCTGTGCCCCGTTTTGGCCGACTCTCCTTCGTAAACTTAATCAAAGGTCTATCGGACTAAATGGATTGGTGAAGACAATGGGGATCGATAAAGTGCAACGCAATACGAAACGCACAGCTTAGAGGGGACCTCTAATGCCAGACTAAATGAAGGAAATAATAATCGTGGGGGAAATCCCCTTCTGCAGCCATCAGAAGTTTTAATCAGTTTAGAAATAATTTATCGTAGGTACGCAGTTGATGTACGGATTAGTTTACCCGTATCGCGGTTCATAGTATAATATAGTATTGGTAATTTCATTGCAAATCTACGGGGCTGGCAGGTATAATTTCAAGAAGGGTGAAACCCAGAAAATTTTCACAAACTTTTACCCAAGCACAACGGGGCTGTATGATATTCTGTTTAAAATAAATTACCGTCCTGAAATTGAGCATCAAATTACAGGCTTAGATGAAAATTCTCCAAATAATCTGTCAGTTAACGAAGCTCGTTCTATTTCGGGACGTTGAATAAAATCGAATACAGTCCCGGCACTTTCGGTCGGGAAAATATTCAAAATATAACAGTAACTTGTCACCAAAAATAGAAAAAATAAAAAATGAAAAACAGAATCTGTACCGACAATAAAGTTATGAATTTTTTTTTTATATGAATTCGTTGTCACATACGTTTGAACGACGAAAGGAGGGATCATGGGCTGTAAAATGAATATTTCAAGAGATCAGAATGAAAAGGGTGTATAAGTGACAGCACGAAAAATGACGGAAGAAACACTTTTCTCAAAATCGTTCATTTTGTCGGTTTTACTTTTTTTGTCCCACCCCCTTGATTTATCGAATTTGAGAAAACATGGTGTGAGTTGAGAGGTCACTGGTTCGAGAAAAATGTTAATCGTATGGAAAATGTTCAGTTCAACGTGGATTAAATATTCATTCGATTGCCTGCAGTGAACATACACGCTCGGTTGATTCAATCGGAATTTTCTCTGACAGTGGAAAAGTTTTTATATAAAAAATTAATCTCTCTACGTAGACTTCATACATGTATATATGTATATACGTTGACATTGCTTTATAAGTCAAGCCAATATATGTACGTGAAAACGTCAAAAAATTATCTCTATTAAAAAATTTTTTCCTTTACGCAATGCTGAAATCCCATTAAAGTTGTTTGCACCTGATATTCCGCCTCGGCAAACACGTCTTCGTTATTATACACTTTAGCTGAAGTTTGAAACGATTTAGTGGCTGACGCATCATCCTGCCATGGAATATTCTACTGCAACGCTCTAGGTACTAAACTGTGCTCCGTTTGAGCTGTTTCATACAGTACATTAACTTTGTGCGTAGTAGGAGGTACAGATCACATGCAAAACTGTATACTCACGAGCCTTTGAAGTGTACTACAGGAAATACCCTAGCTTGGGGGTCAACGATATAATTGCAGAAAAAAAAAGAAGAAAAAAATAACATAGGTTCCAGGCTGAAGGGCTTCTGTTAGCATTTTTATGTCCATTGCAATGTCTGTGTTGAATAATTGGACGGTTAATTAAAATCACAAGCCAATAGTTGCAGCAGCGGGATACAACTGAATGGAAATTCACAGCCACTTGGCAGGATTGCAAGAAAAATCTGCCATTCCCTCGACTCAGTTATTCTAGAGAAATCTTTTTTATATCATATTTCCAAGATTTCCAACGCGGATTCAAGTAGCTCATAAAATTCACGAGCTCCTATATTCGGCCGCTCGACAAAACTCGTTGATCAATTTGCTAAAAATAATTCAAGGCATAAATTAGCTATAATTAGCAAAAGCTCACCATGGTAGGTAAAGGTAGGTACCAAAAAAGAGTTCTAAATACCCATACTATCTAATTACGTGATTCAAGGTTCGCGTAGTGGCAAAACCCCCCGAAGGAGTAGCTGGCCAGAGTTAGGGGTTGATGAATCCCGTTGAATTAATAATTTCCTATGCCTGCAGCCTGTTTGCTTATTAATTACTGACTGAGCCGTCTAAGCTCGTGAATCGCCCGTCGTTTACCAATCAGTAAAGGGTAAAGTTCTAAGTGTACAACCTGTGTTAATTGACGTAATAAGGTTTTACGCGTTCAGCAAATTTTTCCTTGAATTGACTATACGAGGTCCCTAAGGTATAAAAACGAACTGCGTTACAACGCCCTGAGGTGTATATATATATATCCACGTGTGGTATTCTCTACAACAATGATGAAATTCACACGAATCGTTACTACCGAAACTAACGAAGCGACGAGTTTTACCCGTGAGAATTGCCCAGTGGAAAAATCAGCCGACTTTCTTACACGTGGGAGGCGCGTGTTCGAACACATATGTATTGCGGTCTCGAACAAGCAAAGGCTTCTTACGAAAGAGCCGTAGGGTGAACAGAAGAAAAATAAAGTTGAAAAAAACAGCCAGAAGAAAAGCGCAAAAAATTCCATATGAAAAAACGAAAATGACCACCATAAGTGAAGTTTCAGCAAAACTTTTACCCGATAAAAATTTAACCGCACTTTTCATGCAAACCTGCAAGAGCGATGATCGATCGAATCTAATTACCTTTCAAAGTCCGACATTGCCACCGATGTCTGGCTTCGGTGACAAAGTGGTCTGATCCATACCGTCCCTTCGTCTTTTATCCTCACATTTTTACTTGATTTTTTGTTCAACTGCAAAAGGAACGGGGCGGAAGCTTTCAACCTTTTTCCTATATGCGACTAGCGAATTACGTACAACTGAGTTCGTGCTCAAAGCAGATAAATGGATGTGTATGTAAATATGCATGTGTATTGTGTCGCTGCTATGGACGTCGTATCGTTCTCGGGACTGCGGAGCCTTTTATTCCTTTCTTTGGCTACAGCTGGGCGAACGTTCACCCCAGAAATTCCCAATTGGATTCCGCAATCATGAATTTTTCACATCGAGTCACTAGATCAAAGGGCGAAGCTCAATTAGTAAACGTGTTTGCAACAATAATGTGATACTAAACTATACTTCTTGTAGATTTTCGTAAATTAGTGCAGGCTGAACCAGCAGTTCAGGTTCTTTACAGTTTCTTGGAGAAAGAGTAGCCTCGAGCGGGAAGGAAATCGGTCCTAAAAAACAACCAGCGTTTGATTTCTGCAGTGAACGCGAAACGTATCTTTGAATTATTGAACGCGCGCTCGTTGAATTATGCATGAGATCTACGACGCCGTGACTCGAAGTGCAAATATTTTCTATACCTACCTACCTACCTGCCTGAGAACTCATGCGAAAATTACACCGGTTGACAAAAAACCAAACAAACACGAGATCTTGCTTCTACCGAACGAGACCAGACATTTCCGAAGCGCATTTCGACGCTCGATCCATAAAATCATTCCATCTTTCCGCTATCAAGTTTCATCCCTTACAGACATCATCTCTTCATTTCTGGACCTTAGGACTTATTTCGATGTAGTACCTAGTTTTTCACGCCTAGTCCAAAATTGGTTCTCAGATTATTGATCATTCGCATTTAACATCGCTTATAGATAGTGGTAAATGCAACGCTGAACACATACGGTGTAAATCATTATGTTCAACTAGATATTGCCATTTCTCATCCCGATTTTTCTTTTTCTTCTCATTCGATAATGAAAACACGTTATGACTTTTTTTTCGGCCGAAACAGCCTGTCCAATCTACATGAGACATGGTAATTTTTCATCATCAAAAGACAAGCTACAACCCTTTAAATTTTCGAATTTGTCTGTCCAGTCGATTTCTAGAACATCAGACTTGTTCATGTCAGACAGAAAGACAGATAGACAACGTATATCCAGAATCATGTGTCGTGTCAGCGAAAGGGTCGAGAAGTCAAGAGTTTTTTGCATTGGCTAAAGTCGTTTTTCTCACGAACCTAATACTTTTTTATCCCTCACACGACAAAGAGAAAGTATTGTTATTTTAATACTATTGGAGGTTAATTTGACGAGGTGTGAGATTTTTCGTATACATTACGATTGGTGTCGAATTTTCTGATTGACCGTAAAAATTGTTCTGCCAACAGTGATCCGCACCGAATAAATGTATTCGGAATGATATTACTGGCTTCGTTCAGGAACGAAATGGAATTTTTCTCCTTTCGACCGTACGAGTAATAATTAATGTCTCATCAATCTCCAGACAAGAAATACCACCGCGATCGCAGATGTTATTGATGTAGACCCCGGGCATGGACCAGAAAACGTTGAGACAACTTGTTGGATAGACTTTTTGTCCTATACAGCTAGTTGGTCCTGGTACTAGCTGGGCTCGAAATCGTGCTAAAAACGCAGTTTATACCTACGGTCATTCGAGACCGTTTAAATTTTATAAATAGAATAATATCACCAACCGCGAACTTGGACCATGAAACGCGTTCCCATCAGATTTCGCAATCGCGTGTTTGCGTTTATCAGCAACTTGACTGAAAACTCCAAAGAACTGAAATTATTGCAACTTTAACGTACCTATCCGCGGCTAAGATTGCGCAGTTTTTTTTTTTTTTTTTTTTTTTTTAATGTAATTTTTTAAACGCGTAGGCAGGTGTCGCGCTGATCCCCCATGGGAAGGAGAACAGCGATAAATAAGATTCCCGTTAAGATAACTAGCACGTTGATAAGGGTAAACCGGGCTTTTCACCCCATCGGCGTCCATAAGTACGTGATGCTATATGTTCACGTATGTACGCACGTGTGTGAGCCCCAGGACGCGCCCACGTATTTTCATTGTGATCTCAGCACAAAGTCCTGGCTCGAGTCTGGCTCGCCTGCCTTCCTACTGCTGACACAAAGATACACAAGGAAAGGTCTTGAAGGATGCCTGCCGCAGCTAAGGTGCGGGGATTCCCCGGCGGAATGAAACAGCAGGGGTTGTCAGGCTCAGGGGGGGGAGGGACGGCGCGCAATCGCAGACCAAATTTCGCGCGCACTCGAAAATATCGCGGGATATACACGTCGCCTTGGTACGACGAGGCATCAGTGTCAGTTCAGTGTTACTCGAGCCATATTCGTGTACGGTTAACGGATTTTATATACATACCTACTTCTGTTACATCCGCGAAACATCCCCACGCTTTGTCTGCGAAACACGGAGATCACCGCACCTTTCGCAAGACTGTGCAAATTGGCCAATACAAATTTAACCCCGTTGAAATTCACCTCAGGATCGTTACTGCCATGTTTCGAAAACTACCTTATGCTCCATAATCGCCTAACTCAGTTACTGCAAAATTTGACAACGATCAAAATTGCCTCTCAGACTGCCGCTGAATACCCCAAAGTTTTTCTACCAGACACGACTCGGGTGCAGTCTCGAAGTTTCTAGTTCCAAAAAATCTCCGTGGCTGAAATTTGATGATGATGATGAACCGATCTTGGGAATCGGGATGCAGCGTTTGGTGAATCGGTAAAATTCAACAGCTGTAGCTGTTCGGCTGCTTTCGCATATATCGCGTTGGCGGCTGCAGGCCGGCTGAAAATAAGGGAAAAATATTCATGGACAGACCGTTGGTCTTGGAAAGAAAATACCATATCGCAGCTGCTTATGGCAACGTCAGCGTTACCCAGATACCATCCGACCGGGGTTGAGGCTCGGAGATCATCCTCCGGTGTACTTCCGCCGATAACTGCCTGTCCTCCAAGCAGTTTTCCGGACAAATTTCAGGACTTCTTTGCCGCACTGACCGAAGACGCGGACGACATGCCGAGCATGCTGGAAGACAAATTGATCCCCAGGTGTGTGTGTGATGATAAATTAGTGTTTATATTCGGTTTGCCTCGATAATTTGATCTTTTTGGTACTTGGCTCGAAAGAATGGAAAGATTTTTACACCGGCTCATGATTGGCAACAAATTTTGTGCTTTGTTTGACATCCTTCGATGCACCTACGACCTTATGACAGCCCAAGGGCCTACGTGCCCACGGTCATCTTATGTTTACAGCATCGTAGACTTGCCCTGAATCGTTTGACATTCAGCTCTAATGCTCGCGTGTTTGCTTTTCTCCAAAATAATGTATGGTTAGGGTAAATGAGACCCTTAGAGATGTCTGGGGAATAAAATCGCTGCCTCTTGCTCGGCTGATTCATTAATATTGTTTTATCACAGAACTCATTACTCCATTATGCAAACCAAACGAGTTGGTCGATAGCAAGATAAGTCCCTCTACTTTTCGTATCATGCTCGCATCATCCAGAGATGTGAATTTTTTATTCAACGATACGATGTCCCGTTATGTTTATAAGGAGGGATGAATTTATAAGTTCCCTTCTTCCTAGGAGGGGTTCTTGAAGAGCGGTAACTTCTGTGTTAATGACGGAACCTTGCCACGGTTCAAAGTGGTAATAGAGGGCAGTTTAACGAAGAAAATTAGGTGTCATAGACCTTTGTATCTCAAATCATCATCGAGTTATACCAGCTCTATCTAGCTTGTAAATTTATTACTTTGGCCATGATTACAGTTACACCGATAGTTCCAAGATGGTTAAATTCTTTACCAAATTTGGATTTTTTAAGACTACTGCTTTCGCCCTGAGTAGCCGGTTCGTGATATTTTATTTTGACCACTATTCTTCTGGGGTTCAGAAACAAATCTACCTATTCTAGAATAATGAAGATATGAAAAACCGCTGCATTGTGGAAAAATAGTGGTACATTACGCGAGCATTTTCGGAAAATTTTATCTGGTCATCTTCAACGGTGCATCTGCAATAATAGTCAAAATGAAAAATCCACGAGTTTGGTACCACGTTTTAGTGTAGAAAGTTCGGTCATACCAGGTTTTTGGAAAATATTTTCAAGTTTGACCCTATGCTCATACATACTCTTTCAACGAACGGTGGAGGCTGAGTAGTAGGAAAGTCTACTAGTTATATACATTATATACATTTTTAATCTATGGTATGGCTGCGATTTCGGGCTAACAAGTTAAGTGAAGAGGCGAGTATATTTTTTGTCCCCGGAGGCACTGAATAGCTTGCGTGCCTGGATTTAGGTATCTTTGAAAATGAAAATAGTTTCCGAAATGAGAAATGGCCGTTCGATACACGCCAGGATTCGTTAAATCATCAATTTCGTTGAAAATTACGACAGTATACGGTTCATACGCGAGTGATAACTTATACTTTGTTTTTACGAATATCAGCTTAAAAACGGCTCCGAATTTCCGTAATAAAAATAGCGTAGGCCGAGGCGTATCCGTGGTTAATTTATTGTGAAAGAAAACATATACACGTATACCAATATTGTTGTGAAATGAATACAGGGGAAAATAGGCCACATAAATATATTAATTGGCAAAGAACGAGGGCTACAATCTTCCCCAGCAAGATTTCAGGAGCATTTTAACCATATCGACAAAGAATAATCATTCATACCCACAAACCAGTCCCGCTGATAAATGAATAAAAAAAAAAATAATCCAATGGCGACAGCCGCGACGACTATACGTTTCGAGAGGAAATTTCATTTCAAAGCTTTTCTAAGCCTTTTTGAAAAATTGTCAAAATGGATGTATGTAATTGAATAAGCACGAGCGCCCACGCGCAGAAACTCTCGCATCGCAAAAGCTTTCAGTGTTACGTTGAACAGTTTAAAGATCATCTCACGGGTAGATGCATTGTTATTTAAATCTTTACCGAAAAAACCATACTTCAGCAGTAAACTGATTGGTGTGGTTTTCAGGGAATAATGACAAACGAAAATACGTCAGTATTCAACCGTGAAAACATGTTCGACTCGTTTATTTTGGAACTGATTGTGAGGAGCCCAATCAGTGACCTTCTTATACCTACGTTTGGAAAAATTATTTTTAACTTTAACTGCAAATACTATCCCACTGTATTGCATTCAGTATTTTTTGTATAATTGGTCCAGTCAAGTTATAGTCAAGAATCCAATAGCCAATTCAAACCGCCACGTATTTTTCGTGCTCGTATATGCTCACAGGGTATGATCTCAGTCGATAAATATTGACGAATTGGCTGAACAGTATTGTTGGACTTCATGAAGTTCATGTTCGAACGTAAACGAATGTTTATTTTCATTGTTCTACGCCATATTTGCGAGGTTGTCTACCGACGACCTCTCGGTGTAGTTGTGACTCGATGGGATCAACGAACGATTTGAATGAGGAGCAACGGCACTCTCGTTGTCGTTTTTCAGTCTCGAATGAAGCGAAAGGTTTCAAGCGTATCGAGGAGGACAATTGCATTGAGTAAACGTACCGGATTGTGAAAAATAATTGAAACTTTATCAAATATCTACATAATTGGGATCTAGGATCTTTCCGGATTCTATGACCGTCTTAAGCTACATCGAGCCATCGACCAACTACTAATAGGTGAATAACCTTCGGACTTTGGAAACTGGAAACAAAGGCTACAAATTATCCAGAATCCTGTAGCTTTTGGGGACCTACGGAGATAATCACTTCCCGTAAACGTCTATCGTTTATCTGTAGACACAAGTGTATAATCTCGGCTTAGCCTCATTCCGTCGTAATTCCCTACCTCCACGCGACTTAGACACATTTACTAATCCTTCCCTTGGTGGTTTTAGGAAATCAGATCCAATCAACGCTGACAGTCGCACACGACGTTGGAGCAAAAGAGCCTTTCAACGACGAAGCAGTGAAGTTGAAGTTCGGGCTCATCACGCGTCCTTTACTGGAGGACAAGGTCAAGGATCATCCCTTGACGGGCCCAAGTCTCCAACTTCGTCCAGGAGGCGAAGTTCCAGCATCGCCGTTGCCAGACCAACGCCAGACTTGCACAGGTAGGCGATTACCGATTTCTTCTTCAAATTGTGCGCTTTTGAATATTCCTAACGAATGGATAGTAAGCATCATTCCCATCGCTATTTCTCTTTAATCCTTTGCCACTTTTTCACATTATATCGTATACAGGGTGATTCAGAACTCCGGTGACAGCGGGAACTGGCGGGTTCCTTATCAAATTACGAATCGAAAGTTCCTTTACGAAAATTCTCTGAGACCAACGGTTCTCAAGTTATTAAGGATCGCGATTGACCAATCAGAGCACCTCTCCTCGACAGTAATAGTGCCGGCTGGAGCGAGACGGAGAGAGAAGAGGAAGACGGAAGAACGGAGGGACGCTGTGATTGGTCAAGCGCGATCTTGAATAACTCGAGAACCGTTGGTCTTGGAGAATTTTCGTAAAGGAACTTTCGTTTCGTAATTTGATAAGGAACCCGCCAGTTCCCGCTGTCACCGGAGTTCTGAATCACCCTGTATACACACTTTATTGGGGCGTGACTAACAAATTTTTCACGAGTTCGACGACGCAGCGACTCTTGAAATCTCGACGTCTCGCTCCTCCTTGATATTCTCAACCGTCACCATCGCCACTGGCACTAGAAAATACCCGCCAATCGATCCCTCCACACTTTTCATTCGTTCTAAAACCGAATGCAGATCAGGAATTTTTTTACCCTCAAATAAGCTTGCGGAAATAATCTTCGAGTTCAACATCAGCTTCGGGAAGTTTATTCATTGTTACTTTTTCACCAGAAAAGTATTACTTTCGTGTCAAAAACCACTTCTGCCAATTTCAAAACATCTCAACTTTTTGATCCCCAAATACCGTGATTTCAACCACATGTCGGTCTGCTCATTTCTCCTATAGAAATAACCTGGGCGTTCCAGAAAAAAAAAAAAAAAACGGTGAAATGGAGGAATTTGAAACCCTACAGGGTTATAGCTTTTCTTTTGACGATGAAGAATTACTATGTTCCATTAAGATTGACTTACAAAAAAATAAAATAAAAATCAGAAGTCACGGAACGTCCCGGGCACCCGAATCCATGATCAAAGGAATTCATACATGTTGGGGATTGAGCATCATGACTATTATGAGAAAAAAGAAAAAGTAGAAAAAGGTGTTCACCCCTGGAATATTATGACATGAAAGTTTCGGTTCTCAGGTTTCTTCAGGCTGAAGCTGGCCCTTGGGGACACTTATCTCCCTCACCTCGAAGTCCGACCAGAACTGCGGCGATTAGTCCCGGAGGAATGTCTTCGTCGTCACATCTAAGTCCCGGGACGAGTCCTGGAGGACCAAGTCCAACAAGTCCGGCTGGACCAGCCTGCGCGTCTCGTGGACCACCGCAACGACAATATCGTTGCAGGACAAGCAGTATGCCAGCTGTGCCACGCCATAGAGTAAGCAAAAACTAAATACCCATTATGTATACCTACGTGAAAACATTTCTTTTTTTTTTTCATACATCAAATCGAAATTGATTTTGACGAGAAACACAGCCACGGCAGAGAATTTCTTACTCGTTTTAAAGTCGTTGGTTCTAGTTAGTTATTCGACGTCCGTAGACCGTAATTAATGAATAATTTCAAGGGTTGCGCACGGCTTGCACCTTTTGTCGCAACAAACCTTTGTTTAGCGTCCGACGTTGGGTTAAACTTTTGTTTTTAGGTAGAAATTCTAATTGAATTTACAGAAGCGTAATGTCGTATAGTAAGGACCGGTTGACCTTATCTAGCTTGTGAAATTGGTTACCAAAACGGTGTAAAATAAACGAACTAACGCATTTCTGCGAGCACCATCGGTAATTCGTTTTTCAAGAAAAACCAACTGATGCCTCCGCATGAGCAGAGGCACTTTAGGAAAGGGCATAAGAAACGTGGCATTTCGTGATCGTTAAAGTTGTTCTTGTGGCTAATCCCCCCAATCCAGTAACAGCCGCGCGTTTGTAACAAAAAATTTCTATCCAAGTAGGTTGGTATACATATAAATACGTACACGTACCAGACCATCACATCCATTCACCATTGTCACTGATATGTAAGAAAGTTTCTATACAACGAGAAACTTCATCGACGAACTAAAAAATATATACCCGAAGCTGAAAACTAAACAACGGATACTTTTCTACCTCACATTTATTTTGGGGGTAAACAAGGCGAGGCAGTTTCTTCTTCAGGACGATACATACATATACCTACGCATACATACATAGGTTGGCACTTTTCATATTTTATATTCTATACAAGATTTAAGCAGAGTTGAATCAGGCCTCCATTTCCAGAGCTAGTCCTATTTTGTGTCCCCCTTTAGTAGGATTCGTACAATCCAAATTCATGGAAAGGGTCAATTTCACACCATCTCGTATTTTTTGTTGAAGACTTGTTCCCAGTTGAAAATCTTTGTTGAATTTGAATCGAATCGCCGAGTCTGCATCGAGTTTGTATCTCGCACCGGCACCCACTGTCCATAATTGATTGTTACCGTTCGTTGCGAATATTCCATTCAACGCTGCGTCCCACTGAGAGTTCACTGATACGATAATCAATCGAAACAACAAATTATCATCAATCAAATTGTGCATTACGATATATTCTCCTTTTTTGCTCTCCCCTTATCAGTACGACACAGACATACGAGTAAATTGTAATTATATTTGTCATTCATTCATATTCTGATTTCCCAACTTTTATTGCACGTGTCGTCCGTGTTTTTGGAATGTCTTACCTTATTTTGTGACATATATATTTACACATATACGTACTGGGCAAAAGTTGATGAAAAAATTTGAAAAGCATATATCTACCTTTGTAAAAAACGGAGGCGCCGTATTCGTAGGGTATATCATTACATGCCAGATGAATTCCGACGTCTTCAATATTGAAAGCAAGACCAAGGGCGGCTCTTGTCATCTGCCCAGACGACGAGTCGTAACCACCTTCACAACCGATCAAAACGTCCTTGATATCGACTACGAGAGCACCCAGAACATGAACACTCGGCTCAAACGCATTACCTACAATGATATATCATTGAAAAAAAGATAGAAAAATTAAAAAAAAATAAATATATAATACCGATTCTTAAGAGAAGCTGCAAATTTCTCCTTCAAATAAAGATAATATAAGGCTTTGAATTTAAACGGCATCTAATCAGACGTAGAGTAGGGAAATCTTTTTCCTCCATCACTGGGTCTTAACGCTGATTGTCGGCGTAAATTTACAGACAGAGCGAACCCTTCGGGGATTTCTTTTTTCTTTTTACGACGAGGGGATTACTTCCTTAGCTTTTCTCCCTCTTTTTTCGTGATGGATTCTCCCTTGACTCTTTCCATGCAAGGGTTTTATCGGAGGCACGGAAACTCACTAATTGTTGTTCCGACGTTGAAACGATCGTTCTTGTAGTTGATGCCGAGCCTCATGCTCTTGACGGAATCGACAGGCCTGAAATTGAAGGCACCGCTTATCCCAAATCCGGCTGATGGCTTGTCCTCTACGCTGTATTCCGTGGTTAGAGTACCGTCAGTTGCCCACCTTTCCGTCAGGAATCCATACTCCTTCGTCTTGTACTTTGACTCCATACTGCCACTTGACTGCGTGCCAGAAACAAACTGTTGTAATCACTTTTTGCAAAGCTTGCAAAAATTTTACGCGTTGAAGTGAATGTTGAGCAACGGACGCTCTTCAAAATATTTGTCAATTTTTTTTTGAAGAATACTTCATTTTGCTATGTTTCAATTCTCCTCATTGTCATTAGCAGAACTAATATTTTCACGTTATAAGTATATTGATGATTACTTTTCATTACTTGAGCGATAAAAAAAAAAAGACTTTTGCAACCCCTAGATATCGACAATCATGATCCTAAGTACATTATTCCGTCAGTTTGTCCAACCTAAATAAGCCCAGGTTTTTGAAAAACCGCTGGACGTAAAAATTTGAAACTTGACACGATTGTAGCTTTTGTCCTGACGATGAAAAATTGCCATATCCCATCGAGATCGACCGACCAGTCCGCCCTTAACTTTAAAATGGAATGAAAACAATTTGGAGAACGGGTCGATGACAAGTTTGAAACTTTACAGGGCTGTGGCTTGTCTTTTGACGATGAAAAATTACTATGTCCCATTACGATTGACGGCTACTGCTCAGGCCGAAAAAAATCCTGTCGCCTAGATCGAACGGATAGAAAAATGAAGGGTGATGATGATTTCAGGGTGACCTAGTTGACCAAAATTTTCGCCACAAATTCAGTCATAAATTATGATTAATAATCACAGGTATCTACTATAAATGAATTGTTCTTGACACCAGCATATCAGTCATTGGTCTTCTTCTTCTTCTTTTTCCTATTAAGGCTTATACCCTTTCGGGAAGTAGCCGATCAGTAATTGGTCCACACTTTGATATTTTTTATCTGTCCATGACTAATGAATTGCAAGATACATTGGCTATGTAGTTTTGTCATGAGTTAGCAATAACAGTCGATATGTAGGCGTAATTGAGAGTCGTAAAAATCGTCATTTTGCCTAACGATGTTCATCATGTCCGACCCTTTCCTACACGTCGATCATAAAATGTCAGTTTTGACTCAAAGTGAATAACAGGATAAGAAAGTGAATTGAAAAATTGCTTTCCGGAGAAATTATTACGGGGTTTTGAGTTCAGGGGGAAACAAAAGGTCTCAAATCTGACGTGAGAGGTTTTCTTTTATGCGAATCATTGGGCGTCTAACATGGTAAAAATAATGCTACGGATAAAGTATATACAAATTCTGAAGTAAACTGAAGCTTTCAGTGGTTTGTCATAGTTCATTGTAATTTTGTCTAGTTCATTCGATTTTCATAATTATTTTTGTAATGGAGCTACGGATCTCTAATTATTTACGATGAATTGCGGGAACCTACGATTCTCTATTGACAAGCTTCCAAAGGGGACAACTTTTCATAAAAACTATGAAGCTTACCGATTTCCTCTAAAAAAATTCTAACGATTCGTTGGATCAGGAACTTCCACCAAGGTATACAAAATTATGGACAATTTTACTTAATTATTGAATGATTTTGACGTAGTGATTAATGATCTAAAGCTGACTGGAAATGATTGTGAAGGGTTTCGATATGATTTGACAAAAATTTTGAACGACACATTCACTTATGATTTGAAATCATTGTAATGTACATGATGATTATTGGATTTCAAGAGTGAACAACCCCTGGGTTTGACGTCATGTATAACCCCATGAGGGTACGTACAAGATTCGTTAACCCCAGCTTGACGTTAATGAAGACTGGCTCGAAAACGATCGATCGGTAGATACCTCTTGCTTAGAGCCTCGCTATGTTTCCCAAAATTAGTCATCATCTCGTTGGTAATAACCTCGCCCAAGCTACATGCACAATTTGATAGATAATTTGAACGGAACCCTCTGCAGAAGTATACGATGCAAGAATCTTGCGGTATAATTCGGAACTTTACCTACAATCAGGCTAACTTAGCATGATACGTAAACTTGAGTGTGTTCTGCTCATAATTTACCTTAGTCGCATCGAAATTCATGGTGAAGTCGCTACTCACTTCCAGAGATTTTTCTGTCTTCGTTTTTAGCGCTAGTTTAACCAAACCTTTCCCGTAGTGGTAACCGGATCTTAAAATATTTTTGGCATTTTTACCCAATTCACTATACGGAGGCACGTCACCCATCGTCCAAGAATTTCAACCTTTCACTATTCCTAATAGGAAATTTCTTGTCCTGATTATTTTTTATACGTTTCGAAGAATTTCTGGGACTGGATGTAACAGATCTGCTATTTTCTTATCAGCTAGTCTGGGTTCTTTGCAGGGGATTTTTTCCTTGGGGCATTATAGTCATTGAATGTTTACGTCTCAACTGTTCAGGTGTCATGTGTCATCTTCTCTTGACTTTTCAATTTTCATATTCTCTTTTACGGTCTGAAGTAGACGGTTTTTTAGTTTTCCTCATCTCGATCAGCCCATGTAGAACAAGACCGCTCGGTCGTGACGGAAACATATGAATTCAACATCTTTAACGTTTTAATCTCTCACTTGATTACCGAGTACGAGGGAATGCCAAAATAATAAAGAATGGAAGTAATGGGAAATAAATGGGAATTTCATTAGCTTGAAGAATTAAGAGCTTTCCATAAAGAAAGGCTACACATTAAGTGCGTCGTGTATCATGGAATCGTGAAAAAAACTTCTTTCTCAAGAATAAGTACATACAATTTGCATCGCGAAACTATGCTACCTACTATACTTGGTAGGTGGTATAAAAATTCACTGTGAAATCATTCTTGTGGTTGATTCGAGAATTCAGCACCACCTGATGTACAAAAATTTCTAGTTCTACCGAATCAACTTCGAATAATGTCAAATAGATACTAAAAAGTGTCCGGGTAGAAGTCTATATCGCAGCTTCGTTGAGGTGTACATGATCACTAGCAATGGCTTGAATGGTCCAAAAAATAAAAAATAAATGGCACTGAACAAAAGGGTCAGCGTTATTTCAATCATGACCTAAAAATCGGTGTTGAGAATGGCAATTTAAAAATTGGGCATATGGATACTGACGTTTGGTAATGAAGTATGTGGCGCAATGAGATTTGAAAAATATTTAAAAAGAAAAACTGATAAGAATAAGGGCCTGATGGCGAAAGAAAGATGATTCGATTGTGGTGACGAATACACGTGGCGTGCCTTCGACCGACGAACGTAATCGACAAAAGTAGTCGACGAATCAGTTTACGCCCGCCCTCAGCAAATTGGAACGCTGAGAGGCAGAATGTGGTGGAATGGATGAGGTTGGATGAGGGCTGTTGACCCTAATCCAACGCTACGTAGTACCGAGGCCTTTTCAGCAGACGTTCGGCGAACGGCTTGGCTTGGTTTGGCTTGGCTCGGTTCTGAGTTAGGCGGTTGGTTTCAGGCCAAAGAAATAAATAAAGAAAGGAAGAAAGAAAGAAACGTTAAAATCATTGTAAATTTGACGCGTCGATATCACCCTGGACCTTTTCCAAGCATATGTTTCTCCGCCCATATAGCACGTATAAATCCATTCGTAAATCTCGTACACGTACTTCCGTTACTTCAGAAAATCGAAAGAATAGCAACAATCAATCGCGAAGCTTCCGGAACTTTTCCGGACCAATTACTGACCCTTTAAAACCCAATTATTCACCCTTACATTTTTTTGAATCATTTAATTTAAACCGGTGATAAGAATTCTACGGTTTTCGTTAAACAAATCAGTTGCTAGAAACTTAGAGGATACGAATTGATTTTTGATCATTTGGAAACTCACGAATAAGAAGGAATCATTGAAAAATGTCAATAATTGGGACAGACAGGATCAGTAACTGGTACAGTTATCCTACAACAACACCGATATTCCTCAAGTTCCCACAAAGGCTGCAGAAGTTGATCAATTTGGAATTCCATCGTGAAAATTTTACTACTGATACAAGATTATTAATACTTTTTTATCTAGTTCTGATCACGTGATCATCCCGCGTGATTCTCGTGTAAATATTTATGAAGCCGTCATTGCGCGTTCGGTGAATATCGTTTGATTTTAGGACGAGCCTTCTCGATGAGGTGGAACTAAAAGCTCGATCTGCTGAATCAACGTTTTATCATACGGAGGTAAGGTAACAGCGTTGATTAACAGCCGGTTGATCGAAATATTTGCAGAATACGTTTTTTCACCCATTATATTTGATTGATGGACGTCCGATCTTAAGTGTATGGCGTTTTCAGAGCTCAAAGTAACCATATGTCGTGCTGACCGTTGCACATATACATTTTTTTTTAATTTTTTGATTCTTTTTTCACAAACGTCGATATGCGCTGATCGCTGTTTATGATTAGATAACGCAGGAATAAAACAAAGGAAAATCTAGCATATAGAGTAGTTCGAGTATCAGTCGATAGGTATGTCAGCTAATCTTATCTTTCTTAATTAAATTTATATAGAAGAGATTTATCCTGTTTTTCCGTTACACACTAGTTTGTTGTTGTTCCAATGATGCTCTCGAAGCATTCGTTCCCAAGTATGAAAATGAAACATTAACAGATCATGCGGCTGATTACTATATAATAGTATATTCGCTATAGTTATCGACTCCCCGTCCAGATTTTTTGAGCCCAAAATGTAGCATGCTTTGAATTAGAAAATGAGTTACATCGCAGCGAAAAGTCAATTATTTCCGCGTTTTGATATCCACTATATTTTGATTCTTTCGATATCGATACTGCATTCATAGTCGCTGATCTGAATAACCATCTATAAGTGAGGATTCTTTGAAAAATCGTTTATATATTTTTGGAAAATCGCAATCATTCACATTGAGTCGACCATCCTGAGATTTATGAATTCAGAAAGCGTGACTTCATTCTAGTCATCTGCGATCAAAAAATCTCTGGGTGATATGAATATTTTCAAAAAAATATGGGAGCAAGGAAAGAATAAAAGCCTTTCGTTACCTACAGCGAACTCCTGAATCGATTCACAGGACAATTTGATCAGATTCAAGTTGGAAAAAATCCTACCAAATGAGATCAAGTTCACTGGAATTCGTTAATTCCTTGTCGAGATATCATCGATTCGAAGGTTTTTTTATTACAACTATCTCGTGTACTGTATAACTCGAAAATCAGTAAACCGATTCAATCTTGACGAATTAATTAGTTGGTATTTATGAAAAACCTCATCGATGAAACCAAAATCATCAAATCCCATTCATTCGTTTTCGAAGTATCGATCATACGGAGATGTCTATCAAAAAACGAGCGAACATAACATAATTTCCTGGACCTCGAATTGTGGAGATCTGGTGAAAAGTGAACTTTCCATTTTTGAAACGATTATAATAACCGTTTCCTTTTCGTCAAGGTGGAAAGTTGAAAATTGAGTCCACAGGCTCTTACATGTAGTATTATAATATACATACAGTCTATTACACAGAAGCTTGTTACATCGCATTAATGAGCCGCCAAGAACCGGAATATAATAGAAAATAAATCTAAGGTTACCCTAATTCCGACCCATCGTTATAATATGGCTTTAGAGCCTTGGGACGGCGTTACGCAACGAGGCAAATCACGATTCACCTATATAGGTTGGAGCAAAGTCGATCCACTTTTTCCCCGTTCACTCTGGTATATATGTATAACAATGTGTAGAAAATTGTATACTATACAGTCAACAAGTTCAAGTACCCGGAGGCTGTAGAATCTCTGCCCTACTGACCGCTTCATTCGCAATATGCAGGGCTCAGAATCGATATATAACGAGGTCCGCGTAGATAGGTATAACGAGGTGTAATTTGCTACCCCTGAACGTATAATCTGAGGTTTCCCTTGACTGCTGACTCCTCGTATTCCTGATACCATTAAGAGTACCCGATATTGTTCTTACCCTCCGAATGTATAGACAAGTGTAATTATACACCTTCGCTAGCATAAAATAATAGATTGTGATGAAAACGCGTTAATTGAGGCCTTTACAGTTTTCGAAGTAAGTTTCACCCGAAAACTCACCCTCGAGAACGTAACTTTCTATCTCATTGAAGGGCTTACAATGTTCTGCGACCTGAGCTGAAAATGCAATTGAGTATTAGCTATTTAATCTTGTTATAGACGGAGGGGATTCTTCGGGGCTATATATCTCTGTATTCTTTTTCACTTTAAATCGAACCGACGCGTCGCAACGTTGAGCTCGACATTTCGCGAATCTCTTAGTCGAAGTTGGTTGTCGAAGCTAAATGGATCTTTGGGCTGTACAAGAAGTCAGTCATTGAGTCTCCGTAGTACTTTTAATGGATTAAGTCGACAGCGAAGGATTAAACCATGGCAAAGGTATACGCTTCATTGCCAAGAATTTGTACCACCCCGATAACCCTCACCGTTGTGTAGTGAAGGTCGATTTCATCTGGACCTCCAAAGTTCGAAACTTCGATTAAAATTCACCGTTAAACTTCCAAGCAATACAAATTCAAGAAAAATCGTAGAGACTTTCTCAACCTACCCTGGTTGCAAATGACAGACCCCCAGGCTGGTCGTCACCGATCGGAATGAACTTCCGAGGGGTGGAAGAATGGTCTGAAATAGTGGATTTGTGAGTGAAGCTTTTTGCCAAATGCCCTGAGTTTTATTGTGGAATTATGATTTTTTGGTCTATCAATTTGATGAACAATTTTCTTCATTTTAAGTCCAGCCTGGATATCAATTGATTTCTATATCCGATAAGCAGTAGGTATCTACCTAATGTTACGTATTTTAATATTCTGCTTTTTCGCTCCGCACGAAATTCAATTTAGGCTACTAAAAATGGATTAAGTACTGAAAAGTTTCAATTAAAAAGAAAAATGAAGCACTCAGCTCGTAACTCAAAGTCTCACACAGGGGTTCATTACTTTCAGTCATACTTCCATCCTTCCAATTAGGCTCATCCTGACTGGTGAAGAAGAGCCTGAAGCCTTCCTTGCTGGTATCTAGAAATCGAACTTTAACGTACTTCTGTGTTTACCAAAAAAAAAAAGAAGAAATTTTCAACTAGTTAACCAATTCCCGATTTTTATTTGGAATTTCAGCCAATGCTGGCAGAGACGAGACGCAGCGGTGCAAATGGTGCTGAAGATGCTGATGGAGAAGAGGGTGTGGAATATTACAGACTACGTTCGTTCTCGATAACAGCTAATGGAGTATTCAACCTGGGTGATTCTCTGAGAAGTCGTAGGAGTAAAAGTATCAACAGCGTTACATCTTCGGGAACAAGTTGCAGCAGTACTCGTGATGCCAGACTTTTAAGGTAGGAAATATAATTGCGCAATTCGTTTGGTCATATTTTCTAAATTTTTCAATTTTTGTCCGAATCAGACCGTAGCCCGTTTGCCATTTTATACTGCAAAAATTCCCACTGATATCAAGTATAACGTCTAAATAAGGAATTGAGTCTCTTTATGAAAAGTATATACGCATAATAAAGCTCTCTGCGATTTATTTTATTCCCTCTTGATATAACATCTGCTGTTGGTAGTCCGAGAAAAGATTTTTTGCTCAATTTGCGCGTTCCAAACCAGAGCGAAATTGCATCTCGTAAAAAGACGCTGCAAGAGAATTGAAAGAACGTAAATTTCGTTCTTCTCTCATTTGAACAAAATATGCTGTTCAGTACTTTTATACTGAGCAATAACATATTTCAACGAATCTAACCAAATATCATATGCTGCGATGTGCGTTTTGAATATACCTATATGGTCATGAAGAATAAAACAAAACACGGTATTTCAATTTTGAGAATTTTGCCAGTACAAAGGTATCTACATGTCGCATGAATTCATTCCGACGAGACGAGTAAGAAAAACAGAGGAACTCGAGCAAGCTCTCGTAATTTCGTTTTTGTAAAGAGATGAAAACGAAGGGAGTGCTTAGAGACGGTGTGGTTAAATGGATATCGTCAAAGACTACCAAGTGTCTCTCCCGTGGCGAAAATTTACACATAAAAGTATCACCACGACCTTCACGCTTTTATTCCAATGTCTCGTTCATTTTCTACACAAATTTTTTTCTCCCCAAAACAACCATATAGCTTTGTGAGAAGCCTGCGTTTTCATTCTATACCAAATATTATTCATATTTCTAGAATTGGCAAATTAAAACATCGACGATAACAAGCAAATGCCATAATCACAGGCTGGAATAGACGTGTGAAATATCTACTTAATATTGAAAACCCCAGATCGAAATTTTTGGACTCATCTCTCGTGACCATATTTTATAAAATGTAATGAGGGAATTAGACTTTTTGAATCCTGTTTCATAAGGAGGATTTTAACAAATTTCACGAACGTAAAATGCCGTGCGGCGCAGGGCAAATTAATCAGCTAATTAGATAATGCTTGTTTGGAAGCCAGGAAAGCTTATATTAATAAAAAGGATCAAAGCCACCTTTTGAACTTATACGATTCGACGAAAACTTTCTTTCCACAACTTGAAAGAATCCCGCGGCTTCATAGTCTCGTTCATTCTCCTGACGAGAGGATTCTATGGAATTCGGTTCTGAGAAAGCCCGGGGAATCGTTTCGCTGTTTTATCGGATTCCATCAAGCGAAGGAGGAATCCTTGTGCTTGGCTTGCCAAGGATTCTCCTGCACTTGCCTGGATTTTTAGATCATTATGACTAGGAGATGTATTACACTATTAACGTTTCCATGCGAGAGGCAAAGTTTTCTGCGGGTCTCGTGAGCTGGTCTTGAAACGACCAAGCTCAAGTTTGAGAATATTTTTAGCCATTTTAGCTGTCACGACGGGACGACCCTAATTCCGTGAAAATTACCCTCGCGAAAGAAGCGACGAATAATATTTCACCCTTTCTTTTTATTTCTTCTTAAGTTTAAAGTATCGTTTTGGCGGCTCCCCTGCGAGTTACGCGACTTCTGAACCAGAATCAAAGCTCAATTTATTTCCCCCACAGACCGAAAGAAGAATCTTCTACTTCGGGGGTCTGGTCTTCATCCAAATCGTCGTAAAGCTATACAAGAAATTGAAATTGAATCGCAGGCTCGATTAATTATTACAAATCGCTTGATAAATCCTGTGAGCTGCTTATATGATTATCGTCCAAAACCCTAAGTAGTCAGATAATGTAATATATTTTGATATGATATTAGAATTCTTTCTAATAATGATATGAAAGCTCGAATGATGTCATCATCGCAATTAATTTGTCGTACAATGAAAATTCTGAAGTCCAGCTGATTCGTGAATCAATATAATTATATGATACAGGGAGAAACTTGAAAAACATGCACAAATCTTCAGTCAGTAGGAAACTTCCGAGGACATTTTGATTTAGATAGTGAGGTAAATTTTTTCATGGCATTATTCGATTTCGCGGGTAGCGCAGTCAGCTTCTTTTGATTCTCACGTCTTGCGAAAAAAAACTGCTCGATGCCTGCTACGTCAAATTAATATCACCCTGGCTGACAATCAGATTGTCTTATCATACCTCAGAATTTTGGAATGTCAAGGGCGAGCTGAAGGTATTATATACATTTGCGTCAGGACCCTCAGGATTAATTAGAATTTTTTTGTTGTATCTCATTAAAATAAAAGGCAGTTATCTAATCCTCGCTTTTTCTCACTCCTCACACCTATATACCTGTATAGTCAAATACAGAATTCCAGCCGAAACAATCTCAGCAACAGCCAGCCAACCATTCCTAATGAAAAACCCATCGTTTTCATCTCGTATCGACCGTCCGAGCTTTTTCGTTTCGCTGATCCTGATCAATGCTACAAATCACGAAACAGTTCAAAAGTTTTTCATTTCGCTAGATCCGGTGGCAGACTATTTTTGAGTAAGCTGCAAGCATTTACAATGCAGGTGTAAAAAAAAACTATCACAGATTTACCAACGTTGATTCTGAGGCGTATAGGTCATGAAGTCTCGAGTGTGACAATAAGAATGATCTCTGGATTTGTGTATACACAGTCTGTGCGCTAGATTTGAAGCAAAAATTTTCAGTGAAGCTGCAGGCGGCTGTTAGTTTGAAATTTATCAATTGAAGCATTAATTTTGGTACTGTATCGCATAAAGTACAATTTTTCACGAGTACTATAACCTCACCGCAAGCTCGGTGGCGTGTAACTAATTCAATGGGTGTGTAAACATGTTATTCATCATCCCCAGCGTACTAGGTAAATATATATTAGGCGAATACACACACGGCATGTGTGCTGATGAACTACTAATCATCCGAGACGTGGTGTTTTCCTGCACAAGCGTGGTATCTATGCGCAATTGCTCGAGAAACATTAGTACGTACCTAGTATATCATATATGACTAGCCAAACCCATTTGAAGCAAAAGGTAATTAATTAAATCTGGCCGGGAGATCAGCAAGTTGCATGTTTTTTTCAGTCGTAAATATAAATGGTTTTACAGTATTGTTTACGTCATTTCAAAATTTTCACAGCCGCCCTTGGCTTGGCGATATTTCAAAATCTATCGTACGCCAACTTCCGTCATATTTTTTCTGTTAAGCTTGTAACCTACTTACACAGAAATTTGTACTTACCATGGCTATAACTGCGTAGGACACAAACGGTTTAGCTTGGTCAAGCGAAAGCGCGTTTGAGGTCGCCCCAAATTCCGGATAGTTCATTAATCAGTTCAACCTGCGGCTAAAGGCCACGTTTATTTTTGTTTAATTCGATTCAGCCAAGCCCTCCGAAGCTGAGGCAAGCTGCGTGCATGGAGGAGAATTAGACAAGGAAAAGAGGGAGAACAGAGAAAAAAATTCAGAGAAACAGGCCGAAATGTTATTACTTGGATATAACATATAAAATTAATTAGCCAAACCACCAGAGCATTTACATACTATTGTACTTTACGTAGAATGTTTTTTTATTTTCTAAGGTTAACGGTAAAAAATTTCGAAGGTTTGAACCCGCCATATTATTTTCATTAAACACGTGTCCTCCGTCAACTACTACCCACCCTTACTCATCAACTTCTGTAGGGATGGTGTTGATTCAACGAAATAGCAATATCATTCAGGCAGGAGTGTTTCGTTTCGTTCATGAGACTTGCTGACCCTTGAAATGAGTCAGAAACGGTATAAATTACGTTGAACAAGTTTAAAATGTCTGAAACTTTCCACTTGGGTATATATACCTATATATATATACCTGCCATGGAAAGAATTTTCAAGCTCATTTTTTATTTCCTACTTAGCATAAAATGTATTCAAATATTCATAGATTTATACAACCCCCCTATCTTTGCGTCCGCTAGTCATCTTTTTTTTTACCGTGAACTGCAATCAAATTCCGCCGTTGTACTGTACAGTGAAACCAGAGGCGTGATGGGGTTGGAAATGCAAAGGCACTCAGAACAACTAAGTCCGCGACCGCCTTGTGTCCAATTCATCCTTCGTTTTACCCACTTGAAATCGTTTCCTTGAGATATTCTCACATTTTCTGTCACTGGCAAAGGCCTCATTTCCTCTCCTACGTATCTACACGCTCATTCAGCATGCTTGACGTCATACCAATGGATAATCAAATCTCTATGAGTGAATGGGGCTGCTTAGAGATGCACAGTGGCTGATGGCTTTCAGTCCCATATATATAGTGATGATCAAACCAGTCTACCCTTTATTTCCTACTGCCGTGAGCCATTTCCCTTACCCTGAAAAGGAGGATACGGTCAAATAAAGTATATTTTTGAAAATGGGATCACAGCCTGGAACGAATTTGCATTAAAATTGTATCCTTTTCGAGGAACGTTCAGAAAACCTTAGAGCACAAACATCATTATCAGTAGCTCATCGAATCAGACCTTTCCCCAATTGTCGAATGAAAATGATTTTTTGCAACTTTGGCAAATTCGTGATATCGCGTGTTTTTTTTTTTTCAGCTCGGCGTCGCAGCTGTCAGGAACAGAAGGTGAAGAAGACGACAGTAACGGACGTGTGGCTACGTACAAGGTTGGAATGTTGGGTGCAGCTGGAGTTGGAAAAACTGCTTTAACAGCGCAGTTTACTACCAGCGAGTACATATGTGCTTACGATGCTTCGCTAGGTGAGTTTGCTTCCCTTTGGTTTCACAGGATCACTCGTCCCATGCACATTTGATGTCACGTTAATGTCAGGCTATAACTATACCAACCGCGAGTTCGAGTTTACCGAGGAAATTAATCCCTACTTCAGAGTAAATTTCCCTGCAAGCTTACCGGTCGTTCTATATCGGTGGCAATATACGAAGAAGAGATAAAGTTTAAACTACGAGGAAAACGAAATTGCCAATCGGCAAATTGGAACGTCATCCTGAATTCTCAAATATTATTTTCTGAGATTATCTCAGCGACAAGTTCTCATCTCTTTCGCAAACCGAAGCCTGTTTTCATTAATCGACATTCAAGCACCAGCGCTGTCTGGAAATTAAAACCGTTCGTTAAGAAAGTTGGGTACAACGTACAAGTACAAATTGAATAGCTCCGTTGCCAATTTGGCGAAAAAAAGAATTAGAAAACACTTATCAAGATAACCAGCGTGATCGAAATTTTTGGCGAGGTACATGGATAATCTACCGCATGAGGCGACAGAACACTTTATGTCACAATTAATCACCAGCGTATACCCAATCTATATGCTTTTGCAAAAACCTGTCTGGACAAATTTATCCATTGCAGCCTGGTCTGTCCAGCTCAGATTATCTTGTTGGAGTGGAATTGAAATTCGGAATTTGAAAAGCTGCGAAACAGTTTTTAGAAAGATTATTTTCCTGAAAGTTTACGTGGCCAATTTCAAAAAACTATCTGAATCGAAAAACACCGAAAATTCCGAAAACTAAAAATCCGAAAGGCCAAAACTCCGAATTTCGGAATTCGTGTACGCAACGCTTCAATCTCTCCGCATCTTATTCAAGAATGAAAATTCATACAGCGAACGATTTCTGGCAAAGCTATAATATTCACCATGAACTATATAAATGCGAATAATATGTCCAGGAAATTCGCCACGCGATTAAACTCGACTGCACACATGATAATTCGCGGTAAAAATTTCGTCAATCAAACTAGAACGACGTTATTAGCGGATTTACAGCGAACTGGTAATCGCTGTGAAAATTCTCATCGTGTGTCACGCTTTTCGCAGTATATTGATATCATCGTGACTATATTTCAGGACTCTGCATTTCTCCGTATTCATATTACGTTCGTATTATACATTATGATTCATGTCCGATCGATACCGCCGTCTAATTTCACGGTACAAAATTGTTTTCACATCATATACATATATTTCTAAATGGCGTATGGCTTGAAATGGATATATACAGTGCCAAGCCGAAAAAGTCTCGTTCAGAGAGCAATATGAATTCAAAACTGTACCCACGATATGTATGTCTATAGGTATTGAATTCAAATAAATTCACAAATTGTTATGCCCAGTTGTTTCTGGTGTTGTTTTATCTCCGGATCTCTTTACCTCGCATACGTTTGCACGTGACGAATAAATTTGTTCGTTTTGCCAGTCGAGCGGCAACAAAACTTGGCAATTCAAACTGGTGGTTATTATTGGTTGCGTAGAGATAATCAAGGAATATCTGCAATACCTGTCATATCGATGCTGCGATATAAAAAATAAATAAAAGAAATTTAAAAAAACGATTAATTCGCAGTTCGCGAATTGGATTTACCCTTGAAAAGTTCGAGTCGAATGTTTGCGCTTGTGTAAATTACGCGTCTGAACGCCCGTGACGCCGTTGAATTACCGAAAACTAAAATTCAACAGCCGTAATCAATCACCCGTGGAGACATTACTTTATATGTATAGATAGAAGCTGGCTGTTCGAGTAAACGCGAACGACGCTTTGTCACGTTTCGAGAAGATTATGAGTCATTTTTTTATTCGTACCCAATCGACCGTGACTTAACAGAATTGTCTGAGGGCTGCCCGTTTACATTTCAGAATCCGATAAAACTCTGCAAATTCATTTAGACTAAAGGAAACAGCACGAGTCTTCGCGACGTGATACTTCGCAATGATTAATCAATTAAGTTCTTATCGACCATGTCTTCCTCGATGTCTGTCTAAATTGCCAGAAATATTGTTGTTACGTATGTATCCTGTTACCCACATTTATTTTTTGTCTTTGTTTCAACGCCTCATCTTTCCAACGTGATCCTGATAGCAATATATAGTTTTCGTTACGTCCTTTAATTTTCAGACAATGTCACGCCTGCTCGTTATATCTCATCTGAAGTTTAGTCCCAGTCAGATCTTTATCGAATTATTGGATTATCTTCAATCCGAAGGATCACCAAATCTACTTGAAGTTGATATTTTTTACTACAGATTCCACTTGTCTTGGCTATCAACTCACAATTTCCACTATACTAGGTATTTAAGGTGGCTTATTACCCAGATATACTAAATAAATTTGAAATTCTGGCAAGGATTTTCCTCAAGAATGGCCTCGGGTGAATTCACAGGACTAAAAAAAGAGTGTGGATTGTGTGCGTCATGTACGTCTTACATGAGCAAGTTGACTATAGGGTGGATAACGAAGACTATGAGATTCAAGGATGCTTTTAGTGAGCTTCTACAGTTACGTAATTCGGCGCAAAAACGACCTTCGTCAACTAATATCGATGAACAAAGCTTGGGAGATTCGCGAAGTTTCGACTAGGTCTGGTCGAGTGAAGGACGATGGTTTTGTCCGCTATCAACCCCTTGTTCAATAACAATTAATTGTTTTTGGGGAGAGGGTTGACAAGCAACACGAAGCTATGTGTATATACGTTTCTGGACGAAGTCTCTCTTCGCCTTTCTATTTTACCTGGTTTTCAATTTATCTTTTTTTCTTCTTGATATTCTTGCCTCTCCTTTGAGCATGTCCCTGACGATAAGAGAGACCCGTTTTAGCTACGGTTATGCCTCGACGTAACAATTATCCCGTGTTCTATACTCGGCTGATTTATCCCTCTTCATTATTTGGTCCTCACTTACAGGAGGGTGAAAAATTATGAACACCCTTTATTGAAATGCGCAAGACCAATACTATCCCTTTCGTTATACATATACCCTCGTTAAATGTTAAATATAATTACGCACCCAGATGACGTATACCTGTATAGATCAATTTAGGTTTACTCGGTACAAACAGCCCGCGGGTCGTCGAACTTATATATTCATCGGGGTAGACGAAGCCAAAGCAATCATTGTAGGTACATGTTGTAGAAAAACTTAGAATGGACAGGGTGAATTTCTGAATGTGAAATGTGATATTCAAATACCACCACCTATGGAACCGTGCTTTGTCAATTGAGCCACTTTTTTTCCCATCTGCTTCGTAGATATTTTTCATGATTCATCAGCTGGTTGTACTAATTGGGACAACCTTTTCTGAATTTTTCTCACATTTTTAAGACCGAAAGTTCTAGAGATTTACTCATTTCCTGGATTCGCTACATCGTAGAACAGAAATTCTAAGTTTCTTTATTGGATATACATTCGGTAAAATTTTAGTCGGTTTTTTCTCAACGCTGTACAGTCCAGGTTCATCTTTTGCCTGAAAATTTTACAGAATTTTGGGAAACATAAGTAAATTCTACGAAGAGAAATTGTAACGTGGCAAAGTCAGTCGACTCGATTAATCAGACCGACAATGGTATTTTTTAGGGGTTTCCAAATTGAAAAAAGGTGCCGCCCCGAAGTAGTCAGCTTTACAAATCTGATAAATAAAAATCAGATAGGGTTTTTTCTCGTAGTACTACCGAATGGCAAATTATGAAAAATATCGAAGAAAATGATAGAAGAAAGTGGCTCAACTGACAAAGAATGCCCCCTTGTATAAAAGTCTCGCGAATATGTGGCTCCATAATAAAAGAGGGTAATTTATGCGCAGAAACTCGAATAGGGTTCAGGCCTCAGATATATTTTATCTGGCATTGGTAACGGGAAGAAATCTCTCGTAGAAAAAAAAGTTTTTACGATCTAAAAAGAGGGGTGATCCGGCCGTATGACGCAGTATTGATATTTTAAAAGTAATTTCATTTTTCTCATTCGCGTTGAATGCAGACGCCCGCGCAGACACAATTCGCACATTAATTTCAAGCGCAGAAGCTATGGGATTGTAAAAAAATTCTCTTAATCCATCTCAGACTGACTTTCTTGAATACTTCTCATATATCTAGCTGCATATCTCTACCGTCTAAGTAGACGTCTAGAGTTATTATTTTTTGCAAAGACATCAAGCCGTGGTAGAATTTGAACGTTGATACCTATTTACTACGAACACCCGCAGTTGTCTACTGGAAATGTTATAGTATTTTATTCCTTTGACGAAAGATAGACAATGCAATTGTTGGCGTATCACGGTACATAGTTCCTTGCTCTTCATTTTTATCTTAGAGCGCAATATCTTCAGCGATTTAGCGATTGCAACTGAAATTGGGTTTCTTTCTCGTTCTTCTGCGAAACAGATGATAAAGTGCGAATAAAAAAATAACCGTTATCCATCGAACGCTTCGTGAGTGGATATGGCCGTGTGTGCACAGGACAGTCTCTAAATCCTTTAGGATCAATCCGTTCCCCGGGGATTTTGTAAAATGCTCAAATGTTGGAACAGGCTCATTCCCGAAACGTTCACTCACTCTATCTACCTTCGAACTCGGAGCTTATCACCCATTTTACCGATAAGCGAAACGCAGAAGCGGAGTCTTCTCCAGAATCCTGAGATATACTTTTCACCGACAATGACTCTACACTGGGAAAGATAGTCGAAAATTCAAGATACATGAAATATCGGTGAAATTTACAATTCTCGTTAATTAAATTGAAATTAATGCGATTTCTGTTTGTGTCTAACCGTCTCTCCCAATTCATATATTTCCATTACATTCGAGGGATCGTCTTACAAATTCAAAACGCACACCTATGTTTTAAAATCTTCGGTTGGTACGGTGGTTTGACATTTCATTTTCATTTGATTGAAAAGCAAACCATGACGTGTAAAATTTACAAGAATGTATCCCAATGCAATATATCGTGATGTGAAATTCTGAAACTGTCTCAAAATAAAAATAGGAATTCATTGAATTTGAACTCTCGGATATCAAATTTTATAACGTTTTAGAATGTTAGAAACGACGCATCATTCCGAATCATTTGAATATTTCCATTTGTCGTTGTCGCGAATTGTGTATCACCGTGAAGGTGTGTTAATTGCTTCACCTACATTTCTGTTAATCACAAGTAAAAAGGCTTTACAGTGTAGATTTTGTCTTTACATTTCCATAAATACCTACAGATTCTCTAATAGGTTCTAATGCTTTTCATCCTTCTCTGATAAGTATACTATATTCCGACGCACGAACTTTTAGATACTTTGAAATCGAATAAAAGAACATTTTTAATTTACTTTTGGAGAAACACATGATTGCAAATTCCAAATATGAATCCAACGCTGTATCCCTCAGCTGATCACTGAACGCAGAAACATGAATTACACGATGCACACGTTCATGTAATTGTAGTGGCATTAGAGGTTGGGGTAATTTGCCGCCAGACAACAAGGAATCCACTGCTCTGGCAAATGTATGTAATTAACGTCATCAGTCAACAACTGCTTCTAACAATAAAACATTAGTAATAACGTTGGTTTACGTTTTCGGAAGGCCACGACTGACGCTTAACATAAATCGTTCCACTTGAAAGCTCTGGCCCAGCCATTTCGACTACCCTAAGTGCATTGAACCTTTGAATGGAAACGCAAAAACATCAACTCACAATCAGCTGATTCCTGATGGTACTTCTCAGTCAATTTTTGATCGATTGCTATTACTTTTCATTCAAGAATACGTATTATATGTTTCTATGCATTTTGGAATTACTCTATGGTCAGCTAATTCCGTCACCCACAGAATTCTGGATGTATTGATTATTCAAAGTGCACAATATGTATTATGTACGTAATAAAAGCGACCCTAACCGGTAAAATGGAGAAAAAAATCGGGGAATCCATAACTGAAAACCGTGACGTTGGATTTTTTCAAATAACTCTCGAGTATCGTGACCGGATAAATTCATTTTGTGGTTGAAATTCCCTCGCGGCTTAGGCGGCTTTTAGGGTGGCGTTATATATTGTTCATCGGGTTTGAGGGAATAAATGATACCGCATCATCTAAAACTGAATCGCATTCAATTGCGTAATTTCACTTCAACTTGAGGGACACAGAGTTGGCTATACATCAGGAATCTATAGTAGTATAAGTTTACTCAGTAAACAATTAACAATCATTTGAACAAAGTCCGTCTATCGATTTTACACGGCCATTGTTGATTTTGAACGAAATGGTCATTTTCTCCTGGTATCCAGCCACAATGGGATTCAATCCTTTGTCGTCTCTTTCACTTACACAAGACTTACCTACCTACCTACCTCTCACCCTTACACATTGCTTACTCGGGTCACGTTGCCGCTACTGATTGCGGACAATCGTATCAACCAATTGAATTACAAGTTCGAAGACGGTCAGATGATTAGTTCCTTCAATATATCGGTACAAAGGCGAAAGGGCTGCGAGATGAGAATGTACATATAGAATTAATAAACTTGTTACCATTCAAGCGAACATTGTTTAACCGGATGCTCACAGTTATGTATATATTTGCCTAAAAATTGTTGAAAAGTTCATGCTCGAATGGGTTAATTTGATTTACCAGAGAATTGAATGGGCACAGAGAGAACGAAGCGTATGTTGAACTGATGAAACTTTGTTGAGCATACGCGCAGTTGAAATATTATCGTCTAGTTCTCGACAAAGCAGCCTCCTACGTGAAGTGGAATGCTTTTTTAACGACGTTCTTTTCTGCTTTAGTTTTTGTCGATGCTGTGTATTTGTGTGTATTCAAGCTGTTGAGGTTCGAGTTCGATGATCGCATCCCTCCGCGTGAAAAATTCAATTACCTACTCTAGGGCACAGACGGTCACCCTTAATACTCGGCATCGTAGAGGATTAGAATACCTCGATTGGGACCGTAACGTACTACCTTTCCTTTGTCCTTATCCAGATTGAATAATGACCTCGCGAAGGTTCTAGACCATTTGAAAAAAAAAAACCTATACCAAACAGTCTATTATCTTAAAATCACTTCGTCCATTCAGCAATTTAGGTACAAGTGTACCTTTCAATTATCGATTCGTCAAATTCGATGCGATGGGCAGATTCGTCCTTGAACAAACAGGTAATTCGGCTGATCAACTTTCCACCCGCACTTTTTAAGCTCAGAAAATAGCAGAGGTAATTAGTCTTACGTGCAAAGTTAATTGGCGATCTGCAATATCCCAAAAGATCCGTAGATAACGGATAGTTCGAATGAATATTTTTCACAATTCAGAAATTGATTACTGAATCGATTGACAGAAAAATTAAATCAGATTGAATCCTGAGAAACTACTGTCCATTGAAATGATAATCATTAAAGCCCACCGAACCGGTGAGATTTTATTAATTCAAATTGTTTTCTGAATAACTTGAAAACTACTCGACTGATCGAATCCAAAATCTAATGAGTTCTAAATTTTAAGAAACCCCATCGATTGAGACCAAAATTTACACAAAATTTAACACACATGATTCTGTGGACCTTGAACTGTGGAGATGTGGTTAACACTGAACACTCCATTTTTGGGATGACTTCAATCACTTCTTTTGTTGTTCTTTTTGAGTTGGTGGTTACGAATGTCAATACCGACTTTCCTTCTTGAATCAAACTTCTAGACCTTCCTGTACGCCCTCTCTTCTCGTACTAAAAATCCAGTCGAGATTCCCTCGGGTTGGCCTATGGGTCAACTATAGCTTTTCCCAAAGTCTCAAGTCACAAAGGATGAGATTACGTCTGGAATTCGTTTGGCAAGGTCTCAGCCCTCTGTTTGAAGACTCGGACAGCCTCAGTTTGACCGTATACGTAACTACGACGACACGACAGACGGATGTCCACTAGTTCACCCAGTGCTTAGACAATGACAAATATACTTAGTCGAAGTGGAAATTAGATTCTTTAGTAGTCTGGCCGATGGTTATGGAGCTTTAAAATCTCAGGGTTGTTAAACAAAGAAAGAATTCATAATTCGTTGGTCTTTCAGTTCCAGAAAAGTTTTTACCCTGTACATCTGAATGGCCCACCCCAGACAAACGAATAACCACCACCAGATTAGACTTGAACAGATGAAATTAACAGCTTTAATAATCCAAGACTATATAATTGTGACAGTAATGCACAATAATTAAGATTCGTTAAATCTACTCAATCAGTGTCATAGTTTTTATTACTTTAGTAATTTGTTTTGTCGATCACGCTTCCGAGTAGGTACTCAAAAGCTCGATGGTCAGATTTTTGTTGGAAAATGCTTATGTCTGAATATTTGAGCTCGGACCAAGCAGAGAAAAGCTTATAACAATGTTGTTTCACTCTGAATAACTTGGCAGATTATGCATTCTTGTTATAGTTATACTAGAACATCAGCGATCTTTTTTAGAGATGTTATTATTATGTGTAGGGTATAGAGTCGGGTTGATTGGACCATTGAAGAATGGTATTATTTTAAGGAAGTATTTCCTGAATTCTGAACATTTCAAAAATAACCGTCACCGATTCAGGCCAATTCAATTTTAACACTTCTTCGAAATCCAGAAATTACTCTTGAAAAATGTGATGTAACTCAAAATGGTCCAATTTACCGACCCGCCCAATCGTATCGAACTCTGCCCTACGTCTCTACAAAACATTAATCAAAGATGAACGAAAGAAGGAATTCAAAAGCTCAACATGCAAGCCTCGGTGTCACATCTCGTCCGTCAGGGAATTGAAAAACATTGAAACGAAGTCTAGAAAAAAATCGAGGAGGAAATAAAGCTGATAAGTCGTAACTTGGAACGTTTTCCATAAATTGGGGGAAAAGAAATCGTATTTTATCTCGTGTGGGTAACGCAGCTGGAATTGCCTCGTGTGTTTAGCAGTAGGGGAACTGGCGGAGCTCAAAATTTGATATTGGATAAATATAAGAGCCCGATTTTAATGGGTTGTCTAAATATTTCATTTCTTTCATGGTTTGTCTCACACATAGACTAGATTTATACAGATACGCATCTACTGATGTATGTGGTAGAACATTCCACTTCTTCGCAACGACTTCTTTCACGGGTTCTAAGCCAGAATTTATTTTATGGTCTTTTTTCGTTTTTTACTCATTCGTTTGCTTTTTTTTTTTTCTTTTTCAGACGAGGAGTACGGCCAAAAGACGGTGTCTGTCATGGTCGACGGCCAAGAGACGGAGCTCGAAATCATTGACCATCCAGCCTCAGAAATGTCGGTGAGTATCTCCCTCTTTACCGCTCTTCATCCCTCTTTGCTTTCACTTTGTCCCCCTTTGCTTGCGGTTTTCCCTGCTTTTTCCCTTCACTCCAACTTCGACCTTTCTATATCCTGTGCCACTTGCATATATATGACTTTTTTCGTAATGCGGATCTCACGTCCCTCGCAAATCCCTATTTTTTTATTTTATTTTATTTTATTTTATTTTTATTTTTTTCAACTTCCTCCCTTGGTGAGGGAAATTTCCATTTCATATATATCCTCTTCACGCTACGGCCTTCAGTTTTATTCATCATAATCATTTTCACCTCGATAAAGCATCTGAACTTCTCAACCTGTACTTAAGGTACATTACATTTTATTTTTTGTGTATTTCGCACTCAAATTCATTTCACAATTGGTCCGATTCGAATCTTCAGGATTAAGATTGTTTGGAAAGCTTGTGGTCGCAAATTGAGTCCTGGGAATTGTATTTTGATAAATTGTCGTGGAGATGTCGACTACAAAAAAAAATGGAATGCTTCGTTTTCACTGAAAAGCAAATGGCTGGATTCAAAAATTGAATTTTCGGATCTTCAGCTCCAGATTTATGAGCACCTATGATGCTTTCCACGCATGAAGAATTTCTGATATTTGCTATTAGAGAAAAGTTACTTAACGGGGCTTCAAATGACTTGAATCTCTGGTTATTTTCTCTCCTCGAAGTTCCTATTCCTACCGTAAATCGTAACTCATCGGTAATCTACGGGCACAGTTTACTGGAAGATCGAATTTTTCGCGTTCCCTAGAAAATCGCCCCCTATCAAAGTACGAATATAGGTATACCTAATCTATCTTTTCGGGGTTCGTTAAAGCCTGCTATTTATCAACCGTATACGTCAGCCCGTCTTTACCCAGACTCGATTCTATCCCTATATACCTGGATGCGTATATACCTATGTGTTGGGTATATGCATCAAATAGGAAAGAGGCGAAACTTGCTTCTCGTGAACAACGTTCGTCAAACTCTTGCTATGTGCCGTAGGCAAATGATACCTACAGCAAACGCCCACAGACTTCGGTCCTTGCCTGACGTGACGTTTGGAAAACACCTAGATTCTGCCCTGACAGTTCGCAAATGCCACTTGACGTAGGTTACAGTTGGAACACGACAGCTAGTACCGATGTAGGAAAGTTGGCAAAACAAGGATCGCCCGCATCTGTTTCCCTATGTATACATTGTACATACATAGATATCCTTGTTCCATTTTTTATTACTGGCGTCGTTCCAATCTCTCCTGCTTTTTCAAGGGAGGACCCTACTGAAATTTTTGTGAGAAGCTGATTTCTATTTTTTAAATGGCAACCACGTCCAATTCAAAAATGGATAACAAGAATTTCAGATTAAGGTAGGATACGATTTGGGAAAAAATTGCGGGGAACCTCTCGCGTAGCCCTGCGAAGGATAGATTCTGAGAAAGGTTCCTTACGCATGAAATTTCATCGTAGAAAATTGAAACCTTTTTTCAAAATATATCCTACCACAATCTGAAATTCTTGGTATCCGTTTTTTGATTGGATGTATTTTGGCCATGTTGGAGATGAAAACTGCTTTTTACCAAAATTTCAGTATAGGGTCCTCCCTGAAACAGGTGTCGTACCCTGGCTCTTTTTGATACTCTATTCCGGCGAAAATTTCTATGAATTTTTTGAAAGAATTGGATCATTTCATTGCTTTTTATTTGAAAGCATCACTTTTCCTGTCGAAAATTGAAAAAATAAATTACTATTACTTATGAAAGAACTACGAAAGGTCCAAATTTTCCTGAATATTCGTGGAAATCCACGTAATTATTTTCACGAGGGTACCTAAATACCATGGAACGTTATTTTGAGCTCACAATTCCGATCTATCCTTTACTCTGTTTAACAGAGTATATGATAAAAGGTAAAGTGAAGAAAATTAGCAAACATTGGATAAAGCTCAAGAGAGACTTTGAAGAAAGCAGATTACGTAAAAAGAGGCAGAACAGGTTTCTTACGAATAGAAATATAAGTTCTGGCCTTTTGAATGGGCCTTAATTTCCTTTACGATGGCGTAACGTAAGAGAGAAAAGCTTTCGGCTACAGCTGAGTTTTATCAAGCGAAAGTTCAGTCGACAAATATTCAGCTCAGTGGTCGATCCGCACCGAACTTATAACTTCTGTTTCAATGTATATAAGTACTCTGAGTCCACAACGGTTAAATTATAGAGGGCGATTCAGGTTGAATGCTTCAAATCTCAAGGGTTAATATACCTTCCTCTTTATAATATAAGACCAAAGTTTCTTTCCAAGAAAAACACAAGTTTATACCGTAAAACCTCTGCATTAAAAATCTCATCAATCATGATTGGTTCGTCGTGTTATTCTCTCAACTCCGACAAAGTTTTCTTAATTTTTTCAGATTTTCGAACCAACCCTTTCTGAGTTTATGATTATTATTATTTTTTCCAATTGTAGCAGCATTTCCTTGAACATATACCATTTTCAATTCAATGAAAAGGGAATATAGAAACCAACTTTCCTCCAACACTTTCGAAGATTGGGAGTCGTTTTAAGAAATCCACTGCATGTTTTTGAATAAATGTGAGCATGTTGAAAAATGATCTACATGACCCGGAAAGGGTTAGTTTGGAAATTCTGAAATGCGGAAAAACGTTTTAAAGCTAGAAGAATGAAAAAAAAATTTTCTACAAAACGGTTAATCCGGATGAGCCCATAAATCATTGTGTCGGTTCTTGATTATGAAAAAGCCGATCAAACCTGACACGTTTTCGCTCAAAAGAATATACGGCCATAAACACATGCAGACCATAGATCAATGATCAGGAAAGAATCGCCGGCTCAGTGGATTTTTGAAAAACGATTTTCCAGCCACGTGGACATTGTATGAAAATTCCTGTACCTGTCGGTGATCATCCTTGCCTAATTATAGGTAACATCATGTTGATAATCAGTATACTTCGTAGCAACGCATTCAGTCGCACTGAGGAGCGTATTTTCCGTATAACATCAGTCGCAGAATCGTTTCGCGCTAAGTTATCAAAGCCTTCCGGCGGTTCCAGTTGCCATGGTACTTTCCCGGGCTTGACACACGAGTGCGACGCTTTTCTTGGCTATCGTTACATTTCCACATAGTGGGCGAGACACAAACTTGAAATAACTTATCCACACGAAAAATCAGGCATCTATACTTTGTTAGTTTGTTATAGTAGAAAATCTATGGCTCAATTTGAAATAAATTCAGAGCGCTCAAGGGTTCAATTTTTCATCAATTAACAATACTATTGTATTTCAAACACGACCCCCATCACTTCTCGCTTCTGTTCATCACCCGATACTTGCTGATTGTTAAAATTCACAGTTTGGAAACTAGTAGTACTGGCACTGATTCTGTTGAAAATGGACCAGGGCTTTGTGGGTGAGCATTGCGAAATTGTTTCGTGTTATAAAATTTTTATTTTCCTCACAATAACGGGACAAGCGTTTCATGATTCATTATTTTCAGTTTCAGTTCTAGTTATACGTTGTTTATTATAACTAATGGCATTTTGCTGCTGAGTTACAATTTTTGTTTTTTCGTCAAAAGTCATTCATAGAAAATTTGCTGTTGCCTGTTTCGTTCAAATCACTTTAACTTCTGTACCTGCCATCGGACCAATTCTGACGATTTTTCTATCGAATCCCGCGAAACCTCCGAGACTTCCATAGAATTCCAAGTTTGGTCTGGGTCGTGGAGCGTGATACGAAAAATTGTCAATATTTCTAAGTGCACTTTTCTCGATGTGTCGATACTGTATATAATACCCACTTCGATTTCATTTTCCTTGGAATAAGTTCTTTTTCACCGGAAATTAAAACTTGTGGGAGAATTTCCAATAGTGAATATTCGTTCGGAAAGAGTTATTCATTTTGGAAAATGAACATTTTTCTACTGATACACCAAAGTAATTATTTTCAGAAATCCTGAAATTCTGAAATAGCTATAGCTAAAAAACACTATAGTGTTTTTTCATATAGATCGCGTGAACAATGAGAAATTTGTAATCCGGAAAAATTCCTTGATCATGATTACCTCAAAGGCTCTCGACGATTTTCAATCATTTACCACTTGGCTTTAATATAGTTAATGTGAACTTATCACTCAGTACAATTTCTACTTCAGGAATGTCTCATTGCTATACGGGGGCGATATCTATCTTTCAGCACAGCTTCGATAATCAGTATTCTGCTCGTGAGTTACGGAAACTCGTAAAACCTTTGTAATCCGTGAACTTCGTAACGGAAACACTGGAATATTCATGTTCGCTGTTAATTTGAGGACGAAGTATATTGTCAGCACGAGCCTCTCTTACTACTGCTCATGCTGTTAACTTTGTATGGATACGCGAAATTGTACGTTGTTCAAGTGAGCCAAATTTCTCTTCATACACTAATTCCCTGAGCTTATACGACTTGCGCAATTGACTGTGAAATACTCCGAGCACGTCCGATATGGCGGTTACTATATTAATTCGACTCAATTCAGAACGCAAATTTCTCGCTAATTGCACTTGTACAGAAGGTGAACAAATTCTTCAATACACACGTCCATCACAAGCTCGGAAAAACCTTTAAAAAAATTTTACGGCTGTTCACTCTTATGGAAAATATTCGATGAATCATACGCGCTATACCAGTTGGTATATCTATAGGTATGTAGTTATAGGTACCTACCTACATCGTGTTAATCGAGGCAATGGAAACTTAATTTGACGCATCAACGCTCTGGCGCTAACGATATTATTATATTAATAACACCAACAGACAAGATCGCCGATGGAAGGCTTCAATTAGGTTTAATTGCCGTTCGATTAGGTCCATCCCTGTATATAACGTTTCTCGATCAAAGTTTATTGGCATTTGGCATTTGGCAATGCTCGAACGGTGCTAATTTACCATCGTCGTCTAACTACGATCGGTTGATTTCATCACGTTGTATGACGTATACTAGCCAACGTCGTAAACAATTTAAGAGAAAATCTGTAATTTCATCTTAGCCGTAATGTGCTATTAAAAAAAGTCGTTGTCTGACCACACGCGCGCCACTTCTCCTCCGATTATGACGGTATTAGAAGCACGTGTTCGCCCCTACGAACGTGATGGTTATTTTCGTGTTTTCCACCCCAATGTCCTCGCCCCAGAAGTAACGTCGTATTGGTAAAAGGTACGGGTATGGTTTCGGTGACACGATTCTCTCTTACATCCCTTGTTGTTTTCTTTTCTCTTATTTTTCCTTGTTTTTTCATCTCGCGCCTCATATCTGTTTTGATTTAGATTATTTTTGTTTTGTTTTTTTCTTTCGTTCTTTGTCATGTTTTTTTTCGGGACCTGTAACATAAAGCTTATTGTCGCTACTGGCAAATCAGTCGGTGTGAAACTGCTTGGTTACCAGTTCGAACACGTGCAAGGTACGTGGGACTCGAAGAACCTTTCATTAAATCAATGTACGTAATTGGTAATCAACGGCTCACGTGGGTGACCGCGGTTTATTATATTTCCAGTAACTGAGGAAATGGGCCGCGATTCTAGGCTTCCAAAATTCTAACATCATCGAGCAGGTTGCTCTTGGTGTACCGTATATATAATTATAGGTACCAAATTACATCTTCACCCGTTCTTGCGTAACTATTCCTGTTACGAAACGAGTTCAAAGCTTTCCTGATTATTTTTTTTTCTTTTTCCTTCGATCAATCATACGAACGATATACATTTGTATTTAGGCATGTACACGCATGGGGATGCTCAATTACGTATAATACGTATGCAGAATAACGTATTACTGATTCGGATGTCGATTTTATCAGCTGTGTTTGTTTTAGCGGGAGCAAACGAATATTTGACTGAAAAAATGTCATGGCGATTCCCTAAATCAAGTTTATTTTGTGCAAAAGCGTGAATTCCGGCTTAACGAAACGTGGCGATAAAAATAAGAAAAAAAAAAAAAAAGGACACCATTCCACTGGCGATCAATGGTGTTACTCGCAACGGCCGGTGACTATGAGGGTGACGTTGACTGCGTTTTCACTCTGTCGTTATGTGCCATTTGTCATCGCTCACCCGTCAACGTGTGTCTCGGGGATCGTATCAAAAAGATAAAAGGATATTTAACAAACGTGTGAATAACACGCAGTTCTCGGGCTCCGGAATTCAACAACAGTTTTTACTCTTCGTTTACACTTTTTTATGCCAAAATGGCGAAAAATTCACTTATACCTACATGATGCGATCTCGAACGATGGTGATGCGGTTATTATCGTTAAAGCAGCTCGAATCTGTAAGTTGCGGTTAGCCGGATAACGCCTGGTGAGCTTAAGATGACGCAAAAGTTGCCTTATCGGACGATTTGCCATGGAGGTGTCCATATCTTCAGGTGATAAAATGATAAGTTATGTTGGAGAGGGTCCCATCCAGTAGGACCCTCAACGTATCGACGTCAATTTTATTCTTGAACTGATCAATATTTCGCGATAAAAATTTTTCCGTGAAAAAGCTTTAAAATTGAGTTTTTCAAAGCCGCGTTGCAATCCAGCCGCAGCTTTGACGAAATCGTTTGGGATTATCAGATTTAAGTTCCATTCATATATAAAGATGAGATTAAGGGCGGGACGGAATTTTCTCAAGCAGAAATAAACGTGGCATCGTATAGTCGCCCACATTCAAAACTGTTAGCGCAGAATCTGATTGCCTGACGGTCGCTCCGCAACATCAAGAAACTTTTCATCCGAAATCAAGCCGGCTGCAGTTGAACTGTTAATTTTGTACCTCGTATTTTAGTATCAGTCCTTTCATGGGTGGATGAATTTTCCTCAGTATAATTCGAGAATGTTGACTGTTTTGAATAATTTTAGGATCGTATATAGTGAGAAAGACTGGCAAGGGTTGTTCCAAGTCAAATGAAAAATGAATTTCGTCTTCCTGCCCCATAGTTTATTCCCCCCCCCCCCCCCCCCCCCCCCCCCTCCCCCATTCATCCCCATAATCTAGTTTCATAACACAACCGCGATTATCCTTATACAGGGAATTGGGTGAGGTGACTAGATCCCCAGAGTTGAGTAACGTAATTCTAAATCACCCAAGCCCACTAGTCGCACCGTATACTCACCTTTACCCAACTCAGAACAAATTGACACTGATGAGGACTTCGCACGTTATCAAAACTGGGGTCCGTCCAAGGAAACAGAACATTTCGCCTTGATGATCAAACCAGACACCTCAATACACCTCTAACAGTTTTTCTTATATTCGTCAAAACCGTTTGGATCTATCGTACATCTGACCACCCCGAAGGGCAAATAACTTAATCCTAGATTGACACAATAATTTTTTAGTAAAAATTCAGTTTATTTTAATTTTTGCAATTCAACTAATTTATCATAATTCAAATTAATTCGATATCATTTGAAATAATTTCGTTCAATTCAAATTATTCCAATATTTCTGAAGAAATTCCTAATCATTCATGTCTTGTTTGAAATTAATTCGCATTATTTTATGTTGGTACGAATGAAATCCGACATGAATTTTTTGGTTATTCAGAATGAATGTTTTCACGGCAGAAGATAGTTTCATGTTTAGAATTATACCGCGACTTATGGTAAATTAAACTAATTTGTTAATTTCTATGAAAATTATGGTGGATCGGACGCAAATCCAGGTCAATTCCAAATCATTCAAATGACTTTGAAATAATTCTGCATGAATTACGCCTAACCTAGATTACTTCGATCTAATTTCGTCAATTTTATTTCATTTTTTGTTGATTCCCCTCAATTCGAAATAATTCATGTAACGCGGATATTTCATGTGAATTGAAAATAAATCATTCAATTCGTGTTGATCCGCATTAATTTTTGATGAAATTGTATCAATTCACGAAGGATTGGTACGTCAATTCGACAAGTTATTTCCCCCTCGGACCATTCTGACTGTTGAACTCCCTGCAGATTTACTTATTTCGCTATCCACACGTGCAAATATCTTTTGTAATTAGATTTTTACGCACTAGCTGATTGTTAACTGGATCATTTCTTGCTTTTAAGGTCGAGTCATTCTGCTCTACTTACAACCCGGATGTTTACGTAGTGGTCTACTCCGTAGTTGACAGAAGAAGCTTGAAAATGGCCGAAGAAACGCTACTGTATCTTTGGAAAAGTGACTACATGGCATCACACGGGGTTATCCTAGTCGGAAACAAGGTTGACCTGGAAAGAAAGCGAGAGGTCCCATTAGTCGGTGAGCTTTTCAGCTTCTCTCTTAAAGCGAGTATAGAACTTACAATTAGGAGTTGAGATTGGCCCGGTGGTTTTCCCTAATTGCAGCTTGTTCTTGTACCTACATACGTATATATATGTATATACATTTGGACCAGATTTTCGGTGAATATCTTATTTCTTCATCGTTTTTTTTTTTTTTTTTTTTCTCCTTTCTCTGCCCAGTTGGTCGTCGTTTGGCAAATAGTTGCGGGTGTAAGTTCATCGAAACTTCATCTGGGCTGGCCCATCATGTGGATGAATTGCTGGTCGGAATTTTGGCACAAGTCAAACTGAATCCTCAAAGAGATCGAGACCAAGCTACTAGGAGAAGACGGAGCAAACATCGCAGGCGAATACTGAAACATTTACTTGGTATAAAGCGGAAAACCAAGAGCTGCGAAAATCTCTTCATCCTGTAATTCCTACGCAGCTATTATACTTGTAGTAGCGCTCGAACGGACCAAATACTTCATATACATGGGTCTCAAAATTATATCAAAACAGGTAAATGTTCGTAAGAACATAATATAATATTTATATTTCAGTTTCATATTGTAATGTATAATTAATCAGGCGAATAAATAAAGCTATTCTAATCTTGTAATTATATTAGTATATCGTAATATCAAACCCTATTGATTCTAGCTATTAAATGTCTGAGAGAAAGAGAAAGAGAGAGAGAGAGAACACCATACTGTAATAATTTATAACTTATTCGGGGAAATGAGGGGGAATACTTGATAACTTGACAGTTGCTAATTATATCATCCATAAATACGTCGCCCTTGTGACAATTGTAAATATACATAACAACGTTATAAATATAATCCTCGTAATCATTCATATATACATTTAATCATTCAATTTTATTATTAAACATACATATACTTATTGTATTACATTTCGGCCCACAGGCATTAGTGTTTTGCAATGCTAGGAATTGTGCGAAAATAATGTTCATGCGTTTTGATATAATATTCGGAATGTTCATTCGAGGCTAAAGTCGCAGGAGAATATAGGCAGTCACCGTAATATATGCATATACCTTATACCAAATTTTAATCGATAGAATTTTTACAGATCTTAATAAATTATAATACGCGGACACAAATTCCATTGTTTATCGAATCGTATGATGAGTGAATAGGTATAGGTATACGAGCCAAGTATATAAAAACTGAAAATCCAAAATACGTTTACATATATTTTTCATTTCCCTCCGCGGCTGTGACGCTTTCGATTCTCTGCGAATTAATTTCTGCATAGGTAATGGAACTTCCTGCCCCTCAGCAGCTGAGCTCGCCAAATTAAAAAATGTTGAAATTGAATAGCAAATTAGCAATGGGCTTGTAATAAAGACGAAGAAGGAAAATAACACCAATGGCTCTGCTCCAAATATCATATAGTAATGAACTTGTCAGTCTGATCACGTTGGAACGGAATCCGTATAATTTGGAAATGATTGAAAAATCTCCAACTTGTATGTGACAAACGTATTCTTAATATTATAGCACTTAAGATTAAATATACAATTATACACAGAATGACACTTTCGTATCGATATCCAAACCACAAATATTCAATCGATAGAATATGAGAATTATATTCTTTCCACTTTACTATGAAGGGGTAGTAGATTCATTTTCCCGCTAACTTTTTGTGTGCGATTCAAGGAACAGAAGCTGAGAAAATTGGGACGATTTTCAAACGTGTTCTAAAATTCTTCTCAACAGAAAAGTTGAAGTATACAGTAAAACTCGCAGGTGTGTGCGACTGTTTGTCAGAAGTTTAATTATGTTGAACATACACAAAGTCCGCTTTTTCGACATGGTTGATTAATACTTCTCGGTATTCTACGAATGAATGTCGATATTTTCTCCGAATTATGCTTCGCAATTACTCAGATTGAAAATATATTATCACGAAGAGAAATTCAATGAGTCTGAAAATAATGCTTCGTCTCTCTTCTTATTTACCAAGTAAGCTCGTAAAAATAATCAAAAAATTGAGGAAAAAAACCTATCGTTTCATAGCCTTTCGTCTATTCTTCGGTAGAAAAAAAAAAACGAACTGGTTCTTACGTTTGGCTTTGACAGATTTTTAGTCACCGTTTTTACGATTCGGAAACCCAAAAAATGGAGTCTACTCTGTCAAAGTGTCAAATTATCTTCAACAATTCATGAGCTGCCTTCAAATCCACTAAATTCACCATTGAATGATTTCCAACTTGCTCGCGAAGGTCTTCTGTGTTGGATTTCGATTTTGGGAAGTTTTAAAAACGGTTATCAAATTGCTGGCCCAACTAAAAACCTACGCGTGTTTTTCTTTCTACGTCGAAGGAAAGGCAGAGATGCGATTGTACAGTTTCCACGAGGCTGTCAAATATCTGAATACACTTTGAATTCTCGATTCTTCATTTATTTTTACGGCACTTGGTGATAGAGAAACGATCATTATTACTTATTAGGCTCGTTGTAAACAGTAAGAAAAGAATTATTACGTCCTGCGAGGATTCACTCAAATTTTTGTATTTATTCTGACATTTCTGTTATTCAATACAACATTCATACTTGTTGTTCTGTATAAGGGAAATTTCCGAATCAATACAAAATGTGGATGAATCTTCAAAAGACATTACTTGTCTTTTACTGTTTAGCTAATATTTGTTCGGGACGATAATAAGAAAGATTACAAATAATAATAATTTGTAAAAAAATGTCAATGCTCAGTCTCTTTTAGCACACCAAAAGGATTAATTTTCTGAAAAATACATCAAATATCTGAAACGTGCATACACTGATTGTGTGCATATTCTAGTCGGAAAACTTTAGGTGATTTTGAATGACACTTCTGACAATAATGCAATCGCATAGATTTTGTGATCTTGAATTTTTTCATCGACAACATAATTGAATCTTATCAAATTTCTTTGGAGTTTCTGCTTGAATATGTATGTTCTACGTGAAAAGTTAGCCGTGAAATAAATTTACCGCCTTCGTGACCCCACCGTATAACGGAGTGTAAAATGTGGGAGAGAACTTATACCCTCGAAGAATACTTCGCGTTCAAAGTATGCGTGAAAAAGCAAGCGCAATCGTTCTTGTAAATATGATAATAATATAATAATTATCCTCACCACAATTCTGAAATTTTTGACTTGTAACGAGCGACAGAAGATTTTTGATTTGTTTTTTCGATTATCATCTGCCATGGGTGTGTGTCTGGACCACTTTCGTGAATATGAAAACTTTTTAATACAGCTACCCCAAACTTGAGGTGATTAATTAAAGATAATTTTTATGAATCTTCCAAATTGTTATACAGTATTTCGGCAACTTTGGGACGCAAAAAAAACAAACAAAAAAAACAAAAAACAATAGGCTGAAAAGTACCAAATTAAAATAACTACTCGTAGATTATAATTAGTTAATTGTACGATGTATACTATGCTAGTAATAAGGATTCATTATTTAAGAAATTGAGCAGCGAATAGCTGAATCCCGTCATTTCTCATGATGGAAATGTTTGACATAGATTTGTCACTTCGGCTCTAAATACACACATGCATAATATACCTACTTGATATGAACAATGAAATATACTGTAAATTATTTGAAAACATTGTGTTGTGATTAGCATACTATCAAAATTGTACTTTTTTTAATAAAGACACTAATATAAAACATCATACATACCTGAAAGCATAGAGCTTAATTTCCAGCTGTGCTCCTTCTTCTTCTCCTCCTTTCCTTCTCCTTACATTTATTTTCAATTAAATATCAAAATGTTGTCCTCCTCGATGTAGTTGAAAATATTAATAATTAACATACACTCCAGTGGTATGGAAAAGTATGGTACCTCAGTTGGCGAAGACCCTGTATACAGAATGATAAATAAATTGCGAGATTCTGAATAACCAACATAGCAATCCGTGCAGAACACCCCCCTCAATTACACTCGCTATTCTACTTGGAATTTAAAATTCAATTTCCTGCCGGTAGGTACCCCAAGCTATTAAATATTTCCCAAAATGAAATTTAATTGCACCACGGTCGGATCGTTAATTAGGAGTCTTTCCGTCCTGTCACTTGACCCCAACTCGGATATCTACAATCTATTATACGTAGATTTGGAGCAAGGTATTGGACGAAGGATATCACGGTGGTATGTGTTAGGTACTATAAGGTACGTATATTTAAATTCTATTTGCAAAAAACCGAGCTTTAGAAATTTTGCCCTCCAACTCTATTCATATATTATATGATCTTTACATCTCCTACCATTTTTCAAAATACCAGAAACGAATTCGGAATGCTCCATTATTTTTCTGTAAATTCAGAACGTGTCGAACAGTACTCGTGGATTTCAATCGAATTGCGAAACATGCCACGAGGAGAATATTTTACGGACTGAATTCGCCGTTAGAAAATGGTTTTGATTTGGATAAATTAAGAGCAAATAGCCATCAAACTTGTGGAAAAATAACATTTTTGTTAAGCCTTTGGTCATCTGCTCAGCGTTCGTTCGAATTCCCGAAGGGGAAATTCATCTCGATGAATATTGTTCGCACGCGGCGTTTTTATTCTCATGGAAAAGCTTGAATGTGGCATCATCTTAAAAGGTAATTTCGGCTTACGCATATTTACTGCTATAACTAGATCCGTCAAATTCAATTTTCGGTTTTTTGTTGCCGCACAAACTTGACAGTAACAATTTAATCAGCGTAAAAGCCACAAGCAATCTTAGCTTCCGAACACCGAGAATCTCGAAAAATATTCTGGAGGGTTTTCCCTTTGGCACTTCCACAATTTCTATTTTTCCAAAAATCTCCGCTAAAAATTACACCAAATATTTGAATTTAACGGAATGAGTGTCTGGGGCCATTTTTCAATAGCCTTTTTCACTAGAAACACGAAATCGACGGTTACTGTAGAAATCCACGTATATATTCAAGACCGATTTCACTTTTTGATGTAAACAACTCTTGTGTAGCAAACGCATGAAAACGTCCATTTCACCCTCTTCGCAATGATGAACCAGAAACTTGATACATCGATTAGTTTCTGCGACATAATCTAGTTAGCGTGAGAAAAAATGTCAGACTCAACACAAGTGTTTGATTATCTCGACATTTTCGCAATAAGCATTTTGAGAAGCCTCGCATTTTAACAAAAGCTGGTTAAAAATTGAACACGATACGATTTTACAAAATTCGTAGCCCCGGAGACGTGCCCCCCTCGAAGTTTCGTATCTCGCTTCATTCAACGAAACAGACACGAGACTCCTACACTCTGAAAAATTCGATCTGTGTTATATGTCTTGATTAGTAGGTAGTTCTCGAATCTCGTCATCTCTATTTTGCCGATCAATAATTCACGTAACTTGGAAATTTAGCGAAATATAGATAATCGACACCTGACATACCACAACGAGCAATTGACATCTACTAATGGGGGTTTTTTTTTTTTTTTTTGTTGTTTTTAGTAAATAGAACGAAAAATTTCTTTTTTCTATTTTTAGAAAGATTTTTTAATTTCACAAGTTTTAGAATTATTCTATAGCCCACAGACCATATGCTCTCTCAGAAATACTCCATTACTATATACAGAAATCGCTATGGTCGCATAAAATACAATAATCCTGTTACGACGATAACGATTGCCTGCACATTGTAACAACTGTGCACACTGCACATATCAATATCGAGTTACACGAGTCCCAAGAAACTCTTATACAATAATATAATATATCATGAGGAATGTAACATTGGCACACGCATACTGGTTGCATAACTATATATAATTGAATTTTTTGTCATACGTATACGACGATTTTCGATAAATTTAATTCAGTATTGAGTTCATAGATTAAAGAAATAATTTTTTGTTTCTTTTCTTTCCTTGTGTTTTAGTCTTTCATACGTTTATAATTATTCGTTTACAGTTCTATAACTTAATTTCTACAGTAAATTGGTTAAGTCATGATAATTATATGCAGTGGTATTATTATAATTGTATATTATCTTCTTCAGTCGGATGCTTTAATAACAGACAATTATTGCCTAATTGTTTCCACTGTTATTCCATCGTTAATAATAATCTAACGAAACGTACCCGGAATTGAAAAAACTACAGATTGTTTAATAAAATCAGAATAAATGAAAAGTAATCCAATACGATACCCGATTATAACGTTTTATTGGGGGATTAAAAACATACAGTAGAAACATAATTTTATTATTGCATCTGACCTTTGTAGAGTATATTGTTATTTTACGAATTTACACTAAAGTATATCATATAATATATATATATGCATGTAATATATATGTATATAATACAGTATGGATGGATTCTCTTAGTATGATTTCAGTAGACTGAAGAACTTCTTTGAAATTGAATATGTATTATGTTTGCTCTTAATATTTGGATGTTATTATCGTTAATATATATCTTAATTGTATATAATCAGATTATGAACAACATTTTGGGGTTGTTTGCAAAAGTAGGAAAATAGCGTGGAGAAAAAATGGAATTTTAGAATTAATATTAACACTACTAAAAGTTTTACGTGTATTATACACATACCGAAATATATCCGAAATAACATTCGTTTACAAATCTCGAACGAATTTTCTTTACAATATACATCTAATTGCGTATATTTATGACATATTTATGTACTATAAATAATTCTTCTAACATAATTTAATATAATGTTGTTGTCATTTACTCTCAAAGTTTTAAATGTTCAGTTATAGAGTCACGTTCCAAGTAAAATGATCAAAAAGCTTGTCCAATAGAAGCCTGTGATTATGAATCTATCTATCTACAGTAAGATGAATAACTTATCTATTTTTTTTTCATACAGAGACTAATGAACCTACATATGTTTGGATATCATCAAAATACCCCACATATAGTTCATTGATTTCTCAACTTGAGTACCTACACGCAAGACAAATTCAAATCTTACATATATTGAACAAATTCAATAATTGCAATACAAGATATGGAATAACTTTGTCAGTTGCACGGGCTAAGAAAAACATTTTTTAGTTATCTATATTTGTTTACATGGTATAGGTACTCACTTTTATACATGGTATTTCGTGTAAAGAACTGAACAGAAAGATTATTAAAAAAATGTTGAATGAACTTTCAGCGTTTACAACAATTTTTATATAATTAAATTAGAAGAGAGCTATATAATCAATTGACTGCATACAACTTGTACGAAGGTAAGTACTGTGTATATTATATGTTTATATATTACTATATTTCGATTCTCACACGCACTTTGTAACAGATTCTTAAATTACTGACCTTAGGCTAAGACTTCAGACATTAGGTATTCTCGCTGCCCTCATATATCGGTTGTATGTATGTATATTGAGTGATATTACAATGGACTAATATGTCGCACACTAAAGGGTTGAAATATGATTTGAATCGATGTGATATTGTGAAATACATAGACAGTGAGTGGAAAAGATGAATTTTTGTATTGATTTTGTTTCTTTTTCAATATTATCAAATCATTCTTTTCCTCTATTTGGCAATAATATCTATGATTGTAATATCATAAAAGTACATATCGTTACGAATTCTACTGAAATATATAACTGAATATTTTGACTTTGTGTTTTCTACTCATATCAACCAAAATGAAGATTTCACTTCTTCTCTCTACATACGACACACAATTATGGATAATTTTACCGTCAATTGTATTTGAGCCTCATCAAATGAAGTAAAATACATATTACTTTTACCATTACTTTTTTTTTTTTTTTTTTTGCGACAAAACTTATTCAATAATAATTCATATCAATCGCCGCTAATTTGCTTCAATCTCGATTCGTTGCTTTTATTTATACTTCACAACCCTCAAACCTGATTCAGATTTTTGACTTTCTTTTCTCCTAATGCACATAAGTAGACTTACTAATAAATAGATTGACTGGATTCGGAAATAAGATATTCAAATAATTTCTATACCACTATTTACCATATCGTAGATCCAAATTTAAATTAGTATCATTCGTTATAATGATTCGACTAACTGTACAGCTATATTCAACACGTAAAGTACTCCTCCAACGAGTTATAGAAATACAGTATGTATATAACTTTAATACTATTGTATACAATTCTCGCTGCTGATAATCAATTTCAACTATGTACGTTTTTGCAAAAATTTCAAGATCATTTCTACATGTGAAACCTGGTAATCATATACCTTAAGAATGCAACTTTTCAAAGCCAAGCACATAACGTAAGATGATTTATTTACACATTGACAATTTACAAAGAAAACAAAATTCCTATTTTATTTCTCTTCTTTAGTCAACTGAGATTGAGACGTTGCTCTTCAAATTGAAAAATAGAAACTCTTTCCAGACTTACGTTATGTTATAGTGAACATTCAGCGTTTAAAAATAAGCTATACTAGCTTAGATTTGTATTTCCTTATTATATGTTTGATAACGACTAGATCCCTCGAATAAAAAGAAAAAAAAAAAAAAGAAACCACTCACATATCAATCGATACTTTCCAAATAATGATCACAGCTGCGCGGTCACAAACGATAAATGAATTATAGACAATATCGTAACTCACAAATACCTAAAATAAGCAGCGGAGTGCGAGATAGCTCGACAAATCTGAGTTGTGAAAATGTAAAATACTGAAAAAATCTAACTCCCAAGTACTTGGCAGCAATATACATGTAACGTATTAGATATCTTAGTCACAGTGGATGAAAAATGGAATAGATCTATCCTGGAAATTGCAACGATAACCACATAGGACTCTTTCTCGCATGATCGCAGTCATCAATCGCTTATAGATACCACCAATTTTTTTACAATGTATCTAGACTTTGCCATTCACGATTAAATCTACACGTTACAATCGGCTAATGTACTTTTATTGTTGATAGCCGTTGGCATGGTTGTGAGCATCTTGGCTGTCTATACTGTATCCAGTTATGCTGTCTGGACTTTGGAGGGATGCGGCGTACAACGGGTTCACCGGGGTAGAACCAGTGTCAAATTGTGTTGAATCGTAAACACTGTTGTTCTGTGAACAGAAGAATATTCTCTTTTGGAATCGACTATCGATTAGTATTATCACTTTCGAATATCATCGTTTCATCACAGGTAGGTATTACCTATGCAGACTTAATTCCCTTGGCAAGATTCGGCAATAAAGAATTCAGATTGCGATAAGAATCTAAGAATTTCTTCTGCAAATGAGTTTTAATTCTTTTATCTCTATTTAGCATTTGTAACACTCAGAACCAACTTCGTGAATTTATCTCTTCGATTTGAGAATCGCGATTTTATTATACAGAATCCTTTCCGAGACGATGTAAACATTTTTTTAAACTCATTAGACGGCAAAATGGATTCTGACATCCAATCTCTCTGTACGAGAAGAATATTAATCATAAGAATCTCGAGTGTGCTTGAGATCGTTTATCTACTTTTACAGTATTTACTATATGATTAGTATTTCGATTAGTCATTGAGCGATATAAATGCTGCAAAAATATGTACAAAACGAAAATGAATTTTTTTCTCTTTTTTTAAAGATGCTGCTTACCTGTTCGATCTAAAATTCGATTGAAACGCATGATCGAAATCGTGATAATTAATGTACCTATGCTTTGGATGCAAAATTAGTGTCAATAAATAAAACGAAATGTGATATCTAAAGTAAAACGTTTAATAAAATGAACGTTGCATGCTAAAGATATAAATACAATTGAAATCAATAATATTCGATCCTTTGTAGTACGTTTTTGGTGCAGCTAACGATCTATGTGTTATGCGAAACCTAATATAATACGGTGCCTTGTCTACGAGTGAACAATAATTCAATTATTTACAATTTATACTCAATGTCCAAGCTCTCAGCAAAATATTTCCTGATACATTATTATAGAATTTAAATATAGAATTTAAAAGAACAACTTCTCACATCGTCGATGTTATGCCCGCTGGGAAACTGATGCTTAAATCAAAAATAAACAACGAGAATATTACCTCTCTATCTTTTATATACATATTTATTCGAAGCTCTTTAGGAACATGCCCAAGTAAATGTATTTTATGAAAGATAACTATTTACAGGACTTAAAAATAACAAGACTTTCTCATTGACCATTGTATGTATGTAAAGAAAAGAATATCAATCTCCTTTACGATTTGGCAAAGTGTTGAATAATTTCAGATAATCTCCTAAACCAGATGATTCTCCAGAATTATTACCGGTGTTATTTAGACTGTAAAAAGTAGTCGATTGAGAGCTGTTTTCAATAGAAGAATCCAAATTTCTTCTCTCCCCGTTGCTACTATTATCAGATGTTCTGTTCATAGAAAAAAAAGATAAATCTGTACTCTGAGTTTGCGAAGAATTCAACGAATTCGGCTTTGAATTAACTTTACCCCCACCTGATTGATCTTCCGACTTTACAGGCCTCAGAAAATCATTCGAACTACTCAGATCTTTTAAACTGCTCTGTTGAATCGGTGAATATTTGCTAAAATGATCGTCGTTAGCTGTACTCATGAAACCACTTTGCCTTTGCGTTAACAAGCTTGAAGCGTTGGAAGAAGAATCAGAGCGTGAACTAGTTCTAGGAGATTCGATTTCGACCAATGTTCTCTCTTTCCCATCACCAAGCAGATTTTTATCTTTACTGGTCGACGGAGCGTTAAATGAATGAAAATTCTGCTGTTTACCTTTATCAAAGAGTATATTTGAGTCTGTCAAATTCTCTATATAATTTGAGAACAACTCTGCGTTACGATTTCTCGTACCGACGTAATCTGAATTATCAGATGGTGATACGTCACTGTTAATAGATAACTTTGAATTAAGCAGTCCGTCTTTTCTTTCCAAAAATTCAGAAAAACGAGGCGATTTGTAATCGAATTTCCCAGATCCTTGACGAGGATTTCTAACTGTCGATGAATTTGATGAATCGAAAGTTATTTCAACAGAAGATTGAGCCTTTCTTTTCAAACTTCCAATCCTATCCTCGCTCGATGGTGAAAACAAGTTTGTGTTACTATCGCCGCGTTCGGGAGTGTAAATAAAATTGCTTGCGGTCTGAGCTAGCGCGTGGTTTGATACGCTAGTAAAGTTTTGATCCTTTTTTGAATCAGAGTCATAATTCCATACTGGATTATCGATGTTTAAATTCGGAGTACTCAAAGGGGAGTACTCCAATCCCTGAAATTTAGTCGAGCTATTTTTACCCGCGGCATGCCTATCTTTTAAATAATTTAGCCGCTTGTCGAACCCCCTAGAAGTTGAACCAACCGGTAAACTGGCTTGAGAACTAGATCTACGCGACCAATCAGTTCTGAGAACTTGTCCATGAGTTGCTAAGGAATAAAGTGAACTTTTTTGCTTAGAAGTAGAAGGATTCTTTAAAGACGTTGGATCGTTTAACGGCATGTGAATAGATGGAGTATGGACCTGATATATGTAGTCACTGTCAGTTTTCAATGAAGAAAAACTCTGTTGATGAGGCAATGAGACTGTGTCTTCGTCCATAGCGTCGTCAACTTGCGCCTTGTAGGAAAACATTATAGATGGTTGCGACACGCTGTAAATAAAACCCAAATATCTTAAGGAACAGACTTTTATCTATAATTTTCATGTGTTTTACTTAAGAGAAAAATAGTAACGTACCCAAAAAATTCTGACAGGAATGTGTGGTAGACCAGCGGCGTGAATAAAGTCAGATATAGTCCAGCGGTGAGATCGACTACGCAAAGCCCAGCTGGAGCTTGTGTGTAGTTCAAGAGACCCGCTCCTATCGACTGTACCAGATTTAACAACGCCAAGGTTCCGGCATAGATGTAAAAACTTCTTCGGGCTGGAATGAGTTGTTGTATGATAAGGAATCAGAGAATTTAGAAGTTACCAGAATTTTCTTGATGAATCATTGCGTAGGAATTGATATTAGGGTGAACATAATCTAGGAATAATAGTATGATGCTTACTTGGCAAAGCGAGTCTTTCGCGTAGTCTCGTCCACGGCAGTATTAATATAAAGAGGTATATCTGTAAAAGTTAATAGATGATTAGATTTGGATGAATAGATTAGGGTATCTTGCAGAGTTCCAATTTCTGAATTTCAGCCCTCTTCTCCACGATTTTTCAGATATATTTTTACAACTTTGGAGACCGTTAAAAAATATTCGACAAAGTATAACTACAGAAATCAGAAAAACATTTTGAACTATTCAACTGTTAGCAGGTGTATTAATTAATGCAAGTAGTCGGATCACCATTTTCACTAGTATTTTCACTATTAATTGTCAGATCTGAGTACAAAGCAAGCTAAAAAAATGCTAAAACTGGTAAGAAGTCAAGCATTTAAAGGAAAATTCTAGAGTATTCCCAGGAATTCAGTACTTCAAAAAAATGTCAAAGTAATTTCAAGCTTTTCAGAATTTCCAGGACTCACATAAAGATATCACAGGAGAAATCTTGTTATAATAGCAATAAGATAAATGTTAGATATCACGAACACATCAATATTTTCTAATAAATTACAGATTACTAATGAAATCCCCTAACTAATACTTGTTAATATCTGAATGTAGTGGGTTATAGCAAATGGTTTAATTGTACCGTTGTAAAAACAAGACTGCTGCAGAACCAGAACATCATTCCTCCATGACCAAACAGATAGAAATTTCTGCTCGGTATTTCAAATGTGTCGTCAGGTAAAACCAGTTCCAGCGTACCTTGAGTTATCGTAAAAGCTAGCGCTATGAACGACGTAGCCAACAAAACTCTACGAATACTCGAGCGGCTGTCCAAGTGACCTGAAAATATGATATGCTTCAAGTTATTCAATGCAAATACCAATAACTCGAGAACTAGATTAATCAGCCAGAGGATAATTAATTGAATAACGGGTTTGAAGACCAGGATTTCAAACCAGTGCCATTTTCCAAATTTTTATTTTTAAAGCAGAGAATCTGATAAAAAAATATTCTGAAGACTTGGAATTTGAGATTCATTCTCTTCTTTTTTCACTTATGCTTTGTATAGAAAGGAATTGGGAAAAAAATAGTTGCTTGAGAGGAAAATTTCTAACATTTTCCAGGGTTTTCTGTTTCCAAATTTGGTGTCTACTCAGAACGAGAGAAAAAATGTGTTTACCGAAAGCTAAGCCGAATATCACGACGCTCATTTCCGTAGACAGCAGGAAAAATCTGACCGTAACCCATAGGACCTTATCCGCTAAACCGCCAACCATTGCTGCGGCGTTAACAGTCATCGATACGACGCAGCGTATTACTGAGATTAGTATATTACTTACAACCTGAAAATATTCCAAATTGGGATTATTGAGATGATACATGGTTTATCATCAATAATTATCACTAATTAATCATTAATAGTCGATTAATATCAATCATTATTGAATATAACACTGAATAATCAATTGTTGAGGTGAAAGTATATCACGGTTTACAACAAGTGAGTTAAATACAATAACTATAACTCTAGTCCACTTACAAGACCATAAAATGCTAAAAATATTGGACTGCTAGTTGCACGTAGCTTCAGTCTCGCTCTGTTAAATCTTGCTGCGATAAATATGAGAAATATTAAGTTTGGGATGAGTATTACGACGTCCCATATTCTCACTCTGAAAAAAATACAAAATTCGTTAGCATCTCATCACCAGCAGCATAATAATCAATTGCTTTCTACATCGACCCTGAGGAAAAAAGGATAATCTAGAATATGTTCTGCAGTTAAATTATAGGTCAGAATAAGTGGTAAAAATTCATACAAAAAATTTCTTTCATGCCAGGATTCGAATGTTACAAAAGTCTCAAGATATGAATTCATCAACTTAGTTACTGATTGATTTCTGCTTTCGATTCTGTATTTCTTAAAATATTCTAGTACCGAATTAGAGAATGTTGTTCACTATATTTTGTTACGTCAATGTTAGGAAATTCATTTTTTTACTTGTGTAGAATCTCGTAAAATAAGAATAATTAAAAAAATCAAATATACTGTGGAGAAAGAAGAAAAATTCTTGAATTAGAAAAAAACCAAGGATGTTGAAAAAATGTCATCCTATTTCTAGGATTTCAAGGCACTAAAAGAATCCCAGGCTAACTCCAGGATTTTCAGAATTTCCAGGATCTGTAGACACTAAAGTTATTCAATTTTCTTACCTGGACTCTGCGATTTCTTTGTACAAAATAAGTTTGCAGAAATGCTCCTCCTCGTCCATCGGCGAACTGATATTAGGATCTATCGTAGTGGCGAGTAACCGTCTAAAGTGTACCTCGGAAACCGTTTCCAGTTCAACGTTACCGTACATGTTGATTTATGTATTGTTTCTGTTTTTTTTTCCTTTTCAGCGGTAACAAATATCTTTACACGACATTCAGCCAATCATATTGTAAATCGACTTCCTGGATAATCGGATGCTGAAAATTGATGAAACGCTTTTTTTCATTCGTCGAAATAATAATGAAGAAAACGAAAGACGAAAGAACGAGAAACAAACAAAGTGGATCAATGAATAATCAATTATTAATCAAGGTTTTTGTGACAAATAACACAAGTGGCTTGCGAATGTGAAACTCTCCATCGCATTACCATGACATCCATTGTTGATGATAACTATCGCGAATCTTTACCCGAGATAATTAGCTGATAATAATGCAATGAACGAACAAAGAAAGTCCGTGATACTGCGTAGATGATAACCTGGATTGACTCACGTCAGAGCATAAACATAACCTCAACGAAACCCCATAACAAATTTAACCTAGGAAATATTTAGTGATTCAGATGGACGGGAGTTATTTGTTGAGTAAAATTAAATTGCTGCAACATTGCGGCGATATTTGAAGCGATAATTGAATGAAAATGATAGCCAATCGATCAAAATATGTAAAATGAATCTTGAGCTGTCAAACTCTTTGGCAAGTGTTACGAGAAGAGATGGTACTGTTAATTTGTTTACGATAATAGAATTATTCTGTCTAATTGACTTACGGGCTAGGGATATCACGGCGTTATTATCATAATTGGTAGAGAAATGGAAAATCACTGTAAGGAACTCGGCCACTTTGATCGAATCACCACGATATCCTCGCACCACGGGTTTTACCAAACTTTTCGCAAATGTTGAATGTCCATTTTGTCCTTGGCGTAGCAGACAGCTATTCACGATAACCTACAGAGCTGGACGTAGTAGAATTTTTTGGTGAATCGTTATTACCGTTAAACGAACTTTTTATCAACCTCCACGCGAGGTAACCCCATACTGCGTATTTTCCAGCTAATAGAAAAAAGGCGACACTTGTATCCCGCGGACTCATTACATTTCTCTTTGAAATAATACTTATTCACCGAGATAACATCGTGGTTATTGGTTGGCTCGTTCCTGATACACTGTCAGTGGTCAGGTGACGCTGGGTGACGCTTTCTCAAGTATCGTACCACAAATATGGGTTCGCCCCCTTGACTATCTCGTTTCGACAATATAATTTCATAATATTTTTCAACGATTAATAAAAAATCTCTACACGTGTACACGTATTTTTATACATAGTGCTTCACCACTGTTCGCCGAGAATTTTCTGTTTTAAAAAATTTCAAACTCTGTGCAAATGGCTATCGATTACTCTCACAATTTGTTCAACAACGTACATTTAACATTGCCACAACCGCAGTCACAGCATGGCGATTGTTTTTTGGTTAGAGGAGATTACGAGTACTGGCATTATGGTTGTGACGGTATCAATGACAGAGTAAACAAGTTTCTTTATTCTATTATTACGACGCGTCATACATACATACATATACGTGCATTCGCGGAACCATATTCATGTTATTATTGTTATTCAATAATACATTCAATCTCGCAGTTTATTCTTTCTTTTCTTTATACTTTTCCAGCGATTTTCAACACACAGTTTTGTAACAATAGTTCAGAATTATTTAATTCTCTACAATACAGAAAATAAATCATGTATCGTAGTTTTATCGTCAAACTACACCGTTCAAAACATGCGTCACCTCGAAAACGCGATTTTTAATTATTACCAAGACATATTACCGATGGGAATAAAACTTTGAATGCGAATGCTTCACTTTGGCAACAAGTAGCTCTGTATATCAATTTTTCACAACGTTCAAATTTTTCTCGTTAATATTTTAAAAATGTCTCCGAAATTATGAAAAAGTTGAATGTTCAACCACTTTGCCAAACAAAAGTCTTATTTCAATTACTTGTGCAGTAGTTTTGGAGGACCTAATCGCGTTTTCGACGTGAACAAATATTTTATAACATCGGTATACTCACAATAACACAATAATGCAATTCAACATATATCCCAATTTTTGTCAATTGTATTTCAAAATTATTTTATGAATCTGCAATCTCATCACTGAACTTTGACGTTATATGCATACATTTAGATGTATCAATATCTAAACAGTTTATATACATGGTCCAAATGTATTGAAATTACTGAGAGATGTGTCTAATGAAGTATGAAATTCGCTATTCATATCGTAGTCTTTTATGATACAACGTGTGTTTGTACAACAAATTTATCTTACCGGTGTACATATGTATTATCACTGATTAAATAGAGAAAAAAAAAAGTTTCCACTTTGTTCGCGTAGATTTTTTTTAAACATTTATGTAACGTGTTGTTTGAGTAAAGAATCTGAAATACCAGATGCTAGAAGAATGAGGTACCCATTTCTTGGTCGAGTTCTGAGAGCTGAATGAAACAGTCTAGTTGGCAGATTGCTATGCTTGGCGGAGCATGAATCCTCATAAAACTAGCATGACTATGAATTAGTGTTACTGAATGAAATGATTATCATAATAATTATGATCCCAAATATAATATTCAGGGATGGGGATGCGGGTATCGAACACTCCAGACTATCTGTTCATGGATTAAAAAGAACTTGAAAATAGACGGGCCCGTTCCAAGCCTAAAGAATATTCAAGAGATTCTTGTTCGCCTAGAAGACAAAGAAGAATCTTTTCTTGGCTCTCGAGAATGGATCGGTAGCTTTGAAGTAAGGGTGAAATTCATTGAAAAGTTGCTAATCTTACTTCGGAACATTATCTTGATGATCGTTCCTGAAGCTTTCCAATAATATTTGAATAGCTCGGTGAAAATTATAGACAAAAGTTTCCTTTAAAGTCATTTTTGGAATTGGATTTATCGCTCTATTTATTTATTTACTTGTTTATTTGATAGATAATATTGTTTCTAGGTATGTTTGGTTATTGATCAGCGCTACGATATCCCAAGCAAAATAATTCACGTACCCAACGGCAGGGATTTGCCCAAGTTTGCAGATGCTGTAAAGAATCATTTCGTTGAATATGGTAGTCCGATAATGATGGGTGGAGACAGAGATTGCTCCAGTAAGGGGATCATGGGTATACACTATGGTGAAAAAGGGTCGATACACTTGCTCGTTGTAGACCCACATTTTTTCGGCAAACCAAAGAATCCTGAACAATTAGTTAACGATCACTGGGTGAAATGGAAAAACTTGACTGATTTCATCGACAGCTCTTTCTACAACCTCTGTCTACCGCAAATAAAATGTAAACCTTTGAAATAATAGATTTTTTCAATTAAAATGGATTCCTGTTTGCTTTTTCCTGTCCTTAGATGAAATTACTGAATTGGTAATCAATTGGGTTTGCCAGATAGAAAGGAAAGTTTCAGAAATTTTTTCTGATCTATGTATAAACGACTTACAGTATTACCAAACTATTCTAGAGATAATTAATGGTTGCCCCCTGTTAATAGGTTCTTGCAGTATTTCTTTAATTCGAAGCGTGTGACTTGTAACTCACAGTACAGTTATCTGATACTCGCCATGAATTAATGAAAAAGTTCAACAATTGATAGTCGAATGATTTATTTTGCTAGTATAAAAAACCCTAATAACTAGAACCAATATATGTACTCAGCTACAGTAACTTGGGACTTGTGCTTAGAACTAGATAGTAAAACATAAGTTTGAAAATTACTTTATGGAATCTTATAGATACTGATTATCCTTGCGCTGGTTATAAAAAGTAAATATAAATCTATAGTATCGTAGGTTTCATTATCTTGTTTCTTTGAAACCAATTTTGTTGTTCCCTCTAATCCAACATATACAGTGTACTGCAGACAAATCTTAGGAGAATGGAATCGCTGAATGCTCAATCAGAATTCAACAGCAAACATACTCCTTGCAATACCCAATGTGAAATATGCTCAGTAGTAGCCAGATCTGCTTCAAACACAAGTCCAACACCCATGGCATTACGTCTATTCGAGGTCGTGTACACGGGCGTCTTCAACGTGTTCTGTTTTGAAAAAATTGTGATTCATCAATTCGTTGAAACGATTAAAACCGAGAATATGACGATGATATTGTATGCAGATATCCATGATTATATACCTGCAGCTTCAATCTGTGAGCTTCAATTGGTATAACAGTCAGCACTGGTAATTCTTCGATCAGTACTTTCGGATGTGACCGTTTTAGACAATGAGCTACTGTATCCCAACGTGCACCCTCTAGATACAATCCTTGAATGTAGCAACCCTGAAATGAATTTTTCAGTTATTTAAATCGGACCGGATCGCACGTTGGTGTTCGGTTTTATTCTTACCTGATCAGGCCTCTCCTCCACCTCGGCAGCATCTCGGAAATGTGAAACCGCTGTGTAAGTTAGGGATCGATCTAAGGGCCAATTATTTTTTCGACATGCCATTTGCACCAAAGCTGCCAGATACGTTTCGGGGATGTGTAGCCCTGATAGCCAAATTACTACTGGCTCATTACATCCGGCCTAAGAAGTAAGATTGATAAATAAAACGATGTAAGCATCAATTTGAGTGCGATTCTCAACGAATCATTTCAGCTATACAGCTTCAAAACGTTTACATATTGTTGCTGCTCACTTTGAGGAGTGGAAATTGGTAATGTAATTAAATTGCGAGCTTGAAGATGCATTCAGAAACAGGATCATCAATTTTATTTTAAAAAATATGGAGATATCACCCATGTACTGTACTGCGATATTCTCTTTTCAAAATGTTCCATCCACCCTGCGAGACTCTTGTTAGTGGCTGGAGCCAACCTCATCCATTCCGTAGGTAATAATCCGTTAAATAATGCGACGGATACGCTATCTAGTACAACATCCATGCCAATTTCACCTGCGATTGCCTGAATACGACAATTCAGATGAATAATAATGCGGAGCTTCAGATCTGGAAAGGGCTTTCAGGAATTGTGATCGGATTTATACCTTCCTGAGCTGCGTTAATGTCGTCGCCATCGTCCTTATCAGTTTGTTAAACCTTTCAAGTTCTTGGAACAGTACAATGGCGGTTGGAGTTATGGCCAAACCAAAGTTTCGCTTAACTTTAATCATGTCGTATTCTGGTGGGATTTTGACCAAAATATCTTGAGCAACGCTGTCTATGAAATCGTCCCTGCTAATGCCGGTACTACTTTCAGCTAAAGAAAGTTAAAATACAGCCAATTCAATGAACAATTATATTAAATTCTATTCACACGAGGATAAAAATGTCCATCCAATCATCCGAAATTCGGATGTAACACACAAACTTACACATTTTGCCCAAGCAGGCTAAAATCAGATGTTAAAAAAGAGTCTTTAAGTTATATGCTGAAATTTCATCACGGTAAAAATACGTATCAATCGATATACTTATGGTGATGGCAATATTTAATATGGTATTACCTGTTTGAGGCTGTAACTCTATTAAATTTCTCCACATATCTCTGGTAGCTTGTGTAAAATAACCGATTTCAGCATTAGGATGCAGCCCAAATACCTCCGGGGTATTGACCAGCGGCAATTCTTCGATAAATTCACAATAGTGATCTTTGTCGCCAGGAGAGGGTATCACATAGTCTACTTCATTGTCGACGTAAAAGTGAAACGGTTGAAATGTGTCGAATAAAAAATCACCGAAGTATTCATCCATGTAAACTTTCACGACACGTCGATCGTAATTGTCGATTACTCTGCCTCCGTACATCACCTAACAATGATTGTTCAAGTATTGGTATAAAATTAATCAAATACATTCATTTTGATAGTGACTGTGATCGTGTTCTTGCACATTGAACACAAACCTCTCCAACTAGATACTTCAGGCTGTTCCATGGTATTCTGCTCTCCTTTGTCACCAACGCTTTGCTTAGATAAGTGTCTAATATAATTGTGCAAACGTTGAAATCCGATTCGTTAAAATCGTAGTTTATATTCCACCCGATTTTATCATATTTTCTTCTTTCCTGATGAAGAGACGAATATTGATAAGTCAATAATTACTGATCATTTGTAATGAGGAACATAACGAACGATACAGCCAGGCCAAATCTGATCATCACATCGATCATCATGTTGTGACGTACTTTTTCGAACAAGTACCACGTAAAATTATACAGTTGCTGATTTACCTGGACTACAGCATGAAAGAATGCTAAGACATAAATAAGATCCTTGTACATATGATGGCCGCATACTTCCAAAGCACGATAATGCATCTTCAAATACGTATTACGTAGGTTTAACTTCAAACCATTTGGTGGCTCGGTGACGACTGAAAGGATTAATCATTATTTTAGTGAGATAGATCTGTTTTTCTGATCATTCACTCGGAAATCAGTTCCGAATTTCTCCATCACGAATCTTTTTGATACGCGTGGTACCTTTGAGTGATTGTTGTAAAATTCCAATCGGAAAACTTGGTGTTGGATCTGTAGTTAGCCAGAGTCGAAAATCAGGGTGAGGTTTTCGAATGTTCTCCAAATGCTTTTCCAAATCCCTCATGAAACCAAGAAGCAAATGGCAGTTTTGTAACATTAGCCACTGTCCTCTTGCCACAGCAGTATTTAAAAATTCTACGGCACTCTGTAATGATATTTTGTGAGCGATTCTAAACCAAAAAGTTCTACAAGGAAATTTGATTTCTGTTCACTCCTACAATGACCATTAGTGCCATTTCTAGATAACCAGACTTCCGCATATCGTGAATCGAATGATTACGTATTTTAGATTTCGATTTTTAATCTGCTACAAACCTTTTCCTGTCCTTGTCCAAGCGATAAATATCTGAATTTGCCACCACCGCAGCCATATCTTTCGGCCAATTTCATCAACTCTGAAGTAGGATCAGATCCAGGGCTCAGGATGAAGACAACGGGCATAGTAGCCGTGCTTTGCTCAAATATTCTATCAAAGCTGACATTAGGCGGCGTTATATATTCCTCGCCCATAATTTCGCTGATATAATTAATAACTCCACGAAAAACGCGATCAACGCGGAAGCAGCGAATCAACATTAGCTTCTCAAACGGTTTCAAACTCGAAGAATAACTGCAGGGAAATTCCATAGACTCTGGGTTATCCATATCGAACCACTGCCGAAAAGGAAAGAGCGTAAGCCTCTGTTTGGTGTTTCACATCGTAAGGAAAATCGTTTTATGGTTAATTTGATGTTTATCAAGGTAATATATTATAACCACCTGTTTCCATTCGCTCGTTCTGTTCGTGAGTTGGTTTGGTAAATCGCCAAAAACCTCTGGGAAATCAGCGGCCAACTTGAGTGCATCTTCCCAGCTAGAGGCCGGTAGCCATTTAGCTGGATTAGGCAGAGGGGATTTTTCCAAAGAAACATTACCCTTGATGAAAAAGTCAAGTTCCGATTGACTGATCTTGTCAACGCTTTGCTCAATACGTGTAGTAATTTGAAAAGAGTACAATAATTTATGCTTTTCAAAAATTCCCACGCAACCATACTCGTAGACATTTTTAGTAAGCATAATGATGATATTTTTTAATCTTTTGACGAGTGCTGGATCCGGAATAGCCTTCTTCAACGAATAGACGAACACTTCCAAATAACTGATAAGCGAATATTGATACATAGAATTAACAGCAGCCATATCTGCTAGGACGAAAAATAAGATTGCGCCTCTTTTTGCAACCGGACGATATCCTTCCCTGAGTTTGTTGATGTCAATCGTGGTCAATTCCGCTAAGAGTAACTTTGCCATCACTTCACTGGCACTCGACTTTGTGTTCTCTAGTGTCTGAACCAGATCCATATTGTCCAACATATTACCCTGATTGGTAGCAATTTCCCTTAACAAACTGTCTTCTAATTGTTGCAAGAGGTTTTTATTATCACTAGTTTCCGATATCAATGTTTCTCGTTGTTCCTCAATGTCGGGACGCTCAGTTCTCACAACAACTGATAACAGCTGATCCTCCAGACCCTTAATAAAACCGCATCTAGTCATTTCTGTACCTCGATAATCGGCAATAGTTGTACAAAAAATGTATCGTTGGCTCTTTCAGCTAGAAACTCACCGATAACGTCACCATGTAATTAATGACCATCGCTTTCGCATAGATGGCTGGGTTCAAAATTGGGTTTGGAATTTTCGTTGTCAAATACAACCGAAACTTTGGATCGTAGTCAACTTCCTTGTCACCAAGTTCAATGAAACTTCGCCCTTGTACATCTGACAAGAAAAAAATAGATAAATAGATCCTTGCATATTAAGCAGGTGAATGAATTATAGTAGCAAACTTAAGTCATCAAAAATGTACTTCTTATGTTTTTCATGAGCACGTTGTCAAGGACTGGATCTATGTAGTCGACGTCTTGGAATAAGATTGGAAATCCATACATTATAGCCATTTCAACTTGCTTGATAAAATCTGAATCGTTGAAGGTAACTATTTTCAAATTATTCTTAGCTTCTCTTTTTTTCACCCAATTAAGCGCCTGCTGTTGTGGATCGATGCAAAGCGGAAATCTCGAAGCTCGCGTTGTGAGTATACCGTTCTGAACAGACAGTTCATCGGGAGGTAATCCCTGCGAATTCCAACTAGAACCCAAAGAAATATAATATCCATTTTCTCGATAGAAGAAATTGGGAGGTTTGCAAGACAACGAAACGAAATGATCAGATAATCCAAAGCCATGTTATGGAAAATTGATGCGAAAATATGGGAAAAATAATAATCACGAAGTAAAAATATTTTCTTTTACGTACCTGCTGATTTCGACATCGTTGCTTAATTGCGAATCTATTTTATAAGGTTGTGTGAGTGGTATTTCTTTTTCCAAGATACTATTCTGCCAGTCGTTGTACACCATTTGTATTCTAAATTCGTAAGAAAATGGTCCATTGTACGAAAGAAATCCAGCAGACAGGAGACAGTTTCCTATTATTTTTTCTAACTCGTCTCGCAAATTTTCCAAGTCTTTCTGCCACCTGGCATTCTCGGATGACAGTCCGCTAATGAGCTTGTCAGCTGCGAGCAAACGTCTCTGAAGAATATCCGTCTCTTCTTGCAATCTCTGTCTTTCTGTCATAGCAATATCGTACTTTGCGTTTAATTCATCCAATTGTTTTTCTATCCTTTGCAATTCTCGCTCTTCTTTTTCTAACGCTCTTTTAGCCCTTTCTGCCTCACTCTCTAACATCTGGACTTTGTCCATTTTCGGTTTCACCTGTAAAAATATTAATCACAAAGAGTGAATCTTGGGAGTCGATCGGTGAATGAATAAGAGATATTCTTGGCTTGAATTAACAATGCAGGCAAACCTCTTTGAAGACTGCACAATAGTCTAAAACGGCCATGACGAATTTGTAAAGACCATAACCAGCTTTACTGATTGTTTTCATTTGCTCAAGTTTGTTAGATTTCTTAAGGTGTTGTTTGACCAACTGCTGTTGCTTCGTAGTTATTAAATCGCAATTCATTTCTTGTAATATTCGCAAGAAACTTGGATCGCTCATCATTCCTTTAGCACCTTTCCAAGAAATGTCTTTTACTCCACGAATTATTGCTACAGCTTCGCAAACTACTTGCACGGGTTCTGGAGGCGTAGCAAAAGACCTGGGCATATAGATTTCAGTATAATATACTTGAAGATCTAAGCACAGATGAAGAAGTTTGATATTTTAAACTGACCTAATTTCAGTAATATCCGATTTATCTAAATCAGCGAGTGCTAATCTTGCAGCTTCTAACGCCGGCTGAGCCTCGCTCAGAACTTCTTTTGCCTCGGCAGTTTCTTTGGCAATAATTTTGTTCTGTTCTTCGATTTCCTCTCGCTTTTCTATACCCATATTTTTTTTCACCATAGCGATATCCGTACTTTCTCCAATCGAAGACAATAATCGCTCGCAATTTCGCGTTTGCTCTGCTACCTTGACGCGTTGAACAGCAAGTATCGCGTTCAAGTGTACCAAAGTTTCAGAAGCTTCAGCGATCTTGAGCAATCCTACCATGACCGAATAATCCACTATCAGTAAAGGACATTTTTATCGTGAGGAAATATCTTACCTCCAGATAAACGGTTGCACTGAGACATGATGTACTCTTTTTTTTCAACCAACAAATTCAAATACGTATTAATAAAGTCCAAATAATGTTTCGGCGTAACGTAATTCCTTCTTCTCAGTTTTGTTAAAAATTCAGCAGTATATTGTCCAATGGACATGTGAACGTGGACAACATGCTGTACAATCAAATCTCTGTATGCCTCAGGAATTTTTGGATTCTGAAAAACAATTTCCAATGGCAATAAGCTCTTGTCGTAACTCAATACCTACTCAGAAACTTACATCTCTGAGAACCACATTTGCCACAGCATACAGAGCTTGTTCAGGCCATGGAAACAGCCAATCTATAGTTGTGCTGTTTACAAGTCCTGGGTAACTCCTGCAACGTCCCCGGAGGACATCTCCAGCGGGACTCATGGACAGGGCTAATCGTAAGTTTGCAATACTCGTGGAGACGAAGTAAGACCATACTGATTCCCTTGAGGAGTGAAAGAGAGTTCATTAAGTTTGTTGTGATCATCGGGTTGTGCTGGTTGCACCGCGTGTTTTTACTCACCTTGTTATGCCATAGCCAGCTTCTTTAGCAGCGTTTCTGCAGCTGTTTACAACCGTGTCTTTTTCTTCATCGGTGAAAAGAGCCGGGACAACACCTGTCATTAAAATATTGTTGACAAGTTCCAGAAAGCTTTCGTCTGCTACGTGTTGAGCAGTGAAAAGAAAGACGACTTTTTTGTTCTCGACCCCTACGATGTTGTACATCCTTTTCATGTCCTCTCTAAAGCTCGTCTCGTTGTATCCACGGCTTAATGTTATCTCAAATATCTGACAACTTGCAGCGAACGATGCCAAACGAATGATACTCTGTTTTCCACTACCTCCTATGCCGATTACTAAAACGTGGCCACGATGCATACGCAGAGCTCGATGCACTCGTGTCAAATGCTCTAAAGCGTCGTTGAAGAGAACCATGTTGATTGGCATATTTTGGGAATTGTAATCTTCAAGAATCTGTGGAAATTTGGCAAAACGGAATATCATATACTTGTGGTCCTGTTATTTGAACATTAAATAGTGAAAAAAAACCTATACCTCCATGAAGAGACTGTATATTGCTTCATAATCCAGTAAATCTTCGTAGTATCGAGGCTCTTCTTCGTTACACGCATTTCTGTAGTCACCGAATAAAAGTGGATCTCGTAAAGCGTATTCAATCGCTTCTGGTTCTTCCTCGAAACTCGACTTTATTTCCGATTCTATATGAGCACGCATCAATTCTTGATCCTTCGCAAAAATGAAAAGGAAGTAAGATAAACCGATTGTTCTTTATCTAAAAATATAATCGAGCTCGTATCTGCTTGAAAAAATGTAATGAATTGACTAAATCCAGCCTCACCGCTGAACTGATCAATCGATCGCAAATAACTCTGTAGAATTCGTTTCTCCAAACTCTCACAAAATGCATAGCGGACGTGTAGAAAGTTGGGTGAGTTAGTAACAATCCAGCAACAATTCTGGACAAGTCGCGGAGATTGAAGATGTAGTGAAACTTGGATGGTGTTGGGGGTAATTCTGCGGTCACCATCTAGAAAAAAAAAGTCAACATTGTTCCAGATGGTCAGTATCCCACAGACGAAATTGGTAATCTGTTGATTCATACTCTGTAAAGATTCAATGTGATATCGATCAGCTTGTTTCCCGTCGCTCGGACTTCATCGGAGAATATTTCCAAGTGTCCGTTCAAAATGCTTGAGTAAATATGAGTCAGAGTACCATCGGATGGAAAAGTGACATTGTAAACAGAAAACATTGAGATAAATCTTGGATCCACTTCGTTTCTTCCACCTCCTGCTTTTCCCATAGCAGCTAAATAGCCTGTGAAATTATGTCATTGGTCATATTCACGATGTACAAATACGAGAGAAATATCACGTTTTCAGTCGCAACATGATTGTCACACATTTACACTCACATATGTCTTTAAGGACCTTCCAATTGAGGTCTTTTCCACGATCGTAAAGGCCTCCTCTTTCGAACAACAACTTGAGCAGAGCGATCGGCTGCTGAGTTCCGTAAGTGTCCACCAAAGGCATGTTCATATCGTCGATAAAGATGATGAGCTTTTTCCCTGGTGGAGGTCCGTACAAATCCTTCGTACGCTTCTCCACAGCAGATTCTATGATCCTTTGAACGTCCATTGAAGTAGTTCTCGACGAAAAATTGATGAGTAGTTGATTCTGTTTAAAATTTTACCGGGAAGGATAGTATTAGGTAATTTTACAGAAAGGTGAATTTCGTGTTTTCGTCAGGTTATACTTACAAATTTATCACTGTCCAATCCTCTCAAGAATTCTTGAATAATGGCAGTTTTTGAAGTGCCAGTCTCACCGACTAGTACGACGGGCCTTTTCAGACTGTTCATTATCTTAACGAACCAAGTTGTTCTCAGAGTGTCGATAGTTGGGACTAAAATTTCGCTGAAGTTCTTCCGCCGATCATGAACGTAGTCGGGTACTAGCCATTTCCAAGGTTTCCAAATACGGTTTTCAATGTCCAATACGTAGTCGAACAGCGTACGATGAAATACCGGAATGTATCCTGTGAAAAAAATCCAATACACAGATAAAAGTGAAGTTGTTACTGAAGATCAAAGTACAGAAAATAATAATCATTGTGAGCTCACGACAAGTGGCTGGTTTCTCAGGCGTATCGTCAGTCAGCATTAATCCTGCTATTTTTTTCATGTACTCGTCGAACACTGTTCTGCAGTCGTTAATTAACGATGCACCGAACGAACAGTAGCACGACTGGATGTAAATTGCTTCCAATAGCTCATCTCTGTGGGCCAGTTGAACAGCACGTTCCTCTTCCTCTTCGGTATTTGGCGTCTCTTCGGCTGTTCTGGAGGAAGAATGGTCTTCTTCTTTAGTTGGAAACAGTCCGTCGACCATGTAACATAATTGCGTGACCTGGACAGGGCAGAACACCAAGATATTGGCTAAATTTTACAACCCAATGTAATTCGAAGAATCTGGTTCTCACCATGTTCAGTGCAGTTTGGGGTATGATCATTTTTAGCGGTACAACTTGTTGCATGTCCATCATTCCGTCTATTATAAGCCTCAGTGATCCATGAACGTATTTCTCACACATGGCTGCAAAGAATTCTCTTTCGTCTTGGCATCTGGAGTTTATCCATTTATCCATGAATGGTTGATACCCCAAATTTTTTGGATCTACGTAGACCATCCCAGCCCTCGATACAGTAGCTGGTGATGCATATTGCAAATCTCCAACCTAGGACGTGTTAGATAAATTTGATTTCGACACTCAAAATAGTTTCGATTCGTTGCGGAATTTGAACAAATATGATTCTTTCATGAGCTACCTCAAATAACAAGGCACAGTGTTTTTGTAATTTTATTCTCTCCTGATTGGCCAGTGTCAGAATCTTGTTGTCATCCATTACGGAATTCATGTTTTCAATCCAAAGAGCGTCCACGTCTCCGTCAAATAATATGTACTTTCGTTCGTCCTTTTCCGAATCCAAGGGCTTGTTGATTTCTCGAAATATACTGCTCAGCAGACCATCAGTCCAATCTCGTGTCAAAGGATCCAAGATACCATACAGCTCAATAACTGTACATGCCTGAAAACGTGAAGGAAAAATGTAATACGCAGAAAACGTATAAATTGGTTCCATATCAGGAAAGTAGTCAGCGATATATTTTATCAAAAGTCATGTATCTACCTTTGGATTCAAGATGTACAACTTCGTAGGTTTGTCAAGATATGTCTGTGCTCCGCACAATGTTTTTATGACAACAGTTTTCCCACCTCCAGTTGGACCAACAATCATCGTGGAGTGTCTGGTCATCATTACTTCGTACATTTGGACAACTTTGTCTATCTAAAAATGAATATTAGTTAACACTTCAGCTGTTAATAATTGTCGTAGTTCGTCGTTACCTGGTCTGGTAAAAGAATATATCCATGTTCCACGAGCGTCCTTTCAACGGCTTCATTAAAATCTGGATATCCAACCCTCGGGCAAGCCAAACCAGGAAACAAATCTTTGATTAGTCCCAAAAATAGCGGGACATCGTCGAAAATGAATTTTGGTAAATTCATGTCTCTGAGTGCTCTCATCAAGACAACATCCTCCGAGAGATCTTCCGAAGTTCTTTTCAGTTGACCGGCCATATTAAGGACAGACTTCAAAGCTCGGAGACCAAAATCGTAATGTGTTTGTTTGCTTAGTTGCTCACGGGCAAGAGTATAAAGCACAGTCATTTTCTTCGCAAGAACTTTGGCAGTCAAAAATCCAGCAGAAAATAATTTTATCAAACATATCATTTCGTTGTCAGGCACTATGCAGACGACAGGACGAAACAAGGCCTTGACGGACTCTGGTAACTCGGTTCGCCCCGCATAGCCAGGATTCATGGTAATAAATATCCCCACTTTTGAGTCCAGAAAGATATCTTGACCCTCAAACTGTGAACACAGTTAGACTTCTAAGTGCTCCTAAAATGAATCAAAGCTCGAAGTACACTGAAGCACTTACCATGAACTTCAAAACTTTCAGTTGCAAGGCTGATCTGATGGTCTGCAATTGGGTCGAAATTACAGATAAAACGGAAATATCAATTCGGTTGAATTCATCGAAACATCCCCATGCCCCACACTGGGCTAGACCACCCAGAGTCTTTCCAATAGCAACGTAGTCCATTCCCTCCCCGCAATTCGTTACAAAACAAATTAAGCCCAAAGCTTTTGCCAAATCTTTGGTCGTTTCCGTCTTACCGGTGCCAGCAGGTCCTGGAAGTGTAATTGGAGTAAGCTACATAACCGGAACATAGCCAATTGTTGGGAAATAATCATCCTGCTGCATTGTATACCTGCTGGTGCTCCACCCAGCTGCATAGACAACGCCTGTGTGATTGTTAAATAGATTCTGTCCGTCAATGGCGTGACTACTAGTCTTCCATTTAGCCCCATGTATTCGTAACCGTATTCAAATGTGCCTGTACATTGGTTTACCCATAAATTGTCCAAATCGTGCACCCAGTAGAATCTACAAAGATGCAATGATTTGTGGACGTCGACTTGAAGTGGCATATTTGGCATGTATTCCGTTAAAACAGATAATGGACAATAAATAGGCTATTTTTTTCTTATCAAATGTGCACTAGATCAGAATGATTTCTTTTTTATGCCAAATAAATTTTACCTTAATTGACTCTCCCACTCAAACTCCATTGCGTCCATAATACTATCTCGGACAAAACTGTCGATTATATCTCGAATGTGGACGTCAATGGTCAAGACAGTGTCTAATTTTTTTCTGTCATTACTCGTGAGGGAATCACCACCCATTAGAGTCACAACGTCGTCAAGTTGTTGATTGAGCTGTTGCAGATACTACAAGGAAAAAAGATCAAAATGTGATACATGGCTATTCCATAAACACGAGAGTATGATAGCTTGCTTTTATATCCCACCTCTTTCATAGCCCGCTTTTTTCCCATTGCGATCTTTTTGAATACGTTTTCCGTTTCTGCAGTCCACCATACTTGATTAGCGGCTAGGATCATCATACCTTGGAAATCCAGCATCCATTCTGTTCTAGGTCTTCTCACCTTCAATATGCAATTAACGTCGCGATAAATTGATTGTATGAATGGACAGTCACCTTTATATATCATCGTCTCACCTTTCCATAATTGTAGATGGCTTTTTTAGTCAGATACCTATTCGACCTGCGCATTTCAGCCAGTGCCATAACCATCCATTCCTCAATTTTCCCTTCTGCAGCAACCGGTGTTCTAAATTCCATGATTTCTCGTTCGGCTGATATTAGAGCACTCGCGATTACTCTGTCTTGGTGATTCGGGGTCAGCCTGAATTTATCCAAGTTGTCAAACATTTTTCCAACGTGTTCTTGGATCGCTGATGGGTCACTGTTTCCCAGGATACCAAGTAACTCGTCATCGCTGATGAAGTTAAAGCGTGGAAAAATGGCTCGTTTACTATTCAAATACTCAGTTAGAGATTTTTGACATCTCTCTAAGCCCCAACTCAATGCTTCGAACTCATCCTTACGTCCTACAAAATTTTCCGAAACAAACAGAGAGAAATAAACATCAGTAACAAACTTATGTCATGTGATATTTGATGAAATTTAGTACGGTCATTCTGCATTTTGGAGACACGTAGTTTCACTCACCTGGGATCATGCAACACTCAAGAACGTTGAGTCTTTTGGATGTGTCCATCATAGCTTGCCTGAACGCCTTGTCAATGTCATCAAATTTCTTCGCTTCGTCAGGAAGCTGCAATCTGATATCACCACCGACGAATATCCCTTCGAGATACAACCACTTGCGTTGAAGGTCTACCCATGCCTCGACGACTTCGGAAATCGTTTCCATAGACTTTTCCCATTTTTGTACCATGCCCAGAAAAGGCCCAATGAACTGTGACGCTGACATACTTTGCAAATTCATCATATTGTCTTCCAGAACTAAATTCAGATCATCCAGTGGACCCAAAATGTATCCACGATCTTCATTGCCTAAAATTTAGAACAGTATGCTTCAATGAACAAATGATTCCAATGCAGATTTTTGATATCTTCTTTGCTGGAACGTGAAAGTCGGTTACCCATGTAGTGCCTGACCACTACAAATTCCATAGTTCTCCAAACATCAACAATCTCTTTAACACCTCGTTCAATAGCTAATTCTTTGACGGCATTAGTTACTATCTTTTCAGCGATGTCCTGATACCTTGCCAAATCCATAGCGAACATGTTTTCGAGAGTGAATCTGCAAATATAGAATTGTAACCGCTATTCGTATTTGTGAACAGCAGGTTAAGCACATTGTTCATGAATTACTGATACCTGTCCGGAGACATGTCGAAGTGTTTCCCAGTCTTCTCCATGAGTTCTAGCCAATGGCGATCCCTCATTGCCTCGTTTTTCAACTCGACGAAAAGTGGAACAGAATTCTTGAAGCCCTTCATCAGGTTATCTAGTGCCTGACCAACGTTCAGCAACCTAACTGCACGTGGCATTCTCCTGAACTCCTTCATGAATTGATCCACACCATCAATCAATTGATGGGGATTGAGATTGACCCATAAAGTCTTAGCCCAAACATCGCGCATGATTTTTTGAGCTTTGTATAATTTGTAGATCAATTCCATGCCTTCGTAATCCTTTTTGACTTTCAAGAAGCGAGAGTAATCAGCTGGTGGCAAGTCAAAGAGGATCTCGGCATTTACAAGATCAACTCGCTTTGCTTCCATTGCATCTATCAGTTTACCATATTCCTGTAAGATTCATGAAACTGTAGAACTCGACTGACTTCTTCCGAATCATGATAAAGTTATCGAGTCATTATTCATTGCTAAGTGTTATCTTACGTCCATTTTCTTTATGCCAGTATCTAAATCGTCGCCGACACTACCGGGACCATTCTTCTCAAATTCTTCTGCGAATTTGACAAATTCAATAGAAAAATCGCGGATCTCCTCTTTGGTCATTTCACAGAACCGATCTTTGGTCGTTTCTAACGTTGTGCCTCTGTAAAGCGCACCTAGATATAAAGATTCCCATTCCTGCCGTAGCCTGTACGCCATATCTTCATCTTCCGCGTTAAATTCTATCTGATGCATCCTCAAAGTTCGAAATCTTTCCTGGTAGCAAAACATGATTGATTTGTGTAGATGGGAAAGAATACGTGCGCATACATAATAACAATTAGTCAATTGATACCCACTTGGTACTCTAAGTACTGCACTTCAGCTTGAACGGACATCTTTTTTATATCAGCAATAGTTTGCATGACCAATTTGAAACGCTCCAATCCGTTAATAACCAATTCTACATCATTTCGCAGACTGGTCATTTTGTCTCTGAACTCTTTCATCGATGCCTGAGTGTCAGCAATTAAATGGTTACCTAAGATTTGTTTCCACTCTTTTCCATGCTCTCTGATACCTGTACAGAGAGGTTTAATGTTGACGCTGAAAGAAAATTGAGACATCTAAGGTAAGCTGGAGTTGGTGTTGAAAATGGAAAAGAATGTCTTTGACAAGATCGACGTCTCGTCGAACTAACCGTATACTGTTGATATCATAGTACGGAGTCATTGCATCGACCTCTTCAACAATAGCTCCATAAAATGTGAACTTTTCATCGTACTGCGATAAGGTCGGACTTTTCGCCGCAAACTTTTCACACATTTGGCTTTTGTCGTATCTCCATAAATTACCATATTTTTTCCATTTTTGTACATATCGATAAAGATCTGCGGACAATCTATGCGCAGTGTCTTGCACCGATATTATCAAATCATTCACAATCTGAAAACATTTCACATTCACTGAATTGAGTTAATTATTTATTTCACACCCCCGAATGATAGTATCTCGTTTCGTAATTCATCCAAAAAAACTTGCATCACCTGGACAGACATGATATCCTCGAAAAAACTGAAGACGACATACTCGTTGGAGTTGATCATTCTGAATGGTTTACATTCAAGACAGCTTCCGCTCATCCATCTAGGAATCGCTTTTATCCTTTCCAGCAAATCTTTGACGTCGTGAAGTATTATGTTGTATACTTCTCCGGCAGACGGACGAAGAACAACCTCGGATGTAGAAAGAATAGCGTCGACTTGGAAGACTGCGGTTTGTCCATTAAGAATTTTGTTCAGAACTTCAAGGTTACGAATGATGCATCTGGGTAAAATAAAAATTCAGGCGCTTCGCCGTAACAAATATATTCAGTCAAGTTGTCTAAACTTCACATACGTTATGAGTGATGTAAATAATTCGTATTCGCATTGCTCGTAGTAAAGCTGCATGCTTGGTGATCTACCGGTACTAGTACCAAGCACTAAACTTTCCATTTTCACAAGCAATGGTCCAATGGAATTGTAACCCTGTAACATTGAGCAGAACAATTCCGTCCGCACGCTTTCCATATCGAGGAAGTAAACCTGAAACAAGACTTCTGTTGGTAAAAAAAAAAGCTGACGAATCAGTTGATTCAAATTTAAGGAATCAACTTGAAGTTGCTATACCTTGCAGCCTGGCAAAACGACGGATCCTTCTGCAGGCTGTGTTCTGGATGAACAGAAATTATAGCATTCGATATTCTTAGCGATTCGATTATGAAGATCGAGTTTCAACTGATTCACTTGTTGAATGACAGAAACTAGACTTTTCAACAGCTGCTTGCAGCCTTTTGCGTATTCCGATATACCCAAAGAATGCCAATTGAATCGAGTTAATCCAGGTTGTATAGCTCGCTCGATATTCAACAGAGTGTTCTTCAGCATTTGAATCTACAACGGTATGAAGGTTTTTTGAACAGTAATGATCGACCGCAATGAATTCGTTCCACTTACGTCTGTAGCGCTCAATTTCTCTACGATGGCATTAAAGTCGTTGACCATTTGCTCCGTAATTTCCATATCATGCTTCAACCGGTCTCTTTGAACTCCGGCATTTCTGATAACGGTTGGTAGCTCAAAGCCTAGATTTTCCAGAAGTATTGCCTAAAAATATGGACGACAGGACTCAAAAGTGGAAGACAAAAATACCTAGAATAAATATCTATATTTTTATGTATTGCTAGTACCTCACGAATTATGTCAAAGATTTTGAGATTAAAATTCAAATCAAATTTCCATTGAAGATCCACTAAGATTGAGTCCTGCATCAACTCTTTCCAAGTCAAATATGCACCGCCAGTTCCTGCTTGCTGCTTTTCACTTATTGTTGACAATGATTCCAATGTCGCGGTTTGCCCGCGAAGAAGTCTTCCAACTTTCGAACTAAATGCATCAGCTTTGGAACCAGCTGGTGGATCTCCGTCTGCGCAGCATCGAAATTATAATTACGATTCACACTGCAGGAAGTTCTACTGAGAATAGCAGTTGATTTTTATCCATAATTTTATCCGAAATTCAACTCATCGGGTTAAATAGAGGATTGATTGTATGGATAGAAGATAAATTAATTACCACCAATGCTGGGCTTCGAAATTCGTAAGGTATTACGCTGCTCTGAATCGAGTGGTCCTTGTTGATGAAGTGTGCCAGGGCCCTTCTCTTGTTTGGCCGGCAGATTCATTGCACCGTAAAATTTTTTATGGGGTTGAACAGCTGTGAGCATTTATGATGAACCAACAAAATTCATTTGGTATTGAAATCTGAATATTAAGAAAGGAGTTGCTAATGGGATTCATGAATTATTGAAAGCTCACCTTTCTGTCTCGTGCAAGGTACGATGGTCAAGACACTTTTCTTCAACGTATTTTCGACTATGGGTGTAGCAGTTTCGATCCATTGGCTGTATTTCGTGTCCTCAAACAATTTCATCTGCTTGGCAATGTTGAGGTACTTCTCAAAGGCGAGAATTTTCAATTCACTGTTCTTCAGTTCCTTGACGTTTTGAAATTTCAACACGACTCTCTTTAGACGATGAAAAAGCTGTCGTTCCCAAAATATTCCGCCACCAACTGGAGGGTGATACCTGAGAAGAGGCGGATTGCGTTTTCCTCTGATAAAAATCTGCCCCACTGCTAAAATCTCTTTTGTGAACTGCTGCATGACCACGTCGAACTTTGTTAAAAGTTGGGCTTGAATAGCGTCTCGCGTTTTCATATTTTTAAACTTGAGTAGAGCCTCCATCGCGTCTTCGGCTGATATGAGAACGGTAAAACAATCATTTATGAAGAATTTAGCTTCGTTTTCCAGAGACGAGACCTCCGCGTAAAAGGAAGACATTAAAACCTCCCAATTTTCCTTATTGAATTCCGTGTACAAATCGAAGTCTGCTTGCTGTACCGGAATTACAAGCTTATCAACCCGTTTGATCACTGCGTCTATTTGTTCCGGATTATTCATGATGGATTTTAACTCGGCACCAAATATATTATAAAAATCTTGTAGCACGCTGCAGATTTTGTTCAAGTCTTTGCACACGCTGGCAATATATTCCGTCTCTTTGAACAAACGACCTTTGTCAAATTCCCATCTAGCTCCCTTTCCAGATAACTCAATCGTTTTCCTCGTCTTCATGTACGAAATTTTCCATTGCTTCAGCATGTCGTATGCTTCGTTCGTTTTTCTCAAAACCAACTGTATCGGTTGTCTAAAATATGCGACACAAAAATTATCAACTTTCGTCAACTTAGCTGGTAATTTTAATATTTGTAGTTCATGGAGGTGAAAGACATAATCAGCTAAACGAAATCATCGCGATTATATTTTCCTAGTGAAAAATACTTTATTACTACTTCCAAATCCAGAAAAAACCGTTCAACTAATGGAATCTGCATAAAATTTTCTCTGGAAGTAGAAATAACGAGATAGAGTATATAATTCGTGCATAAAGTTATTGTCACCTGAACAATCTCTTGACGGCCAAATGTTTCGTTACATTTTGGCAAAGTTGCCAAGCTATACGTTCGAACAAGGGGGACATTTTTTCTTCGGTACAATAGTACCGAGACAATATCCACATCATTTTTAGTCCTTCCATAAGAAGAGGGATTTGATCGGTGATAGATTTGAAATTATCCGATTCCGCGATGGTCTGAAAACGAGGAAAGATATTGGAAGGATATAAGGAATAAATACGAAAATTAGTGACATCCGCTCACCTTGAAGTGCCTCGTGATTGTATACAGAAATTTGACATTGTCGGAAGCCTCGTGAAAAAGCTTCAACAGGTCTGTTCGATAATAGTTGAATCCACTAGGAATTTGTGATTTGGCTTTATTCAGTAACAAAAAGATTCGTTTCACCACCGTCGTTTTAAGTTGTTCCACCAAAATCGAAAGCCCGTTCTCTCGATCGAACCAGTAATTATACTCCGCCATGGGACCATGTCCATTAGGAACTTTGCTTGTAAAACTGTTCATCACCTATAAGATCGGTGTCAGAATCATTTAATCAAGCACCATCAATTTCGAGCATATCGAGGACAATTCATACATGACCGCAAAATTACCGTCTTCATGTGATGTTCCCACGATATTACCACGTCTTCTAGCTGTATTATAGCCTTCGGATCTGAGCAGAAAGTTGCATCAGATATTGCCGGATCTGTCAAGTCGGGTATTTTTGGTATCGGCAACAGGATATCACCCTCAGTGTGTTCGAGAGTCCTGATTGGGAAAGGATTCAATCAACGTTTTGTTAAATCAAAGACAGCCGATGAAAAACGTGGGCAAATTGTAACATGAGATGATTCGATCTCAGGTTTGAGCTTCGAGATAAGAATTGGAATCATTATTGGCTGTTTAGAGATTCCCCTAATCCGTGAGTATATAATAAAATATTCCAAAATCTCCGTGTTCGAAAAAGCGCATGATTAGATTTGCCGGAGTTTTTGAGAAGGAAAAATCGCCGGAGTTAATGAACTTGGAGGTCCTTTTCATGTATACGAACCACTGAACGCTTTTTGTGAGACGTTCCAATGAAGCCAGCAGCTCTTTTTTGCTGGGTTCTTCCTTCACAACTTCCTTGGGTCTTCCGCTGTAGGCTGCTGACGTTACGGACGCTGCAGATTTATCGGATCTCAAATCTCCGTCATAATCAAAGCGAGAACTTCTCTGCGAGACGTTATTCACGCCATCCGAATCCGATTTCACCTTCGATATGGCTACAGAGATTCTCCGGAAATTTGATGGCCTCGACATGGCTGCTGCCTACACGAAAGACCATCTTCAGACATTACACGTCCCTCAATTCGGCAAATCGTTAACCAATTTGCAATGGACAGATGAAAATCCTCATACTAAACTATTGATAACATTTCTAATAAATCTTGGTTCATCATTAGTACAGTTTCCTGATAATGATGAAATCGATTGGAAAGTTACCGTAGTTTTCATGCTCAGTCTTCGAGTTTTCTGAGCAAGTTCTCCAGTCTGGGTATTGGTAGGTTCGAGATTTCTGTGCAGCTCTTCGTCTATTTCTAGCGGTGACGGAGCCATCGGTTCGCGAAATTGTTTTTCCACAAGTGGCGTGAAAACCTGTTGCATGCAAGAGAGATCCGTTGACTGGAGCGCATGGTCTCGATTTAGTATGATATAATTTCTACCATTTTTTTCGATACCATCTACTCTCTCTAAATTTCTTCCGAGTGAAAAACGCAATAAAGGAGCGCATTTTCTACTCCAAGGAAAATGGAAATTCACTATAATCAGAGCAAAAACTGACACAACATAAACGTAGAAAACTTCATTTTCTTCATCGTGTGCAGAACCCACTTCAACTGAGAGTGAATTCGAACGACAAAGAATAAAACCTCTTTCTTTTTGGATTTGAAAATTAAATTTTTCAGACATTACTGCAGTTTGTACTCCTGAAGAGTAAATTTTCACCCAATGAAATTTTTTGAAACCTAACAGCTTGGGCAAAAAAGTATTATCTAATAATCGTTGATGCGTGGTGACTCACGTAGACCAGAAGCTTGTCTAGACTAGCCAAATATCTGCCACTCATTGAACCGATAACCATGTAGTCGGGCATTTCAGCCATGCATTCGGTAAGGGTTTCGAAGGCCGGTACCGCGTCCTCGACGTTCCTCATGAAGTACACTATGTTTTTGTCGTGAAGTTCGACATTGTTACCATCAAGTTGACCAAAAATTAAGTGAATTTCCGGAATCCGAACTGTCTTCTCGACCATTTTCTACACGCAAAATATCAGTCATTCAGTTTCATCGTAGAATGAAGAAAAATTAATGTATACACTCTCAATTGGAATAATTACAAAATCGGTCCTCACATATTGAAACAAAATAAATGAGATTTGTCACTATTTTTGCACTTTTCAGAGCTTATTTACCTTCGTCATGACATACTTGTCCTCTTCCCCGGGTGGCGGAACAAATGGCGAAGATTCCACTGATATACAATAATTGAAATAATGAATGATTAATCATCAGTCAGTTTAAAATTTGAATTGGTAGGTGCTGAGTAAATTTTGACAAATTATTGTAATTAGAGATCACGGTTTGTTGTAGTACGACTGGATTAGTTGCCACATTTTTATAATGCGGGGATTCACTGACTTGCCGATTTGCTTTTTGCTCTATCTTTATCTTTGGATTCCGTGTCTGTGGCGACTTCGGCCGATTTCGCTTTGTCTAATGATCCTGCATTGCTAGCGTCATCGTCTTGGACACTGCTTGCCGATTGATTGAATCCCGTTACCGCAGATTCTGTGAGACTCACTCCCGTGCTACTTTGATCTTCTATTTTTGTATCAGACTTTGACCGTAACTTCCGCTTCTTTAGTCTTTTATCCTTAGGTGCCTTTTTTTCTCCAGACTTCTCTTCGTCCTCTAATTTGTCCGCTTTTGCTGAAAGAAAATGCAATTATTGATTGGAATACGATGGTAGTGATACCGATCAAAAGAAATCCAATCTCATGCATCAATTTCCAGAATAATTCGATAGCCAGCCCCCTTAATCTTCGTTTCTAACTCACTAAAAGTTGTCCAATCTGCGATGACAGGTCAGTTAATTACTACAAAAATTATGCAATAGGTCTTACAGGTACGTGAAAGCAATGAGATCAACGAAGCGTGGATATGTGCCTGTTTAGAAATCATTGTGTCAATCAGTGCGCGATTAGAAGATTATATTATAAATTAATGAACATCATGCAAACGATCCCATGCATGAGCACAATCAACGACATGCTTAGAAATCAACACACTTTACCAGGCGCACTTTTCGTCAGCCGTAAAGGTTTCATTCGCGAGCTGAATACCGTGATGGCAGAGATTTTTGCGCGATGACCTGTTGGCGAGGTACAGAAATGTAGCTCGCAATTAAAAACAGGATTGAAATGATTGGAGAGAAATATTGTGTCAGAAACATGTTATTTGAAAGAAGAAATTTCTAGTCAATCATCAACAAGTACCTAACGATAAATAAAATGTAAAGTTACGTGAACATTTTTACTTTCTTCCCAGACCGTGACCTCTTCTTGAACTATTTCTTCCTGATAAGTCTTGTAGAAGAAGATGACTTTCTTATCCAGGTCCATGATTCCGTATAAATTTGTCATCATGAACGTCAATAATTGATCTTCATAGAATCTGTCGTTTTTCTGCCAAAGCCACGTACACAGAGTAAAATATTCTCATTGTAAAACCCGTAAAAGATACAAGTAGAGTGAAGCGGATTCTACTCACGTTTATGAGCGCATCGAATAAGGGGCCTCCATCTTTTAAGCCCAAAAACTTACAGACCTTATCCCTCATCCAGTAAAGTCTATAAAAAAATACATTCGAAATTTGACTCAAAATTATATTAATTGCGTGCGCGAAATAGAGTTGAGTTCAGAAAAACCGAAGTATCATCAATTCAGGAGGGGACATTCACCTGTAATCCATAATTTGTGAAATCGACTGTTCATCGTCTGCAACAGCTACAGATGACGCATACGTCACGAGGGTAACCCTCGATTGGTCATTCAAATCCACGACCGACTCCATTCCCCTGGTTGAGTGAATAATGAAAATATAGTCCTATTTGAACTGTTTACATGAATACTCAATTTATGGGAAAATAGTTGAGAATTAAAGAGGAATTTCCGCTCACTAAGGAAAGCGTAACTATCGAATAATCGAAAACTTAGTTACACTGGTTTGAAACATTCGCATGAACAACGTGTCGATCATTACGACTTTGTGTCGAATTGTTATGAATAACTTCCAGGTTAATTTCCCAACTTTTTACGAATTCCTTGGTAATCGTTACAATCGAATTGATAATTGGTCACTAATTGATATTCTCTGATCTGAAGAATACACATGAACCATGGAATTGCACGTACCTTGCCCAATCTATCAACTACGTAGCTACCAACCGGATGAAGAAGTTCAATTTATGTCTAGACCAAAATCGTGAAATCTTACCTGAAGCGCCACTCGCTCTACGTTGCTATGGAAAGAGAATAACAAGAGGGGTGGCATGCGGTGAACGATGATACATCCATGATGTATTATGTAGTGGTTCAATGGAGAAATATAGGTCAATATCCAAATTATAACGGGTTGCTTGAGATTCAACGTAATGAAAGTGCAATGATCATACTGTCCGACAACAATTAGAATTATCGTGCGTACGAGGCAAACGATTGGAATCTCATTTCGTAGCCGGAGAAGAAACGTAACTCTAACGTTAGCTTGCTCAGCAGGTATCAAATCCGGAATTGGGAAATTAATTCTGCAAAGTTTGTCAAACATTTTTCATTTTAAGATCAGTGAATCTAACTTGGTTTAGGGTGTATTCCGAAAATATTGCACGATTCAAATTTCTGCGCGTGAAGTGACAGGTTGATTCATGATGACAATTGGTTGACTGAAAATGTCACGAAGTTGAAAATTTGGAGTTCGGACGAGTTGAAAGTTAAAACTTTTCTCATTTAAATACCCAAGAATTCATTCGCGGTTGTAAAGGTTTTGCAGTCGAAATCCACTATAGCATTGACCACGTATTTTTCACTATCAGATTTAACGAACGACGGCAACGTGATATTTGTCTACTATGGTGATTCGCTCAAGAAGAGGGGGAACTGGAAGAATTCGACCATCCAGACTCTTGATTCGAATGTTCTTGTGATAAAAATGATGAACAGCAATGAAATATCATTTATATTTGTATAAAAATTCATTTGTAAAGTCGATAAATCGTATAAAAAAAAAAACATTACAATAATACACACTCAGATAATATGTACAAAATCTCACTCAATATAATATAGTACGAGTATATTCTAGGCATATGTGAGCTCATATTCGTTACATCTACTAAACTTTAGCAGTGTCATTGCTCGACTTCGAATTGTCTCTCGATTCTCTGTAGAAGTCAGGTTCTTTGTCCCATTGATACAGAGGCTGATGTTCCGTAAGAAGTCCTTTAAGAACAGCTTCTACATATTCGTTGCGTCCGTCATCAGAGTCAAAAGAAAAACTCAATGATGGTATAAATTCCGTTTCCACAATTGTTCTGATTGGCTCAGGCGTCGTCGTTGTGGAAGGTTCAGGTGGCGATGGTTTAGTTGGTTCCGGTTCCTGATTACCAACCTTGTTCTTCCCTACCCTGTATTTCTCTAGATCGGCAAACTGCCGTTCAGCCTTGTAGTCCACATTGGGCGGAGCTCCGAACGAAGCGAAATTTCTCTCAACGTTGCCACCGTACAAGGGTTGACCGAAATTCTTAGTCAACTCCTCCAATATTTGCTCCTTCATAAGTGGAAATCTTTCAATTTGCACAGGTGGGAACTCGACTAGCGATGCCAAAGAGCGATTAATATCGTCCGCCTCTACTCTAAAATTCGAAAGATTTATTTCCTTTGGCAACTGCTGTTGGATCTGTGGGGAATTTGTTATGGAAAGGTCATTGGATTTCGAAATCAATCCAGTCTGCAACGTCGTGTCCTGGTTCTTGGCAAATAAGAATGGTCGTGACAAATCAGACGGCTGCTCAGTTTTCGTCGGTTGGTTCGATTGCTCTATCCCTGTAGTGTGGTTTAGTTGCTTCGTTCCTGTGTGGAGAGTCTCGCTAGTAATCAGGGTCGATGTGCCCGAATTTGAATGTTCATTAGTAGAACCAGTTTTTGTCTCATTTCCGAAAGAACCTCGGACATCGAACAACAATCTTTCGACCACAGGAGCTACAGTTGATTCAACCTTTGGTGAAGGAGTTGACTTGACATCATTCTCATCCGCTGGTCCTCCGGCACTATCCGATCTGATAATTTCATAATCTCCAAAACCATTAAGACCAAGCGATGAGCTGTCCCCATTCTGCGCAAGGAGTTTGCTGATAAAATCTACCGATGGGTTGAAGTCCTCGTCAGCATTCACTGTGAAGTGTAGTTCGTATGGTGAATCATTACCGTTATTCAGCGAAGCCTCTATTCCACCGAAGCTCAATGGCAAGTCGAACGGCAAGCCGCTTGCTCCAACAGTTTGCATAAATCCATTGCTCGACTGGTCTGGGTTCTGTGCAGATTTGATGCTCGTTGTATCCAATGTATTCGTCGGTCTATTAGATTCGAAACGTTCTTTTGAATAGCCAAAATTGTCCAAGGGAGACTGTGACGATGTTGGTACGAAACTGTTTCCTGCAGGAATTACGCTGTGGAAGACTTTGGGATTGTTACTTTCTTGATATCCCTGTTGGGAAGGATTCCCCGGATTGGACGAATGGGTTTGATGATTGGCTATATTTGAATTTTTCAAGACGTGGACTTTTTGTTCTACATCACCGGATGGCGATTCGATACTTTGTGGTAGGTAAGTGGGAGAGATAGTGGTAGAAGGAGAAAAGGGAGTGGCAGTTGGATAAAAATGAGCTCCTCCTATCGTATATTGTAGATCGTTGTTATGTTCCCAGCGACTAGGCCCAAGGTGCTCCGAGATCGGTCTTTGAGTATTTTGGGACTCATTCGGTCGCTCCGTGGACGAGATCGGCACCGTATCTTCATGAAGCAAGTGGCAATTGCTGTGAGGTACATCTGGTTGTGACACCGGTAACATGAGCGTTGGAGACTTAATTTCTGTGTGGCTATGTTGGTTCACGTCATTTCCAATTTGGACAGAGACGGAGCTGTGGTTCCTCGATGTTACTGAAGCCGGGGCTTTACCCGGAAACTCGGGTACCGACGACTGCTGGTAATCAGTCACTGGAATATGGGGAACATCATGAGAGGTCTGGACTTTTGTGTGTTCCACCTGACTTGATCCAATGAATGTTTCCTTGTGCATGCTATCTGTGCCGGATGATTGACCAGTCAAAGTACTATGCGTAGAAAAGGCTATGTTCTCGGATGGGAAGTCGGGTACATGTATTTTGAACTCCTTATTAGCAGAATCTCCTGAACCCCCGAATGGTCTGATGGTCGTTGGTCCATTCTGAAGCTTCGACCCATACTGCAGAGTAAAATCATTGACAGGTATTCCAGTTGTTGGCGTTGTCACAAATTGAGGTGATGGTAGTCGCGTTGTTGTTTGGAAACGGCTGAATGGCAGTGGCTTCTCATATTGACCTCTAAACGTATAATACGTTGCCTCTGTTGTAGTGGGCAATGAGTTAAAAGAATTGGATGGTTCCTTCGAATGAAGAGTCGATGATTCGACAGGTCGTGAAATCCAAGACGGTGCCTTATCTGATAAATATGAAGTTTGTTGGTGCTGGAAAATATCCGTAGGGTATGTCCCTGGTAATTCGGTTGGTCGCGAAATTTGGGAAATCAAAGGTTGTACTCTTGGCGGTGCATTGCTAATATGTTGTCCATCAACACGATGCGTGGGTTGGACCTTCGATGAGCCTACAGGTTGATCATTTTTGAAGACTGAATGTGGTATCCCAGATGATACAAAGGTCTGTGATTGATCAATATAATGCGGCACACTGACTCCTGATGACCCGATAGATTGGGAACTGTGAGAAATCGAAGGTTGTATTCTGGATGGTCCATAGAATGTATCTGATTCGTCGATCGCAGCCGGAAGTTGTACTCCTGATGAGACTGCAGATTGTGAAGATTGAGAGATTAATGATGGTATCCTGGTGGATGATTCAACAGACTGCATACCATTATCAACATGCTTAGAATGAACCTCCGATGATCCGGTAAATTGTGCAATTTGAGACATCAGTGGTGGTTTGCCGGATGGAGAACCGAATGGTTTGTTACCATGAACAACAGGATGGCGCTGTATCCCTGACGAAGCTACAGATTGCGAAAACTGAGGAATCAGTGGTGGTATCCTGGTAAATGATCCAAAACTCTGTGTTCCATGATCAACATTCGTCTGAGCTCCCCATGACCCACCATATTGTGAATTTTGATAAATTGATGGCGGTATTCTGGGCGGCGAAGCAAATGTCGCATTATCATCAATGACACTAGTAGACTGTGCTCCTGACGAGACCGCAGATGGCGAAGATTGAGGGATCAACGGTGGTATCCTCGTAGATGGTCCAAAACTCTGTGTTCCAACATTCACATTCGTATCAAACCCAGATGATCCGACAGATTGTGGATTTTGGGAGATCAGCGGTGGTACTCTGGATGGAGTATTGAATGCCGTATCGTCATTAATCGTAGCGGTAAACTGTCCCCCCGACGAGACTATAGATTGCGAAGACTGAGGAATCAGTGGTGGTATTCTAGTGGATGATCCAAAACTCTGTGATCCATGATCAACATTCGTCTGAGCTCCCCATGACCCACCGTATTGTGAATTTTGATAAATTGATGGCGGTATTCTGGGCGGCGAAGCAAATGTCGCATTATCATCAATGCCATTAGTAGACGGTGCTCCTGACGAGACTGGAGATTGCGAAGATTGAGGGATCAACGGTGGTGTCCTGGTAGATGATCCAAAACTCTGTGTTCCAACATTCACATTCGTCTGAAACCCAGATGATCCGAAAGATTGTGAATTTTGAGAGATCAGCGGTGGTACTCTGGATGGAGTATTGAATGCCGTATCATCATTAATCGTAGCGGTAAACGGTCCCTCCGACGAGGCTCCAGATTGCGAAAACTGAGGAATTAGTGGTGGTATTCTAGTGGATGATCCAAAACTCTGTGTTCCATGATCAACATTCGTCTGAGCTCCCCATGACCCACCGTATTGTGAATTTTGAGAAAATAATGGCGGTATTCTGGGTGGCGAAGCGAAGGTCGCATTATCATCAATGCCATTAGTGGATTGTGCTCCTGACGAGACTGGAGATTGCGAAGATTGAGGGATCAACGGTGGTATCCTGGTAGATGATCCAAAACTTTGTGTTCCAACATTCACATTCGTCTGAAACCCAGATGATTCGACAGATTGTGAATTATGGGAGATCAGCGGTGGTATTCTGGATGGAGTATCGAATGCCGTGTCATCATTAATGGCAGTGGTAGACTGTCCCCCTGATAAGCCTACAGATTGCGAAGATGATGATTCAACATTTTGAGTTCTATCCTCAATATTTGTCTGATACCCAGATGATCCGAATTGTGAATTTTCAGGGATTAGTGGTGGTATTCTAGGCGGAGAATCGAAAATTGTGTCATCATCGATGGCAGTTGTAGACTGTGTCCCTGATGAGTCTGGAGATTGAGAAGTTTGTGAAATCAATGGTGGTATCCTAGTGGATGATTCAAAACTCTGTGTTCCAACATCAACATTCGTCTGCACCCCCAATGATCCGACAGATTCTGAATTTTGAGAGATCAATTGCGGTATTCTGGACGGTAAACTGAATGTCGTGTCATCTGGAATTACAGTGGTAGACTGTGCCCCTGACGAGGTTGCAGATTGCGGATATTGAGGAATCAGTGGTGGTATGCTGGGCGGAGAATCGAAAATTGTGTCATCGTCAATGGCAGTGGTAGACTGTGACCCTGACGAGGCTGTAGATTGAGAAGATTGAGAAATTAATGGCGGTATTCTAGTAGTTGATTTAAAACTCTGTGTTCCATCGTCAACATTCGTTTGAACTCCCAATGATCCGTCAGATTGTGAATTTTGAGAGACCCGCGGTGGTATTCCGGGTAGATCACCGAATGCAGTGTCATCATCAATGACAGTGGTGGACTGTGTCTCTGACGAGGTTGCAAATTGCGAAGATTGAGGAATCAGTGGTGGTATTACGGGCGGAGAATCAAAAATCGTGTCCTCATCAGCGGCAGTAGTAGACTGTGCCCCTAACGAGGTTGTAGATTGCGAAAATTGAGGAATCAGCGGTAGTACTCTGGTAGTTGATTCAAAACCCTGTGTTCCATCATCAGCGTTCGTCTGAACCCCCAATGATCCACCAGATTGCGAAGATTGGGAGATCAGTGGTGGTATTCCGGGTAGATCACCGAATGCAGTGTCATCATCAATGACAGTGGTGGACTGTGTCTCTGACGAGGTTGCAAATTGCGAAGATTGAGGAATCAGTGGTGGTATTACGGGCGGAGAATCAAAAATCGTGTCCTCATCAGCGGCAGTAGTAGACTGTGCCCCTGGCGACGTTGCAGATTGCGAAAATTGAGAGATCAGCGGTGGTATTCTGGTAGTTGATTCAAAACCCTGTGTTCCATCATCAGCGTTCGTCTGAACCCCCAATGATCCACCAGATTGCGAAGATTGGGAGATCAGTGGTGGTATTCCGGGTAGATCACCGAATGCAGTGTCATCATCAATGACAGTGGTGGACTGCGCCCCTGACGAAGCTGCAGATTGTGAAGATTCTGGAATCAACGGTGGTATTCTGGTAGAAGATTCGAGACTCTGTGTTCCATCATCAACATTCGTCTGAACTCCGAACGCTCCACCAGATTGCGAAAATTGAGGGATCAGTGGTGGTATTATGGGAGGAGACCCCAAAATCATCTCCTCGTCAGTGGCAGTACTAAACTGTGTTTCCGACGAGGTTGCAGATTGCGATGACTGAGGAATCAGCGGTGGTATCCTGGTAGTTGATTCGAAACTCTGTGTTCCATCATCAACATTCGTCTGAACCTCCAATGATCCGCCAGATTGTGAAAATTGAGAGATTAATGGTGGTAAACCAGATAGAGTACCGAATGCAGTGTCATCATCAATGACAGTCGTGGACAGCGTCCCTGACGAAGCTGCAGATTGTGAAGATTGTGGAATCAACGGTGGTATTCTGGTAGATGATTCGAGACTCTGTGTTCCATCATCAACATTCGTCTGAACCCCCATTGCTCCGCCAGATTGCAAAAATTGGGAGATCAGCGGTGGTATTCTGGTAGTTGATTCAAAACTCTGTGTTCCATCATCAAAATTTGTTTGCACCCCCAATGATCCAACGGATTGTGAAGTTTGGGAAATCAGTGGTGGTATTCTAGGTGGTGAGCCGGATGACTCATTATCATCAACGCCAGCAGCAGGCGGTGCCCCTGATGATGAACCAAATTGAGAAGGTTGAGAAATCAACGGTGGTATTTTAGTGGACGATTCGGATTCCTGTATCCGATTGACCACATCCGTAGAATTCATTTCTGGTGTTTCTACAGAGTCATCAGATTGGGGAGTTGAGTATGTCATTTTATTGAATGCATCGAAAGTGAATAGTTGATCAGCAATATCAGTAATAGGCCGTCCCGATGGTCCCATAGGTCGAGGAATTTGAACAACCAAGGGTGGTATCCCAAGGCGAGAATTGATCGAATTCGAATTTTGTTCATCTCCGGTTTCCATCATTCCGTCAACTTGTGTATCATTATTTGCTGAAACACTGTTCACCGCTCCGTTATCTTGGTCATCTTGTTTCCTAGCTCGAGAAAGACGGTTCGAGTAAAAATGCTGATAATTTTGTTGAATGCCGGATACATTTGGATTAGAACTCGTTGGCCTTGTCCCCAATTGCGCCGTTGTATCTTCAGTGTCAGACTCAGAATTTGACAGGTACCTATCCTGTTCCTTTGACTCTCCTAACTGCAGATTGGTTATCGTTCGACTGTTCAACTTCTCCCCACTACGATCATCGACTTTATTTAACCGTGCCCCATAACTTTGACCTATCCCAATACTTTCTTTAGCCTGAACAGTTTCCGTAAAATCGTCCTCGTATTGTTTTTGGTCTAACTCAGGTTTGTCGTCATTAATCTCCTTTTCATTCGCTCGGCGGTGTAAATCAGTTGGATTTTCAAAACGGTCATTATCCGCTCTTTCAGTATCATAATCTGTTGTAGATCGCGTTGTGAAAATTTCCGCACTCCTGCTGTGAGTGAAGAGATGATCAGAGCTTTCAAAATACTGATCATAGTTATTGTATGAAATGGTCGAAGGTCGGTACGTAGTTGGTACCGTGGGTGAGTACAGCCTCCTTGTCGTAGTGGTCACAGTCGGCACAGTAGGAGCATAAGACGGTTGAAATTGATTCCTGAAGATCCTCTGATTCTGCTGATAAGAATTTTGGAATTCGTTTTCAAATACGGCAGGTCTCGATGTTGTATAACTGTCTTGAGGATAGGTATTGACACTTTTTTGTACGTAGAATATTGATGAATCAGTACCATGGTTAATCGGTCTTGAATTTTCCCCCTGGTTATTCCTTCCAAATTCGTTGGGTCGAACGCTGACATTAATAATGTTATTCTTAGGTGGAGTGTTATCATTCAGAACGACTTGATTTCTTACGGAACCAAAATTCTCATTAATCTCAGCTTGTTTAGTAGGATAACTATCGTAATATCGCATCTCTCTGACACGCGATGGTACAACAGGGTCTTTTCCAGTAACGACTGATGCGCCATTATCTCCGAATCCAATATTCACCATTTTCATTCCTCCAGTGCCAAATTGCGAATCACTTTTTATATTGTTGCGATCCCGCAATTGCGTCATTGTGTATGCTTTGTGAATCATTTCATTGTCGTTATTGTATATCCCTTGGCGAAGGGCGTAGGTGCTGGTCATCCCACAGTCCACGTTACTCCACCAATCACAAGTCAGTAGTTCTTGAGAAAAAATCGATCCAGGTGGACAGATGAAAGAAGAAACCACCAGGTTGCTGCAAACGTGGAAAGCCTGGCATCCAGCTTCCTCGTCAGCATAGTAACCTGAAAATAAAAAAACGTGAATAGATCGTCTGCTCGATGCAAGGGATAAGGTGAAACTGGAGAAAATGCCTCCAAACCGCGCCTTTTTTTTCTCATTCAATTCTCCACAGTGCACCAACTAATGATGAATACCTAATTGCATTGAAATAATGGCGATAATGAATAGGCTGGATCTATTTCTAAGGATAATCGCTTGGGTGTTACATCAAATGGCTTGATGCCTCTCGGATGCTGCGAGAATTACGCAATGTGAGACCTACTCACTACAGTGACTAGTGGATTTCAATACTACGATCTAATCTATAGCGTGTTCAACGGGTACCTGATCGCAGTGTTCATCCGCAGTTGAATTAATGTTGTATAATTAATTTTTCAAAATTAACTAGGCCTTGAAGAGATTAAGTTTCAATAACAAGTGGCTAATTCGTAGTATGCCGATGCATTTACATGTTCAACTATATAACTTTTTTGATCTTTTTTTAGCAGAGAAGTATGTAATAATGTTTGTACATCACTCCTAACGTGGATCGAGTAATCTTGGGTTTATTCTAGTACAATTTTAGAAATCTTTTTTCTTCAGTTACAACATGTGTAGTTATATTAGCTCACGAAATTTTAGTGAAAGGAATATTACTATTTTGCAGTACCTACAGCTTGTGGAAGTTTAATGTGGGTATGATTTCGTGGACCAAAAATTAACAACCTTTTAAATCTGTCAGGAACAAATTATTACTTGCGAGTTACACAATAGGATCCCGCGCCACTAAGGCGTGTCTGCAAAAATAGCAAATTGAAATTTTTTTTTTTTTTTTAGTGAAACCAAAACTTGTATGTACCATGCAATCGTACTTTCACCAAGAAGTAATATAATCTTAAAGTAATATAATCAATAATCTTGCTCCCACACATACGTGTATGAAATTTGGTCATTCTTCCAAACTTACATCAACTTTATAACCGATGTCAAATTTGGTATACAGTCCACGTTAGTTGAAACAATGTGCCGATTTTAAAAGCAAAGAAACAAAAAACCAATTGAAGGAAAAATATGAGTTTGGTCTTGTCGCTGTTTGGTCTAGAACCTGTTTCGACAGGCAGAAGCGTTAACATGATCACCAATTATTAAAACTCGTATTTGTCTTCGAGGCACACGAGGAGGAAATAAATCTCATTTTCATTTGCTCATGTTCACAAGAAGACTGGATGTTTTTCACCTTTAGCGTGATGTCAAGGATGCGCGCTCGGTGCTCGCATATCATTATGTCCTATCCATGACGCTGCGCAGCTCTCAACCTACCATTTTCTTTGGTTTCTCAATAGGTCATAGTATGGCTGAGAGTATATGAATTCTGGGAGTGGTCTTTTGCGAGCAGAAGCACCGTGAGAGAATGAAGAATAGACAAGAAATCGCCGATTCATTGAAGAGATTAGAACAAAAAAGGTAACAAGCAGTGACGAAGTTCTTCATTATATCAGATTTATCCTTTGGGTTGTAACTTTTTCGATGATTTGACGAAATTGTACGTCGTGAAACAGACGCGGTTCAAGGAAAGCCTTTCATCGTTCAAATAATTTTTTTCCAACTAATAATTAGAATTACCCTGACTCCGACCCTCGCAGGAGAACCTTGTTTTCGGCACTCTTTCGTAGACTGGATAATCTATTCCTGGTTCACCAGGTACGTTACTTCTGATGTTTGCGAATCCTGATTTCACCTGACTGGGATCGTAATGACCGTCTGCCGATCCGTAACTGTCGTAAGCTCCATCTTCGTTGGAACTGAAGTACTTTCTGTAAAGTAATCGTAGTTGAATGATCTGCCCTTGTGACATTTCTTGGCTTTAATTATATACATGAAATATTATATTGCCTTACGACAAGATGAAAATTACCTTCCTCTTGTGCCATCGACTTCTCTACGAAAATGGAAACTTTGCTTGACTTGTTCATCGTTTTGCACTCTCGGTTGTTCTAGGCACAGAACAACTGTTGCAAAATCTGCGAAAAGAGAAATGCATAATTAGAACTTTTCGACGTGGCAAAATGTTATTCATTACGGTGGGAAAAAGTCTTCGAAATTACTATAATCGCCATAATTTCTATTATTTTGTCTAGTTGAATTCGTGGCAGCTGTTGTATGGGGTGAAAAAATGATGAACCGTTTTTAGTAGTATTTCCTTCATGTGCTGCTACTGTAGCAGCTTGATCATTTTTCTTGCGCTCTAATACGTTCTACGGAGGTCAGGTATATATACGTTACTATTTTCCATAAGAATTCTCGGACAGCACATTGTTATTCAAGTCAAAGTAGTCTATTATCCTAAATTCCGAGTAATCCAACCGTATTAGATTTCGAAAAAGAGGTTGAAAAGGCACCTGGGGAACAAAGCGAAATGATGGAACGGAAGAAGAGTTGGACAACAAGGCCAGCACACGTTACTAATTACTACGGAATTAATTGTCTGGATGTATAATGAACGAACAAGTTCTCAACGATTATGCGAGTTCCGGTAACCATCATCGCAAAGAAGACACGCGTCCCTATACGAATATCTGCGACAAAATTTATCGTAAGCTACATTCGCCAGGATAAAGCGTGCATAAAATTGTTGGTGGCCCATAGGTGGAACAAGACTCGTTCTTCTTTTGATACCAAGAAATTGAGAATCCAACCGACAACGAAAGGAGATAGGATTATGCTTTATTGAGACTGGACTATGCTGGTAAATTTCTTTCGCGGGATAGACATATTCCTTTATAATAGATCCGCATTACTCGGCAACATGTATTTCAAACAAAACGAAAAAAATGAACTTTCGAACGCCACTTTGTACTTTCGCCAGTTGAAAGTAATTCGCACTAAGCATTGTACTAATAACATAATCGCGTTATCGTTTAGCTCTAAGCGCGTCGAAGGCGTTCAAGTTTTCAAAGTCGTCGAAATAATCATCCGGAGTTAAGGATATTGCTCCAGATAATAATCAGCCAAACGTACATTCATTTAGAAAGCACCTACATCATAGTGCATTCTGCAGATCATAACCGAAATAGTGCTAACTAATGAAAGTTCCATCATGCAAATAATTGATAGATCTTCAAACCAAGTATCAACTTACATATTTTTGATAAAAATTTCAGAACAAATAAGTCGGACGATATCTGTTTGACAATATTATGCGTAAATTCAGTTTCTTCAGGCAATAATCATCGAAAATGGAGCACAGGATGATTAATATCATTTTCTGACAATAATTACAGCCCGGTTATGAACAAGAACTTCACTTTCTTTTCAATTGCATAATCAGTTTTAATCGCCGGCCGGTTTAAATGCACATAAGTACCTACCACATATGCCGAGAGTAAAATGCGCCGGTAAAAACCGGCTGATAATATCACATCGATTGGCGTGACATTTTCTAGTAGGTATATATGTATTACGAATACGGAACCCCAAAAGACTATTCATCATAGTTTATAATAACGCAAGTACTTTCACGTCTCAGCCCATTAAATAAATAATGCTTTTGAACATTCGCTGTCACGCAACTCCCCAAAAGATGGTTCCTTCAGGTAAGAGGCATGCAGGTCGATGACTCAGTAATTGTAAATCGCATCGACGAGATCGAGTCATCAATAATTTATGCACGGATTTTCTAGGATCCAGAAGCCAAATTGTTATCTCAAAATGACCGTTTATAACTTCAACAAAATCATCCCTGCAGCTAAGTCACCTGCCGAATTTTTCACCACCGTTTACATTCAAGAAAAAACAAGTGAAGAAAACGGTAAGTGGAAAAAAAGCTGAACAGTAATTAGTCACTCTTTAGTTGATAGATTTGTCTACACACATAGTACTTTTGCACACGTCATGGTTTTTGGTCCGTTTTTTTGGTTTTTCAATTTTTTTCATAACGTCAGGCCACAACACCAAAGCATCCTTGACCAGTATGCCCTTGGATTTGAAATTAATAAGCCAATGAATGAGAACAACGTAATACAGCTACGCTTCACCAAAGTTGCGTAAATCGTTTCGAAGGCAGAAATTTAATGAAGCGTCTCGTACTTAACGCGCACCATGATACATTCATATTTGTTTGTTATTTTCATGGGATGTTGATTATAAACTACGAGTGAACAATTTTCTGTAAGCACCGAAACGATGATTAGTTCAATCCGTTCACACTGATCATCCAATCGTCACGGCCAATCACATGCACAACAATTACGAATCGATCACTGATGACAAAACCCAATTTACCTTTACAATAAACTTACAAAGATAACGTAGATTAAACCACATGTTGTCCCGGACTCACATGAGGGACACTAAAGTCTTGATCAACCCACTAGTTGGGGAGTCTGCAACACACTGTTCCCAATCTGAACAGAAAACCTCTTGGCTTCTTCTCACTCGTTCAGGACCTTACAGAGGGGGATCCGCCGAGGATGAGGGAGTTCACGAATGATTGGCTGATCGCCGATCCTCTCCGGACCGAAAAATTTTGTCACTAAACACTAAATACCGGCATCGACTTTCGTGGCCGATCTATGAAACACCAGAAAAAATAATAGCCTACGCGTGATGGACCTACCTCTTCCGGTTGCGTAATTAACCACTATTCTTCTCACGAAATCGTGTAAAGTCAATCTGTTAAGTAGACAATATTCGACAATATTATACTCGCATATTTACAATAGCGGAAACACCAATAATCATCGAATCGAACATTTCTTCGATCAGACATCACAACGGATGAAGAGATTTCGGGTCGATATTTTGAAAAAGGAATCAAATTTCCCTCTTCTCGAAATCGGAATCGAATTCTTATCAGAGAGATAAGAATGATGGCGTGTTTCCGTTGCTCATTATGTTTTTATTATAATATATCATTTGAATAACACCAACTCTCTACTTAATTTCATATCTGGGGCCATGGATATGTATATTACAATTATTCTGACCACTTTCTCAGGAATTTGTTAGAAAGAATTTATACAGACTGGATTTTTCATCACCTACTTTGATCTGAAATCGACAAAATTGAAAATCTTCTATCTTAAAAACATCATGTATAATATACTGGTCGAGTAATAATAATATTTGTGATTGGAGCATATAAATCGAATACTAGTGATGATAGGTATAGTAGAAGTATTTTGTTGACATTGATATGGTAATTGATGACTGGATTTTCAGTGACTATGTATACCAAATACTTTTCAAAAAATGTGACTTGTGTAATTTTTGCACCCCCTAATTTCTCAACCCAATTATCCTTCCAGTACTGTTCAATTTCCATGAAAGAATGTTGAAACATTCGCAAATTGGACGGTACAGGTGTGGGTAGGGATATCTTTGAAGATCAGACTCCGCGACATACATTCGAGTAAAACCAGCCCAACCCGCGGCTATTAGAGACCGAAGCCACCTCCGGAGGCATCGACAAAGATGCTGCTCGTGTGGTTACGAGGCTGCACGCACATACATACACTTCTAGGTCGTCGAGGTATAACACTTTCGATTATATAAGTTCGATGACATTGCCTCAGTTCTGAACGCTGCTTCTTCGGAGCCACTTTCGTCTTACGCAATATACAAAGCGGTCGAACTTGTTTGCCTTAATGGTAAGCTAAAAAAAAAAAAGGGATCAGAACAAAAATTCTCTGTTTCGTGTGAACCCTCAATTTCTGTATACTCCATTTACATAAGTAAAGCTGGGCACCCAATGTTCGAAACAAGTTGTAACGTTTGCCAACAATAGATGGACACAGCTATGGCATCTCGGCCCTTTTAAGAGCATCAAGCAATTAATCATCAACCGCATGAGAATATCTCATAATTACTTCATTCGCTAATGACCTTATAGAGCTGCTGACTGGATCTCGACGAGGCGTATTATAGATCGTAAAAAAATCATAGAAGTAAATGTTTGTATAACTTCCCTGTAAAACATGATAAAGATGCAATACCCAAGCTTGGTGAGATCTGAAGAAACATTTTTATTAGATGGTAGATCAGTGTCACTCGTAGATTCTTATCGAAGTCATTGTATTTTTCGGTGAACAAATTTGAACGAAGAATATCCTCGAAGTATCGATTACAAATAAAAGCGTTGAAGTGGCTTTGAGGAAATTTTGTATTTTTTAAAATAGGTCAGTAAGGTAATCACTGATACTGACTAGAATCCAAATTGCGATTTCCCCCAATTGGGCGGGTATCAACACATCACAGACAAATATCGAATTTCGACTCTAGCTTCCGGTACACATAGATAGCCGCGCAGTTGGACAGGTAGACGGAATTTTAAAAACCACTTTTCGAGTTCCTCTGGCCATAGGACGCCAGGGTCCGTCATAGTCGCAATTTCGAAACTTTTCACGATTACGAAATTTTCTTTATCCATACAGGGAGTTAAAAAATTCGCGCCGACCATTTTACACCGCGTTATTCCTGGTGAAAAATGGAATTGAAATTTCGTTACAGCCACTTTTTTCTGAGACGCATAGTTTTTTAATAATAATCAACAGGATAAGTGCTATCCTGTCGATTGACCAATATCCTAATTCCCATTCAGGTATACTTGATGACCGCCATTTTTGGTTTGGTATGAGTAAATCCTTCAAGCATCCTATACCTCGGAGTTTGTATACGTGGGCACAATCAGCCTCAGGGCAATTGAGTTTGGATTCTCGAGAGGGTAAAAATAGACGAACGGCGAGGACTCCGATGCGTTTAATGTATTAGAAGTTACAACATGTAATCCTGCGTCGATGGTCCGACTGCGAAACCAATTACGAGAAGACGTTCCTTTCACGTTTACTGTATAGTAACCGACGAGTAGGTACTATCGTCCAGTGAGTCCTGACCGAGTAAAGGCGGTCACTGTGTTACGTTCTCCAACAAGTAGCCGACTGGTGCACACGAGATAAGACGATGATGACGATGATGACACTCGACAATATCTTCTCAAACCTTTCACTGACCACGGAACACATCCCATATGCACCGACCCCGCCTATAATGTATGACGCGATCGATATTCGCCCAAAGGTGACGCAACTCCAAAAGTTCAGGATTGGATAACAGGTCGTCTTTTGAATGTCATGCACGAGATTATGCAGCTTGCATTTCGTGTCTGGTTATACGGATAGCCAACTTACGTATGATCAACAAAACCAGTACAACTTCAATTTTCGAAATCAACTAAATTTTCTGTTTTTTTTTTTTTGTCTATTTTACAGTTTTGATTATTCAACTATATTTGTGGCACTTGTCGTAAAATTTTACGAGCAACGTTCCACTTCTCGTTGTTTCATTTTGATCTGAGAGCTTGCCGTTAGCTTTTGTACGCAGGAAAACATAAATGAATACATTTTTTTGTTTGGTTATTCGCAGATGAGTTAAATTTTTATAAATCGATCATATTTTCTACAATGAACTGTTATCCACAAATTCCCAACTCTGTTGAAAGATGAGGATACGTCGTTCGAGCAAACTTGATCTGTGATTAATTAAATCAGACCTGAGATCTGATTAAATTATGACGACAGAACTTAGTCATAGGTTTTTTTCGCAACAAATTAGACATAGTTTATAAATTCAACCTGCGGTCCCCTTATTGGTCCGTGAGTCATAGGAGCGTTTGTGGTTAACGGTTTTTCCCGGTTCTTATTTTTCACTTGGTTTTCCCACAAACTAGTGCACATGTACTCGAAGAGGTAAAAATCTTTTAGATTAAATCCTTCCCGGAGCATTCGCGGTATTCTGTTTGGGAATCTACCCATTTCCTTGGCTTGATTAAACTTTCCAGTCTCGTAGAAGCATATCTACGTTATCAATGGCTACGAGTTGCTATAAATTGGTTGAAGCATACTAAAAGCTAAAGTTCACAAAAGTAAAAGAACAAAATACCAACACAGAGTGAAAGGATGAAGTCAACGTATAAGGAAACTGCTGGATTGAAAGTTAATTTCTTCAATATGAAAGGAGAATGATGACAGTCATTTCGGATAATTCCAATTGTTTATTCGTTGTTTTTTTTTACACCATTCTCTCGAATATCCCGATGACAAAATCAAAACGAGCAAATGATCAATTTGCGAAAAACCTTTCACAGCATTTTTTTGCTTTTGTATCCCGAGACGAGATAACCCATCATAGAGGACGTAAGTGTCAAAAAGGCAATTTGATTTGCAAAAAGACGGGTAATGTTTTCTTCACATTTACTGCCAGAGTGAGAAAAACGAATAAGTTAATCAAAATCAAAAAAATATGAAAAGCAAAAGCACAAGTAATATCCAACAAGTTTTTCTCCTTTCGACGAAACTGTTAATACAACATTTCTGGATCAAATCACACTAATGGACAATTCAAATTCAACCATTCCTGGCATCAATCTCAGCAAATCCGGAAAATAGTAAAAAAAAAAAAAAAGATTAAAAAGGCGTGAGAATTTTTTGTTTCGTTTACTACGTCTGCTCCAAAAATGTTATTATAAGGTATAGATAAGTTAAGAGTTGGCAAATTTAAAGCATAAAATGGAAATGGTCCTGTCTGCCAGTACACACGATTTTCTGCTTCTCAGCTGCAACTGGACATTCAATTTTAAAGAATTTCTTGAATATACTTTCACGTTTTCTTTATAAACAGCGAATAAAAAAAAATCTTTGCCGTTAAAAACGACAAAATTGCGCGTGACGTCGCTTGCACCTTTTTGTCATTTATAGACACGCGATGTGAACGTAATTGAATAGGAATACAGTATCTTGATAGAATAAATCATATTTTATAAATTGACAATTAATGTCGAGGTGCAATTAGAACACAGAATTAATTATTTAATGAGAAGGCCTGTGTACTAATTATTTGAAATCAAGTATAGCAGCCTTCTGATTTGGTCTTTTCTCAATCCGGGTGTCCTTATTGCATCTTGCATGACGTTCACGTTTTTGAAACGATGTTTTAACCGTCCGTGAGGCCAAGTTGTATTTTGAAGGTGATTGGTTTTGGATATTTCCATAACAGGTCTCTATTTCCATCCAAATTTATACCGGAAGGTCGTAGCCCCGAGAAGAGCAAATTGATATTTATCGGAAACGTGTTGATCGGGATGGTTTCGTCACCATTGCGTTTTTCGTCGCTTTCTCCCATATTGGCGGCGGGTATTCTGTAAAAAATTAAGCTTGGTCAAGAAGTTGAGTTAATGCTGTGACCGAAGAGCAACAAATTGCCGCGATTTCATGAAATAGAAAAACTTTTCAAATCTCAAAACAAAAAAATGCACAACTTTTGAAAAACAGATCGTGACTAATGAAATGCAAGTTTCGTGAACATGTAGATGACTAAATTCCTAATCGTCTGTATGACCATAAGCCTAATATCATTTCACACCAATGCTCATTCAGAGGACGAAAAGCCAAAGGACACAATTGGCAGACGGTTCAGTCCAATTGAAATCACGCAGGCTGCTGAAGAAAAAATTCCAAATCATCTACAAATTGAACATGTGATTCTTTAGCCTGTTTTATAGGACATGTATTTCGGGATTTCACTCAAAAGAAAAAGAATCACGAAAGTTGGTGCGCGTATTTTAATTCATTACCTTGAATGGCATTTTGCCGAAGTTTTTGTCTGCAATTGATCTTCAAATAGACGTAACATCCTAAGGAATTGTCGGGATAAAATGATTCCCTCCTGGAGAATGAGCGCGATTCTGTAATCTTTCAGTAATTCCGACATGGCAGAGATCGGTGAATAACCAGCAAAGTTATTCACGGTAATGTTAAACAGATACGAAGAATTCAGACTGATTTTCCTCGAAAGGTGTCGTTCCTTCATTTCTACCAAAATTTCATACGTTTCAGTACACTCAAAGACCCAATTTTTTTACTCAATCAAAACCTTCTAATTCCACAACATAATGCCCGTAATAAAATAATAAACACAATAATTTGAACAAATGTTAGTATGTTTCAACCAAGAACCAGATTAAACATTAGATCTTTGGGTGTACTTAAACATGTGAAGTTTCCATTTAAAGAAAGAAACACTTTCTAGATAAATTCGGGTTTTTACGATCAACGTATACATGAATCGGTGAATTTAGAATTGGCTAAGAGTGCCAAAAAAGTCTTTCCATTTCAAAGAATCCTTTGATAGTCATCATGCTGATGTGAAAACTATTTGTAATCAAAAAGTTTGGCAAAACGCTATTCAAGGAAAAGATTCAAGATACGCACTTCAATCAGCGATATTTTTAAAGCTAAGTCCCGAAGTACAGGTAATTTAATTTGCAGATGATTTAGAATTTTGTTTCGTATAGGAACCTGCGTGGATGAAACGGATCCGGCCATACAATTCATGTTACAGATGTATCCCTTGGCGTTCCGGTGCGTTATAAGTTCTGATTACTAACAAATTTCTACGATGTGAGGAATCTGTCGGAGTTCTTCGAATTTGGTTGCCAAAAGCTTCTGGATCCTGAAGCATCTGCGACCCAGAAGATTTTTCCACTTCTTCATCACGATTTCCGAACAATTCATGATCGTTTTTTGGATCTCCGCTCGGTCCGTCCAAATTACGTCCATTCGAGCTGGACAATTCCACGGTACCGTTTTTCTCAATCGGTTCATTAGAGTCTGGCGATAACGACCGTCTAATTGTCTGATTGATAAAGTCTGGCGAATTCGCAGCCTCGAGCTCAAGCTCTGCACGCTGCTTCGGATCATTCAGCATCTCTGTATATTTCTGCAGCAACTTTTCCGCTCGTAATTTTTCTCTCTCTGTTCTTTCCCTGAAAATGCTCATTGTCAGTGGGATAATGATCAGTCGTCGAAATAAAGCGCTATATGGTCGAAAGCTCTATCGACCTACCTGTCCGCTGCTGCTTTGACATTTTCACTGAAAAGCTGTCCAACGGATCCGATAATTTTACCATCGATTATTGGTTCCAAAAAATGCCGTCTGTTTTTCAACCCATCTTCAAAATTGTTTATTTTCGAAGCTACGGTATCGGCGATCGAAGGACTAGGATGTTCAAATTTTGGGTCTGCTTCTATAGCTGATCCTAATTGCAGGAATATTTCAGATTAAATCGACTGATCGTTATTGCTTCGCTAAATTGCTTGAACCTTAAGTTCTTCAAATTCCTTTGAAACGTACTTCATGTATGGCAAATCCGATACCGGCGTCAGTTAACAATACACATGCAGCACGAGATATTAGAAAATCAGGTAAAATTGGTTGAATCATTTCATTGAGATTCAAACGTCATTAATTCATATTTAGCTGATGAGTGGGTCAAGGAGAGTAAGAAGCTAAGCCTGATTTAAGCATTCGGCACAGATTCTAACGGGAATAACGAGTAGCAATAAATATAAGCTATGGAGTGGGAATTCGTTAGCTAATATCGGCGGTATATCATAATCGCACGATTTAGCAGTAGTTAAGTATGATGAATGGAATTTCTGGAATTAGTACGTAAAAATCAATTCTTACCAGAGGGTTGCAACGTTCGTCTAGCTTGATGAGAGGCATCAGAATTATCTGGGTCATCTTCATTCCTAGAAAATGAATTTTCAAGCTGACATTTCTTCGCCTTTTGATAACTCGCTCAAACGTTTAGACAATTTCAGCATCGATTGATTACTCTTATGATCACCAGTGTCCGATATAAATTTCTAGTATAATAATTATTACTTAACTATTTGCGCACAAGGCATTAATGTAACAATTTCTCTGCTCACGTCATAAAAAGATCCAACGATTTCAGATAAAGGTCAGCATACGTTAACAAAATAAAATACTGTTAAAGTGCGTCTATAGTAATGGTAAAACTTCATCTGACTTGCTTGTATGCATAAGCATTCGAACATAATCAATTACGCAATATTTTACTGGCGAAACATAAAACGACAAATCCAATCGTAGCTGGTCAAAATTCTGAATCGATTATACGTCTGATTAATTTATGTGGTAAATTACTCAGTCCACGCCTCTCAAAAACACTATAAAATAATCATTGTCCGAGTTGAGGCAATACAGCGATAATTTCCTTACTCCTATCAATCACCGTTTATATAAGTTGCCATATCTTTTGAGCCAAGAATTCTCTTACATGTATGAAAGGTCCCAATTATCAAAAGTTGAATGTCACCAATGAATGAATCTTAAAATTTTACCGGCTTTCCATCAAAGGTTTAACTGCACGTGGATGAACTTCTCCTACAGGTTCTGACCTCGATGGATGAACCGGGATACCAGTACGCTTTGGCAGCTGGTCTTCTGGGGATAATTTATCTGGATGAATAAATTGTTCATTCAATTCTCTATCTTAGGGAATGTGAAGTTTTTATGGGTTGATTACGTGTATCGAGATTTCAACGGAGGATCTGATTGAGAAAGTATAGTCAATTCGACTTACCAGACCCGTGGCAGAATCCGATCACCATCATCAATAGCAAAAGATAAAACCAATTAGTCATTGCTATTGAGAACTTGTAAAACTGAATTGAAATTTTTATTCAAACGTATTATGTTCCTTGGTTGAGAAAACTAGTTTGAAAACCGAAGATATAAACGTTTTGAAAAACCAAAGAAGTCAAAGAGGGACTAATTCGGCTAAATTATAATCAGTTGCTGCAGCTCAGGAGTATTCGCAATTTCACAGAACTTATGATAATCGTCGGACTACATATCAGAGGATGAACGAATCAAGTAGTATCCGTCCTACTTTCAGTTGTATGTGTAACACTCGGTGGGGCTTCATCCGTGTCGAAAAGCAAATTGCAATAGCACCACAAAAATTGCATGTCGGTATAAAACAACCGGTGGCACCAATGGGCAATCAAAAATAATCAATCAAACTCCCAATCGCAGCGGCACCGTAGGTACCGTACCGATATGAATCCAGTGGTCAGCCAATTTTCTTTGAATGCATCGCTTCAACAATATATACAACAACATAATATAATCACTGCGATATGCCTATACTCAAATCTATAAGCTTTTATAATCTACTTGGGAGGAAGAATCTTTTCGTATTCAAAATTAGCAAAGTCTAGTCTTTATGAATCCCTCTAACAAAAGATCCAACATTTTAATTAATTCCCTCTTTCTTCAGGTTGAAAGTCTTCCGAATATGCAGGCAACGATAAAACATACCCTAACTCATAAGGTAATTTAATTTGGTGCATGGAATTCGAGTACATAATTATTTGGAATCAGTTTGTATGACGATTTAACAAAGAGCAGAATTAACAGGAATACAATTTTTCTCATTCGAAATAAACAACATGTATAGTATCACAATTTACAAGAATATTCAATGAGCATGTTTTGCATGATGGTCTATGGAATCATTCACATCAGTTCGATATTCATTTCATTTTTTATCGTCATTGAACAAATGGTCCCGACATCTATATTGATAGATGTATGGACAAATATCGGGACCAGAGGTAAGATACTTCCTGATATCGATGCATCAAAATTTCCTTTCGTCGTATTTACTGACTGTATTATTTATTTATTTATTTATTAAATAAATAGTAATAATAGTTGTATAGCTGTTGTTTTATTAGTTGGTGCCTCATACCTGTTCAACTTGTAATCCCTTGTTCGAAAAAACGTCGCGTTGTCTTTATCGGTTGGCTTGCCTTCCATGGACTTTCAATGTCCCCATCAGCACTCTGTAGTGTCTATTTTTCGTGATTATCAAACGTGAAGTTCTTGTAATTATTCATCATCAGAAGAAAAAAATGAATACAATTATCACCATCTAATTACCTTTATTCTTTTCCGCTGTCGGATTAATTATTCAATATAACATACATATTTCGGAGTATAATTCAGCCGTCTGACTATACTTTTTACACGTTGGTCGTTTTTGATTCTTGATTTTTGGTTCAATTTTCATCATAAGATGAAAAAACCGAAGCTTAAGTCACTTCCCTCCATCAAGCAACAATTTTTGACACTTTGCCTAGCCAAAAATTAATCCGGTGATGACATTCCTCGCCAATTTTTCAACGGTCTTAAGTATGGGAGTAGCTAGGGAGTAGGTCTCTGAAACTGTAATATTATACTTGACGTAATCGCAGCGTCAGGTTATCGGTTTCGGAAGAAAAACATTTCGCGGTTCTAACTGATTTTATTCGGCAAATCACACTTCAGTCGTCGCAGTCCGCCAGGGACAGAATTGCGTAAAAAAAGCTTCACTATCGATGAAATATCGGATATTACCTACTGCAACGAGGACACCATTGATTTCTAATCATAATGACATTCAATGTCCTGTTTCCCTATCTTGGATTCAAATTCTATTACATCACAGAATTATTTTGACATATCGATGTATGTATTTCTATACCTCGGTTAGTGAGGCGAGGAAATTTTCATTGTTGTTAAATTACGGCAATTTTTTTAGAGATTATTCCCTGAATTTTGAAGATTCGAAAGAACAGGTATTTATAGAATGCCTCGAATGCCACTGTTTTTAGAATTATAGGAATCCCGTAAATATTTTTTGGAGAAATTAGCAAATTTGAACTACGTCCAATTGGCCAAGCTGGCCCAGTTTCCCCGACTGCACGTTATATAAGTGAATTTTAAATGAAAAATACACTTGCACAATTACGAGAACTATTTATGAAGGGAGAGAATAAGGACAATTTATGCCGTACGCGTTTCAGAGTCGAATCCTAATTATGAAACTTTTTGAAAAAGTTTATTACCCGCTTTGAGACCAACATAGATCAAATTTATGCAATTCCTTCGTTGGGCACAGCATTGATTTAAGGCTTCATTGGTATTTCATAATTATAGCAATGAATCAATATTTTATGTTATTTTGCGTCTGAAAATAAAATTTTCCATTCTTCTGCTATATATAGATTTTGCTATATGCGAATTGATGAAAAAATTGCACAAAGTTCGAAAATTGTAAGTGATTTTTCCATTTTTTCGCCTCATTCGATTTGTGAATAAAGGATCTTAAATGCGATGTATGTATGATTTAGTTGCCGGTTGGAGTGAAAACTGGAAGGAGAAAATGAGCGAAGAGAAAAAGTAGAATGATCCATCGGTGATGATTTCATTGGTATTATATGAGCAGGTTGTATGTAATTTATTGTCATCGCATTAGCCGACAAAAGGTGATAGAAAAATTGGGAAAATCCACTATTCTGACATTTTTGCCAAACCGAAAATCATGTGTCAGGTATCGATTTATTGCTAATTATTAAATACTGTTAGGTGAAGCTTTGAATCATTGCCTGTCCAACGGCCAAACTGGATCATCTTTGCTTATAAATATTAGTCTCTCGATAGATGAAAAGCTTTCAGAAACAGAGTTTCGTGATGAAAGAATTTACTTTCGAATCACGAAGCGAAAAACCGCCTTTATTAACCCTTTTCCCTTCACTGCGAGTCTGGAATTGACATTTCGGCTCAAGATGAAAGAAGGGTAAAACATGATCTATGGTATGTACGATGGATATGACGTATACCTGATCCCGAACCTGCATCGTTTAGATCTTGGTCCTGCTCGTCTATTTTATCGTAGACAAACTGAGGCCCTAGGGGAACACCAAAGAGTTGAAGTCCAGCGGTAACTTTCTCATTCCTGCGTCCATTCTCGTCTAAAACGGGGACCATTGCATCTATGGAATCTGTAAAAAAATTAATCGCTGTAAAATCTCGCAAGAGTAATATCAGTTCGAGTAATATATTTCTCGCACACGTATTCATCCTCAATTCTGTACCGACTTTCCCGTGATCTTTTACCTGCTAAACCACGAACGTGAAGAACAAAAAAAAAATGAAATAATCATAAATTGATGTAACGGTAAGAGTTAATTATATTACAACACCATATGTATTATAACATATTTGTATAGGTGATAGTTGATTACCCTCTGCAGCCCAGGGGAAAGTTTGCGATGCTGGACTCCCGCCACGCGCTAGTGATAGCATGAGATACTGTTTTAGGTCTTTAGCAGGAACTCGAACAACTTCTTCACGGTGATGGTCCGTTTCGTAGTTTCTTCCGTTGATAGATCTTGCACCTGCAGAAGAGTACATTGACTCTATAGGCTCTGTGAAATCAGGAAAGCAGTGATTACGAATTAATTTAGCACATATTGCGTGGGGATGTATTGCCTGAAATCTGATTTACATAAACCGAGAAGTGAGGCGCCAAAATTAAGGAAAAAGAAACTAACTTTCTCTGAAATTCGGATTGATATATCATTTTTTGAATTGTTTACGGAATTGCGTGATACTATATATACGTATGTGGTGACAGAATTGTGTCAAAATTACCTCCCCGCGCATCAGCAACAGCTTCTTCGTGTTTGTCTCTAGAATAAGAAATATAGGGTCCTACTGGAATTCCGAAAAGATCGAAGACCGCTTTCACTTTATCCTCAGTAGGGGTTGAATCGTGGAAAAGTGAGAAAAGTTTCCTCGTATCTACAAGTTGAAGACTAGACTGTACATACCCTGGTAAAGTTTTTTACTTCCGCAAATTTCCGCGATTTTTTATTTTTATTTCACCTTTTTACTGTTTTTCATTAAACATTGTTGTTTCTTGTTTTGTTTTATTAGAAAAGCGGTCATTTTCGTTGATAGAACTCGAAAATATTTAGAATTTGTTCTAAAATCCACGATAATCTCATTCGTAGCAAGTCATAGATTTATTTTCACTCGTGTGGGCGGGAGAAGACTTATAGTTTGTCGTATGCAGAGATTTTTTAAATGTTTCACTTCGAAAACTATATTCTATAATTATGTATCATATTCGTCCGTTTCTCTTAATTTGCTTAACAACAAAAATTCCTTTGGACGTACTAAATTTGAACAATTATTTTGACATCGGACCTCTGAAGACTAATTAATTAACTCTGAGAGAACGAGATGCATCTTAATTTGTCTACGTTTTTTCTTGTTAACAAAGGATGTTCTTCGTCTATTCTAAATTAGAAAAGTTCAGTTCAATCTCACAACTTACTACCAACGTAGTCTGCTCGACGCGTCATCCCGTTGTCATTTATTGGAATACTTGGCTCATCTGAAACAGCCATAGTACTCGAATTAACCGAGAAATCATGCACATACCTCAAATTGCAATGCCAGTACTATTGGAGAAAAAAAAAACAGTTTTTTTTTCTCTCCTGTATTCTGAGTAATTCAGGCCACTATTAACACATGCAGGTTTCCGGTCACCAGCCTAATCCCGTCAAACTCACTCGCTATATCTTCAAATTCTATTCTATTACACTGAATTATACAATACAAAGACAATCAGTAAAAACCACTTGGATAAAAAATTGTTACCTAAAACTATAAACCTACCTTCTGGTCCTGATTCATCCTCGTATACAAATATTCTCAACAGTTTTTGGTCTTCTAATGGGCAAACAAACATTTCTTTAGCTTGTTCGAAGTAATATATCAATGAAAAAAAAGGTTGGAGCTAACTTACCCGTTCTTGGTATAACATACTCTTGCAGCAGATGTAAGCTACCTAAAAACGAATGAATTCAAAAAAACTCAGAAGTTCAGAACGACACAATTTTAATGACATTTCATCGCGGCATACGTTGCAATTGAGAGGAAGATCGGTTAATTATTAATTCAATACTCATGCAGATGATATACTCGAAGAACAAACAATCATTACAATAAACAAAAAAGAGCGTGTTCGCGCACACCGAACATTTGCTGTACGGCTATGTTTGAATGATATTAATCAACGATAAAAAATTGTTTCATTCGACACCAATTTGGCTCGCGGATTCCGTGACCGGGACAAACACGTCGTTGTAACCGATTCGTACAAATCCAATTTAAAATACGGTTATAAACAAAACGAGTATAAAAAATAGATCAAATACATTTTCACGTCAGCGCGGTCAGGTGTTGTGAGTGAGGAAGAAAAAAAAAGAAATTATACAACTCTTGAAGCGAAAAATTCGACTCGCCGAACACTCGTTCAATTATCAAAATCGAATCGCTTTGAAATATTCCATCCATACTATCCATACTCACTCACTCGACCAATTGAAATGATTGATAAAACTGAGAGTAGCTTATGAGTCGACATTCTAGTGCGGAAAGGAGTTTCGGATGGTCAAAAACTACTGGGGGCTACTCATAAGATTTGGTCAATTTATAAGAACGGATCAATAATATCACATCTGCACGCGTTAGATGTTTTCGGTTTTTTTTTTTCCTCTTGCAGTAATGGAACATATTACATGCGGAGCAATACAATTACTACTACTCTTATTACTAATTCCCAGCTCCGAGTTATTACCTGTGTTATTACTGATAAACTTCCGGCACGACGATATAAATTCTATCGCAATTTCAGGCGAGATCTATTTTGCCCTTCGGTATGCTCCATATGATGAATGATTGATGAACCCAACAAAAAACGGAAAATTTTTCTCACTGCAATAACGAGTTTAGCGATTCAAAAAACGCGTAACTTCATTACTAAATTTTCATAACGATGTTGAAACTTAAATTTCTCATTATTTCGAAATACAATACAAATTAATCGAAATCATTTGATTTCGATTATATTTTCTGATCCCTCGATGCGGCAATAGATCATTAATCATCATCACGTTCAGAAGTAGAATTTGAAAGCGTATTAGTGCTCATGTTTCTGGCGAGAAATGTGTTTAAGAGACTCATGATATTGTAATGTCGTACCATAAACTTATGATGCCCTAGGAATTCCATTGTTCGCGATTAGTCATGGCTGATATGCCCGTATTGCAGGTCAGGAAATGAGAAATTTTTTTTTCAGTTACGTGCGAAATTGATCATTGTCATAGATTAACCAATATAGATAAACAAATTAGTCAGGACATATGTATTGTGCCATTCAAATCCTAATCTTTACAGACCGCATTGAATCTCAGATTTGATTAATTCAATTATGATTGTACTAGACTGCAGTCGTTCACTCAGTTCTAAAAAGTGAGCATATATAACGACCGGTCGTTCGATCAAAAAATGATTACGTTATTTATATCGATTTCTATATTTATTCATGAGGAACTGAAAATTGATATCGTCCTGACGGATGTTCGTATCACGAAACAACAAACTAATGAAACTCATGTACTGGTGGGAACTTTTTTCAAAGTCAATCGATCCGTACAGTCATATGAACTAAAGCAAAATGGCGTATGCGACGTTTTTAACTATTATTAAACATCAATACATAATATCAGAGCTTAATTTATCATGTGCAAACGCTTGTCGATGATTAAATTGAAGGATCTATGAAAAATGTATATATCCTTGATTCAAAAAGAATGTCATCTATGTCAGCAAGATCATCATCCTTGTTCTCAAGGAGAACGATTCATCGGAAGGTCCTGATCTATTTGAATATAATTTAAGATTGCAACATTACCATTTTTAAATTTATCCATATGGCACGAGAATCGCGTTGATAAATTTTTCGAAACGCAATTAAAGCTCGAAAGAACTTTGGGATCCTTTTCGCCGTATCTAGCCACTCAGAAGTTCGTTTCGGAAAATTTTTCGAAATTTTTTTAAATTCTTAGAACATTTGGCGAGGATGGCTGTTGATGGAATTCTCACAACCTTGGCACATGGAATAGAGACCATCTGGGAACATGCGTGTACTCATGGCACTTCATTAGGTTATTGGTGGCCTGATCGCAGGCCAATGCTCGTTGTACTTCTCATCCCGCGTCAATAATCACTTCGGGCATTAGGTCAATAACATCTAACAATGTACCATAAGGTACATATAGCCAGCTGCCCAAAAGTATCTAATTCGTTACTTTCAATTGATCAACAATGAACTCCCATGACCATGAACACAAAAGTATTCGTAACAATTTTCTTCAATAGGAATAGATACGCTGCCAGGAATATCTGAAATTCGCAAAAGTGAGATGGTCCACATTGCGAAATTCCATTTCGAGCATGTTGGATCGACGTCGTTTTTCAGAAATATAAGAACGTATTCAGTACAAAAAAAAAAAAAAAATTAAATAAATAATAATCATAACAAAATGTCGGAGTTTCTGTAAAGATATAAGGTTTCCGGAAATTGAAAGGAATTTTTGAAAAAAAATATGAAAGTGGCGATCATTGATATTACTGAATCCGTGTAGCTGGTTGAAAGAGCTTTACATTGATATGCGACAATCAGTAGTTTCATCTCGTGGCTTACGAGATATAAGCGATAAAAAGTCCACGTCACGTGCCCAAATTTGATGACAGCCAACATTTTTATAAACATACAGCTGTACGCACACGGCAATTGGTTGAAATAAAAAATCTGAAAATAATTCAACATATAATTATAATCCACATTTTCTCAGAAAAAGGTATTGTATACAAAGTGTCCATTTGAATCCAAGATCTTGCGTATTTTGCCTTCCTTTTTATCTGCGAATCATTTTATCGCCTCCTCTGAGGCTCGAGTACGCATGTAGGATATGCTCAACTATAAACTAGGTATTTTCGATTTTGCCGATGCTGAAATAAACGCGCGCAAATTTTTCGCGCAACCTGAATGTATGTTGGGCTGAAAACTAGCGGCATCTATTGGTTAATCGTAGAACCAGAAAACAAAGATTTGTTTAATCTGTCAATTGAAGTGTCGAAAAGGTTATGTTGATACTGGGCGTCGAACGCTGATTACAGCCAATATCTCCCAAGTTCCGTAATGACAGTAAATTTCGTTAGATAAATAAAGAATAAGATGAAATTCAACGAAAAAGAGCTCGCCGAGGCCAGTAACGGAGCAGCTGATCTCGAGGGACGACTAAATCACAAACGAGCACACAAGTCAGGTTAGCAAACAGAGTTATCACCTTCCTATCCCCCGTACATCAATTCTAGACAATTAGACCTTATCATACGCATGGTAAAAATAACTCTCTACGTAATTCTCGTATGCTGAGAACGTCACAACGTCTATTCATTCTCTCAACAAAACCACCGACGCTGTATCATCCACATAACCTCAAATGCGCGATTTATTTTCAAATATTATACAACGCAAAATGTCAGATATACTCTTCTTATCACATTCATTCGCACCCTTTAAATTTCTCTATCAATTCTGAGGGACTATATGAGAATAATAAACCAAGTTATTATTATTAGAATTATTATTCGATTATTGAATGTTTCATCAAATTAGACTTAATCAGATTGTTGAATTAAATTAACCCTTCGATCGCATTGTTTCTTTGACTCGATTTCTTCAAGATACAGTTTTTTGCTTAAAAAATATGTTCTGATTTTCCGACCGAGAGAATTTGTTGAAAAACAATTGTCTATAGAAAATTTAATGACTCTGTTAGTAGAGTTTCAATCCTTGATTCGCTCATGTGCAAATAACTCAGCGAACAAAGTTTAGAATCCTTTTTTTCTGCTTACAAAAGATGAGGGAATGCTTTTTGAGTTAAATGAAACCTCGATAACCCGAATCGGATCAACAGTATTCGCGAAACCTCCAAAAACATGATTCCGAGATAAACGCATTTCAAATTGATGACGAGCCCCCATCACATCGATTTATTTCTGGGTTGAAACATCCTCGTGATTATTGCTTTACAGATGATCTGATATCCTGCATTTATCGATGCTTGACTTGTTCCAGGTTTTAAAGAGAAATGGTTCAAGTTAAAATCGAACCTGCTCTTCTACTTCACGATCAACGAACTTGGTCAAATGGAAGGGAAACATCCGTCGGGTGTGATAGTCTTAGAAAACTGCAGTATTAATTTAGACGCAACGACAGAAGGGGCATTTGCGTTTAGCATATCGTTTAGGGACGAGCACGAGAAAAGACACGTGTTCAGCGCTCAGTCAGAATCAAAGGTTGACCAGTGGGTTACAATACTGAGACAATCCAGCTACGAATATTGGCGATCCAGACTGATAATGTTACAGGAAAGACTGTGCAATAAGACTGGGAAAGATCCTCTTCTAATGTACCCGAGAAATCAAGGTGTAGTGAGAGATCAAGCTTGGGAAAATGTCCCAAGCTTTAGATCTCACGTAAGACATCTCAAATCTACCGTAGTAACATCTTCTACTATTAACACCATTAGCAGAGAAGTGAATTTGATTGAATTTTGACGATTAATCAGTCAAGAAACATGGATCGCATCGTTCAATGCTTAGACTGTTAAAAGAAGAGTAAGAAACACCGAAAGAATAAACACAAATTATGATTTTCAAGTTTAAATATTCTTGTAGAATTGTCAAGGCGATTTGATGCATCGATTAAATAATATAAATACCAATCAGTAAATGTCACACAAGTATTGGGCGAGTAAATATATTTTATTGTAATTTTTAGAAGCTCCTCTGTATCTTAGTATTACAATTATTACCTAGTTTGTCCGCGTTCTTCTAGTACCTAAGTATGTCATTGACAATATGAATATTTTTACCCAGATATAATAACTAGCTGAATGATCAGACAGAGTTTATTCTGTTGCTCAACTGAAACACCGGTGTTTATTTATTTCTAGGATTTTAAAATTTGTATGGTTTAGCAAAAAGAAAATTCTCATCTGTTACACTTGGTAAATTTGAGAAACTAATCTTCTTCCGGCGTACGAGGCATTTTGTAGAGACATTTACACAGTCAAACTTTACATAAAAATATATTTTCATCAAGCTAGGCAATGGCTAATGTACGCCTAATTAATGAAGATTAGGTTTTATATATCGAATAAGCTTAATCCTATCGTTGCTGTGCCTAGTTCCTAGTTTTAGCCCTTGATAATACCGATACCAAATACTCGTTGTCTTATTTATTCTATTCATATAAACATACATAATACGAAAACTATATACTCACAACAAGCCTGTATAATTTAAGAACAAATAAATGTATTTTTTTATATATAGGTCTCTCAGTTATTTCTAACAAATCAATCTAATTGCGTCGTGTACATATCAATCTGGATTTGATACAATAATCAGAATTATCCTCCTATGATAGAAAGCAGGAAATTATTATTCAGAAACAGTGTTATGATATTATTGCGTAAAATTGACACGATTGAACTAACAAATAGTATATTTATAGCAAATAATATCATGGGAAAAAGTGAATTTGTTTAAGAAACAAAATTGAACCAGTATAAAATAGTCAAAGAGAGCGACAGGCTGAGTGATTTGGCACGAAACGCCTTATTTATAATGCAGATAAGAAGAACAAGATATATTGATAGTTTCAGTCATTGCATATACCGAATTAGTAAATAGCAAATTGATTTATCTAGCTAGCTAGTAATGTGACCCGTTTCTACAGAAGCCGGGGTTATCGTATGTACACATGGATTTTTTTTTCTTTCTTTTTTTTTTACTGAATTTTTTGTCTCGTGCGCTAATAAATTTCACCCCGACATCACACGCGTAGTGATATGGTTGCGGATAAACAAAATCAATCCATCTCTATATACTGCCAGCCACGAGTATCTTTTTGAAACTTGTGATGTATGAATCGTAGTACCGGCCGAGTATCAACAACGTGCTTAGATGAATGAAAAAAAAATCATTAAGAATAGCTTTGGTACGAATGGTAATGATGTGTTATTCGTAAAAGTGAAAGACAGTAGTTTCGGTCAGGAGGGAAGAGTCACAGAATTTTAAAGTTGAAATTGGTTGGCTATTCTGAGGCGAAATTCCAAATTTTCATACTATCGACTGAAAGTTTTCAGAAAGATTATTTTCCCGAAAGTCTACAAAGCCAATTTGGAAAACTCCGAATCGAAAGACACGGAAGGTTAAAAATTCCGAAAGTTGAAGATCCGAAAGGCCAATACTCCGAATCTCAGAATCCGCGAAATGCAACGTCGTTTATTTGACAGCTTCGTCATGAGCTTCCCTTAAATTTGCAGATTTCTGGACTTTCTGAATTTTGAACTTTCGAATCTTTGAGTCGACTGCATTTCGACCTTTCAGAATTTGCAAGTTCTGAACTCTAACGTGTCTACAAACACAAAATCGTGTCTCAAAAAATTCGGAATTTTGACCGTTCCGAACGTTTGGAATTCGGAACTTCAATCCCGCCCCGCCACTCTGTAAAAGTAGAATTATGAATGTTCGAATTTTCCTGACAATTTGTTAAAAATTGAGAGGATTATAAATTTCCACAAGAATAAATCAGCGACGAAAAAAAAACGTGAATACGCCTGTATGCCGCAGCCCACATGACGCGCATGTTCGTTTATTCATCTGATCAAAGGATGCCGCGCGAGCTGACGTTCCGCGAAATGAAAAGAAATTCAATCGCGTGATGTAGATACTGGATACGTATCCGCTCGTTCTGTTTCAACGGCGATAACAGAGGCTTTAAAAATGTTTCGGAAATGATTAGGCAAATAAATGCTTGAGATCGGATATGCTCATATGTATATGCCATTATAGAAAATACAAGCCATGTACGGATGATATAGATATAAAACAATAATATCCTTTGCGTATATTTGTACATGCGAGCTGGTTATTGCGCTTTATATTGTGTAAATAATAAACACGAGACGCATGATGTATGCACATCACTATAATTCTTGTGGCGCGTATTGGCATTGCACAATTTACATTCTATTGGTCGATTTCAGTGTAGACGCGCGTGGTTCATTTGAGACGCGATAAAAATGATAATCTCGTATAGTATACGGTTCATCGATCATCCACCACTGACCTATTCAACGTAATCATTTTATCGCGTCTGATTCGACGCCACGGAAGTACCGAAGCTAAGAAATTTCGAAAACAAACAAAACGGTTTGTTATGTGAGATTAAAAAAACATTCCGTATACCTATGAGTAGGCAGCTGACTGAATCTCGGAGTTCACGATAGGAAGTTTGTCTATTTCTATGTAAACATCATCTTGAGACTCAAAGTCATGATGAGTCATATCAAGTCGCAATTATTTCGTTCCGTATAAAAGTGCTTACTGCTAAAAAGTGCTAATTGCACATACTTGTTTATTACGTTTCGACTTTATTCAACATACAGTATCGAGTACAATGATGAACTCGAATGACGCGCGTTACCTGGCCATTATAAATTGCTTTCAAATTCACGTTGATGGACGTGGAGGATTACACATTCCGTATAGTCAAAACAAACCACCTTTTTTTTCTATTTTTATATCTTTTGCCTTGCCTATCGAAAGCACCTGGCGAACTTGATTGCGGTTTAGATCAGAGTCAAAATATCTGCGTAGGACCCAAATCATGTTCAGGGATTCTTACCAATTACAGATCCCAATTATACTTGTATACGACGCGGTTCAACTGGGTAATTATGCTTTTGCCATCATCACAATAACAGGATCAGTATTTCTGAATATATGATTCATTTTTTTTCCCTTTTCATACGTAGGTATCATGAGTAATGTACAGAGATTATAATACCTAATCGCGTCAAGAACGGATACAGGCTCACACTTACATTTCCGTGAAAAAGAAATGAGCGAACTGAGAGAATTATTGCGAAATATAAGAAATAGTTAGTCATTCTATCCCGAAAGATAAGCGGCAAAATTTGATTTGTCTATAGGGTGGCAGAAGCATTTAAAGCTAGATAAAAAAATATAAATTCAAGAATGAAAAGAGCGTATAACGAAGAAACTCGATCCAGACATCAGGCGTGTACTAAACTATTCATTTGCGTAAAGCTTGTCGTGTAAATAAAACCTCTCGCATTACCTACGCTACTTGGATATGTTTCGATCTATACGTTTTAAACGAGTCACATGTCAACGTATGTATGTATGTACATATCTATACGTATATACGTATTTCCGAATACGACCTTAGCCCTATTAAAAATAATTCCACTCGATCTTCAGCAGCGGTTCAATCATTCAAATGGTCATTTGAAGAAAACACGTACCGTTTTATTACCCGCGGCGTTGTTTCACGTAGAAACAAAAAGCAAACAATAAAAACAACCAAAAAGCAGGTGAAATTCGATATTTTGGAAACAATATACGATTCCTGTAACCGTAATTTGTATACGTACACAAAATGAGGTACATTTACGAAAAAATGAATCGTTTTTAGAGATACATGACTGGATGGCTTCAAAAACTATGCCTACATACTGAATAACTCACGTAATTTAAGAGAAATAAAATTTTACCCGCAGACCAAAACGGTGCTAAACAAAACAAAAAACATAAGTAAAAATAAAACTCGAGCCTACAGAACATCCGCATCTCTGTCCTCCGCGTAATCTCCTCGCATGAATGACAACATAAACACGTCACGGAACTGGTGATCGTACGAATGACGTCACAGCCCGGAATTTGCCGGTGCGAGCGAACACGTGGGACACCGGAACGCTACCTCATCAATGTAGCGTCTATACAGATGCGACAACGACAATTGTCCGATATGACGAATCATTCGCAGAATCTAACCGACGTTTCTATGACATATATCGTTTAACGAAGTCTTCTACCTTTCAAATTTGAGAACTAAAAATGAAAAGACGAATGCATAGCGAATATATCAGTTTTCGGATTCGAAAATACGGAATCTCGCGAGATTCGCACATCGCCAGGTGGCTCGATAGCTCTTGTACTCGCTCAGAGTCGAACGAGGTATAGGTAAGAGACTCGAGGTCTACGGTCTACGGTCGGGGCCCGTATAGCGATGATCAGAAGTGAAGGGGAAGCGGCGAGGAGCCGAACGGGCGAGCCGAGGAGGCGTAGGGCCGACGTCGGTACGGTAGCGGTGTGCCTTCTAAACATCCAGAGCCCACAGAACGCCACATACATCGGTGCGCGCGCCGGTGGCGCGATTCGGTGCGTCACACCAGTTCCTCCCGTGTCGCCCGGGCGAGTGAGACGTGCATTGGAGATACGGGGCGGTTACTGTATATGCCACTAACCAAAATTCCATATATACGATTAATATTTATACTATATTATATACCGCGGGGAATAGGGATATAAGTAGATATTAACAACGTGAGAAAATGAGCGAGACAAACTGTATGAAACATTAAATAAACGCTCGCTCTCTCTCTCTCTCTGCCGCCTTCTTCTCCTCTGGCTCAAATAGAGCCCCGACTGTCTGTCTGTCTCTGGCTCACCTGACCAAATCGAATTAAAATACCGTCTATATATTAACAGCAAACTCGGTTCTCTAGGCTCCCGAGTAGGAGAGACAGACACATCACCTTCAGTCGAATGTCTACCGTGTTATAATCGCTGTCTCTGGTTTAGACCGCCCGCGTGTTTACTGCCCTTTATTGTCAGTACGTAACGCACCTCGCCTGCAAGCCACAGGGTGTAAGAGGGAGGCTGGCTGGAGCACTGGGATAGTAAGGAGAGTGCCGGTGTGGTACAGTGCTGCGTCGTGTTTTCTCCAAATACATACACCTAAGGGCTGTTCTCGGGAATGGGGACAATGGGGCGGAGTAGAATTTACAGGCTTTTAGTGGCTCTGACTCCGTTTGTTATTGCCATGATAGCCACTGTCAGCATCGTCGATGGTTTTTCAACCGAAAGTAAGTCGGTGATTATATGTTTACGAATATTTCACGTTATCTAATCTAACAAGTGCGAATATATTATAATCCGTCGTCTGCTGTGATTTCTCGCGAGTGTTTCTCATCGATCTTCTCATGTCATCGATCACGATTCTTTTTTTAAGACGAATTTATTTTTCTACCATACGTAAGGGAAAGACACACGACTACAGATTACATAATCTAACTCGTATACGCGCTACTCGCTCTCAAACGACAATTATCAAAGCTTTAACGCATCTTCAAATCTCTTAATCGATCTATCGGGGATTCATCGTTCGTCATCTGTCAATAATTACGAAGTATATTTTGTCTCGTGGTGGATTATAACGATGAATAATCGAATATAGTATCATGTGATAATCTCGACACGGATTTGACAGATACATCCGCAGGCAAACTAGGCCAGTGTCAAGTTTGCGATATTGAGAGTTAAAATTCTCACCCATCTGCTCACGATTTTCAATTATTTTCGCTATGTTTTCTTATGTCGCAATTCGAGATCGTCTGATGTTTTCTTTGCTGTATTCCAGCCCGATATGTTCATCTGTTTTTTCTTTCGTTCCTTCCTTTTTTTTTGTTTTTACTTTTGGCTTCTCTTTGCTCGCTATTGTTTGTTTGTTTGTTTTGCACATCGAGACGCGTCAGGTAACGCGCAGCAACATCAGCATCGGCATCGGCATTTGGATATAAACGTTTGCCTCGCGGTCATATTATCGACGTGTCATCGTTGCGTGAAATTTTTCGAAAGTATATACGTATACGTTATTATAGATGAATGTGTGTGGTTCCCAATGTCAACATTTCCACGCGCTCGTGTCACTTCGCCGCCAGCTCATTCCTCTCTCTATCTATCTCTCTATCCATCTCTGCTCCCCTCTTTCGCTTATCGTTAGGATATACATAACATTGTTATATTACGTATGATTGATGAACCCCTTCGGTAGTTCAACCGGAACTTGTAACCAAACATCGATATTCTTTGAATTGGAGAAATTGAAAAGCGCGAAGAATAAAAACAAAATAGAATATGACGCTCGAGATTTAATCTAGGCATTCGCATTTATGAATTTTTTTCAAGCCGTAGCTCCGAAACGTTCGATCGCCGAGAAAATTTTTTCTAGGACGTTTTTTGTTACTCTATCAATTATCTAGATACGCATTTTTTTTTTTTTTTGTTGTTTTTCCTACCGTGACGGAGCTACGATTCTAATTCAGCGAAAAGTTACTCTTAATGGTTTGATAAAAACGAATATAAAATATTAATCAAATAATTTATATGTGATCTAAAATAACGAAGTGGGCTTCAAAACAAGATCAAGAAAACGAAAATAACGAATAGCAGATTCAAATGTATGGATAACGAACAACTACAAACAAAAAAAGCTGAAAAAATGCGTATCTAAATAATTAATAGGATAACGAAAAACGTCGTACAACATTTTCTCTACAATTGACCGTTTCGGAGCTACGGCTTGCCAAAGTTTCAAAATGCAGATGCAGAAATCTTGAGGATCATGTATGAAATAGGAACACGAAAATTCCAGTCATCGAATGACGTACACGAATACAATTTGCTCGTTGAATCAACTGATATTTTGAGTCGTAACCGGTCCATCGATTTCTTCACGTTGCATGTCATACATTATAGTATGCAGCATTGCCAAGGAGAAAATATGTTTGTCATTTCGGGGTTTTACTTCAGGAACAGGATGTAGTATTTTTATTTTATTTCATTTTTTTTCGGTTTTCCCTGCATCGGTATAATTTTATATGATTTGATTTCCAACTGGTACATATTTCATATCGTCAACGACAACAGATCCAGTTATACACACGATATATAGATTGATGTTCGTTGGTTATAGTTTTTCTAAAAATAAATGTATACGTCGCACGTGGATATGTTTCTACGAAACTTGAAGACTTAGTTTATATTTTAGCCAAGCCAGAGAAAAAAAAAAAAAGAACTGTCGATTGTCGATTGAATATCATATACTTGACGAAGATGGATTGGAGCATAAAGAAATTTCAATCTAGTGAAAGGGTTCGACGCGTGAGATGGTCGATTTTTCTTTTTTCAATCAAATTATATCGTAGGCGTCTATAGATCCGATGACCAGCAGAGCCCCGGATTGAAAGTGAAAATACAACCAGAAGGAATTAATAATAGAAAAGCGCCAATTTTGACGTTGTATCTTTCATGATATTTGCCTATATGTATATTCCCAATATAATCTCACGATTACGCGCCACATTCGAAATTGAAATGATGAGAAGAAAGAATTAGATCGTTTCTGTCTAATCATAGGTTTAGTTATAATAACATTCGTTAAGTACGTCTCGGGTAATTGACCGAGCGTTGCGTGTATATAAAACAGGCAGTAGTTGAAAGTAGATAAAAATAAAACTGCGGAACTATTTCCATAGATTTGTATATAATTAAATCAAGGTGACATACGTCAGCAGATACAATTTTTAACGTTAGAGATAAACAAACATTTGGCAAAGGTTTTCATCCGTTCATATACACGATTCGCGTATCTCTCGCTAAAAACATTACAGCATTTATATCACATTAATATTAGAGCATCAAGTTCCACCTCGACGTACAGTAGAATATATTCAACTATGTCGTTAGATGATTTGATATCATCGTGTCCCTTTTTTCTTTCCCTTTTTTTTTTTTTTTTTAATTGAGATTGGAATTCGTAACGTTAACGCAACAAAATAATCGGAAAAAATTATTTTTGCCCATGAATTGAACGGTTCAAAAACAGCAAAATACAGTATACAATTTTCCGAAATCAACAAACGATATCCAATTCGTCTGGTTTAATGAATCTAACAAGATTTGAGTTATGAAGTAGTGAATTTTTTGCAATTCTGTTACATTAACGTTACGAACTTCTTCAACTTCATTCCTTTTAATCTTCATGATTCAAATGACGCTTTTCAAATACCTATACAAGCTCTGTATAAACTTCGAACAACTAGAATTTATGTATGTCAGTCGTGCGCGGGTCGCACGCGTCTCAATTCACTCTCTCGCTATTGTTGTAACACGTACATACGTATAATAATACGTATACGTACAACAAGTTTCAAAGCTTTAAGAGCACATCGCGTTCTCCTTCGCCAAGATTGGACAATGATTGAAAGAGATGTGGCTGCGGCTGCTGGTGCTACTGCTACGCATAATCATTCCGGCCTCGCAAATTAACAAACAAACAAACAAACCTATACTATATATATGTATGCGTGCGTTTATACATGATATTTATACTTATACATAAATTATAGACGGCATACATACATGTTTTTATGACGTACATACATACGTTACCGAGAGCATTTCTTGAAACTTGACAGTCTGATAGCGAAAGACTGCGCATGCGTCAATTGATTTGATCTCATTGGCTGCCGAGATCGTCGCGCCCCAATATTTGGCCCGAAAGTCAAATGTGGCGCCAACTTCATCAATTGAAATTCTAACTTCGACATTTGGTATTGACGAGTTAGGGTCGAACGAGCTAGGGGTGAAGTACGAGGCAAAAACTCGTACATCATATCTCCAATTTTGACAGTATCTCCCGTACATTTTTCTAACATTTCCAGATATTTTAAACTCTTTTTCAAGATTTTCCACCACTTTTCAACATTCTGCAACACTTATCTCCCAATATTTGACAATATTTCCTGAATATCTCCTGCAATTAGTACACCATATCTTCTCCATGATTCACCCCTCGGGGCCGAAGCACAATGTAACTGAAGTTCTGATCGATCAAATTTGATCGAATTCGTATGAAAATGCGATTCTCCATTGCTTTGGTTCTGCACCTCAAGGGTTGTGTCAACTTCGTAGGTTTGCCGAGTGCACCCAATGAAAATATTTCAGCGTAGAATGTTTTTGATCCAAGTGATCCTTCCAATTTTGCATATCCATTCGGATTCGATCATCACTAACTCATAACTGCGGGGTAGCGGCAAAATTAACACTGGAATCATGGAAAACAATTTGCAACGAGCTATGAACTGCGTATATTTCATGGATTGACATTGTTTTTTTTTCAGTCGTTCTGCAGTTATAATAGCAGTAAATTTAGTGAATAAGTCTGTGAACTTCTGCAGTTACATGAAGCACATTGAGTTCCATAAGCCACAAGCAGAATTGAAGAAGTTGATGATACTTGGGACGGATGCGCATGCGCTGTGGCATATGCCTTCTGGCTTATGGCTTGTGGAGTCTAATGGAAAAACTTGCGCGTGCGCAGTCGGTCGCCTCGGACTGTTAAGTTTCCAGAAATGCTTTCGATATCGACAATTAATTATTGAATATTTGATTATTCAGACTTATAATGTATTGATTTATCACACGTTATCAGGCTTCGGTGGACCCGGGATCGCTGGATCATTTTTCTCCTTATCAAAATCTCTAATTTCCATTTCTAACATAGAATTAATATTATAAAAATTCACAGAGATTTCAATAGAACATATATTTCAGGTGAAGTCGCTTGTGCCATACGTCAATATCGTTGCGGTAACGGAAGATGCATACCGATTACTTGGGTTTGCGACGGTGACGATGATTGCGGCGATAAATCCGACGAACGTAACGAAGAGTGCAAGTGTGAGTATACATATGTATATTACCATGATAACAATAATAACAAAAGCATCTGTAATTATTGGTTATACTCAATTGCCGATCTTATTGATATAATATACGTCTTCAGTTCAGCTCCAGACCGCAATATACATACAATATTTGTAGAAAAATGAAAATCTTAAGGATAAAATGCAAATCTGATCAGTAAACGGAAGAGAAAAAACATATTTTCTCTAGAAATATCAGGGCTTTGAAGCCAATTAGCGAGAGAAATGTGCTAATTTTCCGATTTTTCGAAATGGTACTCCGAATGAAGAAAAACTAATTAACCATATTGCAGTGGGAAAAATTCAACCGCTCAAAAGCAGTACTTAGAATTAGGATACAAACCTGGGGTTTTCGCTACAGTTTTTTCTTATTTATTTTTTTTTTCGCGATTCCTTAGCCCATGGGGAAAGGAAAATTCAAATTTCACCGGATCAAGGACCTCCCTTATGGTATATACATAGATTATAGGATGTTATAAGTAATAAATTGATGCAGCTTAGGACTATGCGGAGAATAGTACTGAGTACGCGTATGTACTACTCGGTGTTTGGTTTTACGTAGTTAACGAAAGTACTCTCGGCATTATTACACACCTGGATATTTGTTCAACAATAACTACCACTACTAATACTACGACTACTATAACAGAACTTGGTACTTGCGTACTAATAAGGTATATACTTTGCACTGAACTCTGTGAGCAAGCAAGCTAAACTCTGCAGGTAAGTAGTGGTATAAACAGCATGTTCAACGTGAGTGCAAATCGACCGAGAATTAACACTTTCGAGAATGTTTCACTTATTGTTAAGTCTGCGCGTCACGATTCGAGCCTCCAACGATGTATCAACAAACGTATAGAAGAATTGTATGTTATTTTTTTCAGTTCAATTTTCATATCCCTCTTCCATGTCTCCAAAAGACACCGAAAATCGTAAAGAAAAAACATGTTTCTGTAGTTAATAAAATTCTATTCATCTATTTTATCTGTATTTTTTCACTTGTTTGTCAGTGCGAGCAGTGCTTTTTGGGCGGGATTGAAGTTCCGAATTCCAAAAGTTTTGAACCGTAAAAATTCCGAGTTTATTTGAAACGCGATTCCAAGTTTCAAGAAACGTTAGAGTTCTGAACTTCCAAGTTCCAAAAAATCGAAATGCAGGGAGCTCAAATGTCTGAGAGTTAAACACTCAGAAAGTCTGAAAATCCGCAAATTTAAGGGAAGCTCATGACTAAGCTGTCACATAAACGACGTTGCATAAGCAATTACAGAGATTCGGAGTTTTGGCCTTTCGGATCTTCAGCTTTCAGATTTTTGAACCTTTGGTATTTTTCGATTTGGAGTCGTTCAAATTGGCTACGTAGATTTTCGGGGAAATAATCTTTCTAAAAAACTCTGATTCGGTAGTAGAAAAATTCGGAATTTTGACCTTTTGCAGCTTTTGCAATTCCAATCTTGCCTCGTGCTTTCGTATAAACGGCGCAGTGTACGTAGAAGTATAATATGTATATCGATCGATCGATAAACTCGTATATACTATAATATATAGGTATATACAGCGCTTCCGCTGAATAGTTTATAGATTATTGAATTCCGAAGACTTACGCAGCGTTGACTAGATTCAACTTCTTCTCGCGACGGCTTCTATCGCGTTAATCAATTCCGGTATAAAAACTAAATTATCGCGGAAAATAATGATAAATTTGTATGTATACAACTCTTCAACGTGTATTATACGTAAATAATTACATATTTTAGCTGTATGCATAAGCTCAGAAATCTTTGAATGGATTTTACACATATCAAATAGCCTATAGCCACTATACAGACAAGTGTTGGCGTATTACGTTACACTGATACGTCTGTATTTGAGTTATTTCATATTCTATATAAACTTCAGGGATGGAATAATAACAAACATGACGCGTTATAACGTAACGAGTAGTCACTTTAATACGTTGGATGATTCCTTCTAGTTAAACCACACGTGTGAAACGTTTCTATATTATACAAATATAATTATGTTCGTATGTACATGATACATACGTGTACGTATGCAAATGTATTTCTTGTCGTGTATCTCTACGTGTTTGTTATACGTATAGTATTATAGGATGAAAATGTGCTACTCACATCCTTGTAGTTGTATATTATCGACTCGTATTTCCAAGCTCATTTTTGGCCAATCGGAATCTCTCTACTTCGATAACGTTTAATCGGTTTAGAGATCAGGGAACATGTTATTTCAAATCGTAAGGCGCATTAGATCAATCCGATTTGGTCGTAATTTTAATCAATCGATAATCAATGTAGATCTAATCGAAGTGATAATTCTTATTAGACGTTTATCGAGACGCTAATTATACGTCCGTTACAACGTTCCACAGATTCATATCTATACACATACTCATTCAAAATATACGCAGCAGAAATTGTGCGATATTTTTTTTATACTTTTTAAACTTTGAATGTATATAATCTTCGTGAGGGTTGATATAGGTATAGAAATTGTGGGAAGTGTGCAGTTCTAGGTAATTGTTACAGAAAATTGAACTTCACAATTACACATGTAGATTTATGTAGATCAAGTATGCAGTGAGTAATTTTTAATTGGGGCAGATTGGATCCTTTAATTTTCATTGGCGCGTTATATAGTCCTCAGGGTTTTTTTTCTCTCGTTATAATTTTGCTTTTTCACAAATCGGTGGTATTGATAGCTATCCGGAGTGAAAAGAGATAGGAATGAAAAGGAAAAATAAAAATAGAAAAACAGGAAAAGCGTATTGCTGCTTTATATCTATTCATACATAAGGGCGATGTATAAAGTCAATTTTGAATTTTATACCCTTCCGATCACGGGCTAAAATATCTTGGAATAAATTTTTTTTTTTTCAATTCAGCCCAAAACTCCAGGTTCCTATCTGAATTCTAATCGCTGCCTTTGGAGCCATCAAAATTTCCTTTGCAAATAATAGGATTTTTAATTTCGCACTCCGCAATTAATTCTTCGGTTTTATCGGAGCATCGGTTGGAGATATTCGAAACTTGAAATATTTTTCACCTAGGGTAGTATGAACTGCTCGAAATTTTTTTAGATTATAAACGGTCCAATTTTCGAAATATTCTTTCGAAAGTTTTGGATTATACGATTCGGAAAAACAGAACGTTGCATATCTCAAGAAATTTCAAGAAATACCTAAGTAGTATACTTGCTGCGAAAAATGTGCTAAGTTTCAGATTTTTTGAAACTGCACTCCGATGGCGGGAAAATAATCAACCGCGGCGTGCAAAATTAAAAATCCTATTATTTGAGAAGGAAAGTTCAAGGGCTGCAAATCCAGTGCTTAGAATTTACAATTAGATAGAAGCTTGGGATTTTGGACTAGAATTTCTCAAATTCATTTGAAGATATTTGAGCCCATATTAGCAACACAATTCCAATTTGTTTTCATTAAGGACAATCTTATATCTACTGCAGCCGAGTATTGAACAGGTAAATTTGATTGTATACCGCTACCTATGGAGAAACGCATGTATACAATATACACATGTATATTCTACTCATAGATTAAGCTCGTACATAGTGTCCCGCCGGTATATATCCCTCTTATCATTCTGGATATACTAGATACTTTAATGAGAAAAGTTTTTTGTGACTCAAGCAGCACAGCAGCAGTAAACCCGCCCGCTTTATCTGAATTCTATAACGAGATTGAACGTCGTTTCTATAGAGACTGAGAAACTAAATCTTTTAGTTCGATTAAACCCCAGGAATTATTTCTTTTTCTCTCTTTCTTTCGCGTGTTTTTTTTTTTTCTATTCACTTTTTGTGTTTTTTCTTACTCACAGTTTACAAAACACTTTCGAATTATTTTACCTCTTTCTCTCCGAATATGTCGCACTAAACCTACACGTATTTATACAACGTACAGACGGAGAGAAAATTGGGAAGTTGATTAGCCTTTTTCTGTGTATATTTTGAATATTCGAGGAGGAAGTGACCGAAATAACTGCTGTTTGAATTTTCAATTTTTAATTCACTGAAAATTGAATGGGTTCGAAAATTATATTAACGATTCTATGCTCTCTCATCTGTTGTTAAGTTATTTAGGTTGTAAATAACGGTTTTCGTTGCGTCAGTCCGTATTTATGAATCGATTCTATATACCAAAGGTTTAGGTACGTACCCAGCTACATGGAAAATTTCTATAGAGCAGGAAAATACGCGTAGTATCTAGGTAATTAATTACCAAAGTTGTGAACTAATTAATATTATACGTATATAGCTATGTGCTACAATGTGTTACGATTGATAATTATCACAGTTCGATTCCAATTTCCAAACGATCTCACGTTTAATATTGAAATTTCACTTCTGCACATCGGTAATGCATTTTCATCTCCGGACGAATTTTGTCTTATAATTAAAAAAAAAAAAAACGGAAAGAAGAAAGCTTTCCTGAATTCAATCATTTCGATGACTGATTCAGCCTTTATTTCATTGATCTATTTATCTGTTTTTTCTTTGTTTTTTTTTTCATGTGTCTTTTCTACACAGATTATAGAAAAATTCAAAATTCATGACAAATCTTTGAAAGTACCAACCTTTGTTGAGATTTAGATCGAAATTTCCTAAGCCTATTTTGTTTCTATGTTCCTTTGAAAAATAATGCGATAATAAAAGATAAAAGATTAGGATTTCTTTTTTAATCCTCGTAAAATCTGGCATGGATCAAAATATGTTCAGCCATTTTTTTCGGAACGATTTTTTGTCGTTTATTCAGTTCTTTCCAACTAACAGAAAACATTGTCAACAACCACAAAAAGTGATTCAGGAAATGTCGATCTTGATTTTCACAAGGAAATATTTTGACCTTCTATATATTATTCGTCCATGTATATTAAATATTCTGGTGGATACAATTTTACGGATTTCTTTTTCCATAAGAAATTGTAATTTTTACTGTATAGTTTCATTATCGACGAAAATGAGACTATGCAATGTTCGAATTTTCCTAAAAATTCTCGTTAAAATTTCTATAAGCGGAGATATTTTCACCAGCGTATATGCATAGGTATGTTGAACCCGTATAACCTATCTACATATTTCCACACACGCTCGGTTCAAACATATTTCTATATGTATGACATACCTATACACCTATACGTGTACAATTTCGCTTATCGTATCGCCCACGTAAATAGAACTTCATACATGCCTGCCTATGCATTACGTGCATGTATTGTATACATATATATATATACAGGTGTGTGTGTGTGTGTGTGTGTATATAATACCCGTGTTAGAAATCCCGTCCCTTTTACACCTGCAGGAGAAAAGATAAAATCGCGGTAAATTTGAAAAGCTTGCAGAATGAAGAGTAAAGAACAGACGAAAGAAGAAAAATTATACGGAAAAGAAAAGCATAGAGGGATAACGTGTCGCCCCAAATACATACATGCATTATACAGAGTGTAACAAAACTCGCAGACCATCTTTATACATGGTCGGATTCTTTGTTGAAAATGAACAATATGTTTTTTTTTACAAAAATCACCTCCGATGCATAGTTTACACGCTAGAGCCAATATGAGGACGCACCAATCAGAGATCAGCTTTAGAAACTATACAGCAAAATAGCTGTCGAGCTATCATCAGTTCTTTTCAACGCGATATGGCGAATTCTCCTATTACTTTCTCAATCTGATCTCCAATTGATGCGTCTTTATTTTGGCTTTAGCTTCTAAACTATACGCATCGGAGGAGATTTTTGTAAAAAAATTTAAAAAAAAAACGTATTTTGTATTTTCGACAAGTAATCCGATCATGTATAGAAACTGTCTGCTATTTTTGTTGCACCCTGTACATGTGTGATGTATGGTATACCTGGGTATATAATACGAGATGCGAATAAGATTGGCGAGAGGAGAAGAACGCGGTCTTATCGATCGCGAGTAGTTGGTTGGCCGTCTGTCTGTCTATCTTTTCGTTCGTCTGTCCGTTTGAATGTCTCTGTTGGTTGGTCGGTTGGTTGGACTACGTCTGTACCAACTAGCATGGGTATCTCTACCTACCTACCTACCTACCTAACTTACCTATCTATCTACCCACCTGCCTGTTCGCTATATGTAGGTATACCTATATATGCTTTGCTCTTGTCAGTACATATATACGGATGCTGTGCTGTTGCACTGTTATAGGCGTTATCTCGAGGCACCAATTGCCAGCCTGAATGTGGAGCTACTCAGACCCTTTATGTTGTTTAATTTGGCTGTTGTTGTTGTTGTTGTTTTTTCCTTGCTTTTTTTTCTCATTTTTATTCCTTTGCCAATCAAGGTCTTATCCTCCTAAGTCTAGACTCTAGGTCTTGCCTTATTTTACCTGAAGTATCTCGGAGGTCTGAATTTTTTTTAGTTTCCTTTTTGGAAGCCAGTTGTTCGGGGTATTTTTCAAAGGATAGGTACACGAGAGAGATAATATTTTTTGGACAAAACATTTGGAAAAATAAAGAAATTTTTTAGAAAATTCATAAAAGAGGAAATGAATATGGTGATCTTGGCATCTTGTGTTCAACTTTTCGCAACGGGTCATGAATCACTGTGAAGATGTGGTGTACAAAATGCAATAGTTGTTAAGGAATTGTATTGAGGGATATTGGAAGAAAAGTTCTGGAGGATGTTGAGAAATGTTGAGGAATCTTTAAAAATCAATGAAAAATGTTAGAATGTCTAGAAATTTCAGGAAAATGTAGGGGGAGATATTTAGAAATTAGGAAATATGGTGTGCGAGGTCATTCCTCGTGATTCACCCCTCGATTTTTTTAGTCAAAAAGTGTTTGTGATTTAATTTTTTTTCTTTCCAAATTCACTTTCTCATGGATTTTTTGTTTCCAACACTATGTCATTTGGTTTCTTGTAGGATCATTTCTGTTGCGTATAATTTTAGAATGTTCAAAGTATTTTCCATAATTTTTTTACCCCTGATCTAACGGATAGTTTTCACAAAGCCACCACTCGAAATTCAGCCTAATGATGAATATCACTACGGTGTATGACTACGAAGGTTTATAATTACATTGGTCGATTTCAGACGCCTTACTTACCATTTTTATCATTTTTTTTCAATTGGCTATTATTTCCCAACGGTTAGTTGATTGATTGTTCCTTCGAAGGGCCGGCGCTATAGGTAGGAGGTGGTGAGGAGGGTCATCGAGGTAATTTTAGACGAAGATTGAACTGGTAGCTTGATACACATACTATACATACTTCTACAGCATCTACATTTGAACCTAAGCGGAGTCGTGAATCGGACATCAATTGCTTTTAATTGGTTGTCTTGGCGACAGACGCGCCCCCGGAGTGATCAGTCTCAATCTCTGGGCGAAAACTGTCGACAAAAGTATACGCGGACTATCATTTCAAAACCGAAAAATTATAAGAAGATAAAACAAAAGAGATGAAATTATAAGACTACAAATGATTTTCACAACGTAATTGTTGTATATTTCAGTTCACTTTTATCCCGTGGCTATTCACCAAGGCGTTTTTATTTTACATATACCAATTTGACCTGGGCCTGCACCTTCGTTTTTTTGAGCAAATCTGACAAAATTGTAATTGCTATTTAGATCCAGAGAGGTCGAAGGTCAAGCCCAGGCCAAATTGGTATGAAAAGTAGTTATGTTTCTATTTCTCAACAAATGGAAGAATAAAAAGCAATAGAAAAAATGAAGGCAATAAAATGTAACGAAATCAACTCCGAATCGATCTTTGACGACCAGGTTGCCCGCCGTGTAGACGACTCTTGGGACGCATAAGAACCAATATTCCTATCGCGAAATTCAACTTCGTTGATCGAATCATTTTTTGAGTTCGATATCTTTTGCGAGGTGGTAAATATCGTCCGTGACACCGATATTCAATTTACATGAGACGCCTGCGATCTCATATTGCTCTTTACTTCGCTTGAATAAGTTTGCAATTTTGTGAATTTCCAGTAAATTTAACGTAGGTAAAATTGTCGATAATTGAAGATGACTTGGTTGGGGAAATTTGTCCATATATTCAAGTATTATGAATGACTATTTGGTCGCTTTCTGTCGCGCGAATTTTTTGTTCCAAATAATGAATTATTTGTCTACGGGAATTTTGAGGATTTTGGAAATGAAATGCATAACAGCATCGTCTCTATCTCTACTTAAAAAAAAAAATAGGTATATTATGTTTTATTTTGTTTCTTACGCTGCGGCTTCCGGTCCTTCCACATAAATGGATGAGAATTTTCCGCCGTGTAAGGGATATCGATTTTCCCAGTGTATGTTCACGTTCCAGGAAAAACCGTTTTCATTAACGCTTTTGCCACTTTGTTGACCACCCCGTTTATTTGAATATTAAAAGCCTAGTTACAACGGTTCAGAGCGACATTTTCACGTGTTCGTTATTTTTCGTTCTGCTAATATGGGTTCATGTGCTGCACGTATACATTACTGTCGCCCAATTAACAAGAGCTATGTAAATAATCGTAGCACACATTTTCCTCCTGTTGAACAAAAATATAATTGGTCTTCTGACTTTTTATCAACAATGTTTATTCATATTAATTTTTTTTTATTCGGAAAAACCGTTAGAAAGATCAACATTTATGCTTAGAATCTCATCTGGTATCAGACAAAAGGTCAAAAAGTCGACCATTTTTGGAGTTGGCAAAATCTTTTCTGAAACCAAACCAATACAATTCTTTATCTCTGGTATGACATATGAGGTTGAAGTTCGTAACGTTAACGCAATAAAATAATGCGTAGAAAATACTTTGTTTCGTAACTCGCAAATAGTTGAAAAAAAAAACAAAAAAAAAAAACAAAAAAAAAACAAAAAAAACACCAGAATACCGTGCATAATTTTCCGAAGTGAGTAAAAACGCACTTATCTCGTCAATTTTCAAAGTCTAACAATACATTACATTCATGAAATAGTGATTTTTTTACCGAATATTCTGTTATATTAACGTTAACGAACTTCAACTTCATAGTATATGATTTAAAAATGAGTCAGAATTTTTTCTGCAAGCCAATTTTCGGTGATTTTTCATGTAAATCATCGTTCGATATTGCGTATCGAATCTGGGGAGATCTATAGATCGATCGATTTAAATATCTTGAAATTCTGAACGTTCGTTTGAACGAAAATTTGTAACAGTAGGTATAATAAGGTTCACCACGATTGTTCATTCACTGAAAGTATCTACACATTTTGGATATGTTGAAAATCGATGGTTGGTTAAAAATAGCTAAAAATGCACAAATTTTGGCGGTCAAATAAATGTAATAGGTATGAAATTTTTTTGCTACATTCGTTAAAATGAACATTCGGAACTTGAGGCGCATCAATTTTAACCATATTCAACATGGACCGCATAATATTACGTACAATCCCGAGCGTTTTATGAACTGAAAAGGTACCCTGTGGTAAGCATGGTAAATATTGCGTCAGGAATAAAGCGAAACATAGGAAAAGAGTGCTCGAGAATTGTTCTTCGAGCCCTCTGCAGACACTCTCGAGGTTGTATTGGATAGACTTGGCTTGCCTTTGTTTCTTTCTTTCTTATTTTTTTTTTTTTTTCTCTCTTTTTGCGTCTTTCTTTCATTTTTGCCCCGCATCACTCACAACGCGCGCATTCGCTCGATCGAATCTCGCGCGGATCTCCGCGGATTCATACCACACACGGGGTTCTTCATCCTTGCCTATACTATATAGTGGATGAACCTGGGGGCCACTTCGTCCCATGCATGATGTATACCTACGGCAAGGTTTGCCCGAGTTGCATCAGTCACTGAAAGCCAATTCAACGTTGGGTTCGTTGATACCGGATTATTATGGTGAAAGGCTATACAGCCGCCCCGGTGCTCCAGCATCCCTCTTCTCTTCTCTTCTCCTCTCCTCTCCTCTCCTTTCCTTTCCTCTCATTCTCCTCCTCTTTGGCAAACTGCATATGAGGCGTATGGTCGAGACTTCGCCTTGTCTTTCCGTATATGAAATACCGTCTGCTGTCACAGTGGCGTCGACTTTATCCATGTATATCGTTTGCAGTTAACATTCAATGTTTACATGTCGCGTGTTCAATCGATTGAGCACATGAACGAAAAAAAAAATAATAATAATAACGAAAATTTGGATAAATTTGTTTTTGTATCGTATCATTACAAAGGGAGAAATCACACATAGATTTGATCATCCAGGACTATACATATAGTACCCATCAGACGACACAAGATTGTAAAAGTATCAAATGTCCAAAAACCTGTTTTGCAAACAGTCTGGTTCTGGACATCGCAAAAATAACACTTGTTAATTATTCAAATCGAAGTGATTTTCCTTGATCCATCTCATTTGCACTCATTGATTGCTTTATTTCCCTTGGAAACCCGCACTACATTCTTAAAATAGTTGTGACCAAGTTTCACTTCAGTATTTACACTAAAAATATGAATATTTATTCGGAATCAGATTGAACGTTAATTTAATCGTTAGCTAAAAGTAAAAGGTACGGTAGATATGCGACCTTTCAGATTTTGAGCTTTGAACTTGTGAGTTTCGACAGCTTAGCTATGTGTCGACTTTATTCTTCGGTGAAAACAAGACAACTGATTCTATGTCCGTTTGTCATTTCGATTATCTACTTTCCTAACAACAAGAGGGCGCTCGATTTTGATTTTCATTCTATTATTGACTTACTTTTGGTTAATTTCCTGACATTTACGTCAGAAATCGTATGAAGTTTAATTTGTAGGATTAGGTTAGTTAATCCAAAACTGATGTATCGACCATCTCGTTAAGAAAACAAAGAAAATAAGGAAAAATTGGTGATTGCAACTTTATGCCATTAACAAAGGCGATATGAAAGATGTTTATTATTCTATGCGGTTCCCTCATTTTGATATATGAAATGCGAAGAAAAAGAATGCAAATTTTTTGCAGCTTTTCGCCGTAAAAATAGTCTAATTGATGCTTACGTCTTCACGACTACAAACACACAATATCTCATTGTTTACTCCAATCGTCGCAGTTTATTGATTGACACCAAAACCCCCAAGGGGACTCCCCTGCTATACGGTGTAGGGAAATTCGGAAAGTCCTATTTCAACGTTATCTACCAAAGATAGATTATTTTCATGAACCTCGATCGAACATTTCTTTGATCTTATTTCGATCTGAAAAAATGGAAAGTAAAACTTATGGTCATTCTTCTCAACTCTTTGTATTCGAAGTATAAAAAAATTGCAGTTATCAATGCAGAAATAATAAATCTTCGCGTATATTTTTACTCGACATTCAGCGATACAATCTTTTTTCTTTTTCTTTTAAATACGTCTATTATTAGTTATAATTTTACCTCCAAGTTTAAAATAAAAATAAAAAAAGATAACTTTATATTCTTCACGGGAATATGCTCTTCCGGGAGTCAAACGGTTGAAAAACCCAACTTGACTGCGAGAAATGGGGGAAAAAAAATACGCTTGAGCAAAATAATAAACGCGTAATATCGCCAGGGTTGCCCCGAAGACGTATATGGATAAAGATGATGTGGACAGAGATTGAAGAGGTATTTTTATATGAGAACAGGACAGGGTCTCTTTGACCCTCCATAGTTTCATACGTATATAGGCTTAGGTTTGCTGGCTCTAATTTGTCACCCTCGGTTAGCTCGTTTCCTTTCTTCTTTAGTCTCCTTTTCCCTTCTTGTTATTTATTTTTTGTTGTTGTTTTGTCCCAAATTTGATCACCCACAGCAAAGCTACTGCAGCACCCTTCAAGCATGGTTGAAGAACAAAGGTACATACATACATACACACGATACGCGGAAGGGAAACGAAAAGTTTTATTTTTCTCTCAAGTCCCATCCAGCCATTTTTTTTTTTTTTTTCTCTCTTTTTTTTTCGTCAATGGATTTTAGCCATTCGCGGGAACGGAGGTCTCGTGGGTCAAGGGCATGTTGCGAATTTCGTACGTTTTGGCAGACGACTTCGACCTTTCACGTCCTTCTGTTAGGTATATCTATATACCTCCTCCAATCTACTCTACCAATTTATAGTTTGAACCCAAGTTTGTGGACAGACATTAACGGGGGACGTGAATACATGCGCGATATTACACCTTCACATGGATTTACGTATATACGATATACCTACATACGCTTATCCGTATTGGTATATGTATCTGGATATGTATGTATGTATGTACAATGTACATACATAAATGGAACGGGTGGCCCTTATCAGTGCGAATCGTCGCCAGGTTTGGCGTGAGCGTTCAATTTGTAGGACGACAGACGATCAAGAGAAGAAGATGGGAGAGACAGAAAAGTGTGTCAGATTCTCACATACATGACCCTATGTGAGATCGATTGGAATTTCATTAAAAATCAATCAATTTCTTGATCTATTCAAGTCAATTTTTTATAAATTCTCACTTTCTGTTTGCCACGGTTGATCCATCCTTGAATACTTCAGAATTTAATTTCCTATACATGAGTAAAGTTTCGCAATAATATGAAAAACAAAAAAAAACAAAAACTTCGAACTAGGTTTTTTCTTCTTTTTTTGGTGTACTGTATGCTTGTAGATATTTTTTTTTCTTTCTTCAATCGAACTAACAATAAGATTTAAGTGTGGAACATATTCAACCGTATGAAAATTACAACAATGTGACGTCATCGATACTGAAATTCACATTAATTATCATTGAAAATGATTGAAAAAGGGATAATAATATATCCTCGTAATTTCGAGTTTCTCTGAATATTCTGTACGTCTTTTGAAATTCAATGAATACTTTTATGCAAGATTCAGTTTAATGGCTTCCCTTTTTGTACGGCTTGTCTATTCGGTTTAGATCTTTCAGGGAGAAGTTGGAACTGATGTTAAATCAGATGTTGAGTATATTGTTGGCAATTGTAGTTTTTCGTCCGACAAAAAGAGTCCGTCCAAAGCGAATAAACGAGCTGTACTCTATGGGGACTGGGGAAAAACCACCATAAGCGCATCGTCAGAAATCAACTCAGGGTTCCGAACCTCTATAGGGTTTGTCCCATAAATGGGAGAGACTCGAGGGCTCGGGGTACGACAATAAGTCCTCTGCCTATCGACCCTTCTGCGATAGAGAAAATCCTCGGTCACGATCGGTTTTTGCTATAAGTGCAGCTGGGGTAGCACAGCATGTCCCTTGTGTGTCTTCCTGCTTTTTCTCACTCTCTATATATACTTGTATGTGTTGCAAAGTTTCCGCAAACGGAAGCGAAAATTACATGCGGGAAAATAATGAGACACGATCCTGTCTGAAAAGCATGGAAAAGTCATGAACAGCTGTTGTGAAAATAACTGAATTTTTTCATTCCTTAGGAAAAAAATGCCGCATTTTCATCTGAATTCCAGTACAATAATTCCAAAGCAATGTAGGGGCGAAATTGAAATTCCGAATTCCAAAAGCTGCGAAAGGTCAAAATTTTGAATCTTTATACTACCGGCTCGTCAGAGTTTTTAGAGAGATTATTTGCCTGGAAGTCTACGTAGCCAATTTCGAAAATTCTGGATCGAAAAACATCGAAGGTTCAAAAGTCCGACAGCTCCGAAAGATCCGAAAGGCCAAAACTTCAAATCTGCGACGTCGTTTATTTGACAGCTTTGTCACGAGCTTCCTAAAAATTAGCGAATTTTTGGACTTTCTGAGTTTTTAACTTCCGGATCTTTGAGTTGTCTGCATTTCGACCTCTCGGAATTTGCAACTTCTGAACTCTAAAGTTTCTCAAATAATGGCGGGATTTTGTCCACTCGGAACTTAAAAAATTCAAAACTTCAACTCGGTCTGAACCCTGATCGGCTGTCCATACTTTCACAAATCCCTATGTAACGCGCTAGTTGATAACGAAAAAAATTGTCATCTGTACAATATGTTAATATATGTACCTACGTTAGGAAAAGTCATCAGAGGGAATCTTATGGATTCCTGCGGAGCACGTACCTACCTATATGTATAGAAAATGAGCAACCCTGCGATAAGAGGATTGAATTTGCAGGGTCCAAATGCACCCTGTTGCTACTGCTGCGGCTTCTGCGGTGCGACATGCTAAAGATTCGATAACGTTTGACGTCTATGGATCAGAGACCACCTTCTCCGAGCTTCCGTGTAGTTATATATGTGTAGTTATATATATTGTACTTTACTTACATACATTACACGTATACCGGACTGATATGTTAAAGATGAAGGAGACGCGAAGTGGCGGCAGTGCAGCAGCGGCTGCCACAGACCAGTGATTATATCAAGGCAGCAGCATGCAGTTTCTGGTCACAAGAATGTTGCTTCGATATATGTATTATATACTTGTATGTATACACAATATACATGTACTCTTGTAACTCGTATGTACATACATACGAGTGAACCAATGCGCAGTTCAAACTCCTCATATACTCACATGCACGCATATGTACACATAATGTACTTACGTGCGTACTATGGACCAGCACACGCGCTGGATCACTTTGCTGTAGTCCACATACATTATACATATACATACACACATGTGGATGTGGATCATTTTCTCGCGCTCCCTACTCGTCGCCCTTATGTTCCACTTACTTCGAATCGCCGTTTCGTTGCATCCTCGTCAATATATACCGGACAGTACCTTATACTCGTATTTCTTTCACTTGCCTGTATATATATATATATATATCTATATGTATGTACGTATATGTATACATATGTACATGTACATGTATACGTGTACTATATATGCAGTACATTGACGACCGCATATAACCCTGCGATGCTTTCCACGAAATACGAATACGACGCCTGGAAACGAACGATCAAAAAATTCCAAACGCCTATATATCCAACAAACGGTTCTTTTTTCTCGTCTTCTTCCTCTTCTCATTCTTCTTTAACAGGAGAAGAAAGGGAATCGCTACTTTTAACAGTATTTTTTCAAGCGGAATGAAAAAAATTTCTATTTTTCTCTTTGCTTGTCCTTCAAACATTCACTAATATAGTTTTTTCGGCGTTTTCTCCCTATTATTGTTCTCTTTTTTTGTTTTCAACCCTCATTTTATGGATCCCAGAAAGTCTCAACACCTCATAAGGGGCGAGTGAAGTAGAATTGTGAAAATCATTTGCCGACTTTTAAATCGGATAGTTTTTTTTTTTTTTTTTTTCTTTTCTTTCCTGTACATAAACATGTATTATACATATATGTATATTGTATATATACGTATGCATGAATTTTCGTCTGACCCTGAATGATAAATGAGAACGTCTAGATGTCCACTCGAGAATTAACCGGGTTCATTGATTCCTTTTTAGACTCTTTTTTTCTACGTCTCGTATATAAATGGGGGATCGATTATCAGGCCCACTTAAAATCAGACTGATGAAGAAACAATTGGAATTAAAAAAAAAAAAATTGAAAAAGGATATCTCTCATCTCCTACACCCCACGCGATTTTATCCCCTTGATATATGATACATATGTATATAATATACGTTATTTGAAGAACCGATTGACCCGCATATCGATTCAGATCGTTCCACCGTTCATGGAACATGCATTCTCTTAGGCTCCAAGCCACCGCCGTCTCGCCTGATAATCGTTCCCTTGATCCGCGGAAGACTGGTATATATAGAAGCGAGTTACCGCCTTCGCGAGTTTACAGCATCCGAGACTTGCTCCGCGTTCGGTTCGCCGATTTTCTTCTCAGATCGAGAGACTGAGAGATAAAAACGCGTTCGAATTATTCTTTGATCGGCGATCTTTGTCCGATTGAATATTCATCGATATTTATCACTTATTTTCCGTTATACATATCTTTTTTTTTCTTCTTATTTCAATTCCTATACCATACCCGGAATTGATATAATAATTTAGAAAACCTTTCACCTGAAAAGAGAAGGGTGTATATACGTATACATATATAATAAATACGTAGTAAAATGCCGCGTAAAAGAAACTGGCTGATGCTGTTAGAGCTGTGGTGTTTGGTGCTGATGTTTAATGAGGGCCAAAGTTTGATCGGGGGCTCGATTTTTAACGGGTCAAAAAATGTTACAGCTACTAAGGCCTGCACTGAGACGGAGTTCAGATGCACAAACGGACGCTGTATACCAGGACATTGGCACTGCGATGGTGAAAACGATTGTTCTGATTCGTCCGATGAAAATCCCAGCATATGCAGTGAGTATATTTTCTATTTCAATAGTTTTCATATAGGCATCAACCAAAAAGCTATGGTCTTTCGTCGGTTCTGTTCCACATCCGCTTTTGTTAGAAGCATCCGAAATACGGGAAGATATAAATAATAAAGTATCGTGGAAATCTATAAAGGAATTGTATAGAGTATAGAATTGTTTGATAGGTACATCCATATCGGAGAATAGAAGATTTCTCTCTTCTCTATTTTCATTATAGTTTGTTGGAAATAATGATTTTCTTCAAGAGTGACGAGGCGACTCTTTTGAAATAGAGAGGATATACCAGAGGATTTACCCATTTTCTTTCATCGTGCGAAATATCCTCTAGCTCGGTACTATACTTCACGAGTATTCGCGGTGATTTTCAAATATGAGAGAGTATGAATCCATCTTTTTGATATCTTGATAGAGAAAACAAAGGAAATGAGATAGAACCAACGATATCATCGACCATTAAAACTTTTGGTTGATTGCACGTAGTACCTACCTACGTAGAAATATATATATACACCTTGATACACCGTAGCAAAGGTACCATTATACTGCAGTTGCGAGTAGCTCGTTCGCTTCTATATCCTACCGTTCGATCTTACGACTTCTCGTTGAGGTAAAGATTTGCGAGAATTGCATCAGACGACTAGGGGATATAAAAATTCACCTGTTATCCCAGACCTGTAATAGGAATGTAAAATGTGGTTCGTTTCTATGCTAATAGGTTTATAAAAATCAAATTTACAATACTGCCATCACCGTCTATCTTCATATTCTATTTAAATTATTATCGAATATTTCTGGTTAGATACTTTTTGCGAAGAATTTGTGGGTCGAAAATCATGACATTGCGTGTTTAATCCTGTGATAAGGCGTTAGATTCAGAAATACAATTCTGTCTAATTTTTTCTGTTTCGTCTCTATTTTTGAGTCTCCTGCGGTTGATCTACTGACTTTATCTTATTTATGAGGGTACAGATATCTGAACGTATGAAGAAACCATTTAGAAACTCAATGAAGTTCTTGTGGATTTGAAATTATCAATACACTGACAATATTTCAACGACTTGTAATTGAATTGCGAAATCGTAGGTAAAGCCAGTTGAAAATTGCGTGCTGCAATTGCCTACGGGCTTTCCGTGAACTCGAATCGGCATAATATTATGTACCTACCGTATGATAGGCTTGTAAGTTTCAAAAAATCGCTTTCACGGTATTTCTCAGCTGCAGAGTAAGCGACGTCTTCTTTCAGAAAATACAAAAAAAAAAAAAACACTTTGCAATGAAATATATGTTCAAAATAAGTATTATGGAGTATAGTCAAAGCTCCGAGTACCCTTTCTATATATGAACAAATAAGAACGAAGATTGCCCATTTGTGAAACGCACAGCATCTTCGAAGTCTAAAGATCAAGTATGAGATTCATTCGGGCCCTTATTACTTCCGAATGGCTTGACAGAAATTAAACTGTTTTCTCAACTGGGATTGAAATTTCAGAACTTATGTCAAATACCCAAGAAATTTCTAAATTTTAAGGTCTAAAATGTCAAAACCGAACTCGATTTTTTTTAAGCTTTTAGGCAAGACCTATTCAAATTTCATTTTTTTTTTGTTTTCTTTCTCATCCGTTAGTTCGACTGTTGCAGCAGCTCGTCTATTATTACAACTTCTATTTATGGACAGTTAGTGTTACTGTGAACCTATACCTCAAAATTTCGTTTATCCCTAATCGATTTTCGCATTATTTTATCAGTACATATTTCGATTTCCTATCGTCAATATATGATATTTCGTGGGATATTTACCAACATAAATACGACGTATAATCGGTGAAGGGAAAATACAGATTGAAAAATATACACACCGAAAATCGATGTGTAATTTTCAATGCTGAACTGTCTCAACACCTGCTCTACCTCTATATAGACATAGATAAGTAAGTGCTGCCTGAGCGAAATCAATCTTCGTATAAACAGCACCGTAAGAAATATATAGGGGGGTGCAAGAAGTTGCTTTAAAGATAGGGGTTCGTATATTACCACCCTGCCTTCTCATCGTCAGCTAATCTACTATCGAAGTTGGTCAATGGACCTGCTTTGGCGAAAGCATCAGCACCTGTCTAGAAATTGCACACTGCATTTTGTGCGAGGTATTTAAATATATACCTATAGATACTATATAGTATACATAATAAGCACACGTATATTCTTGCCTCCTCGTTGTAATAGAGGCTAAAACTATTTACGTCGTGATCGATTAGATCGAGTAACGCTGACATCGCCCTCATCACCATTGACCTATTCTAATTTCATTCTCTAATACACTCTCTTGTTATTACAAAATTCGAAACAAGATGCGCAGTAGATTATTATGTATCATATAGGACGCATGTATATCCGTGTCTTTAGATACACAAAACACATACAGAGATTTACGTTATATTGTTTAATATCCGATGAAATAGACTAATAAGGATCGAGATGCGACGTTCATACTATATTTACATAAAGACTTTGAACTCGTTGCGGATCATGATTTACGTATATCTGTTTAGAAAAACGATTCATAAAAGGGTTCAAAAGCTCTGACTTATCTAACCCGTGTATATATGTATGTACTAATTATATGAAACATTTCTCAATAGATAATATTATGCCGACGCTGACATACTATAATAATCTAACAAGTATATGACCTGAAAGTTTTTTGAAAAATATTTAAGAATCCGATATATGTAATAGGCTATTTCGAATCTACGCAGCATGCTATTGATATTATCTATGAATTCACGCGCTTCTATATACTTAATTATTATTCAATGGCATCAGAGCTTCTCTTTCAATTACGTTATAACGTTAATATATTAATATATTTCGGCGTTATACGTCTATATAGGTACGTATTTGTCTTACGCCGCATATACTATACGGCAATTGTTAGCAGGACTTGGCATGATTTTACTAAACTTAAAGTTTCGTGTATAACTGCGACTAATTAGCAGTTGTTTCGAACTCAAATATTATACCCACGACCTAAATACTCAAAGTGGTAAAAATGTTTCAAGGCTATTGTGTGGTGGAAGTTAATTATTGATGTATACAACTGTTTATAGGTACTTCGATATACTTGAAGTTGATCCTTTTTATTCTTTTCTCTTTCTTCTCGAATTTCATTCAATTTTTGCATACCTATACCTATCTTGTATGCATCATATTATCTAGGCTGCCCTTATGATCAAGATCCAACTTTGCTCTTTGGTTAGCAGTCAGTGATCCACTTCATTTCTCAAAACAATTAAAATAGTATAAATATAGTTCTAGCTGAAGCCCAGTCGTCATATTCAAATTAAACGAATTATATATACGTATATATAGTCCGTTCAACTGCCGCAGCTTATACATATAGTAGTATTGATCTTTGACAATTGATCGTTCGTTCCCGAAAAATGTCGAATTTTTTTGATTTTTTCGTTTTGTTTTGCTTTACAATTAGTCAGAAACTTCTAGTTGAACACATATAGTCATGTGGAGAAAAATAAATTGGAAAATCGCTTACTACTTTCTTGTTGTTTTTACATTAGCTGTATACGAAGTTCGGCAACGACGAACAGCCCGAGATGTGATTAAAAAGTTTTAGACACGATCGTAATAAACAATTTGACGTTGTGGCATAGCGAGAATTTCACAAGATCGATATAAGGTCGGGTGATACAACCTTCTCGAACTTTTCTTTCTACGATGTTATACCATCACGATTCGCAAGCATCGCATCGCACTTTACAAATCACCTTCTACTATATAAGTTCTGCGTGCTTTTGATCCTTCGTCAAGATTTCTCTGCTACAGACACTTATGCTTATCTGCAACAAGCAGTGTCTCGGTTAATTGACACTTTCTAGGTGTTGAAATATAGCGACGGAAATTTTTTCAAGTAAAAATTTTATATTATCGTTAGTTTTAATTGTCGAAAAAAGAATTTACCCCTCGTGGAAATTAGGGTTTGTAACTCATTGTCAGAAGAATTCATACACCGCGAACATGAAATATGATACGGTATTTTATACTTTGCCGATCGGTTGGCTAAGGACCCATAGTATCCTCAACTTTATTGAGCTTCGTATACTGCAACTTCAAAGGAAACTCAAGTTGAGAGTTCGGAAAAAGAGTTTGGAGCTGGGTTTGAAGTACCCACCGTTTTATTACACGCAACTCCTACAGGAACAAATTTTGTCACCGATGTATACACGTTCGTTTATATAGGTATATCTTTTATATACACGTAGAATTTTTTAACCAACACAATGTCACCTGCGATCGAATAATTAATGAACGTTTAAACGCGCTGTTTCTCAAGTTTCTTCAATCACTCTCAACGATACCCGTTCAAACAGAGTGAAATTAATTGACGACAACGTGAAAAAAAAAAAAAAAAAATTACTCAGCCACTTCAATCTCCTCCAAAGAAAGTGAAAATATCGTCAAATTTGGTTAATAATTCCCATTATTATTTTGTTTATTTTATTAATCATTATATTGCCGTTTGCCATTCGTATTTCTATACAAATTTCCTCCGAATTCATCGAAAGGCATATTTTTTGAGGCAACGACTAATTGGAAGGGATTTAATTAAGTGTCCGTTGAAAATGAGTAAACGTTAGAAATGAAAAAGGATTCAGCAGGTTAGTAAATGAAACGCAAAACAAAGGACAATTGGAGAGGCTCGAGAAAAGTTTTTGGAAAAATTTTATTGGTCGGAGTGGTGCGGTGCTGGATCACGAACTTGTAATTAGGATCGTAGAACCGGTGCAATTAACGACTACGGTCCTCGACCGTAATTAGCGACGTTGCTGCTTTTCTCTCGGATTTCTTTTGGTTCGGACAGTACTATATGCTATCCACGTACTTTAGGCAGGTATAACAAACAGTCTGCTAGCCTAGCTTCGCTGGCAATTTCTCCTGTATAAAGTGTCCGGCTAGGATTCGCTGATGCCAAGTTTCACTCTAGCAGGTAGCTAAGAAAAAGAAAGAATCGTGAACTTCGATCTGTTCGTGTCATTCTTTCGACCCTCCCTCGGTCACACCTACTAGCCGTTTCAGGATGGTCGTACGGGGTCAGAATGATCCCAGTTGTGTATAAATCGCTGTCGAACTACGTCAAATTTGAAACAACCGCTTCGAAATATTACTAAATCAAATAATAAAAACTCGTAAAAAAATCGGAAAGGTTTTTCGTTATGTTGTTTGTTCAGCAAAATAATCCTAATTTCTACATCTCTTGAACTTCTTTCGATGAATTTTGTGGATAATCCTCTCAACAATAAGATACGGTAGTTAAATTTAAAAAAAAAAACGGTTCCAAAAAACGTATTTCATGGTCCAATTTTTTATTTTTTTTGCTGAAAAATGATTGAATCTGTGCCCAAGTATGTAGTGGGGTCATTCAGACCCCGGGTGACCAGGGAGAGTTATAATCCAAAGTAAGTATTTCGTCTCAAGAATCTCGATGTCGTCTTTCAAGGATATTACGACGTACTCTCCTAAATTTACAAAATCATCTCGTGGGACAATAATTTTCAAGTATCTTTTATATCGGGTGAAAATTTCATTCTGACTTAGTTCTGACTGACCCTCATGTGCTCAGAGAGTATAGAGAAAATGTCAGGGGACAAACAGCAGTATGTATTTACATAGTGTATACATATATACCACGAGGAAAATAAGGGACGACGTCCCTTTTTGGTCGACTTACCCGTATCTGCCTGAATTACTTATTTTGTTTTATTGTGGTCAAGGGGATTGACTTTACCCAGTCTGTACATTTTATATTCCAAGTAAAAAACTTCGTCAGAAAACCAGAAAAAAATTATTCATATTAACAATGGGGTACAGCTTAAGAGATCATGTGAAATCGATACTTTTTTTTTGTAATCATTTGCATTTTTTATACCTGTTTTGAATTTTGACGAAATCGTGGGTACGAAAAATGAGAGTTTTTAAAAATTTCTTGTAAAAGTGTGTATGTTAATGAATTTCATTTTTCGAGTTATAGTTATGCTTTACCTAATCGCAAGAAATCATATACCATACTTATAGTTTCGATACAAGCGATTTTGTGGATTTTACAAAAATTGATGTAAATTCGCCATACACCCTAATACACGAATTGAAAATTCCGAAAAAAAATTACACAACTTCTCTCTCGATGCATGTACTACATTCGTGCATTAGCTTATTGGTGGAAATCAAAATTTCGGAAGATCAATGTATGGAATAGCAATATTTCAAATTTATTCAATACCCACAAATACTGATATACCGATCTCTAATGTAGACTTTTTAGAAGTAGAACAAGTACAAACGACTGACCTTAAAGAAAAACGTTGGTACTCGACTTCGAGATCCGCAAGAAAGAATGGCCAGATCGTCCTCTGGGAGAACTTGATCCGAAAGAAGCCTGGACGAAAGGTTCCGGAAAACTAACCCTGTGCACTAGAAATAAGATGAAATGTTCAACATTCGAGACAAACGCTAAACTCAACAATTTACCTTTTTCCATGTAAATACAGCTACTTATAATTTTCCTCGCGATTCACGTAGTTGGAATTTCTTACTATAATATCTCGACACATCCAATCTTGAGGAAATTGTGAACAATAAGTTTGAAGCTTCGGAAGTAAAATCTTGCATGCGCATACATCGTAGATTTGTAATATATGTATATATGAGGGCGCTTTATCGCATCCGCGACTCCATTGGAGATGGTGAAGAAACTTTTGGGGCGATCGACCAGTGCAGAGGCCGAGTTATCTGTACCCTGAGAGTAATTTGATCGCCATCCCCACCGAGGCAGTCGCTTTCGACGGTCTGTTATTCTCAAAGGCGTTGAATCTAGGACTCGATCAAATTACGAACGTCCTACTACTCGTCTTCGAATCGCTTCGATCGTCCGTATGGCCCCGGCGACGAAATTGTAGAGATTCACGTATACGTACTGTGAGGGACAAGGGTTGATATTCACGTCGCGTACAACTATACCTTGTTATTCTGTCCCCATTGTGTATCTTTCTTTTCAAAATGATTGCATCTTCGGAATATCCCCGTTACTGTGCTATACGATTATCAGTTATACTTTCTAAAAGTCTTTTAAAGTCACTAAACTCATGAGGGTGGTTCACGAATTTTGAAAATCTCATTTTGGGGAAACGTGCTTCAAATACTATACTACATGCCAGCCGCAGTTTCAACGAATACTTGCGGTCAACCGCTAACTCAACTAATTGTCAACTGTACAATGATTTTATCTCGAGGGGCGATTCGCTCGCAGGAAATCATGTTCAATCACCTTGTGTGCAAAATCATGAACGAAGTCAATGGAAACGTTTGATATCGTGATATTTCGGTATTCTAGAATCATGTTTCGAGATCGCAGAAAATCATTTGGTTTCAGAAACTATGCACAGATAGAAAGGATTAGTACACGCAATAAGAAAGAATTAATTGGATCAACTAAAAATCCGGCGAACACAATATTTTTAGTTGGTGCTACTTAATATCTTGTCACGCGTCATTATAAATATTCATTTGTATCAAGAAATATTTATTTGTACCAACTAAAAATATTGTGTTCGCCGCATTTAGTCACCTGAACTAATCTTTTCTTTGTGTGTGTGAATTGACCTGAAATGTTATGAAATCATTTGGAATCACATTAATCAAATCATCTGATCATCAACATGAAATCTTCAGAAATATAGCAATGAATCGATTTCATTGTCAATTGAAGTCATTCGTATAGTGGAGGTGAATGGCCCTTCAGACGTTGGTTGATCAGTAAAAACTCGAAGATGTTTATCTATTTTGTTAAATACTTATGCAAATCCAAAATCAATGATGACTTATCACCACAGTGATCGTCGGATAAATTTTAATAGTTTAGTACGTATCAATTATGGAGGAAAGTGTTCGGTAATATTAGCTGGGATTATATATAGTGAATTGGAATTGAATCCCATATAGTAGGTACATGCAGCGCTTGAGAGTTTGATATTAATATGTTCTTGGGTTCCGATAAACCAGGAAAGGCTCACCGCAATGGCTACCAATTTTATTCGCTTATTACAGTGATTTACGGAAAGTACGTATATATATCCAGACATGTCAATTATTTCAATTATATACTATGGTCATGCTCCGGTAGCGAAGGGGCGCCAGTTTGACCGACTTCCCTTGCGTAACCAGTTTTCCTTAGGAAATCATTTTTCTTCGACCAGGGTCGGCTGCCCATAATCAATCACTCGCGCACCTCTTATAGTCTGAACACTTTCGCGTGTGAAAATGTATCACTTTAATCACATTGTTCTCGAAACAAAGGTGTTCGACCTGTCACCACCACGACGTGCCTAGTCATTGCATTTGCTGTAAGAAAACAAAGTCCAAAAGCGTATATTATGCCATCAAATGACGATGAATAAGTTTTGTAGATTTAATTAACAAGGCCGGTATGTCATGGTCAGAAGGTTCCATTTTCGGGCAGAGTTATATTTACTACTAACAATACGTGGTGAAGAAATTATCAATTGCTAGTAAATTGAACGTATCTTCTATCGTAATTTGTTGAACGTCATTTGCCCCACTCAATTTATGGCAGAACGTCTTTCAAACAATCGAGATTCTAGAAAAGTCAGATCGGATCCACAATGTGTGTATTTTGATATCTTCAATCTTTTTTTAAAAGACTATTAGGTATAGAGGTTTGAATTGAACCTTGATAGGAATAGAAATTTTTTTTAATACGTTTAATCTCTCCAAAAACGATATACCGTCTCCCTCAATTATTTTGCCGTTCGCCCTAAAGCAAAATTTTGAAAGTTTAGCAAATTGTCGAGTGCAAGTTAGATGCACTTCATGTTTGGCATTTCAAAAGGTAGATCGTTTAATTCCCAATTACCAGTTGTTTTTTTTAACGATCGATATAATTGGTTTAGTTCGGATTGGTATGGTTTTTTTTTTTTCAATTTTTCTTCCAATCAACTGAAGTTCCTACCTTCAGCATCGACAACGAACCACTCAACGGCGCATTATTGTAAAACTTGAAACTGCACGTTCTTTAGAGAATTTCCTCTCGCAATTATAGATCGTAGAAAAGTTTCGTTCGGTAGAAAATATACTTATAGAAACGAAACGAGCAAGTTTATATCCCTTAGCAAATAAATTATTTTCAATATTCAAGCATGCGATTTGTGTATTATTTATAAAACCATGTAGAACGATTCAGCATTCTCTTAAATCACACTTCAACCAGTTTTAACATTTTTGTTCACGCATATTGTATGTGCGTGTAAAGAAAAGTAGGGGAAATGGCTCCCTTAAGAACATAATATGTAATGTTGTAAAGTTCCCTAGGTCGTTCTTCGAAAATGGCGAAATTCACTAAACCAACGAAATCGAATAAGCCGGATCAAGATGGCGCCCTTCTTATACTGTTCAACCGCCAAGCTTATTAATTCTGGCTCACGAAAAATTATTTCCATATGATATTTTGTCTAAAAAGTGTGGAATATATTATAACAGAAATCGAGTAAAATTTTATAGTCTTCTCGAAATCTCGTGGGAACAATTCCCGCATGAGTAATTGAAAGAATATTTCAAGTCGTAATGAAAAGTCGTTTGCACAAGGCCTGGTGGTATAGAATTTGTATAAAACGAAGTCGTTTGTAACTGAAAAAATTTGAACATTCAGAAAAAGCCAACGTATATAGCGAATCTGAAGGGTTAAAATCTATGAAAAAAATTGCAAATTTTTTCAGAACCTTTAACCCTCCCATTATACATTTTTATTATTCAGTATTTTTGTTTCCCACATGTGGAACTCGCGCAGCTGCGTTTAATCGATTGGTTAAGGGGGCCCATATATATTCCCCCATTTTTCCCAACATGTGTGTAGGTATAAAGTGTAGAGATTTTTAAATAAACCGAATGCTTAATCGTTGTTAAAATGATAATAATTATTCAACCGAATACCCTGCACTCGACTAATAAATGTAACGAAACAAGGGGCTCGACCGTGCGACACATCGGAGTTTCAGTGCAGTCCTGGAGTCTGTATAACTAACGCATGGGTCTGCGACAGGCACAGCGATTGTCCCGATGGATTGGATGAGAAAAATTGTAAAAGTAAGTTTTTATACAGGTTTCGTTTCTCGAGGATCTTGGCACATTTCGAGAAGCAGGGATGCTGTTGGGACTATGATCACGACTGTCAGGAACCAGAAGGAGATGCAATTTAGGGAATATATAAGACTGCGTTCGTTATCTTGCGCCGCCCCGTTCGCTCATAGATCATTGATTGCGTATTTCCTCCTTATTTCATTATATCTATAGATACATTTCGTCTTAACTTAGGAATTTTTCTTCATTTTTTCCACGCGAATTGACACACTCGTACATTAGACCTGATGCGATTGTACCTAATCAATGATTAAGAATTCATGAAATTTTGGAAGAAATGCATTGCAATCTATGATATGTATAAGCTTTGCGAGACACGCATATATACACATGTATTGGAGTTAATTTTTTTCTTTTTTTTTTTATCATCGTCATAACAGACGGACACCTGCATGAATACCAACATCTATAGACAGCGTTTTATAACATACCTATCTCATCTCCCACGCCCTCGGCGTTTTAGGAAGCAAGAATTGCACTGCTGAACAATTCACGTGTCGCGGGGGAATCGGAGAGTGTGTACCGTTGACCTGGATGTGCGACGAAAACCCGGATTGCTTCGATCAATCGGACGAGACGGACTGCAGTAAGCCTAATCCTGAGATCTGGTGGAGTGGCATGTTTCGATATCCCAGTTAATCACATATATCATAATTTACTTTTCTTTTCTTTTCTTTTTCTTATTTATCTCTTTCCTTTTTTTAGAAACTAACTACGCTGACAATGCACTCACTCACACCCACGCACTGTTCGAATTTCTGCATGCCAATTAAGGGGGCACGTTTCAGTTTCTTGTCTGTCTTGAAAAGTGTGTGTTTTTTTAAAAACAACTTTACATTCTATATTGATGGAAAGACATTTCCACAAACCATAAACCTCTGTATCTCAAACTTACTTTGTTATGCTGGTCACATACCTAACTTGTTATGTATGTACATTTTTCACTCTGGCCACGATTACAAGTCCATCGTTTGCAATAATTAGATGAAATTTTCTGGTAATTCTCATCAAATTTGCCAAAAGAATTGGAATATCGCAAGACCATTTGATGGTACGATAGCAGCTTCTCTGCCAGTACTTATACAGCTAGCTCCGAATTATTTATCAGACTAATATTGTTTACCGCTGAAATCGTGGTCAGACTAGATGATGTACGAGTACGTAAGAGTTGTCTAACTCAATAACCATTCGAGATACAGGGGTTTCTGATACCTCGTTTCCTTTGTTAGGCTACCGCCTATATTACCACTCTCAGTTGTGGAATGGTTTTTCTACCAATACAGAAGTTAAGATTGTTAGAAAATACCTTTCAAGACTGCCGGGAAACCCGTATGTGCTTCCTTAACGCAATTCGAAGCTATACTACTTCTCAGTTTTGTAACTACTTTACTTCTATTCTGATGTACATACATACATACTCGTACATATCCCGCATGGCAAAGAAAAACTTTGATAATTCTGAACTGTATTTGCTGGTATTACAAAAGCTACTCATTTTTTTCATTATTCTTCTCAAAGCATTGTGTGGATAAAATTGCACTGATGATTACTTTATAATAACGTATGTAAGCTTTCGCAGATTTCCTTCGCAAGCTTTCTAAAGATCATGAAACGTGTTTTTTTATTTTATTGCAAAGTTCTTTCGTTTTCTGTAATTTTCTTATTTTGTTATGATTAATGTCTGGGACATGGCTTTCTTTTGATTTACAATCATAACGTAATCGACCATGACCGCGTAGATAGTTATTTTGTTACTTCGTATGCATAATTTGGGGGAATGGATTGGACTAACTATCAAATACGTGACTATTATGTATATGGATTCTGGGTTCACCGACAGATTTTATACGTATATAAATGATCATTTGTATATATGTGTGTGTGTGGCGGACAGACGACGAACGGTTCTTTAATTCTGAAATTACTCTCCTTATTCTTCTTGCACTGTGTTATTATAGTTGCCGATTTTATTTTCGTTGTTATATCTAAGTTTGTTTTTATGTCATTTTTGCTGCCTCACGAAATGATGCCTCCTTTCTTGCTATACTACGTATACAACGTGCACTGTGCTCTCTACTTATTTTAATATGCAATCGTTTCAAATATTTTCTTTGTTTTTGTTTAACCATTTTTTTTTCAGTTTCTTCCAGCTTTCTTCTGCTTCAGACGTCGTCCAGCTAATATATCACCCTTCACTTCTTCATTCCTAACGTCAAAGAACGCCTAGATATATTCAAAACTTGACATCCTAGTCCTACAGTTCTCCTTACATCCGTATCATGAAAAAATCTTTCTTATTCCATTCACGTAGAGTATAGATAAGATAGCACCGTGTCCCAGTGTATGGGGAATGAAGATGTTATATTTATTTATGGAAAGGAGACATTTTGTCCACCTTTTAAATAATGGATCATCTCTCCGAATGTTCTATTCCCATTCCACGTGACAAGGGTCGAGAGGGATTTGCCAATGAATATTTCAGCCCTAAGAAATAGTCCTGCATCTTTGTGAACTCGAACAAATTTCATACTATGTGTATGTGTACGGATCAAAGTACCAAAGATTATTCTTTATATAGACTCTAATGTTTTTTTCATCCTGCATTCCAAGTATGTATTGAAATATACAATACGTCAGAGATGATTCAATGACTTACGTGTGGGTACGACGTGTTATATACGTTTATTCAATTCTAACGGAAAAGAGTTTGTTTATTTTTACGTTGTTTCCTAGTGATAATTGAGTTTTGAATAAAGTTTTACTTCGTATATAAGTTTCTTTAAATCTTCTTCACATTCGGAAAGAATATGAAGTTTAGTACGGAGAAGATGCTGCTGTACAGTTTGTTGAAAGTTTTTCGAGAGATAAAAGTAACAAAAGTATCTATCTGTATTTTGCTTGTGTTGAAACACAGCTGTGCACTGTCATAACTTCCTTCTTTCTTCGCTACTTTGAACGGAAAGAATTTCTTCAATTCTTTATTCTTTGTAATACGGATACCGTTGTATAGAATTTTATCTTACCTTATAATTCATCTGTTTATTATATTCTTTACCGTTATTACAGTAGATACAGACCCTTGTCACGTAAAATATTATTAAAAATCTGAGATAAACGTTCTTGGCTCTTTTCTTCGCCCCCAAGATCTTCTCGTTCTTCACAATACAGAGAAAATAGTTCAAGAAAGACTCTAGACTGAAAGTGGAAATTTTGTATGTTTGTTTCGTCTTTCAAATTTGGTTTGAATCATGCTAATGCTGTTAAATGGGAATGGAAATTGGATAAGAAATACAGAATCCATTCACCAGTACGTTATTAAAAATATAAAATTTCAGAGTAATCTCCACATCAATGATTTCAACATTCAGTAGAGTCCCACCTTGATGATTCTGAAAGCCAATAATTGAAAAATTCACGAAGGCAAGAAATCAGTCGCAAATTCATAAATACATGAAAATATTCTGGTTCAATGAGTCTTTCAATTTTCCAAATTCTAATTCTCTTATTTATACATGATGTGTTTATATAGTGAATGAATTAGTAAAAATCGATCCTGCACAGTCTTAGCGTAGATTAGTTGGCTTTTAATATACATTTCGTGTCTAAAACGAGCAATATGCGAAGTTTAGTTGAAACATGAAATTTTTTCGCCATATAACATGACCCTGCATTTCCTATCATTTTCCTCATCAAATCCCTGGAAGCACGTAATATTACCAAATTTCAACGTCAACTGCTGCAGCTGCTGATGCATTCATGTTGTAAAACTGTTACTTTTTAAGTCTATCGTAAAAATTCTTTACACGAAAGGAGAAATTATACTTGAAAAGATATTCAACTAATCTACCGAATACCATCTGCAAATTGCTTTCATTGATTTCAATAAAAGAATATACTTTAAATATTAAAAACTCTTAATTACTTTAATTCTCAGATGATACATGCCGCGCTGATGAATTTACCTGCGACAATAAACATTGTATACAACGGGGATGGGTCTGCGATCACGATGACGATTGCGGTGACAACAGCGACGAAAAAGATTGTCCACCAGCCACTTGTCAACCTGATACAGAATTTACGTGTGCTCAAAATTCCTGCATTACATCTCGGTGGAGATGCGATGGAGATATTGATTGTCCGGATGGTTCTGACGAAATTGACTGCAAAGATCGACCTCCTGGGATAAACCACTGTGCTGATCGTGAATTTTCTTGCGGTGATCACATCACTTGTATACATCAAAGCTGGGTTTGCGATGGCGATAAAGATTGCCCTGACGGCGCTGATGAATCACCTAGTAAATGTCGCACAAGCCCTTGCAGGCCTGACCAGTTCCAATGCTCAGATCGGAGCTGCATTTCAGGTATTCATGATGAGATTTGAGTTAGAAGCAAAAGAGTCAGCTGTCGATTATTTGGGGAAGAAGTTTATATCAAATTATTATATCGTTTCTTATTTGAAATTCGAATTTTTTAGGACACTTGTACTGCAATGGGATTAAGGATTGTCCAGATGGTGGTGACGAGAAGAATTGTACAGCAGCGGAGGCTGTTTGTGATCCGTTGAAACAGTTTGACTGTGGTCACGGGTCTTGTATTTCTTTGAGCAGCGTATGTGACTCAAAGCCAGATTGTCTCGGATGGGAAGACGAGCAGCCGCATCTATGCGGGAAAAATGAATGCCAAATAAAAAATGGTGGTTGTTCACAAATTTGCATCGATCTTCCAATCGGTTACAGATGCGAATGTAGAAGCGGATTCAAATTGATCGGCAATCAAACTTGCGACGGTAAGCGGAATAATGAAACAAAATTGAACATTTAACATTCTCATTAATATCATAATTCAAAATAATAACTCTTTTTCTTTCTTGTTTTCCCAATATTCAGATATCGACGAATGTATGGAACCTGGAAGTTGTTCTCAACTTTGCCAAAACCAGAAAGGCGGCTTCAAATGCGATTGCATTAGCGGGTACAGAAGAGATCCTCGAGACTTGACACGGTGCAAAGCAACCGAAGGTCACGCCAGTTTGTTATTTGCAAGACGGCATGATATTCGCAAGGTAGCTCTAGACCGTCAAGAGATGACGGCAATTGTAAACAACACTAAAATGGCAACAGCTTTAGATTTTGTCTTCAGGACCGGTATGATTTTCTGGAGCGACGTTAGCGAGAAGAAAATATACAAGTAATTACCATCGGTTTACTTCGAATTCCTCCCAATGTCTATATATCTAGTAAATGTTACAGGATTCACAGCCTATTCTATTTTTCAGAGCTCCTATTGACGAGGGTAACGATCGAACAGTTGTGATCGATAGGGATCTAACAACGTCAGATGGTCTAGCTGTCGACTGGATATACAATCACATATATTGGACAGACGCTGAAAAAAATACCATTGAACTGGCAAACTTCGAAGGTAACATGAGAAAAACTCTCATAAAAGATCGCATTCAAGAACCAAGAGCAATCGCGGTCAATCCACTCGAGGGTTGGATGTTTTGGACGGACTGGGGTGACGACGCCAGAATAGAAAGGGCTGGAATGGACGGTTCACATCGTTCCGTTAGTTTCAAATTTCCCTCACTCTTATCTTGCAAATAAACCTAATACCAGATTCTTACCATTCTTCTCTTTTACTATCACAGATTATCGTCAAGTCTGATGTCAGATGGCCAAACGGATTAACGTTGGATTTAGTCGGGAGAAAATTGTACTGGGTCGACGCTAAATTAAACATGATCGCTTCCTGTAACTATGACGGATCTGGACGACGAACTATTCTGTATTCACCTGATCTTCTGAGACATCCTTTCAGCATAACTACCTTCGAGGATCATATCTATTGGACAGATTGGGATAAGGAGGCAATTTTCAAAGCCAATAAATTCACCGGCAAAGATATCGAGGCTATTACTTCGCTCAGATCTGTTCAACATCCTATGGCTGTTCACGTTTATCATCCGTACAGACAACCTGACGGTAAAAATCAGTGTCAAGCAGTGAACGGGCATTGCAGTCATCTATGTCTACCTGCTCCAAATATTACTGCTAAATCTCCACTCCTCAGTTGCGCTTGTCCAGATGGGCTCAGGCTTTTACCAGATGGTCTAATGTGCGTCGAGAATGGTGAGTCAAAATTTTTAACTTTTAAAGAGAAAACAGCTGCGCGGCAACTAATTGCTTGGGAATGCTACATTGTGTGTTGTATCTAGTTATATACATATAGGTACATAATTCAATTTGGGTATTGCAATAGCATTAGTTATTCAGAGTTTTATTTTTTAAATTTTTTTCTTTATTATCATTAAGTTCGATGCTTGGGCATATCAATTTTTTATTATACAACGAACGTGATCGGTCTTAATATAATTTACAGATTGAGATTCTTTGTCTCGATCATTCATCAATTATAGTTTTTATTATTCTGATTTGATTATGCTATAGTATTTATTACAATGGTTGACATTTGTTTATTGAATTTTTATACTTTTTTAATTCACAATTTACGTTTGCATCGATGTTGCATGAAATCGGGGTATTCCAGCAACGACAACAGTTGCACCAACTACCCAAGAAGTTACGGAGCGATTCACCAAGCTTGAACAACCTCCCAAGATACAAGTTCAAACTAGTAAGTATCAAGTTACGCTACCAAGAAAGCGTCTGCTGGATAGTGAACTATCAAAGTTTACTGCCCATTATATGCAGATCATCGTCGTACCACCGTAAATATATAACTTATAGCCAAGAAGACTCGATTCAATCTTTCGATGCAAATAATTTTTGTTTCTTTATCCTTCCCGTTCTAATATTTTCAAACCCTGGATCAAAGCAATACACGTATCTTTATGGTATATCGTACCAATTTATATGCAGATTTAAGTTGGGGGTGGAAACAGGTGTATCAAACTATCTGGTAAAGTTTATGACCATGATATCATCTTTTACTTGTAGTAATTCCATGTTTCCTTAACTTTCACGTGCTCCAGATAGTATCTTAGAAAACCTTCAGAGACGTTTGTTCGAGTGAACCAGTCGGTAGATTTGAAATTTTATACTGTCGAACTAATTTCGTTTCTTAGAAATACTGCAGTAAGTACTACGAATCTTGAAATGAAATCTGAAGGTTTATTTCACAGTGTTTGGACTCAATGAAACTGTTTACTTTTGTAAATTGTATCACATAAGTTGCATGAACAAGGTTGATTTAATCTTGGGCTATTAAAACGAGGTAGCATGATGCATGTCATGGTTCATTCGAATACAGCATTGCTAGCATATATTTAGATTGTAGTATCACGAGATGATATTTACTTTCATAGAAATGAATATTTTCACTATAAACTTTTCGATACTTGTTATTTTATGGATATAGGACTGGATATATCTGCTACAGCGATGCTCTCTCTTCAGTATTTATAACAACGAATCTTTCAACACGACCCAGATATAATTATTTTTATATTTATCCATTATTTCAAACGTAAGCTTCTACCTCTTTGTCAACAATTAGCTACCAGATTGAATAACAAGTATAGTAAGAGTCTCTATAACCAGATTTCCAGATAATATCCATTTATAAACCATGAAATTGTCCGGAAGCTGACTTTAACTCTATGTACTAAGAAATCTGCCACATGGTCGTATACAACAAGTTTTATAATGTGAAAAACTACATATATGTATTTACAATTTTTGATGCATAAAAGTGAGACTAAATGACTAATATTTCTTAATAGGGCCAGCAAATGAAACGGAAGGCGGAAGAGGAGCCGGAACTTCTGAGCAAGCAACAGACACCGGTATAGTGGCTGGAATTGTAATAGGGGTAGTGACGATAGGCCTTATTCTTCTTGCCCTTGTTGCATTCTTATGCTACAGGCATTACCTTCATCGCAATGTTACAAGCATGAACTTTGATAATCCTGTGTATAGAAAAACAACTGAAGATCAATTCAGTCTTGAAAAGAACCGATTTCCCCTTCCCGCTGCTACGGTCGGTGAAGAGGTAAGCTCTGGACTTCCAATTTGTACTGTATAAGAAATTTTGCAATAGTTCATAAGTTCTTTTACCATATTTGACAAATTAAATATTTTCATGTTGGAATATTTAAAAATGGAATTGATTTCTTTCGAAACAGGCCCAGGAACCGTTAACGAGCCCTGGAACCAATGACTACGTTTAAGATTCACTCGGCCTGCCATATGGGGCTTTACAGCAGGTTTAAGAAGCAAGCAAAAAATCATTGAAGAATCAAAAAATAATCATCAAAATCTAAATGCAATTGTGCAAATTAACACGCCTGCCCAAATGCCCGCCCGCCCACCTGCCTGCCTGCCAACTCAGCTGTGATTATGTTTACTTTTTGTACTGTGTTTGTTCATTTGAAAAATTGAAGGGAAAGAATAACAAAGATAAAACTTGCGCCATATGACATTATTCGTCCGCACAAGTTCCACTATTTCTGTTCAAATATAAAAGGAGAAATTTATACTGCACTATAATCTCTTTTATAATTTCATTTTATTTTTTTCACACTGAGATTATCCTGATTTCGTTCGGTATCATCTGCTGCAGTGAATTCCTATCCAATAATGAGACATTTGTAATTCATATCTTGAGACGAATACTATATTATCTCTAGATAAAATTTTAATTCACAAGTAATGTCATGATATACCGATGAATTTGTACAGTAGTTAAATATGATTCATAAAATTTTTACAAGAATAATGCTTGAATTTACGGTTGTTCGAATTTGTTGTTCATCTGCGGTAAACTATACTGATTGTGATTATTTTACTAAGTTATTAATTTCCTGCCCAGTTGAATATATTCGTTACGAATAGTCGTCGAATTCAAGATTACTTTGAGATAGCGTGTGATAAATCTGTCGAGTAATGATTAATCGCTTCAGCAGTGTATTGTATTACCAACGATTTCTTCTTTTACATTTGTTACAAGAATTGGAGGGAACGAGCGATACTTGGCACGTCCAAAATATACTAAGCGACTGCTCATTTCGTGATGAGTAGCTCATATCACAAAGAAAACCATTTTAATTAGATAATCTTTTAGTTAATTGTTGTAACGATTACGTACTAGAATTAATTAATTAATTAATAATTGAATAATTAATTAATTAACAAGCAAAATAGATGTAATAAGAGCGGCTCAATGACACTAAGTGTGACTGTACGTTTGTTAGTTAATCGAAGCTATGGTAAGGTTCTCAACCTACTAAAAGTCAGTGTACGAGTATGTGTATAGAAGTAAAGTCTCGATAGTATAAGGATTATACTTATTATTAATATTATTAATGAATTTAATTATTATATTATACTATTGTATGTGAGACTTTTGTGTTTTAATTGATAAATTTTAGATATCTCAAAATATTAGCGGCAGTTTAGAGCCAATGCCCGACGATAGTTGCTCGATAGGATACAACTCCGGCAACATTTTTTTTCATTGTATTGAAAAGAAACGATAAGTAAATTAGGAGAAAAAAAAATACATATATAAAAAAAATACTACGTAGAATTGTTTCGTAAGTGAAGTGATACAAAAATTGAGAAACAAAAAAAAAAACCAACAAAAACTACGTGATTGACAGAAATATTGAAGTTTGTTTAGCCAAAGAATTTATCAATATTATATAGCTATCGAAATTACCTTAAAACGTTATATTTTCATTATTATTTAGAGGAAAAAAGAATTCAAAGTAACATATTATTCATTCCCATATTAATACGAGATATTCTACAAATTCATCGATGAATATAATTCTCATTCTTCTATAAGTCTGTTAAATATGTTTCAGCCAAACTTGATTATACCCTAGGAAATACATATTTCCTAGTACGAAAAACGATATGACAAGCTATCTTTATACACATATGGTATATATAATACTTTGTTCGAATATTCAAGAATCAAAGAAGTATATATAGTATATATATATACATATAGGTATATATTTCTGTAGTATACGCACCGGCACTTTTTTAAATGAGTGTAAAATAATCTTTTGATAGTTGAAAAGCATTAATTCTGCAACATTGCGATCAAACGAACGAAAGTAAATGCTCCGGCAGAGTTTTTTGAGTATTCAAAGACATAAAAAAAAAAATATGAAAAACAAAAAATGTGCACCAGTGATGGAGTCAAATTATATGGCATAACAGCATAACTTATGTAATACCTAATTGATGCTCAAAATTTGTTTTTGCCTGTAGCATCGTGTCTGTAATTGTGTTGAAAAATAATCTTAGATGCAGACTACAGTATTTTTTGTTTTTTGCCTGTTATATATCCATACATCGATTCGTACATACAATTTATAGGTATATTATTGGTACTGTGGCAAATTGGAAAAATGCGAAAGAATGAAACAAACCAAAAAGAAAGAAAAATAATAATATTGGAAAATAACGAAATTTAGAAACTCAATTTTACTACTGTGTAATGTGGTACTGTGGCAAATTGGAAAAATGCGAAAGAATGAAACAAACCAAAAAGAAAGAAAAATAATAATATTGGAAAATAACGAAATTTAGAAACTCAATTTTACTACTGTGTAATGTGGTACTGTGGCAAATTGGAAAAATGCGAAAGAATGAAACAAACCAAAAAGAAAGAAAAATAATAATATTGGAAAATAACGAAATTTAGAAACTCAATTTTAATCGATTAATTAATTGAATGAATGTGTACGTGTGAAAGTGTATCGAATTTTTGTCTGTATGAATGAAAAGGCATATATCCTAGCCATTTTACCCGCCAAAATCGTGTCAAACATTGTTTCTATATACATTATTATCACTACCTACACATGGGTATGTATGTATATACACACACAAACCTGTATTTATATATATATATACACATATACATATATTATTATACATAAATAAATACATAATAAATCATACTATTGTAATTGTCATATTATATATTATCGTAACTATGTAAAATGTAAAATTTGTAAATAAGTGAGGAAAATATATGTATAATGAAATACGATCGTATTTATGGATATTATTAAATACTTTAAATGCCTTACACTATTCATATTCATACAAAATTAAGGTACTTTGCTGACGAAATACAAAAATCTGGGAAATGTACTCTCTATTTGTACATTAATTGAATCATTCAGAATTGTACCAGAACTGCAGTGCGTTTATACCAACAGTTTGGACGATGTTACTCATACTGATCTTTTCGTTTTTTACCTTTTCAAACATTCTACATTTCAATATCGAGGCTGGACTTTAGATGTGTTAACATATTCGCCAAGGCTGTAATTATAATAGGTAGAATATAAATATGTGTAGGATCGTATATTCACTCGTTTAATTACACTTGAGGCTTCAATCGTTTTTAGCCTGTGCATATCCAAACTGTAGTAAATCGCATAACTTAGATTATGTAATTTAGATATACTCGCGAAGCGAGTTGATAATTGACTAAGCTTATCAATCACCTTATCAATTAATTAACGAAAGATCAACTTAATGTTCTGTCTCACGGAATTATCGAAATACGCGGCGAATCATATGAACAACTTATATTTACTACAGGTAGCAATAATTCGTAATATAATATCTGAAACATCGAATAATAAATCCACCCTTGAGGTATTCATATACATTAGAGTCAACGCGTTAGAATGATTGAATTGATGTACAAATTACGAACCGGAATTTTTGAGTAAAAAAGTCAATCAGGTAGGTACGTAATCTACGTCTTATAATTCGTTGATTGAAGAATAATAATTATTCACGCGGAATAACGAAACAGTCAAAGGTCTTCGTATATTCAGTTTCTTCATGCCGTGTGAATAAATTACGAAAGGATTCAAGAGTTTGAATACTAAATTATCGAGCCGATCAAAGGTCGAATCGTAAACGACACTGTCTTCGTTTGGCCCGTTCAGTGGGAGCGATCACACATCTATATCTATGTATATTCAATATTCAAATAAAACCGTTTTCGAATGAGGATTTTTTAATTACGTCATCAACATTTTTCTACCAATCGACCAATAAGCAACTCCGCGATAACAACGCCACCTCTACAGTTGTTTTTCAAAGCTTCGTCTCAATGAGCTGAGTCAGGAACAATCTTCACTGATCTTTGCCGACTACTGTTCCAAAGTTGCGGTGCGGACGGTTTATTCGAAAATTTCGGACACGATGGAGGTAAATAATATTACGATAATTATTAAATCGTTGTATTTTCAAACGACGAGTTTGAATACATTATTGTCTACTGTTTTAGATCGAAGTTGTCAGCGCCGGCAGCTCAAAGCCAATAACGAGCGTAAATGTAAGTAAACATGTTTACACGATAATCGGAATACATTATTGTGAAGATTTACGTAGGTACACTGTAGACCTAAAAAAACTAGCTTGTAATCAATTAAAATCAATCAGGTTACAGCCGACACTACAATAGCAGAGATTAAAAAACAGCTTTACAAGCTAAAGAAAGCGCCTTATCCAGAACGCCAAAGCTTGCGCCCAGAATCTAAAGGCAAATCTCTCGCTGATACCGAAACTGTAAAATCACTAGGTCTTAAGGCTGGAGGAAAACTATACTTTAAAGATCTCGGGCCACAAATTGGCTGGAGAACTGTTTTCCTAGTTGAATATGCCGGACCTATTTTCGTCTGGCTATGGCTCTATCAGCGCCCTTGGCTTTTCTACGGCAACGTATCTATCGCCAAGTCCCAGCCGGTTGTGGAGTAAGTTGTCCAATTTTTAGATCTTGCAGTGAATTTAGAGTCAAAGCTAAAACTTGTTAGTTTTTTCAAATTGTAAGATTTACTTTGTTTGAATGATGCACTTTACGGAGCAAAATTCACTAACAATCAATTTAATTTGTTTCTATTCTTCAATTTAGCTGGGCAGCAATTTGTTGGACGATACATTACGCCAAACGTCTATTGGAGACAATTTTTGTCCACCGTTTTAGTCACGGTACAATGCCGCTGAGGAATCTTTTCAAAAATTGCTCATACTATTGGCTGTTCGCTATGTATGTAGCGTATCACGTCAACCATCCGCTCTACACCGCTCCTGATTTATCCATGTCTTATATAGGACTTGCTATCTTCACAATATGTGAATTGGGCAATTTGAGCATTCATTTGGCTCTGAGGAATCTCAGACCTGCTGGTACTACTGTTAGAAAAATTCCAGTTGCTGATGGAAACCCGTTAACTGCTTTGTTCAACTTCGTTTCATGCCCTAACTACACTTACGAATTTGGTAGCTGGATCGGTTTCACTATCATGACTAAATGTCTTCCAGGTTTGTTAGAAGCTGATTATTATCATCCGTTGAATTTATTAAGAAATTTTATCCGTAGATATAATGAAGTTATTGTTGAAACATCACAAAGCTAATCTTTTCTATTTCAGCCGGAATATTCGGACTGGCTGGAATGTACCAGATGACGATGTGGGCTCTGGGAAAACACAGAGCATACAAAAAAGAGTTTTCCAATTATCCGCGCAATCGAAAAGCTATTGTACCTTTTGTACTGTAATAAATGGCAACATCGATCTTCGTATCGATAGGAGTCATTGAAAGATGATAACACTTTCGTGAACAACTATTGTTTTTGTTTTTTTTTTCGTTATTTTATTACCTCAATGATCTCTGATGGCACAGAGCATTCCGCAGAACTTACAATTAGTTACTGTTACTCTTTTTCATAAATAAAATGTTTTCCAATATTGATCGCTATCGAGCATTATTTACTACTATCATTAATCATAAGGAATGTTCCATGACTCCAATCCTGCAGTCAAATACTCAGAACATCACACTTTCAAATTAGGCATATCCTTTCAAACTTGACATTTAACCAGATTCTCTTATTACCAAAATCCCTTGTTAACCTTGAGCTGATCTCACTGGATTAATCTCTGCTGCAAATATCTAACTTGGACTTATTTATATTCAACTATATATTCGATTGATTTTTATACTGTGTTGGCCCCGCTTGATAATCGTAGACTTTATCTCATTGAACTTGAACGCGATGTGTCTGTGACTATCTTGGACCGCATCAATGTAGCCACTTTGGTGGGATTATTCAGACTGATGATTATCCTCAAAGATAATGAATTCTTATTGCATTTAAAATGGTTTTCTGGACACCTCAGGGCTATCAGGTGGTAGTTTAGCCAATAGCCTTTTGATATCATCTTTCAATACTTGGACCATTTTTTCACAATCTCGCATTTGAGATTTGTAGTTGTTTTGTAGAAGAACGTGACCATGACAAGCTTGTGCCAGTTTGTTCCTTGCTTCTTTTGGATTCATCTCTTTACCTGTTAGACCGAGTATACTCTCCATATCGGAGATATGCTTTTGTGCTCCGTTGAGTTCTTTTCTCAAAGCGTTTAGCTCCACTATCAACGTCACGTTTTCTTCCATTATTTTATCAACATCTTTGTTACCACTTGCCCCATCGTGATGAACTTGTTTCTGCAAGGATTTTACAGTTCTTTCTAAATGTTCTCTCTGTCTCATGAATTCACACTGAGCTTCTAAATCCGCTGCACGATTGCGCAGAAATTCATCTTCGTCGCTATATCTATGGTAAAGATTCTTCACAGCTATTTTCAAGGCATTCGGCTCTTGTATAAGATTCGCTGTATCGAGTAGATCGACTCGAATCTTTCTCAGGAGCAATTGAGACCTTCTGTTCCGTTGAACCTCGGCTTGAATTTCGTTTCTTGCACTGGATAGCTTTTCTCTCAATTCGTACAATTGCAGTTCTAGACTGACATTAGTCTTGTGAAGATTCACCAGTTCTGTCTCCATATCTTGTATTTTTTCTTTCAGATCTTTAATCTCTTTGTCTCTAGGTTCTATTTGGTTTTTTAGTTCCGTGATTTTATAGTCGAGCACAAATTTGAACTTTTCCAATTCCTGATTGTTACGTTTAAGCTCGGAAATCTGTCTTTCTTTATCTTGGATAGTTAGGTCTCTCTCAGCAATCTCTTTCTTGAGGTCTGCAACATCTTTTTCAAGACTTTGTATTACTGTTTGGAACTGAACAAGCTCAGTTTGCAGATGAATCACGTGTCTTTTCAAGTCATCAATTTCTTTTTGACTGGCAGTGAGCTTGTTTCGCTGTACTCCAATTTCTCCGGTCAATTTCAAGTTAGTTTGTCTCTCCTCGTGTAAGAGGGCTTCGTAGCTTGTACGGACCTCTACTATCTCTCGATCAGCATCGTCCTCTATTTGCCGCTTCAGCTGTTCATGGACTCGAACTTGATGGGCCATTTCCTCATGTGCCTCTTCAAGTTGAATGCCTTTTTCGTGGAGCTGAGCCTCATACGACGTTGTCAATTTCTCTAATCCAGTCACACGATGCTGTTCCAGTTCTTCCAAGCGTTTCTCATAACTTTCTCGCATCTCATTGTTACGCTCTTCAAACGTGTGATACTTGTCATATTCCGTAATCAATTTGGCGTCATAGCTAATCTCCATCTGTTGCATGGCTTCTTCGTGAGCAGCTTTCATTCTGACTATTTCCACATTGATATTGTTCAACTCATTGGTCTGATCTTCTTGCAGTTTGTCAATTTTTTCTTTTAGCTCCTCTATAGCTTCGCAATATCCTTGATGAACGTCGCGCAACGTGTCGTTGTGTTGTACTTCGGTTTGTCTCATATGATAAGCGTGCTCAGTTTCTAGTTCTCTCATTCTTGTCGAAAGGTCTTTTATCGTTTGTATCTTTTCCTCCAGATCTCCGCGACTGATTAGCACCTCTCTACTGTACTTGAAATCTTTTTTGATTTGATTTGTTTTCCCTTCTATAAACGATAGCTTCCAAATGCACAAGGTTCCGTCGACCCCAGTTGAGACCATCATTTGTTCATCGTATGACAGAGCCATCTGCAAGAAAAACAACACATAATGACATCGGTGTTGAAATAGACTTGTGTTCTCTTGCTCAGACATACCTTGGTAATATTATTACAGTGCACATGAAAATCTGCATACTCCATTCGATCTTGTAACGGACATTTCAATGATAGAATCACTCCGCCTGGGCATGCAACAAACATTAGCAGATCTGCTTTTCCCATTACAATAAACATGATCTGATGCCCTGGTATGCTGTATTCGCGTACCACCTTGAACAATGAAATATAATATTTGTTATTCTCAATACTGAATGAGTGATCCTATTGTTTGACACTTTGATCCAAAGCATAACAAGTGTATTACCGCACTGTCCTTGATCTCTCGTATTTGATTGTCACTGCCGATGCAGAATGAAGTTAATCCGTCAGCTGTATTTACTACGCTACTTAATACGACGCCTTTTAAAATAACTTCTGCACATCTCTGACCCGAAGTCATGTCCCATTCATAAATTGCTCCTTCTGATCCTACGCTTATTAACTTTAGGTCAGATTGGCTCCAAGTCATAGCTTCGATTCTTCCCGTGTGACCTTTAAGAATGAAGGGATTTCTAAATCCAATTGTGGTATAAACTTGTATGATATTTCCATTGACTGCAGCAAAAAGATGCCCGTTGTAACTGAATGCTACATCCTTGCAGTTTCGTATAGGAAATTCGTGCATCGGAACAAGATCGTCAATGAGTATGATCATGAATCTCAGCTTGTCACTAAAGCCAACTAGACAAAAATGGCCTGTGGGGTGTATCGCCACACTGTAAATATCTTCCATGTACTGCTTCATCATTACCAAACTTTCATTCTCATAATCCCACATCCTGACAGTACGGTCTGATTCCCCGCAAGTCATAAAGATTGGTTTCCAGCTACACATTGAGAGGCCAACAATTGGTCCATTATGAAGTTGCTGTCCCAATGGTTTCAGGGATTGGGGCTCAGGATCAACGTTTATATCAGGGCCCCACAACTGTGCCCTAAACAATTGTGACCAACCCGTAGTTACGATCAGGCGATCGCAACTTACGTTAACATTGATGCTATTGATTTGATAAAGTTCTGCATTGTCTTCTTTCGACACTTGGGCCGGTACAATATATATGTTCCTCTTCTTGTATTTGTGCGGTCCTTCTTTCTCAAAGAGAATTATCGTGCCGGAACCGAATCCAAAAGCAAATCCCTTTGAAAATGCTACTAAACTTCGAACATCGTGCTCCCAAACTCCGTCATCTCCTCCTTCTAAGCTGGTCTGTGATCCGGAAACTTGCATAACGTATTCTTCCCGGATCTTCAAATTCATGGTCAAAGTTTCAACCATTTTGTAGATGTTTTTCAAGTCACCATTTTCCAGGTAGAGTATTCTCCCATCTCGAGTGCCGGCAAGAAGTCTATCGATGTTTAACCAGGCCATTGAGCATATCAATAAATTATCAGCCTTTGCAAAGCCGTAAGGACGCCATACGCTCTCTGATACAGTTAAAAATTTGAAGCAATATGGCCCACCAACCGCTACAACTCCGAGCTCGCCTGGATTGCAACTGATCACTTTGACAATAGCTGCTGGATTTTGAGGATTTCCAACTTTCACGCTGGTTTCTACCTTCCCTTTATCCCAATTGTAGAAAAGCATCGTTTGATCAGGTTCACCAGTTACAGCTGCTAAATACTTGCTGTCGAACGTGAACGAGATACTTGTAAACTTTGTTACGCCTGGGGCATCGTACGGAATTCCCAGAGTCTTTTTTCTTTTCAACGAACCAATGTCGTACACAGAAATACTCGGTTTCTCTCCAGTTTCGCATACCGCAACAAATTTTCTTGAGGATAAAAATCTATCATTTTTTTTTTCATTGCTTCCAAAGGTAGAGTTTATCAAAGGGCCTTGTGCAAATAAAAGACCTCTCCCCAAGAGTTCAAAATTCAATTGGATATATTTCTAGAGGTGTGTAAAATGACTTGAAAAGATCTAATTTGTGTTTTGACTTGAAAGAAGTTTACAATCTGTTTTTACGTGAAAAACACCAAAGAAATGAATTAATTGTGACATAGCAGTGAATTATATGCTCAGTAACATGAAAATATTTCTCCGATGTTTTCAGTAATTATAAGACAAGATTGAATTGTGTTATAGACTTGCTTGAGTCATCATCTTCCAAAACATATTATATTCTGATTGATTCTCAACTCCTGGAGGAAAAGACACTTGAATTTGCATGAAGCCTACTTAGCCGTAAGCCTGAATGAAGTACACTTACTTATTTGGAGCAAGGGCTATGATATTGACCGGACGCTTATCCGGTAAGCGAATCAGCCTCTGTTTCTTTTGATTAAAATTATGGACAGCCAGAGCGCTGCCCACAGGGTACAATACTTCGGCATCTGAAATGTACTGTGCATTGCCATATATGTCTGTCCTTAGGCCGTAAAAAACCTTAGATTGCAAAAGTGGTATCGCCATATCGATACCTGACAAGTGTTTTTTTTTTTTTTTTTTTTTCTATCTCTTTACCAAATCAGACGAGTAAAACCTCGAGAAATATTCTCATTTTACAAGATATCCTGTCAATCAACTTCCCAAAAGTTATTATTGATCAAGGTTCCTTAGCAACCGGTACATCTGAAAAAATACAAAATCATAATCAAAGTTGTGTGATCTCTTCGCTTTATTCAAGTTTCTGGTATATCTCTACATTTATAGGTAGCTATTTCAATAGAATAGCAAAAAAAGTTTCCTCTTTCCAGCAAAATCTAGAACATTCAAGTCCGTGGATCAATTTGAAATTGGTGGGAGCGCCGAGCCGCCGACGTCATTGGCCGTGTATATCTAGTAGCCGCGTGACAGGCGCGCTGTTCAGCGCACATGGCGATGGTTCGTACATACATGTGTGACGGTACTTGATCATGCCTTGTGTAAGATTGAACAATTCACGCTCAAACGCGATGAGATTAATTGTGGAGTTATTTCGCGTGGATTGATTCATTCGAAGGCATTGTTGGTTGAAATAAAGTCTCACGAGCAGCATAAATAGTAGAAAGTAGTCATATCGTGGAATAAAAATGTCGGGAACAGCGGACGAAGAGGTTACCGTTGAAACCGAGCCAGATAGGTGTAAAACTTGCAAGGAGTTGTGTGATCCTTACACTAAGCCTGCGCTGGATTGTTCAGGAGTTTGTAAAGGAAAAGTTCACGTGCGATGTTTGAAACGAGGTGGAATACCCGGACCGTGTATAGGAGACGTATTTTTCCACTTTATTTGTTCAAACTGCAGTTCATCCGGCGATGAGATTTTAACGAGAGATAAAATGGCATGGTTGAATATCATCGTTCTAGCGCTTTACAATTTGCGAGAAAAATCAAACGGTATTAGCAAGAGAGGATATTTTCATTGGAAGTCGGACATCAGTACTTTCGTAGATCGTAACTGGGAGTACTTGTTCAAAAGAACCATGTAAGTTGCTTTTGTTTAGTAACGTTACTTTTTTGAATTTTCCAATGGGCATTTATTTGCCTGAATCTTTTTCAGTAACAAGATAACGTTCGTGATTTCAGAAAGAGGAAGAAAAACTGGGTTGGGACGATATCTGGTACGTTGTCTCACTATAGCGGTGTAATTTTCAAGTCTGGAACGGCAGAACTCAATGAATCCGGCTGGTGGAGGCTCATAGACAATGATCCTCCTCAGGTACTTATCGCCAAGAGTAAGTAGCTGGGTATCGACGAATTGAGGAATCTAACTCATGAATGATTTCCAAACCTGTTTTCCCTGAGGTTTATTTTTTGGAAACCGTAAACCAGAATTGACTTGATTCAAACCTAGCGATTTGATCCACTGGCTTATAAATCCTGATTTAATTTCACTACTTTTCTTTTAAATAATGAGCCGTACTTTTTGTTTCGGTTTTTTTCCTGTTCAAATTATGTATCCTGATGATTAAAACTTAGAATTGGTATTCCAAACAGTAAACTTTGTTTCTTGAGCACGTTAGAAGATTTCAGAGAACCCTTGCGTTTTAAAAGATGATCAAGAACTTCATCAAGCTTGACATAAAACTAAAGATTATAAATATCAGATGCACCTTATTCAAATAAAAGAACAGGAACCTAGCTCCTTTATTGCTTCTTTCATTTGAAGTTTTGATTTTCCACCATCTTTGCAAGAATCATTTTGACCTCAAGACAATTTTTGTAGGTGGAAAAGTTGTCACGGAACGCAAGAGACCCTTTGGCGGGCATTCCAAAGTATCAGCGAAGCATCGAAGCAGCCCAACACCTTCCGAATCGAGTATTTCTGTCGGTGAGGACAGCAATTATGGTGGTGAATCGTCAAGGAGTCAAGGACCTTCCATGTACTCTCGAGCTTACGTTCAACCTAGCGAAACATTATCAGATTTTCTACTGGCTGAAGACGATGTACATGGTATACAATTATTCTATAATCATCTGGGGACGTCTTTAACATCTGATTACATCAATTTTTTCGAAAAACAGAGCTGGAAATTCAATGATAACTCATTATTCAGAGATTTTTACGATTACGCTTTGCAGATATGGACATGCTGGACGTAGACGATGGAATAGAATTGAATGTTCGCCGGGAACCACCATCATTGACAGATCTAATGAGAGATTTTCAGTACCAGAGCTATCAACCTTACCAATCGAATAATAATCATCTTTCCCTTCTGGATAGCTTTTCTCCAGATTGGGGAATGAATATAGCTTCCTCTTCAGATCTTCTAGGCAATCATCACAGCGTCAAAGACAATGAGAATGACGATAACAAAGATGAGGATGAACCTTACGAAGAAGATAGTAGCGACAGCCTAGCCTCCTCTCAAGAACAGCCACTAGCATCTCTCTTTACCGTTTCAGAAAAACGAGAATGGCCTTGGAAAAGAAATAACGTTGCTGGTATTTATCCTAAACGAAATTCCTACTTGATGTCAATTCGAGATCAGAAATGAATTAATGCACAAAAATGATTTTTCATTCCAATGTCAATTTTTGAGAGTAGACATTATCCCAAATTTATTTGGTTTTGCATAAAAATATCGCATTTTTTTTAGCCGACAGTGAAAAAAAGATGAAAATGAGCGAACAGGAGGAGGCCTACATTTTGCAAAAAGTGGATAAACGACATCTAGATTCTGCGCCACCAGCGATAAGACGTTTGTACAGAAAACTGGCGGTTCGAAAATTGAAAAGAGAGCATGGTCTGCCAATTTTCGACTTGGATACCTTCGGTTGCAAAGCAGATTTATCCCACAGAAGTCGTAAAGGAAATAACAGAGTCCTAGACCGCTTTGTTAATGAAAACTTGGGAGGAGTTTACGAACAAAGACTGCAAGGGTATAACGAACCAACAGCTGTTCACAGCCCATACACGAATCGAATCTTAAAGCCTTTTATTAGAAGAGACGTGTCTGCTCGACCCCAGTGGCTTAGAATAATGGAAGAATTACAGGCCAAGGTCAATAGAAATAATCCAGAATGGCAACCTCCGAGTTTAGCACCAATAGACTATTCCTACGTAAGGCCGCAGCACATTCCTGCAATAAACAGCCTGTGCAGTCAATTCTTCTGGCCTGGCATCGATTGTGAGTTTGTATTTAATTATCGACTAATTCTGAATATAAGAGAAAGAGAGAGATAATTGAGATGCATAAAAGATGCGTAATAATTACAATAGATTGAAATGTTGTTTGTTTTAGTAACCGAATGTCTACAATATCCAGATTTCAGCTGTGTTGTACTTTACAAGAAGCTGGTTATAGGATTTGCGGTATTGGTGCCAGACGTAGGATACAATGAGGCATATATTTCGTTTTTTGTAACACGGCCCGGATGGAGAAGAGCTGGAATAGGAACATTCATGTTATACCACCTGATTCAAACGTGTATGGGAAAAGACGTTACTCTACACGTATCAGCGACAAATTCTGCGTTAATATTGTATCAAAAATTCGGATTCAAAGTCGAAGAATTCTTGCAAGATTTCTACGATAAATACATTCCCCCAAATTCTCGGGACTGTCGCCACGCTCTCTTTTTACGTCTGAGTCGATAATTCGTGTTACACAAGAAGAAACGAAGCAGTATCATCGATCTGCTATCTTTAATATTGAATTAGGACTATAGAAAAACAAGTTTCATCGAGTTTCCTAATTTCAATATACCCTAAGACTGATTATTCCGTTGTATATACATTACGTATGAAAATTTGCAATACAAATTTCAGACTACTGAATAAAATGAATATTTACAACAATAATTGTATCAATTTTTAATCGTCAAGGCAAATGTGCAGAAGAGTAAAAATATCCCCTTATCACAAGGTACGTCACGCAACCTTTTTATTTTATTGTCAGTCTCAAAAAATGTCAAAATTCCGTACTTTTGAAACTACAAATAATGAATGATCAAGTTGATTTCACATCTATGTAACAATATTATTTCGCATTGTTGAAGAATAAGCTAGAAAGCATTGAATGAGGTTCAAATAATGCAGAGAAAAATTCGTTTTTATTGGTTTTGTTTTTCCCCTTAGCAATGATATGATAATAATGATAATAATATTCATAATAATAATAATGTGGCGATAAACTTTAGTGCGTATGTAACACGAAGCGTGATAAATGTATAATTATTTGTTATGACGTTAACAGGTTATGTTCCCGCATCGGTCACCTGTCAGATGTTGACATGTGAAATTTTCGGTTGCCAGGCGAGAATAGATGATGTAGAAAACTATTGAGAAGAAATAAATTATAATAATATATATGACTAATATTGTAAATAAGATAAGCGTGATAATTGTCGGTTAATAATTTCTGTCAACGAACGACGTTGTGACGTACGGAAGTGATGGAAGGTTGGCTGGCTGGCTTCGTGCCATTTCTCGAAAGTTCCGGAAAGTACTAGACGAACGTTTGTGTATATATTCGCCGCGCAGCCTACGCCATACTTTAGTGCATCACAAGACGTGAAACGTACAATACGACGACCGAGTTACATCTGCTAGATATTCGAGTTTATTGAAATTACTATCAAAGCTTATAGTTCAGTGATTCAAGTGTATTTGGATATTGAAGATAATCGGTATAACCAGGATATATTTATCCGAAAAGTAAGTACTCGGAATGGATATATTAGCGATAAGATTTTTTTCATCTGAAAATCTGAAATCCAAAATAGCTCCGCATCTCTATATTCCCTCCTTTCCCTCGTGCACGTATACGCGTCGCGCAAAAAGTAGGAGAGGCCCGTGGTGATCATCGTACATACATATACTAGAATGGCAATGGCAAAGATTCTCAATCCACTTCGATCGTCGAGTTTATTTTTGAGTTGTTTGGAATCGCTGTACACTCTTCGATGCTATAGGTTTCATCATATCCAGAAATAGACCGTGTAATACGTGGGTGTGTAGGGCCCGCTGTCCCCTCTGTGGTCTCGATGTAGTGTATCGTCTGTAGCAAAGCGCGGACGACCGTAGAAACTGTGTTAAAAAAAAATCTGCAAATTCGATGTACCGTTATCACAGTACGTTCCTATCAGGACTAAACTTAATGATCAACAAACCTTTAATATTCGTTACCAAATTTTTAATTTTCGAACCATTTCTTCAATTCCTTTTTCGATTTGGCTTAATTTTTTTTTCTTTTTTTTTTTGTCTCCCTCTCTTATTAATAACTCGCGTCTGGCTACAGCTGCTGCTGGTGCAAAATTTCTATTGAAAAAATAGCCTTGATCGAACGGTTTTCGTAGCGAGGTCGTGAATCCGAGGCCGTAATTTTGTTCAATTGAACGGTTTACTTTCTGTGTGAGTTGGAGTTATGGGTTTGAGCTCTTTATAAGGTTGTGCAGACTTTATGACGTCAAATTATTCATACGCGAGTTGATAACTCCTCGTTTACGTTACTTCTTTTCGGTTTAGAATAAAATTTCGGTATCAAATCTCCTATTCATCCTCGTAAATTATTACTCTTTTGTTTTTAACGAACACTTAGAGATACTTCCTTGATAAAATTGATCACTGTTCACCTCTAATTGTTCTCCTTAATTCGTGTATCGCCAAATTTTACAATTCACACAAAACTTATTGTCATTCTCAATTGTTTGATTCATAAAAAGAGAATCTCTCTCTCTTTCTGTCGCATTGTGAAAAAATTGAGCATCACATATCGGGCCTCTAGCTTTTTGTGCCTACTAAATGAAAAAACAAAACGAATCCGATAACATATCAGTTTCAAGATTTTATCACACCATCAATAATCCCAAGTTAAACTTGAAAATTGTTCTAAACCGACAATACTAACTTGAATTTGTAAATAATTTGTTTCAGGAACACAAAAAATGGGAAAAGACTACTACAAAATCCTGGGCATAGCCCGAGGAGCAACAGACGACGAAATAAAGAAAGCATACAGAAAATTAGCGCTGAAATACCATCCAGATAAAAACAAAAACGCAGGTGCTGAAGAAAAGTTCAAAGAGATAGCAGAGGCATACGAAGTTCTATCCGACAAAAAGAAACGAGATATCTTCGACCAGTACGGCGAAGAAGGTCTGAAGGGCGGTTCCAGGTCATCGGGAGGTCCTTCGGGTCCCAACGATGCGGGATTCACTTCCTACACTTTCCACGGGGACCCAAAAGCCACATTTGCTCAATTCTTTGGCTCAGCTTCGCCGTTCCAAACATTCTTCGACTTTGGAGGACAAGGAAGCAATCGCATATTTGGTTTCCACGACGACGACATGGATGTTGACGATCCTTTCAATCTTGGAATGGGTCCTGCCAGACCCGGTGGCCCAGGAGGAGCTTTTAGATCTCATTCGTTCAACTTTGCTGGCTCGAATCCAAACAGAGGAGGAAGTAAGGATAGGGCGCAGGATCCTCCGATAGAACACGACCTCTACGTCACCTTGGAGGACATAACTAAGGGCTGTACAAAGAAAATGAAAATATCAAGGAGGGTCGTGCAGCCTGACAGTTTGATAAAAAAGGAAGATAAAGTTCTGACGATAAACGTTAAGCCGGGTTGGAAAGCCGGGACTAAAATCACCTTCCAGAAAGAGGGCGATCAAGGGCGTGGAAAAGTACCTGCTGACATCGTATTCATCATCAGAGACAAACCGCATTCTCTGTTCAGGAGAGAAGGGAGCGACGTTAGATATACGTGCAAGTTGTCGTTGAAACAGGCCTTGTGCGGTACGGTGGTTGAAGTGCCAACGCTATCTGGAGATAAAATCACTCTGAATTTATCGAGGGAAATAGTCAAGCCTAATTTGGTAAAGAGAATCCAAGGCCACGGTTTACCTTTCCCTAAGGAGCCTTCGCGCAAAGGAGATCTCTTAGTCGCATTCGATATCAAATTTCCTGATACGTTAACACAAAGTGCCAAGGACATACTTTACGACACTTTGCCTAATTGATCGGTCAACGTCGATGGTCAATTAAAGGATGAGCAAACAAGTAAACATCTTGCTGCGTGAAACCGTAATCGATCGATCCTAGAGACTTAGAGACTCTTGTACGTTCCAGTACAATAATTAAGTATATTGAAGTAATAAGCACTTTGGCGAAAAAAATCTAGGAGACACGCGATCGACAATCTCGACTACGGCAAGTTTACTTTTTGCGATAGAAGCAGGCTCGTTTTGAAAAAGAACTAGTTAGTATTAGACGATGGAATTTGTTCCTCGGTGTATTTCGGGCGATAGTTTGAAGGAATCTTTGATACTTCTTAAATCGCGCTTGAATACATTTCGGATAATAAAAGGCCTGTAGTAATGTTCTCTTTACCTCATCATTTGACGAGCAGCTTCCGTAAAATTCAACTAGATATGCAAAACATGCGAGAATACATTTTGCTAAACGCTAAGTTATGTGATGATTACGTTGCAAGAGTGTCCTATGGGTATGAGTCTGTATTTACTACGCTATTTATGTAATTATAGTATTGTGTTCGTACTGTGAAAACTGTTGGTATGTATGAATCTGTGCGTGAATGATTTGAATCGCGATATTACAAATATAAACTGCTCCGTGCTGTGTCGGTATACGATATAAGTAGAATCGAACAGTTCTTGTATATGAACGAAGGCTACCTATTTGTAATATTAAAACTATTAATATTGTCTACTTATGTATAATTCTAATTATTATAATGATTTTTTTCGTAAATTTTAATTTTACAGTTGGTTAATTATTTGTACACTAAATAAAAAATATGTCCAAGTTATTTGATATTCATGTGTTGTTGTCGCATTCTTTTTTCTATCTATCTATCTATCTATCCCATATTCGCCTGACGCCTCAGTTTTCAATGCTGTGTCCGTGTGTCCGTTTTAAGCTTTTTCTATGAGGGTGTGCCTGTCTGTGAGGATAGCAGCGAGACACTCCTAAAATAGTCAGCCCCGACCATGACGTCATCCACCTACCATTCAAGATGCCCCTCACCTCTTTCCCCCCCAACTCAACACTCGCATGGTGGCACAGATATTTGTGTATTGGGAAGCTGGACCTTAACATGTATTCCTGTATCTCTTCATTTATTGGGATCACTGTACACATGTTCGACTGACATGGAGTATAATAATAGCGATAAATAACATAAAAATAGGTGGAGGTCGCCAGTTGAGGTATCTGGCCCACTCAGGGAGATTCAGAGAACACCGTGTCGAGGTCAAGCAGTTTTGAAGCACGAGGCTCAGAGACTTGTGCCTCTAATATTTCTTCTTGAACTGGCTGTGGCAGTTCAACGTAATCTCTGTCTGTCCAGGCATCTTCGTCTAGAGGAACAAGAGTATCTGGAGACAAAGTTGTCAGTAGAGGCAAACCGTCAGGTCCTAGACTCAAATACTTGATCAATTGTTCTGGAAGTATGTGTTTGTCGGGACGCGCGTTCTGTGGTCCTAAGTTTAGATCCTCTTCAATGTTGTGTTTACCCAAGTCTTTTCCAAAGCGAAAGCTGTCAGGGAGGCAATGGTGTTGACGGCAATAGTAATTATCACCCTTCTCAGAGTGACACCAAGTTCCATCTGGAAAATATGGGTCAAGGCCTAGATCGTTCAATTCTATCCGCGGAGTATAATAGGCGCTGCCATCCTTACGCCGACAGAATATCGCACAAGCCATCCACGGTCTTTCGGGTTCATGAGGAGCCTGTAACCCGCTACCTTGACTGTCTAGTTCTGGTAATCGTTCACTGAATATACTGCACTTCATTGTTCCGTACTCTGTGACGCTCTTTCGCTTCTTCTTGCACAGCGCTTCATCTTTACAAAGCTGAACGTCATAGCCAAATCCCTCGCAATCTGATGCTGTGTTTTTTGGCACAGGATTATTGCACAATCGTTTCCTTATCTGAGCTCCTTTAGCACGCTGGATACAACCGCTGCGACATGACTCTTCTTTCCATGCGCTCCAACCACCTTGTATTACAGTCGTGCTGTCTCCTGTTGAAGTAATTTGCAACCTTGGAAGACACTCTCCACCGCGACATTCTCTGCCATTTGCACAATAAGTACCGTCCAGTGCGGGTCCAGCAAAGTAGTAACCACTGCGATGTGGACTTTTGCATTGCAGAGATTGGCAAGCTTGAGATAACGTGACGACTACCGCATCTTTATCTCTTAAAAAAACCTCGCATTGCTTCTTCGCGTTCCAATTCCGACCAGGCAGACCAAGGTGTTTTTTATGATCTAAATCCTTGTCGTTGTTCTGCTTCGCTTCGTCCAATAGACAGGTTTTTGTGCCAATTAGTGTTCTCGCAACGTCACGGCTACATTCCGACCAAATAGTTTCTCCTTGTGTACCTCTGCTAGGTGACATGATGTAGCCATCTTTTGGACAAGCATTGCCCGTCGAGTCATGATGCATTCCCAAACTTTGAGTGAAATGGAAACGTTTGATAAATTACTATAGTGTTCGTATATTATACTATCGAATTTGTAGAGAAGAAGGCAGAATTGTTATTTTATCATTAGGAGAGATTCTAAAAAAGGGATATCGAACAGTCATAAATACTTGAATGGATAAGAAAAACCGGTATACTAACTTGTGCCCGATTTCATGAGCAGCGATATAAACCGAAGTAAATCCTGCAGAAGGGTAGGGTTTTCCAAACACGTTAGTAGTACCCAATTCAGCAATTACACATGCATACTTGTCGAGACAGATTCCACCGACTGTAGCTAGGCCCATTGTCACGCCGCTTTTCCTGCCGCCTTCCATAGCGTAAAAATCTAGCCCAGATACGTAAAGACCCATATCCCAATGATTTGGATGGTCATCTCCACTTGGATTATGAATTTTAGCATAATCACAAAATGAGTCCAATAGACTGCCTCTTTCTCCATTGTAATGTGGAAGATCGGTTGGTTGCCTTTGCATAAGATCCAAGCGAACTAGTGCGATGTCGATTTTAGCACCTAAGCTGGGATGATGATAAAGTGCTTGGACGCCATTTATATAAGCTAATAACATGTCACGCATCTTTTCCTCGTCTTTATCCATGAATGGTGAGAATAGTCTGTAGCCAGCTTCGTCAAAGAATACTGCTAATTCTAAGGTCAAGGATTTACCAACCCGTCCTCTTCCTGGCCTGGAGAATAGCTCATAATTTGAAGCGGCGTAGTTGTTAAAATTTGGAACTGCGACAGGCCGATCTTGGATATCTGTGTGTAGGGTTACAGGAGGCGAGACAAAAGCTCTTCTGACAATATGCGGTTCTTGTAAAAGTTCCCCAGATCGACCCTCAATCGTATGGTCATAGAAAGACCAGGGACTCTCTTTACGCAGTGGCGTTATCTCAAGTGTTACATTTTCCAAGAAGACGAGTCCGTGCTATTGCAAAATGAGTGTCACTTACAATTAGTATAATTGAATATAATATACTGATCGTGGTAGGAATTCATTCTTATATACAAATAAAGCTTTAGCATGATGATTAAAGAAAATGAATAATGATCCCACTACTGTACAGTTACACATTTACCTATGCATTGCAGTAACTGATATTCAGCGAGCATTTGAAATATATACAAACCATAGTACGGTGATGACAGACACTGATGGCAGCAGAAATTAGATTATCTTGATGAAGATAATGACACGGAGCTGGGGCGCTCAACTCTGGTACTTCTTCCAGTACTTTGTCTTCTCCGTGCCTCCAGACTTGAAAGCCTGGTGCCAAAAGTTTGTCATTTTTTTGCAATGTTAATTCCACCTTTCGTCCAAATACTGTGAAAGTCATAGGAACCTGAATGCAATGATTCATTATTGTTAATCCAAACACTTTCCACCTATTCATAGGAATAGTGGTTAAGAAAAATCGTACTTAGAACAAGTACTGTTACAATATCTTGAACGACCAATAAACAAACCATTCGTAATTATACTAAAGACTTGCTCTATTACTGATTATTCGAGATATGTAAGTAAATTTAATAAGATTTGAAACACAATTAGAAGCTGCCCACCTGAGCTTTGTTGTACGAATTCCAAACTGGTAACAGGACAACTTCGACATCTTCAGAGATAGTCTCAACCAGAATAGATTTGAAAAAAATAACTAATAGGACACTGAATTTGAGGATCATCTTGCTTGACGCTGATTTCAAGTTCAAGTGTCCAACGAGGTGACAGAGCCACATATTTATGTAGAATTATGGGGAGAGCCCGCAGCTTTAATTATTGTCATGGAGACAACTATGATGCAAAACGCATGCTGGTGCCTCCATTAATGGGGCGTCGAACCCAAGTTATGAATAAACATTTCGTTGTATAATATTTCTGCAATTAGATAGTAATAAAAAAAAAATTGAATAGAATGATTCTCGATTTTTCATAATTGAATTATTTTCATCATTTTTGCGTGAAATCGTATAAATCGCTAACGAGTAACCACTAAGAATAGGGAAAAATTGAATTATCATATGAATAACGTGTTCCGAAAATCGCCTCATTGTTAATATAATCAGTCCCCTAGGTAGCTATTTCAGTATTACAGTTATCATTGCCTGATTATATTCTGTAAAATACATATATTTACTCTACTATGCAAGCCCACAGTATATCTATTGATGGGTTTCCTAATTAATTCGCCCGCACGAACTATGTGATTTCCGTTAGAATGAATAACGGCACCGATAAACGCGCCCGAGAAAATGATTATGCAAGCCACATAAATAAAAGATAAAATTTCGACCGCAAATAAATATTATCCCTTAAATTTTTTGATAATTTTTTTTTGTGGTTTAGCAAATGTATGTACTGAAATATCGCCATAATATCAAGATATCTGGATTAACGAGTTTTTATACTGATTCAAAATCAGGCTCACATTGTATACAAATTTTGTGCTGCCTATAATGCGCACATGAAACTATGAAAATGATTTTTACACATATGTATAATGAAATTGTTATCTATAAAGCTGGTATGAAATATCTAGGTAGCGATTTCCCTTAGATTTCCTATACAAGCATATATAGTGAGTATAATGATGATTATTAATAGTTATAGGTATATGTATAATATTGATCAGGATATTAACATGATAAAAGAGAACAAGGAGGGTAAAAGAGAAGCAACTTTTTGCTTGTTACAAAACCTTAGTATTAAAATATTCCAATAAAAACAATAAATAATAATCATGATCAATAGTAATAAAATTAATCAATAGATTCGGCAGTGTATGTAACTTGCTACAGTCGGCAGGTGACTACATTACAATAACTATAGTATATATATGTATATGTATGTACTTGTTGTATAGAGGGTTATTAAATAATCATTCGTTAATTACAACTATACGTTACAAATGAAGCGCTTTTTACATTCATTAAATATACATAATTAAATTCATTCATTTTTATGTATACATATATACATATATTATGTGTATATATCACACTTAAAGAGTTACGTTACAGTATCCAAATGAGAATTTGACTATCCCAAAAATCGTTTCACTCAATCTTTGCAGATTCGGTGTAACATTGTAAGATTTTCTAATTCAATTTCATGCAATATCGATAAAAAGAAAGACAACGAATTAGAAAGAAAAAAGAAAAACATATATGTGTACAAACATTTGAAAATGAATATCGGTATTGAATAATTGAGAAAAAAAAAGTGGGAAGTACGATTTTTTCGATATATCAATAACTATAAGTACACTGTATAAACATTAGATAGTATTAGATATTGCCAGAAGATTTTACACAATCGAAATATCCCAAATATAAGTATTATCCACAAAACAACACATTATGCCTTATATTATTATATTTCACAGAACTAAGACCAGCTTTTGCGAACAACAATAACAATTTTCTTACCATTTCAAATAAAAACATACGTCTGTTATGTTGACATGAATGGGACATCTTCAGAAGATATTTGAGTGCAGCATTTATGTTCATCAATATTAATGGTAACAATACTTGTTAACTCAGAAAACTCAATAATAGAGCTTCGAAAGCTATTCAAATGAAAAAAAAAACTTCTTTTAAACTACGTCAACACAACCGCGATACATGGTGAGATTATGCAAATTGTTATACAAAGTTCTGGTGCTTACTTATAACTTATACATCACAATATGAATATACATTGCGTTAATCAATCTTTGAAGATAAAAAGAAAAATAAGGTTTTTACAAATACATTAGTTAAAAAAAAATAAAACAAATTAGGAAATCTAACAAAGACACCGTTTCAGCTCAAAGTAAAATATCTTCAAGAATCCATTCCGCTTTCGCATACTTAATAATTTCTGATTGTATCATAAAAAGCACTTCAGTTGTATTAGGTGGGCTGATGAGGGATGGGTTAGGATTGATCACCGTTCGGAGGCCATTGCCCAGAACTATGCCAATCCCAATCTTTACCCTTTGGGCGAAACTTGCTTGGTCCACCCGAATTATTCCAATCCCTATGGAAAAACTTCTTTTTAAAATGGTGCCTTTCCGGATCTGGTTGTTGCCTCTGATACTTAAGAGGTACCGAAGAACTGTTATTATTAGCTGGTGGATTTGGGGGACGGGGACTGGTTGGTGAAGGGGTTCGCGGAGGGCCAAGAGCCTCGTCGGGTGAAGGTACTACAGGCGGAGGACCAGTCACCGTACTGTCAGACCCCAAGCCGCTATCTGGGCTGGTATTGACGCCCTCTGTAGATCTCCGTCGTTTGTCCAATTCGGTGGATGCGAATGCAACTAGTCGATCGAATCCCGAGGTGATTCGGTCCTGCCAGTCAGCCTCTCCATCTGTAAGGGGAACCTAGCTCAACCATCGACACCTAACTAGGAGTATTTGGATAATCTTTCATATTTTCATAGAAAATAAGCCACTCCCAAAAAAAAAAAAAATATATATATATATATATCCTCCACCACCTTTGAAGCATTGTCCCATAGAATTGTGCTAAATAATAACTACACAAAAGCTTAACTTTTCATGCGAGTTATCAACGAGTTGGGTGATGAAAAGACTAATTCAATTATAGTGATTTCATCCAGCGACCATATCGGACTTTACTTCAATAAGAGTAAGTAGAATATAATTCGTTGTGCACATCTGTCGTTGGTAAACAATAGTTTTAGTAGTTAGTAGTAGCCTTGCTTTAGTTTTCAAAAGCATAAATTTGTGTACTTTTCAAGATGACTTCGGGAAAAAGTAACGATTTACTTTAAACATCTATAATTACCAGTTCCAACGACAAAAAATATGTATAATCTCTGAAAATGAAGACACATAGAAAAAGAGAGAGAGAAAAAAAGGTATAGTGATCTACCTAAAGTACATAATATTTTACCTACGATACACGTTACTTACGTGTTCTTGAGGTATTTGGTGTATCGATTTGTTTGAAATGGCTTATTTTCATGCAAATATCAACGATCAAAAAATATCAATAGAAAAATACTGAATAAGTATAATACGTGTGCTAAAGCTAAATGCGATAAATAGTAAGTGCAAGAAATAAGAGACGAGGTACTGAAAAATTTTATAATAAAGGTTTGGAACAACCCCTGCGGGAGACAACTCACCGGCAACCACGCACCAACCCAAAGGCAGCCATTCTTTCTGATTTCTCCCTCTGTTCTGTGCGTCTCAATCTCTAACAAAACAAGCTTCAGGGGTTGTGAGTGAGATTGAGTGTGTGACAGACAGAGCTAACCAACATACAGCTACAGTGCATCTAACAAATACATCAAACAACAACAAAAATAAATATAAATAAATAAAGATTAGATACCAGCTCCATAAGTGATACTCTCAGATACGGTAGAGCATAGATAATAACTCTAAATCATAAGTGTGCGAAAAAAAAAAATAATAATAAATAATAATAAATAAATTAACAAAGTGTATAAATAAATAATGTAGAACAATGCGCAGCAGAAAGGAAATACAATTCATTCTACCAAGATTAGAGCAGTGTGTTTAGTGGAGGAGTTATCGATGCGACAGACCAGTGATGAAAATACTAAGTACGGCTAATTTGTAATTCGTTACTTCAATTAATGGTTTATTCCAGACGATAGAACATACCCACCAATGTTATAATATCACGGAAAGAGATGCCACTGAAACTTTGACTGATACACTTTTTTTTCTTGAATTACCAAAACAGGTCTAACTGAAAATTGCTTCCTACAATTTCTAGATAATGGTAGTACGTGTTCAAAAAAAAAAAAAGAACTTCAATATTTATAGCTGCAACAGAGTTCCCTCTGCATACACATAAACAATACACGTTACACATTCTATGATAAGGTGAAAATTGCAAGAAACTATGTTGGATTGGATGTTTAATAGTTATTTGATGTATAATAAAAATGGTTTCTTTATGTTTTTCAAGTTCCAATGGTACCTTTCTTTAGCAATTATAGATTCTGTACTATTTTTTAAGATTACTTTCCACATGCCCCCTACTTAGATGGTATTCTAATCTTCCGGTCTGTCGCTTCTATGTTAAATTACATACAAGGTATCCCAAAATCTGTTAGCGTGCAAATTGGTGTGACCATTAGGTGATTGTTTATTTGGTAAAATTAAATGTCATTAACTTAACTCCAGCATTAAAAAGTTTATTTTCTAATAGAGACTATTAGAGAATATGTGAGTGAATTCACAGAGCAGATATTCATGTGATATTGCACTAATCACAGTCTCAGATAGAAAAGACTTCGTGCTTTGATCAATGCATTACAAGAATATCTGCTTTGAATATCTTACGTAAATGTTATTCGAGGCAATATTTCCCAGCCTTGACTTTCGAATATAATAAATCAAATGATCTCAAAATAACTAAAACATTTGACTTATGCAAAACGTCGATACTTGAAAATGTAAATTGGCATTTAAAATTAACAAAAAATATGCATCACTCAGTAACAGTAACAATAAAGCCACCGGTCATTAAAAACAGTCTTGACTGTTGTTGCAGCAACGACTGGGACACCGTGTAAATTAAGAATTTTTTTACTAATCCGAGACATAGTCGTGTTTCTGGAAAGTAAATTATTTCAATAAAATCACTCACCGTCATCCCCGGCAGCGTTTCGTTGACGTTGAGTTGTCATTTGTGGTTCATCAACCAGGGGTGTAGACGTGTTTGAATGGGGTTCTACCGAAGGACTTAAAGGCGCACCGCTTGTGCTTACAGATGAAACCGGCATTTCTGTTTTTATCGATACCACAGAATGCGATTGCGAAGGAGCCCCGCTACTGTTGCTGCTACTATTGCCGCTTGCGTAACGAGGGTATGGTTGATACCTACTGATGAACGGAAGTTAACTTTAAATTCATGACGATATTCTTGGCAAGTATCTGTTTCTGGATTCATGTAACACATTATATAGAATTTAAAATACTGTACAAATAAGATTTTTTCTGTAGAGAAAACTCTCAACGTTTTAATAAAGTGAATGAATAGCAATGTACCTTCTACTACTAACAACGGTTGGTTCACTTTTGACGCTACTCGTCGTGGTATTATGATTATTGAGTATCCTTGCGTGAAGAGAAGCAGCAAGTCCTTCCACAGGTAACAATTCTCCATTTGGTGTTGATTGAGAAGATTGTACAGGAAGGGAAGGATGAGATTGCGTGGGTACTTGGGATGGATTGTCGGTAAAATAAGACTCATGATAAGGCTTTATATCAGCTCGAGGAAGCTGGACCGGCGTATACCTATAAAAAAAACCAAAAGAATCATTCAATAAACCTGATACATTAATCGAAGTTCAGCAAAACATGTAAGTCCCAACAATTGGATCAAGGATTTAATCATCAGAATTTAACTCACACGAAATCAAATCATTTGGAATAACATGAAATTAATGAAAATAATTCTTTAAATGAGGCTCACCTCTGTGGCTGCGTCGTGGGAGTATATAGTACAGATGATCGAGTAGCAGTGATGGGAGTAGAACTAGTAGTAGGAGTGGGTGTAGGTGCGTAGCTAGCGACATGTGCCAGAGTAGCTAACCCAGCGTCACCTTCGGCGCTAGCAGGTCTACTAATTGGTGAATAAACAGCCTCCGCACGTACCATAACACTCATATCAACAGCGGCGTTAATTATCGTTTGATTTGAGATCTCTAGCGTTCTTTCAATTTCACCGCTTACTAAATCACCGATCGTTCTGGTACCGAGCATTCCTCCATTTCCTCCTCCTCCTCCCCCTCCTCCTCCACCACCACCACCACCTCCTCCGCTTCCACTGCTACTTCCTGAACCAGCACTGCTGGCGCTTCCACCTGTTCCTGTTGTTGCTGGTGTTCCTGTTGCTGGTCCCGTTGCTGAACCGACGCCAGTTCCTCCTGCTATTCTACCTTCATGAGTCGATTGTCGACTATCGATTGTGGATCGGTCTGATGTAGTCAAATGTGAGGAGAGACGTTCCTGAGAAAGATGTCTCCTAAGTGCGAGCTTTGCTGGAGAAACCTATAAAATGTATTAACAATAAGGTACCGTACTGTGGCTACATCTTCAGGGTGTCTACAGAATTCGGATTTTCAGATTCCACGCCTTTTTTAAATTATTTCCAGGCAATTTTTTATCCAATTTCGAGACCACTCAAAAGTATCCCACAAATTATAGGTCAGGGATTTCCAAGGTATTGTAGCAGTCGTCCAATTCAGACAAATTTTTCAACTATTTTCAGCTTGTCTTTCACTGTTGGTGAATGTTTCGGATGGATGATATGGTAGCTAGTATTCTAATATCAATTCCAGAACCAAGTATTGTACAAAACAACATTTTCAAATTCACAAAAGATCGAAAATTTGTACAAAACTCAACAGTATTTGCAGGATTTTGATGCTCTAGAAAAATTCCAGGCTTTTCATGATTTCCAGGACCCGTAGACACGCCGAATATTCGCAGGAATGATTTTTTGAAAATTGAAAATAATTTGAATATCTTTTATAAGATGTTGTCAAAAGGTAGATTTCAAACAAAATGCGTGGATCTTACCTGCGTATAATCAGGAGTAGTTACATTTTGTGGTAGTGCAACACGTTTCCTCTCTGGTTCGGCTTGCTGCTGTTGTTGCTGTTGGTGCTGGTGCTGTTGCTGTTGCTGCTGATGCTGCTGCTGCTGCTGCTGCTGCTGTTGTTGTTGCATCTGTTGTACCTGCAGCTGCATTTGTTTGCTTCTATTCTGTTGATCCTCGTTCAGAACGCTAGTGATGATACTCTTTAATCTATCTTCAAAATTAGCTACTCTCGGTGGTTCTTGGGCTTTGTTAGACGACTCTCTGCTGTTTGCTTGAGATTGTACGGAAGAAGAAGAAGAAGACGGAGAAGAAAAGCTGAGAGTTGCCTGAGGCAATCTAGCCCTAGCGGTAGTCACGGTAGTTGCATTTGACCTGTTTGGTATCCTACCAGCTTCGATTTGCCTCCCAGTTTCCAAGATTTTTTGTGCTAAAATCTCAGGATTATTTTCCTGAATCTTTGCTATATCAGGTACGTCTGGCCATTCCTGAGACCTCGAACGCCCTTCTCTACTCTTACGCGACGATCCGCTTTTACCCTGTAGCGGCTGGTGCTGATTTTGCTGATGTTTAGACCCGATCGCTTCCCTCTGCTGTTGCTGGACTATAGCGACGGCTTGTTTCTCGTTACTTGCTCTTTCCAATACATTCAGCTCATGCTCCAGCTTCGATACCTGTAAGAGAATTAAAAAAAAAATTCTGTATTCGAACGAATTATTCCAATAAATCAAATGATATTGAAAAAGTTGACGAATAATTCACCTGGGAATGTAGCCTCTTGCGCTGCGACAGTGTGGCAGATATTTCTTTCAATATATAATCCTGAGTGAGGGATTGCGGTGGGTTTGAAACGCTGTTAGAGTTAGCGTGACTGTTGTACTTTTCTTGTAGTTCCTGATGTCTGATAGCCGTGAGCCTAGACTGTTCAGCTTCCATGGAAGAAACCTGGGCTTGAAGCTTGCTCGCTTTAGCTTGAAGCTGTTTATGCCTCAGAACGATCTCCTTAGCTTTAGCCAGTAGATCACCTGGAGAAGTTGCATTAATACCCAGTTCTGTCATCCTGGCTTTTAACAATGCAACGCTGTCGTCGATCAATACTTTTATTTGTTTTTCAAGCTGAGCCGCTCTAGACTGCAGCTTTGAATTCCTTTCTCTTTCCTTAGCTATGTCTGTATTCACAGATATCCTGTACGCCGGTGTCCGCATGGATTCTAGCATTACCATAAATTGGTCCCTGCAATACACCACGATTTATCAATCATTCATTCTCTCATTCCCACAAGTTTGCATAAGATAAATCAATAATAACCCACCTATAGAGATCGAGAAGAATCTGAAGAGCATAAGGAGTAGCGGATGGAGCGGCAGGTATACTGAGTTCTTCATGAACGGAGGTAGAATGCGGCTGTAGAGCAAGAGAAAGTGAAGAAAGATGTTGATCGACGCACCCAGGTGCAGGCGGTGGTTTTTTCCCAAGTGCTTGAGGAGATGTGCTGAGTAAAGTTTGGCTATGGAGTAAATCCAGGCCAGAAATATTGATTGGTTTTTTAGGCTTGGCTTTCTTGACGCCTCTACCTCTCTGTCGACCCCTAGCAGGAGGTCTAGGAACTCCATTGGTGGGTTTACGATTTAATTTTCTACGAAGCTTAGAAGGCTGCCGACGATTCTTTAAGCTATTTTCTTCTAAATCAGAATCGCTGTTTGTACCTAATTGCTCGGAGTGATTAGGGCTTTCCAGTTGCCTAGATAAATCCCTCTTGGCTCTGTCGCCCCTCTCACTGCCTCTACTAGTCGTCCTACTACTATGACTGGCAGTGATACTTATCACAGAATCTGATTGTTCCATGTCTATTCCCCCTGTTTTGTTGTTCTTCAAACGATGAAAGTATCTCTCGAGTTTAGTCCTGTCTATTACGTGGAGATAGTAAGAAACCGGCTTACCGGTCCACGAGACTGAACCTTTCAGCGGGGACATCTCTGACACGTGCATTATTGTACCTATATCTGGAATTTCAAATTTATTAGACAAAAGTTCAGTTACGATAGACCGAAACAAAAATTTTTTTTGTTACGTAGGTAATACAAGTTTACACACTTTGTACACTTTGTCATTTGTTTTGTTTCAGACCGCTAATCTACCTACCACTAAGATTACGGTCGGTAATGCGGAAGTTTAACGGACAAAACGACTTTGAGGAAACGATCCTAGCGCCGTCTCGTAAATCGGCAAATCGCTCTTTGAGCTGATGATCTACAGTTGGCCCGAATGCAAAATTGTTCACAAAAACAATAGTGGCTCCAGTAATACTCTCCCTGTGCTCATCGGCCAGAAAGTCTCCTTTGACAAGACGATATTCTCCGCAACGTTTACCATACCAGCTTAACCACTTGCGAAAATTATGTTCCATACTCTGTATAAAATTAATTCAAATCATTTTAGGGATTGGGCATAAAGTGACTTTGTCATTGAGCACAAATGGTTGTAGTATCAAGTTATACCTGCGCATATTTTGACGGTACATCAGCCCTTTCGACGCCAATGCAAATTTTACACGCGGTAGCGGCAGCCATTTGAAGAACAACCTGACCAACGCCAGAACCTAAATCTACGAATACGTCATCGTCAGTAACGGCGATTTGGTCTATCATTTGGCAGACAAGCTCATAGCTTGTTTCTCCATAAACTTCTGGCGAGAATGGTTCGTACTGATTTAATTTATCTGGCTCCACTACCGCTTGATTATAAGTTTGCTGGAGTATGTGACGAAGCAAGCCTCTGCTAGGTCTTTTGTTCAGTCTTTGCATTGGCAGACTAGTACCTTTTTCCTGAAAATTATAATATTACTATGTGGTCTTTGTGGCTGGAGCTCAAGTTTTTATTGTAAGTTAGTTTATTAATGATGATTTAATCGATTTTATTCATCATGCAGAATTTGAATTTGTGCAGAGGAGTCGATTGTGAATATGGAAGTGTGTTAGTATTTAGATGAAACATCGATGCATGAAATAAATGCATAAGCTGTTGGCAGACAAGAGCCTAAAAGCGTGAAACGAGTGATAATTTAGACTAGAAAGACAATTATAGATGTACAGTGAAATCCTGATTTAATTTCCCATATTGAGGGCTTTGATTTTGAATTCCTGGAGAAAAGTGTGATATTCTACTTACAGATTTACAATCCACTTAGCCTGTAACTCAAGGAGATACATTAAAAGTCTTTCATAAATCTGCAATTCACGCACTACGATAGCAGCCTGGAATTTTGTCGAATTGCATCAGTATCTTGTTTTATTTTTTATTTTTGCAGACTGATATTCAACCTTTGAACGTAACGAGCTTGTGAGCAAATTAGAAAAATTGCAGAAGGTGCACATTTATCAGTAGGTAATCACAGAATCTGAGACGACGTTAATATATATACATCGAGAAAATCTCTCCCTCCCCGAAAAGCTGGAAGAGATATTCTCGAGGATCGATGAAAGATTGTTGCGTTGTTATTTATCATTTAAAGAAATCTGTACAATTTGATGCTATCAAGCTGGAACGAATCCAGTTTCGAATAGCAAACCATTAGTTTAATAGATGAATAGAGTCGTGATATCTTACTTCTAAAGTTACCAAATCCAAGTTGTTACTTTATTGTCTTATTGTTACTTGATTATTTGAATAGATAAAACTTGGTGCAAATTTTTTCGTGATTTATAACAAGAGGTAAAACGCTTATTCTCCAGAGAAACGTTAAATAGGGATTTTTCTGTCTAACTTTGAAGTCGTTTGGATGGACTACGGAACTCACCAATTGAACCCGACTATCAATAGCTCTGTTAAATTTGTCGCATAAATTTTTCATGCTCTCATAATTATGGGTGTCATAATTGCAAAGTATGTTGTTTTCCAGAGGCATTTTTAGGTCCGGTAGATCTTCGCATACCCATCGCATTGTTTCCACAACATCAACAGCTCCGTCGTGACGATCCTGTTATAAGAAGCGTCGGAGTTAATAAATAATCTATACTAAAAAATGAGCCGCTTCAATAGTTTATTCAAGTTTGCTTTTGCATTCCATAGCGAACACATGCAATTCCAAGAATATATATATATTCACAGCTGCGTTATTTGTAAGAGCTTGTTCAGCGGATATTAAAAATAACTCAGATTGGTAAAGTTAGCTAATATTCCTTCAAGCCTGTGAAATGTGGGGAAAAAAAATGAAATAAATCCATTCACAGATGATAGTTTTGCCTACTTTAAAAGATAATTCGTCATTTAACTACAGGACAGATTTATATTGTCATAAAAAAAATAACTGTAGATAAAAATACATTGGATTTTTTTTTCATGAGGATCGGTTGATGTTGCAACAGTTTTTCTAAAGGCTGTAGAAGTTGAGTGATTTATTTTGGGTAATAAAGACTCCCGGGTTTATTGACACCGTCGTATTTAGTGAAATCTTGATTCATTCAAGCGTTTATGGCTAGTTCCATCCTTCGAGCAAGTCATTTTGTTTCATTATTTGAATAGAGGATTTTTCATAGCCTTGTTTACTGCAAACTTAAACTTTTCAAACTATTGAAAAACATTTTGGAGTAAAATGCAATTAAAATAACATTTTTTACTTAGGTCCTTCCAAAGTAAAGAGTATAATATTATCGATAAGAAGCGCCCGTTAAATCGATGCTACTCTTTTTCTACATGTATCTGATTAACTATTGAGTGTTACAATTACTCATAACAATTTCCTAGCCGTAATAAGAACATTTCAGTGCCTATCACACAACGATAGCTGAAGTTAGAGCTCAGTAAGTAATCCAATGCCATTGTGTGCGAGACTGACCTACATTTAGTTCACTTGTTTACAAATGCATGTGCATATCATGGCTGAAAAATACATAGAATAAAAACAATGAAAACATGTCGGAAATGAAGATGGATGGTGTATCTGACCGTGAGATGATTTCAAGAAGAGAAACCTAATCGACAAAACACAGTATTTTGGTATCGTACAATTGAAAAAAATGACATAAAATTTATTTTTGAAAATTTACTAGTCTTTTTGCGTTGAAAATCGTGTGGGGTATGATTTATGCATTCCCTTTGTTATCGTTTTAACCTATTTGATAAAAGGATTGAAATGTTTGTCGCTGTGGACGGCGAGTGGTGTTTTGCAATTGACAAATAGAATTTCGTAGATTTGTTTAGAGGATTGAAAAATATGAGAAATGTTTCAATTGAAATGGAAGGTGACTTGACAGGTGTAGAGGTTAACGATAACGCGGTTTTGTCTATACACATAGAATAAATTGAGTGTATCCAAACAAGTGTAATAACACCAACGCGAATCAGGCGGGGAGAAAAGGGACGGTGTTTTTTTCGGAGTAAAACAATCGGTGATAATATCGTGAGCTAGACGCCGTTTCGAGCGATCGTGTAAGTGATTGTTGATTTATCGAATACTCACCGATCCTGACCCGGAGGTAAGGGGCCACTGATAAACTATGGGTTCAGCTCCGGCTGGCGAGTGCAATCGTAATTCCATTTTGTTAAATCTCGTCGTGAGGTTGATAGTGTATAAATGCTTGTTGCGTGACGTAACCGCCCAGAGTCCCGTTGGCGCGCGAGCACTAGGACACCAAGACCACGTAGAAGACGCTCGCGGAGCCTCTCCGCTTCCCGACTTCTTCTTCTTTTCCGTACATTAAGGAACACAGTGTAGGCGAGCGGCGATCAGAGCGTGCTGTTTTGGCACGCGATTAATAAAGCTATACCGATTTCCGTATAGCAATGGGATTCCGAAAGCGGAGAGGACCAGCTAAATAAACTAAGTACCACCACGACACAGTCCACGGCCGCGCGACAGAAAACACAAGTGGAATGGAGCGGAGCGGAGTGCGTTTGGGGGGGGGATGACGACATCAAAACATGGCGTCATGCCTTCCCGTCCGTCCGCGACTGTGTGCCTTTCCTCTCTTTCTCCCTCGACCCTCCTTGTCGCTCATTATCCATCTCTCTCCCCCTCCTCGGAGAGGATGGGCGCGAGTGTCGTCTCGCTCTCTTTTCTGGACGACGACCCATTTGGATTCGTATAAGCCTAGACCATAATCTGAAGCCTGGTACTACGCATGCGGGATGAAACGCGAGTCAAACGAATCAAACTCGGCAAGCAAGTCTTGTCGTAGACCGCTTGCACGGCTGAGATAAAACATTTCTAGTAAACGGATATCATTGACTGAAATTATTCTCTCTTTACTCGTATGAAATAATACTAAGGTTTTCTTCGCTCATTTCAGGTCTAACAACTGTTTTCTTATTCGTTCCTGTAATACGAGAATTTCATTCATTGTTCCGTCGTTATATTTTAACCGACGAAGTATCTTCCCCGCTTTGTTATTGTCGAGTATGTATTTCTTAACCTCAGTAGCTCCGGCCTGTCATTATAGAAGAAAAGACCAGCTGCCATGGGGAGGAGCGGCAAGCCAGCCGTGGCATGGCTCTTGTCACGTAGGCACGTCACTACTAGTGTCATCTTCCAGGTAATTTCTCAACCCAGTGATCGTTCTCGCGTTTAATCTTCCAATTTCTCACGCGTTTTGTATTTGAGGAGAGGTGATAAATAGCGCCGGTTAGGTCTAGGCACACATTCAAATATACCGGATAGATCTGATATCTGTACAAGTTCGTTCGATATTTTATTACGATTAATATAACCGTATCATTCCGCTTCTTCGGTTTTCCATTAATCTGTAAAGTTTAACGAACTATAAAGTACTGAAGAGAGGAAAGAAAAATTAAAAAATAAAAAACCAACGAAAGACTAAAAGAGGAAAAGCAAAAGAAAGAGAGAAAGATAGAAAAATTTTGCACCTTGCGGAAACTATGCACACTATTACAGTTACGGTATCGCTGCGTGACGTGTGCCTACCTCTGTGTTCCTTAAAGAATTAAAAATTTTGTAAATAAATTTCTACTAGGTTAATTAGAGTCTAATATTATAAACACGATGTCGGATGAACACAAGTTAGATCATCGAGCCAAAAAACGGATCAAAGAAGTCAAGCGAAAAGCTAGACCAGGTATGCCACACACGCATCATAACCTAATTTATTATAACCTATTTAGTAACACGATATGGGCGTGTTAATGAATTTTTAATAAAATTCACTCGATTTCGGGTATTTCTACATCAAGTTCGCGTTTCACGCAGATCCCAAGCTTCCTCACTGTATAAAATTAAATTTTCCTTTTTTTGTTGTTTCATTTTTCCGAATATAAATCGCGTGGGTCGTCAAAAAAAAATACAAATAAAAAGATTAAACTTTTTTCCTTGTCTCTGTGTATTTGCAGAACTTGGCGATAAAATTGCCTGGTCTCAACACGGTTATCATAAAAAATTTGCTTCCTTTTGGGAGTTTAACGACAACGTCGAACGGATTGAGGAAACCTCCGTAACGCCCTCGGAATTTATAGAAAAATATGAAAAGCCTTATAAACCTGTAGTTATACGAGGAACTCAACGCGACTGGAAAGCCCAGCACAAATGGACCATAGAGGTGAACTGAAATCTGCTTTCATTCTTCTTCATTGGATATCAATGTTATTCTGGGATACAAATATCTCTATTTTTCCTATTCAGAGGCTGGCGAAGAAGTATCGTAACCAGAAATTTAAATGCGGAGAAGACAATGAAGGATATAGTGTGAAAATGAAGATGAAGTACTACGTTCGTTATATGATGAATAACGAGGACGATTCTCCGCTCTATATCTTTGATAGTTCTTTCGGCGAACATCCGCGGCGTAGAAAATTGTTAGAAGATTATTCAATCCCGTTATATTTTCGAGACGATCTATTCCAGCACGCCGGAGAGCACAGGAGGCCACCTTATCGGTGGTTTGTCATGGGGCCTGCAAGATCAGGTAAGAATTAAGCATAAGAATTCAAGTAATTATCAATACAAGTCAGATGACTAAGCAGATTATCAAGAAATTGTACAGTCATTTGTATATATAGCATAACCGAATCAGATTAACTGAATTATATTGAGAGTTGGTCACTCAACATCAATGCAGAGATTAAAGTACAGATTTTTATTGGATTATTCATAACTATTCAGCTGATTTTAGGGGAAATAGTTAATCAATATTGTTGTAATGAATTTAATTTAACAAAACAGAATTTCAAGGCTCACAGACTGTCCCCCAGTTCTGTAAAACTTCCTTATTTTTGCTCACATCCTAGTCTAAAATTTACTAGTAGAATTCTTGGTGAAACAAAAAATTATTCACGTTTTCCTTACAATTTTTAGTCAACTAACAAATATAAAATTTAGATACGCTTGCCAATTTCAAAGTGATTATTTGGTAAACATTGATCATTATTCTTCAAGAGACTCAATTTTACCTAAGGCTTTCACTCGCATTGGCTTGTATAGAATACTTTCAAATCCACCAATGTTACTGCTCATTCAATTCCACAAATTGGTGTAATGCCAAGGAAACGTATTGGAGTATATGAAATGAAACAACTGCTGCTTGATGGCGCGCTATTTCATTTATACTTTTAAAAAGTCTGATGAAAATTTGTGGATGTAATATAATTTTCCAATAATGGCTATGTTAATTCTTCGATAAGACGTAACAGAATAATTATTGAGACGCTTGATTCGTTTGTTATCAGCAGCAGGTACTGATTAAGATGACAGTTTGGAAAGTAATAACAAAGTCTCTGTCATCTTATCTTATCGTCTCTAAAACTCCACCAATTTCAAATTGAGATTTCTCTAAATTCTCCAACTACGAAACCCGGAATTGTCTTGATACTTTTCATGTTTTTCAAGCGATTATTCCGCCATGGATTATATGCATGGACATGGATAACTCATATTTGTGTATATGGTGTTGGAACAGGTACAGGTATCCACATAGATCCTCTTGGGACGAGTGCTTGGAACGCTTTAATATCAGGCCACAAACGGTGGTGTTTATTTCCCACTCATACCCCACGTGAACTTCTTAAAGTAAGCGCAATGGAAGGTGGTAAACAAAGAGACGAAGCTGTGACTTGGTTTTCCACAATTTATCCGCGAACCAAGCTGCCCTCCTGGCCGAAAGACTGTCAACCGACTGAAATATTACAAGGCCCGGGAGACACTGTATTCGTTCCAGGCGGATGGTGGCACGTTGTTTTGAATCTTGACGATACAATAGCTGTGACGCAAAACTTTTGCTCGCGAACAAACTTTTCTGTTGTATGGCATAAAACGGTAAGAATCAACCAAGCACAACTGTTTCTTACTTCAAATGTAGAATTCTTTAGTTACAAAGCTCGTTGACTTTGCAAAATCTTTATATTTATCGTATTGCCAAAAATTTGATCTCAGGAAAAAAAAGAGACAAAAGGCAGTATACATCGCTGAATACGAAATGTTGCATGCACAACATGATGGATGAAGAAAATTGGGTTGGATGTTTTAACAGGCTGCATCATTTATTTGTCTTATTTTAGCAATTTCTTTACATATTCAAAATTGATATACGAATATTTGCGATAGCAAATATTACTACAGCAATTTAATTAACTTTGCACAGTTGAAAACAGGGCGTAAATATCTCTGATTTATGATTCGTAAAATATGTTCATACCTATTGTCCATTATCTCAGATCCTTAGCAACTTTGTGGATATTAGTCGACGATGCCTATTGCCTGTTCTTAATCTGTAGGTGAAACGCCACATCTACATAATTGATGAAATTACCAAAATGCGATCTTCGATCGTTTGCTATTACCCCAATATTCCGAAATAGTCAATTTTCGAAAAATCATTTCACAATCTTAAGTTCTAAAACGGTTATAAAAAATCCTACGCTTGTACGGATACTGCATATTACTTATTTTGCTTTTTATGCATTTCGAGATAATTTGCTGCTTGTATGTACTTGTTTTTGGACGATTTAGTATCATAACGAATTTGAAAAACATAGAAATGACTGTTCCTTTTTTCAGAAATCCATTTTTATACCCTTCTAAATATCTAAGATAAAACAAACAAAAATTTTGCCTGTGATGTTGCGCTTCACTCTACGTATATAAAACAAGCAAGTAAATATATCTATTACAAGATTGAAACTATCGTTGCATAAAAATTCTATTCATATTTCTAGGTGAGAGGGAGGCCTAAATTGTCACGCAAGTGGCAGAGAGTACTTCGGGAAAAAGAACCAGAGTTAGGAGCCTTAGCCGATACTATAGACGTGAAAGAAGATACCGGAGTAGCGAGTGATTCATCTAGCGGATCTTCTAGTAGTTCTTCAAGCAGCAGTAGCAGTAGTCAATCAGAAGACAGCGCGGATGATAGTGGCCAAGAATCACTCACCGCGCACAAGAAAAAGAAGCGGTACTTATACAAGATTGATTTTTAGCATATCTTTACTTTATATTCTTTAAATAATTCATGATTTATGTGCCGAATATTTTGCTTTGTTTATTACAGAAGAAAAATGAATAACTGCCAACCCTGACAATATCGTATCCTTGGGACCTCCAGAGACCTCAGACTGTACAGTATTATGCAGCAATTATTGTTTGTACCGAGAGAAAATATTGTAATTATTATTATTACCGTATCCCTGTTCATAATAAAATAAATGCTAGATAATACCAAAACTTTTTTACTATTTTTGTATAATATTATTTATTGTGTAATAGCATCATTATCTTAGGCGCGTAATAGGTAAATGGAATACCTAATTCCTTTCGTTTGACCGATACTACATGTTCGTGTCTCTTATCTAATTTATTAATAACAATTTAACTAAAATATTAAATATGTATTCGATAAGAAAATACTGTCGTCAATTGCAATACGTACTATAGTATAATATCTAGCTGATTCAGTTCCGTAGCTGAGAGGGAACTACAAAATTTGTTCGATACTCGTGATTATTGAATCTAAATGACATAATATAATCTCAGTCGTCTATTGATCAAATATATAAAAAATAATTGACTACAAATTTACAATTTAAGAGCTGCTTTCCTTCAGCGCCTCAAGGAGTTGCTTCGTTGTCGCTGATCTCGCTTGTAGTAGTGCCACAATTTCACAGAGCCATCACTTCACGTTCGTAGTATCGTTTGGTGCAGCCATGCAAAGCATTAAACGTAAAAGTAAACAACACAGATGCAAAACAACAATGATTTCATAAAATTATAATGACAATGATGAGTTATCCAACAACAAGTAATGATTATTATTCATATTATTTGATTAAAATACTGTAAGGATTTATGCCCGATACAAAAGTATCGGCTGTTATCAAATATTTTAAGTAAATATCACTGACGATTATTTCGTACGTATACGTCAATCAAATTTTCTCCGACATGCTAATGATCCGTCGACCCACTACTACATAAAATATGCAAATTTGACACGAAGGAGATAAAAATATACGCATTTTATTAAGAAATTCAACACAACTCTTGATTCTACGAAAGAGTTTATCAATTGTAAATACCGAATTTGATTATATTCGAAAGGTGTTCAGCGTAATTCAGAGATTCATATAATATAACAATAGTTAAAGCTTAGTGATAACTGTATTTGAGTTAAGCTATCGAATAGATTCTCAATGCTTATATAATTGCAATAAAAACAGATCTTATTCTTCTTTAGTTAGAAATTTTTGGTACATTAACCGAATATAACGTGCAGATCACGAGATAGTAAAACTGAAAAAGGCGTAAGAAAATAACAAAAAGATACACATGAAGAAAATAAGTTAAAGCGATACTGTGGACACAGACATAGTAAGCGAGGAATCTGGTATTCGCCACAGCTTGACCTCTCCGGAACTGTAAATCAATATCCGGCACCACGTTAAACTAGTCCTAAAGTACATGTGATTCATGTGAGATTTCGTTCAAAGGAAGAATATGGCTCAAAAATCTTCACTATTATCTTGCCAATTCTAGACTTTGAACGAAACCAACAGATAGATAGAAAATGTATGATTGAACTCACTTGCTAGCTGTGAATACGTGCTGTTGGTTGGTAACAACAGCGTTAATTGCCGAACTGTGAGCCCTCACTTCTCCCAGGAGACTGCACTCTCCGGATTGATCGCGTGGAACTGACCATGCTCTCAATAAACCACCGCGACAACCAGAAACCATCACTGAGCCATGATTCACCGTGCATAACCCAAGGACCCAGTCTTTGTGGGCATTGTTCAACGACTGAACCAATTCCATTCTTTCAAGATCCCATCGTTTGATGCACATGTCTCGTGAGCCTGTAAAACGCAGATTAATCAAAGCTTCTTTCTGAAATAAGTTACGTTGACAAGGCTCGTTTGTGCTTTGAATGGCCAAAAAATGATGGAACAAATAACTTTGAAAATCTTTGAAGAGCGACGGAATTGAACTCTCAAGTCTTTCAAATACATTCAATAATTCATGCATATTACGTTACACATCTGGCACGGCTTCGGAGAAAATCTCAGCTCATACTTATTCAGTTTCAACACAATGGTGAAAAGGTGTTTTCGAATACCGTCAACTACAAATGGCTCTAAATTACGGAGTTTTTTAAATAAACGTGAAAAAAGTGACCGACTAAGAACTTTGCGCTATTTATTTCAAGCGAGATTCACTACCAGAGAATAATGTCGAGCCGTAGGTAGCCAAGCATTGTACTCCGTCGTAGTGGGGCGGCGCAAGGCTGACTGATTGTCCAGATGTATTGGGCTCTACGAGTGCTATTAGATGATCTTTGCTGCCAGTGATTACTCTGCCATCTGCAGCAACAGCCAAGCACATTACTGCAGCGGTATGTGCCGTGCTTAATCTTCCGGTGTAAGTCAGCTTGCGCAGATCCCAAATTCTGACTTTGTCGCTAGTCGCAGTGTACAATTCTTTTTCATCCAGACTAAGAGCAACGTCGTTGATGGTTGTTTCACCAACAGGAAGTTGGAGGGTTCTAGATGGCGTTGAAAGAGCCAATGGACCACTCTGGGCTTGACCAGAGGAAAATAACGTCTTAATACACGAGTTTCCAGTTCTTAAATCCCAGACTTTTACATAGGCTGCTGAAATACTGAAGAGTAGGCGATGCTCGACTGAGTATTTCACTGCTACAACGTTGTTGGGATGTCCACTCAGGGTCAAACTTTCCAATCCAGTTTCCAAATCCCAAACTTTTACAGTTCGATCTGAGAGTCAAAACCATGAGAATTAAATTCCTGACGTTCGAATGTTAGCTTTATTCTACAAATTTTCAATTTTCTACCTTTTGAACCACTGAATAGTCTATCGTTAGTCGCGCAAATGGTAAGGACAGCTTTGCTGTGTCCTTCGGCAATGTGACTACATTGCAAAACTGCCCTCGGCTGGGCCTAAAGGGGCAGAGAAAAGACTGAGGTTTCCACTTTTTTCTCAATAGTAGAACAATATCCAGTTATTCTTAAAAGATATACTTGCCTTGCCCTGGTACTGAGAGATGACTCCTTTAGTAGGCTGAGGGTCAGAAGGCAAGGGCTGCCTACTGGCAGTCAGCCTTGAGAATACATTTTCTTCGCGACTATTGAACCGACGATAAGCAGTCGGCGAACCAGGAGGTGATGATACATCGGTCAGTCCTACCTGTTCCCTGGTTAGGTTGTTTTGTTATGTTAGCGCGTTAGTTAGTCAGATTAGACGCATCCCAGGCTGATTACCATGCTTTTTTTTGTCTATAGTTCAGGGCAACTACTCATGCAAGTGCGTAACGATTGAGTTTATAAACCACGGACGAATTCCTTTTAGGAGAATTGCACACTGTCGTTTTGTGCCAACTGCAGCAGAGAGAGACAGAGAGAGATACGATTAAAATGATCATTTCATCAAAACTACAATTTACGACAATGGTTTACTACAAATACACATCAATTTTATGCTAATGTTTATGATGAATTAGGTGTATGTGTGTAATAAGTTGCGATTTGACAGTAATATTCTTTTACTTGCTTGTGGAAAAATCGATTTCAAATTTTAATCTCGTGTAATGTGTGAGAACTACAAATTCATTTTTGTTAATTATGTGTTGTCTTGTCAAGTGGTTTTTGTATTGCACAAACAAACATTCAAGATTTTTATCATAAATTACCGATTCCCAATTCTGTATGAGATATTAATAAATTGACAAACTTCAGAAAGTTAATTGGATGTAATAATACTTGTAGAATCACAAATCTCAAGAGTTATTCTTGTCATGAAAGAATGTTAATTATGTTAGTTGTTCTTTTAGCAGCTACTGTGTATTAACGTTAGGTTTTTTTCATTTTTTGTTTATTTTATGCTTTTTCTCATGACAACTGTTTAATTCTCATTAAAAGATATTTGTCCGTGAAAGTGTGACTGGGTAGTTTATTATTTGTAGTACACGTCGTTTTGTTTTAGCATATGAAAACTGTATGCGTATATTTATTGTTACGTTGAAGAAACTTTATAGATAAAATATTGAAATTTTAAACAGGAATGAAATTAAACACATAAAAAAAATTAAAAAAAAAAAAGAAAAAAGAATAAGTTAACGAGTACTTTTTACAAAAAGATAAACGACCGTAGATAGGCCCCTTCTATAGTTACATATTGTTTAAACGTGTAATATATCTATTAATATATATCTACCTATATATTGTATAGAGAATAAATATGTATTTACTTTAAACGTTATACCCTATTTTGTATTTTTTTATAATTTCATACTTATTGATTGTTTCGAGTAAATACAGTCGAAATCAGTGCATTGTACAAGGCATTGAAACAGAGATATACAAGGAGTGCAAGGGCAAAGACGTGTTGAACCATTGACACTCACATGGAGCCACCTCCGGGATGGAGGGGTCGTCGGAGAGGCCTTGGCGAGGTGCTATCACGACGGGCCAAAGTCGGAGAGCCTCCCACCATTCCAATTCCATATTGACTCCTAGTTAGCACCAAGCCCCTGTTTTTCATTGTAAAAACATTAAACTTTCATTTCAAGACGCAGAATCTCTTAGCTGTTACAGTAGCAAGATCAGCAATCAACGAATCACAAGTCCAAGATTTATACATAAATATTTAAAAAAATCTAGGATCTATCCATCGATTATTGTACTCTGTGAATGAAATCGATCACATGTTTGGGATGAAAATTTGAAAATCAATTCCATTAGGAAAACTCACTTGAGACTGCCAGGAGCACTGGGAACTCTTGTCAGCGGGTGATTATGGTTTTGGTTTTGATCCTCATCTGCTTTCGCTGTATCCGAACTCATAGCAACCCCGTAAAGCAATTCTTGTGGCTGCGTTGTCCTTCGTCTAACTTTGTTGCTCCTCGATTGCTTTTCATCACTTCCAGAAATTACCTGATTGTAGCTGTCGTTGCTGGAACAAGACAAAGTTTGATGAATAACATATCAGCCAAGACATTTTTCAGAGTCCTGACAGCTTCATATATAGATTAAATCATACATTGCGAATGCTTAAATTCGTTCTGTGGACCTGTTCCTCCACTAATGTTTGAGACTTACTTATCTGGAGAAGAACTCCTTGAACTAGGAGGGCTGTAAATTGACGAATTATTTTGATGATTGTTGGTAAGCGAAAGCAGATCTCGATCTCTAAGCACGTGTTCGAGTAGCTGATGCTGGACATCGCTTTCCTGCGCAACTTGATTCAATCGAGTTTCCATGTCTCTAACTTCGGATTGCCTTTGAGCAGCCATACAACTTTGTTCAACGGTAAATGCTAGCATCCTTTCCAACAAGTAGCGTGCTTCGTCGACTGATTTTATTGTCGCAACTAGTGCCTCAGCACCCGGTTCACTTTCCCCTTCCACTTCTCCCATTTCCACCATGTCGTGTTGACATTCTGCTATGCTGTCCTGAAATAACAATCATTTCAAATGAGTAAATACTTGAAAAGTAAATGAGATGACTTTATCTAGCAAATTATTCAAAATTACCTGAAGATAGCTTATCTTGCTTCTGACGTTATCAATTTCTTCATCGATATCAGCCGTGTCGCCGTTAGTACCAGCGGCAATGGCTCTTCGTTTTTGAAGCCTTTCTAAATCCCTGCCGAGTTCCTCTCTTTCTTGTAACAGTCTTTCCATTTCTCTTTCGGTTTCAGCTGCCGCCTGTTTGGCCAATGCCTGTTTGGTGATGGTTCTCTCGAACGTTTGCCACCTCTGTTTGAGAGCCTTTGGACTTTTCTCCTTCTGCGGTGCTCTACCAGCTGCCTTTTGGCTCAACCCACGATCGCGTTTCCTAAGCGCGGTAACTTCTTCTTGTTTTCGTCGCAGCACAACTTCCTTCATTTTCTTGTCAGCTTCCAGACTTCTGATCATGTTGGCATTCTTGCGACTCTCTTTACGGAGTTGAGCTATTTCCCTGTTCCTTCTCAATTCGTTTTCTTTATGCCTCTGCGCCTCTTCCCTCATTTTGTTCAACAGCTTGACTTTTGCTCTCTTCATCTCAGCCAACTCGTTTCTCAAACCCCTAAGTCTGTTTTCGCTTTGAGATTGACTGCGTAATAATCTGGCATGTTCTTTTTTAGCCGATTGAAGTAAACGCATCTCTTTTTGCATGGAGGATAACTTTCGTTCGTATTCATCTCGCAATTTTTTGACCTTCTCAGTCGGAGGCGCAGGGTGTTGTTGCAAAGATGACAAAACCTTGTCACGTTCCTCGGTTGTATTTTTAATACGAGCTTGCAGTTGAGTCAGCTTATCCTCGTAATGCTGTTTCATTGTGTGTAGCCGCCTTTGGGATAATTCTAATTCTTGGATTAATCGCTGCTTAACATCTATGTCTGAAGTAAGTGCTTCCAACTCTCGACCCATCGCTTCTTCCTCTTCGTCTTCTTCTGTAGAATCAAAAAATAAAAGGAAACTTGTATGAAGTATAGTTGTCGATGATTTTTAAACACCTATCTGTAGTCAAATCAATGAAAAGCATAGAAAACTTTAGCAAAACGTATAAAACTCCACCTTTTCGATCAGAATCATCCTCCGACTCGTCTTCACTCATGGATTCCTGAATGTTATCATTTTCTTCTTGCTCTCCATCTTCGCCCTCTACTCTGGTACTAGTATTAGAGTTAGGTCCGTGTTGCCCTTTTAGTGCTGCCAAAGTGTTCATTTCTTTTTGTAACTCCTTCTTTGCATCAGCCAAAACGGAAGAAGAATCGCTGTGAAATACATAGGACGTTTCCCCGTATGGATTAGCTGCATTGACCTGTGAGAAGAAAGAAATATGAGTAAAAAAATATACTAAATACTCAAAATTGTCAGTGTTTATTGAATATTTGTGGACTATTTTACCTGATTTTGTCGCTTCTTTAGCTGCTGATACATCGCCTCTGCTTCTAGCAAACGTGCTCTAAGCTCTTCGATTTCTTGCAGATATCCTTGAACCAAACTGGTAACATCGTCACTCCCACTGCCTCCAGCAGCCAGCCAATGACCAGCTGCCTTTTCTGCTAATAGGAGAGCGTTTTTCGCTGTAAGAGCTTCCACGGTTTCAGAAAGAGCTTTTACCCTCGTTCTAAGGCTGCCTAGTTCGCTTGTTAGCATTTGATTCTCGTGCCACGCGTCGTTCATACCGTCTTCACCGACTACACGCTTTCCTGGGAGAAGATCATTGATTTTATTAATTTGCAGGCATTGAAAATATTATGAAGCTGTTTTTGAGATCAGGAGTGTTGGATTTTTTTGTTTTCACGAACATGTTTTCATTTTGTTAGTTTATTCTATGCGACAATTAGTGGCCCCTAGATGAGTTTCTTACCTTGCCTATATTCCATCAATTCAAGTTGAAGCTGTTGTATTTCTCTACGAAGCGAAGCAATAGTTCGTGAGCTTTTGTCTTGATTGATGGTGACCTTGTTTTTGATGTTTCTAGCTCTGTTTGCGTATTTTAAGGTACTGAGTGTTTCCATGAAGTCACGATCGCTTGGCGAAACGCAAGCGATCATAACAGTTTGACTATTTCCTCCCAAAGAATCCTGCAGTAGTCTAGTCAGCTTTGAATCCCTGTATGGTACGTGCAGGGCTTTTTTCGTCTTGTCCCCAAGCGCCGAAATTACGTTACCAAGTGCCAACTGTTAACAAGTCAATAAGCATCAGGGTTTTCGAAGAATATTTTATTCAAGAATTCAGGTAAAAAGCTGTGAGATTTTAGGTCACACAGCCAATTTTGAAGTAAAAGTTGACAAACGTTAAAAAAGGTTTTTGGTGATCGAACACGTTTTTTCAAGGGTCTGGATGTTCTAGTTTGAAATAAGTTTTGTAATGGAAAGATCAGTCTTTTTACATGAAAATCACATTGAATTACGTTTCTTCCCAGCAAGAAGGACGGAGTGGAAGTTCGAGAGGGAAAGTCAATCTCGTTTGAGTTGAAAGATTGAGCATATTGTTCCTCCTGACGGTAAGATTTCTAACTTACAATTAGTTTTCGGATTTCAGTACATTGTTCAAGATTTCAACATTGCAAGTAATAGCATTTTTTGCCCTGGGTTTTGGACAGATAATTGGTAGACCTGTCCATGTATTGTATATTTACCAAGCCACAGTTGATGGAAATTCCTTCTTTAGCTCTGTCTCCAGTGGCTCCTGTTCTCTTGAGTCTTTCTGAGCCAGCCAAGTCGACGAAATGAAACTTAGCGGTAAGAGTTTCAAACTCGCTAGCAGGCTCAGTCCCACTAGTATCAACATCGGCATCGGGGTCTTCGACCTTAACACAACGCTGCTGTTTAACATGAAGAGTGAATATCGCATGAGATCTTGAAGACTGTGTATTCATTTGTGTAGAACCAGTAGTCCGGGACAAAGCTCCAAGTCTAAGACACTCCAGTGCATCTTCGGGACTAGTTACATTCCTCGGCTCAACTCCAGCCAAATGAATACTTCCCGTTGTATCCTCGTGAATACGAGCCCCTCCCCTTGGACCACCTGGCTCTAGCAAGTCCTTCAGCTCTTCGTTATATAATTCGAGGAATTGCGCTGTCACCTGTAATTTATTTCATGTCTTTGATTACAGCAAATGATATGATTAGAATCCGTGAAACTCCATGATCTGCTTCTTTTCCTTCCCAATGTGATGATGTGATGTCTTGAAAGAAGTCTGTTTACCTTAAACTCCGGTGGCATTTGCCCTCGCTCTCTGGCCCGCTCTTGTTTTTCCAATATGCCGTTGTACAAGTGGGCAATGGCTCTAGGAATAATGCCTATGACAGTTTCGTCTACTTCGACGTCAAAACCTGTTCCCATAGTATAGGTTTTACCAGAGCCAGTTTGACCATAGGCAAGAACAGTCGCGTTATAACCATCTAGAGCACCGTCTACCAGACGTGCTACACATGCTTCGTATATGGTGTTCTGTCCAACGCCAGTATCGAACACATGGTCATAGGTAAAAGCTTTGTCTGGACCAAGGAAGACCTGAGGCTCCCCTGGCGGCACCTGAGTACATACTCTGCACATGTCGATTACCTCCCGTGCAACTTGTGGCCGTATCCTAAATAAACAATTGGGTAAATGTATCCAATAATTAATATATTGTGAGGTCAAATGCTTTTCAATATTGTTTATGCCCTGTATTTGATTATTCGAACATGAAATATCAAATTTTTTGAAGGAGAGAATAAGAAGAATGAATACAAGAAAGTAAAACATGAGTTTCTCAATATATTCTTAAGATATAATTAGATGAATTTATATGCACACTGATAGTGCAAAAAGAAATACACATCTTGATCATACGAAAGCCGGTATTTATAAGCTCATGTTTATTATTTATTTATTCTTAAAAAGCCAAGAGATGACTTTCTAGAATGAACTGCATCCTAAGGTGATACGAAAAAATATCACAAAAGGTAGGTAAGTATATTAAATTATTTTGGGATCCGGTGTACAATTCTTGGAGGAGAGAGGAAGAATTAATCTAACAATAAAGCAGTAAGAGATGAGTTCCCTGATATATTCTGAAGGTATAATTAGATGAGTTTATCCGCTGACTGCTAATGTGAAAAGAAAGGTACTTTTTGATTATGTGAAAGCTAGGATTTAAAAACTTGTGTTCATTCTCATAAAAAGTAGGTAACTGTATTTGATTATTCAAATATCTAGTGCGAAATTGTCGAAGGATAAAAAAAACAGCAAATCTCAAGAACCAGATTCAGAATTTCTGGCAAAGAAATACCTTCTACGATCACATAAAAGCTTGTATTTACAAGCCAGTGCTACTAATTTCAAAAAGTGTGTAACTGTGTTCGATTATTCGAATGTCAAGCGTTAAAAAGTTGAAAGAAAAGACGAATACTGAATGCAGAAAAGTAAAAGCTGAATGTCTCAACATATAAACGAGGAAGGGGACATAAGAGATCTCAATTGATTCTTGGATCAGGATATTAATTATGCATAACTGAGGTGGCAACAAAGCCTACACACCCGCTTCTTAAAAGGAGAGATTATGCTAGTCGTAATGCAAACGCGACAGAGAGACGGAGTAAAAAGGGTGATGATGAAATCACGTGATTATGCAATTACTCTATGACGGAACTGATAGTAAACACTACCGCCAGCTGACATTAGATCCTAATGAATATGTCAATACAGCTTTCTTTCAGTTGTGAATAAAAACCACTAATTACAGTTGTCCAATTAAGTAGCAGATAATTATTTTGTATTTGTTGTGTGTAATCTCCGTTTTATCATTTCTATAGAATATGGGAACTTCTTTTTTTTTTAACCGTTTCCCTAATTTTGAAGCAATTATGCAAATAGATCATTTCAGAATCCTTAACTATTTTAAACTCGTGTCTAGAAGAGAGATTAGTTCTTTTCACACGATGACATCAATAGAGCTAGTTATATTATTCTTCTGCCTGGAAGGAGATACATAGTATGTTTGCTCAAGGGAAAAAATATACGCTGTCCTTGAGTAGTAGGTAATTACAGAATCTTTCGCTTTATTGAATGAACAGTTGGTGGGCCTTGAATTTTAAACGAGACTAGAAATATTTATGTGGAAATAACCATGAGCCGAGTTTCCATAGATGGATAATCGCGACTGCTTGAATATTCCGGTTTTATTACACCCAGGTGACATAATTCATCTCTAAATTTACTCAAAACGTCATATGTATTTGATATCAGTTTCAGCTGAGATCGGAAAGCTTGTCGGCAAAAAGGTAATATCGCGAGTTCTGACCGAATAAAGTAGATGATTTCTCATTTGTTTTTGTTTTATTTGAAGGAGGAGAGATTAACCGGCGTTAAAATATCGGAATCAGGGTCATCATCGGCTCAATAATGATGCATATATTTCGAAAAAGGAAATTTCGAAACTAAACTGAGTGAGCGAATGACAAATTTCCTTTTAAAGAAACTATACGCCCGTTTCCGACCCCCCACGCAGCTCCGAAAGTTAGGTATCTCCGTTTATGCGGTAGGTACAAAGTGTAAAAAAGCGAAATTGCCATTTACCGAGACCAAAACAAATGCCCGATAGAAATAGTCGACGCTTCATAAAAAACGTACCTGACGGCCACTCGTACGCTGGAATCATCAGCCATCTCGCCTGATTTATTGTTGTTTGGATATCCGACCACTGACAGCGAGTGGAAAATGGAAATCAGAAACAACTACACTTCCCCAGAGAAGATTCCGGTAAAAATCGAACCTCCGATGTGCGTGCCCTATTCGGTGCGGTTCTCTCTATCTTTTCTATTAGCGCAGAAAATAGTCACCCGTTTGATGGGTTTTACTCAACTTCAGGCCCGTTTGCGCATTTTTAAAATACACGGCCTTGTCCAATTGATCAGCCCTTATTATTAATTAACGCAGTCTTCATAGCTTGAACAAACTCTTATCGTGCATCGCGCCACTTCGACGGATCAACTGATTTTACTGCTACTGCTCACTTACATGCTACCGTATCAATGCTAAAGAGAGACATCTTTATGCTAGACTTTAACATCCTGCGCCATCTGAGATTTTAAACTGTTACTACGTAGCGAAAGAGGTATATGGGTACGTTCGCGGTATTTTCTGAATACAAGTTCTGAATATTTGCAACACATTTGGGGAACGAAAGAATCGGAACCAACTCCTGATTGGTAGTTTTCTGAAACATTAACCAATGCTACGATTACTTCGTCTCTCTCCCTGTGGAAAGATGAAATGCGAAACAAACCTGTCAATAGTAAAAAAACTTTCGATTTACGGATCTCAAATTGTGTACCGATTCGATTCATTCAGTTCCGCAGTTTTGTAAGAATGAATAAACCGCGGCGTAGATCGGCTAAAAGTCGTCAAAGTTCAAGTCGAAGCGCGACAAGTAATTTAGAAGAATCAGGAACCGATACAGACGTTAGACTGACAAGAGTAGCGGCTGTAATTCCCCCGTCAACAATTCCGTCAATTAAATGGCGGGAAATCGTCGACGACGAGGAACAGTGTTTTATAATTAATTCAATTCGTGAGGATATCATTCGCCGCGCAATGGACGCAATATATTCCATCTACCTAAATAAAACTTCATACGCTTTCGTCGTGGAATGTTCACACCGCGCATGGATGCAGTTCTTCAATGTAAGCGCATCGTAGGTCGAATTTTTCCAAAAACGTTTTTCTCATACAAATAATCATATCGTGTGACAATCTCGCTAATTTATCGTCGCCCTAGTTCATGTATCTGAAACACGATCCCGGAGAGAATGTGCAGACAATCGCTGAGCATTGGTCATATGACAAGGCGCCGGATCCGGTGCCTCAAGACTCCTGGGCATGCCGAACAATGACCGTGCCAAAGGAAAAGTTCCCACCTCAACCTCAAGAACCAGAGCCTTGTTGTACGACTTCTGGTTCTACGAAAATTAGCATCGGATCTCTAGGATCAGTTCCTTCTTTCGCCTGCCCGTCTCCCGAGACCGAAAGTAGTCACGCGTTACCCGTTAGTATCTTCGGAATTGAAGACGTTCATTATTTCGGCAAATGGAAGTGTTCGTAGTCATTCTACTCCATGTTCGTAGTAAACGATTGAATTCAGAATGCTAAGATTTGAAACGGTTTTTTCACCCGCCGAGAGCAATCAGTGGTTCTCATCACCACGTCAATACTCGGAAGAAATAGATCTGCATTACCGATGTGATAATAGTAGAAAATATTACTAAGGATCTGCTTTACCGATTGGGTGATACTCTGAAGGATTAGTGAATATCTACATCACCGATGTAGAAGTTCTTGATCGGTAATAGTTCGGGCACCTACATTATCTTCAGATTAGCAATTCACTTACCGACCGCGTTCTGCAAGTTATTTGATGTTACCTATAGGTGTATCCGCAAAGCATAATGATTTTGAAAAAACTATCATATTGCAGTTTTAAAATCGATGCAGAACCCACAAATTTTATTGTCTAGATTTTGTTTCTCAGTAATATAGGTACTAGTAGATTTTACGTTAATCTCTCGATTCGAATCGTAGAATGAAAATTGATTGAAAATTGATAAAACTAGAGACTGAAATTCGAGTAGTTAACGCGTGAAAGAATCCTGTACCGAAGTATTGACAACATCTTTCATATACGAATTCTCTGAGACACTTCCTTTTCTAGAAAAAAGATCGTGCAGGAAATATTTTCGCTTCCGTAATTCAGGAAGAAATGAATATTGAAACAAGTGTTGTTTAACACTTTGTGTGCTTAGAATACGGAAGTATTGGCTGAAACGACAAAAACTTCTAAACCGGATATAATCAGGGAGAGGCCTTTGTCAAGCGTTAGTGATGAGACTTCGTTAGCTTCATTAAGCGAGCGACAACGATCTATATTCACACGTACCATCTCCATGGTCAAGGCAAATCTACCGGTAATAATGCCCCACGGCTCCATGTGTTACATACAGTTTTTATAACAAGAAGAGATAAGTACATAGGTGAAAAACTAGTACATATACGACTAGCTATATAACAAGAATAAAAAAGCGAGTGGATATAACTTAGCAACTATAATAGAGTGAACATGAATATGCAATTACAAGGTGACGAGATGGCAGTCCCAAAGGGAATTTAAAGAAACCACCCACATGAAAGAGACGAGATTTCGTAAGCCCGCGGAAGCGATTGAACCTCCCAAAAGACTCGACCTTGAAACTCTACCGCCCGATAGGTAAGTTCTCCGTCAACTTTCTCAACGATTTTGTTTACCAAAAATTCTTATCTATCATACGTGGGAGGATATTACCTATCTTTAGGTGTATAAAAAATAATTATGAGTATAGAGACTGAGAAAACCAAACTCACAGAGGTGAATTCGTATGTCTAGGACTTTTCCTGCGATTATTTTTGTCAACATATTTCTTGCCCTTTATCAAAGCTTGTGAGTTTATTCGAATATTCTGATCACTCGTTTATCGGGTTCAATCGGAGTCTACATTTAAATATTTTTGTATTCGGGGCGATCAGCCAACGTTTCATTTTCCTGCAACGGAAAAATTTAGAATTTTCTACAAAATTTCCGGTAGTCCCTCACAGCTGTTCGCAGGCCGACTAATCCGGAAGTCGGAGCAAAACTGAAAACTGAGATTCTAAGAAATTAGTTTGATGCTACCAATACAACGAAATGTCATGCCAAAATTCAAATTATTTCACGAGGCCGTTTTTGCAGAGATTTGTCAGTGAACTCGACGGACGAATAGACCGACATTTCGGTTGAACCCATGATTTTTTGAGTCTAGGTATTTTCAAACGTAGAGATTCGTCAAAAATTGATACGGTGATTCCCAGCCGGTTCTAAAACTTTTCCTATTCAGATAATAAGTGAAAAAAAAACAAAGAGATAGAAATGCGGGAGATATTAGATTCGGTCACGTAAAATCGTGAAGAGTTTGACAAATCGTGCCGGGATCAGCCCTCGTAGTTAATTAACTAATGAATAAATGAATATATTAATTAATAGATGGATTCTCCTAATGCTATAAGTATCTACGGTAAAACGGGTGACGACAAAGAAGGTAATGATTAGTGTTCTCTGTCGCAATTATGTAATTACATAATACGTGTGTCGTTGGGTCGGAGTAATAAACAGGAGGGTAAACGACCTGGTAAGTTTGATAGAATTGTTACTAGATGGCGCCACGGTTTGGTTTCTCTCACAAGAAACTGTCGAAATTTCATTCTTATTTTTTTTGCACCGCTTCCTAACATTGTTAGATTTTTATCTCGCTCTAGAACATCCCGGTGATGTAAACCGCCGGCAAATTAGATTATCAAAGAAACGTAGTTAGATTTACAGCCAAGATTTTAAAACACTCTTCCATATCTCGGGTATAAACTAAACTAAACTAAACTAAACTAAACTGAATTAATCCAAACAACTAAAGTCATGCAAATTATGTGTCAGACTTTAGTATACTCATGCTCGTCTTAGAGGGGCCAAAAACTTTATAGTATCTCGTAAAGCGTTCAGGAGCGCTTGCTATTATACAAGTGCACGATAGAATAACTAGAGGCTATATGAGCAAAATATCATTATAAATTTAGACGTCCCTGTGGGAATATTTTTACATCTATACAATATCTATACGTACTGGAAAATGTATTTTTAATCGAATCGAATACACATACACCCATAACTCGAATTATATCCACATGTGTATCTGGTATCATTTATTCACTTATCTTTGAATGAAAAATATCGTATTTTTCTCAACGAGAGAGAAGAAATTTCACAGACAAGGCTCTCTGCTAAAATGTAGGAATGAAATCCCGTCAACTGTGCGTCTCACACGTGCCCAGATGAATACGTGTGTAATTTGTCTTTTTGTTTGAACTTTATTTGATGTTTTTTCTTTCTTTCAATTACCAAAACTTGTCGAGCTAAGAAACACTTTTGAGCTGTAAAAATATACGTTATAATCTTAGCACGCGGCGAAGATTTCTTATCAAATTTCTCTCTAGATTAATGAGGCTGCAGCGCACAGGCTTGGACCGCATGTATCCTGCAATTAATTACGTGTACGGGAAACGCAGTCTTGAAATTCTGTGGTACAAACAAACATGATTATAAAAGGTTGAGTGGTGCAGCGAGGGAAAGAGCGGGAATGAGGCGGAGGGATGTGATACGATAATAATATACGGTATACGTTATATAGAATCGCGGGAGCCTGTGGACGATAGTACCTCGTCTATACATATATGTATGCATAAATATATAGGTACATACGATATGTATATATTATTATCATCTCGTTACGGATTTGTTTTTCGCAATGGTCGATTCTATACTATAAAGCACTTATTTAGAATTTATTAGATCGCAAGTGAACGACCTTCAATCTTCTCTTTCATTATAGATATACGTATACGTATACATATGTTGTATATTGTATATACATGTATATACAAGTCGCGCGAAGAGGCTTTATCAGCGCCTCTACGTCTGGCAAATAATTTCAAACTCTACACACATAGTGCCTCCTCCGCATTACCCCGCACCGATAATATCTCTCGCACCCAAGCTCTGCTATAAATGCTTAGTGCAGTCTCGCAAACACGTACATACATATGACGTAAACGTGCCTCGGCACATGTGGAGAATTTATACATATACACGTGTATACATACAATACATAGACATATACTATGTGTATCAATATACGCGATACATCTACCTCTACAATACAATTCTAACGAATACGCACCTATGTATGAATGTATATGTACGTATAACAGCAATCAGCACGTATAGCAAAGCAGCAGCTATCACTGCTCTTCTATACATACACATAACTATATACAATACACACACGTGTATAGGTATACGCAGATTTGCAACCCACCTCGCACGAGAATGGCAACGATGATATATGTTTAGCATTATAATCCTGTTTCTATCTTTGATCGGCATTGTATGCCATTTGTCACGATTTACTTGCGTGGCTTACAAATAACTTGTTATTCGTTAATTAGTTGGAATAAACGGTGTACGCTTCGCCCGCAGTTTTTATCTTCTCCATACATATATGTATATGCTCTGGGAGATATTTGCACGCTTGATACACACACATATATATGTATAGCTAGCTCAGGTGTAGATATATAAGATATTTGTGTTTTACTTATATACATATATGTAACAACGCCTTAATTTTGGCGCACGCGAGTTAAACGGCGGCGTGACGACATCACCCCCAACCCTCCCTTCGTCGTCGTGCCAAAAATATATTTGCAAAAACAACCGCGAGACGTGTTATAGATATAGGTATACTTTACGTTATATACCTTATATACTTGTACTACATACATTATATAGAGATCGGAAATTCAGCTAATCTTACGTCAGGGTATTCTCTGCTTTTTCTTATTGAGGTATATAGTATAATAATTGACTCAGGGAACTCGCTTTGGAATTGTTAATAATTGTATATACGGTTGTGGCAGCCAGCTGCAGGAACTTATCGAGCTAATATCACCTTACAACGATACGTAAGACACGTGCCGACGAGACAATGCTTTGCGATCATTCATTTATACTTTTCCATAATGCATTTTTTGCGATGAGAATGTGAAAATATTCGAGACAATGTTCTATAACAAAGGAACTTCTTTTATTGGCAATAATTTCGAATTTGCAATTACTTGCGCGAAAAATGTAGGCAAAGTACGGGCTAATTGTAAGACTGTATGTCGAAGACAGAGAAGGAAAACCGTTCAAACCCTCGTGAAATTATTATACTTATCAAAAGTTACGACTCGCAGCCCTTCAAGACAGGTGCGAAGAATAGACAAAACCCAAAATCGAATTCTTATTCTATTTTTGCGGATATCAGTCGATGGATCCGCAAAAACAACTCTTCAAACTAGCAGAGTTACACATAGTTAGATTTTTCGCAACGGAATGCGGGAAAAATAGAATATAGAAGTGTTTGCTACCAATGCTTATTTGTTGCGAATGTCAAATGAGTTTTCTCATCGAATCCGAAAAATGTGTGTGTTGAAGCATTGGCATATATGTATACTTCGTCTTGTGCGTATATATTCATGTACATCGTATGTATGTAGTAGTGAATGTCACGTGACATCCGTTGCCCTCGGAATAGTTCTGTATCAATCGCGCATTCAGATAACGAACAGTCTCGAAAGAATATCATCACCTAAAAGAGAACAAAGCCCCGGTTCCCGCACGTCCGCAAACACAACTAGATGCACAATAATATGTCACGCGTGCGACGAGGTAACCTGTCCGATACATATCTTATTGTCACGTATAAGGAGTCACGTGTCACAACTCTGTATTATATACCTACCCGATGTGCTCCGGGCACGTGAAAGTAACCCGCACCTCAAACCGTCGAAAAGGAACAAGAAATAACAAAAAGAGAGAGAGAGAGAGAGAGAGAGAGAAAAAAAAATGGAATGGAATAGTTGGACTAACTATAAATGTGCGATCATCGGCCACGAAACGAATATTTGCAGCTGAGATGTGATCACACATTAGTTTGCCCCAACAAGCACAATAACTATATCGACCGATTATATATTTGTTCGCAACTAGTCGAATACTTGTTTCGAGGCTCATATATCCGCCTGTGATGAAATCTTTCAGATAAACTCATAGTCCACCGAGGGATTTTTAGGTATATATTTCTAGATGGAGATACATATTGAATTGATATGGTTTCGCGAAGAGTATGTATGAGTTGCTATGAGGTGCTATCATGTAAGATACCTCATCGAAACCAAGAAAAAGTTACGTTTTTGTTCGTTATAAAATGTTATTGCGGTTTGTCTGCAAACATCGTGCATGAGCTCAGACTGTGTGAAGTTGTGATATTTTTATTATTTTACGAAAGTTTGCGCAGCTCTGACAAGACATGGTTAAAGATAACGCCGTTTCGACGTCCACCAAAGACTACAGAATTATCAATAACATTATTGTATTTCATACAAGAATAACAATGTACTCCGAAGGCCCATAATCGTCGAAATTCAACCCTCCGGGACCTAGGGGCAATCGCAATTTCTGGCGTCCCTATATCTAATAGGCAATCATGGGTAATATACGACCCAGAAATATGTGTGTGTTCATAAAGGCTGTTCAAATCCATATTTTTGAACTTCACGGTAATGAGATGGAAGCGTCAGAGTCTCTGCAATACGATGGTGTAGATCGGCATCCGAAAGCCAAATTTTTGGAATCACAATTGTGCGATTTAGACAGTGGAAAAAGTCGAAGATAACCCGAAACTGGCTTCTCTTTCGGTTTTTCGCTCTCTGAAAGGGATGATTTTGTACTAAGAATCCATCATTATCGTTGTTTATGAAATTCGATCAACTGCAGCTTCGATCTCACTATATACATTCAATGGCACATCAACGGAGCCTATTACATGTTCGTAGCATATCAACTTTTTCTACACACTTATTACTAGCGTCTAAAACCTTCTGACAATGAGTTCAGAACTCACATATTGTCTAGGACTTAGCACGGGTACCTACGTAATGTAATAAGTGATTGTTATCTCATCACGAAGCAGCCATTCGTCACTCACGTGCCTCATCATCCGACTCGATCTTGCTTTACGCGGCGGTCTCGAGCCGTTTTATCGATGCTGTACAGCGGAACGTAGTTAGGTAGATAGTCAGTCAGTTAGTCAGTTAGTTACTTACTTAGTTAGTTAGTTAGTTAGTTAGTTAGGTTCCTATACACCTCGCCAAGTCCAATCGACTCAATCACTGCCCGCACCGGGGTTTGCAAAAAGCATTTGATTTGTCCGTTTCTGCAGAGAGCCCCGAGGAGTAATGTGCGTAACTCGGAACTGGCTTTTGGTGAATTAAAAAATTCCAATCAACTTTTGCCTCTTCATAAATATACAGGTATAGGACGGTGAGTTACCCACCAACCGGATGACCGGATTAAGATAAGAGAGAAGAATCAGCACGGAATCACTGACGTTGATTTTTTCAAATCTTGCTTCTCTCTAGATTTATCTCTCCAAGTTCATCATCGCTGTATGTAGGTATCCGTCTGTATAAACGGGACTCGGTGTTCTTCCTTCCACTTTCGAATTGTGGATTATCACCTCGTCAGCAGTTACGACTGTTACGATCGACTGGGGAGAATTATTGACCCTCAAATCTCGAAGAATAAAAATCAGATTGAATTAGAGAGTTTTATTCGTTCGGGTGCGGATCAAAATGGACCCATTTATTCTCCTCGGAAGATAAAACCAAAACGATTGCAGATTATTTTCTTGCAGCTGACGTTCTCATGGGTTTATTACACACCTATATACGGTGAACAGTCCACAACCAATGAACGCTTGAGGCCAATGAACGAACAATGGTCTTTATTACTTCACATACTGAAAGAGTTCAACAGTCAGCTATCAAATAGCAAGAATATCTTTGTGGATTACAATATTCATGACTTTCATCAAGTATACCAATTATGAAAATGTCCTACCAACGTTCATTCATAATTGGCGCACTAAACTTTGGGTAATGAATTTTTGAAAACTTTGGTACATGTTCATTGAGATTGATTAATCGGAGCCATAGCTACCGCGTATAGGTAGGTAACTGAACGTAAAACGCGGATGAAGATGTATAAGTTGAAACCTGGTTTTGCGAGTTCATTTTCTATTGTGAATATCGTTCGTTCCGGAGGCGCCCTTTCCTTTTCCCCGTCAGATTTATCGCGATGGCCTGAATTCGCTGACACGTTTCAAACTTTGACGGATGAATCCGAGGTGGTAGCTACATTAAACTGGCATCAGTTACGCCCCGATGCTTCCGTACCGATCGAATGCCGATCGTACGGCCAAGCTTGTGTATCTATGTATGTATAAGTATATAATATATTTACTTGTACATGTACATATATATATATATATATATATACCAACCGACTACTTCGATACAGGAGAAATTTACCCCCTCGTGAGGAGGGATTGATGCCCAGAAAAATTACTGACAGGGTTTACAAAGAGCTCCCATCAATCTATACCCCGAAAAAACCAGATCGCAGATTGCCATACAGTTCATCGGCGTTTGTAACCGTACGCCGGACTTCCCGGCAGCGTTCGGGGAAATGTACAATCGGTATGTCCCAATCGAACTGCTTTTCCCCGCATAGTCTTTTTCCTCTAATTTCTCAATCAAAGTGACGTGAAATCCGTTCGCCAAACGGGAATCTATCAATCCTGGTATACGGGGATTAATGCCGACGAATACGTCGTCTGCCCTGATAATACTCAGAGTTTCTGGATTTCCACGGATTTGCTAGAACACAGAGTTTGTCTAGCAGAAAATAGTGAACAAGCCCGACCACGCAGGCGGTTGAAGCCCCCTGCTGTATACCGATCTTCCGAAGAGATCTAGCAAATATTTGCCAGGCGGGGGGAGAAATGTGTAAAGCTTCGACCCGTGGTTGAATCTTTGCCAGAAATTTGTGAAAATGCAGATTTCTAGGAAACTATTTATACATATGTGTATGTATTCATCTGTCTATACATACATGTATGTTTAAGCATTGGGCAGCCTATGAATATCCACATTTATACATATATGTATATCTATACGCACGAGCATATACGCTGCATCCGTGTGTATAACGTACAGAAATCATTGACCCTTGGAAACTGTTCTTACACCTACACTCGCACGAAACCGCCGTACATAATAGAATAAATCTAATCCGTTCCCCGCGGCGGCACAGTCTTTTGGATTTAGGCGTAACCGCTGCCCAAAAGTTCATCCGGTTATAAATTTTTCACGACTTCTTATGCCACTGACGTAACTGAATATATAAATATGGTGCCCTTTTGCGGTTAATCGGAAAGTTTTTGAAATTAATGTTCCTGTATCATTAATTTCTAGGAATAAAGATTTTACGGTTTAACATTACGCACGGCCATTATAAAATCGAAAGCATTATCAAGATAGAGAGGGGCGCTATGGATGATTGGAGCAATAAATAATTACTGATGGAAATAGTTGTGATTTGTTTCGTCATAACGTTCGATGTTTCAAAAAATATACTGTACAATCGAACCCCAAGAAAAAGTAGGGGGGGTTTGATTTGTTGGAATTTGGCAAAGAACTAAAAAGATCAATAATCAGAAAGAACTTGGTATGGAAGTGGTCAACTGAAAATGAGAGTGCGTATCAATATTCAGCGAAATATATTCAGAAACGAAAAACAATTATCAATGTCGTAGAAATTCTGATTCACTGAATAGTTTTTGGAAATAATATTGAGTAACCGATTATCGATACTTCGTTGTCGAGTAGTCTATCAGAAAACACGTAATGCCCACGATGTGATTGCGCTTCCTTGGAAATTCCAATCGCTAACAGCGATCTGGTTTCGATTGAAAGCTCAATGCCGTATATCTATCCGTATAATTGTGCAGTAAATGGCGAAAATGTGATTCGCGTTTCATTTTGCACATCGCGGGTTGTGTAGAAGCAGGTGAAAAACCAGAAACCTTTAACAATATTCTAATGGATTTGCAACGAAAAATATTATTCATTTTTCGCGAAATTGACTTTCAAAAAGCTCAATAACTCCCGCGCTTCTTAATATTTTTGGCTGCAGTACATTGGTGTATAATCTCAGTCCGTCACTCCGAACAATCTCTTTTGTTGGATTTTTTATGCTCACGATTAGTTGCTTTGCCAAATTTAGGAAATCGAATACTCCCTATATAATTTCTCCTTTTCGTGGAATTTGGCTTCTGTTTTATTTAACATTGAACAGCATTTCGAAAAAGACCGCAATTCTTTTGCATCGGTAATTCTCTACAGCTACTTGTCGATTCCTCCTTGAACCGGTTGGACGATTTTTTGTGATAGATTTTTATGACACTTGCGATCGTTGGATTCTATTCACACTTTTATGTACGGCCCTGCATCTTGTTAGAAGGGTTGAATTGACGTCACGTCTTAGGGTACACAAAGTGATTGAAATCTGGTGTTCGACTGCAGCTAGTCTTCGGAAAGGAGGTCGTTACCTGCCGAACCGTTCGTTCGTTCGTTCGTTCCTTGGTTCGTTCTCTGTATAGTTCTGGGTATTCGGTATTCTATTTAAATCCCTTGCTTCTTTGAAGTCGCGGGCGTGTCTATACTTGAGAGTTGAACGGTAACCTATAGAGACCCGAATAACCATTCGTCCCTGTCCCTGATCGCGGGCTGTCCATTTACTTGTCGCGTAAGGTAATTTGTGAATGAAGTCTTTGCAGGTTGACAGTGGCTAACTATAGATTTTGGACGATGTACAGAACGCCGGATGATCCCCACAGCCCCTCAGGAAACTTCATGGCATCGCCTTATGCCTCGTACTAAATCGTCTCTGACCTTAGCCAATACTTCGGCCTCTCCCCATCTCGAGATCTTTCATTGCATACCAATTCCTGGGGTTAAGATACACACTGAACTGTCTATTTATCTATGACACGATTACTTTGCGTCGCAATTTCCGCAACTTCGGTTTCAATTCTGTTCTTCCAAATAATTTGGAGACGTTACCCAACAAAATGGGCCTTGTTGATTACTAGCAAAATTGTGTTCTGGAACGTTCATCTCATACCGAAACGCAATTTGTAGTTTATTCCGACGAAATTAGTCTGACAAATATCAAGCTGACGAAATTTCAAATTGCTCTGTACCCAGTTCGACGCTCGATTTTGAAATCGTGCTACACTAGACCAAAAAGTTGGTAATTTTCATCTACTAATTGTGAGAAAACCAATTTGATTGACATCCTACGATCGGCATTATGGCATGTAAATACTTTGAATGGACACTTTTCCGTCCTCTTCGTAACCCGAAATTTGATACCGGATGTGCGAATCATTCAAGGTACACATGTACGCGTAAAATTTTGTTAAGATAATCGGTTGACTTATCGGGTTGGAAAGTTATTCGACGTTACGAACCCGCGAAAGAATTAACAGGTGTCCCACTTTCTTGGTGTACCTGCACCAAAAAATGTACATGAACAAATATACCTACCGATGGATATATGACTAAAATGATAATTGCAGATCAGTCCCGCGATACAACCAGTCACCAGAATACATATCCCAGTGTCTCGTCGTGTGTTTATACCTCACTGAAAGACCGGCTGACGTCCGGCCAGCCCGCAGTATGTCGGTATATCGTAAATCAAGTGTATATGTGTGGAGAAAAAAAATTCATACTCACCGATAACTACCTAGAAACAAAAACACACTCAGACACACCTTTGTACCTCTCCTATGATGTGTACTTAATTTGCTACCCATTTATGGTATTAATATCTAAAAACTAATTAATCGAACTTATCTCAGTTACGATGTCATAGGCCTGTTTACTCTACGTCATGTCTAGGGTGGGGGTGATACTATAGATATACATATATGTACATATATATACATACAGACATGCATATTGTACATACATGGTCTAGCACCAGCCCAGACCGCGGAAGATCAATTGACACTTGCGTTATCTCTGGCTAGTGTCACGTGCGCTCGATCTATTCAGCCTGGTCCCTCTCTCACTCTCTCTCTCTCTCTCTCTCTCTCTCTCTCTCTCTCTCTCTCTCTCTCTCTCTCTCTCTCTCTCTCTTTCTCTCTCTTTCTCTCTCTCTTGGTTCCTTATCTGATTTATAGAGCAAGCATGCGAGATCGAGGCAGTGAACACCGTGACGTAATTGTTACTGAATTATCCTTGAGCATCTACTATTACCGATGTATACCCGGCCTTAGCGAGTCTTGTCTGGATCTTCATCCTGCCTCCTCCTTCGTCATCGCACAGCTGTGGTGCACGTCTAGTGCACCGATGAGCTCGACCAAACGGGAGCACCGTGCACAAGAAAGCGAACAGATTTATGGATAAATAAATACCTACACCTTGAGAACGCGGCCCTTTCTGCTCGACGACGCCCTCGAAACCAAACCACAGCTAAAAATAGGCGAAGGCCTGAGGCCGATCGTCGTTGTACCATATATACCAGCGATCTGGATCGCTGTTATAAAAGAACCGAGGCTTTTCAAAGCCAGTAGATTACATCATGTATGTTACAGACGCACGTGCATACGGATCCTTATACATGCTCATAGAGAACGTTTTCGAACGATTTACGCATACTGGGGTGAAATCGGGATCGTCGATCTATGATGATGAGTTTAAAATATCGCACGACGCACCGTGGTGCGAGGTACCCGGAAGCGTTTCCGCACATCGAGATAGACTGACGAGAAAAAATCCCTCTTCTTTTGCGTTACGGCGGTTTGATTTTTGGAGAAATATTTTTTACAAATATGGGGGATTCTGTGCCAAATTACCAAGCCTGTTATCCTGGCCCTTCTACATCCGTTTTTTTTTTTTTTTTTTTTTTTTTTTTTTTTTTTTTTTTTTTTTTTTAATGGTAGATCTTACTCTTACGGAAGAAATGTTGCATTTCTTTTTTGTTCCACGATATTGGCTTTTCTTGAATGACATAGTTGAAGCTATTTCAATGATTCAGTTCGAACAAAATTTTGTTGGATTTCACAAAAAATTTTGCGATGCAATGGAAACTTCCCAACTCATAGTAGGATTCTATGGTTTATCTTATTGCGTTGAGTGGAATGTTAAAAATTAATTTCAATACGACTGGAGGATAAATTCAATATTATTGTACACAGATATATTTTCTCTGGAATTTTCGCGAACTATCAGTTCAAAAACTAGATTGAGCAAACCAGAATTGTTATCTTTGCTCAAATTATTGAAATTTCTCTGAGAAATATTGGAAGAACTGAAATCCCACCGTCGTCTTGTTTTTAAAACCATCTAGTAAGATCCTGAATTGTGCTAATTCATCCAAAAATTGAACGAGAAATATCATTTTTCATATACAAGCTGATTTCGGAGGGTGTAAACTATCCCATAATCATACTGTATGAAACAAACGTAGAATAGTCAGGGTCACAGATTCAATGGTTTGGTCTAGATAGTAGACGGCTCCTTTGTGAATATGGATTTTTCCAGAATTTCACCCCTCATTTGTCTCTACGCAAATTCTATCATATTCATATAAATTTCAAGCGAATTTTTTCGTCTCATTCATAGTTTTGTTAATTAAGAGTATTTTTAGCGCACCGTCAAAGGCTTTGAGACGATGAAATCTCGTGAAATTTCTGAACCAAGTGCATGCCTGAGCGTTGGTGCTTTGAGTCGAAGCTCGCAGCTTGGGGCACCTGCATCTAGCAGGGACCTAGTGGGCCATCCAGACTTATGCGGGATAATGGCTGGTTTTGTATACCGTAATTTGTCAACTGCTCTCTTGTCCGTCGTCTCGTCCCTAGGTTCAGTTTGGCTGCGTCTATTGCAGGGCTTAACTTTCGGCCACTCAGCACAAAAGACCCCACTACTCCTTTAGACCATGAAAATGTCTTTTGCTGAGTAACCCGAGGCATGCGATAAGTGCGATGTATGTCTAGGATAATACGTGTACGAAAGATGACAAGAAGGAATAACAAAATCCATGTATGTACCAACTAAGTATGTAAATGTGGATGAAATTGTTCAACATTTATATGCACAAACATGTATAATTGACTTGAAAATTGTCGTGATTTAGTCTGTTTCCAGAATAATGTTATAATCTGTATTTAAACACGAATTTGGTAAGCACAAATACCGAGGCAGCCCCTCGCGATGGGTTGCCGTTGCTCCTTTGTGCGGCATAGGAGAATGCGAACGGAGTTATATACGCTTGCGCAAATATAAGCTTTTAAGTGGTTTAATAACAATTTGGGCGTTCAATGCTTTCGGCAAGTGCCAGCTGGCAACTTTGAGGTTTATTGAGGAAGATATATTAGCAAATCGCGTGTGTTTTCAGCTCGGAGATGAAAATACACTCGAGTGATTTTCTCGTTGGTATATTATAGATACCAGCATGTAGATGTAAAGGACGCAACGATTCCGATTGTTGCTTATACAGCCCCGTTGCGGTTGTGTGTTTTGCTTTGTTCAGCTTCATTTTGCGTTTAGCTTTACTTCCCTATACTATTTACCTCGGTTTGCTCCGTTATCGGTTTCTCTGAACTGTGCAAAAGGTGTTTACTACAATCTTATACCTTACCTTACCTTACCTTACCTTACCTTACCTCACCTTATTCTACCGCTTACGTTTCCTTGTGTACGGGGTTTCTCTATACCCTGTCATGTCGTTCTGAAATTTATTCATTTTCTCTGAATCCTTATACCTCAGTGCAGTTACGCCGCTCAATTTTTCCTTGAACTCCTCTAATAACACCCTACGGGCTCAGCCACCCGCGACTGTAGTGGGCATATTTTCGAAGCGTTGAAACGCGAGCGTTCTTTGAATCACAAACCTCACACTTCCCCTGTATACACGTCTATATAGGTATCTACCCACTAGTTTAGATCATCGTATATATAATCATTTCCTCGCTTAGGTGATCGTTGCAATTAGTGTGAGGGGAAAGCAACGTAACATCTATAACAACAAAATATCACAGATATACCCATACGCTGTATAAGAGTATAGGTATACATGTATCCACGTTTAATTGTCACGACTGAATGCAGCAAGGCCACAAAACATTGGTCACCTTACCCCATATACCTATACACAATATAGTACAAGTTATAATAATTATTCAAGGTTTCCTCAAAACAGATTAACAAATAATAGGTACGAAAACATTATAAACGACTGGCTGTCGGCTCTTGTTCCGTTTGAAAGGAACCTGATTTTCGTCACGTAAGCCGCGGACTTTATTTTTCGACCTAATTATAATTAACAAGCATAATACACATAATAATGTCGCATTCACCCGAATATATAAGTTGACTCCCCAGTTTTCGACCCCTGAAGTCAAATGTCTGGAGCAAATTACTTATCATTACAGGTGGATATTCATTTACAATATTGAATTTTCTTGAATACGTATATATCATAAATTAAACTCGAGTCAAACAAAATTATATACATTTTTTTTCGGGTATAATTTCGATTTGCAGAGTCTTTTGTTAGTCTTCTCAATCATTGCCATGCACGAAATATTTCATTCACGATTTGGTCATTTCAACTTCAGACTGATGTCTTTGGGAAAAATTGAAATTCGAATATTACGATCATCGAATGATAACGGAGTTCCTAATCGATAATGCAAATTATCCCTAAAAAGTCCCGAAAATGAGTCCAGTACGGGTTTTGAGGGTAAAATCGGTTACCAAAAAACTTCAACTTATACTCGAGCCAATACGGTGATTTCGTATAGATATTATGTACATCCGCCGGTGGGAATTTGGCGATCGAAGCGTCTGATCGGTTCTTTGAACATTCACTAAAATTAAACCGCATGTAACGCGGACTATACCTAATAGCACGTGGGAAATGTAACAATTAAATATTATTACGCCAGATGCATTCTATCGTGAACTTTATATCCCTATGTAGGTATGTAGTTACGTATACATATATCCTACCGTCATTTTAGGTATATCTGTATAATTGAGGCAATTATTGCATTTACGGTTCAGGCAACGCTATATAGTGTATATAATACATACAATCAGCGACATAGAACCCATTCAATTATTATAATCTTCTGCCAGAACGTGGGAGACCGCGATCTCAGATAAAGAAATATAAATGTCAGCCTACTGGTGTACACAATTCGAACGTGCAGAAAGGAGAGAAACAAAGATAAGCGACGACAGAAATATACGAGGAGTGTGCCAACTGCAAACGAAAGTTTAGAATTGTTTTTTGCCATTTATGAGGATGAACTCCGGAATGGAACGGATCGTAAATTCGTTGGATGTTATACGCGCGTATATATATATAGATACATATAATATATATGTATATGTAGGTATATATACGGAACAGTATACAGATAAGCATCCGTGTAACCACGTTGAAGCGTACCATCCGCACCATACGTATAGATAAATACGTATACGTATACGAAGAAGAGCGATCGTGAATGTAGAAAGGGAAAAAAATTTCGACGACGATCTCCGAGGGGCTCTAAAATTTCGTTGGATTGTTTCATCTCGAATTTCCATATACGTGTACCTTCCTAGCCTGCACCCGAACTGCCGGGCAGAGCCATCGAGCACCGTGAGGAAAAGAAAGAGAGAAAGAAATGTGGAAAAAAGGCAAAGTATAAAAAAACGGCTCCAAACGAATTGCTCAGCCCTCGAGGTATCAGAAGATGTATATAAGACGTTACGATTATTTAAACAAAAAAGATAATGAAAGAAAATGATGTGTAAGAAGAAGAGAGAATGAAAGGAATCTAGGTCAACCGAGCTGTGGGACTATTAATGAAAAATTATCATCATCTCGTGTATATACGAATCTCCGAAGTCTTTGGTCGTAGGACGTGACAACGACTTCCGGTTATTGCACAGTAATGTTCAAGAGCTGTGAAAGACTGAAACGAATTGAATTCATCCATTCCGCTTCTCCGCTTCACTCCACTCCGCACTCTACTCCTCGACTCTTTTCTTCTCTCCTCTTTACCTTTTCTCATTATACTTCTTTCTTTCGGTATTACGCAATTAGATGAATCATTCGGGCAACTTGAGCCGAAGAAGAAAATGTTCATTTTGTTTAAAAAGATAAATATATATAATATAATATAAGTTCCGCTTGCTGCTGCTGCTGCTGCTGCTACTGCGGTGAGATTGAAAATCTGTCAGGAACAAAGACAGGCGCAGGGGCTCGGGTGTGCTCAGAGCCAGTTTTAGTCCTTTCGCGTCCTTTGTGCTACCCTAACCAACAACCCGCCTGGTGATGGTATAGCTGAGAGAGGGCGAGTCACAGTTGCAGCCCCTCGCAGTCTCTCCGGCGCGTTACCAATGGGAAATAAAAGTTTATCCTGCCCAATAAAAAGCTAAGCACCAAGCCATTTTTTTCAAACATCTCCTCGGCCCAGGCTCAGGGATCCTGCAGGGGGTGAAAGCCGAAATTATTACTATTATTATTATTATTTTTTTCCTTTTTCTTCCTGTCTTTCTGTTTCCTTTCCTGTTCCTTTACACAAAGAGCAAGTCCACACAAAGCGGCCATCCCAAATGTAATTACAACTTGATCCCAGATTCGATCTGAGATCAACGGAGATGATGGACAGATCAGGGAAATACGCATGTATACGGGTTTAGATAAAAGGATGAGGGTCTAAATATCGAAAGATCAAAATTTCGAATGGCCAAAAATGCGGATCTTGAAATAGCGATCGTTCAAAATTCAAAAAGGAGATGTCTATTGAAGGAAGGCTTCAAGGCAGTATTTCAAAAATTATACGTATATTTTATTTTCTCGTTATTTTCGTATTCGTATTTGTGAAATTCGGAGTATCGGCCATTCTATTCTATACTGAATATTGATCTTTTGAAATTTCGACTCCCACCCAGATTAAGGAAACAAAAGAATCAGTATATGCTTTTGATCTGGGTATATGTATGCGTGTGGGGTACCGTGTTCTACAGCAAGGTGATTTTAATTGTTTTAAACTGATTTTGTACGTGGGGGTGTGTTCGATGCTTTGTTTAATTTTCTTTTCCTGAAAAACGGAGAATATGGTTTGATTACTGTCCGCTCGCTATCCACCACATAATTATATAGCCAGTTACCATACCCCGGCGTACTCTATACTATACGGTTGTTTGGTTAATTTGGGTTAGGATAACGAGCATAACGGCGTCTTGCTTGCTCTGACGCGAACCGTTCGAAAACGAGAAGAGAGTCATAAGAGAGATCTCTGACACGCGATGTACCTACCCATGTATACGTATAGGGTATATACGTAAAATGTTATACCAACCAAGTACCTGCAATACATTTATGCGGTAATTGTAAGCGAATGCAACCGCCTATACATATTGTACCGGAGAGTTTTCGCGTATGCGCACAATTAGAAAATCACGGATTAGAAAACCTCAGAGATTTAGGCAACTCAAACATCATTCTATGGTTTTTTTGTTATTTTTCTGCCAAGCAAATCGAGGAAGGTGGAAGCAAGAACCATCAGACGATGTTTGAATTGCCTAAATGCAGGCGGTGTGCACTCAATGCTAATTCGCTATGTGGTGCACATCCACGAAAACTATATACGTATGTAGGTGCACGCACACGATTTACACCCACAAACAAAGGGGCGTACCGAATACCGATATTATTCAATTCGGAAGCTCGCCGTGTTCTCCTGCAAACTATATACACTGTGAATTCGTCTCCATAACCTATAAATACATATCGATATATTATGCATGTGCCGTTTGATTTTTTCCTTCCATATACTCATTTCCATCCGCGTCTATCCATCTTTGTGCACAATACAAATTTCAAATACACAAATAACAAACGTATATCTAATGCCTACCTGGCCGGGTGGGGGCGGTAAAATTTATAATATATTGGTAGTTCGGGATCGTTCGCCGTGACTAAGAGGACAGGTAAATCATTTTTTATTAATGATCATGTGGCTTCTAAGCCCCTCACCTTGTCGCTCGCTCGGAGGTTCGGAGCCGTCTCCACTCACTCTTTCGACCTCTCGGCGCAGCAGCGCGCTGCCGTTAGTGCTGTTACCAAGGGATAGAAGAGGACGGCGGTTCGAATGCACCGGGAGAAGGAGAAACGGATTGGAACCAGGCACGGTTAGGAGCGAGAACGAGTATCAGAGCTATAGGCTATCGTCGTCTCTCTCTTGAACGTGCGACAAGGACCCGTTTACCCAGAATCACCTCACGAGCGACGAGGACATCGCAACTCCCGGGTATGGGGGAGACGTTGGTTCTAGCAGTGGGGAGAGAGAGGTGAGAGGGCTTGGAGCCTGTTTCGGGCAGGGGCGAAGCTACTAGACCAGCTTTCGTGCGCCTCTCCGTTTCGTATGTATAAGCGTCGGAGGTTCGGAGCTGACGCAGCCTTTGTGTATGGGCTTCTATTCCAACCCGACCCGACCCAACCATAATCCATAGATCGTCAAATGGTCGGCAGTCAGTTTTCCGTATAGATTTGTGTGGCAGTGATTAATCGCACATTGCCAGCTCCTCGATCTCCGAATCGAAACTTCATATTATACCTCAAGAGAGGAAGAGAGAGAGGCGGTGATCATTTTATTCGAACTAATTAGTTTCCGATCATTTGATTCCTCGAATCAAAGTCAACATCCGAAATTAATTTCATTAGTGATATAATAGAGATCACTTCCAGGCTAACCTAGCTAACATAAAAAATATAAGTTTTACTGGAATGCTATCAGTTTTTTTTGACAAAGTGAAATGCTTACCCACTTTCTGCCAAAAAACTGAATTCATTCGCCAAGGGTTCATCCGGATCGTTTGGGTAGTCGTTGAGAAAATACGATTCACGTTTTCGAGGTGACAACAATTGGTAAAATTGAAATTTCGAACAGACTCCCCTATCGTCTTTTCTCTCATCTCTGGGGGTACATATCTCGGTTACATTATCATATAATCGTCGATAGAAAGTAACGGAGTAAAGCAAAGGGGGGAAATCACAAGATGTGTTCAGATTATAGCTATTAATTTATTGCAGGGAATGAGAAGGGGGGAAAAAGTGGGTTATTGAAAAGCTTCTTTATATCGGAGTGAGATTGGAATAGTTCCTTTGTCCCTTGTTACGTGTGGCGGTTAATTAGGAAGAGACTGTGAGCCCGCACACACAGGGGTGCCGGTTTCCGCGAATCCTAGGGGTTGCTCTGGCTGGCACAAAGGGGGTCGCAAAACAATGACCAATTTTCATTTTTGGCGCCTATGACACGGTTAGAAACAACTAAGACCTGGTATATGGCGACCGATACTGGTACAGAATTTTTATCGTTTTTTGTTTTTCTCCAGAAGTAATACTAAATCTCCAAAATTATTTCGGTGATGCATCGGTGCGCAGCAACCCCTGAAATTCCCCAGGGGTTGTTCGGGTACCCGAGCATATATACACATAGATTCCAAAATTACGATCATCTACGGGGATTGCCGAGGACACCCGAAGTTAGCAGGTGTCCGGCTAGCGAGCAATCGATCCTCACTCTCTTCCGCCCGAACCTTCGTGACGAAACGACATAGAGCTAAGTACCAAACTATTGTAAAAGCTCTCGCGGAATGAGCATACATTTTAATAATTCCCATAATCGCATTACATGTCTTCATAATTTCCCATACATATGTAGTACTTTCGCTGTATATAACTAGTACAATCATATTTCGTTGATTGTCCGTTGATCGATATATCATATTGTGTCATTGTTCGCCTTTGTTAACATCTACACATTGGTGTTGAGCAGGATAAATAAATCTCACGAAAAAATCAAATAGGAATATATGTATATCCGCGAATGTGTGTGAAGTCATGGCATATAATTGTTTGTTCTTCGGTATATAAAGTTCATATGAGAGTTAGTAATATAAATACGCATATTAATTTTCATTTCGTTAAATATTCGTGTGTTAATTTTTCAATTTCCTTGTTCCGTGGAACTTCCCCGATCTCCATGACTATATAGTATAGGTATTGATGTTGATAAATGAAATGTAAACGTTAGAAGACAAAGTTTAACGCGGGTGAGGAGACGCGACCCCACTTTACTCCCTACATGTACAACAAAATTCCTGACGAGCATAGGTAATGATCTGCACTGACAAACTTCAACTTTTTATGTATTTTTCATATCTAGGTATAGGTATACAGCTGCGTTAGACCAGCAAAGTCGTTAATCACGAGACAATGATTATTTATAGAACAGCGTCATTAGCCAGTCAACAAAATTAGTCTGAGCGACATATTTCAAACTTCCGTAAATATATTAATACACGTTACAACGAACCTCAGGTGTCTTCTCAATATGTTTCATATTGTTAAAAAGAAAAAGAAACGAGAAAAACGAAAAAAAAAAAAAAAACTTCCCTAGTGTCTCATTCTTTCAATTTAGCCCGTGGTAACGGTGCATGTTGATTAGCCAATAACAATGTGGATTCGCTCTGACAACGTGAATAGATCCTAAGAAGAAAACTGTGTTCGGGCAAAGGTTGGGAAAACAAAGTCCTCTTGCTCTACGAATAATGATTGTATATTAATTTCACCTAGATAATATTGCATAGAAATATAACAACGGATACCCGTTAACAGGTAATTTTCACATGGTAAAAAGAATTACTTACACCGTATAAGACTATTCACGCCCAACCCATAGAAAGCCATAATGGTACGTATATGAACAGCGACTCTCGACGGCCTACCAACCATCAGCTGTTCTCATTCCGGCGCAGTAGCCGTTAGACTCGAGCAGGTAGGTGTATATCTGTCAAAATCAGCTGATCGGTATAGCCGAGCGTGCGCGTAGCACCCCGCATCATCGTGGTAGTCGCCACCGCAACAGGACGACTCAACCGGCATAAATAGAGAGTTTGATTCGTTGGAATAGAATTGACAATAAGTCAGAGAGGAGTTAGATAGTCGGGTAAAAAAAATATACATATATATATTTCCTGAATAGAACGTAATACAACAGACGTGATCCAGATAATGAATTACAATCGGGAAGTATTGCCTCGGGTACAACCGACTCTTACAATTTTATTATTACATTCACACACAACGCACTTGTATACTCGAGTAAACTACAGAGGATAAATAAATTGATGAAACAGTAGGGTACAATAATCACCACGTTGTTCGGCGTTAATTAACGTGTCAGTACTCGACGTAATACCAGCAGCTCTCTTCGTTCCATATATTGTATATATTTCTCTTTTTCATCTCTCGTTTGTTTGTCTCCTTTTAGTTAATATCTTTGTCGTTAAATATTAAATGAATTACATTTTTTTGCGGCCTCAGTTTGAACTCGTTAAATTTCGTTCGGTTACTTTCCAGCGATTGTTTGACCGTGTCAATGACCCCTCCGGAGACCGAGGCGGCTTTTGACGGGACGAAAATGTACGAGTTATAACGCGTGTTGTACGTACCTACCTACCTACATACATACCCATACGTTCAACCAGCGTATTATACTTATCTGGCACATTATTGGGCCCCGGCACCTACTCTCGACGCTCCTGGTCCCCCCTAACCTCCTCGGCAACTCGTAGTGCGCGCGGCGAACGATGGAGAGAGAGAGAGAGAGAGAGAGAGAGAGAGAGAGAAAGGGAGAGAGAAAGACCTACTGCAATATCGAGGGAAAGGGAAAACCCAGAGAGAGAGAGCGAGATAGGGATACCCAGCTAGTCGGTTACCCATCCTACGGGGGTCTCTCTCTGCCCGCGTGTAGGTGAGATCCCGCGGCAGGAAAGGAAAGACCGTAGAATTTCGTGCGAGTGGGAATAGCATGGAGGTATCGTTCCCTGACGGTATAAAGCGAGAGGGCAAATCTCATCCATGGAATATTCCGCTGAACTCTGTCGGCAACGACAGAAGAGGGGGGGAAATGTAGCGACGTGAAAGAGAGAAGTACTGGTACTGGCTTCGGATAGGAGAGGGGAGAGAATATACCTACAAACACGCACACACACACGCGTGAATTGTGAACGAGAAGAGGTAGGAAACGTGTGTCCCAATGCACGTGTGAGCGTGCGTGTGAATTGAATGGGTAAAAAAATATAAAAGAGATACAAACACTTGGATACGCGGTGACGGTCTCTACCCTATCCCCACGCGACTTGTAATGGGACTTGAGATTCGCAAGCTTAGGGTTGTCACTGCTTCTGCTGCTGTTGCTGCTGCTGCTGCTGCTACTGCTACTGCTACCTGCTACTGCTGCCGGTGACGTTTTTGTTGTTGTCGTTACGCCATATATGCCCATACTGTGCCTTGCTCACCTACTACAAGTCCAAACCTGAAGAGACTCGAATTTGTCCTATACACCTCTTCGTCTACCCACACACGGTTTGTGGGTATCCAGAAGATGATTTCGGACTTGGATTATGTCCGTGTTGAAGAAACTCCCTCCGGAGGGAGAGAGGCGGTCAAGACTCGTCTTCGTCAACTTTCATTGCTCCTCTCACACCCCACATCCGCTTTGTAGTTAATTAATCATAGCCAAAGCTCTGGGGCGTTGGTTGGTTGGTTGACTGGTGTTATGAATTACACATGTTTCTAAACTCGTTTATGCGCGTATTTAGGAGGACTTTAGTTCTTGACGGACACCTACGTAATGCAGGAAATTGGCTACCGGCCATTAGAGGTCGAGGAGTATAAACGACGGTGTTGATTCTACCCGTACTGAAAATCAGATCGTTATTATTATCTATAGGAATCTACTGACGTAATGTAGAAAAAGGCCTTATATCCCGCCAAACCCCCTATACTTCCGCGCGTAATTCGGCCCAGCTGGCTTCGGGCCAATCGACAATTTCTTAGGTACTTTTCAAACTTGGGCTTTCAAAGCTTTTACCTAGATACCTATATAATAGTACCCTATACATATACACATACGGGGAGTAACGTCGACGCGGTTTGTTGCGGTCGGTTGATTTGTTACAGCATCGCGCAACTGGTCCGGGGCAGCGTTCCAAGCCCAGGGGGGGGACAATCAGCGGTGATTGATGTATGTACAGGCGTCTGTGTCAATAACGTGAAATCAAGGTCAGATTATTTGAATCAAAGGGCTGACAGATTATTCGCCATTTCATCGATCGATTCTTATGCAGAAATCGTACACCGTTCGGTACTGACTGTCAATTGCATTTTATATTTTCTTTTCCCCCGACTGTTATGCAACCTTGTTAAGCTATTATCGAAGACTAGTGTCGTCGACCGTCAGCCTGCAAATGTGTACGATCGATACTCGCTAGTCGCAACTGCCCATACCCACTGTCAGTCGTCTAAACTCTAAGCCGATAAAAAGAGAGAGATCGTGATCCCCCGAGTAGGTAGATACAATGATATAACAAGATCTCGAACGCGACCGCACGAGTAGGAAGACTTATGATTGTCTAGAATTATTATATATTATCTAAAAAAGAATCTCATTAAAATGTTCGTAACCAACTCTGCGGTCCAGTTAATTATATTTTCTACTACAAGAAATAGCACTTCGAGTCATACTCGAGTGGTATAACAATTAATCCCACATACTCCAATTCATGATTTACGAAAAATCGATGAAAATAGTCCCCGGAGTTTGGTGCTATCCTCGTTACACGACCGGTCAGTAAATAGGTGGATTAGTTTAGCCCAAGATACTCCTTCGCCCTGTTCCTTTGTGCTCTACTGACTCACTTCAGCCCGCAGAGCCCCCGTTCAGTAGCCCAACGAGTGAATAACGAATCGTGTCAAGTCACATAAATATCGGTGTATAGGTACAAGAAATCCAAAAAATACGTGATGATAAAACTGGTGCGCAGATTCGTCGATGTTTTTTTCATTTGATTTTCTCGTTTGACAAGAGGGGGAAATGGGGGGAGAATTTCGTATCGCACATATACGTATGTATATACCTATATACGAGAACTGGGGGGACAGGATTAGTCCTCGGAACTGGCACTTCAATTGAGTCGGATGAATTGAATCGGGGTTTAGTACGAGTACATACATACTAGACTGGTTCAAATAAAGTGACTATTTTTTTTTTCTCGAAACAATTTCATTTATACCTTCCAGGAGGTGTAAAAAGGTGCCTGTTAAAAGGAGAGCTCTTAATATTAATATTTAGAGGTCGCTCATCGCAGATTTCTATTTCCCATTGAAATAACATTGGAAAAAAAATTTTCAAATTTTGGAATTTTATATTTCGGTCTAGAAACAAAATGCTGGGATGAGCGATACATATTTTGATAGAAAATTAGTTGCTCTACAGAAAAGGTCTCTTATCATTTTTCGATCAATTCACTCCTTCAAAAGTTATTCAAGGTTCAAGTTTAATTTAGAGTAAATTTAAGTTTTTTTTTGATTATTTCTGACAAAATGTTGAAACTTATCGCTTAAAATCATAAAATTTTCATGAATAATTTTCATGAATAATTTTCATGAATAATTTTATGAATAATTTCATAATTTTAAGCGATAAGTTTCAACATTTTGTCAGAAATAAACAAAAAAAACTTAAATTTACTCTAAATTAAACTTTATTTTATTTCTGACAAAATGTTGAAACTTATCGCTTGAAATCATAAAATTTTCATGAATAATTTTCATGAATAATTTTCATGAATAATTTTATGATTTTAAGCGATAAGTTTCAACATTTTGTCAGAAATAAACAAAAAAAACTTAAATTTACTCTAAATTAAACTTTAACCTTGAATAACTTTTGAAGGAGTGAATTGATCGAAAAATGATAAGAGACCTTTTCTGTAGAGCAACTAATTTTCTATGAAAATACGTATCGCTCATCCCAGCATTTTGATTCTAGACCGAAATATAAAATTCCAAAATTTGAAAAATTTTTTTCCAATGTTATTTCAATGGGAAACAGAAATCTGCGATGAGCGACCTCTAAATATTAATATTAAGAGCTCTCCTTTTAACAGGCACCTTTTTACACCTCCTGGAAGGTATAAATGAAATTGTTTCGAAAAAAAAAAAATAGTCACTTTATTTGAACCAGTCTAATACATACATATATGTATAGAAAGAGAAAAAAAGAGAGAAAGAGAGGAGGTGCGCCATTCGCAACACGCAATTGCCGCGGCGCGGCGGGTCGTGTAGCTCACGCATAATAATTTGAGTGAATATCACACACTCTTTTGCTCCGCGCAAGGGAACACAGTCGCTCTTTGTGTTTGAGCCTATGCCCAGCGTGGTGTGGTATATGCGGTATGGTACTTGGTGTATGGCGTAGGTCTCTTTCTCTCCCTTTCTCACTTGCTCATTCGCTCGAAGCAAATCCTGCTGTCTTCCTCCCTCGACGCACATGCGTGCTACTAGCTTCTTTGTCCGTTCTGTTCGCGTTGCCTGGCGTATTTTCAGATCCAGGCTTCTCTCCTCTTCGCCTCTTTGCCTCGACTCCTCTTACCCCGTCCCTTGCCCTTGGCCCTTCTCACTTCTCCCTTCTCTCTTCTTTGACTATGTCCGTCCCTTTCTACCACCACCAACACTAGGTTGGACGACTTGCCTAAAACTCTCCTCCTCACCCACAAACTGATATCTTCGGCGACCGGAACAGTGTTTTCTTTGTTTATAGAATCAGCCGAGGGAAGCAATGGTTCTTGATCGACGTGGAATGGAGAAGCTGTTTGAAGAGGGGTGGATGCGTTTGCGAAAGTCACAAAGGCCAGGAGGATAGGATGATCCCCCCCTTATACGTTTCATGTTGGCGCGATACTCGCGCATGATGGGGTAGTTCTTTGTCTTTGGGGGATGTATAGCATAAATGTCTCATAATAGAGAATTATGGGAAATAAGAATGAGAGGGGATCCTGAGGGAAGGAAGAAAATGGAAATCGATACACGAGAGAAATATTGTAAATTTTTCTTATTATTAACTTATACACCGATTCCTGATCCTGTCACTTGAGATCTTTTCCCCTATGCACAAACCTACATGTATATGATTTCACATACTATTTCTACGTATAGAATCGGCACTTCCTGCCTGAAACCAGACTTTTAGCAACTTGAAACCCCTTTGGTTTAGACACGTTTACGGGGACCCTATATATCCCCCTGTATACGCACCTTTCAACCGACACCCTAATATTCCTCGACGTGCTACGTAATATCTAGTTAAGTCACCGCGGCTCAAGTTTGAGGAAACTTGAGGGTAGTTATACTTGTATATACTCGTATACGCAGTTGGAAAAAATTGCTGGTCTCATGTACTCCACAGCTATCCCTGCGAAGGGAGAAATTTTCAGCCATTTTGCAAAAGGAGTTTTCATCCATCATTCGCTTTTATCCAACTTTCGAATTAGCCGGAACTGGAAAGATTCCCGATTCTTGGACGGAAATTTTGCAATTTCAAAACCGAATGATCAATGATAATTGGAGAACCTCGAAGATATCTCGGAAAATGCGGAGTGAATTTTCCAGTTACTTTTTCTTTGTGTAAAATCACGATCACCGTATAGCTGCGTGTATTTTGTATGTATATATGTCTAGATAAATAAGACGCTCTCTCCCGGGTCTCGTTTAAAAGCTTTTAAAACCTGAGTGCCGTGCGCGGGTGTAAACGAATCAAGCGTCGACCTGTTGACGAGCGACTCGACGTATCCATAGCTGCTATAGATCCCAGTAGCGATCGTGCCGAGTCATAAGGACCAATGGTCGACACACATCGTGACGAATTGTCCGAGAAATTGCGAGTCTTCGTATTGGCAGGGGGGGGGGGATCGGAGTCCGTTTTCCTTTCTTTGTCCCGTTGTACAATTTCGAGGTAAAATTTATCCTGAGATATGTACATTGTACATGTATAAACGTGTGTTTCACGTTCGGGCATATCGTTCTCGAGTTATCGATCTGTTGCCCACGTAACAAAGCTCCGGGCGAGGAGCTCTTTCGCATCGAGATCACGTTCCGTATCTTGTTTCCCCGATTATGGTTTGATACGCTTAAAGAAACTGATCGCGGAATCCGAGAAAGAAAAGGACTACCTATATACAATGCGTATTATCTACCTATACCTCATACCTACCTACCTATCGCCAATCAACGTAATATTGTAACATATGTAAAAATCTTCCGATAAGAACAAAGTATTCCAAAAGATGAAGTTTCCCCCTTTTTCTTTGTCTTTTTTGACTCGATTGCGTCAAACACCGGGGAGGGATTGAAGTTCCGAATTTCAAAAGTTCCGAACGGTCAGAAGTCCGAATTTATTTAAGACGCGATTCTGAGTTTCTAGTAACGTGAGAGTTCAGATCTTGCAAGTTCCGGAAGGTCGAAATGCAGACGGCTTAAAGAGATCCGAAAGTTGAAAATTCAGAAAGTCTGAAAATCCGTAAATTCGAGGGAATGTCGTGACAAAACTGTTGAATGCAGGAATGCCGAGATTCGGAGTTAATTTTGCCCTTTCAGATCTTTAGCGTTCGCAATTTTGAGCCTTCGGTGTTTTTCCATTCGGAATTTTTCAAAATAGTTACGAAGATTTTCTGGAAAATAATCTTTCTTATAACTGTCAAACTGTGCATCAGTTGTATAAAAATTCGGAGTTTTGATCTTTCGCAGATTTTAAAATTCAGAATTTCAATCCCAACGCACAAATACCACCCTCAATTCTGATTTATCAAATAATCCCCTATATACCATTTCACAAACATACTGCAGAATTATTTCATCTACGCAACGTGGCTCGGGGTTGGTTTCTTTGTGTCAGCTATACCGGGTAAAGACTGAAAAGCCATAGAGACGTGACGCAAGAGAGAAACAGATAGACAAAAAGGGAGAGAGAAAGTGCGAGAGGGGAGAACGGGCGGATTTAGTTGTGTTTGGTGGGCGGAAGTCTTTGTTATTTTTTTTTTGTTATTTTTTTTGTAGTTTGAAATATATTTCGAATATGGCTACTAATTTACGGTATCAAATTGATGTGCCGTAATTAGTATTACATGAAAAGCGATATTTGTATGTCAGAGTTCAGTGCGTACGTGCGTAATTTGACGTATTTTTCGCCTATTTAAAACTTTCTTCATATACCACTTCATTTCCACGTTCCTATACCGATCCCCTGCACCAATACAGTGAAACCGGTGGAAAAAAGACCCTCGGAACTTCCCCTATTCCCCGGTGCGTCACACAAGCTACGCCGCATATATTTACTTTGCTCGAATTTCGCTTCCTTTGTCTTGTCGACAAATTGGCCCGTTGCTCGAGTTTAAACGTTCGTACCGGTACTACGACTATATACCCACTGCCGAATGGGTTACTAGAGCAAAAACTACTCGCTAAAAGATCTTTATCTCTCTAGTTCGCGTTCTCCTTTTGCAGATTTTCTTTCTTTTTTCTTTGTCAAAATTTGTCATGACATTGGGAAACAGGGCTCGTCCATTCTACTTTACATACTTATAAGCAGTGGATGTAAACCGCGCGCAGAAACGCGAAATACGTAGATAGGTATGTGTATAATGTATATATGTATATATATATACCTATGTATGCACAAAAGAAAACGCAGTCGAAGCGCGCGGTGGCGCGTAGATTAATCGATAGGACCACCACCGCGCGGTAGTGCTACCAGAGGGTGAAATTTTCCGCTGATATCGGGATACCAGCTGCCCTCCTGCATGCCTGCGGGACTGAGCTATCGATTATTCCATAAAGCCCACTTATCGTTCTATGTATATATACCAAAAGCCTCGAAAAGCGTTGGCTATAGTTTAATTCTATGCCGAACGAACTTACCCCGTATATATCTATAGGTTAGGTACATACCTAGATTTCTAACAACAGGACACCCGGTACCTCTCCGCGCATTTCCCCCCCCCCCCCCCCCCCCCCTAACCTTACCTTCCTTCCTTCATACATGCATACGTATATACAGTAGGGTGGGCCAAAAAAAAATAATAATTTTTTTTTTCTTTGGTACCATGAAAATGTTGTTCAAGATGACGAAAAATAAATACTGTAAAAGTTTGAGCTCTTAATATTGATATTTAGAGGTGGCGCTTCGCGATTTTAGATTTCCCATTTAAATAACACGGGGAATTTTTTTTTTTTTATTCGGAATTTTATTCCGTTCTAACGAATCGGTGTATTGTGAAAATCAATACATGTTCTTGTAGGAAATTGAACGATCTTCAAAAAAGGTCTGACATGATTTTTCGCTAAGTCGACTCGTTTGAAAGTTATTCAAGGTTAAAGTTCAACCTCAAACGGTATATATGACGAATAACTTTCAAACGAGTCGACTTAGCGAAAAATCATGTCAGACCTTTTTTGAAGATCGTTCAATTTCCTACAAGAACATGTATTGATTTTCACAATACACCGATTCGTTAGAACGGAATAAAATTCCGAATAAAAAAAAAAAAATTCCCCGTGTTATTTAAATGGGAAATCTAAAATCGCGAAGCGCCACCTCTAAATATTAATATTAAGAGCTCAAACTTTTACAGTATTTATTTTTCGTCATCTTGAACAACATTTTCATGGTACCAAAGAAAAAAAAAATTATTATTTTTTTTTGGCCCACCCTAATATACAGTATATGTACATATATTTACTTAGAATATATATTTACTTATACATCTGCGACACGCGCTAGGCTCCTCATAGCTATACGCATAACTTATGTAGTCATATTCACACGTATGGGTATAATTACGGAGACCATACCTACCTTGTATACCGACTGCGGTAGGTAGGTAGGTTGGTAGGTACGGTCTACAGAGGTATGCGTAATGTACAAATGTGCGTAACACGCAAGGACCTTCCTGACCTAGTCTTTCATCTCTTCCGTTGCGCTCAGCATGAGCATTTATTACGTTCGAGTTGCTGCAGCAGGCTTACATCCGTTTCTGCCAGACTTTTTTTTTCTCCCTTTCTTTACTTCTGCTATATTTTCTTTCTCCACTTAGTTTCATTGAAGGTTTAGCTCGTTAGTCGACTTATTGTCATCTCGAAAAACTGAGAGAAAATAAAATCGTCAGATGAAATTGACGATCTGTTGAAATTGCGAGCAATTGTTTTTCTCGTTAAAGAGACTTTGGTCTTCAAGTATCTGCCTGTATAGGTATACATATTATGTATGTATGTATCGTGTGAAAAGCATACAGTGGTGGTACGATAGACGTTAAGACGGGGGTAGTGCGAGTATGGCTTCTTCGAGCAGCTTCAGCACAGTATAAATAAACCGTAAGTAATTTTGTCCGGGTGAGATAGTAGTCATCGGGAGTTTTACTCTCTCTCTCTCTCTCTCTCTCTCTCCTCTTACTTTTGCAGAAGGGAAGAAGATCCGTACGACTCTGCGTTCGTCTTAGTTTTTTGCAAAGCCTCGCGCTTTATACTTCTTTCTTTAATCTTGGCCCGTCCATGACGAGCGTCCTTTGTCCCACAGCTGAGAAGTACCTACTTCCAATTCCAATTTCCACTCTGCCACTTCTAGTTCACCCTTATAAACGCCACTGCGCATGTTCACGGGGATTCTATACCCAGCTGGTATATATGTGTATATATATATATATATATATATGTACACTTTAATATCCACCTATACATGCGAGTACCATGGAGAACCAAGTTCCCTGGCTTTGTTACCTGATCCGGAAGTCAACTCGAAATGCCTCCTGCACGTCCGCCCGGCATTCGTCCCGTTGTCAGCTGTCGAATGCTAATTGCGCGTTACAGTATATACCCAACTACTGACTACCTACCTACCTACCCCACTTTGCGTGGCACGTAGACCGTGGAAGTATAGAATTGTTGACAAAATGTATGTATTACTCGCTAATTCAGGAAATAACTGTTGCACATCATGTGTCATGAGTATCACAACGCGATCCTTCTCATCGCACAGACATTTATAATGCTGATGCATGCTGCACTGTGCGCAATCGCTGAGGGGTGACGAAGCGAGCTTTTTACTAGTCAGCGTTATATACTTACTTTACGTGATTTATACTTTCCCTTGTCAATAATGATCCGAAGCTCACGTGAAATATTTCGTCGAATTTTTCAAAGCGATAGACATTTTTCTAGAGACAGGAAGAAAAATTTTAGATATACTGGAAAATATTGGGGATGGTTCAATGTTCCAAATTGTAAAAGCACCGAACGGTCAAAATTAGAAATTTCTTTGCAACGATTCCGGGTTTCCAAAACCACAAAAATTCAGGAATTCGAAATTCTGAGAGATCGAGATGCAGAAAGCTCGAAGATCCGAAAGTCCAAGACTCAGAAAGTCTATAGAAATCTGAAAATTTCTAGACAAAAAGCCATCTCAAATCATTAAATCAATCGCAGTATGTGCACAAACTTCAAGTTTCGGAGTTGTGACCTTTTGGATCTTCAGTTTTCTAAATTTTAAAGCTTTCCAGTCTTTCATTTCAGAGTTTTCAAAATCGCTTGTGTAGACTTTCGAAGAAATTACTTTTCTAATTGTAAAAACTGTAGGTCGGTATTTTCAAATTCATCATTTTAATCACTCGGAGGTTTTATAGAATTTCAAATTTTGAACCATCCCCCGAAAATGGAAAATTGTATTCAATTCTCTCGAAATATTCAATCCCACTTTTATATAGACACGCTTTGGTTTTCTCAGGTGACGGTTTTCATCAACGTGAGACAAAAATGGACCCCATTATTTCTCTCGGTTTCCAATTTCGCGTCATTTCAGGACGCGAATGGCTTGGGGAGCGAGCGAAACTGCTCGGTGAGTGAGGACCAAATAGTGATTACGCGTTTGTTAATTGATCGAATCGAGCAATTCCGGGTTAGCAATTACCGGTGGCTCGCAGGGTCCGTAGACAATATACTGGTATTTATTGGCCATCGTCAAGCTTCAAACAAACAGGTGCAGGTGAAAAAAATGAATACCTAGAGCTGGACTTCCAATTACCAAATTCGGTTGTTCAACACGTTAAGTGGGTTCAGTTTCATAATTGGGATACCGTAAGGTTCCACTGCAGTTCCGAATGAAAGCACCATGACTGGCAAAGGCAGATTTTTCGACATTCTTATTGACATCCGATTGTTCTTTTGGCAAATTTTTTGTCAAAAAAAGAAACTCTTTTGTTCGATTACAAAAGACAACAGGCTTTGAATAAATGTGTGAACAGCGTATATTGAATATCAAAAAATGTATATTATGCATGCAGAAAAATGAAGGAAAATTTGGCCAAGGCTTTCAGAATTCGAACGGTACACCCTACGTGGTGGTGGTGGTGATGAAATAGAATCAACGACCGTGAAACAGGAGAGAGAAGTGGACGAAAAAGAAGCCAGTAAAAAACCGAAAAAAAAATTTGCTGTGATGAATTAAAACTCTTGAAAAACAATAGCGAGCCGGATAAATCTCCACGACAATAGACCAGGCGCAGCAATTCGGCTTTATTTAAAACTCCCTGGCGCTTGCGCTCAGCAATCCCGTTCCCCAACCCTGACCTTAGACCACCGAAAATTTGTGAGGGAAGAAAAGGCGAGATTAAGACCCGTTCCAAACCCTTTTAACCTTGATTCGTCCTCTGCTAAGCCGCCAAGTTCTCGAAGAAAACGTTCACCTCACTGCCATTACGATAAGCAATGTAGGTATTGATCGGTACTTGATCACTACCAGACATCGCGTGGCACGGGAATCTCGTAACAAATGAACGCAGAATTCGTCAAGGTGTAAAAAACGACTTGTGGGAAAGTGCTCCCGGTCAAATTGACTACATTTTTTATATTTCCAGGTTTTTGGGAAACTCATCAGAAGTGTCGATATAGCTGCAGAATCGAGAAAATTGCCAGTTTCGGCTCTACGGTTGAGGATCACCCAATACGCAATCTGAAATACGAATATATTGACTACGTATCGTACGATTCGCATGAAAATCTCTACAGTCGGGTTTCCTAAGCCACCGGATTCGAATATTGAGTAAAAAATTTCCCAATTCAGGCGCCGAAACAGTCAATTTTGTACCTACGCCCATTCTCACTTTTGATTAGTCTGTCAAAAGCTGTGAGAATACCTATAAAATTTAGCTAATTCGACCAGGAGTCTACTTTGCCATGAGATAATTGGCGGGGTTCTTCCTGCTATACGGATGGACCAAAACGACTTTTGGGTGAAATGAATAAAAAGAAAGTGAAAATATCCTGGCAGCTGTAAATTGATATTCGAATAGATGTGTGGAGTCGGTTGAGTGACTGAGAGGCGTGCAAGGTGTTCGAGACCTTGGGCCAAGAAGTTTACAAAGTCTTGGTTTCCTCCTGCTTCTCGGCTGCCTCTTCTTCTTTCTTGGTTTAGGATCACCTGCCAAAATTCCCACGTCTGGAGGATGTGTTCGTTGCGCAGTGGCCGTTGCTAACCGTCGATCCGAGCCCCTGGCACCACGTCACATTGGCGATGCACTTGCATTTCTGTTTAGGACCAAGGGCTGGGGACCGGTCACAAAGGGCTCGAAAAAGATTATGGCCAAGAAACGTAACGCATTGTGTATTGGCCCGTATATATACATAGAAAAAAAAAACATAAAGGTACACTTGTCTCGCACCCGATTCAGGCACGCTTTAGACACGTTCCGGGATCTTCCCTCTATTGTACGTACATACGCGTACCTGTGAGCATCACGAATATGTTTATAAGCATTAGCTGGTGTCTGGATAGCTACCGAATACAGTAAAGATCCGCTTGTGTACATTCAGCCGCCTGAAACGATCATTCCTCTGCAATTCTAGTTCCACGTGATTTGATTTTTGCACAATATATTCACAAACTTGGTACTAAATATTGGAATACATTTCGAATAAATTGAATCAATAGTGCCGACGATACTTCGGACTCTCCCAATGGCATTGATGAACCTAGCAGCACCGGATTTCGAAATGCCTCTCGTATGCTACAAACAGATATTCAGTTGAAACTCTTATTCCATTGATTTTTGGATTTGATTTTTGCTGTCATTTTTAGGTAAACGGAGTGCCTTATGAATTCGCCATGTCAAAAAACTTCATGTAGTCACAGAATTCTCAAATCAACTTCCGAACACGTTTCGACAGTCTCAAGAATGATGAGTAGCATTTTTCAAGACGTGTGTGCATTTTCCGGCAAGCACAATTTGTACCCGCAATCCCAGAAGAATCGCGTGACTGATTCGAATCAAATTTATATAAAAAATCGTGTATCCCGCGGTCATGTGCCCATAAAATTTTCGGGTCTGTAGTACTTCCGGTTTCAAACTTACTACCGTTCAGGCTTTGTAAAAATGCATAAAATTTGCATTAATTCAGTTAACTTGATATACTTTGGACTGTAAATTTCTGCTGTTGAAACTTATCTTTTGGAATTTTTCAATCACAGGATTCAAAACCGTGTCTGTATAATACTTTTCGTAATTTTATTCTTTTTATACCCACGGTGGCTATACACATTTACTGCCCCATGCGATCATTTTGGTCACTGCAATTTTTCCTCCACATTCATCGGTCTAGTTTCTTCTGACAAAAATTGTAATGAAACAAAAAAAAACATACCTTTTGGGAGGGTAAATGAGAAGGCAGATCTTTGGTGGTCTCCCGTGGTGCCAGAGAAGATATTTTTATCATTTACCATCCAACATCTGTAAACGTAGAGCGCTTGCGCGTATATTGTAGGTATAGGTACGAAGTACTGAAAGTATCTTAAAGTTTTTTGTACTTTGCCTACGTATTTCTTTAGATAGAGTTTCTTTTCTGTACAACAATGGGTAGATAGACTTTCCGAAAGATTTAAATACGTGCCAACATGACTATTTCCGAGCGTCGCTAGATTTTCAGACCTTGGTTATTATCACGTGAACTTGTACTAATTAAATCTGCCAGTCAATCAAAAACAGACGCTCGCCATCATCAGCCCGCAAACACGGTCTCTCTGTTATGGAAGACAGCCGATGGGCAGAATCGTTTATTTTTATTCGTTATTTCCTCTCTCGCTCCTTTCGTATACTGCCATTTATTACCAGTCACGAAAATCTTGGAACATTAACTTACTCCATGGCAATTAAGCGTCGTACATCAGATAATGCTCCATTATTTCATATTATTCTCTTTCATGCGTATACAGTCTTACGTGAGAAGTCGTTATAAAAACCAAAAATACCCCTCCAAATAATAAATGGATAATTTTCTCAAAATATTCATTTTCACAGTACTTCAAATGTTTTCAAAAATTCTTGCTCATATTTCTTGCATTGTCTTCCTGAAATTGCTTATAATTCTCTGAGGTTATTCTAGAGAATGAATTCTATTTCCAATCTCTCCATCCCTTTGGATCGACGAAAATCATCAAATATTGGTACAGTTGGTGGCTACAGTATTTTTTGGGGAAAAAAAAAAGAATTGGGCAAATGTATCTATCGATACGTTTTGCCGATTTGTTTATCTTTTACTGTCACTCCCCTGTATAAGTACGATAGATCCGTTGGAATAGAAAAACTACTTTAATCGGCAGGTACAATTACGTTGTACCTATCAGGTCACAGTGAAGTGAATGAAGAATCCGTAGGCAATAATGATAAGAATTTGCAATTTGGAATTGTACGTCCCTAGGAAATGATAATTTCAAGAGAAACGGTAAGTGTGTTTACAAGATCCGCGAGGAAGAATAACAAAATAATCAATTCAACGAGCATCCACGTTTATACACAAGCCCATAAACCATCGAGCTACAAGCTCAGCTCACTTCATTGCTCTCGTTGAACAACAGAATCTAGAATATAGTGAAACGTCGAGTTGCAGGCCGCAGGAGTTGATGGAAACAAATATTTGCCTCTGGATAGGAGAGATAAGAAGGCGTCCAGGGGTTGGTCGATCGTTTCGTCGGTTAGTCGTCTTTCCTTCTCGATCGTGTACGTGTAAATACATATATAAATAAAATCTATACGTATACATGTACGGATATACCGATACAGAAAGGGATGGATGAAGAAAAGGTTCCTTCTTCTATACCTGCAACTTACAAGGCTTCCACATTACGTCGTCCCACCAAACGCCCCTCCGTAGACTTACTATACACATACCTTTACGCACTCGTATACGGTATACTCTCCAGGAGCATTTCCTTTCTCTATTTTGCCCTCCGCGCTGCGGGAGGGAATAAGGGAAGGTAGGGGTTGGCGACGAAGCCACAGATTTGGTAAAATATTTGACAAGGACAAGGGTCTCGACGACGTCACGAACCATACCTACCTGAACCTGAGACCTCTTTAGCTTCCTTGCCTTCTACCAAAGTTCATGTATATATGTATATACATATATGTATACAGTATACACGTCTTCACATACTCATACCCGACTACGTTCAGACACAACAACATAGCCCCGAGGAGTGGAGGAGGTGTTCTCCTCTGCGAAGGAGGCAAAACTCGTAGCGTAGCGTAGCTAGAAATTTGAGGGGATTTCTAAGAACTTGACGAAACAGGTTTCCATGGGTGCGCCTCTGACCGAGGGCCAGGTCAGTGCCTATGTTGAAACTCACAAGCTCTTCCTATCCGGCGAGGATCATGTATATAGTATGTGTGGTGGACCAGTCTGATCTGAGGTTTATTATAGCCTTAATTAATGGAAGCAAATAAAGACGACAAAAATTGGAGGAAAAAATGATCGCATTTTTCTCCTTCATTCTTTTTTTGCACATTTTTTTTTTTCATCTCATGAGTCAATGAAACTTAACTAATTACGCTTACACGAATAATCAACGATCGAAGGTATTTGCATCTTAAATATGTACATACATCCATATGTATATGTACGTGCATAATTGTGCATAATGCATACCCACACGAATGTGTGTATAACATCTATGTATGTATATAAATACATAGGTGGAATAAGAATCGTGTGTAAATTTCCATCCGCACGTTTATTATCGATGTGTCGAGGTTTTTACACTGTATAGTAGTGTTGGAAGGTTACGTATACGTACATGTATCACGTTACTTGGTCTACGTAATTAACCGGTTGTGCATTCGAGGTGTATAGAGATTATTTTTAAAACCGAGAACCGAGATCTGAGATCCCGAGAACCGAGACCTTCGAATTATTATACCAGACGCGGGAGCGAGCCTAAGATTATTTTTGTGAACGTGGATTGACGCTATATGTCACGATGTTTGCTCAACCGCGTGCTGGAGATCTAACTTAAGAAGGAGGGAGGATGAGAAGAAAAAAAATGAGAAAATGAGGTAAAACAAATAAATAAGTAAATAAATAAGTTGATGAATAACTGACGGTGAATATTATACCATGTTTAGGATCGACGAAATAACACGTCTACTTCTACTGCACACTTCTGCTATTCGTCAACTTGCCAAGGATGACATGACGTATATGCAAAAATCATCTTGTTGAACATTTTCGCAAATTTTTAGAGTTTCTCTAGATAGAATTGAAAAAGTATCTATTTTTACCTGTATGAAACTTGCGGCCGGCTGTTATTTTTCTATTTAGCTATACGCATCCGAGGTACCGACTTGTACAATTAGATCCTGAAGACTTCTCCTTTCAATTTTTATACCAATATACATACGTGTACGTATATGTACGAAAAGCGATAATTTTCACTGACGTCAATCGACCGCAATAGAAAACTGTAATACAATTATAATTTACATATCAGTTTACTATTTTACCCAATATATCATAAACCTTTGACGAGAACATTCTTCATTCGACACCTACATGCATCATGAATACAAGATCATACAACTGCAGCTCTCCGCATCTCAATTTATCTGCCATTATACAATAACTCCGACTAGATAGTGTTGAGTGAGGATAGACAGCACACAATCCGGAAAATTAATCCTATATGGTACACTCTTAATCAGCGGAAAGAGAACTTCAATCCAGGCTCATGCAAGGTTATAATCTCTGTAATCAAAAAGGTGCTTTTTAACCATTTCTCCTATCGGGGTAGGTGAAATGGCTTACGCAGTTAGGGAATATTAGGGTCTGATCATCACGATGGGACTGAAAGCCATCAGTCACATCTGTAATAGTAACCCAGTTTGCTCATAAAAATTGGACTATCTATTGCTACGACGTCGAACATGCGGAATGAGCAAGTAGATATCTATGAGAAAAAATCAAGCCCTTGCCGGTGACAGCAAATGTGAAAAACCTGAAGAAAACCATTCGAAGTGACTGAGGTGATGGATGAATTGAACAGAAGGTGTTCAGCGGCTCACGTCTTACTTTGTGCTGAGTGCATTGTGCATTTCAATCTCTACAATTACGAAATTTAATGGATGCATCGACTCTTCTAGCGTGCCATCTCTCCTCTCGTCATATTATGCATAACCCACGTAATCATGAAAAACGGTGTAATGATTGATGATGAACAGTGGGGATCGAAGGATCGCGCAAAAAGGAATCTATTTATAACATGTCTGGATTATCTTATTTTTATGCCCGATGGCCATTAAGTCAGAGGTCGTATAATGACGCGTGTTTCGCGACTTGAAACGAGGTTCTCTCTATGGTATACATACATACATATATATATATACACGTGTATAATATAGAGTAAAAAGTTTTTTCTTCGAATGTTCGTAATGTTGGTAGAACCGCACAGCGCGATTGAATGCCCTAGATTTTCATACCACGTTGTGTATTTGGAGATTAAAGGCTATCGAATAACAAATAATAACATATACGTCAACCGCAAGACCAGCTATACGATCATAAAAGGAATCCTTTGTTCCCTTATGGTCACGAGTATAGACAGACCATGCGGTCACGATTCTACAAATATTGGCAATTGCTCTATTGAATTTGTGCGCACTAATGGGATATATCTATACCATAACTCTGAACGAAAGATTGAAGCAACGAAGATGATTAGTTCAAGAATTAGTGCATAACAAATCCTTTGACCGTACATATCCATCCAACTCTGAATAGAAAAGAGCCTACGACCTCTGAAGAGTGGCTCCGTGCATTAAAGTCCCGCTGCAGTAATAGCGAGCCCGAGTCCAGAGATGCCGGTTAAACAGTACAGAGGATGCATAAACTTAGAAGTAATAAAGAACTCATGAAAACCATCATCGCAGCTCGTTCTTAATTCTGCGCCACCGCAAGGAAGAGCCAACGGTAGTACGTACGTACGTACACATGTAAGTACGTACTACATACAAACCTTACTACTCTTGCAGAGCTTACAAAGTACAACGAGGGGGGTTCAGAATGGAGGGAGCAAGCTTCGATGCGTGATGCACTTCCACCACTACTTACTCACTTTGCACGTATGATGCAAGAGTCTTGTTACTTACCACGAGGGCTCCTACGCTCCCCATGTCACGTAGGCCTTGGCCTCATCTCTCCTCCACTCCAAGGTTTTCCAAGGTCGTCGTAATGGGTTTAGAGTTTAGAGGTTTAGACCGATAAACCCACGGTAGTATCTACTATACGACCAAAAGGAAACTAAACACAATGCTGAATATGCCATAAAAAAATCAACAACAAAATAATAATAATAAATAATGACGAAAAGCTTGTAATTGTACGAAGGTACAAGACAAGTATAATGTACATATACCTACCAAAGTACAGAACACCGTTGTATGAATAGTTCTCGTGAATTGTTCATGTTTACGGCTACAGGCGCCAGTCCTCAGGTGGGTATTGGTAATTTCTTTAAATGTGTAAGTATCTAGGCGTCTATGTAGCCAGGTATGTATATGCGTATAGTATACATATATATATGTACATGAATTTCAGGCTCCGTCCAATCGGGTTTCGCATTGTGTAATACATTTGGGTGGCTCAGGTGACCGTGATCGTAAATCGTTTTGGCCTCGAGATACAGGCATAAACGATCCTGTTTCTCGTTTCGTGCAAAGTATATGACACACATACTATCCATATTACACCTATATACAGTATAAATGTATATTCATGCATCGACAGGATACGACTCACGTACACATTCCGAGCCGTCTTCTTTCATGCGTGAAAATAAACAGCGACTAAAAACTAAACCCTGAATTTACAACAAATAAATCTAAAAAACACAATTTAAAACAAAAACAAAAAAAAACTCGCACTTTTAAGTGTATATAGAATAGGACTTTGACACACATTTCATGAAATGAAGAGTTGTTTCGCTCCATCGCTTCGGGTACTGGATTCTCAGCTTTATATACCTACCTGAGAAATTCGTCTCTTTCGTATTCTATATGGGTTTATTGTGTATCTACGTGTGCCTATATAGGTGTACGTAGGGCATGGCTTTGTTTTGCGTTATGAGTATCGCCTATCGCGATCTCCGAGGAACCGGATAAAGTAAATAAGAACAACCCGAGCCCAAAGTCTGAAGCCCTAAAGCCTAAAGCTGGGTGTATATAAGCGGAGGGGTGGAACACTTAATTATTTCTAATCTCTTCCGGTTTTCACTCTAGTTTACTGGTAGTTTTAGCGACAGGGAATAAACGCTGTTCGCCGATGTATACCTGTATATACAATCACGGCTATAGGGTGTATAAGGCGGAGATTTCTGCTTTGGATATCACGCGAGAATAGGGATATAAAATCAAGATCTTCTCTGAAATACTTCTATAGTATAGGTACCTAAACTAAAAACAGAAACTTAGAGAAGATGAGCCGTGCTGCGAGGAAACTTTTGGCTGTAGTCGGACCCCGTCTTCGTATATATTTGACGGTAAAAAGTTTCGAGCTAATTCCATAGGACGTATCAGGCAGCCCTAATTGTACCAATCTTGGTAATTGTCGAGGTACGTATATACTACGCTCGAGTTAATGATGCCTCCAACAACACCAACCAACCGTATCACGTACCACTGCAGCAGCAGCAGCAACGACGAACCGGTCAAATGTCCGGAGGGACGTAGCAAAGCCAAGTTCTAATTCTTCTTCTAGTATAATTATGGTCTTCGTTTGCCGCGAACAAGTCCCCGGCTTTATGGCTTTTATACAGCTTTTACAGCCTCGATACTTTACGGCGTTTACGGGGCCGTTCGAGCTCCGGAAGATCAGCGGCTCGAGGTGTGTTACATACGTCCGTTTGCGTATGGGTGCAAGAATACGTACTACATACGTACACCGTATGCATATACAATATACATATATCTATATACAATATATAACGTGTGGCGCGAGACATCGTCTCCGGAATATTTAATTCGTTTTACCGAACGTATGCCATGGTATAAAATGACAGTTTGTCAAGTTGGGACTATTTTTAAATGATTTTCACCTTCGGCAACCCATTGGCAATATTTACACGAATCTCTCGATTAGTTGACGTGTGACAAGACTCGGCGCCGTATACACCGCGCCTTCCTCTAATTATGGGGGGAAAAAAAAACTAAAACCTATAAAATCGTACTATTTGTTTTCCCGTCATTTACGGTATTACACAACACAGGTACATAGTACACACGTCATGGGTATACAAGAATCTAATTATAAAATGGAAATCATCCATTAGTTTAGGTACCTCGGAGGTAATTAAAAGCGCTGGTTTATTACGCTCGTCGTGTGTTTGAATTCTCAGATTTGTTTTTTAATCAAAAATATGGGTTCAACATATCCCCATGCTACTCTTATCTTCAACAGTATATTCGTAATCTCCTTGACGAGGACATCGCTCGGATATGAAAAACTACGTATATATAAAAAAAAAAAAAGTATCACGAAGCGGAAATGCGTGTTCGCGATTTCCGCATCAAAAAAACAGACACCCATATGGTCCTCCCGTTAAATGGATCCAAATATTCATAATATCGCTTAGCGAATCTTACGCGAATCAAATTTACATTTATTAAATTCCTCCGCATGTATACGGGACAAACAAAACGAGGAAATTATCGACTTTGCAGACTAGCGGATGAAAAGTGAATAAGCAAATAGACGTACGTTGGTCATAACCATCTACATCCATATGATCAGCAAAGCTGCGGTTATCAGATATTAGCTTATGCACTTATGTCTGCCCAGTTCAACAATCATTTATTTATCTATATTTTTCTTCTCCTTAGGTATAATATATATTTGCAATATTTCATCCTGCAGTGTAGCGATTGCGCATAATGGACTGGACGATGGGATATGACTTGAAGTTTGATCGGTCTAACAAGGCGATGTACCACCTAGCCAGTTTGTGACTTGAGTTATAAGTCAAATAAGTCTCAACTGCGGCGTAGGTTGAATTTTTATTTATATCCATCTCGTTTGTATGGAAGTGGCACTTGCATTTGCTTTTCTTTCGGCACTGTGCGTGTCTCTCGTACCTACATACATGATACTGTGTATTGCGTGCGCCCGTGCGTTGTTATATGTAGTATATCCACCAACCCACCAATCTGCTAGTGTTGATGAATATACATACATAGGTATATAGATGAAGGCACCCGTGTATAATCATCTACCACGACTTTGTACGTTGCTTATATGCAAGTGTGCGATATGTTTGCCTGTGTGAGAATGTGAAATTAACAATTAAATTACAATTGTCCGGAAAATAAACCCGCAGCCTTTCTCTTTTGCCCTAATTGGATCGTAAATATTATCGACCCTTGGCTCCGACCTGTACCCGACAACTGTTTATTCAACATCATTTAGCACGTATTGATGAGAGCTGTTAATTCTCCCAGGATATATTTCCGCAATTCCATCGATCCGAATCTTTCTCGCTTTCTCATTATGGCAACAAAAACAACCGAAAAAATGTTTCCTACGTATATACATATACATGAAAAAAACCAACAAAAATTGAAACAAAATGAACAAACAAAAGAAAGACACTGTGTGCATATCGCAGATGTAAAATTACACAGCGAAGTAAATATATAAAAGGTAACACGATACTGCGGTAAAGTTTAAACTTTAAGCGGAAGGATGGCTCCTATCCCTCTCCCCCGAAATGTATATCGCAGCACACGGTTCTCTCATTTGAAATTTGAATAAAATTACAAGGACGGGTGCGGTCTCTTGATGAGAGACGTAGCGAATATAAGGATGCGGTGTATACATAGGTAGGTATAGAGAAAGACTGGTTTATTCAACGGCGTGCACTCGTTATGATTAAATCTTTCCGAATCTATTAACCTGAGTAGAATTAATCTGACTCTAAGCACCGTATAGAAGAAAAAAGTAAGAAAAAATAAATAAAAGAAAAGAAATGAAAAGAAAAGAAAAGAAATCCCCTCTAACGAATGAAGGAAATGGTTTGTCTTCGGGTGCCCCCACCTGTTGAACTTATATCCTCTACAACTAGGATCACGACTGAAACGTAAGAAATTGATGCTACCGTGTCGTCGTCATGGTCTGTTGTGTTCGCCACTTTGATATACGACGAAACGCACTATCGCATATATACGTACTGGGTGTACATCAATAGCTTGGGAGAGTCCCTTTCGAGTGCAATTTCGAAAAGTGGAACAAATTTGTTGTTTATTTCTAAAGGTAGGTATATAATGGAGGAGTGAAACGTTTCTAGCCAAGAAATTAATCCGATTACCTGTATAGTATACGGGTATAGACGTTATGTATACATACATATAGGATCCGGCCTGAACCCGCGGGAAGCACGTTGATGAAAACATATAAACAGCTGAGAACCTCGCGAGAGAAAGTCAAGCAAACAAGTATACGAGGGGCATGGTACCTTACAGCTTCAATCTTACGGATCAGAAAAGCTCTTCGAAAGTTTTCTGTTGTTTTTATTTGATTTTTCTAAATTGGATATAATTTCCGACGATTTTGAAGTTATAGATAGACGGACGATTTAGTTTAATATCCCTCGATCAACGTTCTAATCAAGAGAAGTATATACGAACTTTAAACGGAGCATTCAAATTCAAGGAAAGAAAAACGCAGCTTGGAATTAAGTTCTGAATCCTAAAAGTTTTCCAAAACTTTTTCAGTATAAGCTCGAAATCCTACTCGGAAATTTTCGAGGCACTTGAATTAAACTAATCTACCTCGACGAGCATGCTAATGAACAGAAATACTACGCTTATGATGAAACGGGGTAAGGGATAGACATTCTCATTTTATATTCTTCAATATAGGTGAAATTTTTCAGCATTTTCGACTACTGTACCAGAAACCGAGAATCTATCTAGACTTTCTACGATCGATTTTCATCAGAATTTCCAACTTGTTCCAGAAATGACTGAATACTCAAAAAAAAATTGTGGCTACCTACTCACTAATGGAATCAGTCATTCACCCTAATTTGAAATCGGCAACTAATCGCTCTAGATCTTCTAGAACGGAAATCATCCGGAGCGAGTTGGAATGATTGAAGATCATTCGAAGTGAAACCCGAACTAAAAAATCACTTGAAATCGATAGAAATGGGAAATCAAGTGAATCGCGGTTTCCGTGAATGAGGATCGTTATACGGTCCCTCGGAAAAAGATTGACCCACAACCCGCATCGTCCATACATATTATGTACCTATGTATGTATGTTTATATGCAAAGAAGAGCTTTTTAAAAACTCTAAATCACCGTGTCTGACATTTCAATGCGATGTTCTTCTACGATATCTTCCTTCACGTATAAACCTCCTCCTCCTCCTCCTTCTCCTTCTCCTATTCCCTCTCTATTTCTCATTTTCTACTTGATTAACGGCCCCCTGGTTTGGGCCTTGGCTCCTCGACTATACAGGCTACGGCCTATACCCAACAACACGAACTCGCGCTTACAGGAGTATCACGATTTGATTCCTTATCATTATGCCATTAGTGTACTCCGCTCGCATACATCGAAGGGGGGCAAAGAATAAGGCAAGCCAAGCAAGTAAGCAACGAGGCACTACAGTCAGGTAGGCAAGGCAAGGCAAAGCAGGCAGAGGCAGGCGGGCAGTGATTCGTCTTCGCGGTTACGGCCAGGCAATACCCTACGGTATAGGTACCTACAACCGAACGTGCGCCCCCACGTCTTTGTGTTGCCCGGGCACGTTTGCTTATGAAAACAAGTTAACTGGTGTGTTACATGCGTCGAGCGTATGCCCACCTCCTCTCTTCTCTCGCGTGTATATTATCTAGACGTATGTCGTATAGGTTCACGCGGGGATATGGGCTATGTATATGGGTGTACGTGCTACGTAGGACTAAGAATGTGTTGATACATAAACCATCGCTTATGTATGTACCTAGACAGAGAAAGAGAGAGAGAGACAAAAAGAGATTCACGTACGCACGCATAAATACATACGTGTATATAGTATACGTGTAATGTGTAGGTAACATGTAAGTACATACATTTGGCTTACGCGTGTTTGTTTATATACAATCTACTATCCTAGGCGTACACATATTCCACCGTCGAGTTATCTATCTATCTATTCATCTATCTATCCATCTGTCTACCTATATCTATACCTCTAGCATAGAGAAAATAACGTGTAAATACTGGCTGGTAGGACATTCGTGCGTATGCGTATATAAAGCACGATATACGCACAGTCAAGCCGCGGACACCAAGAAACTCACGCACGTATCTATATGTACATACGTATAAATCTGTATACGTATATGTACATATCCATGTATACACGAAACGTGAGTATAGGCCGGTGTCACGTGTTGTTTATGCGTTCTACACACGCTCCGCCCCATCGCCTGATCTCTATAGAGATTCTCAAGTACCCGCTCGGGAGATCGTTGTGAAAAATATACAGTAATTGCGGAAAAACCGCGTTGAGTTTCATCAAAATTTTCATTACGCGTTTCCTGCTATAAAAAAAAGAAAAAAAGACCAGAAAAAGAACTATCACAATTTATCCATCTTCTTACTTCGCGGTTTGAAAGAACCATCTCTAGAAGGGTGCAGGATATTTGTCTATCGTATAGCTGCTTTCGGTTCTCCGGAATCATCATCGTTACATCCGAAGAAGAGTTTCGAAAGAAAGGACGTATGAAGGATAGACTTCGTAGGTTTCTTGAATTTAGCGGATACCTACCAAGGCGGTGAATCGGAGATCATTATATGGGAGACTGGAGAGTATCTTGGTCCTATCTTGACTTCCGCGGAGATGGTGGAGCGTGTGTGCTTCTCGATCGGAGAGCCACTGCACCGAAGTACATAGGCTGTACGGTGTTTTATTTAGCCGAAGTGTCCGCGATGAAGCCAGAGGCCAGCCAGCCAACCAACCAACCAACCAATCCACCAAAACCTTCTCTCCTACATTCGATGAACGTATAGCAGCAGCGGAACCAACACTAGTGTTTATACTTGTGTTGCGTGGGTTAGAGTGTGCAAGTCCCTCTTCTCTCTTCTATTCCACCCGTAGCCACTGTCTCTAGCGCTCTCTTCATCTTCTATCTCCCTTTCTCTCTCTTGTCCGTACCCTATACGCCGTATACATATAGGTATATCGTAGAAAAGTTTACGCTATCCTTTTTTCTCTGCCGTTTAAATAGGCATTTCCTCTTTTCTTATTTCCTCAACATACGATCACCCACACAATGTGAAATCTCTCTTGAACGTGTATACACGTACGAAGTGCCCGCTACGAACACACATTTACTTTTTTCCTTTCCACATATATATGTGTGATAATGTGGAGATATGTATACCTAGGTGTACTAGGCATGTATATTATATGTATATACATGTATGTGTGTATAAACGTTGGCTTGTTTTGTTTCGCCGCTTACCGTTTTACCCTCTAGCTTCGCTTACGCTTCGTTATTCTGGCTTCGTGTTGCATGCGGCTCTGCAGGCTTGCACCAAGTTTTCATGCTTCTCGCGTTCTGGGCGTATAGATTATTCGACTATTCTTATTCCGACGCATAGGTATCCTAATAACGTATCTTTATTCTATTTTCTAATGAAAAGAATTACTTTGGTAATCGATACGCATATCATATTACCCAGGCACTCTAATCCTGTGAAAAAAAAAAGAAAAACAACAAAGAGTCGAAAAGTTGTGCTTGATCTGAGAAATTATCAGACTAAAGGATTTTCGTCGCTTTTTCAAGTCTCGAAAGACGGTGTGGGCTAAGGGCAAAATGAGGGGGGATTTATAAACCCCACGAAACGGTAGAAGCCGCTTTGAGTCGAAACGGGGGGGGGGGGGGGGGGGGAGAAAAAAACGCTGACCACACCTGTGCAGGTAGAGATTAATTCTTAAGTGCTTTGCAAAAAGCAGTATCATCCCGGGTATATACAATTCTCCCTCCGGTATATATTGGGCGTCTGAGTACGCGGCTGTCAAGTGGTTTAACCACTCGACGATCGGCTGACAACAAGCGAAAATCCCCACGGTTTCTTGACTGGTGCAGTACAGCAGCCCAGGAGCACAAGAGTCGGCAGAGGCAGAGGCAGCAGAGAATACGGAGTAGAAGTAGTAGCGCGAACGAAACCGCGTACCGCATCGCGGATGTATTCCTGGTGAGATGCGCTTGGTGCAGCCCCCACGTCGAAACGCGTTTTTCGATTTACGACTGTCAAGATAATGGCCGTGTCTCTGCAAACAATCGGGAGAACCAGACGGAACTTAGCATGAGTAGGTACAAAGGCGACTCCGAAGCAAAGGCCTAAAGAGTAAAGACGTACAGATAACTCGTAGCGAGATCAAAGAGTTCCGCTCGGCAATCTGGGATCAGTCAGAATTTCAGATTACCACACGAGATAAGCTACGTGTAAGTGCAAACTCTTGGCGCCTGCACAACACGCAACTCGCACTACTCGCCCCACGCGAATATATGTTCAACATGTATTTTCATATTATTCGCACGTATGTTCGAAATAGCGAGATGAAAAACGTTTCTTTCATTCCGAAGATGTTGGAATCGGCACTATACGTTTTTAACAACGTCGGCGATTAGACCGAATCGCTGATTACTGGATTTGAAAAATAGTTTAATATGTTTTTTTGATGTTTTTTACTCAAGATTGTCTGGTGTTTTATTTTCAGCTAGAAATGAGTATCTAGACTTTATTTATCTGGATAAGTCTGGAAGCACTGGAAAAATGGTATACAAATGACGGAACGGATGTGTGCATGATAAATTTTAGTTTCACGACTGTTTTTTCAAACAATTATAAGAGACGTGTTCCACAGGAAAGTGGGCATTGCTTATTAGTCGACAAATATTATGTGATGAAATATGTATTATGCTCATAGTAAAACGCGAGTCTACAACCATCTATACCTACTATAGTGGTAGGTGAATTTCGTTGAAATCGGCCCAACAATTATCGAGTCGTGGTGCCACCGTAAAATTTCAAACTGCCACCCCTCCCACTCTCGATTTAGTTTTAAAAAACCCTCTTCAATCACTTACCCTTTTTACTCCAATCCCTCCGGTCGTTGACAGGATTAGATCTTCCTAAATTCACACGACCAATTTCATTCCACATTTACAGATTTTCACCATTTCCGTTGGACTCCATCCCTTCCTGAAAAACAGAAATGTATTCATTCACAGATGGAAAAGGAATAGAAAAGAAAAACTATTCTAATCTAGGAAACGTTGTAAATCCTGATGAATTGATAAATAATATGCCTGATGCAAACTTTGACACATATGCAGTAACTAGGAACTATGGGGGTAGGTATCGTTGTTTTTTTCAGCTAAATACATCTCCGAGAATGTATCTATGCACGGGTGTGTTATGTTGCGTATAATTATTATAACGCTTGGTTGTTGGTTGTTAGAAAAGCTGAAGCCCGTCCGGTCAAGGTCTTTGACATTAATTATCATCATTAGCGGACAGCGGTAGTCCGCCCACAATGTGAATAGTCAATCGAAACGCGGTGCGTATAATCAAAGGCAAAACATTTTCCAGAAATCCCCTGTATACCGCACGAATGCATCGTTATCGATGCAATTAGCTGCGGGCAAACGAGCCCCAATCATTAAGCACGTCATTGGATCGTTGATTCGTTCTATATACCTACGTTGACTGCAGGGACACGTATATATTCTTCGCAAATACATGTACCTTCATTACACACAGCGGTGAAGCGTTTATAGTGAACAGACCAATTTTGTCTAATTCTGCAGGGGATGGAAGACAGCATGATTGAATTCCTTTCCGAGTGCAGGCGTTAGGGCAATTCTGAAGGTCAATTTTGAATTTCTGATGAACTGCAGGCGCATTTCTGCTTTCGATTCCGGGTTGTTAATGCTGCAGTATAATACTGTTGGGTTTCGAATAGAACAATTTTTTGATTGTCGAAAGAACAAGCGCACCATTCCATAGACAGTTCAAAGTTGACTTTAGAGTGACACTAACGCTGAAACTTATGGTGAAGAATTCGATGACTTCATCTTCTGTCCCCTTCGAGATTCTGCAGCAGCTTCTGTCTGATATCATGGAACATTTTTCCATATCTTAATGCTTCGTTTTTGACAGGATCAAACTTAATGGTTCCTACTCCCTCATGTGGTATGTAGGGATGCGTATATTGTGATACGCCGATGCATGCGTGCCGGATATTTATACGAGGATGATGATAATGAATCTTTAGGCATTAACTATCTTCTAGCATGTGATACGGGGTCTGGCCAATTTCTCAAAGTTGTTTGGAGAAATGCGGTAGGATCGAGAAATTCGAAAATATGATGGTGGCTAAGTTTAGATCGACGTTCTAAAGCGGAACACGAACCTAGGCGATCGCAGAGCTCTTGTATGCTCGTTGTAAAGATACTCGGAGCCTCGTAAGACACGCCCGGGCGTCAGTATAAAGTTTATTCAAAGATGTTTTTCCAAGACCTTTTGCCGCCCCGCCGCGCCAGGATTCTTAAAAATAGAAATAAATCCTATCCTATCTTACACAAAAGTCAAAAGAATAAGAAAAAAATAAAATAAATAAGACCAAGAAGAACTCCGCGGCTTTGTACTCAGTTGGTTATTATCACTGTAGAAATCAAAGTTTAAACGAGATGATAACAACATGTTATAGAAAGATGAAGAAAGAGGAGAAGAAGAGGAAGAGGAACGTTGGCATTCTTTCATCACGCCACAGCGTATCTCTGATTCTTGATCTCTGTTATTCAGATTATCGTGTAGGAATAATATCTCGAAGGAACACGTGTATAAAGAGCGTTGAAAGTTCGTGAGAACGCGTGTACGCCGATTTGTTGCGTGTTCGGTGTAAATTATACACCTAGTTCTCTCTCGATTACGAAAAATGTAGGTATGTGCCTCTACCTATCTACCCACCTCAAATTTATCGGCTTTTGTATCAGCTTACAATTAGGGCAATTAACGATCCTTTAACATCGGAGTTCTAAACCGAGGCAGGCTAATTGGTAGATTAATCGATGCCCTCCAGCTAGTTGCGTAATCTTCTAGGAAAGGCGTGTCTTCCTATCTCTTTGTTTACCTGTCACTTCTCTATAAAGTATAGATGTATGGCTCTCTCGTTGTTACACAAAAACCACTCAAGAATACAAGAAAAACAAAAAACAGACTCATACGTCCCGGTAACATTTTTAGCATCAAAAACAGCATTCTTTGAATGAAAAGTTCCGTTGTTTGGAAATTTATTGTAATATGAACGGAGTGAATTCATTTTGCGTTCCTACATGCACCATTTTTTATTTTTCATGATGGATCTCGGATTTCTGCTCACCGACCTGAAAAGCCCAAGATTGATCCCATCTTTATAAAATCTCGGTGTCAGTCGGACATATAGTCGATCCGACGTATTGAAATTTGGGTATTGAGAAAGTCTGACCTCACTATTGGGGATCGACGATCGATTTGATTAAAATTCGTTGACCCATACTCGGGACATCGTGGATCGAGATTTTGTTTCAGAAATTTCGTTCTTCGAAAAACGCAGAAACTACTGGACGGATCAAATCCAAAATTGGACTGATTCTAAGCTATGGAAAACCGCATCGATGAAGACCAAAATCATTAAAATCCGTTGATTCGTTTCCGAGATACGTTCGTCCAAAAACGATCAAAAGTTCTCTCGGTCTGGAGAAACGTGGAGATCTCGTGGAAAGACAACTTGATATCTTTGGGGCGATTGCGAATGACGTCCCTTTCTTCTAAAGCAGAAAGTTGAAAATCCGCAGATATTTTTCAAATTATTTCCAAGGATTCCGTTACTATACAATCAAACTAAAGAATGGTCTCTTGGATGTCTGTCCGTGATTTCCGGTATCGAGACCTTCGAAATGAAAATATTCTCTCGACAAGCTCGTTTTACGATCATCACGGATTTCCGCAGGGAGTGTGGGTAATATTTTCGGTAGTAAACAGTCTGTGGGCGATCTACTATCCTCAGTTTCCACGCATAGAGTAGAGTTTAGTTCAGTTTAGTCGAGTCGAGTCGAGTCGTGCCGGGTCCCATACGCGTTCAGAACTACACGGCCCATACGCACGTGTTTATTTTCTATGCTGCTCACACTCGGCCTCATACGCGCGAGAGGGCGTGCGCCCACGTTCGCATTTGTTTTCCTTTCGTATTTTTACTCGCCATGTGCCTCGCTCGTGGGCATCGGCATCGGCATCGGCATCGGCATCAGCACTAGCATCGGCACTAGCACCGGCATGTAACCTGCCATTCGCGTTCGCCACTGATGTAGATTCTGTTCCCATCGGTTAGGTTATAAATGTATAATATGATTCGAGCCACATTTCCTTTACGAAATAGCAAAGAGAATAGAACTCAGGCTACCCGCAGCCTTCATCGAGTTGCGGTATAGCGCAACTTGCTTCTTGCGTGGAATAAACTGATTTCATTCGTCCGTAGAGAATTGGCAGGCAAAATGGGCCCACTGACGAAATACGGCTTTGAATGGAGACTCGAATCAACAGATCTTCTAATTTTTACCCACAAACTAAAGCCCTACCGATTACAAGCGTTGAACATGAATCGAATCTTCTTTCCCGAAAAACAGTGAAACAATTATTTTACGTTGATTAATTCTACGAAACTATATGAGAGATTTTCAGGGGAGCCATTTAGCTCACCTCTTGACTATGAAGCAGAACGAAGCGAAATGCAATTCTGCGAATGTAAACATTTTCTAAGTTGATAATAGAATACGTAGCTATAGTGGAATTGAGTCATAATACCTAATAGCGCGTTCTCGTAGCGTAAATATGATGAACGTACGTTGCGTAACGCGTATATGACTGATAATCACCTAATTAAGAAGGGGGGCTGCAGTACAGCTAGATTGTTTGAATATCAAGTACCTACTTCAGAATTCATTATTTCTTCAACTGAAGTTTATTTCACATTCAAGAAAATGTTCTCTTCCAAAGGATTTTGGAGCTCCGTTGGTCCGATCAAAGTCGTCAAGGGCGGATTTTGTTCGGAAATGAAATCGTCATCATGCGAACTAGGGAATTCTTTAATGTTCTTATTTTGGCCAAGTTATTTGCGAATTAGTGGCCCAAATTCTGGAAACTTTGAATAATTTACTGTAAGTTTAGACACGGCTAATTTTTTTTCCGATCCCTTCGATCACCTGATCAGGATTTCATTTCCGAACAAAGTAGACCCTACCAAAGATTGTAAGCGGATAAACGGTGCTCCAAAATCCTTGCGATACTCTTTTAAGAAGAGAACATTTTTTCGAATTTGAAATGAACTTTGGCGAAAAATAAATTACTTTTAGACTAGTTTAAATTTCTGAAACCAAACTGTACGGGTCTCCTTAACAGACACGGAATATGAACTGGCGTTACAAAATTTTCAACCGCCTCTACTTTACTGCTTCTTTTTTCGGCAGATAGCACGGTGTAAACAGCTCGCTTTCGATGTTTGCGATCTGAGTTTACCGACAAAACATTGATAAAGAATGTTTTATTAAATCCTTAGCCTTACGCACACACAGGTTGAATCGAAATCATAACCATACATTCTCACACTCGCGAATATATCCTGGGTTTACTTACAAGATGGCTGTAGAACAGAACAATCTCCTATACATATTATAAACTTCGGCCCTACTAGAAAAATTCCTATTTTCACGAACTTCTATGTATTTTGGAAGGAATTTTAATGTTTCATAGTTTTACATTAAAAACATATAGATTTCCGTTGTTTATCATGAAGAATTGGTGGATTTCCATGAGTTTTCATCAAACGAGCGTTATTTTTGTCGTTAATACCTGGATAAAATTCGAATAATTTTCACAGATATTCGTGGACATTCGAAAGATTATTATTGTTTTTTTTTTTTTTTCACCAAGGGATGATGCGTTGGGAAGAAAATTATCGTATAGTGCTGCACTCACGCGGACGTTTAGAAGCCAGACACTACACTTCCTGAGAGCTCGTTATATTCTAATACGAAAATGAACAAAGCGCGTGAATAATTTGACGAGTAAAAATTTTGAGAAAGAAAAAAAATAAAAATCGTTCAAAAACAATTTGCCTCTCAAGAAGTCAGTTACCATAATGACAGATCTTTGAAGACTCTTTTGAATTTCTTGCTTCTTTTCGTTTAGTTCTGCCGTATGTTCGACACTCGAGTTCTTTGGAGTTGACTGAAGAGGCACGTCCCTGGACGTATGCGTGGGTTTCGAGGAGCGTATTATTTTTATTAGGCATTAATTGTTATCACTGTCATAGAGCGAGAGGAAAAGAAAAATAGTAAGAGATAGAGGGAAAGAGAGAGAGAGAGAGAGACATATCGTTGCTTTGCTCGTGTGGGTCATTTGTCGGATAGTTAAGATGCATCCTGTTGTAGAAATATCGTTGACCTCTGCTGTGGGAATATTGCATATTATAATATCCGTGCCAGTCGTAGGAGTTGATAAAAAACCAAGTGTTGTATATATCTCGAGAAAGAAACAACGTTACACGGTATAACATTCGTCAATGCGATTTCGTTTACGAATACCCACCGCATAATGGAAATTTCTACACCTACGAATTTTCCACGAACATGTTTAGAAGAATTCCAACAATTGTCAGCTTTTCATGAAAAATTTCAGGTTTTCGGAGTTTTTCTATTTTTTTATTGAAGATTGGAGACTTGTTCGAGTTTCTTGTCGTGTCTCAGGAAAAATGGTTAGTTCCTGCAGTGGTTTGGATTTTTGTTATTGTTTTTTTTTTTCATATAAAAATTTTCAATTGTTGTTCTGCGTAATGTCATGAAAAATGGCGAAATCGTAAAATTGTAGAATTTTGGATTCCCATATAGTCTTTCGTGAAGAATTGGTAGACCTTCGTGGTTAACCATGGTGGCAAATTATAGAATCGTCTAATTGTAAAAGTGTATTTTTTTTTTTTAATTTTTCACATAAAATTGTAGAATTGTTGGTTTTCGCGGTTTTTAATTGCAAAATGTATCTCAGTAGCTTATCATGAAAAATTGTAGGATTGTAGATTTTTGTAGTTTTTCATGAAACAGTCGTTCTTTTAGTCGATATAACTGAAAAAAAGTTGAAATTTCTCATAATAAACTACAAAATACTTGAATTTCTAAGAAAATTTCTGACGAAACCCGTAGAATCATTTACACCAGGGTATCATATATACCTGAAATATGATGTATATAGATAGGTATATGGTCGTGTTATTCATAACATCGATAATGTTAGCCTGAATAATCAAATGGAAATAATAGTTGATTGGATTTTAATCCGTTCTTTAGATGTAAATATAAGCCTAGAAGCAATATGAATGATTAAATAAATGTATGAGATTTGAAGCGTGGCGCCTGGCTGTCCCACTTTACATATTTCATCGCAAGAACGCGCTGTGTATATATTTCGTATAGCTATCTATATGAAACGCGGGGAGACGCGAAATAAATAAATAAATAAATCTCATCGCCCACCAGTTCACCGCGAGACTGCGGCCTGCCAATTCAACCGGTTTACTCAGCTATATATAAACAATTAATAGCACAGGAGGCATTAGACACGTGGCGCACCTATTTTCTATCCCCCACGTGTCGTTTATACATGTAAACAACGCCTATGTACGTGCAGTATGTAAATATCCATTATATGTATCCAGACACACAGCAAATAGTAGGTACACGCTCGCAAGAGAAGAAACTAACTTCGAAAGGTTTCGTTCGTTTCACTCGTTGACGAACAGACCCGGCGACGCAACAAGGACGACTACTTTTTCCCCAGCATCAATTTTTCAGTCCCAGAAATCAAGTGCGGGTTCCCGATACCCCTTTTTTGTTGGCAACAATTGTTGGAACTACCGAAAGATTCCAGAAATCCCAATTCCAGATTTCAACGCCATTTTTTCTCATAGATAAAGGAGAAAATTGTTCTATACTGTCCTTCATCTTATACAAAGCCCACATGATTCTATCCACACACCTCTTACCTCTTCGGCTATATATCTTCTCCATGTTTCCTTCTCTCTATAGAACTTTAGACGGAAATTCGTAGACCGGCGATGATCAACAGGCGAGGATTTCCCTCAGGCTGAGTCCTCGAGTCGTAAAGCAAATAGCAGGTACTCCCCGTAGAATGTAGACGTTTGAAATACGGTCTGCTTGGATCTGTATGATTGTTACATTTCCCCCGACCCTATAGAGCTGGCTGAGCCCGTACCTGCACAATCTTACCTACGCCTACTCACGGAATATGCAAATCTACCAACACCCCGAGAAGAAACAAACTCGAAGAATAGGCAGCGACGTGGCTAAAAAATTCCGTGCCCCTCGCCGATTTGTTTCAATCACCGCACGAATTTTTATTCTTCTCGAAATAATGACGTAGAATTTTAGGTAGACGAGTGAGTTGTGGGGTAAATATCGAAACCAAGAGGGATTACTCGAGGGACCCGTATAAAGTGTTTGAAAAAATTGAACATACTTCAAAATCCATTTATAATCATCTCATTTGAAAACACTGGCTCCACTAATGCAGACACACCACGGTCGTCAGATCTGACTTCTCTAAGATCAAAATTGTTCAGAAGACGTGCCTGGAAAATTCAACGCCGGAAATCAGGTTTAAAAATTTGTCGTGGGGTAGATACTGTTAACTCTCAAGGAATTCAACAATTTTTTTCACTATTTTGGCAGCTGATTTAGCTGAGGAGTGAGGATTCCGCCCACAAATGGAATCTTTCAATTTTCCGCCGTCAATTTATGGCGATCCATATATTTCGAACGATTTTGATCCTAGTTTTCAAATTAGACGATTACAACGATGTGAAATGAACTTCTACCCCTTTATGTTTGACGATATCTTAAATTCAATAGATCAACGGCTGCGACTAGACAAAGGCTTCACACGGAGAATGGAAGTTTGTGAAAATGTATAGTTTTCTATTTTCTCCTATAAAACCAGAAGCATGTACTTAGATACATATACATACGCTACTGCGAGGGAGCGTGGGTTTTATGTAATACGACTGAATATATATGTATCAAAGTATTAGTAAGTTTACGTTTGTGGTGCGAACACGACGCGTCCACGCGAACGTAACAGGCCTAATGTTCTTTCGATATCAATCCCTAGGCTGTCAACGATCTTATATGGTATCTTTGCGTCAGCGTTAACCTTCGTTTATGGTGTCGTCAGAAAACCTAGCCAACGCTAATTTTGACTAATTTAAAAGCGATTGCCGTGATCTATTGTTGTCGAAAAAAATAATCAGAAATATCGCTGTTATCGTCTGCAGGCAAATAATACGAATACTCCGAGAGTTTCGTGTCAATCTATAAGTACTTGTGTTAGATACTTGAATAACGAACGAGAGTTTCATTGATTAGCGATATAAAAAAACAAAGATTTTTTTTTTTCAATAAATTTCTCGTTGTTATTTGACCCAATTGTGAGGGAAATAATATTTTTTCTTCATTCTGCTGACGTAGGTATATACGAACTGAGCTCTTTCATGCGTTTGCAAATGTCAAATGTATAAGGCAGAAAAAAGTTGTTGTGAATTTTCATAAAACCCGTATGGTCTCGGTATTAGCTGTTTGGTGTTATATATATATATATATCGATATCGCATTCACGTATAGGTGTAGGTGCCCATATCGTGTTCGTGTTATTGGATTTAAAAATTTACATCAACCCGCGCCGATTGTTCGCTAAAGTTTGTTTTCAAACTTTGTTGTACTACGTGCATGTTTCAGCGAATATTCTCAAATAACATGAAACTCGTTTAGTTATACCAACGAATTGTTGAGAATTTCAACGTTACTGAAAATTACTCGTAACGAGTGTTTTTCACTTGTTGTGTCTGCGAGGTTTTTATCTCGTTTTTCTTTTTCTTTTTTTTTTTTTTTTTTGTTGGTTCAAAGACAAAATCGAATTTTACACCCTTTAGCCGTTTAGCATTTCGTTCGAGCCGAATGAAAAACTGTTGTTTAAAGTGATTTCGTTGTTTTTTTATCTCCTTCTCTCTTTATCTTTCTCTTTTTCATTTACCCTGCAAGTAGATATTGTACTTTCATTCACGCGCAGTCGCAATTATCTCCTTCTTCGATCGGCCAGCGAAGCGGGAAATTGAATCAATTCGCATCAAGGCGTTTGCTACGCTATTTTTAAAGCCACCGATGACTAGGTCAATTACTAGCGCAGCTGTCACCCAACGACCTCTTCGATTCTCTTATATATATATATAGTGATACCTATACGTATATGTATTATAGTATATCAACCGCAGTATTTATCTCTATGCCCAATAAAAATTCAATTACGAACGGCAAAAAATTGCTACACATAGCAAATTATCGCCCACATGAAAGAAAACAAGAACCATAAGTATTCGCGAAAAATAGTATATATGACCACATCTTATTCTCGTACCGAAGTCAGCGGTCAAACACTATATACATATACGATGTGTTGTGCGATATTTTTCCACATTTCTTAAAATAAAACAATCTATTGTTGGTTTTTCACGCCGGTATATGCATGGCGATGCAAGCCAACCACCGATGCTATATACATATTATACGCTTTTCCCTATGCTTCTGGCAATTATCTTATCATTATTACTTGTGTACTCTATTTTTAGTTACGACGAGCAAAGATTTACTGCAGCGTATAATCATGCGAGGTTTGCAGTCTTATCATCGCAATGTTAAACACACCTATAGATTCATGTACAAGTATGTGACGTGAACCTTATATATACATATACTATATGTATATAATATTTGCTACATAATACTATCGCTGATGTTTATTTTTAGCGAGTAAAGAAATCTTATCCGCGCTCTTCCTTGTCGTGATTTTTTTTTTTTTTTCATTTTATTTCTTGTTTTTCTTGTTATTTTATCAATCCAAGAGTTTTTACCTTCCGCTTGGCTATAATGCGTCCATTTCTATAATAGAGGCAATTGACTCGGGTTTTATTACACGGCGATATCCAATGGTTGACGCCTGCCTCAATCTTGAATCTAAATTCTGAAATCTGAAATCTTGAATCTTGTTCCTAAAAATAACCTTATCGCGAATAAGGGCTATACGTGTACTTTTCAAGTGAATTCAAGGTTTGGCCGCAGACACGATACGATCGTCATGGTCGTAAAACAGTCAGTTGTTATTCCTAACAAACAAACTGTATACTCGAATGTCTTCAGCGACGCGTATCGTGAGTATAATGTATAAATATGTACATACGTATACATACGTATTTTATATATGTATACCGACATGTATAAAATACATACACATATATAGATATATATCCACACACACACACACACACGAACGCGGGCATTGGTGTATGAGTGAGTAGTTATGCTTATATAGACGCATTATTGTATTCGTGGATCGAATAGCTGGCGAGGCGCCTGAGAACTTGCGAGAACCTCGCAACTGCGAAGTGCCGACAGAAAACAATGGGGAGCAATCAAGACGCGAATTTCCGAATGTAATAATACGGCTAAAGACAGAGCGAGGATCGTAAGGGACCTACCAATCCATCTACCTACCTACCTACCTCATTGCGCCAGAATTTATTCTCCCATCTTTAAGTATTTATGCATGAATTATTATTGCATCGTGATCGAACCTAAGCCATAGGTACATCTTTCTTGGCCGATAACACGATAGTTTACTTTGACTTTAATGTCATTAACCTGTTAGAGGCACACATGATTACTTTACTGCACTCAACAGGTATACTGACACAAAAAGGGACCGCAACGGGGCGGCATTGAAATTCGAAATTTCAAAAGCTACAAAAAGTTTCTTTACTGGCAATCTGGAGCCTTGAATGTACAAAAGTCGACTTCATGAAGAAATAAGAAAGAATTTTGGTCGACCCATTTTGGATCAGTGTACCACTCAGGGGTTAAGATCACGTATAAACTCGCCGCAAAATTCTATATCCTTTTCGAGGATCTTTTGGATCAGTTCGAAGAATGTATATATGCACGATTTTTCCATGTATATCTGCTGATTAGGATTTAACGAAATTATTCCACAAATTGGACGCGATCTCTGCTCTTTTCACCCTGCAGTAACTGTGACTGGTTCCAACTCTGGGTTGTCCACAAAATGCATTCCGAATTCGAAAAAGGTTCGTGAGGAATGAGTTGAAGGTTGAAATTTGAAAATCTAACCGGAAGATCAGAGTTTACGAGGGTCGTCATGGCACGTCTTTGAAATAGAGGTTCTCGTTAAAGGTATACCTATGTACCTTCTTGGCGACAAGGAGCCAAATACGAAATAGGTAAATTGAACAAAGGCAGGTGGAAAAGGGTCGTAAATTTTACCTGAAAGTGATACTCTAAAGATTTGATGGAAAACCTTTTGTTCGTTGGGTCTCCCGCCTCCTAGGCACCGGCGAAAATCCGCATTTGAAATCGATACCTATCCCGCAATAAACCCTCGATCGATCCCGTTGGATGCACGAAACAGGTCCTTTTCTTCGGTGGTGAAAATTTTAGAATTCAAACTATGCGTACCTATACGTGGCAGGTGGACGTATTGTTGAAACACCCCGGGACATTCCGAGCCCCATCACCTTTTCATCCATCCCTTGTCGTAAAATTGAAAATTTGAGCTTTTTCCCAGAAATTTAATTAGCTTGCGTAGAGTTCGGATGAAAAAAGCAAATAAAATTCTTCCTCTAAAACGAATTTGTCCTTTTCAAGTGGGACCTGAAATTCAAATACATTCTCTTCTCATCCACCGTACCTACGGTGCTCTGCGGAGTTTCGAAGCGATAAGAGTCGTCCTCGCCTTTCCACTCCTGCATCATATACTCGTCTGCTACGGCCTGTTCTAAAAATAGTGTCAACTCGGTAGAGAAAAATGTATTTAATAACGAACAAGAAAATTTCGTATTCCAGGGGTTATTATTCATTAATTTAATGGGATGATTAGAGATAGCCGCAGATCTCCGCACGCGGATTGCACGCGACTCAAACACTCGAGACAAATAAAATGATAACGTTTGCGTTACGTCGTCTTACGTGGCCTTCCCTGGCCTTGCCTGGGGCAAACAAAACTTTATCTTTATCCGCCGGGCGCTGAGACGTCGGAGAGATTATTATTTATCAGGGAGCTCAAATTATCGATGAATAATATGAATATGAATCTTGAGACAACATGATTACTGCAGATTATATACGCGTTCAATCAGAAACAGGGATCGAATATCGTGATAAAACAAAATTTTTCTCTTGGCAATTGAAGGGTCGGATGACACAAGGGGCTAAATCGGTTTAGGTCCTTCTTTCGGAAATCGAATCAATGAAAAGTTTTAGCCAAACTCTACCTACCATGTCAATATTGGAGCTGTGTGTCCACGTTATCAACCTAGGAAGCAGATACGTCGGTTAAAAAACGGCCCAAATCAACAAAGTTCCTTGTCAAGGTGCGTGTGCTTCTAATCACGTACTCATTCGTTGCTGACAACCATTATACCGTGATTAAAAGTACTCCAACTTTTCAATTTTCATCGATTTGTGAACTGTACGGGATTTATGAACACTGAGATCATTAGGTTCATAAAAATTACTCGTTTCTGAAGTAGAATATCAGGAAAAGGAAGTAGATCTACAAATTGTGAAAACAAACAGCGTATATATGCTCGTCGAAAGCTAAAAGAAATAGAGGTTTCAAATAAGGGCATAAATCGATTGTTCCCTTGCACGTTATCTTCTGCAAGTGTAGAGATTTTCAAACTAAATTGCTACATATTTCTGCAGATCTTCTCAAGAAGCTTGCAGCGCATGTGGAAAGTACAACTTCAGCTTTTCCACGTTCTTTTCGCTTCGCTGTGAAGAACTCTATTCTCGACTCAGGCCCTTATTTCATTCAAGCCTTGAATTTTTATTATGTGTTTAGTAACGATGAATGGCAATCAAAGTCAGCGTATCGATATCTATCAGCTAAGTACCTACTTTACACAGTACAGATGAAATGTGTTTGTCCGGAGCTAGCTATATGCAAAAGTGTAAACGTGACAGAATTGGCGCTCTGAAAAAAGCGTGAGCAATGTCACGTTTGCCAAAGCTCGTTTGCCACTCACTCACTCAGTCAGTCAGTCAGTGAGCAGATAATATTTTATTTCTTTAGCTATACTCAACTATATACTCTACACGTAATACACGCACAAAAACGACGTAAATACATTGACAAAAAAGAAACAGGGTCGTCGTAAGGTCTATTATATCTGCGCGCGACCGGTTATCGCAACGATGACTAATTTTCTGTACTTAACTCATTACCGCTTATCTATAGGCGCCCATATATACCTACGTATAGGATCCCTACGTACACATATATGTTTACGTGTGGGTATGTATATGCTTGCGAACGCGAGTTATATTACGAAAGTTATTTTTCACCAAACGATAACCCCTCTCATGTTATGTTGTACTGATGTACATATACGTAAGTAAATACTCTACTATAATAAATGATTATTATAACCAATATTCAATTGCTGACAATGATGGGGGATAAGCCGAGTTCGCGCCTCGAACTCGACCCAGCGGGCGCATAAACCGACGTCATGAATTGATTCGAAGGGGATAAATAATGATAAGCCATCGTGGTCAGTCTACTGTCCGATTGGTGCTTTCCCAATGATTAGATGATTAAACTCAGAATTTAGAATCTAGGATTAATGATAATCGTTGATCGATCGCTCGCGTATAATTCTTCTTGATTTCAAAGCTTTTTTTCATTAATAAATAATATATGCGTGCGGTGGGGAAGACGGTTTCTCCTCTTGCAGCAATGATTTAATCCGACCGTTTAATCCCCCTAGCCTGAAAGTATTACAGATCGCCTAGGCGACGACACTCTACGCCACCTTTTACACGTGTTAAAACGTTAATCTTTCCCTGCTGACATTTGGTAAACACTGATTAATATGATAATGTAATCGACCGGTAGCAGCAGCAGCCTGCTCTACCGCTGCTGATGCTGATGCTGATGATGTACACCAATGCATCGTACATATTACATACAGATACCCGCAAATCTGTTTTTCTTTTATACCTGCACAAGATTATATTTTCGCACACCGACGAAGCTGGGATAAATTCCAAGGTCCTTGTGAATTAGAGGTGACTTTTAATCCATGCACCCTTATAGCTTCGGTATAATCGGAAAGAAAAAGAGAGGAGAGAAGAAAAAAAAACATGCTTATCCTTATAAAGAAACTGGGGGAAGTGAAGTAAACACGTCTCCGCCCAGAAAAGAGAAGATTATTATTGCTCTCTTTTATATCGCACGTTATTCAATTATTTTTATTCTCATCTCGCCGTGCTTCGTTCATCAGCGCTTGTTGTTTTGTACGTCTCTGAAGAGCTAATTTACTGATTGGTCTTTCACGTTTCATGCCACTTTATACAAGATCTGTGTTTTTCAAATATCTTACTCGGACGTCAGTTTACTGTAAATGCGGACGTATGCGGAATACGTATCTTCGTAGATATGTGTATGCGGTAAGAATTGATATCGACATACAAGTACCCACGTATATAATGTATACTGTACCATAGCTATAATACGCTAAATTGGCATAAAATTGCTCGCAACGAATTTCACCATTTGTCTTCTGAACCGAGGATGGATTTAGATGGACTCGCATGCTTCAGACTTTTTTCTTCTCTCAAATTTTGTCAACAACCATGTTTGCCAGGTATAGTATTTACGAGGTGGTGGGTCTCCACCGTCGCGAAACCAAAATATCTGAAGATGGACGGAGCTTTTCACCTGGTCAATCTCTATGGGGTTTGTGTACATGTATGATGTACCATGCTATGCATGTATTTGTGCTCAAAAGCTACCGAGAACTCGTTCGTTCAATGGACGGACGACCGAATACTTGTGAAAAGGATCTCTTGACCAAGAGGAATAAAAATTCGCTCACTCTCTCTGTCTCTCTCTCTCTCTCTCTCGACTCTCGAGTTTCCAAGAAAAGCAGATTCAAGTTGAAGCTTTTTCCAGATCGTAGAGTTTTCTTATCACGTTAGATCTTTGTTCGTTTGTTTGTTCGTTTTTTTTTTTTTACATCGCTTGGCTGTTTTCAATGCTGTGGTAACACGCGCGGGTCAACTGAAAAAGTTTATTCTTATATTTCCGGCTGAAGCAGAGGCGTATCCAACTTCGAAACCAATACAATATGTATAATCTTCAATAACCCATCAACGAACAAAATTCAACTCCGCAGGCCCTTTGGGTATATGTTCCACCCTCGCTCAGCGAAAAAGGCCTTTTTTTCACAAATTCATTCATGAAAAAATAACGAGGGGCACAAATTGCCTGTAGCCATCTTTTCATTTGCAATAAACTACATGCATCGAAAACATGTTATATTTTCAAAAATTTCTTCACGTCTATCTTTCGCAATATCTATATCGCTTTTCCATCTACGATATCACATTTTTAGAAATTTTTTTGCAGAAATACTCGAGATTTCATCGTATCTCAACCCTTCAAAATCTCACTTTATCATTTTTAACTTTCTGTTTTGAAAATCGAAGATATTAGAATTAATTTCCCCCCAAAAAATTGAATTTTCAACAGATCTTCCGACTTCCTAGCTCCAACCGTTTGAGCCGAACGTTTGGTGGGGAGAGGATTAATATTTTATCCAATAATATTTGGAGAGTAAATCAACGGATTTTGTTAATTTGAGTCTCGATCAATGCGGTTTTCCCCAACTTATAACCAAATCGGTCTTGGATGTTATCGGTCCAGTAGTCTTCGAGCTATTCAAAAAACCAATGCTACGAGAACAAATTTCTTGAGAACGACTCGAGGGATTCTTATGTTCTTCGTCTCGATTGTAAGGATTCGATCGAACTCAAATCCTATTCAATTTTCCTATCAATCGGTTCGGTAGTTTTTCAGTTATTACAAGCCCTCATATTTTTTCCTTGTACACATATTCCTTGAAGCTTTCGTCACTAATCATACTGATGAGGTCAGACTTCTCCGTGATACTCCAATCTCGAAATGGCGAATCGAATATGGCCAACTAATATCTTCTAAAGAAGGTACGCTTTGTTACAAAAAAAAAAATGGGTAATTTTGTGAAGGGAAAAATGAATTAACCTTCAGCTCCTGACGTAAAACTAATTTTCCGTGAATTAGACGTCTCGCTCAATGAATACCATTTTTTGAGTTGAAAACATCCGGGCGGGAATTAGTCGTAGGTCTGGCCCATTGCGGTCAGCCGAATTATCTGCTTCTTTCATTTCTATGTTTTCTCTTCTAATCTCGATGAAATAAATTAACGTATGACCGGTTTTTCCGCTCTGCAAGAAAAGAGGATAGAAAAACCCTATACCTGCATGTACGAGTATATATACAATTCATTCTAATGTCTAAAGCCCGCAGAGACGGAGTTTCCACGAATTGTAATAAACATCTGCCTAAAATCAACGCGGCGCAACACAGCGAATAGGTTAAGCTAGGCTAGGCTAGATTAGGTTAGGTTAGTACTCCAATTATCCTTGGCAAGAGAGCGTAACTACAGGCAAGCTCGAAATAGCATTGGTTGGTCGGTTGGTTGGTTCTAGCTGGCTGTTCGGTTGGCTTGGCGTACGCGTTGGGTGCTAAACGTTAAGCATTCAGCACCAAGACGATGCGGTGCGTCAACGTCCCGCATATTTGTAATTATTAATTATGAATCGCTTGTACTTTGTTATTCCGTGGGTCGCAGAGCGTGAAATCAGGAAGTACTTCTCAGTTCTGTATGGATACGGATTTTCTTATATACTTCGCGGTTCCCTGATTTCAACTTCTATTATAAGTACTTGATGCCGCATTTTGAATTCCCTTTATATATTTGATTGTCAGGCTATTACTATTCACGCTAACTTCTTACAATTTGTCAAACTCTCGAACCCCACCACATGGTTGATTACCAATTAACAATACCCCGCCTAATTCAACCCATCCAAATTCGCATCACGATCAGGTAATCAGCCTACAGGGATAAACCGAGGAGAGATGGCGCACAATCCGGATAATCAATCGTACAAAATCTAGATGCAGTATTTGAGGTATATATCTGGATCTGGAAAGTCCTCAACAAGGATAGCATTGGATTGAAAATTTTTGGAAGGCTGTACCTAATCCTAATTTCAGAAATATAATTTTCAACGATCTCTCCTACTGAGTTAGGTAAGATGGCTAACGACCGGTATAATCATTACGGTAAGGCTGAAATCCATCGACCACATGGACGTTTGATAACACCGGTCGACACGATTTTTGGGTCTGACTTCTGAATGTCAAATTTTGGTTTCTCATATGTTACTCATGAAGGTAAAAATAATTTTTTTAATCAAAGTTTGCTTTTGTAGAAACTAGAGTGATTTTTTGAATTTTGAAAAAAATGACTGATTTTTCCATAATTTCATGATAAATGACTATCAGAGAAGTTGTTGCTGAACATTGGAGACTTTTTGATTCAAAACTAATAATGAGTCATAGCATACAAATGTAAAAGTACCAAAAATCAAGTTTTAAAATGAATATTTTTAGTTACTTTCTTGTGTTTTTATGGACTTTCTCGTATTGAACCCCAAACGTGATTTCCCATGATATTCTCGTTTTTCTACTCTTGGTAACATCGTCCAAAGTCCATCACATTCTGGAGAAAACGCTATCCTTGCTACTCTGAGTAGGCACCCATATTATCTTCAAATTGGTCCAGGTGAGCATGTAACATATGAAGTTTAGGGGATATTCTGTAGCCCATAATCTTGAAGCTTTCTGTACTGAGTTCGAAACACTCACTATCTGTGCCCTATGCGAGTAGTAAGCAATTTGCTACCATTTTGATCAAAGTACTACCACCTGCTGCTCGTGAAATCAATTAAAATCTTCAAAACTTATTTATCGATGTAAAACAGACAAAAGCAAACTTCAAAAGCTGAAAATTGATATTTTGGTGCTTTTCGATGTCTAGCATCAGAATTCATGCATGAGAACAGAAACCCAGAGAAAAAATATTTTTTTATCGACCTGTGTTATTCATTGCTATGATGTCGAAGATGTTGAATGAGCGAGTCAGGCCCTTGCAGACTGTCACAAAAAATGTGAAAAATCTCAAGAACACCATTTCAAGTGACTGGAGTGATGAATGAATTGGACACAAGGTGTTCACAGGGCCTTTCCACTCTAGCCTGAAGGGCATTCGAATTTCCATGCGCACAATCGTGGAATCTATACTGTTTAGATAAACTGATGTAGTTCAGTCTCTCCCACGTACCTATTATGTATACTATACGCTAAGTTGAGATTTTCAACGTCTACTCCTCCCACACCCGTTTGACAAAACAATCTTTGCTTCATTGACTGATGAGCGATTTTCTTTCCTTTTCTTTTTCCTTCACCATTCATCTTTTCTTCCCCTGAACCCAATCAAGTGACTTCATTCAACGTGTCTTATTCTTTGTCTCCTATATGTCTGTACAGCTCATCAATCCCTAAAATCGAAGGTTTTCCAACGACGTACACACACACACACCTACACGTTGACATGGAAAAGCTTTTCAATTTCCACGACATACCTTAGGCTCGATATTGTACCTTATACACGTGCCGCTGTGTAGATGGTCTAAAAATACTTGTGGGTAGGTATATACCATTGAAATTGAAGAGGCCATGAATGTTGAATCCGATTCTGCGCACGTTACTTCGATAAATTCGAATTCGCGTTAAAAGTAATCCACGTCGGGCCTGACAATGAATGGGAGCCAATGAAAAAGAGGAGAGAGAGAGAGAGAGAGAGAGAGAGAGAGAGAGAAAAAAAAAGTAATAGTAAAAAACATAATTCACCCGGGGGGCGCAATTTGCCCTAAAGATTCCTTTCCTTCTTATTCCCTGCAAACCAATCGAGTGAAAACAATCATCTATACTTGCTATTACGACAAACCCGTTACATAACTGATTACCGTCCATCTAGCAACCGAGCTTAAATATTCCTCGTCCAGTATAAGCTCATAGTACATGCATACATACTTACATACATAAAAACGTAGGTCCGACAAATTGACATACGGACAGACGGGCGCAGCAGCAGCAGCAGCAGCCAGCTCTCTTTTATATACCGTACCGTTACCTCGGTTACCGTTTGCAATGGTTAAGCGTTCGCAATGGTTCGTTGGTCCGGTGGTCCAGTGATCCAGTGGTTCAGCTACAGCGATTGCGTGGGCGACTACTGCAGACTTTGTACATACATACATACGTACATAGGAGCAGTGTTCTACGCACGCACGAGCGCGCGAGCTGCTCTTACGAATAAACCAGATTTCAGTCGACCGACTTGATTGAGGATCAAATGACAGCCAAGGACAAATCCATCGGGCTTATTAGTGCCGCCCTGTTTAGTTGTATGGTATAAGTTATATGTATAGGCTTTGCAAACGAGAGAACCCTGCAACGGCTAGATAACGTCCATCAATTGTCACCCGTATATAAGTTTTTACTACTTATATCTTGACCAAAGTTTAAGCAAACTATAGTCGCACTGTTTGTTTTTTTTTTGCCAAAAATCCTAACTTTCTTGCTGACGTTTGTCATTTTGCAAAAAACAAGTATTTCCAAACGGTTCGCATAGGCAGATAATCTCATATTAAAACTCCGATTTGCAACCCGGTCTCTTCCGAAAAATTTGAAACCGCAAAAAACCCTTGTGCATTATTTTGCGAGACAGACCTATAATGAATACGCCATAACTGTCACGAGCGTTGATATTTTTCTATCGAAATTTCGTTGAACATTCTCCGAAATGGTGTTGCAACAAAAAAAAAAGTATTGACTAAAGGGGATTTCGCTTACGCATCTTATTTCACGCGATTGATAAAATTCTGCTGATTCGTCCCCACGGTGCGAATTATAGCAGGAAAGTGGTAGTTTCCTCAAGGATCGTACGATGCATGCCTTATTACTCAGAAAACTCACGGCTTTTGTGGCTGATTAATTTGCGGCTAACGATAGTTCCTTTATGTAATTAAACAAACGATGTGTAATCCTGGAGTAGGATTCCGGTCGACCTTCGCCTAAGACAAAGTGATTATCACATCGAGGTTGACAAGCGAACGTAACTCAGTTTGAGCTTCTCTTTGAATTTCTTTCACTCAACTTCATGATTGATCCAATTAGCCAAAGAAATTCGTCTATACATATAGCGAACTATATACACATGGGCGTCGTTATCTAATCCATTGTTAAACAAAAGAATAGAATTGTTACAAATCCCTTCCGTTCGAAACTTCCGGAGTTCGTGGTAAATGATCAATCCATTCATCTGTCCGTATAGAAAACACACGATGGATTATCCGTTCTCGATGTATGTACCAATATTATCCCAAGGCTATAATGTTGGGTATGGTATATTATAATCTCTGACATTATGTATTATATACTTACTTTCATGAATTACACCGATACAATTCTGAAAATGTCTCAAGAAAATTTATTACCTTATATACTGTATACATATTATTATCTTTAAATAGTCGTTATCATCGGGGCTAGGAGTCGTCGTTCCTATCATTGAGACAGTGCAACACAAATGTCAGAGATCATCTCTTCGGAGATAGAGATATTCGCACGTATTGTACGTACGTAGGACTATTTTTTTTATTTTTATTTTTTTACACACGTTCACGCTCGACTTGATCAAAAACAATAGTTCAGATAGTATAAGATGCTTGTGACGTTATTTATCAGCAAGACATTGACAATGCCTCACTTGCTTCGTGTATATGTAGATGTATATAGGAGCTCGTAGTGAGCCGATGAAGAAATTGAATAAGATGATGTACCAACTTAACTTGACCTAGCATAAACCATGTTACGTAACAAATAGTAGTGTGTTCGTATATATATGCATGTTTGTGCAGAGATCTTTTACATCAAAGTCATATACCGAAAGGTCAAGTGAGAAATTGTTGACAATTGCAAAAATAGAAGCTTTTAAAAATTGTAATTCGGAGAAATCGTCATCGTTCATCCCTATAACTGCAGAATACGGTTTAAATTCGTGTGGTTATTTAGTCGGAAATATCGGTGGACCACAGAGGTTCGGAGTGAAGAGAAGTTGTCAGTCTGTCGGACTGTCTACTTGTTGTACGATTACGTAAGACTGGATTGTCCCACGATTTTCGAGCCAACTTCCACGTATTTATATCGATGCCGAAATATGCAGCTCGCCGCAAGATCATGCTTCAACTTCTTCGCCCTCGGGAAGCAATTTACTTGATATACCTACTTATAATCTACCTATTACACCTGCAGCTAACTACAACCGCGTGTTTATTATGACGAAACGTTCAACAGGATGATCCCATATATTTCTGCAGATGAATGATCTCCGGATGGTAAAGGATATTATGCAACCTCTGCCCAGAATCCGCGAAACCTGTGAAACCCGCTCAATCGTTCTCGAAAGTTTTTTCTTTTAATTTGAGCCAAAAATACGCGTGCCAAAATTAGAGACCGGTTTTACCCGGTTACCAAGTAGCAATATAACAAGTCTATAAGAATAATGAGTAATTTAATCTCCCCGTTGCAAATGTAGCAACGAACTTATGATAACCTTACCCATCGTGTTGTTGAAGATTCTACTATAAACATTATTATGCGATATAAAATACAGCATTATCGTATATATATAGCGTTGTACTTGCTGACGCAAATTACATTAATCGCGCAAAGTACAACTCCTAATTATTGTCGTGTTTTATTCAACAGCCGTAAGATAAGCGGATCAACTCCTCATTTTCTCCTATACAAGATTATCTAAAATTCTAAACACAAAGTCGTATAATTCGTTTGATAAATAATTGCAATTTCACTCGATCAGCAGTAAATGAACATAATCTATGTATATGTACAAACAAGTGTAATAAGGATAACCCTCGGTATTAAAAAGCGGAATATTGAATTGACGTACAGTTATCATCAAAAAGGAGAGAGAAAACCAAAAAAAAAACATACAAAATGAAATCATTATAACCGGCATACCATTATTCTGATGTTTTTTTTTTCCCTTTCCTCTATAGGTATATATTCTAGAAGGTTGAACAGGCGAGGATGAAATTAGAATTACGTGGAAGTTCCGTGACGTATCGTTGAATTCTTTGGAAAAACTATAATAAACACCTGCGTGTGTATAATCCATAACCAGATACATGCGTGCGGTGAAAATATATAGTATATATGTGATAATTGAGAATTTTTCGAATACTTATAACGAATTTTGCTCCACAGCTGTGTGCGGCACGTCTAATTTCGTAAAGCGAGCTAGTATACGTGTTAAGCTCGAGGACGAGAGTGTCCCCGCCCAAAGGTAATTATCGAGTCAATTTTGTTTACGAAATCACTGATTACATACTTCGGAGGTGTCAGCTCAAGTTGTTAGCGCCGAACGATCTGATTAATAATAATAACCTGGTGTGTTCGAGCGAAGGGCCGAACGTATACGATAGAACGTACGGCTCCGGGGTACGACGTCTCCCTTATGGACACTGATTTCCGGCCTGTCAATATTTCATTGAAAATTATGTGTGTATAGGCTGCAACCCGTTTCTATACTACTCGCCTATAATACTATCCTAGCCGTACATACCTACCTATATAACTCCTTTATCTGTACCTACGAACTTGTGCATATATACCGGTGAGACGCGGGGAGAAAGGTAAAATGCCCGGAAGGTAATTAACTCCTTAATTACATCGTATAATTACAGCGTTAAGATGTCAGTATAACGTAAGGGGGCGATTAAAGGGCGCAGGTCACGCACGAAATGAACCTTAAATCAAGTAACACTATAGACTTTGCGTATATTATAGCCTCGAGTGTTTTTCAAAGTTTTTTAGACATTAAACGTTTCAAAATATACCCAACCTCGACCAGCTATTGTCAATCATCGTTTCTTCCTAATTTCAAAGCTGTCCAGCATAGCATAGCATAGCATTTATACGTTCACGTTCTCTTTCTCGTTTCACGTGAGAATATTTTTACATCTTATATTTTTGGATCAGGAATGAAATACAACGTTTCCGCGTGTACATTTCTAAACCCATGCCGCTTTATACGAAAAAGCGAAACGATGTATGGGTATAAGGAAACTGCAGGAATCAAACAGCGAAATAAATGGGACATCGGAATCTTTAGGCGAACTTATTTTACCTAGGGACAGGACAACACGAATAGCATCTCCGTAGTATATATACCTACGACAGCGACGGTGATAGATACGTCGCGAAATAGATAGGCATTAGAATTCGATTCCCATTTCAATTTCAATTTATTCCGATGCATGCCTCGCCTCGCACCTTTATCGAATGCTATCGTAACTTTTGACGCAATCTCCCTACGGGTTTGAGCGAAACTACGTAAAACCAAAGTCCGCTAAATTTGTGTAAACGATTGCCAAGTATTTCGCACCAGAAAAAAAACCCACGTTTGCAACTTCCGATGGAAATCCCTCGAGCATCGACGATATGTCACCTCTATGAATTCATTGTTTTCTATATTTATAACTTTTAAACAGAGATCGAGACGTCTGACATTTATTCTCGAAAAAAAAAAAGAAAAGTAGGCACTGATTATGATTAATGCGAATAAAATGACGTTCGGCAATCGCAACAATTGCCATGTTAATTGAAAGCTTTGAGGTCAACTGCATCATATATGCTCCTTGAACAAACCACCCCGCAACGTACGTACGTGCTGCTATAACATAAAATACAAATACATACGTATATTCTACATCACAGATACAATAATGACGGTGCAGTTCAAGCAATTGATAATTGACTAAGAATATATGAGCTAACAAAAGACTGACGTTAGTTTATAATACAGGATGAATCGAACCATGACGCGTTTAGAATGACGATATTTTTGCACCGTACCTACGTTAAGCCGCTAACGTCTAACTAACCGTTGCCATTGCAATTGCGTAACGTATGATCTCTATCCGTTAGGCTTACTATAATTTGCTTACTAGAGCAATCCGTACTGATGTGGCCGGCTCTGGCGTAACATAACGCTCGCACCTAATTACGAGAAAATTTGTTTACGGTATAACCGGGGCTATAATCTAGCGGAAAATTCAGTCAAATGTACCCATCGCGGGTAGGCAAGCGAACAAAGAGAAAATCAAAAGAGAGCAAAATAACGTTGGGTAATCGCACGCACGTGCTCTCGTCGCGTAGGGGCCCCTGCAGACGCAATTTATTCATAAAAAGTAATCGACGATAGACAGAAACCCCAGACAGACACTGAGCAGTAGTCATTCATCGAGAGTGTTATTACTTCCACCAGAAATCAAAGTTTTTCAAACTTTCACTGGATGATGGTGCGGCTAGACAGCTCTTTGATAACATAAGCGGTGAATACTTTGAAAGTGAATTATACCGCCCCACAGTGGTCTAAAAATTGTAAATCAAACTGTTAACGTAATGCAAAATCATTGACAAAAATGCCATTACAGTGCGTCGAACGAGAGAAAACCAAATCGGTAAACGGGGTTGAAAATCGTATGATATATTAGCTTTATTTTTGAAGAAATATATTTGACTCGTCATGAAAAATGTACTCCCCATATAGGTAGACCGGTAATGTAGGTATAGCTTGCACGGGGCGCCTAACGAAGTATCAGGTAAACAAAAACAAGCCATGATTATATTGGTATAGTAGAATCCCCCAAGCTTTCACAGAACGAATTTTCAATTTGTTTTTCTGTCGTTCAGGAATAGATGGAAACATCTCATCAACATCATCTGTGAAAACTGTACACTGTAAAAAAATTTGCGGTGTGGACCACTATATAGAATGCGATGTAGTGTCAATTCAACACCATTCCAAGCCTTTTGGACACGACAAAAAATCTTTCCACCTCAATCGGTGCTGCATTTTGAAATTAACTACATTAATTGTTCTATAGTGGTCCACACCGGCCAATTTTAACACCACATTTTTTACAGTGTATATACTTAGGAAAAATTTCGATTGTTTCAAAATCGCTTGCATATTGAAGACAGTGTACATTTCGTTATACCGTTCTGAACCTGGATACCTCCGCAAGCTTCTAGTTGGTCGTTTTACAGACTCTGCGAATTCATTAGAATGTTCATTAAACCACTCGAGTAAGATTTTTTCTCCCAAGTCACTCTTGTACGCTGGGAGTCGCGACATGCATGATTCTATCAGAATTACATACATATTGAAGTGGGTTTGAGAATCGATAAGAAATTAATTATTCCTAATTTCATTCCTTGCACTTGAAATCAGTAGAAATTCCAGACTTTCCTTGAAATTTGATGGAACCTTAGGACTTGGTGTGATTCAGAAAACTTTAGGGCAGATGCAAGGCGGATTTTATGAAAAGTAGCGCTTTTCTATAGAATCCCGAAGGGATACTGCTAACGGTTATTAAATTTTGAAAGTAATTATGACAACTTCTAACTCTGTTTCTGTCCAAATCAAGAGGACGAGGACGTCGGACGACAATTCGATCAAACATTCAGATTCTCCAGAATTCGGTTTTTTCTTTCGACCGGCGAATCCAGCTCACTGTTTTGTCACTGGCGATTAGTATGCTTCGGGCTCAAAGTACCCAGGAAATAAAAACACATAAATATACCCACATCTAATATTCGAACCATATATCCATACCTCAGGTATCGACCTCCGTTAACATCAGCCTCCTCTTTTTTTTTGTCATAAAATGTTGATAAATTGGTATCCGTCATCCATAATTATGCGGAAAGCGGAAGATCAGAAAAGGAAGAGGCTGAGACCGAGTTGCCCGAAGCTTGAGACGGGCTGGTTCTATTGCAACGAGGTATATACCTATACGTTTTCCTCCCACGTGCGGGAGTGAATGAAATTGTGACAGACGACGTTGCGTCTGCCAAGGATTGCAGGTCGGGTCGGTAATCGGGAAGGTAAATTGGTCGGTGATGTCGGTAGTATACGTCGACGAGCAAGAGCTCAGAGAAAATCCGAGCAGCCCGGCGTTGACCGGGACTGTTGCGTTGGGTCTAAGAGCTTTAGGGGAAGGCGTCGCCACGGCTTGCGATTAGAGAAACCGGCAACGCTCGAGCAAATGGTGCTTTGCCAGGTCTAAAAATTGTTCGAAAAATCCCCACGACTTGGCTGGGTGACAGACCAGTGTCACTCACCCCCAGCAGAGAGACAGAGAGAAAAATAGAGAAGATAAAAGAGAAAAGAGAGTATATCAAGACGAACGCGAAACTTCTCCGCGAACAGGTATAGCATTAGCCTGAACATTTCTTTCCTTTTTCTAGTCCCCGCAAATCTCACCGGGAAATCCGCACTTCGTGCGAGTAACTAACAAGAATACACCATGTCTTAGAGGAAATTTCCACGCTCTGGTATGTCCGCTTTGTGCGAACCTCGCAATTCTTTTTTTTTTTTTCCTCCTGATTTTCAAGTATCGGTTATCGTGAAGCGGCAAAATTGACAGGAAGTTCGTGGGGAATTCTAATCCTTCAAAAGTTTCGTCATAAGGATGACTGAATAATGTTCCGGTTTCTTTCAAAAATCATCACGATTTTATAATACGACGAACAAGAAAAAGTTGTCCAACGGTTTGAGTGGTGGTAAAATAAAGTTTGTTAGGAAACTAGTCTGATGTCATTAAAAGACCATTGCAATATGATGCAGACAGGAATTTGTTGACTTACGGTTTTTAGATCCGGAAAATAAACGTATAGGTACCCAGCAAAACCTGAATATTTTCTAAGATCGAAATCCGTATTCTTGATTCGAAGTTCTAACAGGCGAAAATCTTCGCATTTTCTCATCGACTAATTTCTTCAACCCTCGAAGCTTATGAGACAATTAGATTCAGAAATGCAAGAAATTTCAAAGTGCAGAGTGAAAAAGTTACCGATCGCAATCAATGAACATTTATATTTTCGATGTTTGTTTTCGGTTGGAAAGAATAATTGGAGCATAGGTGTCAGCAGGAGCTGCCTGTGTATATATAGGCAGGTAATTAACACCTGCGGGAATATAACCAGATGAGACAACGCAAACAATTCGCATGTCACCCTAATTATTTTGCCTCTGGGCAGCTTCGAGCGCTAAGTTCCGGAGCTAATGACACGCCTGTTTGTGAATAGTTATTTATATATATCTCTCAACGAGTTTAGACAATCGAGAAAATTCTTTCACGAGTTTGAAGACAGAGGAATTCCAAGACGTCATACGCTTTTTGAAATTTTAACAATCGCCCGGCTCAACTTTTCAAACTCTTCAGCGAATTAATTAAGCATTTTGGCAATATTCCACGTGCTCTACAAGCGTGTAACTTCTCCTTCTTCTTCTTGTTCCTCTTCTTCTTCTTCTTCTTCTTCTTCTTCTTCTTCTTCTTCTTCTTCTTCTTCTTCCTCGTTTTCTTCTGGTTCTCTCGCTAGCGTAACGAGCACCTGGTGATTCCTTGTTATTCCGAGTCCGCCGGTCGCCAATCGACAAACCTTTTACGTAATCGAACCGGTTCGGTCTCGCTAAAAAACAATTTTTCGGTGACTGAGTGGATAGGCCTATAGTTTACTATAACTATACGTTATGCCCGCGTTACCTACACACCTACCTAACCATCCGAAGATGAGGAGATTTATTTCGCGGACCGGTTACATAAATTATGACACAAGTCGAGGAAGCTATGTGCGGAGGAGTCTAGGGGGCGGAAATAACCCGATCGAGGTCAAGGGGATGGAGAGAAAAGACATAGAGGAATTCGTCTATTCAGAATTTAGAAATACCTACTTGCCAAATTCTATTGTCACCACTTATCAGGCGGCATCCCGATTCGCAAATTTACTGTTAGCGATCTAATTTCACTTATTCAGTTGTCTCTGATCAACTTAAATTCCATGTTACTTTGATATTGGGATTATTTTTCCGTTTTTCTTTTTCCTTTGTCTTCGTCCTTTTATCCTTTTGTATTATCCACCCTACGATAGGTATACGTACCTACTATAACAACATTTGGGGAAACTCTGCGCGCAACGGGAACGGTTTATCTCTGAAATAACTTTTTTATCTTTCTTTTCCACTTTTTTTTTTACGCAAGATCATTTTATTGCGCTGTTTACGTGTCTCCGAGGGAATTGGGTTTCGAAAATCAAAACATCGCGTCGCAGTCCAATCCCCCCCACATATACGTATGAATATACATTTATAGGTATGCGTATGTGTACTGTGACGGTATACGTATGTATGTCCATGAGTGTATATTGGATGTATCTATATAATATACGGGTCACACCTAATGTCGTAAAATTGGTAGTTTTAACGTTGCTATAAATCCTCGATGTTGAAACTCTTCTTAATTCTTTTCTTTCACTCCCTTTAGGTGAATTAGAAAGGTTGGATATTATTCCGCCTCAAACTGCGGTGAACTATACCGCATATATGCGAAACGCAACCGATTCCTAGATTCCCCATTGCAAGATTTTTTTATACTGACTTAATAAGTAATTACATACACTGGTGGATATACATACGTATGTGCGTGTTCATATTATATACATTTACATAGACTGACACGCATATATGTATGCGGAGATGTTTTTTCATTCTTCACCTCAATTTACTGAATCCTCCTTCGAGATCGCCCGATCCGTGGCGTCACGAGGTTATTAGAAAAAAAAAAAAAAAAAAACAACAAAATACTCTACACACGAACGGTATAGGATACAGACTCGATAACGAGCCACGACTAAATTACAGTCGCTTAATTATACCTGGAAGTTAACCTATATTATAAATGCGTATAGGGTAAAGCTGACGCAGATCAACAGCTCCCAAAGTTTGGACTGCATTATTTTCTAAGACGCTAAGACTAGAACAGGAACTTTTGAACTTGGCGATCCACATCGCGTGTCTCAGGGCGTATAGTATCGTTAAGACGACAAACAGACGTTTAACTTTTTCGCATTAACGCACTAAAAACATGAAAATATATTCGAAAACATAAAAATTCAATTATTGGATAGCTCGAAGCAGAAGGTCATATGTACCGGTATAGATACTACGACTTTCTCGGATTTTCGCTCTAAACTTGTTGATTCAAACTTATCCATGCATCCTACAATTTTTGGAGCGAATGCAAAAAGACAAAATTTTACGCCCTTTTGTCATTCCAATTATTTTCCTAACGGCACAATAGGGCTTATAGTTTTTATCTCTCCGTCTTTATTTTTGTCTCTCTTCTGGTTGATTTGCTGATTCTAACATAAAAAATAATCAAATCTAAATCCGAAAATTCTACTTTAATCATTTCGATGAAAAAAAGAACATATTAGTGGATATAATTTTTACCCGTTACCCATTGTAAAAGAAGAAGACAGAATTAAAAAGCTGTAAGGTTATAGTTCCGCTGTGAATAAGACCTTTCGCTTTCAAGTTTTTCATTTCTCGACTTCATTTAATCCATGAGTTTTTTCATCTTGACTGCGATTGCGAAGAGAAAAAGACAAACATACGCCCCTTAGCCATTAAAATCACCTTCTCTATTGGATAGGCGATGTGTAATTGGCGTATACTTATTACTCTACATCAACCGAAAATAAAATAAAACGTTCGATTCAAAGAGATATCGTAAATGCGGCCTAGATCGTAACAAATTTCATCGTAGGTACGAGGAAACCTGCAAAGTGTTCCGCTACAGACACCTTGCACGTAATTATTAATTATACATAATTACATATGAATTACCAGTGAGCGTTGCGAACTTTTTATGTACGAGTCATCTATGACTCACAGTCGCTTTCCCGCACGAGGCAAGGCTTGAATTAAAAAAAAATTACAGATAACTGAGACTCGGATGCGGTCTTTCTTAGACAGGCGGAAAAGCGGTTAGATTCTACGATAAAAATGCGACTACCACAGACTTTGGAACGTTCCAACGTATCCGGCGACGGGATATAAGTTTGCTCATTCCTGTATTTATTTACAAGTTCGTTTTATTCCGCGGGTTTATCAACTCCTGGAAAAATGATTAGCAACTCTGGATTTCCACTGCCAGTCGATAACCACACGGGACACGTAGGAGAAAATTGAATAACTTATGCAAGAAGGGCGAGCCTGCGCTTAAGGTGATATAGTAGAGATCACTTGCAACTTAACCTGGCTAACATAAAAAAACACGAGTTTGACTGAAACCCTATCAGTTTTTTTGACCAAGTGACATACTTAGCCACCTTCTGCCAAAAGATTGGATTTATTCGTAGAAGGTTCATTCGGATCAGTTGAGTAGTCATCGAGAAATTACGATCCCCGTTTTAGAGGTGGAAAAAATTGGTGATAATGAAATTTCGAACAGACTCCCATCGCCTTAAGGTACCATGTGACTATGTTTGGAATTTCATAATTAGCAATTGCTATCACCATGAAGCTGAAGTTAACAGTCAGAATTAGCAGCCTAACGATTCTTAGTTAATGAAAATGAAGCAACAAAATTCAAATAAGCTTAAATTATGCTGTTTCATAAAAAGTGTATGAATTTGACGAAAAAAATCGTAAATCTGTACTGCATCATCTTATTTGGAGAACAATTAGCTCGTTTGGCTGCTAACTCTGGCTGCTATAGCTTCAGCTTCATGCTATCACCTCGAAAACGCGATTCGCATTTGCGTCCAAACTGTACAACCTACCGGAATGAAACTCGGGAGATTATTGCTTCATTACGGCAGAAAATGGTCAAGTATTTTACTGTTTGGAAAAACTAAGCCGAATTTCAGTCAGATTCATATTCCTTATGATAGCTAGGCTAGGTTCAAAGCGACCTGTACCATATCGGCTCAAGTCGTTGTCAGTGGCGCCACAACTAATGGTAGCCCACTCTGCAGAGACAGTGAAAATAAAAGAAAAAGTAAAAGAAAATTTGGTAGAATGGCACTGATTGTGAAAAGGCACAGTTTCAACTGGCAAAATTGAACGGTGCTCTCCTCTTATCTCCCCAACGCGACGCGACGACGGGACTTTTGTTTAGTTAACCGAGAGCCGTAGAGCCACTCTTGCAGGAAAGCATGACAAAAGTTTGAGAAAAGGTCTATTAGGGAACCCTAGCCGTGTCTTCTACCTAATTACGGCCCGCCACCTGACACTCTCGACTTTTCTGTGCGCGTTGTAAGAAGTTCTACGGGGGTTTCTACGCGCCTCTCCATAACTTCCCCGCGGATGTTAATGAACCTACTCGAAGAGGATTCCCGAAATTGTACCACCGCCGCATGTCGTGTCGTGTCTATAGTCGTGTCGTGTCTGACGTACACAACCTCTGAGATAATAATCCCCTGCCTTATGAGTCACGGCTTGTGGTTGGAATCGTTGAAACAACGATCCGATTCTAACTGTATCCCGGCAAACTAATCCACGTGAAAGTACCTCCGAGTCTTCCATCTTCCTCATGACTGACTGGTCCAAGTCCTGAGGCCTTTTCCGCGAGGAGGACGTGCGGAGGATGGGGATCGGGCATGGGGATGGGAATGGGTAAAGGATAGGTGTGGGTCCGCCGTAGATTGCAGTATGTGCCTTGAGCCTTCTACTTGTCGTATCTTAAAAGCTAAAACAGAAAACTCGAGTCTCGAGTCTCGAGTCCCAAGTCTCGAGGCGAAGAGCACGCTGCACGAGAAAAGAGAAAAGAGAAAAGAGAAAAGAGAAAAGAGAAGAGTAGAGTAGAAGGAGGAAAGAGGCCAAGCTAGTATAAGGCAGGGAAGAACCGCCTGCAGTCGGATGGACAGGCAGGCAGACAGAGAGAACGAATGGAGTGAGAATGGAGAGAGAGATTTATTGGACTCTAGAAGCCAGGACCCTCGAGAGCAAAGAATATACAAGTACATAATGAGATAGGATACAAAGATTAAAAATAGACGGAGAAGACGGACGAAAACTAATCGTGAGACTATAGAGTAAAAGACGAGAAAAAAAGAACAACACCAACAACTACAATATACTATGGAATAAAATGAGCTGAACTAGACACGGGCGACGTATAGCAGGCGATCGCGTTACGACTATGCAGTCCTAATTGTGATAGAGTTTCACGGAAACTTCTCGAAGCTTAAAACGATATTGGAGTCTGTTCGAAGTTTCATTATTATTACCAATTGCCATCACCTCGAAAACGCGAATCGTAGTTATTCGAATACTACCCAACCGATCCGAACGAACCGTCGACGAATGAATTCAGTTTTTTGGCAAAAAGTGGCTGAGTATTTTACTTAGTCAAAAAAAACTGATAGGATTCCAGTAAAACTTATATTTTTTATGTTAGCTAGGTTAAGTTGGAAGTGATCTCTACTACCATATCACCTTAAGTAGGTATATAGTTGGGGCCCTTTCATCACTCGAATCATTTAACCGGGATGCGTAATAATACCTACGACGCGACTGGCGACAATAACGCCTGGCGGTATTCTGATGCTTTTTGACGTTAAGGAGATTATCGGCAGGCAAGACCCTCGGATTTATCTCTGTGGCCGAGGAGACGTCTTGTGAAAAAGCATTTCTGACGGTACCAAACGAGAAGATTCGACTGCGAGTGCGAGTGGGATAAAGGTACCGAAACAAAAAGAAAGAAGAAGCAAGACTCGTTTACCTTCGTTCTTGCAGCGAAGCTCTGCTTCAAGGAATCATGACTCGTGCCCGAGTAATCATGCGAGGCCAATGGTACCATTGTCCAAGCCCCTTACCCGGGGGGTACCTTTGGGGCCCGTTTACAGTCCCTTCCAACGTAATCGGGGCTCCCTCCCTCTGCCCCTGACGTTGCAGTTGGTGATAAACCCGATCTGGTAGAATTGGAAATGAAATTCTCTCTCGGTATACGCTCGTTACGTAGTGGACGAGAATCTTTTTCAAAGAAATATAACGACTGCCTGCGCATAATATGCTATAGGGATAAAACGAAAATGGTCGTAAAAAATGTCTCACATTTTGGTCCCCTTTTTGCAACTACGAAATTTCATTCAGCTCGAAGACGCGCACACCTGCGGGGCTCTTGCCTTGTTAGTAGGCGAAAATCTTTTCAGTACGATTGCAATCGTGTATGGCGTGGAGAAAATTTTGAAACGACATATTCGAGAGAGATTCGTAAAGCTGTAAGTCAACTTGAGCATAAAATATATAAATAAAAAATAAATTGACAAATAAATGAATAAACTGGTCTCACTTTCTGGCTGCGATCCAGTACCTGGTCTAGAGGTTCGCAACGGCTAGATCTCTCCAGGAAGTCCGGACCGATGCCCGTTTCTGTGTCTCCATTTCCGGGAGTACTTCCATATACAATGCTGTACTATGAATTTCTCTGACATTCGCGATTTTGTCTTTTCCTTTTTTCCTATTATCGTTTGTGACAAAGGTTCTTTGGAACGTGGGACATTACCGTGTGTCGAGGATCCTGACGGTTACGAAATATCGGTGAAATTTTATTTCGTCTGTCAAAAAAATTGTTCAGTCTTTTGTGCAAAGGTCACACGGGTGTATAAATTTTGTGCGGTTATTCGGAGATATCGAGTTCGCAGTGTTAGGAATTGGGAAAGACGAAGTGTCTGTGTATCTTTCACTGGAACCAGATCATATCCTTGTATAAAATTCCAAGTATCTATGTATCTGTTTATCTTACAAGAATTATACATCGTTCCTCGAGCATAAACAGTCGCGCGACGTCACAATGGTCAGTTTCTGCTATGGGCTTTACCATTTCATATTTCCCTAAGCTTCTCCCTTCGACGATCAATTAACATGGAAATAATCAGCCGATTCAATCAAAAATTAGAATCAAATGATCAATTCAATTTCTTCATGGTCATATTTCATCCCTTTAGAATCTTTGTACCCGCGTCAGAAAAAGTAAAAATGATTCTAAAGGTGATCGCAGCGCGAGACGTAAGTCAAGCTGTGGATATACCAATGGGGTAAATGATTTTCTATGAAACTCAATACTCGATTTGTTCAATAATTGTAAAATTGCGATAGTTGTATCGAATCTGAGTCACGTTTCCGCCCGATTCGCGGAACTCGATTCTCTTATACATTTTCGCCCTGTGCACGGCTTGACGACTTTCGTGCGGATTTAAACTAATTGAATTTTTCCTCGCGGGTTCAACCCGATCCGCCTTAAGGTCAGTCTGATTTCGGAGAAAACATCGGAGAATCCGTGGCGAGATGTAATAAACTAGAGAGCTTATACGTTGGGAAGCCACAGCCCCCACCCCATCCGCGTTTAATATTTCTACAACTTTCAGACGTTTTTTATACGCGTGAAGAGGTCGGGATTCTGGCTGACGATCCCCTCGATTAAGGATCGACGCCAACCCTATTTCAGTAAATTTTCTTTTTATTTCCAAAGTAGTTTCGTGGTGTATAAGAGGCCGAGGGAGACCGGAGAGGAAGGATGGGGTCTCATAGTAAAAGATTTGTGTCAGATTCCCCGAGGGGCCCCTGGGTGGATTCGGGGCCCCGCAATCAAACTGTCCGGGCAAATTTATGCGGTTGGGCCTTGCTTATAATAGTAGGTTTATCTCCTAACCAATTGCTACCAGCATTCGTGAGTCTCTCAGCTTGGGGCCAGTCCGCGAGTTACAACTTACAGTCGGTAGCCACGTACCGGGGCCTTATGCCACTTCTATCCTCTCCCTTTTTCACCTCCCCACTATACGGCTGGGCCTGGCTCCTCTCTTATCCACCTCTCGCCCCCTTCACCCCCATCCTCAATCCTCATCGTTCTCGCGGTCCAGGGAATAAGAAGTCACGACTCACGACCAGTCTCATGCCCGGTCGACCAACTTTGAATATGATTTATGCTAATTTGGTAATTACAGTTTCGTCCCGAATATAAAAATGATCGGTGTCAATTTATGAGAGACAATGTTTTCATTTTACTTTTTTCTTCCCTTCCTTCTCTTTCTTCTTCTGCATCACGTCTCTTTGCTTCAAAACGGTTTTTGTTTCTTTATTTCTCATAGTACATTGCACGTAGCTCAAGCTTCATTGATTAAGGCCTACGGCGTTGCTGCATGTGTACATGAATACACAGAGAAGTGGTTTTGTGTTTGGCTTAAGGTGACTTAGTAGAGATCACTTCCAACTTAACCTGGCTAACATAAAAAACATGAGTTTTACTGGAAATCTATCAGTTTTTCTGATAAAGTGAAATACTGAGCCGCTTTCTGCCAAATAACTGAATCTATTGGTTGAAGGTTTATTCGGATCGGTTGGATAGTCATCGACAAGGTACGAATCGCGTTTTCGAGGTGACAACAATTGGCAATAATTGTGCTATGGGACTATGTTCAGGTTTCCATACGACCAATTTTTATCACCTCAAAGACGCGATTCGTAGTTTCTTCCATACTCTACGACCTTATACTGAAATAAAACTCAGGAGATTAATGCTTCACTACGGTAAAATGTGACCAAGTATTTCAGTGTTTGGAAAAAACAAATAAAATTCCAGTCAGATTCATGTTTTCTATGTTAGCTAGGTTAGTTTCGAAGCGACTCGTACATATCGTATCACCGTGAAAGAAAAGACAACTTCCCAAGTATATCTTTCGTGAGCAGCATCATCCCTCACGGATGTTATTTCCCGAAGGATTGTCACTAATGGAATATGAAATCGTGTGTTCCATCCCCGATATTTGATTGGGGGAAATGAAAGTTTCTTTGGATTTTGAAAAATCCATCGTATCAGCAGCTCTCGTTGCCGTAACATGCGGATGTATGTAAAAGTACAGACATCCATGTATAAAGGCATTATCGAGTATTGCGATACGCTTTTATACACATTCATCGGAGCCAAAAAGACGAGAATTCAGTAGTTAATTAGATACACATTGCAGAATATGTGTATGGCCGTGTTGACTCAAGCCACGTGGAGTATTAAAAACCGAACACAAGACAAAAACATGTTTTGCACTAGTTTATGTAATTTCTTATACCGATACCTACCCAATACAGAAGTCACCTGAGTATTTTTCTTTTCAAATATATTATCTTTTTTATTTCACCTTGACAGCTCAGTCACGATACAAAGTGAGTCACGAACTCCTCCACGTGTGGCTAAATAATTAAAACAGCAGAGTTCCTCGACTTTGACTCATCGTTCTGCAATATTGACAATAAAACGAACCTCTGTTGCTAACCTACATCGATCAAATGAATATTCACATTACACTAGCTTCATGCTAACGTTATTCCGTATCTTTAATCTACATCGTTAATTAATTAAACCATCTGACAACCGGTGAATCGGATATCACTCTTGCCAAATTTATATTTTATCGATTTGCACCATATCAACGGCATCTACTCGGTGCCGATATTGCGAAACGGTACGTGCATGTGGTCTTGCCATTTTGCAAACAGTTTCACTGAGAATGAGTGGGGAAAAAGGAATTGAGAAAAAAATTCAGATTTCAAACCCGGTCATATGTTTCTTTTAAGAATCGACGCGGCTCACGGCTATACAAAGGGAAACCGTGACGATTGCAAGCCTAGCATAGTGGCCTGTTAGTTAGAATACTGTGGTTTTCCATGGAAGGAGAAAAAAAAAGCGAGGACGACAAACGTAAGAGAAAAATGATAAAAGAGAAAGAAACCAACAGCAGAAGAGACAACGCTTTCCCGTTTACTGCATCAGACTAGCTCGAAAATCGAATAGCGTAAAGATCGAAACTTTCTCCGTCTCCGAAACGTGAGACGAGGTTGAAAAATCTGTCTAATAGGATTATAAAATAGTGTAAATCTCGTAAAGATCCAGAATGGGCATTACTACGGGGCCAGAGAGGCCTCGGGAGTAGTCTATAGAAACGATCTTGGGTGCAGCACGAGCGATCCTGCCCCGCCTCTTATCTCAGATCTGTGTTGCGGTCCTCCGCGAGCGGGGCCCAATAAAAAATAAAAAGACCACGAAGAAGAAGCATAAGAAGAAGAAGAAGAAGAAGAAGAAGAAGAAGAAAAAGAGGAGGAGGAGAAGCGACCGAGAGAGGGATACGGAGTAAAAAGAGAGGAGAAAAGAGAAACGAAAAAAGAAATAAAGAAAAAGGTCAAAAAAAGATCTGGCCCGTAGCTACCGGGCATTGGCCCCCTTCCACAGCCGGTTCCCCTCACTTCCCTCCGTTCCCCTTTCAGCATCTTCTTGGTCCACCCGTAGATCGTGGATCCTCAGACCTGGAGGCTAGAGGCCGGAGATCGAGGCTCGACCCGAACCTGGAATACAAATCTGCACGTGAAGTAAATAATTAATAAGATCATCTCGAACATCCCAGAAAGTATCGCATTACTCCTCTTCTCTCGGTGCAATGATTTCAATTGCGTTTACTCTGGGTTCAATTACACTTTGTTTTTAATTTGTTTTTATCTTCTTTGCGCAACGTTCACTTAAGGGCATATAGGTATGTATATGGGCGGAGAGGAATATCGCTTAGTTTCAAGCCGAGACAAACGAGAACATAGAAAGTGTATACATAGAGCATGATGTATAATTGGCAAGCGTGAAATGGAAAAAAAAGAGAGAGAAAGAGATAGAGAAGAGAGAGGTGGCACAAAATCACGGAAATCCATGCGTGTGGTGATCCAACCTGAACGGATGAGTCAACCTGGACTGACGAGGCTAAATTTGAACCCATTCTTTTCCTACTTTCCTCCTAAATTTAGTGAACTCGACATCACGGCAATGTGCACGTGTTAAGCTGACCTCAAACCTCTGACTCTCTTCGTAAAGAAATGTTCAAGTATAACTATACATATACCACTCTGAATGGACCCCGGCATGGTATTATACATTACAAAACGAAGGGACAGTATCTATTCTGTCCAACGTTGCATCAAGATTTCAATGTACCGGTTTGGGAACACCGAGTCCTCCGGCTCTGACGATCAGATCGGGAGATGATATTTACTGGTTTAGCTTCCGTGACAATCCTACCCCTTCCCAACCTGGATATGTATTTTTTACTTCGTGTTGTTTTTTTTTTCTAATTTTTTTTTTTTTCTTCCTCTCTTCTCAGCGTTGTATTTAATCGCATTAGCTGACAAGGTAGGTACCTTATACGTGTAGACGTTATCGAGATGTAGGGATATTATAGTGTCGGGTTTCCCATGAGAAGGGATGGGTAGGAGCAAGTGTTTCGTGATCAAGAGGAATTAAAATGTCCGATGTATCTACGCGTACCTATACGTATGTATGTAGATACGTAAATACATACGTTTGTTCGTAATACCTGAAGCGTTTGAAATGAATAGACTTGATGATTTTAATCGCGGAATAATTTCGCCAGGAACCTCTTTGAGCTGCGGTTCATGATTATAAGAAATGGTTACGGTCAGAGCGAATGACTCATCGTGCTTTTACCGCAGACTGACCATAGCGTTATTAGGTTCCTACGTCAGAGAGTTCTATAATCGTAAAAAAGATAGTTGCGGTTTGAGCCTTGTAGATTAGTCAGTTTCTAAACTCGCAAAAATTATCACTATATGTATACTTTACTTCTTTTAGAAGTTTTTTATTTTATTTTTTTGTTCTTGTTTTTCTTTCTTTTTCGTTTTTCTTCATTCTATTCTCATATATGCCAATCGACGGTCGTTAAGTTACGCCTGAAAGTTACGCAAAAGTAAACACTTGCTTTGGAACTCATCAACGCTTACATCACCCGGCAAAACACACCGAGGCAAAAAAGCGCCTAGCGCTTCCATCAAAATAATCAGATTTCAAATCTGAATATCTGCAACACATCGGTGGTGGAGAAGGCGGAGGGGGCTGGGGATGAAAAAAAAAAATTAGAAAAAAAGGGAACAAAGTCAAAGGAAAAGAGGAACACAAACGTGAAGAAGATGAAGAAGAAGATGATGAAGAATAAGGAGAGGAAGAAATAAGAATAAAAAATAAAAAAACGAAAAAGAAAAAAAACGGAGAAGGGGTCGGCTGGTTCTGGACAGCCATAGTATTGCTTGCAGTACCATCACCATCACCATCACCATCACCAACACTGCCACAAAATAGGTTGGGATGAGATGGGACGGGACGGGACGGGACGAAGTTGTTGTGATCCAAACCTGTTATGGCTGCCCGTGCACGTGGGCGTCTTGAACAAGGAGAAACGAGAGAAAAAAGAGATAAAGAGAAAGAAAAAGAGATAGATGAAGAGAGAAAGAGAGAGACCAGCTAATAACTGGTTTTGCCGAAGACAAGACCGAGCCAGAGGCTGAAGGGTTAGAGATGTGGAGAGGCAAAGAGGAAGAAAGGTAGGAGTTTTCTAATGTTCTTTTCACTATACACGTCATGACAAGCAAGGTAAACAAAAAAATCAAAAGAAAAAAAAAACAATAGAAAATAAGAAATTAAATAGCAAAAAAAGGGGTAAAAAGATTGTTCGCTGTTCAGAGAAACTATTAGCTACACGAGATACGTGTATAGTGTTTCTTCCAAAACCTCAAGAGTCGAATTTTCATTGGTCAAACTTGACCGAGGTCGTGATAAAGGAAGTTCTTTGACAGGAAGCTGTACAGAAGCAACTTCAACCGCTACATACAAGCATATAACGTATCGCGTGAACAGAATCATCTTCTCTTTTTAAAAAATCTCTCGAGTGAAATTAACGTGCGAAATCTGACCGTGCCATGATCCTCGGGCTCCGTCCGGTTCGCAGCGGGTAAGAAAAAGAGAAAAAAAAAATGAAATAAAATACAATAAGAAAAGAAAAAGTCAAGGCCTGGAGAAGAGAACTGAAAAAATAATTACCCCGAGTAAGATCAAGCCTCTGTAGACTAATGAAAACTCGCAACAGAGTTGCCAGCGTACAATCCAACATGAAAGTTTCGAGTTTTCAGCGGGTATATATCGTACTGGAAAAATCTGGAAATGCCTAGGTACAAGCCCATTCGTATCGTGTGTAAAAGGAATAGATTTTGTTCGTTTTGTCAAATTTTTCATCAATTTTCAGTGGCGCATATAAATCCCACGTGTGACGATAAAAAATGATAACAAGGTTCGAGGTGCGCATTGAACGCTGAACGTCAAACCCGGTTTTAACGCTGCAGGGTGGCTTTACCGACTCTGAAATGTACACGTGTGTCATATTGCAGCTCTCATATATCACGGGTGATATATTACGTCAATTTTTATAGAAAAGTTGCACTCTCCGCGACACAAGGTCCCGCAACTACTCTTACAGTATATGTACATGACATACAAGCGAGCAAAAAATACCCCAACAAATAATGCAACTTGCCTACGCATACGTATATACGTGCATATCTATATTGGCAAAATATCTCTCGTTGTTGAAAAGTGTGAAGAACTTATTTTTCCGCAATTTTTCTCTTTCCATTACTCGCATATATACGTATGCCTACAGGTTACGTATATTAATCGAAATCCGCCTATGGGGTGGTTGCCTGTTGGCAATGTTCTATTTCTGCTTCACCACGTTTCTGGCAAGTTCAACGTTTCACCTACAAAAATAAGAGAGCAATTGTACATATATACATACATCCATGTACCTAGAGGATGACACGAGAATAAATAAACAAATAAGTAAATAAATAAATAAAAACAACGACAAAACAGAGAGAGAGAGAGAGAGAGAGAGAGAGAAAAAGAAAGAAATAGCAGCTTACCGTTACTTCCAGGAAACCGTTTACTGCCGCCGATTACGAGGAGTAACGACTGACGCTTTTCACTCCGTATAAAGGAAAATCTTCTCGCTAAAAGATTCACTAGTTTATGCAGGTGAGATTTGATTAGTAACTCATTCAGGGCTCTGGTTCAGGTTATAGTTTTTTCCCTCTTTCTTATACCTACTCTGGGTATAGGACGTAGTGTACTTTTGCTACGTGTACCAAAAGTGGGACTCGAGAGACGCAGAGCTCCCGTTTGATGTCACGCAGCTTGTCCGCCCACTTCTTCTTCTTCTTCTTCTTCTACTTCTTCTCCTTTACGACATATGCACACATACATAGATATTTGGGAAATGTAAAGTGAAATTTTTATTTCGGGTTTGTCGAATGGCTTCTGGATAGCTGTGATATTACCCCACGTGTGAAGATCGGCTGCATATTAATCAAGCTCGAAGTTGATTCTTATTGTGTTAAACGGCAGAGGTTTGGACACCTCGTGCACACTGCAGTTCGCATCGTAGAGGTAAGGTAAGGTATAAAGTGCTGCAGAGTTCAAACCTGTCAGATAAATTATCTAATAACCGACTACCGACCGGTTTCCAAGCCAAGATCATTCTCGGGCAAACTAGTTTCCCTTACCGCCCGAAGCCCCATTGGTCAGATCGAACTATACGGCTAAATCCAATTGGTTAATTCAGCGAGACGTCGGAAATCACAAAACGCTGCTGCTGTTGCTGCTGCTGCTGCCGTTCCTGCTGATCCAACTCGTCGTGGCGAACGAACCTCTCGAGTCGCGTTCAACTCCTTCAACCGGTTTAACTCTCCGTCTCTCGTGCTTAATGCATATCTCCATCTCTTTTCACGGCTCCTTTTTCTTCTCTAAATCCAATAAATAAAACCCGTCTTTCTCCCCCTCACGTGCAGTACCCTACACACTACCTATCTTCGACTTAAATCATACCTTATGTCCCATGGTCCTTCCTTTCGTTCGTTCGTTCGTTCGTTCGTTCGTTCGTTCGTTCCATCCATCCACCACCTCATGCACCCTCGCTATCCTGTTCTTGGGACCAACCGGGCCGAATCGGGCTCATAAACACCGTGGCCCTTTGAAAAGATATCTTGATGCGAGGAATACATGTATATATGCATGGGCCAGAGTCCCAGAGTCCCATGTAGTCGGTCAGGGGCGGCGTAAAGGGGCAGAGAAAGACCCTGGGTCCAGGAAAGTGGTGAGCACCCACATCTTAGGGTCCACCTGTACGTACCTACCTACCTATATATCTACCTTATACCTACCAACTTGCATTGCATGCAATGAATACACGTGTAAATAAGTCCGTAACCCAGCTCCTCTTTGCAACCCTTTGGCCCACAACGTGTTTGTTGTCGGCCGTGTGAGATCTGCCTCACAGTGGCGTGTTCTTCTCGACCATGGGCATGGGCATGAGCATGGGCTGGAGGCATACGACTATAGCTATACGATTTATACCCGTGGATCTGGAGATTGTCTACGAGGGGTTTGCCTATCTCTATAGTATAGATACATACGCGGTGTCCACGAAGGAGCCTTATCCCCGGCCTTTAATATCCAATGATAATATCTCACCGTCAGCAACGGTGTCCAGGAACACGAATTGAGCAGAAATTTGGCACGGTGACAAGGTGGACCGTTGAGGGTTATTATTCATCACCCAGAATTATTAATGCTGATTTCAACGGCAATACTTATCATGAAAAGGGGACCTCTCATCTTGAAGAATATTCATTTCTTTCTCCTCGATCAGCAGTTTATTCATCTCTCTCAATGCAAGACTCAATGCCGATAATGAAATTTATTTGATTTTTTGTTCTTGAGGACACCTTGTAGAGCGTATAGACTCGTATGGAGAGTTTGGCCTTTTCAACGAGTTGAAGGAGTGTTGGGAACAGCCCGATGCAGAAGTGTGTTCGAAGGCAGTGTGTAGAATCCGCTGTGTTATTCTGTACCTGTCAGTTTGTTTTTTTTGCGTAAATTTTTTTTTGTCATTTTTTCAGATGGTGGGGAAGGAGTTTTATATCTCTCACTGTTTGATACTCACGCAAATACTTTGGGATGACCAAACAGTATGATATATAGAAATAATAAAAAAAATACTCCATCATTTATCAAAGCGACGGCAAAATGGCTATAGGAAGTTTGCTATTTTAATGGTGACACCCGCATTATTTGCAAAGAACGACGCGTAAACACGCGTAGATATTAATTGTCCATTCAAGGTTCATTCAAATTTGGCTGAATCTGAGAATAAATTTTGCTCCGAGATATCGTTGCGCGATTAATCTCTGTTTATATACTATATACCAGAGCCTGCGGGAGACTATAGCGTTGCGTAACTACCGCACAACTGACAAACAAACCCTTTTTTGATTTGCTAATCTCAACTTTGTGCTAATTTTGCTATGCGACCGAGATATCGCCCGATATCACTTCGTTCACTGTTCGATCAACTTTAGTTTATATGTATAGCTATAGATACATAGGTAGGTATATATTACATATACTCGTACATCGAACAGCAGTTTTTTCATTATTCTAGTCTCGCGATTCGATGAATTTTCAATAAAGCTCAATTGCGCTACTTTTGCAGTATAGGTACAGTCTCGAATGCTCGTGGTGTTTGTAATTCGAAAGAGAACCGCACTGCGGGTGAGTGTAAATTACAATTGGCAAGTGGTTTTTCTACTGTAATTGTTAATTGCTTGTTTTGTTTTTGTCGCCTCAAATTATAATCGAGGGTATAAAATATTTCCGTTCAAGTCTTTGATCAATCTTATTATTTCTCCTGTCTTGCGGAGAAATGAATTAACGAATATTGTATGCATGTGTGTATATAAGTTCTGAAGGAAACCGAGCCCCATAAGCTCGCTTTGATCTTACCTCTCTTTGACGAGTGAAGTGTGTAAATTGACATCCGGTGAGAGATCGTCGCACCTAGATAAGCGCTATCGAGGCGTTATACCTGGAAACCTACAAGTTTCAAAGACTAAAATCTGCATTCGAATTGAATATATATTATTCTGCAACCTAGATCGTCGTTATTCTGTATCTCAGGAAGTCGGCCGGTCGGCCGGAGCAATGATCGTGGAAACTTTCGACTATTCTATACGCGTATACCTACCTACCTATAGACAGCTGCCAATATAGCAGCGAAATATCCCCTCCGTGAAAACTAACAATAAGTCAATGACCAGCGATCAAGCGTTCTAGCGGAATCAACTTTCGTCGATCTGATATGTTTTCTGCCGCCAATGGCGTACTCGCTGCCGCGCTGCTTTAAAGGCACTTCGAGTTGCGCGTCCATTTGACTCAACTCAACTTTCTATATGTTATACCTACGAGCCATCGGACGCTTCGGATCGCGTCCAAAAAATATTTTCGACGAAACGTCATCTCATCAGCCTGCAAATTTCTACAAGCAAATTACATACTGTCCGGTTTTCAGTAGCTAATTTACAGGGTCGTTGAACTGACGAACGTATCTCGACGTGTATAAGAAGTAATCACGCAATAAAATATTCAGCTGCGCTTTCAGGTTTCATTGAATCGATCAATATGACGAAAATTAGATTTCTTTGACCCTTTGTGGCCACACCTCTGTAGAATAACTTATTGTTAGTGATCATACTGCAGAGTAAAATTTACCCAGCCAAGTTTCAAATGGTTGCTCTATGGTAACTATCAGTTCGATTAGGATCGAAAAAATACTGAGAATAATTTGAACATTCTGAAACATGTGTGAAAAGTTGTTGTGTCAAAATTCAAATCACAACATGTTCAAAAAAAATCGTGAATAGATAAATTGGTAAAAAAAAAATACACCTTTTCACTCCAAAAATCATAACATTTTGAATTTCAAATATTTTTAAGTCAATTCTTAACTGGTATACTCGTCGGATATGATACTTCTATGAAAAAAATAGTGGCCTAGTGCATGTTTGGGAACAGTGATTTATTTCGACGTGTGAAAAGGATCGATTTTGGAGTAGAAATGAATGCGGATTTATCCGGAAGATATAAGTGCGAAAATTTAACCTTTACGCTAAAACTAAATCTTGAATAAGGCATTTGTTAAATATTCTCTTACCCAAAATGAGGCCTGGGTAGAAGTAACCCATGGTAGCCTCGAAGGGTTAATTAGCGTTACGGCAAAATGACTTCGTGAATGTTGCAAACTACTTTCGATTGACCACAAATCTCGAATATGAGTGTAATCGGTTAATTAATTTACTAACACCAGTCGAACTTTTCTGTTTTACAGACTGGATATAAAGTACGTTATCGTACCAGAGCACGGTGCGAAATCACCGAGTCATAAGAACAGGAGAACCCGTTCGTCGGTTAAAAAATGAAGAATAAAATAGGTAGGAGCTTCCGCGGGAGGAGGTAAATCAATTGAATTTATAGTTTATGTCTTTGTTACGACACAGAATCAGCCCACGCTGCTGTTACCTTTAGCCGAGGCTTTAGCTAACGATCTTTATAAATCTTTGATATATCGATATACCTACCTACCTGTCCGCGTATTATTTGCTGGTTGAGAAAATCCTTGAAAAGGGATTTTTCTAACAATATAATCCGGGACGATGATTGAATAAAAAAAAACTTGTCGAGTAAAACTTGCGTAACTTTTTCCACCGTAACGATCCTATCCAATCCTGTCATACGCATGAATGATCCAATCCTCAAATTCATACTGTTTCGTATAACTTTTACTTACGAAGCTCTTTTAGGATCGATCGTCGACCCAAGGTACATACAGTACGTATTACATTACCAAGTCGAAACAAAAGTAAGTAAAAGTCTTTTGTTCATTGTGTCAATCGTTTTCCTAGGATATACATTATACAATATATGTATGTATATCACTTGCATGAGTTATACTTGCATTTTTGCTTGTTTTTTTTTTTTTTTTTTTTTTTTTTACTTTTTTTTTAGTTACTTGCCGTTCTCCGAACTATTACAATTGAAATAATTCTCATTTACCAAATGCCTCGTAACTATTGGGAGTACCTAACGCTGCAGGTGAGCTTACTTGAGAATGTTCGATCGTCTATGTAGGTATAGAACTTTAGAATCCAGAGTTTCGCACAACTGTTATAACTCATCGTACTTACTAGTTGCTGGGTATCTGTGTATTTATTGACGTCCATTAAGACCTCGTACCGAAGCACGTTTCCCTGACATTAGTATACGAGTCTTGCTCGAATCATCTGCACGCCGTACAAATTCGAGCTTATAAATCCAACCGTTTTCCCGAAATATGTCAAAATGCCAGTGCGATGAAATACGGAATTAGAATTAGCTACTTTTGAATAAATAATTTCACAGGTACCATACGGTCTACGGTCTACTTCATTCTACCTAATCTATTCCAATGTACCTCTGTGGCTTTACAATGCGAGTATGACATCTCCATATCTTTTGGGGGGGCTTGCACTCTGAGGTTTACGTACATACAGGGTGATCATTTTACCAGCCACATCACCAGGACGTGAAAAATAATGGGAAATCGTCAATTTTCTGAACTCAGTGACGTTCCACAGTCAAAATTTTACGTGCTGTAAAAAAGAAAGAATGTAGACCCTCGTTGGAAATAAGAGTCAAAATCGCCCTGCTGGCGTAAAGCCCCTATTTTTCAATCTTTGAAATTGCCTGGAAAATGACCACCCTGTAGATGGACTTATATATATCGCGGCTTTATTTCTCTACCTGAGTCAGGGTAAATTTGACCAAACACGTGTTTGGGATATAGTGGCTTTTGTCCGACTCGCTCTTTCGTCGATGGCTATTCAACTTTCGAAAAATTTTCCATCTCAACCGTGGACACAATCCATATACCTTCTTCACGGTTTAATTTACGCCTCAAAGCGCAACGAAATCGCATGTGCCTCTGCATTTAATTACTCGCTCTACTTACCCGCGCCTATCTATCTGTCTGTCTGACTGTCTCGATATTCGGAGTTCAGATTTATCTTTTGTATCTAATAAGGTATATACGAACGTTACACAACGAAATGAGATAGAAAAAAATCCAAACTCAACATGGTCTGAGCTATAGATTAGATTCAGATTCCAGTATGTCTGTATAAAGTGTGAGATCGAGCGATATGAATATTATTTATAGAACATGAGTGCTTTTCCTGTGTTTATATTAGTTTCTGTTAACAATTCTCATCGATAAATCGAACTGCCGAAGGTATACGCGTTGAGAAATATTTTCTACCAATGATGAGTTAGTACGCTGCAGACGTAGCGTCGACATATTGTTCGATGTTCCCGATCGTCGAAGGGTTCTCGATCTCGGAGTTAAGGCTCAAGGCTTTCAACTTTGCATCTTCCTTGTCCTCTCCGACATTTCCAACACACATCTCGACTCCTCGGCGATGATAATTTACCAATTTTTTTCTATCGATCGAAAGCCACTCTCCCTGTTAGTAACAATAATACCGATTCCGAAGCTACACCGTGAACATCCGAGATCTACAATCCTCATTCGTTTGGCCTTTTTCATATATTATGTATATATATTATACTCGTACGAAGACATTCCGGTACATTAACTTGCTCGTTGGATAATTTATCACAGTTTCATGGGTCAACTCGTACCAAGTTTGGTGGTGCAAATTTGTTCGTCGAAACTTTATTTACTGCACGGTTTACGTTGCTCGGATGGTTTGCATACCGATATAAATCTGATTTTAAAAACCGAACTTACAATCTACTTTGTTAGTGATGGGATTCGAAAACTAGCCAACTTTATTCAAGTTTACCGAAATCGTATGTATATGGTATATAAATAAAAATCCAGTTACACGAGACGTGACGTTGCTGTACTGCGGCTCAGAGAGGAGGAAAGGGTGTCAAGAAATCACTATGCATGCTGCGCGCGTGCAAATGTATGCAAAAATATAATCGCCAAGTTGTATGCACACTATGTACTCCCCTCCGTACCTCTTATCGAAGGAGTATATACAGCGGGCGTTACGACCTTCTGAGCTTAAAGCGTCGATTTTATTTGTTTGCCAGAGATAAGTAGTTAATAAGTCGCTATTGTTTCTTATCGCGTTTGAGCAACGTCATGCCCTCTTCTACTCCACAGCCTAATATGTATTCATGAATGTATAGTGCAATTGTGTGTATAGGTACATTTCTAGTCTTCAATATACTTCAACATCAAGTTCTCAGTCCACAGTGCGGAAACATGCAGAGACGATGGCTAAGAATCAGAATTCAGTGTGTCACGAATTATACTCTTTGGCAACGCGAAAAAATACGCGTTTCCGGTACCCGACGTGTGTTCGGCACAGATTTTCAGATTTCTTGAATCTTTCGTTGTGGCTTTTTTGCGGATTTTATTGTATCAACGTCACAATCGGGCCCAGATTTGTCGTGCAGACTTTTATATACGGATCCCGAAGAGCTGCGTGCTCCGTTCCAAATTACCTCAAGCATAAACTTCGCTTTCCAAACATTAACCGGCGAGTCGAGCGGTTCTTAAGTCTAAGGTCAGCACAGCCTGTAAAAAGTCAAGTCAGGCTAGGTTAACGAAACGAGAACACTGCCCTGCCTCAGTCCCCTCTCTCTTCCTATTATATCCTCCCTCTTTCTCGCAACTAATTCTCTTCAGGCAAGTATACGGGAAGATGTATTTGTATTGGAGGTTCCAATTTTTCTACTCCCTCTAGCCGATTAGAAGTAATACCCGCGATCCTCCTCGTCGTCGTGGTCGTCGTCGTCGTCGTCGCCGACGACAAAACGTCTCGCAAATCAGCAACCGAGTATACATAGCTGACTCATTCGGCTGTTTGCGTAATGCAAATATAAGTATACCCACACTTTGGTGTTGTACTTACCTCTGTGTATATAGCCTAGTCGTATTAATGTTAGAAAAGGGCGTACGTGTGTAGACACATATAAATGTACATACATACAGCTGTACGTATATCACGAAAGAGAGCAGCGCGCGCACGATTATATACTTACCTCCGCGGCGTGTAGTAAAACAGTAGTCACTTTCAAATGCGCGAACGAATAATTACGACTCTACTTAACGATTCCAGAAGCATCGCGCGATGCTCGACCATTGCGAAAGGCTAGAATTATTCAAAAAAACATGTCTCGGTCTTAGATTCTTATTTTTTTTTTTTTTCTTGTGTTTTTTTCAGCTCGCTTAACTAATTCCGAATTTATTGCCGTAACAGTTCCGATCTCGTTTCTATAAATAATGTATTTGCTATTCAATATTTCAACTAATTCCTCTGTTCGTCAGACAATTATATACATATATATATGTATATTCTATGGGCTTAAAATTCAACCAGACTCATCTACGGTTTTTTATCAGATTCAGCAGAAAACACAGACAAAAACAGAAACACGCCAATTGACTATAATTCGAAAGTGAAAGGCGTCCATGTTTTAACTATAATACCAATCCATCTACAAATCCCTATGGACCTTCGTGGCCCTGCAGAGGCTTATTCCTCGAGTTCTATTTCGCCACAAAAGTACCGTAGAGATTATAACATACAGACGCCTGAATAATTATTACTAATTCTTTCGAACGGATCTAATCTCTGCGATCGAAACTTGGGCGCAGAAAATTTTCTCCAGCTTGTGATCAGCTACATACATGTATTGTATAGATATATAGTCATAGGTGTACCTGCACGTATACGCAGCTATTGCAAGTATATGGGCATCTGGTATAGGAGCGTTGACTGCCTGGCCGTGACCCACATCTATGAGCTTACCCTTCTATGCCGTGATCCTCTATCAGCTATCCTCCACGCTCTGGCAGTAGCACGAGTTGCAAAGGCTAAGTAATCCCAGATCGCGTCGTTGCGACTCCGCTCTGGCTTACCGTAAGGCGTAAGGAGTAAGGCGTAAGGCGTAGGGCGTAAGTAAAGTAAGGCGTAAGGCGTAAGACGTAAGTGAAGTAAGGCGTAAGGCGTAAGTGAAGTAAGTATAGCACTATAGGCCGCGGACTATCGCGGCTGGTCCCGTGCTTGATGATCGCTCAGAGTCTTCCGCAATAAGAAGTCGAGGTTCTTGAAGCCGCTCGCCGAGTAGTTGGGTGTGTACCTATATCTTATTCTTTCTTGCAGTTCTTCCGCCTCTGCCTTCTGTACCTACTGCTCCCTACCCCGCCCTTGGCCCTCGGTTATATTCTCGATCCTCGAACTATAAGACGCTTTCGAATGCGATTCCATGCCCCGGTAAATAATGATGATGAATATGAACGAGAGGCGGTGATCAGGGGCAAGAAATATAGGCGTGAATATCAACTCGCAGGTTTATATTGCGTTTAGAAACGCGAAGTTGCGCCAAAGATTTTATACTTTATTTTATTTCATCTTATATTCCGTTCTGTCCGCCTTTCTGTATACGCTATATAATGTTATAGCGGATCTTTTTGCTATTAGTTTCGCAACGTGCGGAGCCCGCCAGTTGCCTCTAGTCAAAACACCGCTATCGCATATATAGAGAGTCTTGTAGATTTATCGTGTGATGTAGTGTTTGTCGATAACTGTTTACGTGTGTATAGGTAATAGGTATACAATACATATGCACCCATCTGTACATAGACTACAGAGCGTGAGCGAGATTGTTGACGAAGCATTCGTACCCGAAGTACACATACATACATACATACGTGGATGATATGATATGAGTTTATTCCGAGCTCTTGAATTTATTCCAAAAATTATTCAAACACGTGTGGTATATTACTGTTGTTCCATATTATAAATATATATTGCGCGAGGATTTCGAAAAAATTTACGCTCGATTAAAAGAGACGTTTTTCGAGATCTCTGTTTACCCCAGTTGAGAATAATGGACATGTGTGTTTGTGCAGCAAACGAAATATCTAGGGTCTAAGAATAGTTCGTATAACTCTGTACCCGAGAGATGCTTGTAGAAAGTGTATTTGTTCGGTCGTCATTGTGTGTACGAATGTTTGGCAAATTGAAAGTAAATTTATGACCGCTTTAGTGGAAATTTTCCATCCTCGTAATTAGCCGATGAGTCGGTGATCGGATATGATTTGTACTAATTGTGGAAATGGTTGAAATTCAATTATTCCATGTACCTTATACGTATTGATTTGTTACACACATCATTTTCAATGATTTTATTCATATGAAATTTCTATAGAATTATAATAATAAACTAACCAACGATCTCCACTGATGGAACTGATGATTATTCAATCAAGATTCGTTCGCAGAAACGCTTATTGAAACGATCTTTCGTTTCCAAGGGATAACCATCTCGACTTATGCTCGGTCTCCCACGCCTCGAAAAAAACCTTGAGCTGTGTAATACAGAGATGAGAAGACTCCCAGTCTTTACACTCTCATTACCCCTTACGTTAATTTGCGCATAGATGGTAGATATTATTCACTCTTTGTAAATATATGTATACTTGTATTTATACTTGCATGTATTTCGACACGTAATCGCCGTTTATTTTCCAAATCTCAACCGTATTCGTGGGCATTGCCAAGACCTACCGGTTCCATCATATCGCGATTAGGTGTACTATGTATATTTTGTACGTATTCTCTTTGAAAGCCTTTCGGAATATATATGTATATTTTCAAAAGGTTTCCGGGCATTGAATTTATCCAGCATCTGAATCTTGCGTATTTCTCAATCAACAAAGCTGGGAACGACTACAACCCAAAAACACAGGGATTTACATGATAAATCTTGAATCCGTTAGTCTAAATTACAAAAGTGAATCTGTTGACGTAAAAAACTCGTAAATTTTATTCCATGGCCGATTTATATGGTAGAGATGACGGATTTTGACCGTTAAAATTCGGTAATTCCTTCAAGAGAGTATTTCCTGAATTGACTATAAGACTCTGAAAATGGGTATCATCCGTATTTGGAAATTCTCTGAACACTCCTGTTCGTATAGTTTTCAGACCTCGGGAAAAACTCGCTCAAAAAACTTAGCAAACTTGAACGGTACAGATTCCTACAAATCATTTGGTTCGACCTGATCGCAAATGTATGTTATTTCCAATGACTTGTTTCAACTCTCCAGACGTATTACGGGTACTACCTACGTAAGTATGCATGTATATGGAAGAAAAATTGGCATTGAATGCCAAACCGACAATTCTTCGTGGTAAGGAAATCGCGGCTGACAATCAACAAACAGCTAAATGTTTTGCTCACTGCCTCGTGCCGATTTGCGACGATAACGATTTGATCTCATGTACTGAAGGAATGTTTACGGTGTATGCGAGAGTATGGGTGTGACGTGAATAACGTGTACCGTGTAACTTGGAGCTTGAAAGATATCGATACAAAAGTCAAAACGTTGGGCTTGTGACATCAGTTAGATGTCAGCAGGAGCTTAGAACTCCTAAGCAAGTATACATGTACGTGGTACTAGTTTAGAGAGATATACCTGCCGACCTGCGAACCTGTTTTCGTGACAGTCACTTCATCAATCACTCGACAAAGATATAATTAATGACGCGATTAAATGTTGAAAAACAGAGTTTTTTACCTTACCAATTACCTCCGACGATTCAAACTGCTGCACGTGGCCTATGCCTATACCTAAGTTTCAACTATCTACGAGGATGTCGTCATCTACGTCAAATTTGCATCCACATTAGTCAGCGCCATTATACCGAGTGCACAATTAACCAGCAAATGCTCCTAGCTGCAAAAACAATTTTCAGATTTTCCTCTTCCCGATTTATATTATAATTTCAGGTAGCATAAAACGAGGAGAGATGGCGCATTAGGAGAGTTCATACACCTAATGGATTTTTTACCATCTTTTCCGAATCGTACGCCATTTTCTTTGTTTGACCCCATAGGAATCTTACAGAAAATTTATACTAAGAAGTTCTAGATCTAGAGTCACGTAGACATCAATCAGGGATTAAGCCCTCGATGCATAGATCCATATCCATTGGGCCTTCCTTCGCTAAATTCGGTACACGATGTACCGAGCAATTTAAGGATATTCTTCAATGTTGCCTTAGAATGATTGAGAAAGGCTCGAAAGTATTATTGAAACTCCCTCAGCTGATCATAAAAATGAATATTCAACCCAGTGACACACCATATTTGGCATTTTTCACTCGATGATTATATTTGTGTACTAAATTGAACGAAAGAAGACCCAGTAGATGGAAATATCCATCAAAGGCTCTATATTTTGGGGAAAAGGAGGACCCTGAAGAATGTGGGTAGAATATGCGATCCAGGGGTCTGATACTCCCCATGCAAGTTCACGTGAGCTGAGCTCATCGGGTAGCCCTGGTTAATCTAATATATACCGTAACAGTATATGTATAGGATCAGATGTGCAGTTACGGATTATACTGGTACACATAAATTTTTGAGAATCGAGTAGATTTCCGGTTTCCGGTTCACTGAGAACAATAGGTCACAACGTCTACGTTGCCATTGTCTCCGTATAGAGAATTCAGCTTCGATCGCGATTTTACAACTCGACAATCTCCATTGTGTAAACACACTATAGTATACCCCTTTCCTGTTGTGTTGTGCACTTCACATGTATACGTGTAGTGTACAGTTATACAAACGCATTAAACATATATATATATATATATATGTGTGTGTACAAATGTATATAACAAATTTGCAAATAGGGTGCAGAAGCGTTCTATACCTCGCATTTCATTCCGCTGTCAGTAACGGAGAGAGGAATCGCGATATTCTTGACGGATATTTATGGTTTTTGGTATACATATAACTCGAGTTGAAAATCAAGAAGACTAATGTGAGGTGAGACGACACGTACCTACCTACTCTATATTTGAACAATAATATACGTGGATTGCACAGATGTTGGTAGGTATTATTCGTGTATAAAGAGATGCGTACACCGAAGGAGACGTGCGCATTGTGCAATGATACATACATAAGTAGTTATATACGTACCTATATATATTATACTCGTAGGAATATGGCAGTGTGATATCTTGATATGGTCGGAGGGCGAGACGTTGAAAGGGTCTCGGCGGACATGGACGCGATAAATTTCAACGAATTTCAAATATTAAAAAGCCCCGGGCCAGTGCAGATCACAAAAGGTTGTTATACGCCGCCGGTGACATTATACAGTTTCATAAGTTACAAGACCAACGTTAGTATATTTCATCAAGGCGGCTGTATACGTATATATGTATACAATTCTTTCCGAGCTAGGTTTAATTTATTAAAATCTATTCAGACTGTTCTTAGGCTGGCATATATAAGATAATCTCAACAAGGTAACCAACGCATCGTCTGTATCTACAAACCGTTTCCCACTTCACTTCCTCAACTTTTTACATCGTTCTTACGTATTTATTGTTGGTGGACATTAATTCTAATATAAGTCACTTACACGACTTTTGGCCAATTTTTTTCACTAAAATTTGAAAATCTTATAAGTTTTCACGTCAATTTTAGTTTCATTTACAGCTTTTCATTCAGAAAATCTTGAGTATTGTCAATTCAATCGGAAGATATGACAGTTTTTGCATTAAGGACTATGTAAATCTTCAATTTCTCCAAAAATTAGATTTCCAAAAATCCTTGAAATAAATCTACACGTATGAAGAATTAAAAAAAAACCCTGTCAAACGTGCTGGGTTATGCGAATTTTTTTCTTTCCTCCTATCTCCAATTCTTCCATTCGATTTAGCCAATATTCTTCTTCGTCCGTGACCCTGGGGCTTCGTATAGTCGTTCCTGTAACGACTGGCTCGCGTAATTCTTTCAACAAGCCCGTGCGATAATCGCGATTGGATGCTTTGTTCGGTTAATACAAAACAAAAAGGAAAGAAAAAAAATAAAAATAAAAGTAAAAATCGTGAACAGAAAAAAGGAAAAAAACTATCAACCTTCCCGTGACTGTTCTATTACGAAACATGGGTCGAGTATAATATTCGCTGCAGGTAAACGAGAAGAGTAAAGGGGGGAAAAAAACGAAAACGAAAAAGAGAAGAAAATAAAAAAAGAACCTAACTTTTCTACATAACAGCCCGCCTGGCGATGAGATGCCGTATAAACGTGAATATAATGGCTATACGTATAGAAATGAAAAAGCGCATTTGAATCAAGTCAGGTATGGGTATAGTTGCAGTAGGAACGAAGTTATTGCTCAAAGAACGCGAAGGTATATTATAAAAAGATCGTGTATACTTTATACCTATACGTATATGAATCGAAAGAGTTAATGCACTCGCAAGTATTGAGCTTAATATATGCGTAACAATTATTTTTAGACTCTGGTATACACAAGTTACGAGACCTCATCAATTATGCAATGCAAAAGCTATCGTAACTCTCTTACACGTCTACCTATATAGGTACCAACATGTATATGGTAGGTAGATAGATATGTACCTACCAACCTATGTATACATGAATTATTTATTTATAGTAATAATAATTTATAGAAGCTTCCAACGCGACAGGTTATCCTTCATTGTTTCAGATGAAAGTACCTGCAGTCAATCGAGAATAATTGTGATAAACAATGAGGCGAATAATCGAAGTCTGAGTAGTTTGAAAGTGGAAAATAAGGTACGAAGGCGTATACGGAACACAACGATGATTGTAATAACATAAAATTGGTTAGAAGAGTAAAGGAAAGAAAAGGAAAGGGTGAATAAAAAATTGGTATATTATTATTAAACTTTGTTTATTTTTGTCACTCCTACTGTAAATATTACAAATTAGAAATAACATCACATATATAATATACATAGTGTATTATAGTACTAAATACGAAAGATATTGCGAAGAGTCAAGTGATATACTATGACCTATACATATTTAGAAAATTGGATGCGATCGGATAACACCAAATCGGAAAAATTTTACCGGTTTCGACCGACGACAACATTTATTTTATTATTAGATATTATTGTGGCCCGCATTAACTCTACCTATTAATTTCTTTCTCTCTTTCTTTCTTGCTCTCTTTCTCTTTCTCTCTCTCCCTTTCTCTCCCAACTTTTATTCATACGATTGATAGGCATGAGATCGTGTGTGTTGTCTCTTTGGTGTTTTTCGCGAAATACTTTTCTGCCCTGAATTGGGCGATGAAGTGGAGGGGGGGGGGGGGGGGGGGGCGTTGATGAGAAATATTCATTTCTCTAAAACACCTCTAACTTATGGGATTTTTTTTTTTTTCAATTTTTGTTTCGTTTTTTTCAAAACAAAGAACCAGAAATTCGGTCAAGATACAATACTGTCATGAATCGTGTTATTTTATAATCTAGTACCAATACTTTGAGATATTTATTTGTTTTTTTTCTTTCGTTACGAAGAAAAAAAAGTAGAAAAAAATTGTGAAAATAACATATAGATGTATTTACATAAGTTAGAAGTGCAACAGCGAGATTTTGTGCTTCCGTGTCATTTGTTTGACGATATGAGATTATCGAAAGAAAAAAAAAAAGAAAAAAAAAATAAGAGACAAACACACACGAAAGCACACTATCTCGGCGGTGTTAACTTATCGAAGAGCCTGCAATGCATACGAGAAATTCGAATAAAAAAATCCAGCTTATTTCCCTCTGAGCCGATTAGGGATTTGGTTATGTCGATTTTAATATCCGTAAATCTTACCGAAGGTTTTACGGATATACGTCAATCCACATTATATAGTCGCGTGTATATGTATATAGATTTATATTCATCAGGTGAAACCAGAAATCTTAATAATAGGCCCGCAGAGATTGAAATTCTGGACTTTGATATTACAAAACTTCATATATCGCGTCTGTGCGTGCCTATGCAGATATAAATACTTTATTGTAATATCGTTGTGTGAAAAATTAAATATTTTACATATATATATAATGTATATATATATATACTCAAATATATATATATATATATATTTATTATAATTTCTCGTATTATTATTAATATTAATATTATTATTATTATTTTGTTATTTTTTCTTCTTTAATAAAATTTTCAACTCAGTATAAAATATAGACAATAGCATTCTATAATCTGTTTCTAGATAATCATCATAATGATATAAGATCACATTTATTGAAATATCGGAGGCCGCCGGTTTGATTTTATCATCCATTTTTTTTTTTTTTTTTCTTTCAATGATTTTATTCAAATCGACGATGCATCACCGCGATGGCAAACTGCTTAGAATCATGTACGTGTTTTTCTATAATTTCCAAGAACAATCGTTAGAATTCAATTTTCAATTTATGTTGAGATTCCTCAATTCTACTCAAAGTAGAATAAAATATTTTGTTCATAATTCAATTTCTTTTATTGCTTCGTAAATGGACCGAGTGAAAAGCCGCACATTCATCGCGCAGCTCCAAAAAGAAAATTATTTGAAAAAGAAAAAAAAAACAAATAAAAAAAAATAGAAGAAAATTACGAAAAAAAAAACAGAAAAAAAAGAGAAACTTAAAACTTATATTAATCACACTTGCTTTTTTTTTAATATCACAATACCAGCAGCGGGGTCTGTCTCTGTATTAATAACTTTTCCCAACGGCAGATAATTATATAGAAAAAAATCCGAGATTATCGTTAATAAGTGGTAGAAACGAAAAAAAAAATGGAAAAAAAAAGGGGACAAAAACCCTAAACAAAGCATTCGTTCGTTCGTCCGTTCGTTCGTTAGCTAACTCGATCGATCGATCGATCGAAGAACACCTCGAAATTGTTTTTTTTTTTTTCTTTTCTTTTTTGACACTGGTTCGTTTTATAGAATCCACAGGTACGGTTTTAAAAAACTACGCTAAGGACAGTCGGCTACACATATAATAATTATTAATAATTGAATAATTGAAAAACGAAAGATGAATCGAAACTCAACAAGACTAACGTTTCATTTGATGTATGAAAAAATAGGCGAAAAATGGAGAAAAAAAAATAATAAGAAATTGATGAATCGAAAAATTTGCAAGTTTCAAATGACGCCAGTGTGTACTGTGAGAAATATGGGATTTCGTAGCAGCCGTTATTTTTTTTTTTTCTTTCTTTTCTTTTAAATTCGTCAACCTCGTTTGTTGATGAGACTGAACGATGGATATTATCAATCAATGGTCCACGACCTGCACTTGAAGTAACTAAACCTATTCCTACTTATACGACTAATATAATATATATATATATAATAAAACATCACTTTTACACTACATATCACGTGAAATTTGTTAAAAAGTCTTAATGATGCATCTTCCTCAACGAAGACATTATTTATACCTCTCTCTTCTCAGAAGAGCTGCTACTACTATAATTTGTTTTCTCTATCACAATAGTATATTCCTAAATTATTAGATTAAATATGTTTTGTTGTGGTTTTTTTTGTTTTTTTTTTTTTTTTTTCTTTCAAATAGAATGCAGCTGGATCTTATCCCCTGATCTCATTGGTTAAATAACGGTTTTTCTTTTTTTTTTTCTCTTACTCTTACTCAAAATATTAATATACACATATACATATATCTAATAACGTATAGATATATATGTATATGAGAAGAGTTTTTAAAATGTATTAGTAATTGTTTGTTTGTTTTATATATACCATTAAATTTCAGCTGCAGTCTAGTCTCCTCTCTCGAATCCATAATCCTCAAACTTCCTTCTGCTTCTTTTTTTTTTCATTTTTCTTTTGTTTTCTGTTCTTCTGTTTTCCATGGACCTCAGTTTTCAAAATCTTTTTTTCCTTTGTATTTACGCGCTGCTCTTAGCGATGAGAAAATCTTCAAATGGTAAGACGTCAATGTGCGATGAGCTTTAAATAGCTAGCACACAAATAGCTGGCACAAGTTGTTCTTCTTCTGCTTCTTCTTCTTTTTAAACTTCGTCTTCTTATTCATCAAGTATCTGTATCCATTATCGATGTTTCTCACTCATTGCGAGTAGTGGTCATTTTTTATTGTTCTCAAAATAGTAAATGACCCCTCAATGATCTTGCTGGTACGATCGGTAAAGCTTCTTCTTCTCCAGTGTGAAATCCCTGCTTATCATTATCGTTCCACCGCGGGTAAGATTTCTGCAATTAGAAAAAACACATTCTTCGATTAGATACTTGTTCTTTTCTCATGGGCTACAAACAGACTGTTTTACTCCAATTTCTTCTCTCGTTCTCAATACTTCATAAACTAGAACCATCAATTTATACTCACTTGAGAAACTGCGGTAGTAGGATATGCCACGACGTATGATCTTGTTTGAGAGTTAGATATAACTCGAAGGTGGATACCGCGCTGGGATCGCACTGGACTCTGGAAAGCCTTCGGCACAGGTTGTCCGTTTCGAAGCTTATGAACAACGTGCAGCCTCTGTAACAAGGATATAAAAGAAAATTGATTATTATGAAACGGTATGGAAAACAATTAGACTTTTCCTCTTCTCTTCTCTTGCTTTCTTTCTTTTTTCTGTCAATTCTGACAAGAATTTCATAATCAATGAATAAATTCAATAATCACCTGAGTCCGCAAGGCTCGTTTTCAGCCATGGCGAGAACATCCTCTGCGATTCTTGGTAGTAAATCGGCGGGTAATAAAACTTCTCCGCAAGCGAGCTGGGCATGTTTGGCTGCCCTGAGTTCAACCTCCAATCTTCTCGCCAGCGCTTGGCAAGCACCGTCCAATTCTTCGGTTGCATATCCAGCTGTAAATTAAAACAAAAAACACAAATTTATCAAATGAATCAAATCAAAGATTCATCGCAAGTGGCAATTATTATCCAGGATATAATCGAAAATTTTAGGAATATCTCATCAACGAGTCAGTCACTATTAATATCTAACAAGTTTCAACAGATAACAAAAAAAAAAAAAAAAAAAACTAAATTTGTGAACAATTCGAGATAAATGTGTTAAATTTGTTCAATCTGGTTGTGGAGACTCTAGGAACTTTCTAGAAACGTGTTTTTAACGTGAATTTCAATCGGGAGAATATTTTTTCTGGTTTGATTATTTCCAGTATTTAACCCTGACCTGAGCTAATGCGGGATTAAAACTGGGTCTGAAATTCGCGATCGGTAAATATTGTAACAAGTTACACGTGAATAGGTGTAGAAATATAGGCCGGTTCGCCGGGACATTAGAAGGTCAAATTGACATGATGCAACAACTCTGCGATTGTACACAGCGAGTAGAATACAAACCGGCGAATATCGAGTTGCTAACAAGTTTGAAAAACTAGTAAAATATCACGGAAATTCGAATCACTGAAAAGGCGAAAACCGACTTTCGGAGCCAAAATATCATCCAGCTATGTAGTCGATCAAGTTCACGTACCACAGCTGATCTCAAAGATCAGCTGTGCGCCGGCCGGGTAAAATCCCCCATGCTAAGAATCGAGCCGGAAAATGAAGGTCCGAGAACCTTTGTTCAAAACGATATTACCATATTCGAGATTTGATAATTAGTGTGTAATCGCGACGATGGGAATCGACCGATGAAGAAAAAAGGAGAATAAATAAATAAAGTTTGACGACGATTGGTTGTGATAACGTACCTCTATTGTTGCTGAAATTCACGTTCACCGGACACGGTAGCACCTCCATTGTAAGTAAAGTAATATTTCTCTTAGAAACACTTTTTATAAAAGGAAATGCACAATCGTTGTATCGGTTAGAGAGCCGATAGAAATAATATAATATAATATCTTGTGTATGATGTTGAACGAAACAAAAGATTACGTTATACGAGCCGGCAAAGCTTTTGAGGAAGCTACGCGACCATCACTCACTCGTCTTTCAAACAACTGATTCGCCGGCACAGATGACGCGGTTTATATACCCGTGGTTCCCCCTCTTCCGTCCCCCACCAAATCGCCTAGCAACACCGGCTACGTGATGTCGCGCTCGCCTCGCACTTGAGGGTTCCCTTCGACAAGCGTCGTTCGTACTCGGTTTTATTCGGCTTTCAGGAAGGCTCGCCCATGCCCATCGCCCTACTAGTTTTCTGACACAAACGGAATACATACGTAGTACTACATAATACAAAGCTATTTCGTTTCGTACGATCAATTTCGATTGAAATTATCTCTTACCAGTTCCTTTCGGAGCATGATAACGCGTCCAGACACGTATTATAACCACGGTACAAAGTAGCCGCGTGTATCACCCGGTATGATTACACCAATCGGTATACCTGAACACTATATGTATGTACACCTCCTAACATCACAGCTGAGATATACGCGAGCTATAGCTAGCTAGTCGCGGTTAGACACCTGAAAGGTGACGATGTTCATACATACCTATATGTATATCATTTCTTTGTTTCATGTATTTACAAGATACATGTAACACATTCACTTGCTATAGTGCAATAATGATATAGAACAGGGATGACGGTTACTTGTTGTCCAACCTTGTCTGATTGCTCTAGTTGTGTGCAGAGGAATAGATCGATCGTTGATGGAGTAGAGGAGAAATAAACGATCGGCCGGCAAACGATGAGTACATATTACATACGTACATACATACAGCTGCTGTGTTCGATACACCTCATTCGATGTATATACGGATGAATGTGTGTATGTATAATGTGTTCAGTGATTGCGGACTGTTTCATTGTCCGATTTGTACATAGATATATACCCATATAGGTATAGGTATATACGCATAAATGCATTGCACGGAAGCTGTTATACGGTAAATACTTATGCATGCTGCTGTCCGAACTGTACATACATACATGAACATACACATACACAGTCGGCTTGCGGCCGGCTCTTTCAATTCAACGCCGATTCTGACTAATCGTAACTCCTCTAGAATACAATTGAAAGACTCTAAGTTTCGCTCGTATCCTGTAACCGACGATGCCCCGTCATCATGGGTGTAGATACATATAGGGTCATTACCATACTGGTATCTCGTATCTGATCTGCCATACAGATACAGTATTATAATATTCGGTTTTGCAGAAAACTCTGAAAAGTTCTTTACTCATTCCCATTGTGGATTGAAGGAAAGGCTGAAAATCTTGTAGCGACAAGCTAAACCAGCTACAACAGCATCATTTTTCTTATAGAGGGGTTTCGTCCCGTCTATACATACATACATACATATGTATACATATACATATGTGGATGCTATTGTAGAAGCTTCTAGCTCCGAAACACTCTCCCTCCCAGGAAGTCGTCGTATTCGGCAACAAGTCAGGACCGGTCTCAGCATGCGGTGATCTCGTTTGCGCTCGCAACACTCTGGTAGGTCTTGCTGCCTCCTCGCTCAGGAATATAACAATAATGATGATAATAATATAAGAGAATCTATCGCCAAGCTGCACGTGTGACTCGTATATCTCAAAAGGATTTCATCTGGCAAAAGTTATACGTTTTCGAAGGATTCGAGGTTGTACGATAACTTACATGCATATATCTATAGGTAAGTTTCACTGTCGATCTCGATAACCGAGATGGCTAAGCGGCGCGTTATTAAACTAATAGGTTTGTTGCATCAGATTCCGCTTCGTATTTTACGAAAGGCGTGCACCTTGCGCGAGGCATGACTCACGCGAATATACGAGCAACACGCCACTATTAAGTATATCGTAATAATTTTGATAATCAGCGGAAGCAGCGGTTTTTAATTGCGTCAACATATTTCGAATCAGCAATATAAGGATAGCCTTGAGGTGATGTCTTGCAGCTAATCACACAATATGTGACTTATATATTCGCGGGTATCTATAACCGAATGACACATACCCATACGCTTGGCTGATGGTTATTATTATCGTGTTGAGTTATAGAATTTTCCAGAATATAGTGAACAAATCGATTACACCTCGCAACAACCTGCAGCTCCTACGAAATATCATATACGAAACGCGAAAAGTGTTCCCATATTGCGTCAGGTATACCTACCTAATCGTTGAATCTTTCATCTTTTGGTACCTGCAGCAACCTGTAGGCGGTAGGTGCAGTTCTTATATGTATTTCATAGAGAGTCCAGGGGTCAGATATAATCGGGCAAGGTGAGGTCAGCGGTGGTAGGAAATGATGCAATGTACAAACTAAAGTTGGGAAACCAGAACCGGTGATAACTGTAACTATAATATTAGATGATTCTGGTTTCTGAACACAACATGTGGTCCGATGTTGTACACATATATAGGTATATATGTACGTATGTATACGTCTCTATATATTTACGTCGGTCTCGCACGTGTTTCCGAAATTATACACACGTACGTATAATTTGCTATCAAGTGTTTTGTTATAAAAATATAATAACGATTTGATTCCGTCAAGTGTGACCACGCTGACTGTAACGAGTTTTCATGCAGATATTCGCCTTGACAAGTATAAATAACAATTTTAACGTGGCAGCTTATATTATAACAAGGTTAATTAAGTCTTATGATCGTTCTGTACAAGGATTAGCATATTTATAAGATATGTAAATCGTGTATCTATGCCTATACCTATACGTCTATGTCTACGCCAAGCTGCAGTAGTAGTAAAATAACACAGCGAATCCAAAATTACGAACATTATATGTTATTATGCAAGAACACGAGGTGGGGAATCCAACAAATCGCTTGATAATTAATATATACAATATCTTTTCTATTTTTGCAAAACCTTGTCTGAGTGAAGAATAGAAAAACTTGATTATCTGCACCGCGTGCGGAACTTTGATAGACAAACCCTCGGACAAACCTGAGTATGAAAATATTAGTCGCATAACTTGGACTACGAACATGTTCTCAAATTTGTGAATATTTTTCGATATCGATGAAAATGATCAACGAAACTAACAAGAATTGGAAAGAGTTCTGAATCAGTACATTTGTTTTTACGTTCGATAATTTATCGGAGTACAACGATTAGCTAACGGCTATCGTATCAATTTTCATGCGATGAATAATAACGAAATATAAATAGAATTGTAAACACAACTCGTCAAAATTCAATATCTGTGAATTCACGATTCTTGAAAAACACTTCTACAATCGACGAGAAGAATCGCATGATGTTATGTACTCATATTCTTGTTCTAATCATTTTACATATTGGTGTGACAATTCGTCATTGTGTTTCGACAAGTGTCAATCAATGGAGACACCGCTACGTTCGAGCATTGCATATCATATCCCAGACAACTCACACGTTCAATATTATCAATAGTCACAATAATGATAATAATAATAACAATGATAATAAGGTGTCGTTTCGCAGGGTACAAGCTACATACGATTTGTTCACGTTTGGATGAATGTATATTAATAGAGACTCATAAAAGATTGCGAAATTCTTAGTTCATCGGGGAAATTTTATTCTATTTATTTAACGGCTTTGTGTTGGAATCGGGACCGCGAAGGTCTGTCGAGTGTCGACAGAATTATGCATCAGCTGAGGGAAGCAGCTGTGGATGCAGCTGACGAGCTGACACAGACTCAAGGCGTGACTACTAACGACATCCTGCAGAATATTTAGGAATTAAAATTGATTTTTTCGTACCTCCAAGATCCATACCTTTTCGAGGTAACATTATATTGAAATGAAGCTGAAGATTCATTCTCAGATATGCTCTAAGGATTCATTCGCCGTGTCCAGTTATTACAAAGTACTTATCTGCTAGTTGAATACTAGAGGTATGTGGTTTGCGTTGGATTTTCATCCTTATCCTTATCTACGATTCGAATGTCTAGCCGCATTAAGATATAAGAGCGATTTATTTTATCGAAACTCGAGAGTCTGATACGAATTTCAAATCTTTTAATTCTATCGATCGATAAAGACTAGCAGCGTTTGTGACCGAAGCGATATCGGTCAATTCAGTCATCGCGGGATTATTTTGTTGACCAACCGAGTTAAACGACTCTGTCATGAACAGAGGTTCTCAGTTGCGTAAACTCCAGTCTTCAAACTTCAAGAAGAAGTTACACGTCGCGACGCCTAGGACTTCAGTCGGTAAAACAGATCCCTAAAGACACAACTATTGCATATCTGGGATACCATCTTTCAAAATGTCTGCGCCGTGTGACGTGTAGTTTACTTTGAAACGATATAAAAATTAGAAAAATGGAATATCTAAAAAGTGGGCTAAAGTCGGTTCTCGGGGCACCTCCCCCCGGGAACCAACCCTCCGGTGCTGACAGGGTAAGTGTTTTATAAACAATTATCTGATTCCTTGCAGCGAGTCAGCTAACCAATATGTGCTGTCAAAATGACACATTTCTTTTATTATTAATAAGTCTCTCCGCTACTTAAAACCGCCTCGTTCATTGATAATTTATCACACAATCTATGTATCCTGACATTACCATCACAATAAACACCTTCAGCAATCCAACTCCTGAAGCTGTTCTATCATTTCTTGATTCATCTTCAATGCATGAACCTCTCAGCCAAACCTCTACCTTCCCAAGTTTATTTTTCCCATGGACTTTACCCATTCAATGTAATCTAGAGATGTGATACTTTCTCACATGTAGATCTGACTCGGTATGTTCGATAAAAAAATGTTCTCTGATGTTTTCTGTTCGAGTGAACGAAAGCCCTTTTTTCTTTTATTGATTGAAATAGAATCTGTCTTGGGAATGAAGTTTTCATCTGTTTTTAAAAACCCAGGTAGAACGTCTTGTTGATCGTCTACAGTCATCCAGTTTGTTGGATGATAGAAGAGATGCGTGTCGTGGATTGAAAGCATTTTCTAGAACCTATCGAGTCGAAGTTGGTGCACAGGCAATGGACGCGCTTAGACAAGTGCTCGAGATGGATAGAACGGATTGCGAGATAGTTGGACTGGCTATGGACACTTTGTGCAATATTACAAGTCCAGAAACGTTCGAAGAAGAAGGTGAAGACAGATTCGTTTTAATTCTTGTACAGTTTTCAGGTACTACGATGATCGATGAGACACTAAAACTTATTTTTTTCAGTCGAGAAACATGGGCCGAATAATAAAATCGGAGAACAATTTACAGAAATATTTATAAAACAAACAGACAGTGTGACTCAGGTCTTGGCTTTTTTGGAAGAATTCGATTTCAGAGTTAGATGGCCGGCTCTCAAGCTTATGACCCATTTATTAGGCAACAGACCTAAAGACATTCAGGAAATAATTCTCGTCAGTCCCATGGGAGTTTCTAAGTTGATGGATCTCCTCAGCGACAGTAGAGAAGTTATACGTAACGACGTAGGTCCCTTTCTATTCTCCTTGTAATCAAGTGTGATGAATTTCATTGTTCAGTACTTAAACCCAGACTAATCTTTTCCCTTCAGGCATTATTATTGCTCATACAATTGACCAAAGGAAATGCAAATATCCAGAAAATAGTTGCCTTCGAAAATGCTTTCGATCGCATTTTCGATGTTATATTACAAGAGGGTTCCGCAGATGGTGGCATTGTTGTGGAAGACTGCTTGTTACTGATGTTAAATTTACTCAGAGGAAATATCAGCAATCAAAACTTTTTCAAGGAAGGTAAGATTTTACTTTTCTATCATATTCCAACAGTTTTGAAACTCATTCTTTCTGTTGCTCTTCAAACCATCACTTGGCTAATGAAAACCAATCACTGATTCAAAATGTCGTTTCAACTGATGGCTCCATAATAAAAACTTATCTTGCTTATTGAGCTTTTAATTCCAGCTCCACAAAAGCTTTGTTAAAGTGGTTTCAAAAATTGAATACTACAATTACATAACAAGATTTAAATCTAGAAACCTGATTCCATTAGCTCTAATCTTTTAAGACACAACTTCGCAGTCTCAACTCGAGAATCTGAAAACTTTACCTAAAAATCTTCAAAATTAACTCAGTCAACTAATTATCATTGCTCCAACAGGAAGCTATATCCAGAGGCTGACGCCTATGTTTGAATTGCCGCCGGAAGGTGACGAAAATCCCCTGGGTAGTTGGAGTTCGCAAAAAGTGTGCAATGTGCACTGTATGGTGCAAGTTATCAGAGCTCTGGTTGCGCCTGGTGGTCCGGCGCAGGTATGTACATTTCTCGATGATAACTCAGATACTCAATGTTCATGTATCTTATGAGAAAGATTCACGATTATTTATTCATGAAGGCAACAGCAGCTTGTCAAAGGACGATGAGAGCCTGCGGCCTCTTGCAAGCTTTATGCGACATATTAATGGCGAGTGGAGTTCCCGCCGATGTCTTGACTGAAACTATAAGTGCAGTAGCCGAAGTGATCAGAGGAAATGCAAGCAATCAGGAATTTCTGGCTGGAGTTATGGCCCCTAGTAGTCCTCCGAGGTAGACAACAAGTATCTAGTGGAAATATGATGTATGGAATGTATTGAATCGATATATCGATTCGCTTCGTCATACAACATGCTTAGTCAATTTTCTCTCCCCACAATAGGCCTGCAATAGTGGTTCTGCTCATGTCTATGGTTAATGAAAAGCAGCCATTTGTTCTCCGCTGTTCCGTGCTCTACTGCTTCCAATGTTTCTTGTACAAAAATGAAGTGGGGCAAACGCAGCTCATCCAGACACTGTTGCCGCAGGGTAACGAAGCTCCATCTCTCACAACAGGTGAATTCTATTAAAAACTATGTGTAAAAGATGTTTTCAATTTTCGCCCTAATTATTAGCAAGACTTTTGATTAAAACTTTATTCCCCAGTTGACTTACCTTCCATTTCTCAACAGGGCAATTATTGTGCGGTGGTCTGTTCTCGTCAGATCCGTTATCAAATTGGTTTTCTTCGGTTGCTTTGTCCCACGCGCTAATAAACAACTCTATCCAAAAAGAGCAGCTGTTGAGGGTGCTTCTTGCAACAAACATTGGCAAACCACCGGTCACCTTGATGCAACAATGCGTAATGCTTCTTCAACAGGGAAATAAAACTCAATGCAAATTGGGGCTTTTGATGCTGCTTTGCAGATGGGTTTCCCATTGTCCACCTGCTGTTAAAGCATTTTTAACCATGGAATCCTCCGTCGCTTACTTGACGGCACTTTTGTCATCTCAAGAAAATACCGATGACTTACAAGAGACCCTTCTTCAAAGCATGTGTGCTTTACTATTAGGATTATGTGTACATTTCAATGACGATAGTGTTCCTAATTATACAAAGGTATGATCGCATCAACTTTTTAAGAGTTCGAAGTATTTGGGAGTTATATCTTATCTCTTTCAACATCCCAATGTTTTGGGTAATATAAAACACCACGATAATACAGAGGCGTTAATTTTATGTTACAGGAAAAGTTGTGCCATTTAATAGAGAACCGACTTGGATTAGAAAGATTTCAAGATGCAATTGGTGGAATAGCTAGACACGAGATTTATTCTCGAACTTTGAAGCACCCACAACCTTCGGCGAAGGATCCATTCGAATTGCTTTTGGATCACGAGTTCTGCAGATTATTGAAAGTCTTAGAAGGTAATATTAGTTCTGGACAAAACTGATATCGTATAAAAATAAATTCGTGACCATTTTTTAATCCAATATTATCGAAATGATAGGTGTAATAGTCAAATCTGTGTTGGACGGATGTAATCCCCAGGAAGGCAAAGATTCAATCTCTACATTATCACCGTCTGATTCTGCTCTTGTTGCACAATATAAGGAGCTGATCAGGGAGCAGGATGCACAAATTCACAGGCTCAGTCAGACAAACGAAATTTTAACGAGAGAAAAACGAGAACTAGAGGTATCTACTACAGTCCTATGAAATTGTTGGTTAAATTTACTTGTTACTTCAGTACAGAAGATTGTTACCTGATATATGTTTGATTCTTATTTACAGTCTCAGGTGTACGAACTGCAGACTTCTGTTAGTCACTTGAAAGATCAAAATTTAGTTCTACGGGCAGCTCAGACGAACTTAACGGAAGCCAAAGAGTTTGTACCAATAGCTAACAATGTTGATTTCGCAAATCTAGAACTTGAAAAGTATAAAAATACTGTGAGGGATCTGGAAGGAAGGCTGGCCGAATGTACGTTGAATTTACAAGAACAAGAACGAAAAGAACGTCATTCGAACAATAGCGAATATGAAAGATTGTTGAAAGAAAGAACACTGGAACTTGAACAATTGAAAAAAGACCAAGAAGATCTGTTAGTACTTTTAACAGATCAAGACAGTAAACTGACACAATATAAAGAGAAACTCGTGGCGTTGGGTGAAAAGGTAACTTAAAATCTTTTACCTAAACATTCATAAAAATACGAAAGACAGTATAAGATTTCTTAACATGTGTCCTGCTGACCATTTTCAGGGTCATTAGTGATGATTATCGAGGATACGAATATTCATTTAGACTGTATATAAACTTGTGATAAGAGATTATTTTTTTTTTTTTTACAATTCACGTCTATTTTCTAGGTTGAATCAGACGAAAGTTCGGGGGAACTTGATACGGATGAACAACCAGAATCCAGCAACTAGGACATCATTTAATTATTGTTAAACTTGATCGGCGGGAATGAATTTGAAAAACCAAAATAAAATAATGAGTTATTATTTATATTGTGAAACCGTCGCTTTTCCCAATCGTTATAAGTTACATATCTGAATAATATTAATTAATTTAATCGCACTATTCCTCATCAAGTCAGTGAGATTAATTCATTCATATTTGTACAATATGAAATATTAAAGGATGTAATCAATTTAACTAAACGTCGACCCTGAGCATAGTTTGCTGTATATTTGTAAAGTCGTGTATAATAAATTATCACAATATTCAAAGTCAAAATGAAGTAGGTAACTATTGTGTGGGATACGCAGAGTAAATGTTAGATTTTTAAGATGAAAAAATGAAACTTCCTCATATTGTTTATTCATTTTAATAAATCTCAGGTTTTACAACAGTACTGTATATTTATTCACTAAGGGTTTCGGGTTCCAAGATTTGATTCGCACGATTCAAAAGACAAAGATATTTTGTTCTGTGAAATTAGTCACGTGATTGATTCAAACATGCAAAGCATGTTTTTGTATCTGCCAAAACAAATCGTGGATACACGCAGTACTGTTTCACTCATGTGTGTTTGTAAATTTTCACTTGATCTGTGATAAGAGTAAATAATAATAACTTAGTAGCCTATGATACAATTATCTCAACTATCAGGGATACCTGGCGTAGAATTCTGTTACAATTACCTCAGTTTAATTCTCTTATATCTCAATTTTCTTAATTCCCTCACGCCGTTATTATTAATTACAGTAACAAGACGGTAAATCCACATTGTAATTGCTTTTATTATAACAGAATCCTATACTATTTACATAAATAAGTCAAGTCAAGTGTACTATAACTGCGCCTGACGTTGCTTTATAACAGCTTGTACGCATTTAGCCATCGTTGGTGATGCACGCGACACTACGTCTGTCATAAAGAATTCGTCCAATGACTTCTGCTTTACTTCCAATGGGTTTGATGCGAAATTGCCAGATTTCTGGAAAGATATTCGATTTGTATTATTGTATTACGTTATCTTATGTTAGAATCTGTTCCCTCATTTTATTGTTTTTTACACTCCATTTCCGATGAAGGGAAAAATTCGGTGAAATTTTGATGAAACCAATATTTGTATTTTGGAACTGAGTGAGAAAAAATGACTCCATCATATGAAAATGGAGAAAAAAAAGTCAATTCTGTTCAAATGTTACCAAAGTTGCCCATTAACAATAACTAATAAACATACCTTGGATAACTCAAGGGCTTGAGCAAAGAAATTGGCTGGTTCCGTGTCTCCGTATCTAACAAGGTGTGGGGCAACTTCCTCTAGCCTACTGCGTACGCCGTTGATATCATCGTAAGGTAGTCGGGTTCCAATGAACTATTGATTTAAAAAAGCAGTTAAATAGGTAATATTTCCCAGGTGTGAATAATTATTCATAATTCGAGTCCTCACCTCTGACAGTGCTCGAATTATTTTCCAATCTGGACGTGCCATTCCTGGTGGGGTAACTGCTGCACCAGTTTGTTGAGCTCGTCCCTCTGTATTCACGTAACTGGCATTCTTTTCCGTGTAAGCAGCTCCGGGCAAAACAACATCTGCGATAGATGCTCCTTGATCGCCATGGCTTCCTGAAGAAGTAAATTAGTGAATCAATTTTGGTTCATTTACTGAAAGTACTGGAATACATGTATTTAAATGATCACTCCCAGCCACGAACCAAGATAGATAATGAATGTGTTAGGAAAATCTTCTTTTTTAATCTCTGCATCATCTGCTCCCAATAGGAACAGAACTTGTGGCTGTTGACTCTTGATTTCTGCAACATTAGATCCGTAGCCAAGATCTAGCGCAGCTACTTGCGAAGCGTTGCTGTGAAGCACGTTCAACACTTTCCAATCTTCAGGGGCCTACGATGATTAAATTACATTATTAATTGGAAATTGATTTCGGAGTGAAGAGTTCAGTTTGTGGAGATGAAAAATCAAAGATCGATTTACCTCGACGGTTTTCCCCAAGGCCGCAGCCAAAGCCTGCGTTTCACCAAGGATTTTACTTCCGTCGCTACGACTCAACTGCTCTGCACCTAATATAATAAGCGGTGCCTTAGCATTCTTCAAAGTTGCAGAAAATGGATGTGTGCCGTTTTTCAATTGCGTAATTACTTCAGCCGAATCTCCAAGGTGCTGAAAAGGATAATATTAGATTTATTTATCGAAAAATACTCTTTGTTAATAAAATTCCAGATAAATAGATGGTGGCTTGATGTCGAATTTTCGTACCTCATATTCGTAAGTCAAATCTACTTCGGGTCCGATTAAAGCGATGGTTTGTTCGCGGTGAAGATATGATTTTCTAAGGCGAGTGTTTATTAGAGGTGCTTCGAATCTGGGGTTCGTGCCAATCAGTACTACAACATCAGCTTCTTCAATGCCAGCGATCTTGTTGTTCAGTATGTAACTGCTTCGCAGATCGATCCCTGCTCCGTCTTTGGGAAAAGCTTGTTCCGTTGCCAAACTTTCACTACCAAGTTTGTTCAGCAAATCCTTCAATGAAATCAGAGCCTCTGCATCCGCGAGTTTTCCAGCTACAGCAGCGATCTTGCCACTAGGAGCATCTTGCAAAGCTCGGCTTGCTGTTTTTTACAGAAAATTTAACAATCTAAGATCTCATTCTGAATGTTTTCATACTTTTGATGCAAAGTACTGACTGGTTTATAGATTTTATTGATTTATCTCTCTTGTGGGAGATATTTTCGATGTTTTCATTAAGAACCCGATGTTGTTCATCAACGTTCCCGATTTTCTTGTACAATATCAACACGTGGACTAAGAAATCTCACTTACTCACCAGCGATCAAAGCATCTTCCCATTCTACGGGTTGTAACTTGCAGTCTATTTTCAACATGGGAGTAAGAAGACGCTGACGCTTAAGACCGTCGCATGCAAAACGAGACTTATCAGATAGCCATTCCTCGTTAATTTCCTGCAAATTATTTTCGGATAAGTTGAAGAATATGAATGACAGATTGAAAAAATAAGTGTATCCGTTTATAACTGATGGGAATAATTTCTACCAACCTCGTTGAGCCTTGGAAGAACCCTGAGGACTTCACCACTTCTTGTTGAAACAACAATATTGCTGCCCACAGCATCAAGCACATCAATACTATCCGTGCGACGAGTTTCCCAAGGACGAGCAGTGAAAGCATAGGGTTTACTGGTCAGGGCTCCGACAGGACATAGATCAATTATGTTTCCAGACAACTCGGACAAGAACATCTTCTCGACGTAAGTTCCTACCTGTTAATAAATTAGAATATTTAATCTCAGTAGATAGGTGAATTAAATCGAGCTGGGAAGATACCCAAGTCGGATGACTTTTCAATTCATCTCTTAACAAAATTAGTCTCATTCTGTTTAAGTCAAGAATTAACAACATGATTGATTGGAGATGTGGAAACGACCAAACGTTTGATATTGAAATCAAATCTACCAAAATCACTCATGACTCTTAATGAGTTACAAAATAAAAGAAAAGATTTCCGGACTAGACTTATTCAGGGTTTTTTCAACAACAAAAAAAAAAACACTGATAATTTGATTGAGTCGGGAAAATTCGAATACACCTTGTGAATTTCGGTACAATGAAGAAATTCAAGGTGAATATTTTGTAGGAGAATGTGTGATGATTATGAATCGGTATGAATTGTTTAGTGAAGCTAATCTTCCGTCTTTTGCTTATTTGTGGTTTTCTTTAAATCGAATACAAATTTCACCTGCATATCAGAGCCACGTCCAGTTGTTCCTAGATCATCTACGCCAGCGACTTCAGAAGCAAAACGAATACAGCGTGTGCAATGAATGCAGCGAGTCATAACCGTCTTGATCAAAGGACCGACGTCCTTGTCCTCAACTGCACGCTTTCCGCTGAAGTTTATGTCGACAAAACGACTTCTGTCGTTTCCAAAAGCCATGCTCTGATCCTGAAGATCGCATTCACCACCCTGATCACAAATTGGACAATCTAATGGATGATTGACCAACAAAAATTCCATCACACCTTCACGAGCCTTACGAGTCAAATCTGAATTTGTCTTCACTCGCCAGCCTTTCATCACCGGCATAGCGCAAGCAGCTACGGGCTGAAAGTAAAGACCATTTATCAATTGAGTTATAAATTTATCGTACATCGTTTGTTGAAAATTGATAAACATCAGAAAAATGTTGTTTTACTTGTTAAAAGTTGGTGAAAAATGAGAATATTTACCTTGATTTGTTTCTCGATCTCGACCAAACACATTCTGCAATTTCCAGCCACCGCAAGACGCTCATGGTAACAGAATCTTGGAATCTCAACTCCAACTTTGGCAGCAGCCTGCGACAACGAATCAGATATGTATTATACAAATCTATTATGTATTATAGCTGCCTCTCGAGATCCTATCAGTTTTAACAAAGAGAATATTTTCCTGTGTGCCAGAATCGAAATCAGCTGTTCGAAAAAGTGCTTCTCTCATTTACTCGGACTATTCATACCAATTACAAATCATTTTATGTTTGTCTAAGTTTTGAGAATCAGAAAATAACATTACGTAACAAAAAGCTTGCTGGATGTTTTGAAAAAACTGGTGAAATGAGGAAAAACTGGTCACACAAACAGATGTTTGAAATCAGGAGACATGTATCATCGACATTAGATGATCTTGGTGCGATTGGAGCCAAAAACAACTTCAACAAGTGATGAAAAACCGATAGAATTCAGTGCGAGGTAATAAAAATCTGTAGTAATAAGAAACTGGTGATATTTATACCTGAAGTACGGTAGTTCCTGGATCAACTAGAACAGGTATGTCGTCGATGAAGACCTCGATCTGCTCCGGTGGGGCTTGGAGCTTGGCGGCTGTAGTATGAAGTCCAGCAGAGCCGAGTCTGCATCCTGACAGACCAGCCGCCCTTATTAACGGAAGCCTCAACATTTTCTGAATAAAAAAAATCAACAAATCAACAAATCATTTTCATTTTAGTTATATAATAAACAGCACTATCGGGATGAAAAGGTATTGAGACTAATTTGTTAACCTAACTCGAGATGTTGTAACAGAACCGATCGATTGAGATAATTATTGACGTGACGTAACGCGTGAAATTTACAGAGAATCAGACGTCGTTGTAATTGCGGCGGTTTTATTTCATCGTTAATAATCCAATTTACGACGAGAAAGTAAAATCAAACAATTTATTGGTAGAATTTAGAGAAACGTAGCCCCTTACCTTTAGGTGTCGGGACTGTCGCCTCTCAGAGCAGACGGCGTACGATCATCGAGTGAAATGGGAAGAAATTTTTCAAACGATTATTAACAACTATCTTGAAATGGAATGAAGTTTATTGGGTAAAATCAATAGGCGATAAAGGTCGATGCTTAAAACTAAATTTAAGGTCTTAAATATTATCCTAAACTGCGCAGAACGAAAAGGTAGAGTATAGTATGTATAGCAGTGCAGCTAAATGCAGAATTGCTCGATTGGTCGGCAGATTTTGTCCAATTTTATTGGACCGCAATGCGTCCAGCCGAAGCCATATATCGCCTTATAATCGCTGGCATCTGTAAAACTCGTTATGAATCGGCGATAAAAATCTGCGAGAAATGACATCCAGTATTTTCTGAATTTTGTATATGAAAAAAGAATCATTTTTGCTGACAGCCAATAGCCGACCATCTTTACACTCGTCTCAAGGGAAGCGGCGATCCGATTGGTGCAACGTGAACCGGAAACGCATGACGTATAACGAGTCAAGTGTTCGCTCGGCGACATTGGACCATTTTGATCCGTAGCTCTCTCTTCCGGCGAGTAGAACTAGAAGGGTTGACTGCCAACAATTTTCGTATAATATTTATTAATAAAATACAAGCTCGCAATGGCCATTGGTGATCTAAAGACTGACAAGGGTCTCAAGGAGCTGAACCGCTTCCTAGCTGACCGTAGCTACATCGAAGGGTTAGTCCATCCCACGATATCTTTATACTTATTTTAATACACGTGTTCCACTTGTCGGCATGTTAATGCGCGACCTATCCTTCCTTCCGTCCTCGCTCTTTCACATTCCGGCTTTTCATCTATTCTCGAAAATCAAACAATATCCTCACCATTTCGCTTCTGACGTGTGTCACGTAACGTCGTCTGCAAGTTCGCGTCATTGTCAATGGCAGACGGTGACAATCAAGATCCAGATTCCGTTTTTATCGAATTCATATTTCATTCTGACAAAGAAAATTTCTCAAAATAAATTTTTCCTCTGTGTTTTTTTGATATGTAACTGTTGGAATTACATTTTCTGCTCTTTCGTAAACAAATTTTTGTAACGATTCAAATCTTCCGTATGCAGATGGCAACCGTCGCAAGCAGACGTTGCGGTGTTCGAGGCTGTGGGTAAAGCCCCAGGGGCGTCGAATGCTCATGTCCAGAGGTGGTACACTCACATCAAATCCCAGGACCTCAAGTCTCTTCCAGGAGTCAAGAAAGTACCTGCAGGTTTTGGCGGCAGTGAAGCAGCTTGCCCAGCCAAGCCTGCGCCAGCGAGCGCCGCCAAGCCTGCTGCCGATGATGATGACGATGTAGATTTGTTCGGTTCGGATGAAGAGGAGGATGCGGAAGCGGCCAAAGTTAGAGAAGAGAGGGTCAAGGCTTACGCCGAGAAAAAATCCAAGAAACCTACTATTATTGCCAAATCTAGTATCGTTCTAGACGTCAAACCTTGGGATGACGAAACTGACATGAAAGAGATGGAAAAGCTTGTGAGATCTATTTCTATGGACGGTTTGGTTTGGGGAGCTTGTGAGTATTCATTCCTTGAATATATTCGTTTATTCATTTATTTGTGAACATAGTCATAAATAATACGTACACATATTATGAGATAAATATTAATGAATAGGTAAATGCGTGATTGTTAATTTATGAATAAACTTCGAGTAAGGTTTTCTCTTAGTCGTTAACACAATGTATATTTTCAGCCAAACTTGTGCCCGTTGGATACGGAATACACAAGCTGCAAGTCATGTGCGTTGTGGAGGATGACAAAGTTTCTGTCGATCTGTTGGTAGAAGAAATCCAGAACTTTGAGGACTTTGTACAATCCGTTGACATCGCTGCTTTCAACAAGATTTAAACATCTTTTCAACCCTCTAATTTCTCTGATATTGAATTAATAAATATTAATTGTTTGTAAATACAGGTCGTTACTCTATACACCTATAGTTACATTCCGTAATCAATTCATCCCATTCATTATTATTATTATTATTATTATTATTATTATTGTTATCCTAGTAATACTTGACTTACCTATCCTCAAATGCATTCCTTTTTCTCATATTAAATTATGAATAATAACAAGAATAATGACTCGTCGCATGAAAAAGACAGTTTTTTGTGAGATTAACTTGTACAGATCCCTTTGTATCTTCAAAAATCATGCGATTGGATCAGATCTGGAGGATCGTCTCAGTATATCTAGATATCTCATTGATAGCGGCATTGAAGTTCCGAATGATCATAATCCGAATTTATTAGCGAATTCCGAGTTTCGGAGCTATGAGATCTTTAGCTTTCGGAATTTTCAACCTTCAGTGTTTTTCGATTTCGAGTTTTTCGTCGAATTGGCTCTGTAGACTTTCGGGGAAATAATGTTTCTATAAACTATGGAGTCGGTAGTATAAAAATTCGGAATTTTGACCTTTCGCAGCTTTTGACATTCGGAATTACAATCCCACCCCTCTTATTGATATCCAATTACTCTAATATAATCAATGACTAAAAGTGATAATATCAAAACTTTTTTCTCTATTATTCCGGAGGTAAGGAAGATAGCTGTAATATTTTGTGGAATAATCACAATCAAATGATATCTGTAGCTGCGGATGAATGTATGTCCATGTACTCTGCGTTGTATCATACTATTGATCAGCAGTTCAGAACGACATGAAATATTTAAATCTAGTGTCAAGTGGAACGGGTAGGTATACAATCCATGACACATTTCGATGCGACGTGTTACCAGTACCGGAAACATAATAAATTGAATGAATAATTGAATCACTTTCGCACACTGATCTCTATACGTATAGAGATCAATGCTTTCGCACGACTCGCGGTAAAGTTACATGAGTACATCCCTAAAATTTGATAGGATTTCGTCCAGTTTCGGGAATTACATACAGCAATAGACTTTTAAAAAACTTTCATGGAACGATTAAATTGCATCTGACTTTTACGCGACGATAAATTGGATCATACATCTCTCTAGAATTAGAGTAGCGTGAGCGCATTTTGGTAATCAAATTTCGAACGGTGTGAAAATGTATATTTGTGAGCTGAAAAAAATATGATATCGCACTCGTTGTGAATTTCCGACGAAAATTCTACGGGGCCTATATTTATAGGAATTGAATGATTCAATCAGTCAGAACAATACATAAGTATTATAAGTTGTCATTCCATCGATTGCACTTTTTTTTGTTCTGAATTACGTCTCCCTCCATTGTTTTGTCAATGGTACTCTCTGACAAAACGGACGTACATAATAAATCGAGTCACCGCTATAGAGCTGCTGATTGATCGCAGGGTAATCTGGTCCCGATCCGTTATTCCATAACGATGACAAGTTTTCTGCTTTGTAACAAAATTAGCATCATCGGCGTAGAGACCGAACCGCGAAAACCTCTACCTATATACCTATTCACAAATATCCATTGCCGAAAGTAAATTTCAACTATGGGTATGTGGCGTGCTAGGATGTCGGGAGTTCGTCGACCCCTAAGCCTCGCTATTCTCTATGATATGCCTGGGTACTATGGGCTCGAATCATATTGGCTATTATGGCATCTTGATAAATGCCTCGTACCAAACCTTTCTACCCACAAACACAAAGTTCATTCTCTGGCTGTAGCGCAGCGGCGGCGGCAACCTCAACGGAATCTTTTAGAGTATAGGTAGGGATACGGGACGTGTATTCAGCGTTCAGTGGTGGGGATGGATATATACCTATGTTTAGGTTAGGTTAGGTTGCGTTAGGTTGAGCGACGTGCGCGGGGCGGGCGACTCGTGTTGAGAGCAGTTTGCCCCAGGGGGGGGGGTTTGGGAGGACAGCTTGGCGAATGATCAATGATGATTTGAATAAGCGTATGGCCTGATTGAATAGCGGAGAGCGGAGTGTATAAACGAGCGAGGGAAATCGTCGAACGTTTACGGTAAATCGAGTTTTCACAGATCGTGATACTATACGGTCTGATATCCGTGTTGAATAAATGCGTGTCTTAATTTTTCATTCATTACGATATAATCATTATTCATATTTGATTCTGGGGTCATGTGTAAGAATACAGAAGTGAAAGAATAAAAATTCTAATTCCGAAACACACGCGAGGACAACAATGCGAGGGTTGATTATTTGCAGATACGAACATGAACAGGTGTTGATAATTAGCGAATGATTTGAACTCGGTATAAATGAAATCGAGGTCAACATATGCCGAGGAAATAAATAATGGTTGAATACTTTTAAGAGCGCGGTAAAATGCACCGATTCGAATTTGACGCGTGTGACGTGAGAAAATACCAGTCGAGTCGCATAACCTCCTGGTTGGCCGATTGGTTTCTAGTTTCTCCTAACCGGCGCAGTGGGATCCCCTCCCGTTTGCGCAGTAGCCCCCGATCAGCCATCTTTGTCAAGTGGTAACCTTTGTTGATTTGTGAAATGTGACGCTGTTTTACTAAGTAATTAGTGTTTGTGATATCGTGATATTTAAGTTTCGGTGATTAAATAAATATCGGATTACACATGGGCCGTTATTGACAGGTAATATACACCCCAACGTATACAAATACCTTCTAAAACACTCCGGATTTCTTTCCGACGCATACAGTACAGCGGGGACAGCTATCTCGTCCCGTACGCAAAGTGTCCACGTTCAATTACCAACGGTTTATCAACATTTCGAGGAGACCTGACAGGTCGTGGGAATAACCTAACGAAAGTAAAAACCACCCGGGTTTAAAATCAACCCGTATACCGTTTAAAACGAGGCAAATATTGTCAGAAAATTGCGTCTAAAGATAAATCGTAACAGTATGCCCAAGATGGCTGCCCGTCGGGCTTCGAGAATGTTGTTCACATGCCTAACTACACTCGTAATTGCATTGTTAAACATATACGAGACTGTCGCAAGGTCGCTAATACCGACTCGACACATATCCTTCATCCTTTAGATTCATCTACGATCCGGTAGATGAGCTCAAACCTGGCCCATCTCGATCTTCACCTATTCAATGTTAGCGACGGGCGGCAGTTTCCCGTCCCGGTCAGGTCGGGCCTCGCCGCGCGGCAGCTGCACCTTGGGTGAGAGCCTGAGAGGGGCCAAACACCCGGCCTGTCTTACCGGACGGACGGAGAGACAGACAGACAGACATACATACGTACGTATGTATAGGACAGACAGACAGACTGATAGACAGACAGACGTACGTTACAGCGAGTATTTTATTTTACTTAATAAGTTAAGCGGTTCGGAGAACCGCGACTTTTATTCTCGTTCGCGAAGCGTTTGCGCGCCACTTTCAATCCTCTCCTAGGTCAAGGTGCATAATATCGACGGTTAGTCACGTCGCGTATCAACGCATCATATTTAAATTTCACATTAGGTCTGTGTCTACGAACGATTAACATAATCCTTGTGATTGTCGTCGTGGTCGTTGAGTGGTTTTATTTTTCTCTCTTCATCTTCAACGTGTATACATACGTATTATGTAATTTTCACCGCGTAAATAGGAGAGATTTCATGAATTTTTAATAAACATATATATGTTCTTTGTAACGACGTAAACAATCTCCCGCGAAACAAGATTTACTCGTTTGAAACGTTTCTTGCCGATTCCGCTGCATAGACAAAATGTAAAAAATAAAGGAATATAAATCGTGTGTTGAACTGAGGATAGATTTATGTACTTTTTACCCGATGTTTGTCCTCGTATTTTTGCCTGTCGACACGTGACAGTTATTTTCTATGTCGATCTTTTTGGCGGGAAACTCACATGCTCTCGGTATCTCTGTCAACCGACTCGACGGTAATATCGCGATAACGTTCCTCAACGAGCGATTTGAAGCCGTGTGGGGGATGGGGATAATGAAATAAAGAAGCGGGAAAGTAAATTACTGCATCGAGAGAAAAGTGAAAAATTACATCGATCGATTGAGTCCTTAGAAATTGGAATTTGATGGAATACAAGTTGCAGAGAGTTTGCCGCCTTATTACATTGTGCAGATGTTTTATATTTACTTATAAGCCAGCTTCCTGTTGTACCTATCTATCTAGGAGTATTTTTGAGTTGTACAATATATCATAGCGGCGATCTATTAATATCCGTACTATCCGGATTTATTAAACCTAAGATGATATAACTCGCGATTCTTCCCACGTTTTTATGTCCGATATATTTATAAACAAGCCCGAATTCTTACGTTATGAATAATAACATTTCAACGCTTTGTTCATATCCCGGAATATAATCCGTTCGAATAATATATACAAATAGATCGTAAACGACAGTGGAACGAGTCTCATTCCAGAATTGTTATTCAGTGATGCGAGGTAGACGGAAAAAGATGATCTCCGCATGTCAGATTCCCGCCTTTTCAAGTCTCTTTTACAATCCAATTGACAGACTTAATCCCGAGAGGAGTAGACGATTCCTTCTTCTTTATTTTCGCGATTTTCGAAACGACGGTGTCCACATCTTGCACGGTTTTTTCTTGAATTTTAATAATATTCCGAAAAACGTATAGTAAATTTAGACGCAATTGTACCCGATGCGAGAAAGGGATCAATGGATCCGTTTCACGCTGTTTTCATGAAATTTCGTCACTCAATTCCTCGTCATTCTCGTTCGCGGGACTTGAAACTAGTTATTCAAATCCCGATATATTCGACCGCAACTTCACGAGCGTAGACTATACCTGCGAATCACGCGTACAAAACGCGAAATGAACGACGTTTATTATATTATCATCTGGCATTCGACCGTACGTAAATTATGAAAAAAATTTACAAATTCCATCGACGTTGCTAATCAAACGTCAATAAATCATCCGCGTCCGTGAAATTATCTAATCCCTAAACATAATATTTGCTAGTCAAATACTTCGATCTAAAAATACGATCGAATGTTCATTTTTCTTGTTATCTGTATTTGCAGTTTGGCTGAAAAGAGCGAACAATCATCGGGGGGGAAAACACAAGGTCCGATTTACAATTAGAGGGGCGAAAAATGGTGAAATTGGACACGATGTGAATGGGATAACAAAGTTCACATATGCGGGAGCCGGTGCTCTTGGATGAGAGCCGAGTCGATTGATTGGCCAAAGTATTAACGAGCGCGAGAAAGAGAGAGAGAAAGAGAGAGAGAGGGAGACATGGGGGAGCCTGAATCCGCCGACACGTGGTCGGCGTGGTTTCTCGACGCAATAAGAAAAATACGTAGCCAGAAACAGCGGCCTAGTGTCGAGCGGATTTGTCACGCCATACGTCAACACCATAATTATCACGAGGAGGAGATCGGCGAGCATCTCGAAGTCGCTGTCAAACGCGGTGATGTCCTCAAGGTATTCAACAAGGGGCAATCGTCGTACAAAGATCCTGGCGGCTTACAATCTCGACCTCTAAAAGTATCAAAGTCAACTGACCTCAGCAAGGTTTTTGGCAAAGCGGTACGGGAGCTCGGGGAAAGGGAGGGATCCACTTTGAAGAATATCGAAAAGTACATCAGGCAGAGTCATACTGTAGAGGAGGATGGCGATGGGGATCTTAGAACGGCCCTTAGATTATCAGCCAAACGTGCCGTTGACCGGGGCTTCGTCCTGCAGGACGGGAGGTTGTTCCGGCAACCGGACAGACCTCCGAACACAGGGAAACGGCTCAGTGAATCTGCCGCCCATAATTCCTCCCTCGAATCACCAGTTAAAGTGAGTAGCTATTATATGTATATGGTTTATTATGGTTTTCATGTTTGTTTATCAATTTATTACCATTATTATTCCCGCAACATTTGTCTTTTTGTTCTTATTATTTTTATTAGTACGATTATCATGAAATTCAGGGTGTCCAGTAATAGGGAAAACCCCTGGAATTCTCAGGGAATTTTGCCAAAGTTTTAAGATTTTTGGTAATTATTGAATACATTATTTAAAGTATATGAAAGTTATGTGATAGTGAATTGATAACAGAAATAGCTTCAACTGTTGATATTTCAATATTATAATCGAAACTTAACATTTATATCGTACTTGAATTCCGGTTTAGGGAAAAGAAAAAAAAAGAAAAAAAAAAAAAAAAAGAAAAAAAAAAAAGTCTATTGAAACTGTTCGAAAATAATTGAAAATAATCATTACCTGTTACCTACGTGAGCACGTAATTAAACATCAATAACAATAAGTCAATAACAAGATGGATGTTCCTTTGAGAGACATCTTCTTTAGAAATATGGAGATTTTTTACTCTGGAAAAAGCACCAATATTGCCTTGGAAAATTTGGAATTAATCAGGGAGTTGTGAATTGCTCAGTTGCTGTTATTGTTGTTATACGCTTTTTGATCGATCCTATTGTTGATTGTTTGTTATGTAACTGCGAGGAGTAAATTAATTATCATCGGATGGTATATAATCCAGTGTTTACGCGTTATTATGCCATGTTATATGTAATATATAACATAATGTTGCGTACACGTATACATTAGGACATTGTAAAATAATCGTATCGTATTTTTTCGATATGTAAGAACGTGTATATGTATGTAAGTTGTTAATAAGTTGTCATCGAAGGGAAATAATTATCAGTGCGTGATTGATTATCAATGCATTCATTCTTATTCGCTTGTATTTACGGCATAAGAGAACGTGAGTGCGAAACAGAGCGTATAATTTTTGTTTTTCCTCTTTTTTTTTTCTCTTGTATTTGCTATCGAACAGAGTTCAAAAACAGCAAAATACACAATACATAATTTTCTAAAGTGAACAAAACACACCTACCCAGGGTGTCCACAGGTCCTGGAAATCCCGAAAATTCTGAAATGAGCCATGGATTTTTTTTAGTGCCTTGAAATCCTGCGGATGTGGCCTGGAATTTTTTCAACATCCTTGATTTTTTTCCAATTCAAGAATTTTTCTTTTTCTTTTTCATAGTATATATTTAATTCTTTAATGAATATCTGCATTGTGGATATTAGCTGAAATAGTGGTACAATCATATTATGCAATACGTGATTTACTAATGAGTGAAAGGTCGTATCACTTGTCTGATTTGAGTGAAAAAATACTTTAACTTCCTCAAAATCCTGTAGTTACATTGTGCGGCATACTCTTGAGTAGTCTGGAATTATCATAAAAATATCCCTAAAGATCCTGAAAATGGCCTGGAATGTGGAAACCAGAACTCTGTAGACACCCTGCTACCTCGTCTGTTTGACAATTAGACAATATTGCAGTCATGAAATAGTGAATTTTCATTCACAAATTCTGTAATATTCACGTTACGAATTTGAACTTTATCGGTTTTTTTTTTTTTTTGTTCGACGTTGTCGAATCCATATCTTTTTTTTTTTTTCTTCTTTTTTATATTGTTGATTTTTTTTTTCAGATATCTGTTAGCATCTACGATTATACATATTCTTGAAAATTGTCGCTAGTTTACGAAAATCAAAAAGTAACGAAATTTTATTTTCCAAAACTGAACAAAAATGTAGAAACCAACTGATTTTTGAATATAATCTGAAAGTTACGCGTTTAGTTGTCACGCTATGTAGGTAGGTATACATACGTATTTTATACGTGTATTATACATGTATATGCGAAACGACGTCACGAAATATATACTCGGCGACGAATCGTATATATCTCGAGTATAATATATGTAATACAGTGTGGTGCGCGCGACTCTGTTCAATCTGCGATCGTATTTGTAGCTATTAAACTACTCTACACCACAATAGTTGAACTACCGTTGCCAAGCCGGTGGTACCAGCTCGCTTTCTATCGTGGTTTTATTACGGGTCAAATCTACCGACAAATCTATATGGAAGAACTCCATATTTATAATATGCGCCGCCATTTTCGCCATTATTATCATCATCATTATTACGTATCATTGTTGATTGAAACAGGGTTCATTGATTTTTTTTTTTTGTACAATTCAATCGTCGAGATCAAGAGAAAATATGGAAATTATCGATCGAACTGTATATTTCTGTTCCATGAAATTTTGCAAACTTTTTCGCAATTTTATACACGAATGAAATTCGCAAAACAAGTTGCCTAAATTTCGGCGGTGATTTTAAACCGTAACTGATATTTTTAATAAATGTACATTTATTATTCATGAGACGTTAATTGTTACTGCTTTGAAAATAATAATCAGTATTGATTTTCATTAACGAGTCATTCGTTAACTGTAAAAGAGAAGGGAAAAAGTACAATACCACAAAAATTAAAACGAAATACATATTTCCATATCAATAGATTTCTATAGGTTTCGTTTTCAATGATGTTGAAACCCGGCGACGCAAATGGATTTGCTCAATCGTCCGTACAGAGATTAAATTTCCGAATAAAATTGTATGAAACAATTACCGAACGGTGAATTCTAATTAAAAACTATTTTAATGCCTGAGAGAATAATATCATGTATAAGTATGTAGGTATATTATACAGCATCTGTGAGGCGAGTTGTTTGTTTCTTCTTTTTTGTGTGTGTTATTTTTCTCTTACTCATTTTGTTGTTAAGTAAAGTATATAAGGAACGAAGAACGATACGGGCAAGTGATCACCCTAGCGGCGTGGCGGTCGTTCTTGCACCTTCCGTTAGCCTTCGTTGATGTTATCGCACGGTTCTTTCGAGTTCTAGAATGAAACGAAACGAAACGTAACGAAACGATACGATACGATACGAGGATAATTCCCCCCTTTATCTTTTACTTTATAATTTATATTTTCGCTTGGGAATATTCAACCGCCGTCTTATACTACTATACAAACTCTTACAATATCTTATATACCAAAAGGAGGGAAATCTTGAGAGTTAAAACAGGACTTGTTTTGCCCCTCTCTGTACACAAGTACATGCTCAGGTAGCCATGACGAGATACCAAATTGACCGAATTATTTATGCCGGTTATACTTATTCTTGTATATTATGGAAAATATTTAAATTCTGTTTGATCAAAATTTACTTCCTGTATCACAGCTTGCAGCTTTTTTGAAATAAATATATTCATTATCATTGTCATCGAAATATACGTATGTGACGGCAGATAATTAATTAATTAGACGACTTTTGGTATTACGTACAAAGTATATATGCGTAACATGCAAGTAAATGACCATTATTCGATGGTTTCATAGACCTGAGAAAAAAAATCGCAGTAAGGACTTTTCCTCTCATTTTTTCGTTACTTATTTCGTATAATTTTTTTTTTTTTCTTCCTTTGAAAATCAGAGGCATAATCAAAGCAATGTAAATTCGAAGAATATGAAGTGATGATCGTGAGATTGATTATCAATACATCGTAGATATATTCTGTGGTTATCTATGCGTGTATACTTATTGCATTACGAGCTAACGCTTATAGTATGCTACGGTCGGTACTATACAATATATATGCATGTGAACCGCATGTATATAATACTGCTGCTCTCATTCGCGTACTTACGATTAGTAGTTATAGCTCTAGAGAAGCTATTCGCATTACTTATAGCATTTAGGTTAAATACCGTCGCCTCGTAACAGTTTGAGAATTGAATAATATCTAAGTATTTAACAACGCGTGCTTTATACACGCCAACCGGAAAAATAATTGACAAATTATCATTCAGTTTTTGATTTCTTATTCAAATGACAATTTAGCGTTTAGAACCGTATCAAACCATCGAGATCCGGATCTATATTTTTTTTTCATCTTCTCCACTGTGGCCATGAGTCAGAAGAAATATGAAAAACCTCCGACGATGAAGTTTTGCAGTTCGTATAAACGTTGACGCGTCAAGATAATGCGATGAAAATTCGCCAATACTGCACGGAAAAAATAAAACTCGACTGGTTCTAGTTGTGCACACGACTCAGTCAGGTGCTGTTGAAAAATGAAGCAAAAATTAGGTTAATGAATGAGTGAGTCGTGTGTACACATGACGTGGTCAAGTTTTCCACAGTACTCAGTGTGGTGCTACCACACGAATCTGAGCACAGTAACCAGTCGTGTGTCGAACATGAATGACTCGGTTGCGCACACGAATGATTCCTGTCTTTCAGCTGTTTTAATCTAATAACTTTTCGGCAAACTACTAATTCGTGTATGTCACCCGAATAGTTATAGTTTTGCACCGTAACCAGTCCGGTGGTCCCCACAACTCAGTCTGGTGCTGCACCGTAACCACTGTTGTAGAGCGCATGACTGATTGCCGTTCAGCTCTCGAACGACTAGTTCAACGTTAAAATTTACAGCAAGTTTATTTAAAACGTATTTATAATTCTTTTTAAGTCGTCATTTAAAAACTGTTTCTAAAGTTATAAAATTGTGTAAATAATTAAAGTAAGTATATGAAACAATAAACATTTTTTAAAGTCAGCGGTACAGTAGTCTATTTTGATATGTAGAGGTTATGTTTCTTCATAGAAACTTACATACTTTAATTATTTACAAAGCTTCACAATTTCATAACTTTAGGAACAGTTTTTAAATGACGACTTAAAAAGAATTATAAATACGTTTTAAATAAACTTGCTGTAAATTTTAACGTTGAACTAGTCGTTCGAGAGCTGAACGGCAATCAGTCATGCGCTCTACAACAGCTGTGGTTACGGTGCAGCACCAGACTGAGTCGCGGGGACCACCGGACTGGTTACGGTGCAAAACTATAACTATTCGGGTGACATACACGAATTAGTAGTTTGCCGAAAAGTTATTAGATTGAAACAGCTGAAAGACAGGAATCATTCGTGTGCGCACCCGAGTCATTCATGTTCGACCCACGACTGGTTACTGTGCTCAGATTCGTGTGGTAGCACCACACTGAGTACTGTGGAAAACTTGACTACGTCATGTGTACACACGACTCACTCATTTATTAACCTAATTTTTGCTTCATTTTTCAACAGCACCTGACTGAGTCGTGTGCACAACTAGAACCAGTCGAGTTTTATTTTTTCCGTGTGGACTAAAATGTTCACAGAATAGTTATACATTTCGAGGAAGATTATAGCAATTGATAATAACGATAAAATTTCAATTCTGACGTAGAGTATTTTTCACAAGTATATTTTGTGCCCGGAAGTTACGAATTTTAACCACATAATTATCAAAGCCGGATAATGTCCGGGAAATGAGTGGCGGTAAAAGTGAAATAACAAACAAGAAAAAGCAAAATAAAAAAGGAAATCACAAGAAGCTTCCTTCTTCTATATAGGGAAGTGAAATTCAAAACGTTTTTTTTTTTTATTTTCGAACCATCAGATTCGATCAGAACGTTAATTATACTTAATTGTATAGTTATTATTTTATTTAAATTATTTGTTTAAATCTTCTGAGGGGTCACCATAGAATTGCCAAACCATACCGTTTGCTTCCTGAATATTCCGGAGTCGAAATCGTGTCACTCCAATAAAATTAGAGTGACAAATTATATTTAAAAGATGTATGGAAGAGTATCAAGTGCTTCAGCCGTTTCCACATTCTGATTTTCCTTCTCTTCTTTTGTCCTTTCTTTCTTTCATTTGACAATCAATCAATTAACTGAATAAGTCGATGCAGCGATTCGTATTCACCCCAGTTATGTATATGTACCTCATTCTACTCGCTGACGTTCACGATTTACCGCAGAAAGCCTGTAGCCGCCAGACTTGGCGTATAAATTGATTAGTTTAGTTAGCCCCTCGTTTCCGCTCACTTTCCCGGAGTTACGCATATACTCGTCGCCTATACATATATGACATATATGTGTACATGTAAACTCGTACATTTATAGTTTCAACGCTAATAAATTTCATCCGCGTTTTACCAAAAGCATAAATTCTTAATTTATTTACATATTATGCTTAGAAATGTAGGCACAATTTTTTGCTCCAAACAGCCAATTTTAATACCTACTCCTCTTATTTTTTAAACACAAACATAAATTTCGACCACATTTTTCTCCCTCGTCGTATATACGTGTGTACTGCATATTTGTGTTTGCGAAATCTAATACCTACACACCGTGCCTCGTAGCCGTATATTTGTATACGGAAAGGTAGATACGTATGTATATATATTACATAGGCAGCGGGGGGATGGATGTCGGGACTGTTACGCCGTGATCGATCACCTCTTCCGACTGTATTACGCGTATAACATATCGCGGGCGCGTAATTGTGTGTGTCATGATCAATTATTACGACCTCTCAAGCATTTTATAACCATAACCACGCTACTATGCTTTACGGGCTAATATGCGCACCTATTTCTTGCAATTTATTTCATATTTTTATATTTTTTGTCTGACAAAATTTATGCTTTTCCATTCAATTTTCTTTTCTTTTTTTTTCTCTCTAAATTTTCGTTTAACAATCATTTCTTTTTATCTCGTCGTTTCAGATCTTATTGTTAAACGCCTTCTGACACTTTCTGGAATTTGCGTAATAAATGTGATTGACGATTGATCGAATGAACATTATAAAAATGCAATTGTTGTTGTTAATTCAATGATGTTTTTTTTTTTTTTTTTTTTCCACTTTGTCAAGAGCGTTAGGGTGAGAGTTACGCCGAGTCACGCCGACTGCCCACGCCTCGATGGGCCGGGGGTATCTCGACCAACTTCCGGCGCCTCATTTGCATATCGTTCCTTTTATTGATCCGTCCTGCTGTTGCACTTGCGAACAAAATGACTTTGTTCTTTCTTTCTTGCTTTCGTTTTTTTTTTTTTTTTTTTTTTGTTTGTATTTCGTATTATTCATATGCCCGTGTTAGGCGGCGTGTGACAATATATACTCGGTAGCACGCTATAACGACGTCAAGCGCCGCGACGCACGCTTCGATTCGATGCATTATACTTATGTATTTATACTGACGTTTCTACGTCCCCTCGCGTTTCTAAATTGTGGAAGAATTGTTATTAAATCCATTATGCGATTCCGATATTCGCGAAGACACCGTATTATTTGCTTTTGTTTGGTGTGCTGTTTTTGAACGATTATTCAAACGATTAATAATTATAAAAGCTATATAATTAACGATTCTATAGCGTTTACGAGAAATACTGTCGATTTGAAATTTAATAGCATTCGAAACGCGCTAACCATTATGTCACTCAATTACTCGCCTGACTCCACGAAAACGTACTACGCTTTATACTTGTACCGATATCGCAAATAGTGTTTAATCACGTCACGACCAATCGAAAGCGTTTCTGCCCACGTGGCTTTCTCGCTACATATAGCGAGTTTTATTCGGTTTTCATTCAAAAAGCGGATTCGTTAAAAAGTATCTTAATGTTATCAACCGATTTCAACGAATCTAATATCTCCAATTGAAATTTAATTTGAGATGAAAAAATTTTCAAAAACTTCCCGCCTTTTCATTTCCTTGAAAATAAAATTTCCAGTTCCAATGTCTCGGGCGATCAGATTTTTACTATGGGGATATTTTTGTTTAGATCGAAGCTTATTCTTTGGGCATAGCGCATAGCCCTGAATCTGAAATTCTTAAAAACTGTATATTTTTGCCGTATAAGCGTGAAGTAGTAATACGTATATGCACGGAAACATATGTAATATTGCTTACGCATGAGGGGAAAGTGCGTGCGCGCGGTTCTTGTTTCTTGTGTATTTTTCTGGTACATATTTATAAGACTAATTTTTCAATTACGGAACCGCGTATCCTTTCTTAAAGTATGTAACTGCAAAACGGGAGAGAAGTATAAAGTTTTAGTTCAATTCAGATTCGAATTTATCCGCAGAATGTATAAAATATCTCTTATACAGGTACATGCAGTCAGAAATATCTGGTTCTATCTTTATTCTTCTCTCCTCTGGAAAAGACGAAGAAGTATACTTCATACTGTCGATGAACGTCATGCGATTGACAATGAGCTTCGATATCCCGTTTGAATAATTTTTTTAGAAAGTTATTCCTTTTTTTGAACCGTCGGTTACATACCTTACCATACCCATTAACCGAGTAAAAAGAACAAACATAAGAAACCTTTCCTTATAGCTCGTCGTCCTCTTCCTCTTCCTCTTCTCCTTTTCGTCTTTCTCTTCTTTTTCTTTTTATATCTTACTCAGGAGTCAGGCCCTTGTAATAAATACTTACTTACATTGGCAGCAGATGATACCCACGCAGAAGTTCCATAACTTTCTAAGAAATAATTCGAACCTGAACGTACATATAATAACAGACGAATGGGTACCCTCACATTATGAAGCTATAAACATTATGACGTCTTTGAACACTTGTTATAGAGTGAAAGCTGTATATCTCTATGGATATGAAAAATCTGTCGACAAACAAGATCAGCGACCTTATCTTGTAGGTATAGATAAAATTAGATGCATATCTACGTCGACGAAATCAGAAGGGTTTAACATTCTTTTATCTTTTCCTTCTACCAAGTCAATCGATCAATATTGATTTGTAAAAATTAAGGGGAGCATCCGATGGATGCAACACGTTTTTCCGATTGATTTTCACCGCAAAATACCTGAAGAAATAACTTTTTTCCTTTCTTTACAACACATTCGTTGATGTCAGTTGAATACAAATTTTAAATTGTAAATCAAAATCCGCTCCCATCACATCCGAAAAACTCTTTCCTTTTTTTTTTTCATCTTCGGAATCGACTAGGCCTAGTTGTTTTTGACCTATGGTATTCTGTTGGAATCGGGATCACCATCGGCAAACGTGAAATTCTCATTTTTGCAACCTCCCATTTCGAACGATTTTTTTACTTTTAGTCTTCTGATATTCTGTGCAGTATTATTAGAATTAGAAATAAAATGGCACTCTCAAACAGTAATACTCTGATACTTAATAGGTTTTTTGAAGGTATTTTGAAAGAACACGTTTTCTAATTTGCTATCCTTCTCACAATCAATGAATTCATCGTTTATAATAATTGATCCAATATATCTATATAGGAGTTAGTTTAAAATCAGGAAGTAGTAATACGAAGCCGTAACATTCCGAATGAATGGGTAGTTTAGTATAAAGATAAACTGGAAAAATGTGTAGCAGTCATCATATTCAGAGTTGCTGTACATAGGGATAACATATACATATGGTATGTATGTGCCTGTGTGATGCATGCAACACCGACTAGATAAGATAAATCTGAAATGAATCAAACACAGCTGTGCTCTGCTGTACCGTGCTGTGCTTTCGCCTGTCAAACGTGACAGAAATGAACCACTGTACATTATGTACCCCTATAGTTTTTTGTAGTTTATCCTGTAGATTATGTATATATTACACACCGTTAAACGGATCTTTATTATACGTTGCCGATTTATCTTAAAACACGAACATTCATACGTGTTTATATTTCATCGCTTCCGTAAACGAGACGTTTTTCATGCCAGCTAATTTGTATTCCCTATTTCTTTCAGTTTTTATTACATTCTACGACGGATTATTCTCTCCTCATAAATTATTTCTTAAAATTCATGATCTATCGATACACTACCTCATCTGGACATTAATATTAATTACAGCCATTCATGAGATAGCCATTCATAGTTACGGTCGGAAACTAATTTGGCATAATTTTAAATATCTTATCAGTGACAATAGAGATACAAAATACACGTAAAAGATTCATAGACACTTGATCAACACATATGAAATATAAATTGACGGATAGGAGTTAGTTCACTACAGCCAAAGATTGATGAGAAATGTTATTATCAATTCTTTATCGCTCATCGTGAAAAAAAAAATTTTCCTTCCATTTTATCATAATAACTCAATGCAACTGAATTATATGTGAAGAATTTGTAATCCATCTTCTAAAGACGTGTTTGTTTCAACTCTACACAGTAAGAATTAACTAATTTTCTTTCTTTTTCATTCTTTTCAGCCTCCCGCGCCATTACCCATCTGCAAAGAGTGTCTCGGCACGACTACGGCTGGAAATAACAATAACAGCAAACGTAACGCAGCTGAGAAGTTGAGCAGGTGTAGTATATGTGGCGCGGCGCTTCACAACTCATGCGCTCCATCCGAGTTGTCGATTCTTGTCGATCGAGGTACAACTTGGTGCTGTGACGATTGTTCCCCAACATGTGCTGGTTGCAAGTTGGAACAAGAGTCTCAGAATTACTTAGTTAAGTGCGCTGGATGCGTCAAGTGTTATCACCCAACTTGTCTCGACCCTGCGTTGGACAAGAAAAATAAGGCACCCTGGAGGTGTCGGCATTGTCAAACTGCACACGCACCCAATACACCAAAGGAAGATAGTAAAAAACATAAAACACAAGATGTGGCGAGTACACCTCGATCCGGTACACCATCCAGCGCCAGGAAAAAACTCAGCAAGATTCGTGAGAACAGAAAGTAAGTTCTGCGTTTTATCTTCAATTTTTAGTCCAATTCAATAATTCGATACTTACTGCTGATGTCCAATAAAATTCGAGGATAGCTGTTCCAGACATTTACATTTACTTTGTATTCAATTAATTGCTGATTAACAAATTAGTCGACAAAAACATGCATTTAGAACATTTTTAAGTGTCTAACTTTCAGTATGCGTGTAAACAAATCTCAAAAATTCATTTCTCAATTCAAGCTCAAGAGTTCATAGTTCAAAGAGACAGAGGACACCTGAATGCTTGAACATTTTGTGTTTACAGTATGCTGAGTGACTTTGACAATATGTCACAATCAAAGTAACTGATCTTGAACAAATCCGCAATTATTTTAAGTCAAGTGTTATTAATTGATTTTGACTTTCTTTTCTCCAAGTTCCGTTTCCCAATGCTTGTCATCTGCTTTCTTCAACTCAATTTAGAATTGCTATTCTAGTCTATGGAAGGATCTCGATATACTGAAATGGTTGTTGATGAAACCGTACGGAGTTATGCAAATATTTCGTTGAATACTACAGATACTTTGTATCAGTTATTCAATGATTTGAACAATTAATAAGATTACTGGATTTTTCTATCTTTGCCTGGTTTTGGGACTTTCAGTGCGCCAAACTCATGGTTGATATGATTCTTTCGATAACAGCTGAGGATGACATAATAGAAGCAAGCTGTAAAATATTTGTATCAAAGTTCAATAACGTGGATAACATGTTTGAAATGTAGGACACTGAGAGAATACCAGATTCAAAAGAATCCGGATAGTTCTTCTGGGCTTTTTTTTTCATGAAGAGACAATTTTTCTTTATCCTGTTAGTAAACGATCGAGTATATCGCGTCTCTCAAAGTGCTATTTTGATCTTGGATGTTGTTCGATAGACTAATATACGAAGTAAATGGTTTGATTACAGATTAGAAGTGTCGCGGAAGAGCTTGGCGGGTGCAACTCCAGCTAAGAAGAACACTGCGGCGGTAGCTCTGGTGGAGAGCTGCTCGGACGGTAATGCGGGTGTTGTCTCTCCCTGCCAACCAACCCAAAATCCTTCTCCATTACCACAACCCCCCACCCCACTCGCAGGCCAGGGTAGGCTGCTCGAAGAAAAGAACGACAGGATCTCTAAAGAGAAGCAAAAGTTCTTTAGATCGAGCGCGTTCAACGCGGATCACAATAAGCTGAAGCGGGTGGGGGGCGGTGATAAGTCTAGGTCCTCTCAAAGTCTCAGTCCTAAATCGTCTCAGAGCAGCGTTACCCCTAAAAAAATCATCCCAAATAGAAGGGTGCCACCTGTGTCTAGCAGCAGCGGCAGCGAGGTCAGCGATACTGATAGTTCTGACGATAGCGACAGCTCTGATGACCAGGATAATGATGACGCCGAAGGTAGTTCAAGCAGTTCGACCGAATCTAGCGATTCCTCTTCCTCAGATGACGAGGAGGAAGAACAAGAAGAACCACAAAAATCATCCTCGGGACCTTTCTCTTGTGATTTGAATGAAGATAAACCTTGGGGCTTTGCTGCAGCTGCTGCTAAACTTAACGTTGAATCACCGTTTTTTACCAACATAACAAATACCTTCGGCGCCTCTTTGCCTAAACTCGATTTGAGTAGTAAACCTACTTTCGGATTGAACATACAACCGGCGGCGAGCCCTTCGGATAGGAAAAAGAAGCTAAAAACAACCCATGACAACTCAAGCTTTACAAACGACAATAAAATCAAACCGGGTATAGGTCAATTGAAAGGCTTATTCGACGGTCTTAGTCACTTCTTTTCAGCTCCAACTAATAGCAGGGCAAGGTCCGGCGCTCAAGCTCCAAATTATGCACCCGATAGAAGAAAAAGACCGAGCCCTGAGGAGCGGAGCTGTTCAAATAACGCCAATATTAAATCGAATAAAATTTCAAAGGGAAGTCAGAAGTGTAAACACAAAGAGCCGACGAGTAACGTTGAGAAAATTGAGAGAAAAAATATTGAAGAGGTGACGGAAATTCTGAGAGTACCTAGACCCGGTATATTCACACCATCCGACGAATGTTTCTTTCGTTCGGAATCGCAAGACTCGCAAGACTCGGCGGTGCAAAAACAGCCAAAAATGACACCCTCGAATTTAGTGAAAACTGCTGTTAACAGCAAGCGACACGAACAAGACAGAAAAAAACTTTTGAAAGGTGTCGACGAATCTAGATATCTTAAATACGCCGGCTCAGTATCGCCTTGTTCGTCGCCTTCCAGTATTACCAAGAATGAGCAGCAATCGCTTAGAAAGAAAAACCAGCATCAACAACAACAACAACAACTGATCGCGGAGGCCACCCAGACTCGCCACCCTGAGCCCGCTGTCCTTAAAAATTCACATGCCAGCAATCCTAGCCCTAAACCAAATCTCAAACCCAACCCTCGAGCCTGTACTAGCGCCACCACCACCAACACCACCACGACACCCCGCGCGACACCCTGCTCCACCAAGAAGGGTAAGAGTCTACCCCGCCCATTCACTATCCAATACCTCAGAAATGCACCCCCTTCGCGACGAATTCCCTTAATCTAATCCTCGCTCACCACCGTGGATGTGTTGGCGGTGTGGTGTGGTGTGATGTGTGTGTGAGATACTCTCTTTTAGGGTAACGTGATTGTTCTACAATATTATGGAATGAAATTTTCATTAGATATTTTCATTTGAGAGAGATAAATTAAATCGAAACGATAATTCATAACGAGCTCATGTTATTCAGAATAATTGTCAATAATCTGACCGTTTTGATAGATCTACTTTTTGGAAATGAACAATCATGTTTCATACATACGCTTAACAAATCCATGGTGTAATATAGGTAGAGGTATAAATAATCAACACATGCTATTTGTATCGTATCGATCACAAACACATCACTTTTTCCACCGATGTAATTTTCCAGTTTCAAATTTACTCTAGTTACTAAAATTTAACATCTTCATTGATTACTATACCTCCGCTTGTTTTACATTGTGAAAAAAAACAACAAACACGAACATTCCACATCTACCGCATGTTACTCTTATTATTCTTTGGCACTATGGTTTCTACTTTTAATTACTCGATTAATTATTATGATTCGTTTGGTAGAAAGTGTAGCATGTATTGCTTTAGGTGCAATTGCTGCGAGTTGAAATTGTCTGTTACGAAATATACATGCACTTATTACAACAAGAACGTTAAGTAAGATTTGATTTTCAATTATCAAAAATCCAAACGTACTTGTATTCATTAAAATATCAAGATACAAGATTTAAATATGATTTCAATAATATTTCTTGCCTTGACCCTCTCTTTCTCTCTCTCTTTTTCTCTCTTTTTCTTTCTCAGCACTATCTCTTAGTGCGCGAGCCATATTTCCTGGTGTATAAATATTCTCCCATCCCCGTTCCATATAACAATAAAACAAAAATAAACCCTGCATCCAAATAAAAGGCACTGGGTGGCAGCTCACTCATTACTACCACCACCATCACCCATTCTTCATCAACGGGGCTACTACCTGCGGTTGTTGATATTTGCCAGGCATAATTTACCGATCCTCAAGTATTTCCCCATCGCTCAGGACCTTGACCCTACCCCACAAAGTACTCGACACTCTGCCAACACATTCCACTTTCCCAAAGCTTAGCTTTGTTACTCACAATTAACACCATTTTTGTTATTATTATTGTTATTATTATTATTTGCACCCCGTTTCTTTAACTTTATTTTTCACACATATAGTAACGGTATTTCTTTCATGAATGATAATATGTTCATCATATTATATAACATCTTGCACATACTGTGAGAATTTATGTATCATCTTTTTTATTCGATTCAAAATTTAATCTTGAAAGTTGAAGATAATAAATCCGTGTTTCTGGCAAAGAATTTCCATCAGTTTATCATTGTCTATTAAAGTAATCGAAACTACGGAGAAAAGTTAATTTTGAAATATCAGTTTATTATTTGAATTTGCTTTGAACAGTAATGGCTTCAAAATTGTTGTGTAAAAAGTAATAATTTGCGCATCATACAGCATTGATCAAAAGAAAAAAAAACGTTGCAAAATGTTATTCATTCACTTTTATTTCCCACATTTTGACGAAAGTTATTTATGTTTTACAGACGAAGCTATCACAATCCAGACACTACCCCCAGGTGTTACACAGAAAGACGTCGACCTGTTTAAAGAAGCCAGAGAACGAGCTAATGGTCTTACCGTCGTTTCCGACGAAGGTACAGACTCTTCTGTTAGTCCTGGCGGCACGGGACCTGGTGTTGGAAGCAGAAATCCTGCCGCTATCGTATTTGGTAGATACGAAGTTGAAACGTGGTATTCCAGTCCGTTCCCTCAAGAATATGCTAGATTACCTAAACTCTTCTTCTGCGAATTTTGTCTCAAGTATACCAAGAGCCGAGCTGTTTTAGATAGGCATATGGATAAATGTCAATGGAGACACCCGCCTGCTACAGAAATCTACCGATGTAACGGTTTATCGGTATTCGAGGTGAGTCAGACTTTATTCGCTATCTGTGATCCCGACTTTCTGGTAGATTCCAATAGAAAGTAGAAAATAATGTATGAATAATTCAGCGAATATCTCATTTCTAACAACTTTGGTTGTATTTTTTGTTTCAGATCGATGGCAATGTGAATAAAATTTACTGTCAAAATTTATGTCTACTGGCCAAGCTGTTTTTGGACCATAAAACACTATATTACGACGTCGAACCATTCTTGTTCTACGCGGTCACCAAAAATGACAAGTACGGTTGTCATTTAGTAGGATATTTTAGCAAAGAAAAACATTGTCCGGCTCAGAGGTACAACGTTTCGTGCATAATGACTTTACCCCAGTATCAGAGACAGGGATTCGGTAGATTTCTTATCGAATTTAGTTATCTTTTATCTAAAGTTGAGGGCATTCCAGGTACTCCAGAAAAACCATTGTCAGATCTGGGTCGAGTGTCTTATCACTCTTTCTGGAAGAGCGTTGTATTAGAGTACCTGGATTTACATAGAAAAGATAAAGACATTAAATTGGGTGATATCACTAAAGAAACCGGAGTTTCAGCTCATGACATAGCCATGGCTATGCAGCTGCTTGGTTTTATCAGATCAGTTAATACGTCTAAAGAGGAAAAACCAAAGGTAGCAATAGTCGTGGATTGGCACAAGGTTGACGTTCACATGGCAAAGGTCCGCAAGAGTTCGCGAATAACTTTGGATCCTGAATGCTTGAGGTGGATTCCGTTACTCAGTCAAATTCCTAATCCGTACCAAAGTACCGAAGAGGGTGGGGAAACTGGTTCCGAAAGCTCGCCGATACTCGAGCCTAAACCCATACCAACTATCGTCGAGAAGATCCAAAGGGTGAAAATTAAAAAGAAGCCACGGGGGAGACGATCGGGACACAGAAGAGCCTCACCTTTGAAACCCAAGTCCGCACAAAAAGCAGCGGTTCATAATAAAGAAAAAGAGAAAGAGAAAGAGAAGGACAAGGAGAAGGAGAAGGAGAAAGAAAAAGAAAAAGAGAAAGACAAACCGGTAGTGAAAGATAGTCGGAAGGTCGTGGAAGTCGAAGAATCTAAGCTGAACATGGAGGTGGATAGTAAAGAAGTCTTGCCCACACCAAAAAATACAAAAAATACTGCTGCGATAAAAAATTCCCCTGTTACAAGCACTCCTAAAGCTACTCCAGTTTCGACTTCGAGAAGAAGAATCCGAGCTCCGAAAAATCTCGTTGTCGAGTCGCCAGTATCAACTCCTTTGAGAAAACGAAAACATTCCGAAAAGACTGAACCAGAAGAGAAAGAAGAGAAAGTCGAAAGTAGCAGAAAACGTACTCGCGAGTCTATCAGGGAGAGGGAAAAAGAAAAAGAAAAAGAGAAGGAAAAGGAAAGAGAAAAAGAAAAGGAGAAGGAAAGGGAAAGAGAAAAAGAAAAGGAAAGAGAAAGAGAGAGGGAAAGAGAAAGAGAAAGAGAAAAGGAAAGAGAAAAAGAAAAAGAGAAGGAAAAGGAGAGGGAAAAGGAAAAAGAAAAGGAGAAAGAGAAGGAGAGAGAGAAAGAAAAGGCACTCCGGAAGAAGGAAAAGGAAATTGAGGAAAAAACAGAAGTTTCGACAGTAATAGAAGCTCCAAAAAGTCCTCCTAAAGCTGCAGCTCCAGCGTCTCCGGTCCCCGCTCCAAAACCGTCAAAGAAACAGAGCAAATTGGATGACATATTGTTGAAAGTCACTAGTAGACAAACGAAAAATTTACAAGCGAAGCAAGCGAGAGAAAAGAAGGCCTTAGAAGACGCCCAGTGTAACGGGAAAGAGGAAGTTAAAGATGTGAAATGTTCGCCAATGTCACGGCGCAGTAGAGCCAAAGCTGCAGTAGCTGAGAGCTTGAAAATGCCAGAACTGAAACCTGAAGCACCTGCTAAAGGCAGGGCGGCGAGTCCCATTATTCTTCCACCTGCGCTGTCGCCTCCTCCCGAGGAAGTACAAACTAAAGCGTCCAGCAAACAGATGACAATTCCTGAAATGTTTCCATCTAGACCAAGCAGCGTTAAGCAGGATGATAAAACAGATCAATCAGAAACTCCAACTGCTACGGATCAACCTGAAAGTGAAATACCAACTGGAAGTCCTGGCGAATATGAAGGAGGCGACGAGGATGAGGGAGAGGAAGAAGAACCTCCGCCGAGGACAAAGTCTATTCCGCAGCAACCACCTTTAACACCGCCTAGCCCAGTGAAAGAAAAAATTGAGAAGCCAGAGAAAAATCTCGAGAAAGAAAGTATAAAGGATTGTAAAATAGTCAAAGAAAAGGAAAAACAGAGTCCAAAGAAAACTGAGCCAGATCGACCTGCTGATGAAGACTCCAACGATGCTCCTGTGGAATTTATCAAAAATTCCGAACCTGTTACTAAAGTTCCAGAGGCCACCGCTGCAGTACAAGTTTTATCACCGATTAAAGAGAAGATCCCAGAGAAAGTGGAAAAGATGGATCAAGAACAATCTATCCCTCAACAACATAATATGTGGGAAAAACCTAAAGAACTTAAAGATAATCTTGCACAGGGTAAAGCCGATACTCCTCTTCCTGAAAAGAAGGATGTTCCTGCTAGTAATGTAGTGGTAATGGAAACAGAACCGCCAACACCTAAAGAGACAATTGTACCTGTCTCGGAACAGGAGACGACGCATCTTCATACACATCAAGAGGAAAAACAGCATTCTCCCGAAAGTGGGAAGACCACTCCGCATTTAGACAATCCTGGATCTGTGAAAAGAACTCCTCCTTCTCAACCAGATTTACCATCGATGGGTGTTTACACTCCAGATTCAACAACTAATTCCGTACACTCGTTACATTACGGACAATGCGATTTGGACGTTAGTCAGCTTGGATTAGAATCTCCTACATCAATAGCCAGTGATTTAGCATCTCAAAACAGTGTCGAAAGACCTCCCAGTGCACTGCCGTCTATGCCTCCATCTGCGCCAGTTACTGTTTCCGCACCTGTGCAAATTACCGCACCTCCGGTGTCAGTCAATATTCCATCACAAGTACAGTACTCTGATTGTTCAATGCCTCAACACACACCCCCTGCACATGTAGCTATACATCCTATGCATCAACCCCATACCCCCCAACCATTGCAGCAACCACGTACCCCTCAATCCCATACCCCGCAAAGTATTCAAACTCAGAGTCCTCAACCAATACCTCAGAGTCACACTCCGCAACCGCTTTCACAATCACATACACCTCAGCCATTGTCTCAGTCTCATACGCCACAGAGTATTCCGATACAGAGTCCTCAGCCTATGCCACAAAGTCATACTCCTCAGCCGCTACCCTTAAGTCAGTCTCACACACCGCAACCGATGCAACTATCTCTGGGGGGACAACAACAGGGACAAAATCAAAGTATGGCGCATAGTCAATCGCAACAACAACAGCAGTCGGCTCATCAACAACAATCTCAGTCACATAGCAGTAAAAGAGCGAGCGGTTCTCAGACTCATAGATCGAGATCAGCTCAACAAAGGTCTCATCGCGCTACTCCGCCAACTTCTCACGCTCAGAGTTCTCAACATTCGGCAGCACACGTTAGTCATAATACTATCGCCCATACTCACGGGTCACATTTACCACCGCAATATCAACAGTCTTCGATGACCGTACCTCCTATGCCTCATCCACACTCACACACACACGCGACGCATTCTCATAATATGGCTGTTATTTCTCAAGGAAATTACATGGCTGTTGCCTCGCAAGCATTTCCTACACAGAATACATATGTTATTCAACATCGTAGTGGCAGATCTGGCGCTCCAACACCTTGTACTACTGCTACGAATTTTTATATTCAAGCTAGCACAATGCCACCACACTCACATACACCTGCGCCACCTTCGCTGGCAGGATCCGGTAATCATCAAACTACAAACTCTTGTAATTTAGGCAGTTTGGCTAAACTGCAGCAGCTGACGAACGGCTTGGAGATGATCCCTCCGACACCTCCACCTGCCATGAACTTGACACCACCTCCTCCTATTCCTCACACTATGACTCCTCCCCAAACGTCGAGACAGCTACCTACACCACCTCAGGTACCCATAGGGTATGCTAAGAATTATTATAATGTAAATACTGCCCCACCCGGTACTCCTGGCCCTTCGAGCAGATCTGCTTCTAGGCCTTCTGCTAATGCAAATATGGGATCTTTGAGCCAACCGTATGGGAGCGAAAGCCTTTATAGGCAACCATTGAACCCTGGCGGTACTTGCCCACAAATGCAGAGCGCTGCTTCTAGAGTTAGTCCGAACGTTGCGTTGGATCCTAATTTGATGGCAGCTGCCCAGTACGGCTACAGAGTACCTCAAGCAACGACTGGTTACATGAACCAAGCGGCACCGCTTGGTGGGTTTATGAATCAGGCGAGTCAGTTACCAGTGGGCGTGGTAAATGTGCCTGCGCCATATTCCCAGGACCCGCACCAACAAAACCCAGCAGCCGTGTATACAACGTATCACGGCTATATAAATGGGGGCCTTATGCAACCCCTTAACGGCACAATGAGACCACGCTAGCCTTAGTTTTATCTTATGGCTTTTTTTTGTTATCATAAACAAACCCCCCTGTCCCTGCAAAAGCAGTATCAGATACATTGTAATATTCAAAGTTGATGACAAAGGATGAATCGAATCACAAGTCTCGATGATTTTTTTTCATCGCCGAATACTTTCGATACATGTAGATAAAAATTTGATAATTGAAACTGATTGTACTTTGTAACAGTTTCAATTTCATTTGAACTTGAGAGATTTGTGACGAAGCGGCTTCAATTTTCTGAATCACCGCAGATTGTAGAAAAAATATTTGGGGGGTAAATTTGTCTAATATTTTTTGTCGATAAACTTTGAATATTATGAAAATAGCCGAGGGAAACCCCACAACAAAGTGAATACCTATTTTTAGTAGGGCATTTTTCTCAAGGTGTTACGTTTGTGTATCATAATATTTATATAAATACTTATGAATAATATTCTGTTTGATATTATCGATTGTTGAGCATTGTTGTTTACGTTTCGGGGCACGCTGTACTTTATGTATCATAAACTACTTATTACTATTAATACTACACACAATTAGACACACATATGATTATATTTTATTCTTATCACACGTTCACTCACAATCGCTATTGGATGTAATATTATTAATTAGTATTGCGAGGGCACACTAGTTCCGAAAGGATTGTGACTGTATAGTTGGGGCTATTCTGCGAATCGTCGCAACCTGCTGTGGAAATTATTTTTTGTATTATTGTGAAAAGTATATTTCATATTTTAAACTTTGAATGTGTGGTGCTCGTCCATATGTATTTTAAATTAATATTATTTCCATTGATACTTTGCAGGATAGCTCGACAAATATATTTATAATATACATATTCAAGTTAATTTTTTCAGACAACGGACAGCGAATGCAAATCGCTAGTGTTAGTGTAACTTTAAGTAATAAGGAAGGTCTTTAAAATATAGTGTGAAGATACATCAATATTTATTGTACATAGATATAAAAAATACTAACAAATAAAACTAAAATCGTAAATAGTTTACTCAGAGTATCCCTGTTGTTCTTTACAAATTTTTACCCATTCACCTAAAATGCTCTCAAAATTGGAGATAATTTAGGCTAGACTGTTAAACTCGTAATCGAAATTCAAAAAAACATTCTTAACAATTCGAGAAGTGCTAGTCTAGAAGTCAAAGTCTGTTCTATAATCGTTCAATCCCACAAGTAGATGTATTGTGGATGTGATCATTGCTTTTTCATGTTAAAACTTGATATACTTTCTATGTCATGTTGAGGGCCGCAGACTCTATGAGACTACTTAATATCATCAATGGGCATAAAGCTTATAACAGAGCGAGAACCAGCGATCAAGAAGTGAGTACAACAAATTTATTTATGAATCGGTGACATTTTTCGTACATGAATGAATCAGACATTTGTAGAACGGAAAATTTCACAATGTGTTTTTTCACCTAAAAATTGATTCTTACATTCATATTATAGTTATCTATACTTTCGACATTTTCTCTTATTTTTTCTTGCTTCTTTTCGCCTTTTCTCAGCTTGTGCTAATTCAATGTATTTTTTTCTTTGATTAACGGTCATTTGACACCATAGCTTTCCAGCTTTTCGCGCAACTTCAACCACTGGCTTCTTTGGTCTTTTTCGTTGCATTCGTAGATAGAAAAGTATGAAAGGGTTTGTCGAGTGAACCAGTTTTGAAATGGAGGTAATGCTTCTTTTTTTATTCTTCTTAATGCACCTGCCTCCGCGCTTTTTTGATATGGTCTCATCTGTCCTAAAAACAGATACTCTAAAGCACGTTTTTTCCTAATACCACGAACGTTGACCTTACCCATGACGACCTTTCCTATCTGCTTTACATGGCGTAGATGCTTGACCACCCATTTTCAGTCCTGTTTTTCTCCACTCTTTTGAACCGTTGTATGAAGATTGATTCCACTAGGTAATTTTGGCCTGTGTATTCACAGAAATTCAAAGGACTGCAAAATATAATTGTGACATTTCTATGAAAAACGGTTTTCTCTTTTCTTTTTTAACAAAAAGCGAAACATTTGCTATGTGGTTTCTATGTGAGCATAATACATATTCCTACTCTCTCATTTTTGATTCGTTTACTCATCTCTCCTACACAAATTGCTCCAATTATGGCCATACATACCTATATAATGGACTGGGCACTCATAGTCCTGAAATCTCTGAAAATTGAATTTTCAAACAATTCAATATCGAAAAGATCCGCCAAATTTTTGCTGTAGGGTATATTTCAGTAATTACTGCAGTAATTGAATAAAGTCATGGTACGAAAAACAAGTACAATATTTTAAAAGTACTCGATGGGTAATTGGGCAAGAATGTGGGATAAAAAAAATCTGATCACAAATTTAGATAATTATATTTATTTCAACAAGTACACCCCTTAATTACTGTATAAACTATGTAATCACAGCGTATTGTTAGGACAAGTACAGTAAAAATACTTCAATGAAAGAGAGTTGCAGTTGCAGTTCATGGGGTTTTTCTCATAGTAACTGCTTATTGGTAGCTAAAATCTAAATTTGTTTTTAAATGCTAATCCTATAATTTATCAATTATTATTTGATAATATGCTGAAGTACAAACTTCAAGCTCACTCATATGTTACCACTAGTACAGAAAGTACATTCACAGAATACCCTGATTGAATAATCATCTAAATCAGCTAAATTCTTCTAGTTCTAAAATTCAACTCCTATTTTCTACGTTCCAAATCAGTCCCTTTTTTTTATTGCTAGAATCTATAGTACCTACTAAATAGCTACATAAAAAAAGGCAGGAATTTGCATCTAACAATATGAAACAACTTGACCATTTTTTCTCTACACATATGTATAATGTAATTGAACTAAATTTTTGAGAAAAAAAATATACATAATTTATAATTCAAGTGCCAGTTGGTGCGCCTCTTTTAGGATCCTTATACTTGTTATTATTCCTTCGATCGCCGCAATAGCACGCATTGCTCTGAGCATCTAGGTAACTTTTACATCCCAGTGTCGTTGTGCCGGAGAAAAATAGCTTTGCTGCTGTCCGGCAGGCTTTTACAACGCTCAGACTAGTCGGTTCAAAACTGTCGCAATACTTATAAAGACACCGTTTGAACTCCAAGTCACATTTCTCTTTATCAGAATTACACGTGTCGTAACAGATATCGTGTACGTTGCAGCAAACAGTGATTTCTGGGGTGTCGAAAAATTCTTGCCACATTTGCTGAAAGTTCACAAAGTTTGATGACCTGTTCAGATACACAGGGCAATTGTACAGAAATTTAGTTAATTATTAGCAGGCGTAATTTTTCAGAATATACACGCAAAAAATATTCATTATTTCAATTTCATAACAATATACTTCAAACTACATTTCAGTTGCACTCAGGATTAAAAAACACTTCGCACTGCAGATAACGATCAACAATCCTTATTTTACCTCTAATCCCAGAGAACCGCATCCGTTGCTTTGTGGTTTATGACTCCGGTTTGGTTTTGGTTGTACTCCTGCAACAGATACGTGAGGAAATACGGATTATCATCAGCTAGAGATGGAAAAGACGTTGGAATGTTTAAAATAGACGCATAGGTTAGAATTGCTGAGAGTGGCGAATACTTTTTTTTTGGGTGTTCAACTTTGAAAAGAAGTTACTAATTACATACGCACCACCGGGACAAGAAAAAACGCAGGTATCTTCAGCCGCGGCATCGATAACTTCGTGAACGTCTTTGAATTTCCTCGCTACTCTGAGAGCATCTTGAAAAAAATCACCGAATACTGTTTCGGCGGCCAAAACCGCGTCGCGAAGATTTCCCAGTAAATCAGCCCCGTAACCAGACCAAGCATAAGTCAAAAAAGTCAAAACGTATACTAGGATTTTTCTGTACTTTGAGAAACGCATTTTTCCATCAATATCACCCTATTCAGACTTTACCAATTGCACCTGTGTATAACCAACCGCCGGACTTGGTTGATATTTTTAGTTTTATCTCGTCATCAAAACGTGGAAATGACGGATACGTTAGATATACTTTTTTTTATTCTCGTGCCAAAACATTAGCCACGTCTTCTCTTCTAACAGTGAGATTTTGGATCACAGAATCATTATAATTGTAGGTTATATGGAGGGTGTCGATTACTTCGCACAATATTTATCTCATCATAGAGTATAATATATTATCAAAGTACGTTTGTATCTATTATCACAAGTTATCAAAGGGGTTTCAATTAATTGCCTGTGCAGATATAACATATAATGTACGGAAATGTTGGAACAAAATTTCATCCCATTTGTCCTGCAGTTACGTACTATCTACAACATACATCCAAATTCATTGGAAAGAAGGTGAATTCATGATTGAAGATTCGTGAGTGATTTTCAGGGAGGTGAATAAAATGAAAGGCACATGGTAACACGAAAAAATCGTCTTTTTATTCATTCTTTACAATGATTGAATCCAAATAATTATTGAGTACGGCAAATAACGATAAAATCCAAATATTTGAGCACACACATGTACAAATTCGTGATTTTTCCTATGCGCACAATTAGAAATTAGTCATAGGCTTAACTTAAAGCTTCTTAACAAGTTCTCCAGTTTCGAACAACTTCTTAACGTCGCTTCCTCCCCCTAGGCATTCTCCTTTTACAAAAACTCTAGGGACTGTTCTGGCACCTGTAATTTCACCAAGAATCGTCTGAATTTCATCAGCGTCATCTCGAGAGTCCAGCTCAATCGCTGTGTACTTGTGTTTAAGTTTGTCGAAAACCTGGAGAATAATAAATAATCAAAATAAGCATTGTGTATCTCGTAATAGAAAGCTTCGATTTCCTATAACCTATTGTATTGGTTCCCACCTCTTTAGCCATTTTGCAATAGGGGCAGTAAGTCTTGGAGAATATAACAACAGCGTCGGAAGCGATGAGCTCATCGACAAGTTCACGTGTCGCCGGCATGACTTCGGATTTGCTGGAACCTAAACCCATTGCATTGAGCTAGAGAAATTGGACTAGTCAACTTAAACACTTCTATAATTGATTATTTTCATATGCAGGCATTTATCAAGATGTAATTTTCATTCCAGGCACCTAATTCGTCCATTTCATCATAAATGTAATCTGGGCTATCGAAGTCTAAGCCAGGATCTCCCATTTTTGTTAGCAATAAATTATCGTATATTACGAAAATGTGTAACTCAATTTGTATTTAAATTGCCGTAAAAATTTCGTGCATTATTTGGAAGAATATTTCAATTAAACTGGAATTTAAAAGGGAAAGAAGAAAACAATTGTCAATCAAGATCCGAGTCGACGGATATTTTTCATATTTATTCGTCGAGTAGGCAAGTAAAAACATTTGAAAGTGACGTAATTCGAAACTGATTGTAATCGGTAAATGAGTTCATTGAATTTCGACGATTTTATAGTCCAAATATATGATAGAAAATAACGGTATACACCCGGAATTCTTACCTATTAAGATTCGAAATACACGTCGTAAAATTTTGGAGTTGCAAGGATTTTTATCCGGCTAGAAAAATCCTTGCTTCTTGATTCAACTTGGGCGTGTGGACAGTGAGACGTCCAGAACTCGATAAACTCTGAGAAGATAATTTGTAATAAAACTTTCCGAGTATTTAGTGCCGATGAGTGTTTTATGTCAGTCGTTGACCTTGGCTAGTCGCACATGCGTGTGTCACAATAGGATATACGTATACATTGACTAACTGACATTTATATGGACTTGTTCGTTAGTTGTTGCCTCGGCAAGATGAAAGATGGCGCCTCGGTCGATGACACCGAATTTCACATGTCATTGACTTTCTACACGATAACTACTCAGTCCTGGATATCGTGTTGGAAGTCTTGACATTTCGCGTAATCTCATCGAGTTCTGTGAGAGAGGGTTTTGTTAAAAATGATGTAAATCCGAGTAGTTAACGCGAAGATGAACATCGGGAAGATGGGCTGCCCCGGAGGCGGCATTTATGTGGTTGAGGGTGAGGTCAGCCTTCTAATGACAGCGATGAGACGGGGTGCTCGATGGTCCTCGCATTCCCATCAGGTTAGACAAGTCACGTCAGCTGATCCACCTTTTGAATTATCTCTCGTCTAATTTCGCTTATTTCACCGCTTGGCAACGATTTTTATATTTCATATATACCGACAGACCATCGCCTAATTTATATCGTACGAAACATCCGTTCTGTCTTTCTGTTATCGCCATATGATACTCGAAGTCCTTTTGATCTAATTGATTTTTATCTCGAGTCTCTAATCAGTCCGTATACGGCTGTCGAGATCAAAACGTGTTTCATAAATGAACATCAGGAAATTTTTCAAAAAAATTTAAATACCCCGATCTCAATCTCCGATTCACATAATAGTCGTGATTGGCTTCTGGCATGTAAAACATCTTCACAGCACATCTTTGAAGAGATCACAGTAATTGATTACTAGCCAGCTGTGTATTTACAATTCATCTCTCAGTTTATTTTCCTTAACATAATGCAATTCGGCTTGTCATTTGCCATTATGTTTACCCAAATCATTCAGTATGATCAAAAAGAATCTGTAAATATTGTGAGCGGAAGGAATTTGGCTTACAAAACTAACAGCAGGTTCAAAAACGGTATATTTACTTGATATCTGCATGAATTACGGATCTCCCCTAATTCCCTAATTCCTATTGTGAATCTAATGCATTCTGCAGGATGAGGATCAGGATACTCTAATGAAGGGACTTGCAACTTTGAAAGAAGTGCTGAACGATGCTGAAAATTTGTCTCAACTTGAACCCGGCGTGTTTCTTGCCCCATTTCTTGAAGTCATTAGGTCTGAGGAGACAACCGGCCCAGTCACAAGTCTGGCACTATCTGCAGTTAACAAGATTATCTCATATGGCCTCATTGGTAAGAGCGTGTCAGAAATGTAGAACATTGTCTGCATTGAACGATGACATTAACACAGTTTTCCGCACCAATTTATAAACGCAAAAACTCCCAGATCAAGATCTTCCTTATTTCCTCAAATTTCAGATCCTGATCACAGCGCGGTCGCAACTTGCGTTGAATCCGTAGCTGACGCTGTAACTCATGCTAGATTTGTCGGCACTGATGCGTCAGGTGACGGGGTTGTCCTCATGCGAATTTTGCAAGTTTTGAGGGGTCTTATGCTGTCGCCCGCAGGCAATTTTCTATCAAATGAAAGCGTCTGCGAAATTATGCTCAGCTGCTTCAGGATATGCTTCGAAACAAGGCTCAGCGGTAATTTTCCTACTTCTTTCAGGCCAGATTTTAATCCTATTTCACCTCGTTTTAGCCAATTAACTTATTCATTGTTTCAGAGCTGCTCAGACGAACCGCAGAACATTGTTTGAGAGATATGGTGCAGCATTTGTTTATCAGATTACCACAATTTGCAGATGATACAAGGGTTCTATTGAATATGAAAGTTAGTGATAGAATTATATAATTTTCAAATTTCTACTTTATATTTTTGCATACTGAGTGATCTCTACGTTTCATTGATTTTTAGAAAATGAGAACCAATGGTATGGAAACTACTCGGACAAAAAATAGGAAAAATAAAGCTTACGTTAAACAGAAATCTAAATTATCTCCGGAGGAGGATGAAAGTGAACCTCAACTTCTCAGCCCTGTTGAAAGAGTCAGAGCTGATCATTTGGCTACTACTCCTGTAACACCAGCCAGCAATATCGTCGATATGCAAGGATCGCTTGATCGAGGGACTCCGGATAGAGCAGAAGATGAGAAAAATGACGCTAAAATTAACGCGGCTAAAACCGAGGCAAAAAATGAAGATTCTGATAAAAATAAAGCGGGTACTGAAACCAGCAACGAGCAGGATAGTCTTACAGATACGGTCAAAAGTGATGAATCTACTAATATTGAAAATAAGGAAAGCCCAGAAACAGAAAAGGGGGTGCCGATTGAAGAAACACAGAGTAAAGATACGCCTGATGGTACAAAAATCGTGTCTGATTGTCCAGAGGATAAAACTTCCACTCAACAGAGCCCAAATGATACCCAAGGTAGCTGAAAATGATCAATACTAGCGTTTAATGTACCTATTCGAAAATTCTTGTATTGTATTCAAATCTAAGATAAATGATTTGTAATTTCAGCAATCAGTCCACTTGAAGAAGAAGAAAAAACTGCAAGTTTGGTACAATCGCCTGTTGGAAGTGTGGAAGATTTGTCTATAGATGATAACGGTAACTCGAACAGAGATACGGGATTGCCAAAAATAAGAGTAGAGGTAGAGCCTCCTGAAGATTATGTCAACACTCAAGGAGTCAGATTTACGCCTCTTCAGCAGCTAGCACCCTATGGAGCTCTATGTGTTCGAGAACTATTCAGATTTTTAGTCTCCCTTTGCAGTCCGCTAGACAAACAAAACACCGAAGTCATGATGCACTTAGGGCTCAGTCTGCTCCAGGTCGCACTTGAGGTCTCGGCTGATGCTCTTGCCAATTTTCCCTCTTTATTATCACTCGTCAAAGACGACCTATGCAGAAATTTGATCTTGGTAATTCCCTCTTATTATAACATACAGTTTATCTTATCAGTTTTGAATTGCGAATTCTATTCCTTAAAACTGACACTGTAATTTATTACACCAAAATTCACGTAGAAATATCTGTTTTGTTTCAATTCAGCTCCTAGGATCGGATAGACTATCAATTCTCGCAGCAGATCTTCAGGTTTCATTTTTATTATTCGAATCGTTACGAGAATACCTTAAATTCCAAATGGAGTATTACTTCACCAAGTTGATGGAGCTCGTCAATTCAGATTCAAATAGGATAACTTATGAACAGCGAGAGTTAGCTTTGGGTAAGTTTGAGCTAGTAATTAGAGACTCAAATTCCTACGGTTCAAACATCAACAGTCCTAATATTTTGTGACCAATAAAATTTAAACTTGCAGAAGCTATAGTAAGACTATGGAGAATACCTGGCTTACCAGCAGAATTATATTTAAATTTCGACTGTGGGTTGTATGCTACAAATCTTTACGAAGATCTCACAAAACTACTTTCAAAGGTAAAGTAAATTCTCTCCAATCTCAATTCATGCTGCTACAAGTAGATCCATATTTCTACTGTATTAATATCTGTTTTTTTTTTTTTTTCCAATTCAGAATGCATCTGCGGTGTCAGGCGGTATGCATAGTATGCAATTGATATCCCTGGACGCATTGATAATGTTAATTGAGGGAATTGAGTCCAGATGCAAGGGAGTCGAGGAGCAAAGAAAAGCTCCACGTCATCCACTGTCGCAAAACTTACCCACCAGGGATGAGTTGCTTGCTACTAAAGCTAACAAAAGAGTAAGTTGACTAACATCTAGATAATCAGCAAGAATCTTTTAATATTATTGATACTGTGAACGTTTGAAATTTTCTACAGTGGCTTGTCCTTGGTACAGAGCAATTCAACGACAAACCAAAATCCGGAATTAATGTGCTGGCAGAGCGGGGTTTGTTAGGTGGTACACCTGGCCATCCTGATCCACAAATGATTGCTAAGCTTCTCAGAGAAAATCCAGGCTTGGATAAGAAAGGAATAGGGGAATATATCAGCAGAAGAGACAACAGAGCAGTCCTGGAATGCTTTGTAAAGAGCTTTGATCTTCGACAGACTCGTGTCGATCAAGCTCTTAGACTTTATTTAGAATCATTCAGACTACCAGGAGAGGCACCGCTCATATCACTGCTGCTCGAGCATTTTGCCGAACATTGGCATGTGAGTTTCATCTTTTTACAGTTCAGTTTTCAACCTCGTTCTGAAATGATTTGGATACTGTTTTGGATTGAGGATTTGTTCTTTTTGTCATAGGATGTATTATGGAAAAGTAATTCAAGGGAAAGTATCTCCTGAATGAAATTAAAGGAAAACAAGTGACCCAAAAATTAGTTTATATTATAATCATAGATATAGCTGACCTCGGTATTATTACTTATCGATTCACAATTTTTTTTTGAATATTCAAACTTCTGTGAGATGCTGTCTCTTGAACTTGTTCGTAAATCCTATTTTTTACCCATTCGTGTTTCAGACTAGCAACGGAGAACCATTCGCATCGGCCGACGCAGCTTTCACTTTGGCCTATGCGGTAATAATGTTGAACGTCGATCAGCATAACTATAATGTCAAGCGACAGAACAACCCCATGACACCGGAAGAGTTTAAGAAAAATTTGAAAAAGGTGAACGGCGGCGCTGATTTTGATCAAGACATGCTAGATGAAATGTACATTGCTATAAAGTAAGTTTGACATGAAATTTTCTCCTCACTAATCTTATTGCTCTACCGGTTTAAGTAACCATTAAAAATTATCTAATTTTCAGAAGCGAAGAAATAGTCATGCCAGCTGAACAAACTGGACTAGTTAGAGAAAACTACTTGTGGAAAGTTTTGCTGCGCAGAGGTACAGGGCCTGAAAGTACCTATCTAAAAGTTGGCCGTGGAGGTGAACTTGTCGATAGAGATCTGGCCGTACATGCTTGGGCTCCTGTTGTTACCGCTCTTTGCAGGGCTTATGACAAAGCCCCAACAAAAACGTTACAGCGAAGAGTCGCTCAAGCATTTTTGAGGCGAGTGCAAACAGTGCGATAATTTGACATTGACAGAATCTCGATTATTCACTCAGTTGTGCTAATTTTTTCGTTTTCTTATTGACACAGATGTGCTGCAATTAGTGCACATTATGGAATGAGCAGCGACTTGGATACCTTAGTAGTCAGTTTATGTAAATTCACTGGACTAGCTACAGGCGGTGAGTCTGAGCAGCTGGTTCTTCAGTTAGGGGGCAGCGGTCGTAGCCAATTAGCTGCTCGGACACTTTTTGAAGTGACGCATCGTCATGGAGATGCCTTGAGAGCGTCTTGGAGAAACGTGGTGGATTGTTTGCAAGCTGTTTACAGAGCTAGGCTGCTCCCGAGAATTCTCACAGAAGGAGAAGACTTTCTTGACTTATCAGGAAAAGTATCGTTAATTCGAGAGCCAACCACCCCCAGAGCACCTCCTGCCGAACAGGGACTTTTGTCCAGTTTATATTCCTACATCGCACTTGATGCACCTCGAGTTCCACATCCTGCAGAGGCTACTGCTAGGAAAAGAGCTACCCAATGTGTTACTGATTGTCGGCTTGAACTGATCATCGCAGAAAGCAAATTTCTACAGGTGAATGAAAATACAATTGTTATCTTGAATATAAACTCATTATACATTCCGGAAACCTTACAATACCTTTCTGTTTATTTCAGGTGGAGTCCCTGCGATCTCTGGTCGGTGCTCTTGTTGCAGCAAATCCTCCTGACGAAGATCTGTCAGTTTTTCTGCTCGAACTTCTCCTTAAAGTCACAATTCAGAACCGAGATCGGGTGATGTGTATTTGGCCAATTGTTCAAGCGCATATCGAAGGCTTGTTGACGACGGCAGCTCGGGAAAATCATGCTTATTTGCTCGAAAGGGTCGCTGTTGGAATGTTGAGATTAGCTATCAGACTGCTACGCGGAGAAGAATTGGCTGGTGCCGTCTTGCCGCCCTTAACACCATTGACTCATTTACCATCCGCCACAACTGCAACTTTGGCCAGGCAACTTGCCTACGGATTATTTGAACTTCTTAAAACAGGCGCTGCCAATATCCATACCACAGAAGATTGGAAAGTCGTATTTAGTCTGTTAGAATGTGCAGGTGCTGGAGCATTGGCTCCTAAACATTCAAACTCAGTCTTGGACGATGTGCCGAGTAGAACGTCTGTTCTGGATCCAAGACCTGTTAGTCCAGTCCCAGAATGGGTGCTTGTTTCTCCAACCGGCACAGAAGCTCCTTTGCCAGTTACAGCAGATACAATTGTCTTGGATCGTGATCTTCACGATCATGACCCAGCAGCTCTCATCAAATGTTGCGAAAGTCTTGCATTTTTAGTAAGAGACGTCGCCCACGTAACACCGTTTAACTTCGAACTCTGTGTTCGTTGTGTCAGAACATTTGCTGAGGCTGTTTTAGTCGGCGCAGGCAAACGCCACAGAGTTCAAAACACCCAAGAAGAACCAGCTGGCTACCAACAAACACCCATTCAACTACTAGATTTGATGCACACTCTGCATACTAGAACTGCGCAAGTATTTCGTTGGTGGGCTGAAGAGGGTGGAGCTGCTGAGGGAGTTTCTCTATGGCCTCAAGGATGGAGGCCATTGTTACAAGGAATAGCAAGACTCTGTTGCGATGCTCGCAGATCCGTTCGTACGTCGGCTGTAACTTATCTCCAAAGAGCTTTGCTGGCACATGATTTGGCACAATTGGCTGCAGCCGAATGGTCCCAATGCCTAGAACACGTTTTATTTCCATTGTTGGCCCAGCTCTTGGGTCCGATTGCACCCAAAGATCCTATAGGTGTAGAAGAAACTAGAGTAAGAGCAGCAACGCTGCTTTCCAAAGTATTCTTGCATCATTTAACTCCTTTACTGACGCTGCCTGGATTTTTACCGATATGGCTAACGGTATTGGATCTACTGAAATCTTACATGTATGCCGATAATAGCGAACTACTTTTCGAAGCCATTCCAGAATCATTGAAGAATATGCTACTAGTTATGGCTTCGGCAGGCGTTTTGGCTCCTAGCTCAAATCTGTGGTCTCCTACCTGGCGAGCAATCGACACTTTCCTGCCTAACTTAAAAGCTGAACTTTTCCCAGAGCCAGCTCCTCAGCCACAGCAACATTCTAAACCACAAGTTGTGACTTTAGTCGGACAGCAGCAACCCAGTTTTCCAAGTCCAATCGCGCCACAACCAGAGATGTCTTCTCCGACACATTCTCCACCACAAACCGAAACCATTAATGAAGCTGTTGTCAATCCGGTGTCGTTAGAGCAGGATAAATTGATATCTGCTGGTACAATTCAAGTTCCAATGCCATTGTCCGCTTTTGTAGCTGAAAACAAGGAGCCGCAGCAGGTAATCACTCTTGTAAATCAACCGGCTCCGAGTGTGGCCAGTCCAGTGGCCATTCAACCTCTGGCACAGCAGGGATTTGATTTTGCTCGCGGAATAGTTCAGCAGCCTAATTATGAACAGCAACAGCAACAACAGCAGCAGCAGCAGCAGCTACAGGTGGATTTGGAATACCTGTCACATCATCAACACTATCAGTCGGATGTGGAACAACAATATTCTTTGATTCAATCGAAGATAGCTAATGATAATTCTGCAGAAACGAATGAACAGCAGCAAAGCGAAGCACAGGTCCCCGTGATTCAACCACCGCAACCACAACAACAATATTTACATTTACAACAACACCAACAAATTCGTCAACAACAATTCCAATACCCGGGAACAGCCAGTCCAATTCATCAAGTACATCAGGGTCCTCCTTCTGTTGTAAGAAAAGTTTTACTATCTTAGTTGTAAATAATGTCTCATTAATTCATGGTATGAAAATTGATATTGAATTTCATACGCAGGTTTTGGATTGAAAAAGCGATGTGAAATTCACGTTATGAACGTATTTGATTCTAGATATCTACAGAGGTACCCACGTCCGCTACTGTCTTCAATTCAGCAGCATATTTCACGGAAGATCCCGCGGCGGATCGTCTATTCGCAGTCACTTCACCGTGACCGCTGTACATTCTTTATGTATATTGTATCATATAATTGTTATCTTTTTAAGTTTTATCATGTCCTCAATGAGAAAATTTACAGGTATTAAAGAAAATATTAGGCAATTCAGTATCTTTGGCTTGTATATTTGGCACAGCGATATAATAATAATAATAATAATAATAATAATAATAATAACAATATTAATTATACAATAATTATTCTTTGTATATAAAGTTTTTCTTTCTCATGGCACTTGGTGAGTAAATAATTATACAGAACTTGATTATAACATATACAACTTGAAATATATATAAATATATATATGTATAAAATATTGAAAAATACGAATTTATACAGATTAAGTGGCCCGCGGACTGGACCCAGTTTATACAGAACACATAGATCCGCGGGATAGGCTTCATTTCACGGATCTCACCTCTGATACATGAATTTTAATATTTATTATTAATGTTTTTCGTTGATATCAATCCTGGAGAGACAAATTGGAAGAAAACACAAACTATCAAATGCCCCAAAGTACAGTCCCAACTCTCTCTTTCAATGTCAGCGGGAAATATTTTGGCTCTTACAATAATTATGAAGATAAATACTGAATAAACTAAGGAAATAGATATAATTGATGTCTGGAGAGCTGAAATTGATTTTAACAAAAGATTTCCAAATTCAGTTCAGCACAGCAGTATCTCAGTAAACCAAAACGAATTGAGTAGGTGTGAATTCAACAAAATTCGAAAGACTTGTACGTCAATTCTTTAGAATCAAAAAGAATTGCCAGACAATTTCTTCCAAATCTATTCAATTCGTGTTAATTCTGTTTTTGACACACTCGATTCGTTTTGGTTTATTGGGACGTGACCGTCAATAATTGTATACGTATGATTATTCATATTGAAAGAGCCATTATTAACTATGCTTTTAGATGGTTAGAAAATATATACGGGCATGCACTGATCTTTTCAAATTATTAGAAATGTTGTGGATGCACAATTGGTTTCTTCTCATTTGATACGATCCAGTCACACGTAAATAGCTCCCAGCAGCACCTTGCCTCCTCTCGGGAGAGTTCCTATGGTTCTCTAAACTTAGCCAGGCTATAAATAGTGGGAGAAATAACAAATATAAGATCAACCGCCCCTTTACACACTATGTTTGAGTTAAGCGTAGATTTATAAGTTATGAGTAAAAGGGATAGGTAACTTTCTGGCTGGTTTGATAGAAAAAGTGTTGTTTTTCATTCACTGTTCAACAAGGAAACAGAAAATTGTGAATACGCGTCAACAGTTCCATAATCGTTTTGAAGAATTTCGTGTGAGAAATATCTGAAACAGTTTTGATCCACGTTTGATCATTTACATCTTATTATCTAATTATACGATAATTATTATATATCTTCGGTTACGTATCCCTTGTAAGTAATAGCAATCCATGGCTTAAGTACACGATCGTTGAATTACGAATGTGTGAACAAATGACGCGGAATCTAATCATTGCACACGTCTGCAATAATATCCTAGGGTCTTGCATTTCTCACAAAGATGTTGCGGGTGTACTTTGCTCTGATCGGACACGTCCAAGCCATCTGGTTTTTCCAGTGGGCGCTGTAAATAAAATTGTTTCTTTTATCGGATCCACTATCGTTTTCATCTGGTGATTAAAAATGCCCACAGTGAATTGGCAGTTGTCATATAATCAGATTATTATACTAAATTTTATCGCTGCTTATTATTTATGTTATCTACGAAATATTTAGTAGCTTCTCCTTATTCATTGTTATGTATTATTATAGAATTGCGTCTAGAGGAAAATGAAACAGCTCAGTTATAGTTACATAGAAAAAAGCGTATTCTCTCAGATACTCAGTATTTTGCTGAAAGTCATCAGAGCTAGATCTAAGAATGTGTTACAATTCTATCATTCCATCCAGTCACATTCATGCGGCTTACCTACGAATCTTTAAACATTGGCTATAGAGAAAATACGAATACATTTCGATCATCGAGTATACAGGATTTTTCCAAAGTTATCCAATTTCAAACTATATTCATTGTTCGGTCTATCTATTCTGTTATAATATTAGCAAACGATGACTGGTACTTTTTTGAACCCAGGCCTGCCTATGTGTGCATTGTACAACAAAATCGCGTGTGTATTTAAGTATAACTCTAGGAATTTAGCGCGATATATAATTAGCCAGCATTTGCCAGTTTACTCAGCGCGTAAAGCGTGCGGGGAAACGTTATTAAAAAACGTCAATTTTGAGCCTTTGCGTCTCGCGTTGTGTCATCGGGTCTAATTAGATAAATAAATAAAGAAAAACCTAGTTTCAACATCTTTCTCGGTAGCTTACATCGAGCTGAGTTACTCTGCCTGCGGTGCGAAAAGATTGTTTCCTCTATTACGCAGTATTTATTTCAATTATTCAATCATATTGTTCAGGAACTCGTAGTTTTTAAAAAATCCCAACTTCTGGTGCTTTCCCGAACTATAGTGCGAGTTCGTACAAAAGCCCACGAAATTAATCCAATTTTTTTTCCATCGTTTCAGTTGACCCGCTTAATTCTAGGGTTATAATCCTCGAAGTACTATGTACTAAAATTAAACCATACGCATGCAAATGACAATCGTATACATACGCATAACACTACAGAGATACGGTGCGATATACCTACAGATATTCAAACGGTTGAAAGTTGCCAATTTTATGCATATAGATAGAATAATTGCGAAAGAAATAAGTAATTCGAGATGGATATATTATAGAGACTTATAAAATAATTTTGTTAATATAATAATTATAAGTTTAATGGGGATGTTTCGAAACTTACATATAGGGAGGGCGAGGGTGAGAGCAGCACGTGAGACGGGGATGTAGCTGCAGATGCGACCCCGAGACTCACCTGCTTGTGTGGATAGACGTTAATGTGACACTTGATGCATTCCTGTCCCATATTGGCCCAACTGTTCCCAGACATCCACTTGCGTTTGCATTTAGGGCACTTGTACTCTCCGAAGCACCTCTTTTTTCCTTGATACGGCGTTAGACCCTCACCCTTAGGACGTGCCTACAGAAAGAAATACGTAAAACGATACTAACAGTTTATGATCGTCTGGATATAGAATACATATTCAAAACACATGACGTGTAGTATTCACAAATTAATCAAGGAACGCATGGAATACATTCCTGCCTTACGACCATGAGATAGGTTTCAAGTGATGAAAGATGAGAGAGAAAGAGAATGAATCACAGTCACGGATTTTTTTCGCAGCATATGAAGAAGCGCAAAAAATAAACTTGGCTGAAGAATGTGGCAAGTTGTTCTAAACCGGTCAAATCGAATCGAGGAGATATTGTATATGTGTTCCAACGAGTTATTATATTATAACACTTTGAAAAAGGCTCGAGACCTCTGCAAAGACGATGTGCGGGCCTCAGATAACTTGCCAAAATATTCTATAATCTGGGTGAAATCCGAAAATATAATTCAAGGATTCATAAATCTCAACTACTATTCTGACCAGTGGTCATTGAAATAACTATAAAAAATTAGAAGTGAACTGCTCATGATTTTCTACCTATCTCGATGATTGTGTACAAATAAACGTAGTCGCGGAAAAGTGGCGACAATGGATTGATGTTTCGATAGATCTATAATCATACATCGTCACAGGAATTTCTCAAGAATGGTATTCGAAGAGATTCAAATAATTGTTTGCGCGGATGGATTAAATTTATGCTGGAAACGCCGTTCACTTGATTGTAAGATACATTCAGCTTGCATATGCAAAACGCGTTGCAATTGCCGGTATATTGTACATATTATTGAACCCCGGAAGATTGGCTTGAATCATTACCGCCAAATCTGCATATCGTGATTATCATAGCCATTCGTATATACCTATGGTGTGTGTACCTAAACAGTAAACACGTGGGCGTGACGCGAAGCTCTATGGAAAACACACCCGCGCACTAATTTATGACCACAAGTAGTTCAACTGGGAACGGCCAGGCCTTTTGATATACATACATACATACATATACTTGTATGTATTCGGGGTAATTTATATTGAGGTTTTAGTTGTGTAGAATGAATGCGGTCGGTGCGCGCCTCCAGCACGTGTTGGTGACCATTGGTCATTGGTGACTATGCAGGAGAGAATTCGAGCGAAACGCGCATCGGGGTGTATACATATATGTATGTATACTCATAGTGTAACATCATGTATAGGGTCAACGTTTTACTTTAGACTCCAAAGGCCCGAGATATACGCCGAGTCGTCAACGAGCCAGTCGCGAGATGTTTTGCTCAATTAAGCGGTAATTTGAACGACAAACAATATCACCCCGAAGTACCATGCGTGACGTAATACCCGACACACGCATATTTCTTAACCGGTAATGCCGTAGAACGTTCTCACTTCATTTCATTTTCAATTCTTTTGCCTCTAAACTCGTACATAATTGTACTTGATTAATGTTGAAAACATTTATGTGTGTGTACGACGAAGGGAAAATCTCATCTGTTGATATATTGTTAATGCGTTTGCTCGTGTCTTCACATAGATTTGCATTGAAAAATTGTCAGTGAAAATTCGAGTCCACTTACCTGAGGGCAATCTTTGATGTAGTGTCCTTTTTTGAAACACAAATGACACAAATAAGTGGATGGCGGCCTTTTGGTTGGCTTTCTTTCCAAAAGGCCAAGTTCCGTGAAATGTTCAGCTAGATCTCCGATGCTGTCCGCTAAGCTTCCGGGTCCTATGGGTGCAGCTGGACTGACAGCATTTTGGTGCAAATATGACTGTGACGTAGCAGTTGGAAAATTTCCCCATACTGCGGGAAGGAGTTTATTCTAAAAGACAAACAGGAGGTTCTGTCAGTTCGGGACACCGACTAAAATTGCGACGAAGAAGGAAGTGGACTTGATGTGTACATTGTTCTAAGGCGTCTTCGAGATTATATCTAACAATCATCATCAAGTCTCTTAATTATGTCAACATGCGGGATCAATTCTGCACGATCAAAGATCTGTTATACGCTCATCGAATTTGGCAGATCAATAAAGTTGAATGTATGCTTTATAAAGTGATTGGAAGTATGGCGTCTAAAACGCACGTGTCAGCCGAAAGACAAAGATATCATATCTATGTTGTGGAAGATGATCTCACCTCTTCTCGCTCCTACACAAGAAGAGATCCTGAGAAATGTTGTGTATGTATACACAACATGCATATGCTCGTGAGTGGCATTTGCATGCATGCACACAAACATAGCTGGGGAAGGCAGATTAAAGAAATGAAGGGCTTGGTAGAGGATGAACGAAAACATTATGCAGACTGTGTGAGCTGGGAGCATTTACGACTTTGTGCTTATTCGAGCCAAGAATCCAAGTCTTTGGCCAACTTATTTTTACCACCTTTATCCGAGTCTACTCCGTCTGAACGTAAATCGGACGCGAGACTAGCAATCAATGTTTTTGTTGATTCGAATTTTCGTTCTAAATCTTCAATAAAATCCTCATTACCTCATTCTCGTCTTATACTACTTTCATCGTTTCCTATATAAATCTCTGTAGCGATCTTGACGTAACAGATCGAACCGCATGAAGACAAATAATAAGAATTGTACAGATAAAGATTGTTTGCAATAATAAAAAATAAAAACTGAAAAACACGAGTCATGGTAGGCTAGATCCTTGTTAAAGGTGGAAAACGCTTACGCTTCTCGTCTGATCCTGAGGCTGAGGAGGATTCTGATCGGCAATAGCCAGATAAACCCAGTTCAGAAGATGCGGCGGATAGTGAGGCTGTTGGGACGTCACCTGGGACTGGGTACCAATATTTCCTAGTCCAAGGCCCACACCGACGCCAATACCGTTTGCCTCCTGCAGCTGAGGATGCTGCAAATGTTGAAGAGGCGGTCGGGGATGGCAGGCGGCCATATTTCTTCGGCCGTTCAAGGCCGAGGCAAAATTTGCCGGTTATAAAGTAAAGCCAAATTTTTATATTGACTGACGGGCATTTCCTCACTATAAAAATATCACCAAACCCCAGTATCCTATATGATCGGTCCTGATATTCGTATGAAAAAACTCACGATATAACCACGTGCGACACCACTTCCTAGACAACTCGCAACCCGACAGGGGCCGGGAGCGAAATGATCCCGTTGCTCTCAGAACACGCAGCGACCACACATGCACGCTTACAAGGAACACACATGTGGATATTCATCCGCGTCACGCGTGCGTGCATGAGTGCGTGTCTATGTGTTCTTACACAAAACGCAACGTCGGCCAAGCTACGGTTCGACCGCGATGAGATACCCTGTACGACGAGGCCCTTACCCAAATGCCCAAGTACACTTCAAAAACTGAACAAAACCACTTGACGTGTTCAATTGCATAATTTATCGTTCAGCGTTTTACCCCTAACAACAGGAGAAGGGTCAAGGAGGATCAATTTCTCATCATGCATCGCATTCTGATGTGCACACCCGTACAAAGGGTGCCGTTCATAGTTGTATCAATAATCGCTGAGGTTATATGCCTCTGTACAATTTTCAAATTATACTTCAGCATTCGACCCCTAAGGAGTGTCTGCATTCCTCCGAACCCATCGACTGTGAGAAAATCTGCACGAAGTGGAAATGAGGAAAAAATTTCAAGCCATACTCGTTATGGTATACAGGCTCCTGAGACCCTCCCACGGTACATTACCGGACGATATTATACCCGGGGATTTTTTTGTCACGGTCAAACTGTAGCCTGGGTTTGGTGTGAGAGCGAGTAAAGATCCCCGCCATGTGGTGCGTCTATTTCAGTGCCTGCTCGCCGACAGGCATACCGTCGCAGATCCTATGTGCTGTTGAACGGTCCTCTGACGTTGCATGCAGACGGAGTTCCCCGTTTTCATAACGCGCGAACCTCTGGCAGCATCTGACCGACCGTATTCTTATGTATACATACATGTATCTATGTATGCAGGTATAGTATATACATACATACGTGGCATTACTTTGTCAATCGTCATTTCCTCTGTCGATCCAGATGTTTTTACCATCCATGTATACTATACTGCAGACTCTGGCTTGAATCACTGCGATGACGCTATATACTAGAAATGATATTCAGATCGGTAATTTCTATCTGGGATCAGGACTAGGGTTGAAGAATTATCCAGCTTCATCAGTCACTGAAGAGAGTACCATTAATTACAGTTAACAGAAATTACTCCCTCGTGCCTCAATGTAACTGCTCTAACCATAATGATGCAACAACGATTCAATTGAACTTGATTGATTGTTCGTTGCGGTGCAAATGCTTCGTCATTCTTACCCTCCGTTATATTACTCTCACATTATTGTTATTGTTATCATTATTACTCTTATTAGCAACCTCCCTACTCATGGACTTGGCTTCTCGTAGATTTTAATAAATCGATGGCGGTGGTGGCTGACAAAAATAATAAACCTATTCGATTATATGTCTAAGACTACAGAAGTGTATGTGATGGATACTTTCACATAGTCGACTTTGCAATCATAGACATGCGGGTATATATTGGTTCTGTAACTAGAGAAATAACGACTGTATCCAGAAACTAGAGGAAAGCTTGACTTGGCACTAACTCGGATGCTGTATTCATAAGTAAACTATTTCGTCAGACTTGGAGAGCTAGCAATTACGTGGTTCGTTATTACATATCGCCGAAACATAATCTTCAATGCAATGAGTGAAATCGTCAGTTGGCTGTGGTCGTCGAGATCTTGGCTATTAAATCGCATCAGCTAATAAAGTCCATAAGTGGACAAGTTTGCTGGAATATTTCACTCAAGAATCAACATCTATATATTATTTAAAGATTCAATTCTACCATGATCATGCGAAAGTTATGGCCGATAGAATCTCCATGTGTGTGTTCCGCAAACGTCGTAAGCAGATAGGTAGGTGATAAAAACGTGGACGAACAGGGCAGGTGTGTATGATATATCAAAACTAGCTTTGATAGCTACAAGTTCAAGGCTACTGGATCAAAGCTTTTCATTTCGCGAATGACCAGCCGGATTGACGTCAGGTAGCATTCACCCGATCACAAAGGAAACGTGTCGGAAATGTCCTCGGTATTTAATCAAAGTCAGCGAACTCGAGCTATAAATATATCTGACTTCCGCGGCATATTTCTTAGTATCGATTAATGATGTCGTATGAGAAACTTCCCTTTTCCGGCACATCGTTTCTCTGAATCTAGAACCAACTTCAGAGCTTGAAAACGTGAGATATCGGTCGTGTCTTCTTCTTCTTGAATCTTAAAAGAAAAAGCTTTCGAAACCCTCATAGATATTTTCTGTTACCAAAATGTCTATCAGCATTTAAGAGCTGGTAACTTATAAGTTAGTTTATAGTCATTCCCTGGACGAAAACTTGCTCGTATTGAAAGAAAAAGAAATTTCAAAGAAATAATCACGTTTTAGGTAACCTAAGAATTAATGGTACCAGCCAACGAATTGGCGACGTAGTCGTAGGTCGCGACTAATTCTTGTGTCAGTCGGTGGTCCCAGAAAGTCGTGGTACAACCTTTCTCTGCGACCGCGTTTGCAGAACATCGCTTCTTATACCCCTTTACGCGGGGTACGCGAATTCGCAGTGGTAATTATGCCGATCATTTATCCAATATGCCGAAGGAATTCCACCAAGTTATTCCTCGAAACTTAGTTTCCAAACAATACTTTAGGTATAGATGAAGAGGTCGAAGCGTATAGTTATTAATCTCGATGAGAATTGCTTTACCAATTTTCCGTTGATTTGATCCTACTGCTTCCGGTAGCGGTTGGTCCCAACAACCCGCGAGGGAGTCTAGGCTGTTTAATTAACAACAGAATCGATAGTTATCGATGGAAGTCGCATGGCATTTGTTGTACAAAAGCTAACGTCGAAGTAGCGAGCTTGGCGACCTCCTCCTCCTACTCCCCCGTTCCTTATAGTCCTAACTAACCTGTTTACAATCGATAAATTTATTTTGGTGACGTGCGCGTGACTCTCCAGCTCGCCTGTTATTCTTTGGCGAACGAAGGTGCACCCCTGACCACATCGTCAGAGTTCCGGATGAAATCCGAAATTCTGGACTACCATTTCCCTATATCCGACGAACTGCGAAGTTCAACTTTAACCTTTACCGATAATTAGTGACCTTGAGAATATACCAGGTGGCAGTTGGTATTTTACGTACGATATATCGCGGTACCGGTACCAGAGTATAGAGGTACCGTGAACTCTAAACTATAACCAGTCGTGAACTTGTACACAGAACTGAAGTGATCGTGTATAAATTCGGATATACGAAGCTCAGAAGGAGCATTTTGAGTACTTCCTGACCTTGGCAATTGTAGGAAAGTGATCGTACGCTTCGGAGAACACGTGTCATTACTATACTGCAGTTTGTACAAGGGTAAGGAGTGGTTAGTGTTCGCGCTTCGTGGGAACCGTAATTCCAGATAACTTTGTGAACTCTGTTCTCCGAAATGGAGGTTTTTGGAATTAATTCTACGGATAAGTTCTCGTTTTTCAATTTATACCGCGAACTTGGCCTGCAGTGTGTTCGTTGAGTTCTAGAAACTTTGTCATAAGATGAAATTGTAAATGTCAAGAGTTTTCTCTCACAGATCAGAAGATGTAGCGTCGGTATATGAATATTCAGTTCGAACATGTAAGATCTTTGGCGGACCTGCAGTTGAATGTTGAAAGTCACCATACCGTGAGATGAACCTAAGGCGGAATGATTTTCGTTACGTCACAAGCAAGAACTTGTTAAATGTCAAATTATAAGTCGAGCGTAGTGAGACAGATTACCAACGGGATGGAAAAGTACGAAAGTTTGGAAGTCGTTGGCGAGGGAAGCTACGGCGTGGTTATGAAATGCAGACACCGAGACACGGGGCAAATTGTCGCGATAAAAAAGTTCTTAGAAACCGAAGAAGATGTTCATGTGCGCAAAATGGCCCTCCGAGAAATCAGAATGTTGAAGGTAAATAATAAGGAAATTAATAATAAAAGCAATGAACAATAATAATAAGGAAATGATGCTACTAATCCATTCACTTTCAGTTATAATCATCAGGTATATTATAGCATAATACTATTAGCGTAATTACCGGAACTGACAATGAGTTACGATCTCATTAACTATAGCCCCGTTATGCTTGTTCCGCGTGTTTTGCGATAGAGGCCAGTTTATAAACGATTACTGAATAATAATATATCGCTGCTTCTGGTTTGGCTCGATCTTTTATTGCATGCTTAGCTTTTATTGCATGTTTATTGATGATCCAGTGTGGCTCAAATCACCCTGATACTTTAAATTCAGCTATGGCCTGATTGTGGGAGGCTTATATATTTATAATCGATTACCGATACGCGCTAAGTCTTATATCTCGTTCATAATCTTTCTAATCTTTCACCGCATTTAACGTAAAAACCCACCTCTAATATTCTACATCCCCTATACTGCGCAACTTCAAGTTTTCCAGCACCCTGTAATATGTGCGTATAAAATCTTCGCAAACCACGCAAGAGCACGATATCGGTCGGATGGCAATAAGATTTTTATATCAATGTGGAGTAATAAAAAGCTCATAACTCGATCAACCCAATAACAGAGCATACCACTTATATTCATTATTTACTAAAATGAAATCGAGGTACAAAAATACCAGGTACAAATATGAATGCGTATTGATTTTTTTTCTAATTTCTCCACAGAAATTGCGTCACGAAAATCTTGTGAACATGATCGAAGTGTTTCGTCGCCGCAAACGATTTTACCTGGTATTTGAATACCTGGATCACACTTTGTTGGATGAATTGGAGGCAGTCGGCACCGGCCTCGGAATAGATACCTCTCGTCGTCACATCTTCCAACTTCTTCGCGGGCTGAACTACTGTCATATGAACCACGTGAGTCTCAAAATTCTATATTTCTATACCACATATATTGTAGGGTCGTCACCGAACAGGACGTGAAAATAATCAAATGACGGGCAAACGCAGATGTTCTAGATTTGTCACGCAGCGAGACGCGTGGCTTTTTGTTACTATTTCAAAAAGAAAACTCATGTAAGCTATCCGCCTTCTCCGAGGACAATGCTTTTTCATACGTAAGAAAAATGTCACCCTTTTTCTTTTTTTATCCAATTTGAAATTTCGAACGTATAGAACATACGCTGGAAACAGCCGTGGAAAGATTATATACGTAATCAAGATTCGGACTTGTGGTTTAATCTTGTATATGTTTCAATTCTCATGATATCATATTATTAAAAAATTTCATAGAAAGTATAGGTATATTATAAACTAACAGTACAGAGGATTGGTGTGGTAGTGAAAATAAATACCATTAGGTATTTGTAACACGCTCCACTGCGTCTTAGTTTACATTTTCATCCCACGCAATTAAACAGCCACCGGGAGGTTAACATGGGTTAAGATGTTTCCGACTTTAAATCTCTGCGGCTAGCTAGTTGAAGCGTATGGGATCGGATTAAAACTACGTGTACATGAGTCACGTCCAATATGGTTTTGTGTTTAGTTTGATGATACGTACTGCACATATCACATAGACGATGTAGTAGAAACGAGTATAAAGGCCTCGTTGTGGCTGAGTACGTGATACAGTAATGCTTGGAAGCGAGCTCTTCCTCGAAAAGAAATTACGTTATAACGATCAACGGACAGCCAAGACTTTAGCGAACGGTAGACTGCTTTCTTGTTAGTTTTCAACCAACAACGACAACGATTGTATGCATATAATATATACGCATATCAGTTATCAGTATGAAACAATCGTCAACATTAGGTGGCAATTTATCTTATTTCTCTGAATTTGAATTACCCACTTCATTTACACTCTCCGTTGGACAAGATCTAAAACTATATTCATCATGTAAAGAGGAACGCACATGTAGCACACATGGTACCAGCTAAAGTATTTGTTTGTCTTGCATCATTCATCTTGCACGAGTGCACTATATCTTCCATCAAATCGGTGTTATCTGAAAAATATTCATCGTCCCACGGGCTGCATCATTCATATGGTATATATTCGTGCTGGACTCTTCACACCGCCGCGCATTTATATTTCGTCTATTTAGATAAACTTGAATTACAAAAGCCCCCCCCCCCCCCCCCCCCCCAAATCATTAATGGATTTATTTTATTCAATCTTACAACAGATCATGCACCGAGATGTTAAACCGGAAAACGTCTTGGTATCTCCAAATGGAATTGTAAAACTCTGCGATTTCGGGTTCGCCCGAATGTTGCCTGGGTCCAACGAATCCTGTACGGATTACGTGGCGACGAGATGGTACCGAGCCCCGGAACTCCTCGTTGGCGATTCTCGCTATGGTAAAGCCGTCGACGTCTGGGCTGTTGGGTGTCTCTATGCCGAGGCCATAACCGGGGATCCATTATTCCCAGGGGATAGTGACATCGATCAGCTTTATCAAATCATGAAACTTTTGGGTGAGACCATTGAATCTATAGACAAGAAGTCTTTTTTTAATGTACCAAACGTTGGTACACGTAGCATTGCAGTGATACTTACTTAACATTGATCATTGGAGTACCTTGTTCTATCTTGATGATGCGCAGGTAGTCTTTGTCAGAGGCATCAAACGATCATGTCTCGAAGTAACAGTATGCGTGGGATGAGACGCGTAACAGCAGAAATCGGTACGATTGGTAGCGTTCGATCGCTCCGATCGCTTTTTCCATCGTGGCCAACAACTACGATAGATTTTCTCTCCCAGTGTTTGAGAATGGATCCTGATACGCGTCCGACTTGTGCCACGCTGCTGGATCATCCCTTGTTCACGCAAGACTCTTTTGCCGAGCGTTTCTTAACGGAACTCAAGGAAACCATAGCTAAAGAGATTATGGAGTCTCCTCTCACTCAACAGCGGCTTGAATCTCGCAGGTTAACTGCTTTGCCACCTGAAAGACCAGCCAGGATTTGCCACAGCAGTAATGGAAGGTATGCAATTCCAATTCTACACTCAATTCCGATATACTCATTGCTTTACTGGCGTCTTTCCCCGAAAACCACTGTTTTCATTTTTTTGATACTCATTTTGGATGGAAGAGTCAAACAACTCCATGAAATCCATCGAAACTAATGATCTCAAATTCTCTACATATTGAAAACTAAGAATTGATCAGAGAATATATCACACTTAGGAGCCTTCATGTTTCTGCATAGTTTACATTTCTCGGATCGGTTTCTCCGCGGCTTTTCATTGAAATCGTATATAATTTTCTGATCGATTCGAATGTTCGGTGATTCAAATTCGAATGATCCAAAGTGAATTGTGATGAGATTTCAAACACACTCAAATCCGAATTCAGATGGCAAATGACTTTAATACGCGGTGGGGGCACCTGCAACACGATGTGTCAACCGGAAATTGAACAAGCAAGGGAATCCGTGGCTTCGATTGAGAGACCGCCACTTCTAGCTATAAATCGAGCGCGTGAGCCTTGTTATTTTGGACCAGTGTCAGTGGTCCCAAACACGACCTACATACGACGTCTCGAGCATCGTGGTATCCTGGTTCCGGGTACGAAAGGATGTTCCCTGCCCGCTTTAGCTTCGAGGGAATCCAGCCATGCGAAAGAAAATACGAAACGAAAGAGAGTAGATTTGCCTCATGTCGACCGCTGACGTCACTAACGGCCCAAAGCAATTATATTTTATAATTTGCGTTTATACGATTTTTCGTATACAGCCTTGACGACACTAGACCACTGTCATCGATTCTGTGATGAACGTGATTCGCACCGTTTTTTTATTCCAGGTACATCGTCTAAATAAATATATACCTGTTTATGGTATGATGCTAACCGTCTTCGCGAAGGCCGTAGCTGTACGTAAACGTGTGCATATAAGTGCGGAACGTTTCTCTGACCGTTTAGATATTTCTTTTTTTTTTCTTCTTCACATTATTCACGTACATTCGTGTTTCCATAATACGGCGGAGTTAGCCAAACGTTCAAAACGGCCAACTGTAGGCATGAAGTGCAGGACGTGTTTTACAATAAGTAACGTTTTTGTACACGAAACGGCCTTCGATTGGTTCTGGATATAATCGAAAAACAAAAATTTGTGGATTTTTCGCCAGTTGATCGTAGTGTGATTAACAGGGCTAAAGATCAGACTAATTTATTATCACGTGTTTTTCTTCTTGCATTATGTCTATCGGCAACTATACAGGGACCGCGTTGAGTGACTTTGCGTGATGGGTCGTGTTGTATGTGGGTCATATGTGCATTCGGATATTTAAACAACAAAAATTAATTCTAATTTCATAAGTATCGGACTTAAAATTCTTAATCTTTCTCATTTAAATAACAGTAACAACATACATGTATATTCGAGTATTACTTGAATGGCAAATAACATCATTCAGGATGAAGAAACTTGAACCAAAGACTATAGTTAGAATTACGGAACGGAAAAATAAGGAAAAAAAAAATTATCGATAAAAAAAGAATTGAATTTTTGTCTGTAAATAAGGTAATATATATTAATGAAGGCGATCATATAAGCGCTGATACAAGTTCATAGGCTGACAATTTTGATTCTTCAAGTAAATAATTTGACTATAGCCAGCTCGTACATAAATTTCACGAGCTGGTGTATATCAGTTATGATCTTGGAGACCTCGGTGCTAATTATGTATCTCCGATAAATTGTTATCTCAGGAGAAAATTTTACCTCTAAATATTATGTATGTCTGTTATACCTACTTAGATATTTATTATAAAATATTTATTTTTAAATTTTATTTGTCATTATGTCTCATTCGTGCAAAAATTTCAATTCTATTGTACATTCTATGTAACTAAATGTTTCTTATTATACATGAAATCTACTATGTTATAATTAAAACAAACAAATTATTAGGAGGTAGAAGAATTCTGTATTATATACATACGAACCACGGCTTATGGGTATCGGTAAGATACAGTTTTTGGCATCTATGCAAAAGATTTGAAAACAAAATCATACGAAAATGGACCTCTAATACGTGGGTAATATCATCGAATGACAGACTGAACAAGTAAATAAATAGATATTATACACCATGTATAAAGCAGCCGCCTATTATATTATATACCTTTAATTGCCAAACTGTATATTCTTTTTAACCCCGTTGAGAAGTTAGTATCGAAAAAGTGAAAGACATCGATCAAAATGGTTCGAGGGATGCCATTTCCGTAATTTTCGTTGTAGGTATCAAAAATCTGAAAAATTGCGACATCGTGGAATTTCACGCCGAATCGATCGAGCATACAAGCCGATCTTTGTTCTACTGAGTCGCTCAGGAGAGAATAGAAAAGATGAAAGGAAAGTTGGTGTCGCAAAAATATTTTCAAAATTAGAAAAAAATTAAGTTTGAAAAATATTTTCAAAATTAAAAAAAAAATTAAGTTTGAAAAATATTTTCGAAATTAAATACAACAATCGGAATGGGACGTGCGCGTGTTTGATATAAATTCATGGTATCTAAATGATATGTTCTATTGATGTCTTTTTCTCGTATCAGAATCGCTTCCCTTTTCTCATATAAAAGAGAATTCCAATTACTCATATTAAAGATATAAATGTACATGTATAATTTAGGTAAAAGTTGTATGTATACATGTATGTATTATTGCCGCTTGCCGCAGCACGAGTAGGTAAGTATTTTACGGATCAATAAATAGGATGAGAGATTAGATTTTCCACGACTTTTAAAGCGTAATACAGAAGAACCGAGTCAAAATATGCGATACTATAATAATACTATAAATACAAGGCTCGTTACATAACCGGCATATTCTGTTGCCATGCAACACTTGAATTTGTCGCATCGATTCAACGTTTCAAATAGCGACGCCATTGTCGCAATTGGGGTTCGCCCCTGGCGGTGACCGAAGTAACTAACTTCGATATCCCATTTTTAAATTTCTTTCTATAATAATATATCGAACATAAAAATTTCGAATCTCATTCCACGGGACAAACTGGTTCATAATATTCTACTTCTCGACAACATATGCAACGGTACCTCAACAAAGGTAAGAAACTTTCTATCTTCGTGAAATTATTCGTCGAGTTTTATCACTTAGAAATCGAAATCGCAAAAAGTCAAATACTACCTGTCGTACTACATACAAATAGCTATAGATATACTGGATCATATGTATACAATCATATGTTTATGCAGCTCGTAGGCCGCATGCTTTAAGATCAGTCGCGTCGTTCGCTTATAGAACACATCATTTGATTACATTACGCTGAAGAATAATTCACGGAACCCCGTATCAAGTGTAATATCATATTACAGACGGACTATATTATAGTCAAGACTCGGCGCCTCTAGCCAGCAGGAGTTTCATTCTTTGGTAATAAAAAAGGAAGAAAAATAAATCGAGGAATTTAAGATGCTGCAGCGTTTTGTTTCATCGTTAATCAAACCATCGAGTAAAAACCGAAATTTTCATTCCTCGAGAACACTGTATGTATAAATCGATCAGATCTAAATCATAAGAATCACAACAAACATTTTATCATTCATCTTTTCATTTGTAGAAACGAAGCAGAAATAATTGACGGTAAAAAAATAGCCGGTCAAATCTTACAGGAAGTCAAACAGTCTGTTGATTCTTGGGTAAAATCTGGCAATCGAAGACCTAAGTTAATCGCAATACTAGTCGGGGAAGATCCTGCGAGCAAAACCTATGTCAACAATAAAATGAAGGCAGCTAAGTCCGTTGGTTTGTATTCAAATTGAATAATCAAATCATTGTTATTACATATCATTTCACTTCGTGTACGGTTCGTCAAAGAAGTCAACAACAAACAACAGAATTTTTCAGACAGATAATTGTTTCATGCATGACGTTTGCTGAACACTTCCAAACTTCATTTACTTTGAAAAAATAAGATAATTGAGTCAAAACGACGTACAATTTTCCTCAGGAATAGACAGCGAGACGATATTGTGTCCACCAGACGTGTCACAAGCTTCTTTAATAGAGAAAATTCAATCCTACAACATGGATCCCTCGGTGGATGGGGTATTGGTACAATTGCCATTGCCAAGGGGCTTGAATGAGAAAGAAATTTGCCATGCTGTAACACCGTTTAAAGACGTGGATGGATTTCACTCCGAGAACATAGGCAACTTGAGTTCAGACAGAAGAGGAATCATCCCAGCTACAGCATTGGGCGTAAAGGAATTGATCGTCAGAACAAAAATAGACACATTTGGAAAGAACGCAGTTGTTATTGGCAGATCTAAGCACGTTGGATTACCCATAGCTTTGTTACTCCATGCAGATGGAAATGGTACTTATTTATTATCCAAGAATTTACATCAATTTCAAATCTTCAGCCAACTTAATAATCCTTTATTTTCATCAGGTGAAACTGGCGCACTGGATATGACGACTACCATTTGCCATCGACACACGTCTCATGTAGAATTACAAAAATTTACATTACTAGCAGATGTAGTAGTGGCGGCAGCAGGCGTGCCGGGTTTAATAACTAAAGAAATGGTCAAGCCTGGAGCTTGTGTGATAGACGTAGGAATAACTAGAGTTAAGGATTCTAAAGGAAACTTCAAATTAACTGGCGACGTCGATTTTAATGGAGTGAAAGAAGTCGCCGGATACATCACGCCTGTTCCCGGCGGTGTCGGTCCTATGACTGTAGCTATTTTGATGAAAAATACTCTCTTTGCAGCTGAGCGCAATCAAAAGGGTATTCAGTAATTAGATGTGCCTTATTAAATACAAATCTGCACTCAAGTGATCTTAACACAATAATAGTCTTGCAACTTTTCATGTTTATTACATGCTAACTGCAAGATACAAAAGTGCAGAAACAGATAATAGGTAATTGAACAGCGTTGTTGATCTTTGAGCGATTCGTATAATAAGATTTATTTGTACAAGTATTCTTGATACCTGAAAGAAAAGACTTAGGTGCAAATGAGTACCGATTTTCATCAATTTTTAGGAAAATTTGTACTTTTCGTAGTTTTTTTCAATCAAAAATTGTAGTTTGGGTATAACAAATTTGAATCATGAACTATTGAAGTTCGGGTTTTACTAAATATTCATAGAAATTCGTAAGCGTAGAGATTCTCAGAACTTCAGTAACTGTGTGAAGGATCCTATGATTTATTATATGTTATTACTCTTCAGAGCTTTGATAATTTAAGTTATGAAGAACTCTAGTAAGATATTTTTGAGTATTACAGCTTGGATATGGTGAAGTTTATTTTTTTAATCTATCAACTTATTTATTCCTAGATCATTTTCTATTATATTCTATCGAGTCGAATACAATGATATATTTAATTTCTACAATTCTGGGGCGGCGTAGTACTTCTCAACTCAGATATTCATATACAGTATGTTTGTCCAGCGTTGTATGTATGTACAACAATTTTATACAATTAAAAAATATTTATTGAAACCAATGAAAATACTTGTTTTATACCAAAGTCTACAGCAGTGGTTCAGCATGCTGAAGAGTATCTGACTCGTACCTCTTCACAAATTATTTACGCATATTCATCTAGAAGGAATAGCCTGGGTCTGTTCTGTTTGGATATTGAATGTTAGTCAATATCTGGTGAGTAAAAACTTATGAATTCAGAATCTGATAAAACCCAATTAGAATTAGATAGAACCGATTGAGAGTCACTGTCCAATAGACTATCTTGAGGTCAGTATCCCACCATCGGAGTCAAGTACAAAATGATGTCCTTGGTTGATTAGAAATGGCAAAATCGACAGTCTCTCTACTCACTGTCAGACTGCGAAAACTCTTTCAACCAGAACTGAAACCTTTCTTCAATCCCAACTCATCAATGTCTAACACCAATATGGCATCTGCTCCAGGAAGTAAACAGCCAAAAGTACTTGTTACAAGGCCCGATATTCCTACTGTGGGGTTAGATCTTCTGAAAACCAAGTTAGTAACAAACTGATACTTGTTATTATCGAATTTGTTATTATCAGAAAGTCGGCTTATTTGGCTATTCTCTCACTCGTCTACAGATGCTCTCTAGTTACCTGGGACAAAGCGAGTCCCATTCCTCGAGACGTGTTGGTAAAAAAAATCGCTGGAGTAGACGGAGTCTTCTGTACTCTTTCGGACAGGATAGATGAAGAAATTCTGGCTGCAGCTGGACCTCAGCTCAAAGTAGTCGCTACAATGTCTGTAGGCTACGACCACCTAGACCTCAAGGCTTTGAAGCAGAGGAATATCAAAGTCGGATATACCCCTGGCGTTCTGACCGATGCATCTGCGGAATTAACCGTCGCCTTGCTCTTGGCTACTTCGAGAAGACTTTTTGAGGCGAATAAAGCGATATTCAGGTACTGTCATGTCGATTGAAGGCGATGAACAATAATTATTCATTAACATGTTTTCAACAAAGTCATTTACAGAGGAGAATGGAAAGCTTGGGGTCCGACTTGGATGTGTGGACCAGGACTAAGAAATTCCACCGTCGGGGTAGTAGGGCTTGGTAGAATTGGTACCCAGGTAGCTAAATGCCTGAAGAGTTTCAACGTCGCTAATATCCTTTATACAAGCAGAACCGAGAAGAAAGAAGCGGCCGAATTTGGCGGTAGAAAAGTATCGATAGATGAACTAGTTGCCAAAAGCGACTTTGTCGTGGTCACATGCGCCCTCACTCCAGAGACTGAAGGATTATTCAATAAACAGATGTTTGAGAAGATGAAAAAAACTGCGATCTTTGTCAACACCAGTCGAGGTCCGATCGTCGATCAACCAGCCTTGATAGAAGCTTTGAAAAATGGTACTATCAGAGCAGCTGGTCTCGACGTCATGACACCTGAGCCTTTACCATTAGACAGCGAACTTTTGAAAATGGATAATTGTGGTGAGATATTATCTTTGATTGTTATGCTAGATTGTTCTAATCACTTTGTATAATGTAAACGTGGATTGAATATGAAATGTTCATTTTGTTTCAGTTATCTTGCCGCATATAGCGAGTGCTAGCTGTGAAACCAGAGATGAAATGGCTAAGATTACAGCTTCGAATATATTGGCTGTTTTTGAGAACACAAAAATGCCTCTACCCTTAGATCTTTAGTAGTTTTATTAGCTTTAATTGTAACGAATGATACTGATATATTATCTATCTATTGAATAAAGCTTTTTTCTGTTCAAAATGCGCATAATATCCTTACTCGTTTTCTCAATCTTCATGTTATTTGTTAGTCTCAGGTATTTGGAGAGACCCAAAAAAATTCTTGATAGTTATTACTTTATCATAGTATTCATGAATCAGAATATTCATTTTAATAATAATCTCATGTTAATGATAACAATTAATTCCGTTTTCCTTCATTCAAACGCTGGCGCTAGATATATTATGAATAAAAGTTGAGAACCACTGCAGTTTTCGTAGTCTGATGCGTATGTGAAGCATGCACGAAGGAAAATAACAAACAAAAGGGTTACGTTTGTGTTATAATGACACTAACAATTCAATTCGTAAAATAGCATTGAAAATGAACGGTGATATCCCTTGATGTAGAACCTGTGCAAGTTTTACCCGCTTCAAGTTTCAGAATAAGTGTCACCCCAAAGTGACAAACACTTTCTAGGTTATAAGTGAAGACTAAAACGTCTATCGTCTGCAATAAAATGTTGAAATTATTTATAATTCTAGGTACGCGTTCCGTATTTTTCTATTCAATTATCAATAATTGACCATAAATCTCATGAATTGGTTGACAATTCCGTATTTATAAGTTGCCATAACCATTTCCCTAGTATTGCAAAATACTTTGTTATTTTCGGGATAATCTTTGTCTACAGTTTTATCATTTCAATAGATGAATTTAACTTTTTCTGACAGCTGTTATATGTGCTGTAAATGCGCAAGAAATATCCAAAGAAGATCCCGAAGTTCCAGCATTAATTGTAAATGAGCAGGAAAATGAAGTCATCGAAACGGAAGCTTCGGTGCAAAAACAAGAGGAAGATACTCCAACGATTGTAGATGAAAGTGGCCAAAATGTTGTCGCAACTATTCCCGAGGTTGATGATCAACCGAAACTTAACGTGACAACAGAATCCGCTACTCCAAATACCACCAAAGTCAATTGTTTATCGAATAAGGAGTATGGGCCGGTTGAGGTACGATCAATCATCGAAATAAAACTTGAAAAATGGTTAAACTGGAAATTATGTCTTAATTTCAGCGAACATTTCGATCATTTCAAGCCAGGGTTATTTTTCATGTCTTCATTGAGAGGAGAATTTCGAATCTGTGATATTGGCTGGTGTCTGACGATCATTATCGAACCGAATTGTGTTTAATTCCAGATGGTAAACGCCAGCAGGCTTATGGAGCTTTTGATTCTTGAGCCTGGACCTGGCAATAAGACCAGAACTGCAAAGGAAGGAAAACAACTACCTGGCGTATGCATACTCGTACTTTTTTATGCTCGTTGGTGCGTTTTCAGTAGCCAAGCAGCACCCCACGTTAACGCAATGCCTAGAATATTTCCACATTTGAAAATGGTCGCAGTTGATGCGATTAAGTACCAAAGGTTAGTTAGTCATTATTTACTTGCACTTCAACACTAAAATTCTTGATAAATAATGATCAATTTTTTTGGTTTACAGTTTTAACGCGCAATATGGAATAGTTGGTGTACCAACATTGATGCTTGTCCACAATGGAAAGCCTGTGTCGAAATTTAATGGTACAGAATACACAGTAGAGAAATTCCACAAATTTATCTTACATTCAACGAATCTCGAATCGAGCGGTTCGCTATATCTCACATCTGCGGACTTTGCCGGTCCCGTACCAAGCACGCCGTCTAACGAGACTGACTATTGTCTTTTATTATCATGGACATTTATAGCTGCTTGTTCGTTGTACTTTACATCAAAAAGCCGATGGTGGCGTCAATTCGTCGAATTAGTACAAAATACCTGGCGTGAAAGTAACGCTCAGCATGAACACACGGACTAGAAAATCAAACCCTTAGCTATGAATTAAAATGATGTATTATAGGTACGAATAATAGGTGTTTGCCTCTAGCAACTGTTCAGATTCAATAAGAGTATCGTTGTATCCGCAGGAGGTTCGATATAAAAGTTGAAATTGTTTTAATCATATCAGTTTGAAAAGCAAACAAGTATTTGTGATATTTCCAAGATTGTCCTTTGTATGTTAGGTCTTGTATTTTCGCATTAAAACCATACTTTTGAGATATATTTTTAGCGTGGATATTTCGTTTCATTCTATTTGAACTTAAAATTGGTTGCTATTGGACGATTTGGTTTACTGTTTGTGAAACGGTGATCGGAACTGTGAAAGCTAAATTTCAATAATACATTGAGCGGGATACAGGTTGAAATGTTTTTACGAGATTGAAATTGCAAAATGCGATGATAATCTAATGATCCCGACTTTAAGATATCTATAACAATATCCCTATTAAAAAAGATGATCTTGTGATGATGATTAGGATGTACATACATACAAATATTCTACATGGCATGTTTCATAAAATTTGACGAAAAATATTCATTAAATTATAACTTATAAATAAATGATCTTCCTTATTTTATTGATGGAAAATATACCAAGAATGATATTCTAATAGTTATCGCCGAAACCGTAATCTGAAATCTATCATCAAAGCGGCAAGTCGCAACACGGTTTGAACTTCGCGCCATGCGCACTGATAAAAGTACTACGTAGATACGCCTGACGTTTGAACTTCGAAGGAATATTCGCCTATGAATTTTCCTCGAATATATATCAGTATTGATTGAAGTAACAAGAAATTTTTGAAAAATTTCTGTATGGTTAGTCGAATATCAAGGAATATTATGGAACAATTCGAGCTAAACAACCCTGATTTGACTTCACTGGTTTCCGTGACAATCTCGCAGTGCAATGGCAGACTTCGGAGTTCACTTATCATTTCCCTAACTTCATGATTGTTGTGTTCGGCATTTGTTTGCGCTGAAGTTCGTCTCCTATGAAGAAGGACATTTATCGCAGCGATAAATCGGTATTTAAATATAATAATATCAAGCAATAATAACCCGCGGTTCAAAAATTGTTTTCAATCACAATTTTCAACTCGATATTGAACAAGATGACACAATTCGGTACGTCGACAGGTTCGCAATACTCGACAGATTTTTTAATATCTTAACATAACGTCAGGTTAGGGCTTCCTCTAAATAAGTTTTACCGAGATAATAAATATTCCGATTAGGTTAACTAAGGAGACAGTTTAGGTTAGGAAACGTCAAACTCTACATTTGGCATTAACTTAAAGAAGTTATGGGATCGTTGAGTCTGATGTGTCCGATGTGCTGTGGGGAAACATTCAACAATCCACAATCCCTAAAGTACCATTTATTAAGTATAACGGACAATTTGTACTGTCCGAGTTGTTCTGAACGCTTCGACTCCGTCTTAGCGTTGGTTCAGCATTTGGATCGTTGCGGTCAGTCTCCAGAGCCAGAAACAGAAGTTTTGATGGTGAGTGAAGGAGATGGCAAAAATATCATAAAATATAAGAAAACTACTTTCTACGTATCTATAAACATTCCATTTGTTTTTGAAATTTTCTTCATTTATTTACCCGTTTGTTTTTCTTCCCTTTCGCTTATCGCATCACAGGAAGCAAACGTTGAACAAATTAACGAGAGCTTCCTGGCCACTGTCAATCATGGAGACATCATGATCGTCGGAGAACCACGTTCTATACAAGTTGGTGATAACGGTGAGATAGAACTTTGATACAGCCTCCTATATTCTCCTAATGCATAAAACTATCTATAAATAAATCCCTAGTCAAGGAAATACAGCAATATTAATGTTCCAAAATTTCAGATGGATCATTGGATGATAGCGATAAAAAAATGCCATAATTCACTTTGTCTCATTGTTTTTTCATTAAAATTATTTACTTTAGGTCAAATTTGTCTAGGAAATAGCTGAGAATGATGAGTGAATTACGAATTTATGTGAGAATATTGTTCGCCAAAGAGAAATATTCAACTAGAGAAGGTGATTGCGATATAAGATCGTCACGAATGACCTAGGAAATATTTTCTGTTATAAATTAGGAGAGATCAATGTGGTGGAAGAGCTGGATGTTGGGGAAAGAGAGTCCAACAGGGTTGAATCTGTTTTAAAGGATGACAGAGAATCTCCGTCTCTAGTCAATGAGTCTAAAAGAAAATCTCCAACCCCTGAGCCATTGGTAGAACTGAGGAGAGTTAACTCAGACACTCCAGTGACTGATAAAGATATCATCACTATTCTGCCTGCCGATTCTGAACTTCTCGATAACGAAGATAGCAATTTGATGAGCGATACTCATACTCTTATAGAAGACGTCGACGACGTTGAGGATATGAACGACTCTGGAATTCTTCAAGTGAAGCAAGAACTCTGTGAGGTAAAACTCGAAGAGGTAACATTTGATGTTTCATTTAATATGCATGTCGACAACTCATCTGGCTTTTCTGAATCTACTGGTGCAGTAGTTTCTTTGGTTTATTGGTAAGGCATGCCAATAAGTACAGTGGTATTGGAATTTTATTTTGTGTGAATAAACAGCCGTCTTTTTTGTAACTGCGTCAATTTAACGCCGATAACGCAATGAATCTAACGAAGTGTTTGATTTGCTATTTGGTTTTATGAATAATCAATTTCATTTTACGTAATTTAGAATTTCATAGATTTAGGATAGAATTGAGATTTTAGATAGAATTACGATTTCGGTCTCTCAAGAGACCAGCAAAAGTACCTAAATCCAATCTAGTTCATGAATTCTGTTATATTCTATTATTCCAAAATATTGACGAACACTAATATGGCTTTGTTATATTTATCAATGATCGAAAAATCAAACTAATAGAACAAATTCAATTAACGAATGCTCATTTTTCCATTTCCCAGTTAGAGGCTGACGCATTATACAGCTGTAGTAGTTGTGGTATGAGTTTCAACTCGGTCTTGGAACACATCAAGGAATTTCACGATGGTCAAGAGGTAGTGTTAGAAATGGCGGAGCAACAGTTGGACGACCTACCGACCCCAGCTTCGATAACACCACCCGAAGAGCCGACATCTGTAATAGCGAATCGGCAGCGTCAAATGATGAACACTTTAAGAACAGAGGAATGTGTGGACAGCGAGGGCAGATTATACACGAGAAAAGTCGTACAGATTGAGAGATTTTGGGATCGACCGACTTCTCCCAGTCCTCCCCTTGCCAAAGCGCCGATGATTGAGAAATTTTTTTCAAATGTGGAGGGTGTAAAGGTGAAGTAAATTATTGGAGTCAAACAAAAAAACAGAAATGACATTTGGTCAGTTGATCTCACGATTTCTTCAACACACTCATCATTTATAACTCCTAGGTCAGAGATAAGAACTTACCTACGGGACCTACGCGGATGTATCGCTGCAACCAGTGCCTTGAACATTTTCCAAAGTTAGGAGACTTTCGGGTCCACGTATGTCTTCATGGTAATAATCAATGCGGGCACTGCGATCAAGCTTTTGCAACAGCTAGAGCATTGCAGCTCCACATGAAGGTACATGATAGCGAGACTGACGGGATGCAGCGTATGTTTGTCTGTTCTACCTGTGGCACAGAGTTCTCATCTCACAAAAGTCTTCGGTTACATTCACGAATGCATGCACCGGTGAGAGCGAGGCATGTCGACGCCCCAGAAGGCACCCACAGTGCCACCTTTACTTGTCCTGAATGTGGTACGAGCATTGAATTATACGAAAATCTCTTTTCCTTTCATCTCGATTTAAAACTTTTGGGTTTAATTCCATCTTTGGCAACTCATGGAACATTCTGTCCAATTCTAATTGCAGGAAAAGTTTTATCAGAGTCGTATCGAGTCGCACATATGGCTCTACATTCTGGTGGTTCTGTTACCTGTACCGTCTGCAATAGAAAATTCGATTCGGCCGATAGTCTGGCCATGCATGCAGCTGTACATACAGAATCAAATCATTCCCACTCGCCGACACCACCTCGAGGGGAAGGAAGCGACGGGGCAGATGCTCAGAAACCTTATCAGTGCCAGCATTGTGGGCGTCGGTTTGCTAGACCTCACGAAAAAGTCAAACATGAGCGTATACACACTGGAGAAAAACCTCACGCTTGTGAGGTGCGTTTAATTTCAGTCGATATGAGCTGATGCTTCGTCTTGTATTGTTGAATAGATGAATTAATATAGGAATCTTTGTTTTTACAGGTATGTGGGAAGACGTTTCGTGTCTCCTACTGTCTGACTTTGCATATGCGAACTCATACCGGTGTTCGTCCATACGTTTGTCAGCATTGTGGTAAAAGATTTAAAGCATCTTCGGTCTACAATCATCACTTACTTACTCATGGCGAAGAAAGAGCGTACACTTGTCCGTACTGTCCCAAGACTTTTAAAACCCGGGTTCAACTTGCCGGGCATAAAAATAGCCATACAAAACCGTTTAGATGTACCGAATGCTCGAGACCATTTGCCTCGTTATATGCGGCTCGAGCGCATATACAGACTCACAAGAAAGACAATAATCTTAAATTCAGTTGTTATATTTGTGGGGCTTCTTACGGTAGAGCATTTGCGCTCAAAGATCATTTGAAACAACATGGTCAGGATGTATCAGCTCCGCCTGAACCCGCTAGAGAAGAAGAAGTCCAAGAAGAGGACGACTTCCTTCTTGCCGAAGAAGAAGTTGAAGATGATGAGCTGGTAATTCCTCCACCTATGCCAGATGCTCATTCCTCAGAGGCAGAAGAATCAGATTAGGGATCCCGTAGCTAGTTAAAACTTTATTTATATTTCGTTTGTCCACTTTGCTGGGTAATAGTCAAATAACAACGAAATTATAAATTTCAATTTTACTTCCGGATATTTTTGCTTTGGAATAACGTTGAACGTAATTACCTAAATATCCGATTACTTCATTCAATTATTGGTATTGGATGACAAAATTATATCGAACTTTAATGTGTTTTAGTTGCATATTTGCGCTACTATCTGGCAATAACAGACGATAAATGAATTCTTATATTGCTTACCTGGTACTTTGATTTTATCGCAAAATAGCTAATATAATGTGATAAGCTTCGCTTGATTGCGATGGAAACGTTCTATATCAATTGTATTCAAAATAACAAATGGTCTAACTTTTGATGAATTATAAAAGTTATCTATTGATGTTTTTCAAAAAAAAACTTAACATAGTGCCGAAATTTTTAACTCATTGAGCACCCATTAATTCGTTACAATGCAATTTAATTTTCTTGGGTTGATTATTTTTGTTTTGTTGTTCTTTCAATTTATTTAGCATGAGAAAAAGATTCGTCATTATTATTATCATTATTATTCTTATTCTTTTTCCTCTTATTATTATTATTATTATTATTATATTGACGGTTACAAATAATTCAGCTATATTTCTGCACAAAATTGTATTGTTTTAAAATACTGTCTGTTGTTTTCTGAAGAAATTTATCATCAGTTAATGATAATGTTTGGTAACTTTTAGTGTAAACTTTTAAAAATCTATAAAAAATGATTGGCCCTCGAGGTTTTCTGCATTGCAGGTATTATGGTGTACTAATAATCGTACATTGTAACATTGACTTGTTTAAACTTTTCAAAGATTAACTAGTTGAAGGCTTTAAAAAAATGGTAAATTACTTGACCTGCAAAAATGGGTCCGACTGATTAAGGAGTAATCTTATAAGTACAAAGGGTACATGCTATTATATTAGTGCAATCATAGAAATTAATATTATTTATTCTAAATAAATACATTCTGTGAGTACTATATTATATTAATTTAATAATTTAAAGAGATTGATATATTATAGAAAAAAAGACATAATATACAAGCTATATCTAGGTGAAGTAAAGGATTTATTACTTTAAAAGTGTGTACATGTAGAAATATATCTGTAATTATGTAAATACATGTATGCTGAACCTAAAGTACCTTGATGTACCCACTAACTCTGCCAAATAAAATACTCTAGTAATTTGAAGTGCCGTATGACGTGCATACCTATTTCATGTGCAATATATCATGTAAAAAATAGGTGTAACCTGATGAGTTCAATACATAAAAATACACGTTGTTCAGATTTCTAAACCGTTTTCAATACAGTTCTGTCAATTAAAGATTTGAAAATATTCTCTCTGTAAAATCATTCTTGATTAGGTTTGAAAATATCGCATCTTTCAGCTGTAGAAAGAAATCGAGTACGTGATATCAATTTCAATTTTTTCAGAATTCTTACTTGCGTTAATATTTGATAAAAGAGCATCATTCTGTATAGCATAATCAAACAATGCATCCTCTTTGATGCCGTCAATAGTGGCCAATAAATCAAGTATCACGATGTACCTAGCACGTGTTATTATGCACCCTTCAGTCATTATATCTAGCCAGAGAGCTGTGTAAACAATCGCTCTATCAATGGCTAATGTGCCACCTGCTCTAATCCGATAGATTCTCTAAGATTCATAATTTAGAGTTGCTCAGGTCTGCCTGCGGTAAGCTCGGGTGCACAGTGATAATTTTACCACCAACTTGATTCTGAAAAAGTTCAGTTCGAACAAAAGAATTTGCTTACTGTGAGATGTGGAATACTACAGTAGCTTTTCTTGTGCATCAATGGAATTTTGATGCTCCTGGAACTGGCAGTCAAAATGGTATCTCAGATGTACGTAAGATTAATTGTCCTCAAAAAAACAATATCGGTAGATGAAATTTCAGACCTCCTTTAGTACAAACTGTATGCCTAAGTTTCAGCAGAAAAATTCATTGAGATTCTGGGTTACTGATGAAATGTGTTTAATGGATATATGTGAATCAGTATAAGGGAAATTTTAATTCCAATAATCCACGTAGATCATTTGATTTTTCAGCTGCAGTACAGGATCGATACAGCGGAGCACTTTTTTCCTAATGCAATTTGGAAAGTAAAACCGGTCTGGGAAATTGCTGTTAAAATAGTGACTATATTTCCTATTGTATTCTTAGGAATATTGGGAAACAGCAGCCTAATATATGTCATAGCACGGACAAGTTCTTTAAAAACGACCACAAATCTTCTCGTTGCAAATATGGCATTAGCTGATTTAGGAACATTGCTGATTTGCCCATGGATGCTTCTCTGTAACGATTTTTTTCAAAATTACATTTTTGGAGCTATCGGATGTCATATGGAAGGATTTATCACTAATGCCCTAACATTGGTTGCTGTATTCAGCCTAAGTGCCGTCAGCTATGACCGGGTGTCTGCCATCGTGCTTAGCTATTCTGGAAAGCTATCCAAAGGGTAGTTACCAAAATTGTCTAATTAGTAAAAAGCTGTATTGATTTAACCGACGAGTTTATGCTTATCTGGTCTTATCATTGGCCTAAATATTTTATCGTATTCTCCAAAGGGCAGCTTATGCAGTGATATGTATCACCTGGTTAGCAGGACTAGCTGTTGCTGCACCCTTGGCTTTTTTTCGCAACTATCAAACACGGCAGTGGATTGATTTCTTGGAAATTTATTGTGCTGAAGATCCTGATCATCTTGCATCGTACTGGAATATTTTCGTTTCCATCAGCGTTTGGGCTCCTCTGGCAATTATGGCTGTGTGTTACACAGTCATTCTTATAAAAGTGGGCTGTCTTACCATTCTTTCTCTACTCCGCTATAAATTCTAGTATTCTATTTTTGTGACTACCTAACTAACTATTCAACATTCTTCATAATACCTGACATCATAGAACATTTGTAGTGGAATTGTTGCAGAGGAAGATGGCTTTAATAAGCCTCAAAGATGATATCTGTATGTTGCAGCTAGATAAATATGAAACGCTTGCTTTGAAGAGTAAACATCCCATAGCTGTAAAGTATAAAGGAAAAGTGGCAACCAGATTAGCTCTGGTTGTTGTAGTATTTATAATATGCCGAGTGCCATTCACAATATTTGTCCTGCAGCGGAAGAAGATGTTAGAGGAAATAGCTACGCAACAATTGGCAGAAACAATCCATCAATTGTGGTAACAATTCCGAGTATCATTCGATATAGTATTTCCGTACGTTTCTACTTTTTTTTTTTTTTTTTCTGTCAACGCGGATATTCATACTTATTCATAATTATAGGTACGCAAGTCGTTATTTGGTGTTGCTCAACGCAGCTGTGGATCCAGTCCTGTACGGCTGTACCAGTAGTTCATTGAGACAAGCTCTATCTTCGTGTCCAACCATAGCTTGGATCTTGAAAAATAGAAAAATGAATTGTGTCTCAGGCTGCAACACCAATTGGCAGTCCATACCTATGAATAATTGTGGAACCCTAATACCTCGTTCACCGTGCTTCTGTCCAGACAATCAACAGGAACCGCTACCTAATATTTCCTCAAAGCTCAGGCCGCTTGATTATAATGTATCTCCGATATTTTGAATACTGTTAGTAAAAACTGAATTCATGTACGTTGTACTTATAATCAAGTAGATCAATAGCGTAAATTGCGGCGAAACCAATCGCAAAAACAATATACAGTAAATATTATTGAGCATAAACAGCAATTTTCATTATACGTAATGCGGTGATTACCACCGTAGATTAATTCGAGATAATCATGAATGACAAATAATTTAATAACTGGCAGCAATTCTGACGGTGTAATCGAAAAATAAAATCCAATGTAGTATGAATAATATCCTGTTTGCCTGATTTATACGTACGACCTGGTATTTTGGATTGATTTATTCTTGAACTCATTTCTTTATGAGATTGATAGTACGCGCTTAAAAAAATATTAACCCGTGCGTAATTAATCTTTCGACTTTTTTATTTCAAATTCGAAAACTATTGACATTCTATTGTTTGCCTATTCAAATATCATGGAATATTTAAAATCATCGTATGGTGCTGCGCTCACTCGGAAATCTCTGCAGTTATTATGCATTCCACAATGTTTGTACCGAATCGGTAAATATTCACATGGATCCACCATCGGTAAATACGGTACTCCTGTTGCATGTGGAACTACGTGCATCAAGCGTAAGGCGAGGCTCCATAGCGTGTAGGAAATCGTGAAGGAAAGGTTAATTAAACTTTCTTCAATAAGAAATAAGGTTAACTTTAATAATCGATGAAGAAAAAGTACGCTCGGAATACGTAATACGGTATATTATTGTCAGATTACAATCGGCTTCTAATACACCGCGGGGTGAAATTCCCTCAGGTTTGATAAATAGGTTATGTTTAAATAAACTGTGATTATTACCTGTACATTAACAACCGCACGATGGCTGTTGTCATTGAAACAACAGTCGGCGATTTCACTGTCGACTTGTTCACCGATCAACGTCCTCAGAGTAAGTTGAATTCCCATTTTTTCCATACACACGCTAGTTTTATATTTTAACCTAAAACGTGCGATTTACATACGGCACCTGTTCATCTTTCTCACAATTAGTCAGATTAGGAGCAAAGCCAAACACACGATGCTCAATAGTACGTTACATTTTTCATTACAGCATGTCTGAACTTTTTGAAACTCTGCAAGATGAAATACTACAATTGGAGTCTGTTCCATTCGGTTCAGAGCAGCTTCATAGCACAAACCGGGGACCCGACGGGAACAGGAAAAGGCGGAGAAAGTGTCTACGGCATTGTCTTGGGAGAGAAAGCTCGTTATTACGAAGCCGAACAAATGCCTAAGATAAAACACGACAGAACAGGGTTGATATCGATGGTGAATTGCGGCAACAATATGCTGGGATCGCAATTCTTCATCACCCTTGGCTCAGAGCTTCAGTCTCTAGACGGACACCACTGCGTTTTTGGTGAAATCACCGAGGGGCTGGAAGTGGTTCTTAAATTCAACGAAGCTATTTGCGACGGAGATTTCAGACCTTATCAAGATATCAGAATTTCGCATACCGTCGTTCTAGAAGATCCTTACGACGATCCCAAAGGATTAAGCGTACCTGATAAAAGTCCAGAACGCACCAAGGAAGCCTTGCTGGTAAATGCTAGTTTCTCAAATTTTTGAATCTCTCACAAACCCCGATATTTTATCAAATTCTAAAACGTTTTCAGAGCGACAGAATTGGGGCTGACGAAGCTATCGACGACACAGCAGGCATGACTGCCGAGGAGATAATAGAAATGCGCAAAGATAGAGAGGCAAAGGCACGTGCTACAATCTTAGAAATTGTAGGAGATTTGCCTGATGCTGAAATGGCACCGCCTGAGAATGTCTTATTCGTCTGTAAACTGAACCCGGTAACAGGAGACGATGACTTGGAGATTATCTTCAGCAGATTTGGCAAGATTGTTGGGTCAGTTACATCAAGATTTTATTTGGAACCATATTACATTTTATTTTGCACATTTACATAATTTACGAATATTGCTGATTGCTTTCAGATGCGAGGTGATCAGAGATCGTCAGAGTGGAGATTCCCTGCAATACGCATTCATTGAATTTGCTGAGAGAAAAAGTTGCGAAGAGGCTTATTTCAAGATGGATAATGTCTTGATTGATGATCGTCGAATACACGTTGACTTTTCTCAGTCAGTTTCGAAGATGCGTTGGCGAGGTAAAGGGAAAGGGATCCAGTACTACGACGATAAAGAAAAGGTGAATCAGAGCTATGGGAACTCTAAGGAAACTAACAACAAAAATGGAAGAGGAAAGAGGGGCCAAGAGCAAATCAGGGATAGAGAAAGAAAGTGTTCTCTCAGAGAGGAGAGCGAGCGTAAAAGGCATCAACAGGAAAATAGAAAAGAATCAACAACCGATGATGGTTATAGAAAAAATTACAGAAACAACGACAGACGATCTCGGGATAGAGAAACTAATCGGAGTATGAAAGGGAGAAATGATTCGCGAGAACAAGCGAAGCGTAACTACAATACTGGCCGAATGGAAATTGAGAGAAGAAGGAAAGAGGAGTTTGACAAAGAAAGATCGGATAGGAATAATAAACGAGATGATAACTACAGAGGTAGAGATAGGAGAGATGATAACCGGTACAATAATAACGAGGAAAGAGGCGGTGGCAGGGACCGAAGGTATAGAGAAGAAATTGAACGTAACAGAAGGATACCTAATATGAAACGAAACGAGGAAAGGAGAGAGCGACCGAATGATAGATGGCAAGAAAATCAGAGAAGGCAACAATTTGAGAACGAACGTAGATACAGAAGCGGTGCTGACGGACAAGCTAGATATCGAAATGAAGATGGGCGGCATAAAAATGGTCGAGAACATACGATAGATGATAGAAGAAAATTTGCTGACGAAAGCTCGAGAGATCGTGCAAAGGAATCCGTAGTTGAAGAAATTCAAGAAAATATCAAAATCAAGCAGAGGGAAGTTGTGCCAGAAAAGCACCCATCAAAATCACGTAAAACGAAAAGTAGTTCCTCGTCGGAGGATTCGTCAACTGACTCGGAGTCGGATTCCAGCTCTGAATCTGATCACAAACGTCGAAATTCGAAGAAAAAGTCTAAGAAAAGAAAGCATGATACCACCTCAGACGATTCTTCAGAGTCTGATGAACCGAGTAGTAAAATTAAGACTAAAAAGAAACACAAAGACGAGTCTGATTCAGAGGATAGCGACGATGGTAAATCGAGTAAGAAAAAGGTCGACGTCCATGACAAGAGGAAACAGAAGCTTAAGAAAAAGAGGTCAAATTCTGTAAACACAAAAACGAAACTTAAGGTGAAAGAAAAAAAAGTTGAGGAAATAAAAAAGAAGGCGAAGAATAAGAAAACTAGGAAAACGAGAGTAAGCTCATCTTCCGATAGTGAATCTTCAAGTTCAAGTTCCGATAGCTCAGAATCAGATTCTCCCAAGAAAAAGAGGAAATCTTCGTCTATAAAATCGAAGAAGTCTAAAAAATCAAAGAAATCGAGAAAGCGAAGCGAATCAAGCTCAAGTTCCGACTGACCGTATTTACAAATAAGCGCTAGGTAGTTAATCATTAAATTGATTCTACCCTACCATTATATCCCAGAAGATAATCGGCACGTTTAATTACATCGATAAAATTGTACGTAAAATATTGAATTACAGGGTATCGCAATGGACTAATACGCAATAGGCGCTGATTCCTGTTATTTCGCCGACTATACTTAAATCGACTCTAATTCAACCACCCTGTACATCCATGAATAACAATAAATATCAAGATTATGTAATATTTTTATGCAAAACACTATATTGTTAGTATTAATTAATGAAAAAGGAAAGGAATAAAGAAGAAACATTTTTTATTTTCAATTGAATATCGTTGCTTTATTATTCTTAAACCAATAATCGTGTTTCGTCATCTATACGTGATCAATTGCTCTGGGTAATATTTGGAGAAACCTTTTATACGATCTGATAAAATATTCCGGAATCGCAGCATCTTAAGATCATAAGTATTGAAGTAAAAGGAAATAACGTTTTTCTGAGCTTTCACCGTGATCCCTTCGCATTTGAGAGCAAATAAGAAAAGAAAATTTCTCCTTGTGTATCAGTGTCATATTATTCAGTCACGTTTAATCAATATGAGAAATTTGTTCAGAAGATCTGCAAACTCTCGTCGCGGTGCTCGTCGGGAAATTGCTACGAGTTTCCAAATCCGGAGATTCAACTGAAATATCTTTCACATCTTTGTGGAATCACGTGGTAGTTACACTGGGTCAAATTGACCTGACTGATATTTTCAATTGGCTGCCGTGCAAAAAGTAGCCGTCGATTTGTTTCAAAAAAATTATGGAACATACTTTGAACATTATAGAATATGCAACAAAAGTCAATTTAACCATAAATTAATGCCAATGTGTCTGAAAAAATTCGCAAAGATGTGAATTGTTACACAAAAATTTTACTTTTTTAGTGAAAAATTCATAACTTTTTCATTTTTTCATTTTTTCTAACAAAATTTCAGGCTGATATTCAAAAGATTTCGTACTTTGATAAAACAAAATTGTACAATAGTAGAAGTTTCAGAAAAGTTAGTCATTTTGACATTTGAAGAGGGTCTATTTTGGAGTTGAAACAAAACGCATTACGCATTGTAGGCAGGACCCTTTCTGAAGCCATCCCAATACAGACTGAAAGCCCTAAAGTTGGAAGGTGGGTCAATTTGACCCACAGTGACTACGTAGGGTTAATACTTAATATGCTGCGTCTACCGCATTGGAAAGTAATATACGTAGCATAAGTTAGTTTCGCTAGTCAACGATGTAACTCAGGAACTATGACGGATAGCTGTACCTAATACAGCAAATGTATATCTATCGGTAAGCGGAAGTAAGAATCCACTAAAGAATAAGATATACGGGAGGGGAATTCGTAATCGTGAGATGAAAAGAACGACGGAGCATTCCACCCAGCCAATCCCCGTTGAACTGGTTTCATGAATGAAACCATCCCTTCGCATCAACAGGCGTTACTACGACGCTTCGTCGATCGATCCGGGACTACCGGGAATCCCCACTCCGAATCCCTGGTTGCGGGCTGGAGCAGGTACGTATAGGTATATGTATAACTAGCGTTGAACATCCCTTGCGCGTCCCTTTCAAGAATCAAACCGATGACGTCAACGCCGCGGAGTGCTGCATCCCCTCATACACCCCGAACCCACGAATACAATAAAAAATTCAGGAATTCGACCAACCGCTGAATCGGACGGAACCTTTCATAACTCGAAATCGGTTATTCCGAAACGATTCATGAATTCCGAAAATAAGAATAATTGAAAAAAATTCTTGCTAGGATATAAAAAAAATGGCTGGGTGTTCAAAAATGGAATTAAATTCGAAATAAACATCGACGTGTATTCGGGGCTGGAGAATTTTCTTCATAAATCAAATAGTTAACAATTTACTTTATTCGGATGAAAATTTTGAATGAATAGAATAATTTCGTGCTCTGCTGCTCATTGTTGAAATCATTTCTTACCGAAAACGGAGTGAAAAATTTGAACGGTCTGGAGCGGGCGAAGGATTTCATCCCCCACTGCATGGGTTGGGAAGAGAGAAATTTTTTTTTTCGGCACCTTATTTCCGGTATATCAAGATTACGTTGGCTATTGTCGCGTGGAACGAACCAAAGAAATTTGAACAAAGAGGATCTTGTCTTCGACCCATGCTTCATCAGTTCAGTGAGAAGAATCTCAAGGGTCGGACTTATCTATCGTTGGAAGCAAGAGAACCGTGACCATCGTTATTTTAGTCAGAATCACAACCATGGCTACATCTAAAGCGGCTCTCCCTTTTTCTTGATACTTCGATTTTGACTCGTCGCTAGAATAAATTTTAGATACATGCTTTCATACATGGATAATCAGTATGTAAGAGGAGAAATGCGAAATGCTCTGCGGCGACTTAAGATAGGAGTTTCGTTCATCCCTAGCGAAGTCGCGTGGGCGTCGCGGGAGTCGTGGGCGTCATGGGGTAAAACGGGTGGGGATGAATATGCGGGGGCGGCTGATCGACCGCCTTACGGCCCTGCGGCCGTGGCTCCCGCGCCGAGCCCTGCCAACTACCACTGCTTCCCGGACCGTCAAAGCTTCAGGTGGTTCGGCTCTTCTCACAAACGCTACCCTTAGAGACACACAGACAGTCTAGGGAAGACTACTCAGCGATCAGGCGGCAGTTTGGAGCTACGAGAGACTCGCTAACACTTCTACGAAGGTGATGTTTGCTCTTGACCACTTTTTTTTTTTTTAATTTTTTAGAATTTCAAATATCTCATATGCTTCTATATATTAATTTATTATTCAGAAATTAAGCAAATCAAGCTATAGTCTTTGGTTTCTTTTAATTATCAGTTATTATTTCCCATTTATTTTTCATCTTTGTTTCGAATTCATATTTTTGTGTGCGTTTCTTTTGATGATTTGATATAAACGTATACATAATTATCGAATCAAACTTGTACCAGAAGATTTTTTTTCAAATATTCATAGGAAATTTATGGATATAACAAATGTATAACTACATACTTTCAGTTAATATGATGAGTACCTTGAGATTAATATGTCTGTTCGTGTACCTATACAGCGATATATTATAATACAGGAAAAGTGTAAGTCCCGAACAGTCGCATGAATAATGAAAAGAACCGGCATACCTTTAAATCTAAGAAAAAACTATAGGAATCGCTATAAAATTATGCAAGCCCTGTGGGTTTCTACAAGTAGAGGATCAGAACCTATACCTATATTAAAAACCATTCATATAATATGAAATTGATACCATTGGTTTTTTCTTCAGTTTATGAGCAGTTTATTCCCGTTCATTATCTTGTCAACTGTTGCACATAAATATGGTTCTTTATTACTCAGAATCAAATGGTGTACAATTTGATACGGCAAAATAGCTGAGTGGATATACATACACATACACCGAGAAAAAAATATAGTTATCTTCACTATCCAAATAGTTACCTCAGGGTATAAGGATATTTTATAGTCAGGATAACTGCATTTTTAGTCTTCGATACAATAATATCGTATAAGAAACTATAATTTTGGTTTAATTCAACTATAAAATAGTCTTATCCCCTTTGTCCAGGATCTTTTTTCTCAGTGTAGGTATACATATGTATGTATGTTTGGTGTGGGCTGAGCTGCTCAGAAGACTCTTGTATAACTATTACAAAACTGTATAAAGTATGTTAAATTGCCGGGCGGTTGAATGTTTCATCCGCATACTGCAGCTATAGCATACAGCGGGGGCTAACAGATTTATCGTTTCACTTGTAAAACAATTTCTCCGAACTACTTCTTGAGAAGGATCGTAAATTTTCACCCGAAGACTTCATTGCTTATTGTAATTCTGACGGCACGGTATTGCCATCAAATATGCAGAAGATCGCAGGAAAGGATTTACATACTAATCGCAACATGCGGAAATTAAGTTTTCGAGTTCCATAATCGACAATTTTTCTTTTCCTACATCTGATGTATGTACATACGTACCGCGTTTTATAGTGATTTTCAAAATTACCATCCCAGCGTGACCAAATTGATCTCATAGCAGTTTTTGACTACTATATAATTTAAATTAAGATTGCCAAAATTACACCCCTCATACAGCGGGTGATATAGACAAGTTGAGGTTGAACAATTATAAGCTCCGAGGAGTTTAATAACTCAGGAAATAATTAATCCTAGGAAGAGAATGACTAGTCAAAGGATGTGACATTGCCAGTATGTAGAAAATTATGTACTAGGAAAACTTCATCTGCGGTATATATTATTCGTTCCGGGTAGGTACTATTTCGAGTGTCTATTTCTGACGCAGGACATAACGCGGTCTACGTCACATCGCGTTTTATCGATCAATGCTTTTTTTTTTCATTTAACCAACGTACGTCGCATGTTTTATAAATCTATACACATATCTGCAGATTAGAGATATATTAGCACACATTGTACCTAGACTATACAAAGAAGACTGTAGTGTGTACACACATTTGTTATACATACAAATCCAATATTACTTATAGCATGCGATCACGTTATAAATATTTCATCGCAGCCTATCTTCGGCAATCCCGATATAGAACTGTGGAAATCAAATTCGAATTAAACCATAGCCAAAAGGGGTTTTCAAATTGAAACAGAGTTCTATTTGAAGTTTATCTTGACTTCGAAAACTAACATTTTCAGAAGCACCGAACTAACTACGTTCTCTCTAGACTAACTACATTTCGCATAGTGTTCCAAGTTTGTACAAAGTTATACCTGCGTATACACGCTCTGGTAGATTGTAATTATAATTGCGGATGAAAAGCCGATAGTAATTGACAATTACGGCATTGGCTTACAGAATTCTAGAGATTGAACTCATGTGAATAAACAACATTAACGCCAAAATACTATGTCTCGGTATTTCATATTTGATGAAGGGATTTCAAATGCGAGATTCTTCCACGCGCCTTTGGTGATCGCCAACGGAACGGCGCGACTGGGCAGGGCCTGACTAGACTCTGCTTCTACTACTGCAAATTATTTCTTTACTTTCGTTATAGTCCATTCAACTGGCTGCCACTTTTATGAATACACATCCTTACATCGAAGTCCCAGAATATGCGTAGGAGTAAATTAAAACCGGCTGTAGCAGTAAGAGTTACGGAAAGTGAAAAAGTAAACCCATTGCGAGTAGTATGAGAACTTATGTGATCAGCCTCAGCCGGTCTGCGGACGATTAATGCTTTGAGCATGTATCTTTCATTCAAGTAAGCTCGTATGGCATTTCATCCTTGAAATTTTCCGTGGTTTACTGCACATTTTCATATTCTCTATCTTCCTATCCTGAATATCGATGAAAGTTTTCTTATTAACGGTGGTCCAGAATTCGTTAACTATGGACTTTAGATTGATGAACGATAATTATTGACCAGGTCGTGAGATGAAATTTTACGTAGCGACAAAAACTCGACGCTCGTTCATGCGATGAAAAGAATCTTTTGCTTTGCTTTATCGCTCGGCAGTAAAAAATGATATAAAATCTGGCTCAAGTAATTCACAAACGTTTCGTGCTTATTCGCGAGTAGGTAAACCATGGATCTTTGAGATGATATATAACGCGGTAACGTGCGCATCATTAATTTGGCAACAAGTTTCTTTGGTTAATTAATATTCAAATGAACAGCACGCTGTGCAACCAAGTTGACTTTGTCAGATACAAACCAGCTCATATTGCCATACCTCTTTCTCAAAACCTCGCACCCGAAATCTACAGCAAGCATCTATGATGTATAATTAATTTTCCACTTTATCGCCTAGCATTTGTCTCAAACTCTGTTGACTACCTCTCTATACATGTATGCCACAGCTTTTCTCACTATGTAACTTCAGCAACAGGTTTGCCCATAAAGTCATCACACAGTAAAACTATCTTTGCTGTGTCTTATTCGTCGTCGGAGGGACTTTGCAAACGCCAGTTCAGCTATAAAGTCTCATATTTCAACATCTGCACTGATAGTAAACGCGAATTATCATAGTTTTCGTATTTTAGTACAGAATAAGATCTGACGAAGACGCAATTCGGCACTGCAGTGTTGAAAAATATACACTCAAGGGTTTTGATCCATAATTAAACATTAATTAACATTAATAAACGTAACAAAGATTGATTTTCGTCTTTTCTTCCTGTTTGGATCCGATGATTGGCCCAATTGACAATAAGATGAATATATTTTTTACGCAGATGGTTTCTGCCTGGCTTGGAGTTCTGGCCATTGGCTTGTTAGCATTGATGGCTGACGCATTGTCGACAACACTGATGGAGGATGTCCAACGTGCTGATCAGGCTTTGCGGCCAAAGGGTACGTGAAATATTATAACGACGTCTTAATTTATTGGCTAAGAAGCCGGGAACGATCTGGCGATACCAAATCCATTGTAAATTTTAGCGAAACGTGCTCAAGAGCTGCTTATGTTCGGAAATCAGCAGAACCGTCAAGCTGAGAACGTGCCAACCAACCTGTTCTCACCAACTGCTGAAAAACGTAAATTACACTCGATTTCCTACCGCGAAATAACTTAGCCAACTCTCGCGCTTTTCTCTATCTTTCTTTCTTTCTTTTTCCCGTTGTTAAAAACTTTAAAAATTACTTAGGAACAATCGGCTCTTCTGGATTGGAAGAAATAAAAAGCTCATTCCCAGCGACGGACAAATTTAGCCGTACCAAACCGCTTGGAAGTGCGATGCACGAAGCATACGAAGAGAAACATTTACCGTCTTACTACAAGGGTTATCAGTGAGTATGAATTTATTAAATTTCATTTGAAAATCCGACATTTTTCTTACTCCGACATTAGCGCTTTACTTCAACTCACGTACGTGAACACTTAGGTATGGAAAAATACTGGACAATCAGTTAGACGATAACGCGCGTAACTGGCTAGAGGACAGCGCCCGGGCCTGGGATGTTCCAGCTTATCCTCGATATTACAGCGTCGGCGATGACCGTCGCAAAAGGTCCGACAGCAGCTCTCTACCAACTGTATCGACACACGCACCAGTCTCAACTTCTGCTCCTGCAGTTACCGAAATTCCCCAGCAACCCGTCGCCCAGATTAAACGAAGGTGAGCTTTTAGTTCTGATAATTCTTTCTCTTCGTAATCCAGCAATACATCATTTTCCGATAAATTGATCGATGGTATAGGTCGCGATTTTTCGACTGAGTCAAATTTATCATATTTTTTGCCGTGACTTAGAATCGAGCTTTGTTAGCAGCCATAGAAATATCGGTATGCCGAATTCGTCAATTTAAAAAGTTTCTGTCCGTGAGCTTTCTTTGAGAACCATCATCTATATCGAGGATCCTCGAATCAATGGCTTATTCATGATTGCAGGCAGCGACGAATAATTTTTCCAGAATTACCTAACGTTTAACGACTTCTGACTCCTTAACAATAATAGCAACTCGTCATCTATAGTCGATAATGATACTGCGACCATGATTGTAAAAAATTTCGGGATATTTGGTGAAAATGTTTTTTACATGGACAAATGATCATACATGGATGTAATTTGGATCGATGTAGTTTTTTGAGTTCCTAACTGTTTGTAATTCGATATCTGATGTCATGTGGCAACGGCCCATCTACAAAGTTTTTCTATGTAATTTACCTTTGTGTCACTTTTGGCCATATCCCAAGAATAAGTAAGAAACTTAGTAGCGTTGTTTCATCACGATGGGAAAGGACGAAAAGTTTCATCGTCGTAGCACGCCAGCTAGCCTTGTCTTTCGTGGTAACTTTACTCATCATTGCTCTAGCTGAGTGAACGAGTGAATTACGCTCGAGGGATGATTATATGTTAGCACGTACGGTGTAGGCCATCAATGCCAGACAAGAAAGGGCCTAGACCCTAAACCCCAGACGGTGACTTATGAGTACATATTATGAACGTACGCAGTAAATCGTCTGTGAAATTTCACTAGAAAGTACTACGACACTATTTGACTCTAAATTCTGGTCTCACTCGAACGTCATTAGGTAGATACGAAGGGGAGAAAAATGTTGTCGAGGATAAAAAAGCTATTCTAGTAATAAGGGTGGACGTGACAAGCACCGGTAAAGCACCAACGATAAACGAAGCATTTGCATATATACGAAGTTACGGACCCTCTATATTGAGTTACAACCCTCGTAAGCCAGCACTCGATGTACATACATACATACATACATACATAAATAAATGCCTTTATACAAGTATCTACAAATTCAATTCATACATGGATTCAGAAAATAAAAGCTTTCGAGAGAATTTACGCCTTTCGGAGCGTAATCAATCTTGATCGGGCTATTTGTTCAAACCTGAGCGTGTTCAGCGAGTTACTCCGCACGGTTTAGGTCACATTATGGTGAGAGCTGACGTCGCGTTTTTATATTTTTCTCAGAATCATTAATCATATAAGGGTGCCTCGTTTTTATCAAACGCAATATTGATCGTCTGGATGACAAGCTGCAGAAAAGTTCGCTTCTCATTATAGATGGGTGTGAATATATAGTACATACGTGTACATACATTCATACATACATATAGGTGATGAACACCTCGTGAATGAACAATATGTATGTACCCTGGCAGAAGTCAGAACCTTATGTCTAACTGTCAACCTACCACCAAGATACGCTTGTACCTAATAGAATGTTTTGCACATTAAGTGCGATGCTATCAACCGATGAGAGTTTTGCCGCAGGTTACCAGGCCACCTGTAGCGTTACTGGTATAGCAGGGGGTAAAATGGATCGATGTGTTTTGTTATCTGGATAGAGGGTCGTCGCTTGCGCTTGCGAAATGGTTGGCATGACCGGTTGCCAGGCAACGTACTTGATCGAGAGAGAAAACGATCACGACAACCGACAAGGTGTGTGTTAAGACGTAGAAGCGGTTCGCGTTCTCATTATCCCTATATGTATGTAGTAGCTGGGGCGAGGCTGTTGCACTTTCAATGAAAATATTTATCCAAAACAAGAATATACTTACTCGCAGTTTCGAACCTGACGTAACGCTCGGAGTTCTATTCCAGGTTCTAACAAACACACACTTTGATCCTGACACTGATTAGCGTGTACATACATACAAGAGCAACTGACGCAAATCCCACTGGGGTATTTGTCAATATCAAGAAAGCTGGGTAGACTGTCTGAAATTTTCCATCACCCCCTTTGTTACATCACGTTCTATACTTATACCTACAGACACGCGTAGTCCCTTATCTTATACCGACCTCGGCAACCCCATGGCGAATAAGAACGGTCGTCGATCAATGCTTGTTCAAGCAGAGAGATCCAGTTGTCAAAGGAATGATTATTATATCGGTTTTGTAGGAAAGTTTTCCAAGTAAAGGTATAACGATTAACAGTAAACGAGTAGATACGTGTCAGCTCATTCAGAAGTAGGTACCTACCCAACCATCCATCCATCTATCTCACCGTTTGCAATTCGTAGCCTGCTGTCTGCACCGTATACTAGTATAGTAGTATAACTCGGGAAGTTGGTTCAGTTGGTTGAATGGGTCGTTACGTCGGAGTACCTCTTGAAATTAATGTTTGCTAAACTGTATAGATGTATAATACTGCGGGATGGTCTCCGCACAAGTGCTATGGCTATAGCTAGGGGTGGCGTACCGTGGCGCCAGTCTTCATTCTATATAGTGATGCGGGTGAGAATGGGGCGATCGATATTTCTCCCGAGTGCGGGATTTCGAGGGTTTTGGAAAGGGGTTTTGCGGGGGTAGCTCCCATCAGGGGTGGGAAAAAGGTGAATGGAAGTCCCGGACCTCAAACTGGGTCATCTACATTCGGGTTCGCTGCCTTGGCTAATGTCCAAAGAGTTTGTCAACGCGTCACCGCAGGACGACCCTAAAGTTAGGGAAAGGGGTAGGTTTGTGTATATTGACCGGCCATAAATATTCTACATATCTTTCTACAATTACGGATCTCCTGATAGTTTTCTGAATCTCTCAGGAGGGATCGTAGACGTTTTATTCATGATCTTCATTCCACGAACACATTTCTTTTACGAAGTAGTCTCTTCACGCCGTTACCCCAGTTCTTCTATAAATACATATATAATTTACGGAAACGAAGGATGATACTTAGTGCGATCTGCTGTAGGGTATAAGTATCACCCAACTGCCGGGTATCGCGTTACCAGGTGAAAATATTCTTCGTACTTTTAACACGCGATGATGAAAGGTCACGTCGATATTCGTGCTTGATAATAATCTTTGTTCCACAAACAGCAGATTGTGGGAGCTATATAATTGTTTACGTGAAACTATTATTTTCTCAAGACTGTTTATCGAAGTGACGATGATTTGCTCAGCAAACTATATATGTCAAGTTTTGGAATCTTTGTTTTACCTCACAGCCTTCCGCTGCAGTACCAGGAACCTCGATACAAACGCGATTTAGACCCGCAGGACGTATTGGCACTTCTGTCTCTTTGGGAAGCTGAACGTCGCGAAGGGTAAGGATCGGATCGTGTTAATTTACATAATTTACATAAAGTTTCGATGCCTCCTATTGAATCTTGTCACAATCTACGGAACTTGCAATAAACTTACATCGACATTTCTATAACCAACGACAGAAGCTGGCCTGGATACGATGCGGATGAGTACGACAACGGAGATGACGACAACAGCATCGTTGACGTTGATGATGAAGACCCAAGGAACGGTAAGATTGAAATCATATCTTAATTATAGCCATTCACGTTATAAGTCTTTCCAATTAATCGAACCTAAGTAATTCGGTAATATGTCTTCGATTTGTGTCGAATGAAACAGGAGCCGGTTGGCTAGAGGGTCCCGTTTATACACCGCGACACTTCAGCGTTGGAGGTGATGCCCTTGCATCTTCTGACATCGGAATTCCTCGCACACGTCCATCAAATTACTACGACAGATATGGTAACCAGTTCGGACAACAATATGGGGGTGCTCTTTATGGGGCTCCTCAATACGCGACTGGTTACGGTAGGAACGATTATGCCCCAGAGAAGAGGTTCATGGTGTCTAAGAAGCGATCTCAGGTCAGTAATCGTGAATCTTCTTTTATTCGTTTCACATTGATTCAATGATTCATAGCGAAGGGAATATATATATATTTTCTTACTCCATAGTAAGTTGTTTTGGGGGTGAAGATAGATAATAAGATGTTTGGTACAGGCTTACAGACCCAATTACGATGGGAGAAATGCCATGGTTAATCTTGCCGAGCTGTTGAGGACCCTTCCACAAAATTATGGTAATTACCCGAACGAAAGAGCTGAGCCCAGCTACTATCATCGTCTCAATTTGTAATCTTATTTTATTTAATCTGAATCTTATACGATATAATTCACCGAGACGAACCGATTATTTCATTGGTTCATATACGTAAAGAAATCAGTTATATCTTGCTATCAGGTAAATAAACGTCAGTTGATATAACATGAATAAAATTTTTCGTTTCAAGCATCAATATCTTGTGTATCTATATTTCCTGTATATAATACCGTCAGACTAATTCGTTATCGATGAAAAGCGGTGATATTTGCAATCACTACTTAAGAAAAGGAAAAAAAAAAAAAAACGTTATTGCAGAGCCTGGGTTTTAGAAAAATTCGCACTGCAGTGTATGTAAAACCAACAAATAACTATATTGTGATACCATGTATTGGAATTCATAGATATTCAATCCACAAAACGCGTCGACGATTGAAGTATTTACTCGTAACTTCAAATGAATATATATAAATTCATCCTGCTTTCTGAAATCGGAACGAATTATATGTGAAGTCTCATATTTTCTTGTCAGTTCCCGGAACTAAACTATCGAGAAAATATATTGAGGTGTAATCGTCTTACCTGAATTACTTGATACGTGCATTAATCTATTCGCTGTAAGAAAAATTAAAATTAAAAAAAATTATTTTCAATCTGTCTTAAAATAGAATTTAATTAAAAATAAAAATGACAGGTTCAACTGATCTGTACTGGAATTGAGAAAAAAAAAAGTAAAAATAGAACAGAAAATTAGAGAAAAACCGCCTTGTTTCAACTTAAAGTCAAGCAACCAACATATCTTACCAAATCACAGTTCTACCACGCCTACTACGAAACCATGAAACTGAAAGTGTGTATTATAAATATCTATACGAAATTTGCGGTAATCGTATATACAAGTTTAAATATATCTACGTAATATATATAACGAGATGAAGTACGTGTGTATTTAACCTCTGGTTGTGTCGTTATCAGCTATGGTTAACTGGAGATCTGCAATCAAACCATCAAGAAAATTATTCCAATTCTAAAGAATAACGAACTATATACGCTTTACTTCTTGGGTGCTCGATTTTATTTTGCAGAAATGACTGAATATCGATTAAATCTACAAGATCGATCGCGAGATTTGACATAGACTGCGGCACAGACTTGTTAATTAGTATTTTACACGGGGAAGTATACTCCCAAGAGAGAATGGGGTAGAAAAATATCAAAGCTTTCGACACGGAGCTGATATATATGGATACCTCAGAATATGATTAGAAATTCTTCAGATATAAGCTCCTCCTTCATATTTCATTCGCTCGCTGGCCAATTCCAGTGAAATGAAATCAATATGATGATGTACGTGGATGGGAATTGATGTAAATTTTCCAGAGTCAAAAGGCATATGCTCCAGTTAACCATGGGCAATGAAATTATGATAGTGTATCTACTAGCAGTATATACTTATGTATATTTGTATCATCCAACTGCGTAATAAGTGTTTATGTCAAAATGAATTTCGTTCTCACGCTGGAATTGGAACCATTGCAGGATAATTACGTGACGTTTGCGATCAATACGTTTAAGTCAGTGTGCTTAGCTATGCAACGGATACGATCCATCAATTATACCGAAAAGTTACTAATTATTATGAATTACTTACTGAAAGAATGACTTGCCATTAGTCGGTCTTTGCAGCCTGGAGTTTCGTTAAATTTTGTTAAACCGATTGTTTTTTGAAAATTATAGTGGCTTCAAAAATCCTACTTCGAGTTCGAAATTTCGTTTCGATAAAAATGGTCCAAACGCATTTTAATATTATATGATATCCCCGTGAACTGAATGAACTTCGTCGCTCCGTAAGCGGAAAGTTCTTGAATTCTGTGGGAATCTTTGATCAAGATCGCAAGACTATAATACATTGTTAAATTATTTTGCGTGAGTTAGAAGGATCGTTTTATGGCTAAAATGAATTCGAATACGAAAAGGAAATGTCGCGGAAGTCTTGATAATATGAATGGCTTCTTCCAAATGTGCTTTCGATTCTGATTCTCTAATTATAACCTGATATGAATTCTATTTATCTCTGATGGAATTGGAAATTCTTGATCGATGCAGAAAAATGATTGCGTCCTAAAAGTGAGATGCGGTGCAGATCGTATTGCCAGGTGCTACTCGGTTTGTAATTTTTTCAAAACGTACTAGATTACCTTGGATAATTTGAGCGGGGCCAGTGAGCAAAGGTGAGATAAATAATGTAGGGACAAATTTCAAACAGAAACATTGAATAATATCGTGTCTCCCTTGGTTGAATAAAATGGAATCAATTAATTATCGAATTCAATTATCCAGCCGGTGGCTGTCCTACATTAACTGTAGTAATCTACTTTGTCACGATGTATGGTCATTTATATATGAATATAATATATTACTACATTCATGTACGGTATACTTATATAATATAATGTTACAATCTAAAATATAATATATATATATAAAACTTTATCTCGAAAATATTTTTCAATCAGTGGTGCTTTTGTTCGATCAATGTATGATTAAATTGTAAAGAGGATGAGAGACAAACAATAAATGATTATATTCTATGCATGCACTCTGCGACTTTCCCTGTAATCACGTTTAATTTATATTCAAGTAGGGGCGTCACGCGCCTCTATACTGTTGCGGATACTACGCCAATAATTTTGGGTGAAAATAAGACGAGGTAAGTAACAAAATCTGTCTTCAGCCGTTTTTTTAATCTCTGATTTTTTGCAAAATTATCATGCGGTTCAAAATGCATCCAATTATCTTCAGAATTATTCTAATACTTACGTTTGAGATGATGTCAATGCATTATGAATCCGTCACCGCACCCCTGAGAATTAGTAAATCATTTTGCAGCAAAAACGGAATCGGCTATAGTGGAAATCCAAATTGATTTCTGCCCGCTGTTTGCGGCTAAAATAACTCTTCGAATGGCCACTAAAATGCATCCTCAAATTATTGGGTATTTCGAATCACATCAATGACGGTTGGATGATTTTCGCACCGTAGACGATATGCATATCACATGGTACACGTTTAAAAATAGGAAAATTTGAAACATGACTCGACTCACTCATTTGTTTATTTAGTTTAATTATTCCACTGGTGCATAGGATTTGACATTTGGCTTGTATTCGAAGTATATTTACTGGAATAACTATTATCGAATTATTTCTGAAGTTAAAAAAGTATTTAAAAATCGCATGGATTGTCCATTCGTCGCGGCTCTAATTCTGACCCTCGAGCCAAAATGTCCCCGATGTTGATTACGGACTTTTTCCAATAATACTCATTCTCTTTCTGTAGTCATTAGCATCTGAACAAGCTATGTAGCGCGATAAAAAATTAATTAAAAAAAATCATACAGGCAAACAGTCGTACAATGAACGCCGCTGCAGGTACAGCCAACGAAATTGATTCATTTAATCTCGTAACGTCGCAATTGAATGAAAAACTTCTAAACGCTTGTATGAATCGTAATTTTGGAATGGCCAAACAAGCTCTTATGGAAGGGGCGAATGTTAATTACCGGAGGCCCAACAACATAACACCGCTTCTTGTAGCCGCTGAACACGGTGACGTTGACCTAATCGTTTTGCTGTGCAGTCAGCCCAACCGCATCATCGATTTGGAAAGCAGAACTCTGTATGGTTAGACCAGAAACATCCCTTACGCTTCCATGGCCACATAATGAACCCTCAAGTTCGTAGCGCGGCTATTCATGATAAATTCTGAATTTTGTATAATAACGACGCACGTTATTCAGGGTCCACCCCTTTGCATTTGGCCACTCTTTTCGGGCACAGAGAAGCAATGCTGGAGCTATTGAACAGGGGAGCATTACCGAACTGTTGCAATAATCTTCGCCGTTATCCTCTTCATTTTGCTGCCACACACAAAGACGTTGAGGGGGCAAGAATTCTCTTGCAATTTGGTGCGCTGGTTAATGTCTATGACACTTTCTCAGAGAGTCCTCTTTACTACAGCGTAATAAAGAGGCCTTGCGTAGCTATGGCAAGACTTCTTCTGGCGAACCGGTATATTCAAAATTTCCTTATCAAAAGATCGACACAAATCTGTAGATGATCGGGGAAAGCGGCTCGATGTGGAACAGTCACATAATATTGTATATCTCGCAATGTGATCTTCCAAAGAATTTCGAATTTTAGCAACCCCGCCAATTCTACGCTGTGTGTGATTATAAAAATCGGCAATCATTCCCGATCTTTGAGAAAAAATAGATCACGCTCATTATCAGCATTGCACCAGTGGTTATAGGATTGTTGGGAGATCACGAAATTCTGCTTTCGAATCGACTGATCTTACCTAGTTTATTGTATTTAATTCAGACCAGAAAGTATAAAAAATTCAAAACACTCTATACGCTAAATAAAGTATGGCACATATTCCAAATATTAGGCAGCCTGAAATGAATCTACAAAACAATTTTATTGGAAAATACTGATTTTAAGCTTTAGAGGCATTCTTTAACAATGACTGAACCACCTGTTCATCAATCCGCGATAGAATGCTTATCGCTACGACTAATATAAATGAAGAAAGGTGGTCCATATTGTGCTACATTCCCCGAAGTATTTATTTCGAGGCATTATCAACGTGATGAGATGTTCTGATGGACAGAGCGACATCCGATCCGCCACCCGAAGGCCTTGGCATGGGACTGCTTTTGGAAGCAGTGCTGAGCATTCGTGTCAATTCTGACTTTGAGGCCATCAAGGCATTGATCTGGTCTGGAGGAGATGTTAACGTTGCAGATCCTGTAGCCTGGAGAACCCCCCTTCATTTAGTCGCGATCAACGGGCGATTGGAATTAGCTGAGTAAGTTGTCAGATGGAACAGGCTTTAGCAAAGTATAATAAATAAATACGAGTTAGCGTCTCGTTTGAATTATACGAACTCGTGTTGTGAAGGTAATTCTGTTATTAAACTTCTACCTATGAACATCATACATATAAAATTATGTATTATGGCCTAAAGTCAACAAAATTCGGAGACAAGATCGTAAGTTAGATGAAAATGTATTTACGAAGAGTGCGGCGAAGCGTGATATGTTACTTTGGAGGATGAACACGTGAAGCATCTAACGAACTGTTAAATTATCCAATAATGCAAAATTAATTACAGTATATTACGACGAATTTCACATTTATTTATCCCAGAAACATCGCAGTTATATTAGCCCCGTTGAGCGGATTTATTTAAAAAATTACAAAAATGTTCACATTACCTATCACCATATTTTCTGATTCAGGCGTCTTGATCGAAATTATTTCTCAACGAATATTGCGATTCGGAACCTGGACATCGACTCATAATCACCACTTTTCAAATCTCTGATCTTTGCAGGTATCTAATCCGACACGGAGCGGATTTGTATGCAAAAAATCGCGCCGGACAAACTCCCTTAGAAGTTGCATTCAACTATCGGAATCTAAAGATCGCTCACTTGATCGAAGAGAACCGCAAAATGCAGAGTAATAGCTATACAAGTGAAATACTTGAGTCTACCGAAGGTTCTGATGCAATGTGCAATCGCGCGAGGTAATTAATCAAAAGATCAGTCGATATTGCGTTTCGCTTTCATTCCTCAATGAACAACAACAAAAGTATTTCACACAAATTAATATGAGACAAACCTTAAAATACCTCTTCAATTTTATAACTAAATCAGAATACCGAAATACAACAATTCAGAATGCGTGTAGTGCATTCTTATTATGTTATTGAAACCATAGACTGAATACACATAAAAATATTTATTATATCTGAAAGAAGTTCGTCAATGGTATGGATACTTTTTACTCATAGGATATGCGTATGAAGAAATTTGTTAATAGTATAAAAAAGATATTACTTGTAACAATACTGTAAGGAATTTATATTCTTATAATATAAAGTATGATTGATACGTGTATACGTTATTATCGAGAGAGTTTCTGGTGAAAGCCTGAATAATATGCTATACGCTCTTTTCCTATGTTAGATAGGCTGATTGGTTTGTAGACAAACATGGCGTCAGCTGCCTCGTAATAATCCTTCAGCATTGAAACTGCCATAGTTAATTCTCCGCATGGTCTCTGAGCAAGTTTGAACAGTAGTTCAATTAGTTCCAACAAATCATTTAGAACATTTGGCGAGTTTTCTAGAATCCCTTTCTGTATCGCAGAATTTTGTACTTTGAATTTCTTTAGAACTTTATCCAACTTGCTTTTATTCTCTTGAGTCAATGCTTGCTTCTGAAATATCAATAATACTTAGATTAGGATTATAGTCGTAACATAGGAAATAACTTTCTCAACGATAAAATACATCGATGAAAACTATTCACTTTGGTACAGTATAGATGACGTTCATTTCATGCATCAAGTGAAGAGTTTATGTCGTTAGTAAAATTATTATTCATTGAATATAAGAGAATTTAATACACGACAGCTTTATTGAAATCGAAGAAGACTTAGAATCTGATATGTCAGTACAACTACCTTGTAGCTAGGTATATCGTGTAGCAAGGGCCAATCTTCTGCGCAAGGGAGGCATCCACACTTGAAGTGCCAACGGTCGAAAAATCCCTGTCTTTCTCTCTTTCTCATCAAACCAAAACGTGGTCCGTAGTTGTCGAATATCTGCAATTGACATTCATATCGATGTATATCATGATGCCCTGTAATATTTACATCCTTCAAACAAAAATGATGATATTATATACGTTTCCCCCTGGGATTTACAACAATGGCTAGAAAAACCAAGAGTTATGTTATGTATATGGGCATGCCGCCAGCTCTATTAGCTTACCTGTTCACCCTGCTCAATGGGATGAGCAGCGTAAAAGGCCTGGCAGTCGGCGTACCATTGTCTTATTGTATTCGCATCACAGGAATGATTCAGAAGACTAGAAACAGCTAATAACGCATCACCAATTTCAGCGGCGTTCTGATAACGAGATCCTCCAAACTGTGAAATCATAATACAATATTACTAGTTCAGACGGATTTGAGAAATCCATAATTTACAATATTTGAAATATATCGATACGGAAGAATATCAACTGCGGCACAAATCACTAAGAATACACAGAATAGCAAATAAAAGAAAGCTTCAGGTAATTCAGAACATGATAAAAAAAAGTTTATGACGAATTGATGTAATATGAAGTACTTACACTGTGAGAGTTTGTGAAAACTGAATGTACGTGCTTCAACATCAAAGCCCCAACAAATGTGATGTCTGGATTTTTGGCCAATGTATCCAGATGCAACTTGTTCCCAAACATTGTGCTTTCTTTAGCTAAAATGCATACCGTTACAGCCACCCAAAACGCTTTAACAAGATGGTCTTCTACAGAGCATTTGTCGGCGTTATTTGCCAGACTGTAAATGCTGCAGTATCTATCGCTATGAAATTTTCCATCATCGCTGTATCCCTTGGTACGCGGATCTGGAAATTCACAGGATGGAATTGAACGATCTATCTGAGTTACTAGAAAACGTTACCGAGAAAAATGCAATCAACATAACTTATTTATATTTTTTGATATACATAGATAACAGAACGAATCAACATCAAGGCAGTGGTAATGTATTTCTAATTTGAAAAACTATAATTTCTGACAAGTCTCACCGGTGTTACGGTCAACATTTGCAAGTTCATGTTTCAATGCATTCAAGTTTGCTCCTTTCTGGGTCGCCATTATAGCCATTCTCATACTGATCCAGAGTACGTTGTTGAATCTGAAGCGAAGCAGCTGTCCCATAATGTGACATTCCACTTCGTGATAGTCGTTCCATGCTTTATCTTTACAGGATTCCGAACAGTATGCCACGTTCACGCAATACGTGCATGGGACTAAATTCCAGGAAACTTTCAAACAATATGAGCAGTGGGTGTAAATATTCTGGGGCTTCAATCTCAAGCAATATGGCTTTTCTAGAATCAGAATCTCTCCAGGTTTTATTTGACGAGTGGCAACAAGGTGCCGGCCAAATTTCTTCGAATACTTGATCGCTACTGCATCAGAAGCAGAATTAGGAATCTCTGGATTTAACGTGACTATCTCTGGGGGTGGATATTGAATCACATTCTCTGATCGTTTGGCAACGGCGCATGGGCCTGAAATCAGTTTGTCTAATTCGCTTCTACTTCTATTCATTTCAGCATTGCTCAGCTTCATTTTGTCAAGCCATGCCGAGGCCTCCTTAAATGCAGATTCGGCGCCGGGTTTAGTACCTAGGGACATTAGACACAATCCCTTTCGCTTGTATAACTTGGTTTTCAAATCGTCTGGATAGTTTTTATCCAGACTTTTGTCGATGTCCTCAATACACTCTGTATATTTCTTTAGTTTGAATAAAGTTGCGGATCTATTAGCATATGCCAGAGCCAATTCCTCTGACGGTTCAACAGCATACATTATGCTTTCGGTGTATTCTTGTAGGGCTTTGTAATACCGACCACATTTAAAGCTTTCATTGCCATTTTCACGAAATTTTGAAGAGTGCTGAGCATTCTTTTGCTTACATTCCGGATCAAACAAGACGGTAGAATTCTGGACTACTTTTTCCAAAGCAAGTGCGAAACGTTCTTCATCAGTCTTGCACTGCCTACACTTGGCAATGAGATTTTGGGTCACCAGCCCGGCAAGAAAATGAAGCCTGTAATTATCCAGATAGTCATCCATCTGAAACATGAAAATCATGAATAGCAGTGAATAAAGTCGAATGGGTATTACATTCTCAGCATACCGCGGTCTGAATAATTATAGCAAATTAGGTTTCAAATAATTATACCTAATTAGGATCTATATGACTACTTATGCATCTAGTGCCTGCTTATGTAATGAATGTAATAAATCACGTTAATCAGTTGATGAAACAGTTGCAATTCATTTCTATTACTGCAACGGCCACGGATATTTAATTGCCGATTATAGTTATTCTATTTTACGTGGCTTTCACAAGATTTAGGATATATGTATGGTGATGAAAGAGAAGGAACATGATCTTACGTTTGGTTCTTTTGCGTTCATTCATTCAGCTCAGTTGCTTCGGCTTATATCCTTTGGGGAAGTAGCCAGGTTCTTCTGGGTTCGCGTTGAAAAGCAATCACATATGACCGTGGAAGCACACGCTATTTTTAATACGAGTTTAACGTTATGGCGGATTCTGAAAGTCGGGGATTCCCATTCGGCCATTTCCGAAATTGCGGAAAAAGATCAACTGCTTGAGTCAGTTGAGAGTTCAAAGGAAATTTTTTTTTTTTTTAATTAATTTTTAGGGTTGCATAATGTGTATCATTTCTCGATTCGGAAGTCTCTTGCGATTTTACCAATCGGAAATGAGAGTGAATGTGAGTCGGAAGAAATTAATGGCAAATCGATGATTTGAAATTGAAGGAATTTTTCGATTTCAAATCGGCTTGCAGCTTCTGAATGCGTAGGTTCCGCAGATTCCAAGCTAGACCATTTATTATTCCTATATTCGGACGACTTTGATAAATTCCAGATTTTCGAAAAAAAGAACGATTTAAAATAGAAGGCATTTTTTCCGATTCTGAAAGCGTACGTTCCGCAGATTCCATAAAGCTATGTGTTTCCTATATTCCGACGATTTCGAAAGGTGCCGGTGGTGGTGGGTAAGGAGGGCTCGTGAATACTGTTGATAATTTAATGCCGCTCTGTTCGATGAGTCGACTCGTCAATTTGCTTCATGAACACAGCTACTTTGTAAGTCCGGGATTGCCCTGGCCCATGCCCATGCCATTCGTGTAATCACATACATATTCATCATATAGCGATTCACAGGTTTGGTGGGGGTGAAATTTCCGATTAGTTCTACCATTGACTAAGGATTACTTGACTAAGGATATTATAGTAATCCTTGGTCAATGGATCTACTGACCACCAACCGAATTAAATAAGTTGAAGGACTTTACCCCAATATTGGAGGAATTCAGTTTCTGAGCGAAAATAAGAAAGTATAACATACCTATTTGGGAATGTTTGATTACAGACGAAGAACGAGATATCCATTTATTTTTTACGATTATGTAATGTAATATACGATACATTATCCATAGCATATTTTTCACATTATAATTTATAGTTTAGAAACATTATCCGTAGTACAATATGTGATTTGACACATGGATTAATTCTGAGCACCAAAGTTCGTTTATAAATATATTTATCTAAAATAAACTAGTTTTGTAAAAAATAGGTGTAGTCTTTATTTCTTATAATTATTATATAATATCTCTTATTCTGTTTTAATATATAAGGCATAATTACCAAAGCACGCAAAAAACTCCCTCACTTCATCATACAGTGTGATACTGATTAATTCACGAATACACATAAAACTGCATAGTGAGATATAGTTAGTAAAATCTATACATGTATCGAAATCTGCTTCAAAAGAGCGAACAAAGTATCAATACAAATACATAGTACGTTATAAATGATTCTTTCATGAAAGTGCTGTACACACTGTACCGACGTTTAAATATACAGCGGAGTATTGTCTCAGTTAGTACTTCACAGCTCGTTGCACAAGTTCGTTGAGAAGTAATCACAGCGTTACACTTACGACTGGCGGTAAGACTAGGATTCGCTCTGAAAAAAAAAAAACAGCACAAAAATCAACCTCAAATATCCAATGAGATCTGAAAATAAACATAAGTTTATGATTAGAAATTTTTCGCTTACCGCGTATGGTTTGTCTGGTACATCAAATCTATTGCCTTGCAAAGAATAGACATGTTTTACTGTTTCCACCACGTTATTCAAGTCTACGCATGGTCTCTGGGCAAGATCAAACAGTAGCTCGATCATCCTCAACAAATTATTCAACATATTGGGATCACTTTCTATGTTGCCTTCATAAGCGAGTTCAATATATCGATTGTGCTTCTGAAGGATCTTAGCTAGCCTGTTCTTCGAATGTTGAGGCAAGGGTTGCATCTGAAGCATACACGTTAGTTCATGTAATGATGTATTTATAATTATATAGAATAATAGGAAAACTTATTAAAACTGTAAGTTTCGGAGTGATTGGATTCAATAATCTCATATTGTATAATAAAATTACATCAAGTACCCGGTAATGTGACAAATTTTTGCAACTCTTACTTGATAACTAGGTATTTGGTCATACAGCGGCCAATTTTCTGTGCAAGGTGTGCATTCACAGTTGAAGTGGAATTGTTTGAGAAGTTTCTGCTGCCTCTCACTCTTCACCGTCATAGCATAGTGTTGTCCATAATTATCAAGTATCTAGAACAGAAATATGATAATATGTAGTAAAAAAATAGGTAACTGCTATTGTTTTTTTTTTTTCAACGAATTAAGTTCTTCGATGTTGTTGTGAACAGAACTTTGTTCAAAGGTGAGAATCTGCAACCTGTTAGATCCAATTGTTATTTAATTACCTGTTCACCTTTCGCAATGGGATACAAAGCATACAACGCAATATGTTCCTGAAGGGATTGTCTTGTGACGTTTGGATCGCAGCTATGATTAATAAGACTATAAAACGGCATAGCGGCAGCTCCACGTTCATAATTTTCAAGACCTCGAAGCTCACCAAACTAGAATATAAGAAAAAAAACAGTGTCATTGAAGCATTGCATTATTAATCTGGATTGAAATCAGCTGAAGAATTTGGGCAAAATGAAAAATAATCAATGGTATTGATCGATGAAAGAATAAATAGACGAGAGCTTCACTATCATTATTGGAATAATCATACCGTATGAATATTACTGGGAATTATTTGTTGATGCTTTAATATTAGTCCCCCGACAAATACAGCATCTCGATTTTCAGCCAGAGCATCAGTATCCAGCGTCAGTTTTTTTCTAAATAAGTTACTTTCGCGACTAAGTATGTACATTATCTGAGCTGCAATAAATGCTCTGCCAAAGAGGTCTGATACCGAACGTTTATCAGCATTTGTAACCAGACTGTAAACACTACTATACTGATCACTGTGAAACTTCCCATCAGCAGAATATCCCTTGGTGCGAGGATCTGAGAATCAATAAGAACATTAATAAGGAAGTAAATGAGAAATGTACAATACATATTCTATACGTATTCATTTAAAAAAATACCTTTAGAACAATCAACTTCTGCAAGAGTTTGTCTCAAGGCATCTAAGTTCTTGCCTTTTTCTGTCGCAACGATGGCCAGTCGGACACTGAACAAGCCTTGCATATGTAATTGTAAATTGAGAAATATACCCAGAACTGAACATTCTACCTCATGATATCTGTCCCATGCTTTGTCTTTGCAGGATTTGGAACAATACATGGCATTGACGCAATGATTACAAGGGATCATGGCCCAAGAGACTTGCAAACATTGCGAACAGTGGGTATAAAAATTCTCCGGTTTAAGAATCAAACAAAATGGTTTTTCCACAGCTAAGATATCTCCAGGGTTTATCTTTCGAGTGGCAACAAGGTGTCTGCCGAGCTCTTTTGAATACTGTATGGCTACCGCATCTGAGGCACAGGGAACTTCTTGATTTTGCGTAGCAATCTCCGGCACTTCTTGCTCTATCGCATTGTTCTGTACCTCTACAATTGCACAAGGGGCAGAAATGAAGTTTTTCAACTGGCTTCCTAGCTTCTTCATATTTTCCTCATTTAAAGACATTTTTTCAAGCCAATCTAAAGCCTTTTTGAATGACGATTCTGCATCGGGCCTGCCCAATGCCATTAAACATAATCCCTTTCTCTCGAATAATTTTGTTTTCAATTTATCAGGGTATTTCAAACTCAGAGCTCTGTCAATGTCGTCAATAGAATCTTCGTATTTTTTCATTCTGAATAGTGCCGCAGATCTATTCGCATATGCTAAAGCAAGTTCCTCGGAGGAATCCAAGGCGTATGATATACTTTCAGTATATTTTTCAATAGCCTTGTAATCCCATCCGCCAAAGAATATCTTGTTTCCTTGATTTCGCAGTTTTGTTGATTCCTCTGCATTTTTATTCTTCGACTCACAACTTGCCAAAACATTGTGCTTTTTTAACAATTGCAATGTAAATACTATACGCTCTTCGTCTGTTTTAAATTGACCAAACCTATCGGCCAATGTTTTATGCTCTTCTGAGGCCACTATCTTCCGATCTAATTCTTTCAACAGCTCCTCCATCTGAAGTATAATATGTAACGGTTAATACTATCCAAGTTTTCAGTCTACATTAAATTATAAACTCAACAAATCAGCTTCATTCTACAAAGCGAAATGTGAATCAACGATAAACAAGATTTCATCGATGAATAGCAAGTCATGAGATAACAAAATAACTTAGCTCACAGGCCACAATCATTTCCTTACATATGGCACATTTTGTACCATAATTGGGAACCTACTTTCTGACTGAATTGGCCAATCGATGAAGACTCGCTTCATCGATTGTGATATTATTGTTCAATCATGAGTATGAATTTAATTTATAACTTGTTTGTTCATGTAAAAAGAAAGAGGATAAAGTATAAAGAGCAAGGTAATTGTGGTAAAAAATGTAGTGAAGTAAATGGATAGGATAAAGTAAGGCCAGTTATGCAAATTCTGATAAACTTTATTACGGAAATGAAACGCCGGCAAGAAGGATACAAATTATTTTTGAAAGTGTTCCCTAACCTCAACTCAAACGAGCAATTTCACCTCTTCTTCTTTTTCCTTGAAATCACGATAGAAATCGTGAAACGAGTTACTTCACTGAATTCTTACGTATGTTAAATTTCTATTGTATACGTAAATGACGTATCCATATCAGGAATATTAAATTAAGTAACCTAACCTAATTTAACATAACAATAGGTTCTTTTTTTGATTTGGTCGCCATCGCCCGAATGCTTATTTCTGTGCTGCTAGCGATTTCGATTTTCGATGCTACTTTAAGTAGACTTCTGGATTTGGAAGTTGTCCTCGTTGACCCCACTGCTCGTTGTTACGTCATCGTAACATCGACGACGTCAGTCGCTCGCCTTTGAATCGACACAACTCGAGACGAGTGATACCATTCGTTATTTCTGTTGGATCCAGCCAATCATATTGTGCTATAATATTGTTTCATGTCGCCGAAATAGAATGTGATCGTTCGCGATGTCACACGTAAATTTGAAAACAGAAAAGCTTCGATGGACTTCGATTTTTCAAATTCATACGAAATAAAAGAACGAGGAAAATCACCTAAGTCCATTTTTACCTATTCAATTACTTTTCTCATTCTGTTTTGTCAATTTTCGCCTACAGTAGCAGAGATTTCATATTCAGAAGAGACTCATTGTACCTAAATATAACGCATAAAAGATTTACAAGCGCGCGCGCGCGCGCTGCGTCGTTATACGACAACAAAATCCATTTTGTATTCGTGGGTTCAATTCGTTGCACATCAATTTGTCAACAATTTGAAAGTCTTCACTCGCTGTGCAATAGCAATTCGATTTGAAATATCAAAAATATGTCGATGTATACAACGCCGTTATTGTATTTGAATATGGGTGGAGAGATGATATACGTTTTACAGCAAAGACTAACAGCTCAAGGGATTGATTCTACTAAAAGTACCCAAGGCCAGTGATTTACAATGAATTGAACGTTGCGAGCACCTGTATTACGCACAAATAATTATAAATAAAGAATATTTGACCACAACTCACAACATTTTGCACATGTTTTACCTTATTCACGCTTTTCAATCACAAATCGTCTGATTTAACACGAAAAATTGCATCTTACAGTCTTAGATGATGTAACAGCCGCGTTGTTAAATCCAAAGATATTATCAACCGTATTTGAACCATCACTACCAACGAGCATTTCTTGTATTCGATCTACGTTGGAATGTGTAGCTCTGTCGTCAATAATGAGATTGGACAAAGCTAGTATGAACAAACTGTTCGATCTCATGATAATGTTGACCAAATATCAATTGACCGTTTGCACGGGACCAAGGGAAGTGATTCTTCTCACTCTAAATCACATCGACGCAATGAGGGAGATAGTGATGGACGAGAGTGCTCACGAATGTATAAACTTAGTCCACCAAATGTTGATCGATGTAAGAGACTGGAATTCGGATCTCAAGAAGTTTCTTAAGATTTTACAAACACAAGTTGCAAAGATACAATTTGTCTATTTTGTTACAGTTATACGGTAACATGACAATGGGTCAAGTTTGGCAAACTAGAAGAGACTGCTTGGAAGTCCTCCATGGATATTGCGTTAGAGTTTCAGTCCTCTTAAGACTAGGTCTTCAGAATAACGACGGAACGTTTAACATCAGATCTTCAGAATATAATGAAAAATATACTAAGTATCAAGATATGCTTGACGGTATCAGATTGAATGATACGGATTGTGAAAATTGTACTATAGGATCTTTTGCACTATTTGGCAATCGCCGTACCCTCCTGGGAAAAAATGTGTACGTGATTTATAAATTGTTTTCGAATCCATTTGTTAATTGGCCATTTTGAACCGACTGATTAATTTGAATCGGTTCAAAATCACATACCTGAGAATTTGTATATTTTGGCAAAATGTAATGCATGGAATTTTCAGATATTCTTCCTCATATGGACATGCTGAGCATTTTGCTAAATGTGAGCAGCGATCACCGAGAGATTATGGAATTAGAACAGAATTGAAAATGCTCGAGGCGCAATTAGGAGTTGAAGAAGAAGCGAGTGAGAAGATATTTAATCTGAACTTATTTACAGAGGATGATGATCTGAGCGAGAACAAAAATGATAATTTGGATGATTTAGCATCCAATAATACACTAGAAAGTAATAATCCACAGATTACAGAAAATGCAGGATCGAATAAAGACTATAGAAATACATTGAACAACAAATATGCTGATTTTGTTGTAGGCGAAAAAGAAACTAGCTTGAATTTTTTAGAATTACTCGATAAAATCGAATGAGTTTTACAATTATTCGTTCAGTAACAATTGAATAATGATTACCATTTAATTGGTATTCAGAAAAGTATACATATAGTCAATGGAAAGAATTCTCCAGTCAACGGCTTAAGAACATGAGCAGTAAGTAAGCAAGTATATATTTTTAATAAACAGAGAAGGTCTCTGATCTTTGAAGTTGATCTTTGATCGTATAATTCGTAAGACATCGCACACTTGAATGATGTACTTGAGCATATATTCGACACAACAATTGAATAGAACGTAAGTATAATCTACTCTTGTCAGATATTTTTTAATTGTAAGTAAATTGATATGAATGCAATTAAAACAAATTTGAAAACCATATCCAATTAGTTTAATCCTTGTCCTGTACAATATTATAAATCTATACTACACAACATCAGTATGTACAAACATTATTTTGTTCCAGTACTTGTACGAAATTCATTTGAAGTAAACACGAAAGATATTTTATCATTTCGACTTGTTCCTCAATCAGAATTTCCAATCCAAGTTTTATGATAATTAGTCTAATTCGAGGATGTCTTACGCAAAGTAGTTGACTAAATGCTTTTATATTGCAGTATTTTTTGGCAGAGAAATCAGCTTTCCTGTGCTAAATACTTTTTATCCTGTATTCAAGTAATTGACTTTTCCATTTATTCTTTAGTCATATCCAAGACGTATTTTAGCTGAGTTTTTCCATCAATACTAAGAGTATTCAAAATCGCTTCCTGATACTTGCTAAAAGGCACAAGCTTAACTGCCGGAACTTTCAATTTCTTCTCAATAAATAGCTGTGCTAATTCTTCGTACATTTCCTTCCGTTCCTTTGATTCATGATGAATTTTCGTCCATTCCGTAGCCCAGAATCCTTTCACGGATATGTTCTGTGGTGTAAGAAAACAATTTCAAGTTCATTATACGGTAAAGAGTAAATCGTATCAGAAATAGAGATCCTCAATCCTTGAGAATTTTTTAATGCGGTCGAAACTCGAATATTTAATTAATGACGACGATGAGTAAAACAGAAGCTTAATTCATAAACCAAGTAAGAATGGCTACCTTGAAAATCAGAGCAGAAGTTGGTACGGTAACTGGTTCTCTGGACATGCCCCCATAAGTTACCATAGTACCGTTATTATTCAAATGTCTCAATAGTTCAAGAGCACTTTTGCCACCGATACAATTCAGAGCAAGTTTTGGTCGGGGTAAATTATTTTTGAAGATTGAAGTCGTTCGTATTTCTTCTTCGGTCAAAACTTCCGTTGCTCCTAATTTCATCAGCTCGTCCTAAACAAGAGTAAAAAAATACATATCCTACAGTAATTGGCAAGCCATTAGAAAACTGAAGATATTAAATAATCCATGTTACTTTGCGGATAATATTCTTCGGAATTGCGAAACAAATGCTGACACCTGCGTCAATTACCTTCAACTTTAAAATTTGCGGCCTGTCTCTGACTACGCTGACGCACTGAAGACCCCATATCTTACAAAGTTGTATAACATTTTGTCCAACCGCAGAATTACCCCCATTTTGAACAACCGTATCACCCGGCTTTAGTGTTTCGTAATCTATGAGCATTCTGTATGCTGTGCATGGGTTCACATTGAGCATACTGGCTTCGACGTTGCCCAACTCTTTGGGAACCTGAATACAATTCTTAGTTAATTATTTTATTTAAGGTAATGTGAAGACTGAGGTATCAAGACTAATTTTATCATCTTTGAGTAATTCAGATCGAGGGCATTTAAGGGAATCTTGAGTTGAAATCAGCGAAGTTTTAGGGAGGTAATAAAACAAGTATAATAAATAATCAAATCGTTATTAGTAGGTATTGAACCTTTTTTCTCAATCGGTATATGTTACTGATAACGAACAAATGAACCGACTCATCATTCTGTAATATACTATTGAATACATGACATTGTTTTTACTGCAAAGTTACTTTTCTTCGATGAATTTACATCAGATTTTTGTAAACTTTAATAGAATTGCTTGCTAACAAGTAGCGGCAGTTCTAACAGAAATTACTAAATATGTGAAATAACTTTAACCACATCGTTGTCTATGGCATTACGTCGTTCAGTTTATTGTTAGAAACTAAAAGAGCAATAATGTATTTACAATTTGAAAGTTATGTATGAATCGTAATTTAATTTCTTCGAGTATAACGATTGATATTGATTAAATAATCACATTCACACCATCGGGGGTGCTTAACTTTTGAGAATGAGCGAGGGTGGTGCTGTTTTCAAGTTAATTATACATCCGAGGATAAAAGTGTATAACTTTTTGTTGGGAGAAACAAAAATTGTACTAAACAATCTAGAATTCCAGGAGATAATAGGGGAATTCAGGAGAATTAGGGGATATGCTGAAGAACCCCATGCTACGTAAATTCGTAAAAAAGTTTTACATACCTTCAGCACAGTATTCGAATCACGAACAGCATACGTACACCATATGCCGCTTTGTGCACTGTCTGGTACTACCTTGTCTCCTACTTGTAGACCTTTTACTTCTGATCCAACTTCTACTATCTCACCTACACCCTCGTTACCAGCGGTAGCCGGAAGCGGAGGTTTACTAGGATATTTACCCTGGATTGTGTTTATGTCTGCTGGGTTCACCGGCGACAGAAGCCATTTGACAATAACCTTGAATGATATGTTGGTATTAAAAACACATTTCACTAAGAAATGGATGTAATGGGAAATGTATTTTTTTTAAACGATCATCAAATTCAATCTTCCATTACGCAGAATGGATGAAAAGAGAGACGATTGATGTGTGAATATAACAAAATATGTGTTGATTTGCAGATGTGATGAAACTCTTGGAGTAAGATTTGAAAAATCGAGAATTTCGTTGGTCTTTTAATACTTGCCTGGTTTCCTGTGGGTTTCGTTAAATTTTCGCTTTTTATTGAGAGAACTTTGACCGGTTCTCCATACTCTTGATAACGTAACAGTTTTGAGGAAATATCACCACAAGTTGAACTCATCAATCGGTTTGCGGTATAATTCGCATTTACCAGAGTTCGTGACACTGTGATCAAATATTTTCTAACCTGCAACGCCATGACACGATTTTATCACTTGAAGAATTCAAGTATGGAAAAAAATCTGTTTGCGCGTTAACGAATTATCTAACTTATTTAACTGGTTTTAAATCTCGAAGAGCATGTTGATCACGACTTGGAAAGTGTGGCTATTACGAATACTATACTCCCCTGATTCAAGTACGACATACGCGGTTAGAAACCTAACCTCTTAAACTCGTGTGCTCAGTCGACTTCTGTCAAAATTTTAGTATCGAAATATTTAGCCGAAAACTCGCACTCGAAATTTAGTCTGCTGAATCGAATTACGCTTGGTTTATGTTTCCGTGATGCCCTAACTTGGGATTTGACCAATGAAAAAGCTTGTCTAGAAGTATGCGAGGCTCCTGATTGGTCGAGTCGCAAGTAAAGCTAGAAGAGATTATAGCGTAAGCAAAGCTTATCAGAAAAGAAATTAATTGTAAGATTCATGTGTTTGGTATTCATTTCGAATTTTCGAGGGATGCAGGGATTTTAATCACTTCACAAAGGAAATATGTTTGAATAAACGAGGCGAATGAATAATTGCCTAACATTCATTATAACATTTTATTTGATTCACGTTAATAATAGTTATTCTTACATGTTAGATTATAACGTATTGTTTTCTAGATTTCACGGCTTATTATTTATGATAAACTACTAAAATAGACTTGATAAAATCAACTGCATAAGCTTTTTTAGTGACTGGGATGGGGCGCTGAATTACATAATTCGACCATTATTTTGTCACGTGTCTGAAAACGTCCCAGTCCTATAATCTTCTAATAAGCGCATGTTGAAAAATAAAAAGCTACGTATTCTAGCCGCTAACCTTTTAACTACCATATAATTACTGTTTTTATATTATAATTATTTTATTATTCAACGTAATCGCTTCATGATGTATTTGGAGTTACGGGAATATTATCGCCATTTCCCATATCTCGATCGAGGTCTTTGTCGTATAATCATGTGTACTCTACTTATCTTGTTATTTTTGACACAAGTAACAGAAAAGAGGAGAAATTTGATGTAAAAAATCTAACTACAGAATCGCGAGCACGTCAAAACGTACCAAGGAACAAATGAGAACAATTAAATTTGGACGTAATCAGTACGCCTGGAATACATATAATAATCTTAGCTTAGCATTCAAGAGAAAATATAATTTATTCTATACTGTTAAAGAAAATCGTCAAAACAAAAGAACACAGATAAATAATTCGGCTAACAATAAGTCAGAGTAAAAATCAATGTAGCAGATTTCTTAAAAGTAGTTGTTGCTCTTTGAATGAATAAAAATCATTCTATTAAATAAGTGTATTGAAACAGTAAACTAATCATATTCAATAGTAAAACGAGTCTCAAATTTCTTTTTAGTTTAAGTTTTATTTATTTAATTCATTTCTCGCGGCACACGCCCCGCAAAGTTTCAACTACATCGCGATTGAATAGATCAGAGATCATGAAAAATAAATTAATAAAATAAATGAATACTTTGCACCTTATCGGTGCTTTTTTGCGGCGTCGTGATATCCTGCGACAATGGCAAACGAATAAATTTATAATTTTATAATTTGCGTTGTCTATTTAACTATAGGGATTCGGATGATTGAGAATATTTGACGAATGCTTTGCGCCAATTGATTTGAATGAGGTAATTTACCGCCTACGTCTCCAAGAAATGAAACACTCGAGTATATCGGAAAATGATGGAAACGTAAAGCATTGAATTAATCTGTGCCTTGGATGTCGTAATCAATCACCATGTTCTTGATCCCTGCTCTGTTTCTTCATAAATCGCTTCTATATTGAACTTTAACTTTGAATACACAGAAATGACCTAGTCTCTAGCTCATTTATAACGTTCTATATAAACTGCCTACAAATTCTTAATTAATAGTATAATTGTATTTGATATAGGTATATTATATCATGATAATATATGTATATGTTATTTATTATTCATACATAGGATAAAGTTTGCGAAGATGTACCACCAAGATTCGAAAATTTATTTTTTCGGTTTTCCCTTTTCTCAAAACCAACCCACATGTTTCTTCAACCCCCTCTACAATACTTTTTTTTTCGGAATAAATACTGTGTAAAAATTCTCATTGAAGGTAATAGTAACAAGAAATTTTGAAAGCAATTCATTACGAGGTGGTATAGCTCTGAGATACTTTTTGAACACGAGATGCTGTAACTTTGGTTTGGAGTGCTAAACCGCACTTTTGTCAGCTTTCATGTGGTGCCAAATGTGGATCGTGCAATTTCAGAATTTTCCATTGATTGCAGTTCAAATCGCGGGTTTGAACTGTGCGAATAGATCCATCTTCGTCGACTTTATCCTAATTGGAAATTATTGCCAACATTTTTGTGTATACACGAACCGTACGTTGTACATTCCATCTACCCAGCACAACTACAGGTTATTTCAAAAGTCACTTCGAGAATTTGACAACAAACTCATCAACTCTTCGATGAACTAAAAATCGAAGAAACACAAAGTTTGCAATAGACACAAACCACTTATAGGTCAGTAGGGGTGAAATCCGCTTCATAATGAAATATTGACAAACTAATTAATCATCAGCTATATATTTCTATACACAAGGAGAATGATACGAATTTTTTTTATTCTTATCGAAAGAATTATGTATATTTAGTGACCTTTTACCTTTGTACAAAATATTATTTCGGCGTGAGTTTAAATTCGTTACATTTTTTCCGTAGTGACTTTTGAATTAGCCAACATAACGAGTAGTTGCCTAATAAATTGACATTTTGGTGGCAGCAAATCTTTATTATATACCGTTGTATTACCTTGCCTCGTGCTCTCTTTCGAGATTTCGCACGAGAAAATTACACAACCGTATTACTTGACTACAGTACGAGACTCCATTCACACGGGGTAATAATGAACAGTGTTTTTTCTCTCGTCGTTTCAGATGTTGGTAATTTTTTTTTTTCTTTTCTCAACCCAGGAACTTTTTTACTCGCTTCATATATCTATTATCTAAAGCGTCGTAGGGCGAGTGTTTTCGCTGATTAATCTGGCTCGATATAATTTTCACAACCGAACGATATTCCAACAGCTTTCATAAGAGTATCTATACATAAGAGTTACATAAGTTGTAGCTATTAACAGAGTTATACATAATCTCCTGATATGTGATTTTACGTCAAACATACACGATCAACATGCTGCTTTCCAGATTTTGTATTCCACGTTCATTATTATATCGACGCAACTGCATCGACTCATTAATTTTTGGAGTCAAACAGGCCGGCATAAATAGCTATAAGCTTATGTAGTCATAATAGGGGTAACTGCATAATCAATCGTAATATTTTTTGTACATAGGTATTTTGCTTAGTTTCGCATTGTTTAATTAGACTAATTTTGATTGTGAGATGTCGCCTCAATGATTCAGGTAAAGCTGCGAACTGAATTTTGCTAACTCTGTTCAACACTGTTATTATTCCCAGTACAAATAAAAATGCAATTTGTTATTAATATGTTTGATAACAAACAGCATTCTTCGCTATTTTCGTATATATGTATATTAGGAAATTAAGTACCTAAATCAATAAAAAATATAACTAATAAATTTCGATAAGATATAATAGAAAAATTGCCTACTTCCATGTAAATTTGCGCATCCATTTTTTTTGATATCGCGATAATAATTAATTTGTGTTCGGTTTTTATATTGTAGTTATAGACTTATAAAAAAATTTTCCTCTTTTGATTTTCGCTGATAATCAAGGATCATTAACATTATATGTATATTATATATGGTTAGGAATAATTCTGCACAATTCAAAATCAATTTATCGATTACAGATTTCCCTATTCTACGGACATTCTTGAAATTAGGATTCAGATATTTCTTCTGCAAAGAGATTAACGTTGCTCTGTTATACACGTGTTACACATGTTAGAAATTAATTTGATTTTACCAGCTTTGTCATTTATATATTATATGTATTATTTATTGCACTTTTGCCTTTGATTTCAATGAAACATATTCTCTGGTCAAAAGTCACAACTCTATATTGTATATATTCTCATAGAACATAATTAAAATTTCGAAAAGAAATCTCTTCGGATCCGTATATGGATGTCTGACAAAAGTCTGACGTCACCCGTATCAGTGTCATATGAAGCAATTTTTTTTTTCTTTTTTAATTTATATCCTCTTTAATTGTTCATTTTTCATTTTGTTTTTCATTTTTGGTTTCCGGAACTCCGTCGAACTTACGCACGTGTACATATATTTGTACACAAAAACGTATGTAAGTATATTTTTATACTATGTGTATTACGCTGACGCGGACTAGTCCTTTTTAATGACTAATTATTATTAATTGATCTCTTAGGCTAATTGATAGAATGTAAATGTTTCATAACGAATCTCAACGACTCGTTTAAGTGTATTTACATCTTGTGTAACGATCATTGTGCTAGTAGCCTTAATATTCCGTTGCAATTTCGTCGTTATTCATTACATCCATAAATGGGTAGATTTTAGTCAAGTTCATTAATAACGTTATCATTAAAATATCGGTATATAATAATGTGTAGTATATGTATAACGAATTAACGTGGCAATCTGCTATCGCTGCAGCCCTTGCCTGAGTAATTCACTAACTCGAGCACATTGAATGACTCGTTTCTGCACTTCCTATATAAACATGCGACTAATTTGAGTTAAGTATGGAACTACTTAAATTGACTTGGCCCTGGGAAAGGGGATTTATCTATACATATGGATCAGGGACGTAGGCCCAATTGAACTGGTGACAAAATACATATAGCCAAGGCTGTTACTTGCTGCTATAGAATTTTGACGTTTTAATTTTTTCAAATAGTTATGCGATTATTCTAAAGTTTAGTAAAATTTTTTGCAATCAAATCCAAGAATCGTACAAATAATTGGGAGTGGAATTTTTCCAACAGACTTAACAGCCTTGGCAGAAGAATTGTAATACCGGATCAAAATGTTGTTTAACATTATAATATAGCTGTTTGTATCTGTAGTTCAGGAGCAGACGATTGTATACAATCTAATAATTATAATGTACATATTGTTCACGAGTAAAATGAGATACGAAGTCATGGGAATTTGAATAAAAATATTATTTACAACGAGACGTGTATATTATGTATATGTATATGATCCATGACGAAAAAACCACGCGATATGTTAGACGATTGGAATTATTATTCTCTCATACGTTTTCTAAACCGCATTCATCATATTGTTATGTACTTTGAAAAAAAGTCAACTACTCCAGACTTTTAGACTCATCGATCAATCCACCCCCTGAGATACAGACACTGTAAACGGTATTTCGATAATAATTATACACGCATTTTTGATAACTCGTACTAGTTTCTCTATAACTATACACTAAATTCAATTTCTTTTCACTACTATCTGCAGCTAATCTGCTCCGCTATCGATATACATTATTAACTATTATAATGTCAGCATATAACTCGATATACGACGGGTTACTAATTTTGGCCGCTTCTATTATTCATTTAGTTTTATTTTATTTTTTGGTTTTTATTTGCTCTTCATTTTATATAACTTGCCCATCTCATTCATTCCACTTTTCTCTTCCCTCTTATTTCTTTACTTTTGCAGAATTTTGTGGCTCAACTAAATTCTCAATTTTCATCCAGTGAGCATGGCGATCATGATACAACATGATCTGACTTGACGTTTGCTAATTTCACACGATTGTTGTACATCATTTTCCAGTTTCACCAGCTTTCTATATTTTGATTTTGGTTTTTCCGCAACGCCTACTTTCCGGTGAATCTGTTACAAGGGGAAAAGAACTCATTTTTTTTTTTGGTCTCCCGCGTGTTTTTGTATGCGCAATTTTTCTACCGCACGTCTGTCTGTAAGCTATATACTATCTGTGATGTTACTGGAAGAGGACAACTACTTGTCGTCCCTGAGAAGAGCTTCCTCTGTCTCCTTTCGTCTAGCTTTGGCCTCTTTCTTCGCCCTTTTTTTTTCTTCTTTGGCCATTTTCTTGGCCTCTTTCTGTCTGGCTTTTTCCGCTTTTTCTTCTTCCTTCTGCCTGGCCTTCTCAGCCTTTTCTCGTTCCTTTTCTCTCTCTTTTTCCTTTTTCGTTTTTTGTACTTCCTGAGCCACTGTCATCGGGGTTTTTGGCATCGAGGGTGATTTTTTCGCCGATTTTGTTGACGATCTTGCTGATGCTGTGGCGGGAACATCTCGTGGTGTTATAACCGTTGGTGATACATTTGGCACGCTTCGCGGGGACGGCGAAGCTTCCAGCTGTGTAACGATTTTCTGTGCGCATCTGAAAATTGTAATTATACAAATTGCAAGAGTCGTTCCTTTATAATTACGACTAGGATACGTCGATACAAATATATGCAAGTATAAAATGGAGACAACAGTTTTTTGTTCCCGTGGAACAAAACGACTCACCGTATCCTAGTGGATGCTTTTCCGGCGCGATAGTCTCGTTGAAACTCCTTGATTGGGGGCAACCGACGTTCTCGATTTTCCCTTATTATTTCCTCCTCTTCAGGGACCTGCTGTATAGGATCCTGATATTCCTGTGCACAGAGGAATAACGGCAAGTCAGTTTAAAGTCTGGCTTCGTTAACGAGGGTAATGCGATAATGCCTTCCCAGCTGTGATTATACTGTGTCTCTTTTTATACCAGGAGTAATTATTAGTTAGTATAATGACCGAACGGTATAAAGTTATAATTGAAACTATATCTCATCGATATTATAATACAGAATAGAACGGTGATGAGCCAACTTTTCAACAATTGTGTAATCTGCCTTTTAAGATCACGTGCGCTTTTCATCATTTCGAGCAGGAATTTCTAACAGCTATGAATATCTGTGTCACGTAATCAGTTGCATAGTGAATAATTAGGTGGGGAGTTGCAATTAACGGCAAAGCGAGCGTGCATTATGCATTTCGGAATATGCGTCGCGTTCAAACATTAAACTTAAGTAGTATTAGTATACTCTGCGTTTGCCTGCGCAGTACTGCCGCACTTTAAAGGTATGTGGTTTGGCCAGGAGGTCCAGAAAATTAAACTCACTTTAAATTTTCTGAGCAAATGTGTGAATAGCATTTCCAGAGTAAAAGCAGTTTTGGGAAAATTCTTTGCCGTTTTAGTTTCAAAGAGCACAGAACCAAACGCGAAAATGAATGAAAACTATTTTCCTAAATGACGCTCGATACGCTTCACGATATTTTCGGCATTTTTGGTTAGAGATAGACGGGAATCTGCAAGGGATTTTAGAAGCATCGTGAATTTCAATCAGGGCATTGTTAGAAGAGCTCCAGCGTTTCAAATATGTTGTTTTAGAAATTAAATCAGCAATGACGCGTTCATAAACTGATTGTGAGAGCATTTTATGAAAAGTAATTACTGCCAGATTTTCAAGTGAAAGTATGATTCTTCCAGTACAGTTAATATTTATTGAACGATCGCGCTGTGATTAGCAAGGACGTCTAAATTTTATAAGCGACGATGTTTTAAGTTAGTTAGTCACAAAATTACTTTACCCTCGAGAAAACAGAATTCTACAAGAAAATCTTGGATGCTGAGGGATATCGATATAGCTAATAACGAAAAATTAGGCTAGAATTAAGGGAGATGGGCAAAAATGGGGAACTTTCAGGGGGTCAGGGAAGATAGATTGCGGACACTGAATAATTATGAAAGTCTTGGATTCCTTTAGAAGAACAATTACTCCTAGTCAATTTGGGTTTGATTTTTGATTTCATAGATAAAGCCGTCAGCGTATGAAATAGATAGTCCTGGTTCCGCACGTGATTAAAGTCGATTGATAGAACGAGGCTTCGGAATTTGTGGCGATAAAAGAACCGCTCGAACCGAAGATACTTTAACTTTTAAGCACATTACCTGGATCCGGAGTTTCATCGACTGAGTTTGCGAGCGACGAAGCGTTGCCCCCGTTGGCTGTCTAAGCCTATTTGGTTTCCCGGTGGAAATCCCCGAGCTACTGGTAGACGCGGAAGTGGCTGAAGATACGGAAGACACCCCTGAGGCAAAGCGTGCGAAAATTCATTCTATTAGTTAATTCGTTCGATGGTAGTAACTTTTTTTTAGGATCTTTCTAACGGAAAAGTATATCGCCGAAAATTGAGCCTCGTAAAATTTCTGAGGTCTCATACCTGATAGAGAGGAAGAACCACTGGCCATTGAATATAGCGATGCTGATGGAGGTACGCTACTGGGGCCCCATCGCGTACCAGGTCCCGAGGCACCATTCCCCGCTACAGAAGCCCCCATGCTGTAAGCCGAGGCGCTTTGTGGCAGGACCCAGGATTTCCCCGACATCGAGTACTGGGATGAAAGAAAGAAATCCATCAGAGTCATTTTGCAATTCAAATTCAAGACAGTGATTTGCGCAAGAGCGATAAGAAATTGAGATATGGTCTCAATGGTATTATCTCATACTTACGTCTCGAGGGATGAGGGTTTGCTTCAAGCGGAGAATCTTAGCTCTGCATATCACACACCTCAGGGGTAACAGTCGTTGCGAAACGGCCATCTGTATCGTCTTGACGAAGCACCGTCTGTGGATCAAAGAAAGATTTTTCAAATATCTTGAGAAGGATGATTCTTTTTTCCATTTGCTTTTTCGGCACAGTATATTTTACCTGCAGACTACGCGATGGCCACATGGCGCCGTTTGCATCGATGCTCTTGCATTCACACATATGACGCACTGAAACAAAGATGAAGAAAATTGAGTTTAAAAAAATGAAGCTGTTAGTATTTTCCACTTGAATTTTTCAATAGTATAAGAACGTATTGATTGTGATATTAATTGTACGGACGGACTTGTCTATTGAATGAACTGTTAGTATAAAGGGAAGGGATTGATCGATGCTTCGCTAGTGATCGAACACCTTTTCATGCAGCAAACACACACCATCAGCAATACGATAGTAATTACGAAGTTCTGAACTGGGCCATAATATCTGATTCGTAATTGTCGATGGCCCCAACCCACTGACCGAAACGAAGAACGCCGTAATTACGGGGCAGAGGATTCGAACATAGCAGAAATATTTCATCATTTCCATTGCTGATCCTTGTCTGCGCAGGAGAAGAATTTTCCCTGGGGTTGAAATTGACCGAGAGTTCAACGTGCTCCCCGCATGCTGTTGGAATTGTACGACGTGACTCGATGGAATGTCTGGATTTTCGATGTCCCCAATCTCCGGTGTCACAGACTTGACTTAACACCGACTTTACTTTGAGGGAAAAAGCTATTCAGGGGTAGAAAAAGACAATTCAGAAAAGGGAATGTTCCGTCGCCGCATGAGTGGGGGCTTTCGGCAGTATCGATTAACGATTTTACTTAATCTAGGCACTGTATGGTGATCTTTATGAGGTCATTGGGAGATAACTCGTTGACATAACGTGTGATAAATGTGTGCAGCTATAATATTAACGCCTTAAGGGGATGCTCTACTCGATTTTTACCGACTTTTGTTATTTTGTCGAATATCTCCGAAACGGTGATACCAAATTAATTTTCCTTTTGGCACTCGATGATTCGTGGGTAATGGATTGGGTCTAAGAAATGAGAATCGTCGAAATCGCGAAAAAATTGAATCGATACATGAGAAATACATCGCGGACTGTCGGCGTGTCCCATATTTCGATTGATATTTAATAGTACGCAGCTTTGATCCAAAAAAAGGATGCTACGCGGAATGCCACGTGCAATACCGAACACATACATATCAAAACATCTTCATTTTACGCAATAATGAATGAATAATACCGATCCTCGTGGTGTTTGACGATTGGCGAGCGTCAAGTGGTCGGAGTGATGGTAATCTGTCGTGATGGGAGTTTGCGACCACACCCAAGAGATGGCGTGGCGCGCGTATCGGGGTATTCGATAGGTGTATCGCAGGATCGCAGTGGTGTATCGTGTACGCACGCTACGCCATCTCTGAGGCGTGGCCACGAACTCCCATCACGACAGCTGATTACCATCATTCCGACCACTTGACGCTCGCGAATTGTCAAAAATCACGAGGATCGGTATTATTCATTCATTATTGCGCGAAATGAAGATGTTTTGACATGTATGTGTTCGGTATTGCACGTGGCATTCCGCGTAGCATCCCTTTTTTGTATCAAAGCTGCGTACTATAAAATTTCAATCGAAATATGGGACATGCCGACAGTCCGCGATGTATTTCTTATTTCTCGGTTTAATTTTTTCGCGATTTCGACGATTCTTATGTCTTAGACCCAATCCATTACCCACGAATCATCGAGTGCCAAAAGGAAAATTAATTTGGTATCACCGTTTCGAAGATATTCGACAAAATAACAAAGGTCGGTAAAAATCGAGTAGAGCATCTCCTTAAGTAGGTACTGTACCAGACGAGGCACTTACCTCTACCACCTAAACTATTTCTCTGCTTTTGACTTGACCGAACAAAAGTTGACTAGATTGAAATTAAATGTACCAAATGGATATTGATGAATTGATAACGAAGGATGATGGAAGAAGTGAGTCACATTTATGTCACTCAATTCTCTCGCAAAATGATGTAAGTCTTTTGTGTGAAACACTTTTTCGCAAAATACATGAATATGAGAAATTCCAGTCAACAGCTGCGTAATGGAGCAGAGATAGCCAAGTGGTCCTCGTTAATCTCTCATGTATAAACTAGGTACTGGGGGAATTGAATGTCAGACAATTACGCGATCTTGCAATTGTACAATCACGCTCATTACCGGCTGCGAGGTAGGTAATTAAATTTGGAGCTGTGTCGGGATTACGGCATGCTGCACCGTCATACCGGCGTAGCAAACAGATATGCGCATCACAGATTTAATCAATGTTGCTTAAACTAAGTCTAGCGTGTTGATAGTTGCTGGTAAACATGTACTCGTATATCTATGTATAATTTATCCACAGTTGTTGCAGCATGTGACTAATTGTAGGATTTTCCGGCCTTTTGCCTCCACAGATACCTTCAATATATTCATCCACATGACAAAGCTGTGATAACAATACGGATAGCCCCGAAGCCATGTAAGGCTTTCGATGAGCTCAGCACAGAAGCTCGAATTTCCTGCTTTCTTCGGGGTGCAATGCCACTGCACGGAAAATACCTCTATCCATATCCTTCTACAACTGCCGTTGTATATTGGCATCAGACTTATGGTATAAAAATACAGAGGGGTAAAATAAGCATATACCGACATGTTGTGACGGATGTTTGATGTTTTACATCGTTTATTTCTCATATATACAGAATTAGACTGGGAAATTGGATAAAAGATCAGTTATTTTGCCGCCGGTGGAGTCTTCCCAACTCCTACGTCTTGAGGTGGTGAAGGCAATTGAGATGGCTGAGGTTGTTGGGGTTGTTAAGCTTGTTCAGTGGTTCCTAAAAGTACAAGTGAATTCGAAAAAATTACAAATTCTTTATACAGAATACCATTACAACTTACAAGATGAAAAAAATTTTGAGGTACTTTCATTGCACAACTTGTTTCACAGTAGTGGTACACCACGTTACAGAATAACAGCATGTACTCTTAGAGGGTTGCAAAATTTCCTCAAAGCGTTAAGATTCATCAGCAACAAACTGTACCCGGATTTTTTGAAATGGTTCTTGTTTTTCATCACTGTTATATACCAGTCGTGTCGTCAGTTCCATTGCGACCACATCCACCTGGACCTCCTCGTCCTCCTCCTCCATGTCTACCTCTATGTCCTGCGTGGTGCAGGACCGGCACATGGTCCAGATTCATTCCAAACTGAAAATATTGATGAAAATACGTTCAGAGAATACGAAATCCAGTATTTCTAGCCTCGTCATGTCACACGTAGGCACGTAGGTGGGAAAGGATTGTAGAACATTCTTCATAATTGAAGGACCCGTTCACGTCCAAGCCAGTTCTTGGGACTATACTTGCAATATCTTTGGAGTTTGGTCTAGCGGGATATTCGCTGAGCGATTTTTCTGACCGTTGACAAGTTTCCAATTCCCTGAACCCGAAGGGTGCTATACAACTTGTGTAAGGAGGTCTGAGAGATTTTCAGATAGGAGAACTTCGACGATGGAGCTTACAGCCCCTCGTATATACCCGGGTTTCACTTACCACTAGTGCCAGGAGAATGGTGATGATTGAAACGAAGAGAAGCGGCTTCATGTTTGCTGCTGAAGTAGTTGACTGATTCTGTGACAACCGTTCGAATTTGCTCTCATTTTGATGCCAGCTTATCGCCGATGACACGTAAAGGATTATAGGCGGTAGTCCGTGGGTCATTAAAAACACATAGGAAATTTTTAACAATAGGCAAAATGACATGATGCTTCGCAGCTCGTGACACCTATAGAGTCACAATCAATGCAACCGGATGCAAAAATACTCGCAAGAGGACCTCATTTGCTATGCCAATTATTTTTTCACCTTGCGTAACTAATTGCCGAGGCAACATAAAGCCGACGTCCTATTAAAAATATGTATTGCAGTTTTTTTTTCCCCCCTTCGAAAAGCTGTCTAGTGTATTCCATTGTACGAATTTTTGTCATAACTGCGACATTCCTCAACCCAAGAATTGGGTGGGTATTCGAAGAAGCCATGTATTGTATTTACTGTGAAGTAAATAGGCGGAATTTTACGAAAGCACAATCAATCAGCTCACGCAAAGGATAGCGTTCGAATAAGAATTCAGGAAATTTCTGTTTGGCGTATCACACTTACAAGAACCCATGAACCTCTACCACCTCATCGCTATTTACGAACGGGAACAAAGTTGAGGATATATCTATCCAGTCAGACGTTCTGTTTCTGGGTCTTTTATTTCTTGTTAATTGGCCACGATAAGTAACTGCAAAAAAATCGAAACGATCGATGGTGTAGCGAATAATCGTTGATTTTCGACAGGCGGGAAGTCTCCCAATATTGCCAATTGTATTCCAGCAAAATTTTCCATCAAACAAGCATTACTTCAAAGGAGAAGCCGTTAAAAATATTGGATTTTAATCAACAGACATTTCATTAGTCTTGTTTGGTACCGAGCTAGAATATTTAAAAAAAAAAACCGATTGGTCAAATCGATGTCAATATTCACTAGAGAAGCTCTGTCATTCAGTTTAGTCAATCCCATCTTCGTGATGTATTCGTCGAGTTATAATATTTTTGCTTCGCAGATATTTTGTGTCTTATATCCTCGGCGATAGAAAATTGGTTCACGTTATTGGCGATTACAGGGCAAAGGTCAAAGTTTGCGAACAAAGCTTCGCGCATGTCTTGCCTTATACTTTTGAAGTTAGGTCAAGCGGATGATTAACCTCGCCTAACAACGGCCATTCGTCTTGTATTTTTCGACCAGTATTTCCGGCGAACAAACACCGAGGTTCTATAGATCGGAGCTACCTGTCCGTTTCACTTCGCTCTTGACCCACGAGCCGCTCCTCGTTCTTTGTCGATCCTAATCTGCTGTTATATGGCTTATTGGGTTGGTCGATCAGTCTGGAGGTCCGAACAGTTTCGAGGCAGTACCAAAAAATTTTGATAAACCCGCGTGTAGTTGAGTAAAAAAGTTTGCCAATTGTAGCGTGACGCAGGGTGATGTACGATCGTGCGAGGATTTCCAATCAACGAAATTGCTGGTGGATTACTGGCTCTATATTTTTGCCACTTGGGTTGACCGGAAACTAGGAATCTTCGAATCTTCCTACTCCGGACTGCACGTGGCACGGTGTATTCATCGAATTCCGAAATTCCAATCAACCTGAATTGTCATTTCAATTTCGTTGCATTTGGAGCGAAGGAAATTGCTGAAATATTGACGAAGCATCACGTTGTCGTGGCTCGTTTTATGCATTCGAGTATCCACAGCAACAACGCCGGCCAATAAATCCCTTGTATACACCTTTCCACCTGCAGGGACTAGATTTTCCTGGTTCAGGTTATATAAATGTGAAATGGGACCAATTGCAGGTATGGTTGCGTGACCATTATCCATGGAAAACAAGCATCGGAGTGACGTGCGGGGAACCATTTCGGAGAACGATGTTAGGATGTCAACAATTTGACGTTTTGTTAGATTCCGAACCACGGTATCTACTCATGATTATGATGGCTCCAGTTTTACCGAAAAATCAGTATTTACCCACTTTGGCGGAAAAGTTGATCCATGAATTCACACTCAAGAGGTGAATCAACAGCAAATTGAATAATTGCTTTCAGAAAGATCCACTGTCTTAGGTATTTGCATTCCGAAGATGATAGTAGGCAAAGAGATGAACATTTATAGCATCTGTAGGACCAAAATAGCTGCCGATGATGAGACCACAGTAGGAAAAAAAGAGTGCAAGTGATTTAATAATCTCTTTTCACTGAGCTGTTCCTGGGAAAAGAAGCTCCGGTTAATCGTAATCCAGAAGAAACTTTACCGTTCCAAAGACAAAGGTCGGAAAAGTGAAGAAAAAGAGTTTATGCAAGCGAGTGAAAAGCACAGTGGCACAAATCTGTGACGTATGAATACGATAATGGTGAAATGACATCACGATTGTAACCTGTGCAATCAGTTTCCGAATAAAAAAGAGAGTGCCGACTGAAGTAAGGGTACAGGTAGTTTTTCCAAGGTGGAAAGTAATGTCACTTTGACAAATCGCTCGATGCACGATTACTGAAGAAAAAAAACCCATTTCAAATCAATATTCATACGTATATTCATTCATTGACACATTAAACTATTGCAGACAATTTCCACAGGCCATGTTTAAAACTATAGCTGAATGATTTAGAGCAGGATGTTAGGTCCAAGCCATTGACGCGTCCAGTTCAGGTAATTCGGATTCCAAGAGCCGTCCCATCAGCCATTTCGAAACCAATGTGGAGGAGGAGGTGGTGGACCCCAACCTCCACCGTTTCCACCACCTACGACAAGGTAATGGCAATAAATACCCATACAAGGATTGAAAACTGTTGACATCGCAATATTCGAGAATTAAGGGGTGCAGTTTCTCCTGAATGAAACAACCGATCGAATGAAACTTCACAGTGCAATGCTTAATTTCAACGGAAAGTGGCCAAATATTTCAGATTCTGAAAATTTCGAATGTTTTCGGTTGATATTGGAAAAGGGAATATAACTTAGTCATTTCCATTTCATTCAAAAATTCATTGACGACCTGTTGTGTGTTCTGGAAAAAAGTACCAATTGCGCTTCCAAGTTAAGTCTACTCGATTCGTACATCAGAGAAATACGTAATCTTGAGTTCTTAAGACGTACTTAATGCGATTTCAATCAGATCAAAATTACCAGACGAATAGGAGCTGGCCGTTGTTGTAGTTGTTGTTGTTGTTGTTGTAGGAGGGGGCGTCTGTCCGCTTGATGAGGCAGTTGTCGTCGTGGTTGTTCCTCCGTTACTATTACCACATCCTCCGCCACCCCCACCCCCACCACCCCAACCACCACCCCCACCACCAGAGGGTGGCCCGGGTGGCCCGCTAGGTGGTGGACCGGGTGGAGGCCCCCAACCCATCTGCGCGAACTAAGTGTGTAGCATAAGAGCGTTCAGTATTCGCATAATGGTTTAGAGGCAAGTTATCAACACCTGAGTATTGATAGCACGACGCGGGGGTTTTGGTTAAATTTTCACAAAATTATGTCCTTCAAGTTATTTTATCAAAATTTCACCCAGGTCTCCCTGAGGGAAAGACGCCACTTAACCTTTGTTGTACACCTGGAGTGTTAAACAACCCGAGCGTATTTTCGATCTTACGAAACCTCCGAAAAAGCGATATTATAAAAATTGAAAAGTACGTTATTTATGCATAACACCCCATTGATGGCTATGTCGAGAACTGATGACTCATGTTACTTCCAAAAAGATACCCTTTCTGGAGAGCCACCATAAACCATCATTTTTTTCCCAAAGTTTAGTATCTTGGGAGAATAATGCTACGCGAATTTTTTGAAAGTATTGAAAAGGGAATTTTTTATGAATTTTTGAGTGAGAAGATTCAATTTTCTTCAATTTTTTCGAAAGAGTTTTGCTATTTTTCTTAAACTATCTGGGCCTTGTTTAAGGAGCTTCAAAGAGTACCTATAGTAATTTTTCTTGTATCAAAATAATGAATCGCGTGCCCGTGAGAGAGACGTTTGAAGTTGCTGGGGTGTCTGACACCCTCTGTGCATACTACGTAATTTCTCAGATGTGTGCACAACAAAGGTTAAAGGACCTCACACGAATGAATTTTTTATTTTTTGAATGGTAACCAAGTATCCAATTAAACAACGAGTATACTAGTGGTTCTAGATTGCGGTGAAATGTATTTACAATAAAGCAAAAATTAAAACCTTCTGCGATGAAAGTATAACCTAAAGACGCAGGGAACCTTCCGTAGAAATTTCCTACGCAGGGCTGATTCTGATTTTTTTTTTAAATCCATTTTGCCATGATCTACAACTCCTCGTATTCGTCTTTCGATTTCGCTCTCATTTTGCCATTCAAAAAATTAACAATTGCTTTTCGTCAGGTTTCAGTAGGGTCTTCCCTCCATGATTTGGGATGGTGGATGAAGGACTATTGTTTAATTATTTGAGACATGTGAGGATATGACATAAACAGAACCATTTTCAATAATGTATATATATATATATGCTGCGTAATGAGAATAGTTAAATAGTTACCACAGCAGCAAGGAGAACCGCAATCACCGTCGAAAACAATGTAGCTTTCATGGTCGAAAGCGAGTGTGGTCAGTACGGTAACTTTGCGCACTTTTATAGGAAGAATCGAAGCTGCGAAGAGACGCAATAATTGACGGTTGTTGTCATAATTTTAATATTGTTTTAACAAAAAAATCCCCAGTACGATGTTCAAATTGGCGTGAACGAACGAATGTTGTCAGCTGTACGTTCAGTCCAATTGTTCCATTGTTGAACTCAGCCATCATTCGACGTCGATGTGGCAAAAACGTTTCCGGCTATGAATTCATAAATCCAACCATTCACCAATCGTCATCTCTGATAGTTATGTGAGAGAGAAAGAGAGAGAGAAAGAAAAAGAGATAGAAAAGCAGTTCTTCACACCGTTACTTTATCCCATAATAAATTGCACGTTTTTTTTTCGCACACGTCAAAGTTCATCGGCTTGTTACATTTGACGCGTTGTCACAGGATTTTACATTTTATGGCCGAACGACGGATGTTGTATAATATATGAAAAACAAGTGTTAATTTAACGAGAATAGATATATAAAAGAAGAAAGAATTTCTCTGGATCGTTTGGCATATTCTTGGGCATTGAACGGCTCTGCAGGGGGTTTAATTAGGGAATTTAATCGGATCCGTGAGCCGAGGACGAAGCATCCAACGATGAGATAATATCGTAAAGAGTGTCGTGTATCCCTATATATGTATATAGGTATCCAATTTGCAAGAGCACCTTCTCCAGAAACTAACTGGAAAATCCACTAAAGGTTTGAGAGTAGCCTAACACGGTTTTACGGTCTTTGGAGACTTCGGTTGGCCCGGAGCTCGGTGTATGACGTCACATCCTGCGGATACAACGCGCCACGTTAGCACCCAGATATAGTTATATAGGTATATGCGGCTAGAGCTTTTCCTCGGCAATTCCACCGTGTTGAGAGCAGCTAGGAAAACATTTACTCGCGAATTGTTGTTTGTCAAGACACGGTACACACGTACAGACGCCTTCACTTTTTCATTACGTTGTGTATAAACGTGTACATATCGTTTACCTATTGTATAATATGTATATATCACAACTATAGACGATACCGTGCCGGAAAGACGCCAGTAAGTGTATCGATTTTCGAAAATCAAATAAATATCCTCCCTTCGAATTTTCGCTGCTATTAATGGGCTGCCGAAGTTAGATAAGTCAAATTTATTAGCACGTAAACTTTGGTCCAGGTTCGTATAATCGGAGCAGAGTTGGTGTGCCGTGTAAGGGGTATATGTAGTGTAAGTGCCCAAATCTTAATTGGGTTGAGGTATTTCTTTGTGGTTTTGAAAACGAAACATCGATATTTCTGATCACGTCTAAAGCTTATACCCTGGGTAACGAGCTTAGGCGTTACTGGACGACCTTAGACCTACTCGTCTGGCTTTGAGGATGCGCAAGGGTGCGACTAACGAAATAATTAACCGATCTACTTTGTCAGTCCTTTCGGAAATATACGCCTTACCTCGTCTTCTTGGGAAGAGGCCAACTCCGGTTCATTTTCTTCCAATTTCGTCAACAGCTTGTCCTGTGAACATAAGAAAAAAATACGAATCATCAATTAACCTGCCTTTGTATAAAGGAAATTAGTTACCAACTCATTGTCACGAGTAGGTACGTATTGTACCTATAATTGTATTTAGAACACGCGAACTTACAGCCACGTTGATAATTATAGCATTGGCACAAATATTTGCATGTAGGTATTAAGCTAGAAGATTATTCCTCATGAAGGTGAAATGAGCTATGTGAAATTGGCTAATTATTTCAGGACCAATTTAGCAATTGCTTTAATAATAATGAACTTAGATGAAACAATATGTTCAGCAGCGATCCTTATATGCTTCATCACTCACATTGACCATCTGACGATCTATTCTGCAGATACAGATTGTATCCTTTGATGTGTAAGGTAGCTGCTTGGCTCGAGAGCGATGTAACGATAAGATGCAAGCACAGGATAACGTATCGTCGAGTGCGCGTGTATAATTTGTATACCTCCCTAGCTTGCTAATTATGTAGCCTCGTAATCGTTCCGTTTATCGATATTTGCCTACTCCGTGGCAAGAATGCATTGACGATGTACAGTCCGCAGTTTTCCGGTTCCATATTTGCTGTCAATTGGGACCAAAGTGCAGATTTGCATTAGGACTATGTTTTAAGGAAAAGCCAGCTCATGGAGAAAATGAGTAATTTTTCAAAATGCAAGTAATTCTATTCGCGATGTATCGATTGTCGACTTTTGTCGGGTCGATTGACTAATTTATCACTATTATCAGTGTTTATCGCGCGTTGCCAGTTAGTTCGTTATCGTATTTAAATCCAGGACACGAGGCTGATGTTTTAAATCGCCTGGGCTAAGAATAGAAGTCTTTGTGGCTAGACCGATGCAAATCGATAGCTCGCCTATATAATGGAGCTTCCCCATCAATGGGGTGTCTAATGACAAGCGCATAAGAGGCCTGCAGAACTTCATTCAGGAATGATCCCATATCAAAAAAGAATTAATCCACGCAGAATCTTACGGGTACCTACGAGAAATCCGTACACCGTTTACGGATTGGAAATACAAATCTATAAGCCATGAAGACCTATAGGTGAATGTTAACTTCGGTCGATTTAAATATATTTAGTTCATATATAGAACTACGTATACATAGAAGCTCGATGTTATACGAATCATCTATTTTAGAATTCGCATACTATTTACATGCCCTCGGTAACACGCGACCCTTTTTTTTTTTTTTTTTTTTTTTCATTCTATCGCGCAACATCAAAACGTTTGAATTGCACGTATGGTTCAAGGTTGTGCTTGTAAACAATTTATGGATTTTTTCTCGTTAAATATTTATGAAGATAGGCACAACCCTTTCTCTCCGACGCAGACTTGTTTCCTATGAGTCAGACGCTCGGGGGTCGACGTTGTATGTACAACATCTGCGTAGATTCATAATACCAATGATTTTTTATTCAGTTTTTCTGAATTTTCATCTTCATTTCATTTTTTTTTGTTAGTATTTTGGATTCTGCTGCGCTTGATATCGCGGTCTGTGGTATCCGTATGAGTTATTCATTCCAGAGGTAACTTGATGAAAGCGTAAGAGGCGTGTTAGATTCTCAAAAATTCGTGTGATGAATTTCTCCAAGATTTCAATTACGTTAGAATTTCAGAAGAGTTGTATTTTTTGCAGCTCGTATAATTCCGGGTATATTTCTGACAGTCCCGAAATGGAATTCTCCGTTCATCACGATTATGGGCCCTCGTTTTCCCTCTAATGTGAAAAAGCTGAAATGTAACCTTGCCAATTGAAATCGACAGAGAATTGGCCGAGGCCCAATAAGGGGCGTTTTCGTATTGAATTGGGTGAACGAAGCATATTGAGAAAATTGTATCCGTCACAGAAACGCGTTATAAGAAGCAAGATTTCAACAAGCTCTGAAAGTTCTTCAACACTTTGACTCGTATATTGAAATACATGCTTAATTTACCTAATACCGATACAGCAAAGGATGAATGCAAGGGGTCAATTACTTTTCAAATCTGCACGGCTGTACATTCATTCATTCATTACATTCAGTACATTAATTCAATTCGTGATTTTGGTTGAATCTCACGAAGCTGTCTGAAATTTGGTGAAATCATCGTAAATCATGTGTCATTATGTTCGGAGTGTTTGAAATCATTTGGAATAACTTCGGATCTCTGGAATCATCAAAAAAAAGTGACTTGGAATCTCTGAACTCTCGATATCTGGCGCACAGCAAAACTCACGAGTGGTTGATGAACGAGACATTTCCAGGAAAAAGCAATCAGTATTTTTCCAAAAGCGAAATATGAAGACACAATTACCTTGAGTCTTCGACAAAGCGGTTTGATATACGAGCTGTGGTCATGGCTGTTGTCCACTTTGCCATCTTGAACAACCTCTAGTCGAGTCTGCGGTCTAACGATCTACCGGGCAGAAATGCCAGGCAAGCAACTATCCTCTCCACAGTGGGTGTACATCGATTTACATACATACATGTATTATACATAGAGATATACTAGTCCACTTGCGAGAAAGTGACTAGATCCTCGATCAAACGGTCCTCGAATCGAACTGCAGTTTTTCTTGAAATTTCAGGCTACATCTAAGAAACGAATAGGTCCATCTATACTCGAAGGATCCAAGGCCGAAAGGATAAAAAGAGATTGGTCATATTTTACCCGATAAACGAGTAAAAAACTCACGCGTGACGTTGAAAGTGTAACAGTACTACTTTACACTTATACTTTATACGCCACACGTAGGCATGCTCTAACGACTGGCTGCTGTACTGGATTGAGAAACACTCTATGCCGTAAGAGCGTTGCGCTCACGATCCGCCAAGAAAACCGGAGTAGAGTTTGGTGCTCGAAGACAATAGAATCTCCCTTCTTTTTCCTTTCTTCCTAACACTCGTAGCTAAAGTCTAAGCAGCTTCTAACTCCACGTTCATTCGCCGGTAAAACGACCATTCCGCTCTTGTACTGGAATCTATAAGCTTAGACAGCCGGGCTACGTGTTTCGCATAAACTATAGTTGCGATAAAATCGTGTTAACCAAATTTTTTGCAGTAATTCTCTAGTCACGATAATAATTGAACGAGAAATTACAACTCGGGGGTGGATTAGTGCAGCGCCCTATTGTGACGTCCTACGTTTCGAGGCTTGAACTACGATTTTAGTCAAGTTGATTGGGAACCTCGACTTTAAGTGCAGACAATGTGATATAATTACCTGACGAAAGTTTATTATTGCATGACGCATGGTGGAAAAATGATCGGCAAAATATCCGAGTTGGTAAATCCACGTGGTTTCAGACTTCCAAGTATTTAGTAATCGTCGTTTTTTTTTTGTTTTTTTGTTTTTGTTTTGGCTTGTGGTGTGGAAAGGCCGAGGCGGAAGAACGATTATCAATTCCGCCTGTTTGTTCGAATAATTATTTCTACAGTCGAGCAAGCACTTTGAGCATCCGCGGCGCGTTCTAAATAAAATTGTTGACAATCTGACGCCAAGGGGTTGAGAGCTGAGAAGGTCTTGACACCGGTTATTAATTTACCGAAAAGGGATAATCGTGGTCTTTTATAGTCCAATTTCATCAATAACCGAAGGGGTTGGGACGAACAGCTACAAACGATAAAGTGAATGATTTTGGAAAAAGCACTTTTTCGTATACGTTTGAACATCGGAATAGACAGAAGAGTACTTTACGTAAAATTTGTCAAAATTTTGCTCGTTTCCTTCTTTTTCCGACCCTTAAAACTTGTGCTGTACCAGTGAAGTAGTTCAATATACGTGACGAAGTTTTGAAGTATATCAAAATTCGCTTGTATAAGGTGAAATTATACTTCTGAATGAATAATAATTGTCTGAAGAGTTTGAAAGTGTAAATTAATTATTAGAAGGAAGAAAGGTGAATCTAGAAGTGAAAGCCGCGCTGAAGAGAAACGTTAATCTTTTATCACAACGATGAATAATATCCGTTTGATGTAAGATATAAAGGTATCGTTATGGCGCTTTTACGACAAAGCAATGAAAATTAGAGACAGCGGAGTAGAGTCGTTATTTCGGCGAAAGATATTGTTTAATGGATTCTGTTTGTGACAGGCATCGAGTAACTCCAACTTGCGGCGCCTGCCGCGGTTCACAGAAATTCCGTTTGACACAAGGATGAGCGGATAAACCGTCTTCCGGCCAAGCAGGGAGACCCTCAGTTGGAAAGAGCGACTGTTTTACTTCAACGAAATCATTTAATGGATTCCGTTTACGTTATAGGTAGCTGATTATCGGTATGTATGTACATACCTACCTGGCTGCAGAGATCACGAAATCTACGTTACTACTACCGTTTGACAAATAATTGATAAGCTTTAACTGTCTCGTTTCATTCGAAGCTGTTTCTTTCACGGCTGCAAACTTTTCGGCGGAATTCGTTTTAAAAAAACAGAGAAATGATCCTGAGCTTCCTGCGCCCTCTTCTCTGCATCACCATTACATTTCAGATTGGTGAGTGTTTAAGGGAGACCGGAAACTATGTTTGGGAAAATCAAACATGGTACACAATTGATTCATTTCATTCAGATATAGTCAATTTTAACTTAATATATTTATTCGCTCTGCTTGATTGCAAAAATTGAATTTGCCAATTTCCCGCGCAAAATTTAGGACACACAATTTGGACTAATGCAATGGTTTGTTTAAATTCGTGCAGCAGGTGTTTTGGCACGAGATAATTAAATCGATGTGAAATGAATTCAAGTAAAGGAAATGGATAGATTTTGGAGCACTTTGAATTTTTCCAAATCGTGGAATAGCGGTGCTCTCAAGCTGACACAAAAATATACCCGAGTAGGTGGTTCTACGTTTGAATAGAGCGTTGATTAGTCGCTATGGAACGGCTTTTATTACAGTCATACTTTTTCCGTAGATATATAAAATTGGCGCTATCGTCGATTTGCCGCGCCAACTGAAATTACTCTGAGGCTGAGTTGTAAACTATACATACCTACAATATACTATTGCATCGTAATATCTGAGTGTAACTTTATGCTTGAAGTATTAGAAGCCGTGGAACGATTAGTTTCGGCGTTACTTTCTCAGTTCAGTTCAAATCATTAGTTTGCGTATCGAAGGTTTCTAACTATTGTTCGGACCCTCGCCGCATTCGTACCTATCGATAACCCCGGAGTTTGGGAAAAGTTGAAAATGTTGCCTTTGTTCTTGGCCTCGTATTTTTGCCGGCTGTTGATCGTGTACAGAGGTCGGTAAACGCGGACTAACAATATAAGAACTTCGTCAAACTATACTATAGAATTTATTTCATTGATCCATAATTCGTTCACAGTGAATAATAATTGTACTTTCCTCAAAGTGTGCGGAACTATCTGCAAAACTGAACTAAAAGCTTCCAAGTTTCCCTGTTCTACAGCCCTGCGCTAAAAGCGATAAGTAGTTTGCTTCATTGACGGGGACTCGCGGGATTACAAGATTTAATAATTGTGAGATCAACTACGGTGAATCGTAATTATCCAATTGTAATAATGCGGCTATTGCTTTCACGCGGAAATCGTAATTTATTTCCAAAACATTCTAAACTGAGATCAAAAAGCATATAATAATTTTTCGGAGCTCGCTGTTTCGTCGAGCATCTTGTCTGGCAATGATTATTTTCGGCTAAATCAATTAAGTTTAATTAAGCACAACACGATGTATTATTTCATCGGACTTAGCAAAGCGTGAAATTACACGTTGCTCATTTCAATTAATTTTTTTTTTTTATTGCAAAATAATCTATCGGTTTTTCTTGGGCCGCGTCTGTAGGCCAAACACGATTCCGGAAAGGATCGGGACCCTGGACTATATAATAAAAAACGAAAGTGGAATAGGATAAGCCTTTGACGACCAAGAGCGATCTCGTCCCGCTAGAGTGATTATTTGATAGGATTGATTTAAGGCAATCTTCCGCGAGGTGGCTACCAAAAGTAATAATCTAGTGTTACAAACCGATTTCGCGGTCTGTTTGACAAAAAATTTCTAAATCTAACTCAACAGACTACCAATAATATGTAGGTATGTTTCTTCGTGGGACATTTTCTTGGCAACTGAGATACTTACGGATTTATCAATTTGTAAAAAAATTGTAGCAAATTATCGAATATATGAAAGGCTCAGTGCCAGAGTAGCCTAGCCCACATTTCGTTAAGGCTCATCTTCACTATCATCAGCCATTAAAAATTGACCTTATCGATAATGTGAGTTAGGCCTATCTGGCACTGAACCCTTCATATATAATGAAAGATATCGAAGATATCGATGGAAAAAAGTGGCTCCGTTGACAAATAATATTCAATATACAAGATAATAAATCGTCTTTCGTGACATCTGCAATATTGAATATATTTTGTATAAAAGGCGATAAGTTTGGTGCTGAAAAGACGAACAATTTGGTGAACAGATTCGACCGGAAAACTGTGTGGAAAATCGGCGGTTGTTAAAATTGCAGATGAAATCGGCATTGTACGATATAAATGAGCCGTACGTAATTGTGAGAATAATCAAATGGCCAACCGAACCCATTTATATATCTCGTTCCTCTTGTATTCGGAATTATTTTCCTTCCAAACAATGCCGATGTTACAAAGCAGGAAATTCTTCCTTTTTGTCTCATTGTCAGAGTAAAGATTTGTCCTTTACCTAACAATGCCGGTTTACTTCGCAGTGGGGGTTGATTCACTCCTTCGTTCAATATCGCCCATTATATATAAAGTAGACGAGAAAATGGCCATTCGTTAAAACGATAGGCTTTTCTTATTTTTCGAACAATTTTTCTCTACCAACAGAAACGTTTTGTTTACTGTGCAGATTTGTCCCGATTAAACTTATCACGCAACGTATCATGTTCTTGTTAATTATAAAACGGTTTAATTTGTTAGAACTGCGATCTGGAGTCGATTAAAAAAACCGTTTCATGCGTAAACGGGGTAATTAATATAAAGCCATATTTAATTTTTTTCTGCCATGCAGTGCTAATCGAAAAGATCTCTAGCCCATGACGTTTTGAATGATGGTATATATTCTCGGTGTGTGGGTATATTAGTTACTTATAGCCTCGACACACGAATGTCAAGAGTGCCTGGGATTTGTTTGTTCCAGGTAATAACCCGGCCCACATTTCACCCTTTCCTACGGGCAATTGCACCTTTTGTTGTCCGATCCAGCCCGACCAAGATATTCAGTATCAGCTCTATACCAGGTGATTCAATATTGTTATGGACTAGAACAATCGATACTAGACCTACGATCGGCCAAAAGAAGAGCAATCAGTTAAGCAATCGTGTCGACTATATGAAGCTCGTGTTGCTAACCCGTCGACGGTGTCGAGGTGACCTAAGAAAAATTTCCCCTGGGGAAAAAAAGAAAAAGAAAAATAGTCCCGAAGTACCCAAAAAGCGTAATGTTTCAGATGTTCTTCAGCTATACACATTATAATCACTGAATTTGATTATTATTTTGGCTAATTTACTCCTGACATTTTCTTCTAACGATATTCAAACACAAATGTTTCTTGTTTCGTTGTAATTAACTGTAGAATTTTTTACTATTTTGTGAAAAAGGAGGAATCCGACCACCCCCAACACCCTGAATACCAACGATGCAACGACTTTGCAGAGTAGCAGCTTCAACACAAGCAATCCAACGGTCTTTTACATTCACGGTTACAGCGAACGAGCACCGGGGTTAAGCGCCGCGACGGTACGAGATGGTTTGTAAACTTGTACTTTTTGTTTGTTTTTGTTTGTAATTTACCAGTAAAGTAGAAAACAAGAATGGTTCCTTGTACGCTGTAGTTCGTCGTATTTCTTGACGTTATTCTAGGAATAAATTCCCGCAGTTTACAAATACCAAAAAAGTTCAGTGTTTAAACTTCGATCAAGTTCCTCCGTGAAAACTAAACGGTGTGTACGGATGAATAGTTTTTGCCGGTATTTAGCTAATTGTAAGTAACTATTTCGAAGAAGTTACGTCAAGAAAGGATCGTCAAGTTTTCCAAGCCTCTAATTGCCTTCAAGCCTATTTCCGGTTCACGGGAAATTATTTATTTTCGTTTGACATGTTGGTTCAAAATAACTGCCATAAATATTGAAAACGTGCACAACAGGATTTTTTGTTTCATTAATTTAGAAATCTAAAGTCAAACGGTGTGCCTGAAGTTCCGAACGTTCATTTGAATGAAACTATCAAGAAAAATCCATATTACGCTTATTTGACCGCCCAAAATTTGTGAATTTTGAATACATTTCAACTGCCCTTCGATTTTCAACAGATCCAAAATCTGTAGATATTGAAAAATTTCGGATCTGTTGGCTGAAGAATTTCGGAAATTTGCAAATATCGAACGTATAGAGAAAATTTGCTACACTGCACCGGCAGTTTGGAAGAGAGATAAAAAATGTCCGCATTCTCTACTTTTCTCTTTAATTTGTCTCTTCCTTGTACTTTATGTACGAGAACTGATCATCCCACCTTAATTGTACCCAATGGAATCGATATTGGCGTCGATATTAACCGCGTCCTCAATTGTTCGTTGCAGCGTACCTGAGACGGGGTGAATACAACATAGTCCTCGTAGACTGGGGCAAATTGTCGGCACTTCCGTGGTACATTACAGCGGTGAGAAACACTAGGCTAGTTGGACCCCACGTTGCTGGCATGGTCAGATGGCTGGACGCCCAGGGCGCGGTCCCCATGTCACGCGTTCACGTAATAGGGTTCAGTCTTGGTGCCGAGGTCGCAGGCTTCATGGGGAAGTCTCTTGCCCCCCAGCAGGTAAGAACTTCCGGAAACCGGATACCCGGTTCTCGGTTTACCCGCACGTACTACGTATGCGTAGATATATGTCTGTATGTGTTCCTAAGGTGATATGGTACAAGTTGCTTTGAACCTAACCTTGCTAACATAAAAAATATTAATCTAACTAAAATTCTATTAGTTTTTTCCAAACAGTAGAATACTTGGCCACTTTCTGCCGTAGTCAAGCATTAATCTTCCGAGTTTCATTACGGTAGGCTGTATAGTTTGGGAGAAACTACGAATCGCGTTTTCGAGGTGACGACAATTGGTAGTTATGGAATTCTGTTTGAAATTTCATTATTATCACCTCGAAAACGCGATTCGCACTTTCTCGACGACTACCCAACCGATCCGAACGAACCCTCGACGAGTGAATTCAGTTTTTTGGCAGAAAGTGGCTCAGTATTTCACTTTATCAGAAAAACTGATAGATTTCCGTTACAACTCATGTTTTTTATGTTAGCTAGGTTAAGTTGGAAGTGATCTCTACAATATCATCTCCACACGAGGAAGATAGATAGTCTTCGAAGAATCGGCAAACAATTTCCACCAAAAAGCTCGACTTTCGTCGTTAATTATCAGTAAATATAACACGCGTGGTAATTTGACAAATATTTTTATAAATTCGTTCACTTAATGAAGTAGCATGCTTTTGAAAACGTTTTCTTATCTGGCCAATTAATAATAATAAGCATGATAATCTAAAAATCCTAGAGATCTTGTTCAACCGCACGCGTCTAAATTGGGCGAGCGTGCCGAGTTTGATTATCATATAGTACCGTACATAATATACACAGAATCGCGTGTGGATTTCTGAAGTTAAAAATTTTCTCGTTAACTATCATGCCAAAAGGTTGGAAGAATAACTGGCCTCGATGCCGCTTTTCCTTTATACATGGACACTGGAACAGACGGACACTTGACCGCGTCCGACGCCGGATTCGTCGATGTAATTCATACCGATGGTGGAATCCTCGGATTCCCTACACCCCTTGGACATGCCGATTTTTATCCAAACGGTGGTCGGCCAACCCAGCCAGGATGTGCTGTCGATAATATTATCTACAACGGAGTTACTCGCATCATCAATCAGTACAGTGAGTTTTTGATTGATTGAATCGCAGTCTGGCAAAAAAAAAGAAGAAAAAAAAAACTATTGAAATCTTTCGCCCACTCGATTTTCTAGTGGCTTCGCAAGTTGGAAACTTTTCTTTCCATTATGTTTTTCTCATGATTTGTACGTGAATTTTTTCTCAATCATGTTTCTTTTTCGGGGTTTGTAGATATATAGTTAACGATTTTCTTGTTTGCTTTATACTACAGTTGCCTGCGGACATAATCGTGCTTGGCAATTCTATGCTGAGACTGTACTAAATCCTAACGGATTTCCGGGTAGCCGATGTCCTCGATGGAGACCGGAAATTCGTCGTAACTGTACCTGGACTCCGGACGCCCTCATGGGTTTTGGCGTAGACCGTCGTACCAGAGGGATGTTTTATCTAAGGACAAATGCCCAGCCTCCATTTGCCAGGAACACAACGGGTTACGGTATCAGAAGATGAGATCGTCGTCCTGCGTGCAGCGAAGAGGACAAAAAATGGATGAACCGAAACAAAAAAAAAAAAAAAACACACAAAAAAAAACACAAAAAATGTGGAGAAATCCCCAGGTATCCTCATTTCTGGGTTTATCTCACATCACTAGACCCTACCGGCGAATATGTTCTGCTCTGATTATTATAATGTACACGAAGAACGTTGTACCCGAGGATCACGCAGGTATAAACTAAGAAAATATGAATTAGCGAGATTTTTTCTCTATTCAGACCTAACTTGATTTTGATGTCACCTAATTGGCAATTCATGATCACAGTTTTATAATTCCGTCTTGTTTGTTTCGAGGAGTAAAGGTTGCGAACACGGGATTACAAATCCATTGGATGAAGAATTGTTGAAGGGCTTTTGCGATCTCTCAACAAAGTGCATCTGATAATTTCCCGTCAGACAGAATGTGAGAAGATTAATTAAAGTAGAACTGCTTATTAGAGACTATAACTGTGCGTGTCTCACGCAGGTACGTGGCACGCAGGTTGAGGTAGATAAACCGAAGTCAACCTATCTGCATAATGTATTTCATTCTTTATCTTAGATTTAGGTATACATAGTATTATATGTATATACATATAGTGTTGGTTGAAGTTTGGTTGAACACGTTACCGTGGGTTTGACACGAAATATAGTAGCTGTAAGTGAAGTAAAGTAGTTCCATCGTTAAGGATGAGATTATTTTTGCGACCCACGTTTGAGTGGCTGGCTGTTTGAGATATTATCGTTCGATTTGAATAAATAATATCAGCTCTGAGAATATTCGAGCGTTTTATTCCTCAATTTTAACCGAGAAATACGTGACTCGGCGTACGAAATAGCATCTTATTTTGTCAACTGAGCTATAAGACGTCGTCGAATTATTGGCAAAACCGAAATTCAAGCTTTGGCTCATCATTATTCAGCCAGGTTATCAAAACTCCTGAGTTATTTCGTCATGACATTTCGATCTCGTTGATATACACGTGATTTAGGCATCGAGTATTCGTGGAAACGATATATACATACATATACAACCCTTGTTTAGTTTGCCTAACAATAAGACAGAATTAGGACACATCCGAGACTCTCAACAACTTCCAAATATCGATTCTTACCTGACTTTCAACATTTACTTTGAAAACTAGGAAGCCTCGGAGTTCTACAGACCAAAGAAACGATATTTCATTCTGTTATACCGATGCCATTTCCTTAGGATTTCAAACTTATTTTTATTTCTGGCTAAAATCTTATTTTTTGACATGGATGTCTCTTGCAAAACAAATATACATGATGATGATCTATCGCCTTATTACTAACGCGATAAGGTGGTAGGTGACTTTATGCGATTTTTTGATCTTATTAAACCCAGACGATCTATGATTTATTCATTTTTCTAGGATGTTCTTCAAAATTGAGAATTATAAAATCAATTTGATTTGATGGGGATGAAAAAAGTCGAATTTTCTTTGAATTTTCTTCGAATCGAATACGACCTTTCGGCTTTAATTTCAGTAAGAAATCAGAATACTCAAAGCTACAAGGTCCTTTCTTCGAAAATTTCTGTTCATTCTGTTTTATTGTTTTACATAACTTACAATTTGTTTCCTACACGAATAATATCATTTTGGAAAATCAATTCCAATTGATTTAGTCGCATTCATCGATTCCACGACGAATCCGGAAGTAAAAAGATAAATTATACCATCTCCGGAGTCAAAATCGAATTTTCAGGTCCTCCGACTTTGTTATATGCGGCATGAGTAACGCAATGTGTTTCAAACCTTAATTCACGTAGACGTTTAACATGGGAGTATCGCTGAGGAGTTTCTATCTCGATAATTAGATTTTTCTGGACCCGGAGTAATTTCAGAAGAATCTTGGCAGAGATGCAAAGTTTTTGAATAAGCGCATACGGGGTCGGATGCCACGACAGCGCATGAATTACCGGGTTATTCATGTGATTTACGGAGAGTTTGAAAAATTCGGGTTCTGTCCTGGTTACCGGACTTTTTTTCTCTTGCATCGGTATATAAGCTGCAGCAGACGCCGCAGGTTATAACAAAAAGTGCATCACCCAAATCCGCACTCGTCGACGATTTTTTCACTTGCAGGTATAATATAAGTTGATTTTTTCGCTTTAATTCTTTGCGTGGCGGTTCTTCCTGAGTCAAAAAATCAACACATCTATGTACGATGCTCTACAGCCACTCTTTCGCTCGCTGCTTCGTCAAGTGGAACTCTTTGCCTCTCCGAAGTGTATTCATATTTTCATTTTATCAAAAAATGTGTATGGCCCAAAAACTTTCGAACTGTATTTTATGAAAGTCGCTCGTTCTGTTCCGAGAATTTTTTTTTCATCACTTTTCCTCGAAATTCTATGCTGCTTGTCAAAGAGTATAAAAAAACTCCAATGCCACGGAGAAAATTTTGTACGATTTTACGTTCAGACACTGAGTAGACGTGTGCCGGATATCGCAACTCCCGTGATATATCTACTGATTCGGGGATGGCCGTGGGTCTCAAAATAATCGGGTATTGAATCAGCGAGCTAACTCAGGAGAATATAAATGCGAAGAAGTCATACAATGTCAGCACACGTGTTTCAACTCACAAAAACGTTTCCTATACATATAGATCCGGATATGAACTTCTTGTATGTAAAAATATATTTTCTACACGTATAACTTGCCGATCAAACCGATGTACAAGGTCAGGTGATCAAAGTTCAACCACTGATTTCGGAAAAAAAGATTTCCACATTTTTTTTTTTACCTTTCAATTATGGAGAATAAAAATTTATCGGCCTAAACTGCAGTATGTTTCTTCAATTTTCACAGACCCAAATGTATATCATCGGGTAGAGTTGGACGAAAGGGACAGATTGACCAAAATCGACCGTTCAAATTGGCCGATCTTTTGAAAGAGTATTTCCTGAACTTTGAAAAAAGTAAAAATGAGAATGTTCGGAGTATTCCAGATGCTGCAGCTGGTGTTACCAATTTCGATAGAATCTTGACAATTGAGGAATTTCTAATTTACCGGAGTTTACCCTGATAGCGGAATTTCAGTAATTATTCATCAATTGATGATTCGAGTTTCGGAGCCGGACAATGTTCGTCGAGCGTATTTAACACATGCGGTATAGAAGATATGGAAGAGAACGTATAATAGGAACATCGATGGACGTGACGTACCTACTACTCTGTGAATCCTCCATCTACCTATATAGCATGAACTAATTTTCTACGTGATCGAGAATTAATTAGCTTGGTATAGCGTATATACCGTGGCGTCGCTTAAAGCAATTCTACCTACCCGGGGTGGAAATTCTCGGTATCGCGAACGCGCCTGCATTCGCAACGTCTCTGTCGAGTGGCAGTTACGATCCGATCAATCTAGTCTTCAGTGCACACATATATGTACGTCTACGTAGTACATACATTCGTGTACGTATCCATTGCACTGTCTACAATTGAATCTATACCCATGATCGTCACATATATGCCTTTTAACAGAGAAAGGTTTGCTCTGGCAGGTGCTTTCTCCACTTCATGATTGGTTTCGCGTCTGTATACTATGGGGTACTACCTGAATAACGTGTATACCTGTAATTATATGAACTATAGTCTATACTCTATACTATAACGTAAGAAAAACCTGGGCTTTCCCCTCGCTGCGGGCTTTAGAAACACGAACGACAAACGTCGACCTTTGTATATATATAAGTATATTATACTCGTCATTGATCGTCAGGGTTCTCATTGTCCCAAAGGCTATACTATGCGACATTCATTCTAATAACGACTACATTGATTCACGAAGAATTTGACGTTTGGAAAGCTCGATGGGCGGTGATGAATACCGACAATAACGTCTTGACGAACATTTTTGACAAAAATAAATCACGTTTTACTTTTCATGGATTTACATTCTACGCTGACTCTGATACATCGATGGAAAACTCGTTTTTCAATTTTGGTCCAAACGGTCGATGTGAGGATCCGGATACAATAGTTGCAAAAACAAGTTTACTTTCGGGATTAGAAGAACGGGGAATGGCACTTTTTTAACTTCACGCTTTTAGAAACAGAAAAGTCATTATAATCACCCCGAAAATGAAAAGTTGAGTTTTCACCAGATCTCCACATTTTAAGATCCAGAGAATTACCTCCGACAATTTTTGGATGGACTTCTGCATCTGCAGTGTATTTGTGTGATCAATTTTATGTCCGACGATATCTTGAGAACGAATTGACGGATTTTCATGATTTTGCTCTTAATCGATGCAGTGTTTCGTAACTTAGAGCTGAGAAGATTTTGCATTCAGTCGGTCGACTGGTTTTTAAGTAATTGAGCAAATAAAATTTAACAAAATATATTTCAAATAGTCATAACTCGAGAATGAATCAATGGATTTTGATGATTCTAATCTTGATCGATAGCATTCGCTTTAACTTAGGAATGAGTGAATTTTGAAATAATTCAACTCAGTAGTTTCGTATTGTTTAAGGTGGAAAGATTCGCGCGGGAAGTTTCAGGACTGGCCCATCGTGGTTAGCCGATTTACCTGCTTGTTTTCTGTAGAAATTGCAGAATTTCAGATTATTCGATGATCACGATTGTAATTTTAACAAGCGATCTAGTAAGTCAGACTACAGTTTCTGTCATTTCCGAATAATATTCAAAATTTGATTGCTAGCAACTTATGTAAATCGAATAACAATTGTTTTTCTAAGTGGCAACACGATAGACGAGAAGGCCTCGATAATAGTTTATTGAAACCGAGTATACATAGCCTTCTCATTTCGTACTTTTTCAAATTTGCATACTTCTCGCCTCCGGAATTTCATACGTGAACCAGTTTTTCACATTTTGACGAATTTCAATTATGCATTCAACCTATATTGACTTAGCCATCGGAAGAAGTGCAGCACATCGAGCACGTGCGGAAACGACGTGATGTTAGTCAGTCTCGGTCAGACAGTGAGTCATCGGCTTCAATCCATAGGTTCTTGAATGGTTGTATGCACCTTGAAAAGTTGAATCATAAGATTTCCGGGCCGTAGGAGTTGAATCAACATTGTCATCTGACAGTTGAATGCATCTATATACGTTTTATCGGGGAAAATGTACTACGAAGCAAGAGATTTCTAGACAGTCGGCAATAACAATTTATATACGTAAACCCAGCTTGCGTTAGTATCGGGGCAATTTGGCGAGATCGATTTTTGGATTTATGATAGCAATTATATGCCCCGAAAGTCTGCCGAGGCGTATAAGAATTATCGAGATGAGTTTTTTTTTCTCTATAATATATATAGTATATACGAAAAAATACTTAGGTAGAATTTCTTCGTAGTGTCTCATGGTAAGAATTTCTACCACTTCTACTACTTTCTAAGGATTTTGGGAAAATCCGAATATTTCTACATGGCCTTTTATGAAAAATCGTTAGTCCCTGACTATAAAAATACCGAAAAAATCCGAATATACTATAGAAAACCATACGGAGAGCCCCGAATTCTATGAAAATTTGTAGAAATTCGCAGAATTGCTTCCGGCAGACATATCACAGCGACCCTTGACGAAATGATTTATTCGAAAACAGACATGATTACTTTCACGATTTAATTATTCGCATGATTACACGGGGTGGAAATTCTTTCTGTTTGATAGGGGCCTGCAGTTTTCTGCGAAGCTTTGAAATCTAGTTTAGGGCGGGACTTTGAATTTCGGTTCCGTTTATTTCATTTTTTTCTTTTTTTTTTCACAACGAGACTTACCGATTCGTCGCTAATGATAACGGCGCTATATCTACATATATATTGACACGAAAAACGTGGCCGCTGCGACGTCACGTTATTATTTTATCTCATCTCTTTCAGGCTCCCGTCGAGCTCCACGTGGTTTCCGCTCTTCGCCCGAGGCCTACGCCTCATTAACGCGTCTGTAAATGACGCGGTCCTCCGTCACGTCTGACACTTTTTATACTTTTATCGTGATATAGCTTTAAAGATTAAAGCTGTACCGAGCTTTCGTTAATCGGCGAAAACGATCCGCGCCTATTAGCGATTCGCGCAAATCGCCAAACCCTTGGAGCTTCGCGTCCATGAAAAATACCCATACCTGATGAAAAACTAATCTACATTACAAAGTCTTCTCAAAATCCCTGTTTAGAAATGAAATAACTCGCTGGAGTTGGAAACCCTTCTGGTTTCCCATCGGAAAATATTCAAATATTTTATTCAATACGAATAGCAATCGAGGACCACTCGCTATCGGCCGCGCTTTTTGCCATCATATTCAACACACGGAGACTAAATTTTGTGCCGAATCAAATGGGAATCGATTACCCAGCCGTTTTGGAGATACAGTCAATGTCCTAGAAATCCTAGAGCCGGAACTTGCCGGAAAAAAACGAATTTATCTTTGGAACGACTGAGTGAATCCCATCGCTCGGTTTGGTACTAAATTTGGTCTTTGTTCGTACCTATAGAAAGTATAAGGGCGAAAGGCACTGCCGATAGCGAGTCGCCCTCCCGTTCAAACAAAATAAGTGAAAATGAAGGGGCGGGATTGAAGTTCCGAATTCCGAAAGTTCCGAACGGTCAAAATTCTGAATTTATTTGAGATGCGATTTTGAATTTCCAGAAACTTTAGAGCTCAGAACTGGGAAATTCCGAAAAGTTGAGATGCAGACAGCTCGAAAGTCCGAAAATTCAAAAATTCAGGGAAAGCTCACGACAAAAATGTCAAATAAACGACATTCCACAAGCGAATTCCGAGATTCGGAGTTTTGACCTTTCGGATCTTTAGCTTTCGGGGCAATAATCTTTCTATAAACTCTGAGTCTAAAAAACTCTGTATAAAAATTCGGATTTTCAATCCCGTCCCGTCAAAACTTGCAGAAATCATCGTATCAATATAACCGGATTTTGAGAAAACGTTCGATGCATATATTCATTCCTTGATATCTCGAAAACAGCAGCCGCTGGGCGCTGAAGCTTTACGGAAATGTAAACTTCGTCCGATTTGATGCTGGAATAATTAAAGCCAGTAGCAGCAGCTTGTTTCCCAGCATGGGAAAATGTCAGTCCGGAGATTAATAGGCTGGTACCGATTGAACAAATTATACATATATTCTCTCATTGGTTACTGGCATACTCGATTACTCGAACCTGCGGGAGTTGTCGTCCAATCGACAATCAATTCGCAAACACAGCTGTCAGCATGCTGCAGACCTCGACGAAGGGATTTATCAAAGTACCTACTGCGACAAGGGTTGCGGTATTATTTCCATCCTAATGGAGAAGGAAAATAATTTCAGGAGAATGTGACGCGATGTGCGAGGCAACGGACTTTTCCAATGATGTCGCTAACTTTTTGGCATGCGATACTTAGTTATATATATATATTTCGCGAACGGTATAACATCACGGCTACTATATACGGATGGATCTACACCGATGTGAAATACCCGATATCATCGCTGTCGGCTCTTCGGTAATTGCGCCATTGTTCTACTCCTCCATTCTCCCTTCGCCGACTACTATTGTCGTCTATTCCGTTCCTCTTCACAATATACATTTACCGCAACAATGCGTACGCTCTTCACCGACCAGATGCAATGATACGTCTGCAAGTGTCTTTTCCATTGTTAGAAATCAGCGCAAGAAGACAGTTGGATACAATTTTTTATTTACTTTTTTGTATACCCCACGAAGTAATGTTTTATATTATATGTATGTACATGTATTGTACTTATTTGTTGATAAAGCTTCGCTTACTGACTATATATACCATATTCTAGGTATAGTTACACTTCCTCCATTTTTTGCAATTAGTGATTCACAGTTTTACTTTCTACAAGAATTTTAAAGAAAAATTCAACACATCATGAAATGAATTCATTTCTTCACAATGTTTCATTTCACATCATCATAATCGAGTCATTAGATCGTACGTCGTGGTTAGATTCGAATTTTCTGGAATTCATATTGTTTCGAAGATGTGCCGTCATAAATTCAGGGAGGAAATGGAATTCAAAAGATGTCATAGAAGATATGATAAATTTACTGAAAATTGAACTCTTCTTCTCATTCATTTGCAAACAACTCAGTCCAAAAATGTTATTTATTTTTTCAATTTCCCGGATCCAATTTCTGACGGTACGTATTCTGAAAAATCCTGATCCCAGACAAGTCGAATTGGACTATACCTAGGTACGTACATGTTTTAAAATGAGACATTTATAATTTTGTGACATAAACTTCAATTGCCGAGGAAATGAATTAATTTTGAACCATACGACTACGATTTTTCCCCTGTAAGGATTCTAATTTCTAATGTGTTTGAGGAAATTCTCGCACGTCATAGCTGCTCATCTACAGTATCCAATAGATATTCACAATCATGGAGATAAATCGTTCGTGGCTGTCATACGTATAGGAATGGAGCTATATAACCCATACGTAGGTACAGGACGTATTGCGAGGCAGATGGCAATATTGCCGGATAGATATTTTCGAATATAATCTGTAATACATATCTACTGATGAATGACGTTGGATTAACAGCGGCTATATAAGCTGTATATTATATATATACATGGTATATCTGCCGTCGTGGAATTACCAGCTTTCCGGTAAAGGTTAAATGAGCAAAAGCCACACCGGGCGTACTGTTACTCTGCAGAAGCACAATCCGGGTGTATACCATACGCTTTTACGAAGCTATCAACCCTCAGCGATATTACCTACCCATGACGTTGACGTACCAGCGTTTCTAGCGTGAAAAATATACTACGGATAAGTCAATAGCCCGCGAACGAATGAGGAAACATCGACAGACGTTTCTCGGTTCGCCTAAACTGGCCTTTCACGAATATGTAGAAAAAAAAAGGATATATATATGTGAATAGGTACGTATATATGTATAGATTGTTTAGAAAGATATAGTATCGCGGAAGAACTGGTATAATCATTGGTGCTGATTCCGTGAGCCCTTCGAACACTTCAAGCCCTTCGAACCCTTCGAACCGAGAGATATTCGAGAATCGAGGATAGCCATTTGTTACGCAACGTCGCGGCGAACTGGGAGCTTTTTTTCATCGACTCTCTCTGTTTATTCAACACTCGAATAGCACGCGCGGGAGGCTAATTTTGACGTATATCGCGTGACTAAAAGCAAAAGGGCCTAAGCGCCAAAAAACAATTTTTTTTGCGACTATGCCCAAAAGATCTTACGTTGTATGAAAAAGATTTTGGCACTAAAAAATCGAAAATTTTTTTTTTGCCGCTTAGGCCCTTTTGCTTTTAGTCACGCGATATGTTTTTTCTGCACCAGACATCGCTAATCGATAGGTATATAGTTCTATTGCTGCTATAAGTTCAAATATGAAAACTATTATAGATAAACACGAGAGTAATAAAAAAACAAACAAACAATCAGGCAGATGAGTCGATGGACCACACTTTGCGTTTTCATATCCGCCATTCTGAAAGTTTCAATATCGATTTCAGATCCGAGCTCACCGACTCCATAAACCTTCAAGCATCAATTTTTGAACTAATTGTCCCATCTTCATAAAACATTAGTTGGTCACATGAGATCCGCTAACTTAAAATTTGGGAATCGAAAAAGTCTGACCCCACTTTAGTGATCAGTGACCCAAAAAAGCCCTTGATACCAAGTTTCAAGAAAGACGAGGGTGAAGATAAGCCGAAAGCTTGTAAAAACTCAAGAACTACTGAATCCATCCGTAGGAAAATTTATTCAGATTTAATTTCGTGCAAATTCTGTAATTCATTGAGACGAAAATTGTCAGAATAATTCGTGGATTCGTTTTCAAAATATCAATGATTGAATTGTTCGTCCTTCAAAATTTTCTTGTTTGAAATTCAACCAGGTACGTCAAGAAATTAAGAAAAAATCTATCGATTAGGACCACAATCATAAAAATCCATAAATTTCTTAACGAGGTATCGTTGTTGGGGACAATTACGAATCAGCTTCCTTGAGTTCAGCGGGAAAAGGTTAAAATTACAGCTATTTTTCCCGTCAATATTTCTCAATGCAAGTCGCGACCGTATAATGAACAAATGATCAGCTCAGCAAAACTTCTAAAAAAAAAAAAAAACATCCTCACGGTGGACCCTCCCAGTCGATTAGAATCATACGACAAGAATTTTCGGTACAAGATTTCGAAGATCTTATCAAATCATTGTCAAAGTTTGAACGGGGAGTTTCGGTAAGAAGACGTGACTTTAATATATTTCCATAAGTTTGGCGAAGTGGAACGAACGTAGACGTTAAATGGCAGCAAAAGTTTAAGAACAGAATGGCTTTTTGGTTGGGTCAAAAAACAAAGAGAGAGAAAGACAGAGAAAAAAAGAAGAAAAGTAACAAATCTGACCAAAATCGCCGGAGGAACTTTCTCTGGTACATTTTACAAAATTTCTAGAAAAGCTTCGGGCAAAGGCGGGTCCTGCTGGGCTATTATTCCTCACTGCAGAGAACGGCGAAAACGCATTACATCTGTATAGATATACTTTTATACGTCCTGGCGAGCTTGGCGTCGTGATTTTTCAGCTTCGGTGAACAGACAAGGAGAAAAATACATCTAGGAAAAAAGAAGGATGGCGTTGGGCGGGCTCGATTAATTCTGGGCTTCGTCTAGAGGCGCCATTCGCAAGTATAGAATGTATATTATATATATATACCAGGTATAGTACAGTTCGAGATAAAAACTAGAACTGCGAGTAGAAAGGTAGCTAACGGTTCTTCTTCTTCTCTTAGTAATAAATGAAAAACGTAGTACAGGCCGTAAAGAGGAAACAGCTAGAGAACGTCGAAGGACGAAATAAAAATAAGAATTTTACTCCGCACGTCCGCGTGGCTAAACAAAAGACGTACATAAAAGATTTTCCCCGGTAAGTTTTGTTCCCTGGATTGGTGCGCGGCGCAATCAGAAACCTAGAGCCTCGTTCCGCGTACCTAATAGTACCTCTGCCTATATCTAAGCTCATACCTATGCCAAGAAAAAAAGAAGAAGACAAGAAGACAAAAAAAAAAAAGAAAAAGAAAAAGAAAAAAAAAAAACGGAAGAAAAATATGAAAGATAGGAAAACTGTAACATTGTGGTATACATACAGTCGAAATCTTATGCCTCTTGTGAAAAATAGCGAAAGAGAGAATAGAAGAAAAATGTCATAGCTTTTGTCCGCGGTTTATTTTCGGAGCTAGGCGTTTCAGATGAGCCTGACAAATGTTTGAATCCCGGAAAAAGCATGAACTCCTATACATATACTCTTAAAGAAGGATTTGGAAGGATTGTCAGGGAGTAACAAAGATCCTGTCTTGTTCTCGGGAATGGTCACGTTGCAGCCGAAGCTTCATGTCTTTAAGATAACTGCTCCTAAGTGAGCTTCTGAGTCACGAAAGCTCTCCTAAAGACCGATGATAAAGGATAAGAAAATAAAAATTATCAAACCGTCAGAAAGCGAAACTAGAGGAAAAAGGAACAGCTTCGTCGGATTGCGTCCATCTTTTTCGCAAGTTCAGGATCAACCTAACCTCGGATTGTACATGTAAATGAAAAGAAAAAAAAGGGATATACCTGAGATGAAATACGCGCAAGATTGTCTCTCTTTCGAAGCTGATTTTTATCCGCATAAGAAGCAGGAGCTCTTTTCCACCCGAAAGGTGAATTTGAATTCCAGTTACGTTCCAAGATCGTCAGAACGATATTTTATATATTCTCTGAATACTTTAAGCCAGGTCGATCGTAAAAAAATGTATAATTTTCCGATAGGTTTGCGGTATAAAGTAGAATTTTTTTTTTCATCGCATATTCAATGGTTTCACCGTTGGCAGTAGGTGTAGCTTGCGAAGCGAAAGTATAGAAATTACAATTTGAAAAACTCCAAGTGGTTTCACCAGTATAATTAAACATTCATTCGGTTATTACTGGGCGGGTATAGAACAACTGACCGGAACTCGAGGGTGTTAAAAGTTATGGTGTTCGGTGGAGCATGTCTGCAGGGTAGAAAGCCCTGCGATAATTTGGGTTTAAATTCGTTTGATAATTCCTATAATTCATTCGAGACATGCGATTTCGTACCGACATAAACGGCGATAATTGTAATCAAATATTAAGATCTGTCAAATCGAGCTTCCCACGCGTCAGCCTTTTTATCGTCCTGCGAGGAAAATTCACGATAAATTTTGTGATTCACTACGATACTTTATCCCAATTGAATCTAAGGCGAGGTCAATGCCCAGACAGCCACAAATTAATTATTTATCACAGTCCTGGAACCTTCCGATTGTTACTGCCGACATGGCACGATTCGTCTAGTTTATCGAATGCTTCCGGTATACATACGTACATACATATCAATGAGAGGGATATATAATGACATGACATAAACAGTGTCAACGTCAATGGATAAATATAATATATCTATACTGCTCGATAACTAATGATTATAAGAAGTGAAGACAGCCTATAATATACTTAATATACGGTAAACGTCAATTGAAATACACGCATGTCGGGGGTGGATAAAGAAATTTCGATTAACACGAAAACGAGGCACATGTATAAATACATACATATAATATATATGGGTATATATTTATATCCTTGTGATATCACGTGTACCTATAAGTATAGACGTGCTTTTTCAATATCATCGGCAATCTCTTGGTCTGCTGAGAGATTATTCTTCAGCCTATTGTTGGATCAGAAGTGCCCCTACGTCATTTCGAACCAGCTATAGATAAAATGGGAACTTGTATAAATGTATTCGTGGCAAACAACCGTTATAGCATAGATTTTTAGGCGTGGCAAACTCGACTCGATGATTTCTCAAATCGAAGAGCTACAGCCTAATTCATTTATATAAATGGACAGCAGATCACACCGACAACTTATTTTAATAAATTTTTCAAAGGGAAAGATAGGTAATAACGAGTCTCGATTTTATATTTCATCAAAACTTCACCGTATACTCCGTTCAATTCATTTTGACAAACTTTGAGTGACATGTTCTTTGCTCGTCTGGCTGTCAGGCATCATTTGATGTGCGATATTTTTTGCCACTTAACGCACGTAGGTACTACATGAACCCTATGTTATACTGTCCCTAGACAAACGACAAACTATTTGACCTCTGTGGTTCTGCGACTGGTGAAATTTTTTAGGTATAACGTTGACAAATGGCGATGTCAATCGTGGATTGACGTTTACGATAATCAGGAAAATATCAGCCCATCATTCACTGAAGCGGAAGAAATAATGTATCTATGTACAATATAATGAAGAAATTGATGAAATAGGTTTCTCATTTTGTGAAATTAACCATCGTGGAAGTGAGAAAGTTTCGTAATTCCTTGAACGTATAGGTGTACTCGCAAGTTTCCCACCTTTCAAGTGGCTTGCAGGCTATTATAATTATCTTAAGGGAACCAACTTTGTTTCGAAAAAAAGAAAACTTGAGTGCTTAATAAACTCTGCAAAATCTCGTTAAACTGCAGCGACGCGACGTACGCTAACATAGAGGTAGATATAGATATAGGTAAAGGTATAAGGTGGAAAATTTCTAGGCTTTCTTTACTCGAGCTTCGCTTAAGTTTGACGGGAAAACTTCTTTTTGTCTACATTAGCAAGTTTCGAAGTGATTTTATCTTGAAAGATTACAGATAAATATAGTAGACGTTGCATTTACTGATGACGACACTATAATTTTAAGCTCTGTAGCTTGATCTTCAAATATTGGCAAGAAAATTTATGGACGTGATCGTAACAGTCTGGGAAAATTTGTTTCACGCAAAGATTCTAATTGCAAGTTTACGTTCACCCCAGAAGACCTTCACTGTTGATTATTCCATTCTTTGACTAGCTAATGACCTGTGATCCACAAAGATCCTTGTGATTTGATAAGGGATGATTTGTGCCATAAAACTGCAAAATAATATCGTTAAAACTGAATCGAAACCTTTGGTAGACGTACACGCGAATACTAAACGAACCTGCCCATAGTTGGGACCTATATCCTTTTTACTTGATTCTTTATTTTTATTTTCACCAACCTTCAGGGGCTGCCCTAGGATCGACACCTTGACACTACAAACCCGATAATATCTCCAAACGCGAACTTAGCGTGAGCTTTATCTCTACTTCGGTCACAAGCTCGAGCTAGAGTGCTCGAGAATGGTGGTGAGTGGTTCTGTCCATACTGTTGCGATATTGTATATTTTTCTATGATACACAATGTCGACTATATTAGCTTTTCAAGTAGGTACCTACCACTGTGCAGGTATGGCAATAGGAAGTCGTCGTCGTCGATCATTGCAGGACGTTTGAGTCGCAACCATCATATCGTAATATGATGATGGGGTATGGTTACGTTGACTAGGTCACGCTCTGGCTAGACAAGGTCCCGAAGGTGCTCAAGGCCTGTTGTTAGTCGTTAATATTACTTGCCAAGTTGTTAATATAACCCGAAGCCTGCTGACCTTTGCGATTTACAACTTGGATAATAGGTACTGAAGAAAACTTCAATTACCTGGTCACGTGCATTATTTTGTTAGCAGTTTTCATCTGACCACCCCCTTACCGGATACAATATTGTTACATGCGTGAGGGTTGAGATTAGGAAGTAAGTATACGTATAATACATTAACCCCATCAGATCCGGGGACTCCTAATTGTTCACGTGCCCTCAGTAAACCGAAAGTGATGAATTATAATGTTGGATGTTGAAAAATGTCTACCGCTTAAAATTCAAGTGATAAATGTGTGATAGGTATAATTTAGCCATGGTACGTGTCAAGGATTTGAAAAAAAAATTCTACCCTTAGAAAGGAGAGCCTTAATAAGCATGCTTTTCGCTTCATGAAAGCGGAAATAGCGTAGCAATTTGTGAAACGTGGAACGAACTCCTAATATCATTTATAAATAGTTCACAAAGGTTTCGAAAGGTTAATACGTAGGCGATATACACCTACGAAACCAGCAATAGCAAAGAAGCTGATTAACTGAACCGTGAAAAAGAGGGAGCGGTCGAATTTTCACTGATCGTTTTGCGCTAAATTATCACGGACATTTGAACTCCTTCAGCTAGAGTGGTACAGTGAAAAAGATAATTAGATCGGAAGGAATGAGATTGGTGGTAGGTAAAGGTTCGTTTGAAATTACATTTTTCCCCACTAGTTTGAGCAGGAAAAATCCAAGTGTCTATATACCGGTGATTGAAAAGTAGTTTCGCAGTTCAATCCGTTAACGATGGAGATGGATTCGTTTTCACACGTGATAATCCACGGGAAAATACATAAGTCCTCTGCATGTCACTGCATCATAATATATGTACAAAAAATGTGCTTCAATTTGTTCTCCACTCGCTAAAATGAATACTACCGAAATGAATACGATACTCATGAGGTTACGCTACTCTGAGATGTTCAAAGAATTGTTTCGTTCTTTATTAATTCTTTTCCCGTAGCCTGAAACTTGACGAAAATTCCAACCCTTACTCGAATTCTTCACTATAATATTTACGAATTCATGCATTTATTTGCAAAGCGCTGCGTAGCGTTTGGAACAACTTCTTTCGATGTGGCGATTATCCTAACTCAACTACGATTATTTCCATTAATTTAAAATCTGCCCCACAGATTCAACACATAATTATCTAGAAGAGTAAGTAGAATTTTTGTTGTATTGTAATTTGTAAACCGTTTCTGTATAATTAATATATTTGAAGACGAATCTGGTGTGAAAAATACAGATATAATTATTCCACGGTTTTACGAATGATACAAATCCTCGAATTTCCAAAAAATTTTACGAAGTGCCGTGCATTTGACCTGACTTTTAGAGAATAGCTGTCTTTTTTTTCAATTCCAATATAAGCCCAGCTGCGACGTTCGTCAATGTGAGGTAGAAAGAGAAACCAGATCCTTGCATCTTTGCCCCTATGCTGACCATTACCAAATCAAAAAAATATCTTTCAAAAGCTGATAACATGTCCTAAAAGTATGTTTAAGCAGAAAGCAAAACATGTGGTAATTCGGCTGTAAAAAATTCACAAATACCGGTTTCTATTTTGGCATCTCTGGGCATTGTGACCCCTTAATTCAACAGCGGAAGGATATTGGTCAGGATCGTCAGCGTGTATGTCCTGTTTACATACTCTGTATTATGGAATACGCGCGCAAACGCCCACGCACCAGATTGTTTGACTGATTTTAGTCGGTTGGGTGGTTTGTAGTGGTTCAGAGAAACAGATTGGACAATGAGGCAACGTCAAAGTGGTCAATGGTGGACCGATTAGTAAACAGAGGACCTGGTACGAAACCGACCAAAACTGTAGGTACTCCGGGATGAACATGGGACTTGGTTGGAGTTCAGAGCGAGAGGTGGAGTCGGTCAAATCGATACATATTCGCTATTCGAGGTAACCGCGACTCCCTCCTGCCTCCTGTATCGTACTATAATACCGCGGAAATATGCCGAGCCGCGTCCGCCTATTTCGTGAAATGCTATGCGGTGCTTTCATATCATCGAAGCTAAAGAGGAACGCTCCAGTGGTTTTGGATGCTGCTTTCCGTAGATAATTAAAATTTTTATGCAAGCTGGTACACATAATTTCAAAAAAATGAAGGAATGAACAATGAAGGAGGAAAGAATTAGGTGCCAGGAAAAATCCACCCTCTATACTTCGGAGACTCTGCAATCTCGTATAAATTTCTCTCTCACGTAGGTATGTATGTACATACAAGATGAAATACGAAATTGGTGAAGAAATGTGAGTTCAAACGCCATCTGATTACATCTGATTTGTCTGAAAGGATGTCTGATATTTCTACAACGTATGATGACGAGCTTTTTGAGTCGACGCTCGAAGCTTCCTGTTTGATTACAAACGTGCCTAACGAACGTTTCTTTCTATTAACACTTCTTTATTTCAGAAATGATTTGTCTGAGGCGAGGTCAGAGGTCACGGTGACATCAGAGACCGAAAAAAAGATTCTTCCATATCCAGAGGAGTTCCTGATTGGCAGTTGCGTCGGATCTATTAATCGTCTTTGCGTTAACGAACTTACAAAAAGGTGAAAAGCCTCGTGAAGCTGATGACGCACTGTCGTTAAAGCTCATTCGAGAGTATATTTTCATTTCGAAATCAGAATAGAAAATAATGATCATTCGTCAATAGAGGATGAGTCGTTCTGAAGGATCCATGGTTCGAGTTGTTATGGGCACAAAAAGAATTAAGGCTTTTGAAGAAAAGATGTCCTTGCAGTTCTTTAAACGAATGAATTTCGTGATAGTTCATCCAAGATGTTTCCAAACCACATCCGAAGCATGACCATGATATTCAGAATTGCACTTGTTTTGGGTTACCGCAACTATTTTTTTTCTGTATTCCTGAAGAGTTCACCTCGAAGACACTCACTTTAGTATTCGTAGTTAATTTTTCGGGTATACCGTGGTGTAGAATTTCCACAACTCACAATCAGGACCGCGGCAATCATAGTTGATTGCTCCGGTCAGGATAATTCGGGAAATTACTCTTCAGAATCAAATTTTTTATGTGTTGGAAATCTCGTTGCGAGTATACAATCACTGAAGTCAAATCGGTCAACACGCTTCAAACTGATTTGCTGTACAATTGAAATGATACGGTTTTGTAACGAGATGAAATGAACCTCGATGATTAGAAATGATTCGATTTTAGGCTGTGGTTGATCTTCCCAAACGTGACGATCACCGGCAATCTTAAGGTGATGTAGCAGAGATCACTTCCAACTTAACCTAGCTAAGATAAAAACCATGACTTTTACTGGATTCCTATATAAGTTTTTTTCAACGAAATGACATACTCAGCCACTTTCTGCCAAAAAACTGAATTGATTCGTAGAGGATTCATTTGGATCAATTGGATGGTCATCGAGAAAGTACGATTCGCGTTTTCGAGGTGACAAGAAATGGTAATCATCGGATTTCAAGCAGACTCCTATATCGCCTTAAGGTGTTACGTGACTATATTCGGGACTCCATCATTACAAATTGCTGTCACCTCGAAAACGCGATTCAGAGTTTTTTCAAAACTATACAACCTACCGGAATGAAACTCAGGAGATTAATGCTTCACCACGGCAAAAAGTGGCTAAGTATTTCACTGTTTGGAAAAAAACAAATACATAATTCCAGTCAGATTCCTATTTTTTATATTAGTAAGGTTAGATTCGAAGCAACTACTACCGTATCGTCTTAAATATGAGATATTTCCAAACCTGCGATCAAGATATAGAGGTACGTATAATTACTTTTATGGTAAGCTAAGAATGTGTCCATATACTTGAACCGTTTAACTGGGTAAGTGGATACACATTATATATCGTACACCCTCTTAACTCGACACAGATAACGACCGACTTGAGCCTGAAACGTCAAAGATATAGATCCCCGGGAGAGGATCCAGAGATTGCCGTTGAACGGTGATCGCGTTATCCTCGGGTAATTGAACGTTTCGTTCCCGGGTAAATCGTATTTCTCTTGCCTTCAGTCATATAGTGGATTTGATCCAAAGATCTGACGGAATGAGCTCTTTTCAAAAGCAGATGCTGTACCTGGCCGGAAGCTAAATCGCTATCTAACAATAAAAGAGTAGAGGCGCGCAGAGGGTTCTGCCCAGGGGCGCGAAGCGGCACACATTCTAATATTTGGCAATGTTTAAATAAACAGATAACAAACGCAAGTTTGGCTTTCGGGTGCGGCAAAAGCGGATTACGCAAACAGTCAGAGATAAATTTCATAAAGTGTCTATCTCGACCCGTACACTCCCGCTCTCTACCTACTGTACCCCGTGGGCAAAATTTGTGCAAAAGTTTACAGACTCTCTCACACTCCCGGGAATTCTTCCCTTTCGAAATATTCCGGTCGGAAAATAACCGGGATTTTAAATCCTCGAGGACTGACTCCTCCAGCGATATCCGCGAAAAGAAACACATCTTTAGATGCTCCGTTACATGCGATCAGACAGATTCGCTTGCACCTCAGCTGTAATCTTGTCGCGGTCTCCGGAGGGTCGCAAAGTTTATGTATAACATACATATATGTATATATGGTCGTATAATGTATGTATAATAAATTTCATATTACTCACGATTTTATGGTGGAGATGCTGCAGTTCCCTCTCGGTTACTCTTCGTCTTGAAAGTTCGCGCTGTTCTCGCCTGTACTGGCTATACTTGTAGAATAGGTACATCCCTGGCAAGGCAAGTACCACCAGTGGTTTCATGAGCCCACCACGACCTCCTGTACCTCCAGCAGCCCCTGCAGCTTCATCTTGAGCCTCGAGGTCTTCCGGTGGCTCATCTGAATCTTCCGGGTGTCCGGCGACGCCCTCGGCTGGCACCTCCACGACGGCCGCCTCCGCCGGCATTATTTTTATTCCTCCCTGAAAAATGATGAAAAAGGATTCTTTCAGGCGAGTGAAATCCATCTGGGATGGATCAGCTACCTACTTCGAAGAGTGAGATTTTGTACGGGCTTGAAATTCGCCTGTCTGTCTTTGCGGTTATATCGGGTACTCAACCTTCGAAATCGTCGACTATTTCATGGTGTATTGGGTTCCTCAGGTCTCATCTATCCAGATTATAGTACCCCAGCCCTCGGAAGCCATTGATTTTCAAGTTACTAAATTTGTTACATCAGTGGACAGGAAACTACTTCCACAATGAATCAGGCAATGCATCAATTTCCAGGCTTGTACGCTTCTCCTTAGATCTATGACGAACAATCTCACGACAGGGATTTCCAATATGGATCTTTAGTTTAATTTTCCAAGGAAATTTCACTTGATTTTTTTTTCTTATTCCAAAATTTATTTTCTTCCACACAAACTGTAAATCCGATGACAAATGATCCCTTTTACAATTTTGATCGCTGTACAGGTGAGTAAAACTGAGGAAAGTTTCGAGTTTATTCGATGGCTGTCTCATCTTGGAAAGAATTTCCTGTCCAAAAATGAACCACACAATTCATTTTTGATTACTCAAGAACCAATCAAGATTCATTGATGGTTTTTGAGGGTTCAAGTACTGTGATGCTCATCACCTAAATCCTAGAAACTCAATGGTTCAGCAATCAGCATTGATAGTTCATGATTTTTGAACCACGACCGATTGCAAGAACTTCCAACCTATACAGGCATTATTCGATGACCTCAACACGATATAATATTCTAAGGAAATTCACCGTTTCATGGACCGATTATGCATCGTATTTGCTGTTTTGAAAACTTTCGATCTCAGAAATTCAGATTTCTTTCCGGTTATCTTGAATAGTCTTATCGAACTCTACGAACTTCAACTTCATAGTTCCGTCGCAGTGGACGAGTTTGGATCGGGTAACATATAATTAGTCAAGGAGGGAATTAGTTTATTTCACTTCTGTATTTTCCATGGTAAACTTTCTGAATGTTAATATTATATTTATAGCGTGAATACGAATGCCAGTTGATCCTTGTTAATTAATTGTAACGATGCAGCACAGAGGTTTATCCGACGTTTCGCATCGCGTTATTGGAACTGTCACAGAGGCGTTTCATTGTATGGTAATGAAGACGCGCTTATTGTTTGCCAATGACATAAATCCAGGTGGTTATTGAACGTGGATATCTTCTAGCTAATATAAGAAATACTTTCTAACTTTTCTACTGCTAATGGGTTATTCGGTGTCAAACACACTACCCAATTATTGTCTACCCATATTACAGCGATGTCTTTGGCGGTTTTCGCTCGTTCGCATGAAAATTACCATTTTCATCTTCGACGATAAACATTTTTCGTCATAGTTAATTACAGTGTTCTAATTGTAAGTCTATCAGACGTAAGCAGTAAATTTGAGGACGTGAGAAATTTGAATGGAGACAGATTTTGGAGTGTCAAGATTTCAAACGATCACAAATGATTTGGCATGCGATTTTGGAGGACATAAGACTGACTTTCACGAAGATTCAGAGAACTGACGCGATTTAATTGAGGATTCCAAGTGATTCGGAAATTTCAAAGATTCCAAAAGATTGAACAATTTCAATATAACTCGTAGAATAACAATTACAATATATTTCGCAAGAATCCTCGAGGAGGAGTCATAATTGATCCCTCGACCGTGGATTTACGATACTCGTTCAAAGGCATTGTTTCATACCTGAAGGTAGATATATAGCCGCGCGCTGGCCCGAGAATTTCTCGTTAAATTATTTTCTGACAGATTTAATATCGTAAAGGTATAGAAAATGGTAATTACGAGGCATTGATTTTCCATTAAATTCCTTGTGCCGAAAATTATACCGTTATCCCTGTACCCTGATCGTCCAGATCATGTAGGGGCGAAATTCCACGACGTATATATATATATATATCTCATATAGACAGGGACGAAGTAACTCACCGGAGTCTACAAGTCGGAATATTAGATTCCACCGAACCCTCCCTATACCAGTTACAATACCCTGGTGAAATTTATACCTTTCGTAAACGTCCGGGGAGTATTTCTCCCCAGGTTGGCAAAGCTTCTGCAAAACTAGACCGCAGATCGAAGACCAGAGGACCATGAGGAATATCTATGTATCATGTCGTTCTCTGTAACTCTGAGGTCCAAACTGGAAGCTCGAAGCAGCAAGGTTCAAAGGATTTGAGGAACGGTGGCTTTTTCGATAAACTCGAAGCAAAGTAGGCAGGTAGTTGGTTTATTTACGCGAATACTATTAGATGGCCACGTCTTTTTGTGGGATTCGGCCAGCTCTGGGTTACCTCAAAGTTGCTATATACCGCTGGGGATTAACCGTTTAACCTTACTGCTCTGATCGAGTTGCGAGAGCGAATGAGACAGCATCCTTCGTACATCTCTGGTGGACCCGTTGTCTCCGCGTAAACCGTTTCCCGCCACCAACCAGTTATATCCTCCCTTAGTTAATCACCCCTTACGAGTCACGTCCGCCCGTGCCACTTGCAGATCCGCTCATTTCTCAGGGGTTCGTTAGTGACTCGTATAAATTGCCACAAGTATACACAAACTTTTTTTTTTTTTTTTTTAATTTCATTTAACGGTTTACCCGACCTTTTTTGTCTCCATCTATTGTTTTTCTATTCTCTTTTGCTGTGATTCATATGAATCAGTGAGAACTTTATTTCTATTCTGGTATGGATATCATGTCTATTAAATTTTCTAATTTTTGGACATTCGGAGTTTTGAACTTTCGGATATTTGAGCCATCTGCATTTCAATCTTTCGGAATTTGTAACTTCATAACTCTAACGTTTCTAGAAACTCAGAATCGTGTCCCAATTTCCCAAATAAATTTGAAACTTTGATCGTTCGGCACTTTTGGAATTCTGAACTTTAATCCCGTAACCATCATTTGCCTCCAAATATTCGGCAGATTATTATGTCAGGTATGTGGAAGCTGATGAAGGAGAACAAGCGTGGTGATCCTTTGATCTGATTTCATCCTGACGTTCTTTTGATCGAGTTAATCTGGTCAAAGCTTTATATCCGTGTATCTGTGCAGGGAACAGCCTGGACCTGACATTCAGGATGAACTTCTCTGCATGCACAGATCGACATTTACATGCATAGATGGTGTGTGTGTGGTTCATCAAGTACGTATAATATCCCTCAATTAAATCAATACAGATCGATGTGAAATGCTGTGAAAATTCTATAAAATCGCATTCGTGAAATTCCAGAGTCTACTTTAAGTTCGTTCACCAATCTATGTATATAGCAATTTAATTCATGGGGCTGAGGTACTACGATCTATTCTTAACCGACTGCTCCAGAAATACACAGCCCAGAACTAAACGGGTGTCCTGCGATATACAGCACCGTCGAACGTTTAACTCGCGATAAAATTCTTACGCGCCTTTACTTTTTTTAAAAAAATCCTAAACAGAATTTTAAGTGAGAGTTGCTACTATGTGAATATCATCACAGTCTTTCCCAAAAAGATTACATTTTTTGTCTTCCTCGGCGGCAGGACGAAGAAGATTGATGAGTACCTTGACTAATTACCTGATTAGCCGCAGTAAACAATTGCAAGTTATTAGGCAATAACGTGCAGAAATATCTGATGTAAATATATAAGCTCAAGCCTGATCTTTATACACGCCCTCGTAGTTATACTTGCGTGGAACATGGAAGTTCGATGTCGAGGACGCGTTATGACGCGGCCCCGAGGACATGCCAGGATAAGGTCACATAGATTAGGTATATAACTTTACCGAGAGCGATATACGTATATATGTATATTTTCTATTTATAAATCCACTTCGGTATGCATTACTCGTGTAGATCGGTTTTTCCCCGGTATAATACTTGACTCGGTTTAAGAGTCCTAAAAAATCTTGTACAATCGTTTAAGCCCAGCGTTAAAAGTCCCTCGACGAGCTGTGTGTAAGAACAAAACGAGAAAGAAGAAGAAAAAAAAAGCAAAAGAAAAAAAAAAAAAGAAATTGAAAAGGAAAGGAAGAAGTGGCTGAATTTTGAGAGTCACGCTGCGGTAAAGTGTCAACCAAGGACCGAATTACACGGTCGCTGAGAGTTCTGTCGTATATACGCGAAGGTCGCCCCCGATTGATTGTATAGTCCTCGACGGACGGGTGAGCATTTTTAATAATTTATACCTAGATTCCGCATCGCTATGCTGCAGTTCTATATACGTAGGTATAAGTATACATGTATATTTACAAACTGTCCACAAGTCATTAAGAATCATTCTTCACAGAGGTTGACAAACTTTCGTTCTATATACGCTTGAGATTAGTCCTGAATTCAAATTCCTTGAATGAAAAGAAAAAGAAAAAAAAGCTTGAAGCAAAGTTAAACCGTTTGAATGAATTGTGAAAACCAACAACAAGGGGGAAAAAAAAACAGCACTAGAATGCGCGGGAATTTTCGCGCCAAATTAATTACTCAACTCGAAGCTTTGTACGTTTGATTGCCTTTTGGCTCTCGAAGCAATGAAGCTTTTTTTTGAAAAGCTCCGAGGACTTGGGGAGGTTAGAAATTTTATACAGAAAATGGAAAAATAAATGGGGGATGGAACACCGGGACTGCGAACACTGTGAACTTACTTCGCACTTCACTTTCGGTTATAGGTCGCTTATAGCTACCCTTTCTAGTTGCGATAGAAGTAGCGTCGAAAGCTCATTGGAGAACACAGTCCGTACATTTCACGATTTGTTACCGCACTGCGATTGAATTTTTAAAATGTCATCGAGGCTGATAGATTTTTGTTTTTTAAAACATGACGTAAGTAAAAGCACTGCACACTTCATGCACGAGCTTAGTCTTGACTTTCTACTGGTATGCTACGCGATTTAGTTGTGCCGGCGTGGTGGCCGGGCTGCCACTGAGGGGCCGGCGTATACGCGGCGAGGATGAGCGCGGAGGGACGTGTGGACGGCGGTAAGATCGATAAAGGGAGTGAGACCGATGTAGCATTCGACTATGAGGGTGGAGGAGGCCAGCGCAGGAGCAGTGCAGAAGAGGGACCCTCCAAGACTCAAAGACTCCAAGACTCCAAGACGCGGGAGCTGAGGACAAGACGTAAACCGCGCTGCGGCTACGGAGGAATCCCCGTTGCCCTAATATATTGTGTGGGTATAGGGTACGAGTAGTACGTGGCACACGTACTGTCGCTACAATGTTCTTTCTCGGCAAGCCGTGCCTTTACTTACCGACATGTCTTTACAAGGCGACAAACGATTCCACCCTCACGAACATGCTATATAACATCTATTTACGCACCCGCTTATTTTGCCGAAAGAAAGTCAGCCAAGAATACCGCACTTCTTTCTTTCAACCCTATATCTATCACCTTAAAATTCCTTGACATCTTCCACCCTGGAACTGTTTCAGTTTATTCGGAAATTCAGGACTACTAGATGCACAAGAATTTCTTCAAAGTGACGCAAGGTTTCATTTTGTGATGGTCAACCACACTACACATTTTTTTAACCCTATCACTTTCAAATTCCCCGACATCGTCCACCCTGGAACTATTTTCGTTTATCTAGAAATTCAGAAGCACACGATGCACAACAATTTCTTGCGGTGTCAAATTCTACCTCAAGTGGTGTCGAAGTGAGGTAGAGTTTCACTTTGTGACAGTAAACCATACCACACATTTTTTAACCCTTTCATCATGAAATTCCCCAATATGGTCCACCCTGAAACTATTTTCGTTTATTCGATGCACAAGAATATCTTGCTTTGTCAAATTTAACCTCAAATATAGTGTCAAAGTAAGGTGAAGTTTCACTTTACTACAGTAGACAACACTACAAATATTTCACAGTATAAATTGAAGACGTTTTACGTTAGTTTTGAAAACGAAATGAAAAAAATGGTGACGATGAAACTTGGATTAGTTTTTTTTGGCGAGAGATTGTTCGCCCTCGGAGTTTTGGCTATGGAACTTTTTACACTTCCTGGATTGCAAGTTTGCCACAGCTGTTTTACGCGCGTTTTCTATAGCAAGGATATGGAAATTGAGAAATTTTTCTGCTTTATGGAGATCATTCTTCACCCAGAGGTGTTGTTCACCGAAGAGGGTGTCGAAGATGAAACGAAAAGTTATTCGCTGCGGGGGATATCGGTGCTTGTGGCTATCACGGAACGCTGAACACTCAAACCTTTGAACCCTTTCAAATCATGTTCGTTGAATTGTCACTATCCATGAGCCGAAATTTTGACGAATTTTAAACAGGAGTAGAATTACTGGAAGCTTACGGATTCCCAAAAATCCAACTTTTTCATTATGTCTATTTTTTATTCAAGGGCTTGTTCCGGTGATGGTAAATCGATGAATGAAGTACATGTTTCTTTGTGTCGATCACAATGCAGCTTGTACACTCCGTCGGTGACTTTCCGTAAGCTATTTCTGGACAAAAAGCTCGAGTATAGCAACAAAATTAGAGGTCTTTGCCCCGGGGAGCAAAGCCTGAGAGAATAAAGACTCCTGAATTTAATATCAAACCGCCTCAGCCTCGGTCTAGTATTATATGTTGAAGAGAAATCTGAAGGTAAGACGAAACTCTTGCATCTGATATGAACACCGGAGGCTTCATCATAATGAGTCATTGAACTTTTGATAATGTCAGTTTGATACGAACTTAGGAGAGTTCTATTTTTAACCGTGTCTCCGATAAACGATGTGGGTAGAAATTGCCATGGGATAACATTTCGACTGAATGAACTTGCACAGACAGGCGGGTCCGAAGCCCTGTTCAATTTCTATGAAGAAGCCAAACCGAGGGTAACTTGATCGTCTGAACCGACCCCAACCCAACCCAACTTATCAGAGCGTGTTTCCCTCCAAGTACTTTGCTTGAAGGTCAATTCCAAGCACCTGGAGAGTACCAGAAATTGCTAAACGAAGAAAGGTGACAGCCAGCTCATACCCAAAGCCTCCCAAGTAAATTAATTTCACCCCTCTCTCAAATTCTCTCTCTCTCTCTCGTTCTCTCTCTTCAGGTTTTTCAGGGTGAATAGGTATATATATATTTCTTCAGGTTTCTCAACGCCAAGTGAACTTAACGTAGGATATTCTCGACTAAGGGAATAAACGGGACCCTAGGGAAATGCGTGCGATAAACAACCCCAGGAAAGCTTTCTCGATGCTTGCGATATTGCGTTTCAAGTTTTTTTCAAGAAGTACACGCGTTTGGTGGTTACAGTCATGTGAAATTATAATCGTGCTGTTCTTTTTGTTTATTTATTTATTTTTTGGCTCATTTTTAAGGTCGATGGAAAGAGATGCTACTCGAGTGGGAAAAGAGTCTGCTGCAGGGGTATAGAATAAGGCTAGTCAGACACTTTAAAGACGGAAGTGTACTTCGAGGACAGCAAATATTAAAGTATCCAGAGCCATCGAATCTCGGAGAGCACTCGGCGAGACAAACAATAATATAATAGAAAAATGCCATCACTGCAAAAGCTGAGAGAAGTCCCGGAGAGTTGTGTCGACGAGAAGGGGTTGGGTTGTTTTATAGGATGCGGGGATGGCCCGCTGCCGAGAAATCCAAGTTTATAGATATAACGGGAAAAATAGGAAATTGAAGAAATGAAACAGTCGCGGTGACGACCATCGCCACACCGTATCACCGTAAATCTATTTACCGAAGTATAATACTGTCAGTCGAATTATCTGCTCGCTATCAGATCGAAGTGGCAAAATTACATAATGCTTGATATTGCCATGATTCATAACTTATAATTTCCGGTTTTCTAGGCGAAGAATCATTCTTAACTGAGAATGGATGGTTTTAATTCCTTGCTTTAAAAAAAAGTCTTCATCATCGTTACGGTTTGCAGCTATGGACGTTTGGATATGCGTGTGTACGTTCGTGGGATCAATTTTATGTCCGCCGATATCTCGAAATCGAATGAATTAATTTTCATGATTTTGATCTCAATCGATGCTGTTTTTTACTATTCAAATCTGATTAGATCTTAGAATTGCTCGGTCCAGTAGTTTGCGAGTTTAAATCGTCATTCATAAACTTTTTATCCGAAGTGCAATAATCCGAGCTCATAAAATCTAGACGGAAAGTTAGAGTCTGGCCCAACGTTGTCAGCCGAATTACTTGCTTGTTCGCTTCGAAATTTTTACCCCAGAAATAACAAACTGCGAGGGCGTGGATCAATCAAATCAGCTTGAAAAAAATCAAAAGCCTGCGTGGGTGTATAATTTTGTCCTCAAACAAATTTCTGTAAATTGACAAATCGGGAGCGTAGGCGGAAAGCAAAGAAGAAAACAAAACAATAACAACAACCATAATGTTAGCATTTTGCTTTCTAATTATTAGCAAATTTTCGAACGATCGGCAAGAACGGAAGGTTGATTAGATACGGCCGAGCTATTACTCTTATCTAACTATAAGCCACGTCAGAATTTTTTATGGGCTGTAGGGTGGCTGGCGTGTCGTGATATGCTAAACAACTTTTCCCTCGCAACCGACGTCGACGCTGACGCCGACGCCAACGCCGACGTCGGGTATACATAGCGGATTGAACACGTCGATTCGCAACATTCGAAGATCCTGAAGACGCGGACGTGTCCCTCCTGATTGTGTTCTTTTTTTTTTTAATTGGTTTCAAAATGATCGAGCGCGGCCATTTCTTCGCTAATGATCTAATATAGCCGCGCAGATCATTAATTACCCATACATAATTTGCGAATAATTGATTTTTCAACTCGCATCTATACAGGCACCGAGAATTATTAATGAAATGAAATGAATCTCGTTTAGAGCCTCGTATTAACCTATTTACTTTTAATTAACGCTCCGGCTAATGACAGTGCTGACGCAATATCGCGTTGCAACTAGCGGTAGGCAATGTAGCTTGAATAATCTACATATTATAATTAGTTACTTTTCCACGAGTTCGGCTGTGCTTGCGGTCGCAAAAAAAAAAAAAAAAAAAAAAAAAGTAATCATCCGCAAAACTGATAAGAGTATAACCGTAAACGGTACCCGCGCGGAATCGGACGCGAAAACATCAACTGAAATGACCAAACACGTGGATATACAAACGTGTTATAGAATTATTATGGAATCAAACAGATTGTGCAAAAATGAATACAGGTCGAATGTTTTTAGGCCACAAGTCCAAAGTGCCAAGGTTCTTTTTTAATGGAACAAAATTTCTCGGATACCTTTTAAAATGGTGTCCAACGAAACCCTATATATAGCTCACCTTTAGAATTGCTCGTTGGTTAAATCGGTCGTAAATTATATTCGTAAATTTTCAGGAGGTGAAAAGCAATAGCACTTTGTGAATTTTCACGATAATAACGCGGTGGGGTCCTCTGGTAGTTTGTTCTCATTCATTTCAGCCCAGTTCCTCCGCGCGTCTATCTTGGTTTGTTATAAGTCACGACCGGGGGGGTCGTTCTCGCTTATATCTTTCAACCCCTTGTTTCCAGATGCGAATACCTACTCGACTGGGTCTAGACCCGGCTGAAATTCATCCTCAGAACTCGAGGAGCTTCTTCGATGGGATAAATACTCTTGTAAACGTGCCGTTTTACGAAACTCACGATGAGAACTCACCTCACCTTTGGTGAGGGTGTTGATTCTCGGGCAATCTGACTTGTGAGCCTATCTTTCCCTGTTCATCCTCTTCTTCTTCTTATTCTTCTTCTACTTCTTCTTCGGCCACCCTTCTCTTCAGTCACTCAAGTGCTGCTAGACCGATAACGTTGAGTGTCTAGATTGAAAGTGACTAACGAGTATAACAATAGTGGGCAAAAAAATACCGTTCAACTTATAGATAATGCGTAGAAATATATGTCAAGGATTGCTTCTCTTGAGTGTTTTAATTGATGCTAGGAAGGAAAGTGGATCCTGGCTGGTTGGAAGATGATATAAACTGCAGTAAAGAGACTGAAGATGGAATAATTGTCCCCATGTTCTCTATGGCTCACCGAATGACATAAGGCTTCGTATATGCATGGCCTGTCGTCTTAAGGGAAGAACGTCTAAAACTCAACGAAAGAAGCGAGATGCTTTGATCTTTCGAGTAGCGAATGAACCTCGCTTCAAAGCTGAATGAATGCTCACGCGCATGGTACCACGGCCTCATTAACAAACCAGGCATATGTAGGTACCTACCTCAGGTTCAGAGAAATTATACCGAAGAAGACCGCTCTTCTACTCTGATGAGAAAAAAAGCTCGTATTCCAGTCGACAGGCTGGTAGATATACGTATATGTATGTGAAATGCGGGGTTCTTGACATTTTCTACATGTTCACTGGTGTACAGAGAAGGGAGGATGAAACACCACGAGGACCACCCCTAGAAAAAAGGTAATTTTATGAAAATCAGTGGATTTTCTAGACTCGAATTTCATCCAATGTTGAAACTACTTTTAACAGGATACTTGTAACTCTTTTCACAAGTTATAACTAATGATTAGAGCTACATACTTGGATCAATCTCTTTGACGTAAGTATATCTGTCCGAGACTCGGATTTTGACATTTTTCATCCGCCAATAACTATATGATTGTAAAATATATTGGCTATCCAGTCTTTTGATTGCCTTAAAATATAGCCGATGTATGCATTGAAAGTAGAAAAATCTGTGATTTCTCCTTGGGGAGGCAGATATGAATTCCACGTCAATTTTTAATGGTATTTTCGAATGGCTTCACCTTCTGTATTCATAGAAAAATATCGCCACAGTAGAAGGTGGTGTTAGTAGATGGCAGTTTCAGAAAGAAAATCAGGAATCATAGACTTTTGTACATTGAACCGTTATTAAGTTATGCCAGTTGCACCCAACTTGTACTTTTTTTAATTTCGACCACGATTGCAGATGCAACGTTAATGATAAGTCGATGAAAATTTTAGGGAATCCTTACCAAATGTACCACCAAAGTACTGTGAAGCGGTTTTCCAAGATTTCTACTATTTTGGGGGGGAAATAATTTTTCACTGAAGATGCGAAAAGATTTCGTTTCTAGATTTCTCTCCATTAGCACTGCAAAGAAGAAGTAGCAAGATTCACTATATCGCGAAACTGCTTCATAGTGCAATAGCAACGTTTCTACTGATTCCAAATTCGGCAACGAACTAATGTTCGAAATCTTGATGCAGCTGAAATCGTGGTTATACTTTAAAATGTTTAGTAGACTTGGCATAACTCAGAAACGGTTCAGGATACTGAGGTCCATATGACATCTGATTTCCTTCGTAGAAGTACCCTCCATTATCACCTGCAACTGTGAGAAGATACATCTATGAATAGAAAAGATATGGCTATTCGAAAATGCCTTCGAACATAGATTGACAATGAGAACCACATTTGCCTCTTTAAGGTATCTTTTTTGTCTCACTCTCCCGTAATATACCATAATAATTATGATGGTGATCGAAAAACCCAGAACAATATCTTGATCATTTGTAGCTACGTATAACGTACCAGAATAAAGTTCTCGTCTCCGCTCCAGTAAGCCACTATTTTCTACCATGTCATCCGCAGAAGTAGAAGAGGCAAGATTGTGGATGTACGAGTCTGGTGCCAAACTGAAACTCATGTTAAGCCTCGGCCCAAGGGCTCAGCGGTGAACAGAGTACTTGCAATACACCAAAGTAGGGGACGAAAGCGAAGTAGAAAAAAAAAAAAAAAAAAAAAAAAAAAATAGAAGGAGAATGACGGAGACGTGGACTAGGAAAGTTTTCTTTGTTTCAATAAAAATTCATAGCAGCTCTAGCTAGAGCCTGGATTGTAGTCAAAGTTGGTTTCGTTTCGAGCTAGGCATAATGGAAGGTGAGGAAATCCTGCAATATATATAAAAAAAGATGAAGATTGAAGAGAAATAATAGCCAACATTTAGAAAGGCTTGCGTCAACAACGGGGAAAAAAAGTATGAAAGAAAAGCTGCTGATAGATAGTTTGAGGGTAAATAAAGTCGACTGATTTATCGAACGAGTGAAGGGGTGGATTCTCGACGTTCCTGCAGCCCATCTCTGTGTATCTATATTCTGATTGTACGTCCTGGTAAGCGTTAGCGTTGCTATAGGACCGAAATAATTCTGTTTGCCCAAGTAATTGGCTGCATTCATCTAATAACGACGTAATTCCATAATTCGATTATTACCGAGAGCCTCGAAGGATGTTAGGTGCATAGATAACACTACAGTTCACCTCTATCGCAGGAAAATTACTAATAGTGTACTTCACGACTGGTACACGAACGAATAAATGCGAAACGAAGTGCTAGTCAGAAGTTATACGAAGTGATTCTCAAGCCTGAGTGTGGGAGGTAATGTCATAATGAATTTATAGCTCGAAATTAATTTCAATAACGAGTTACGAAATCCAGGCAATTCGAATTTCTGACGTAGCAAAACTCTCCCTGGTTATTTAAATTAAAAGCTGAGTCAACAAATTGTTTCGCGATGTTGAAGCCACACGTCATGCAAAAGGTCAGAAGGGTTGTATTCATTTCATGAATATCCGTATCAGGCAATCGGTTTTTAACAAACGTTAGAATAACAACAATACTTCCTACAGTTTAAACCACGGCTTTTCATTTTGGTATAAAAAAACGCGGCAGTTATATAACAAGTTCTACATTTTTGCTTGGTTTTGGTTTTTTCTAATGCTACTATACGTACAGGTAATGCCCGATAGGATCTATTATTAAGTCTTCAAGGACGCAAACGCGACTGACTGTGATCCAAACACCGTCAACAGCAGGAGCGAAGGCGGATATTAAACTCCGCATAAACCGGAAATTGATTTCTTTGCTGAGTTGAGAAACACGACATCGATCTCTGTCGAATTCGCGGGTCAATTCTGGACTAAGAACCAACAAAACTTATTAATAAAATTAGTCTGTGTGTCGCGTACCTTTTTTGGATTTCCGATGTACGCCAATACGTACGGCGTATCGAGAAAATATTTTTCTATGAAACTTTTCTTGGCTCATGAAGTAAGCGATATTTGGAAGTCACAACTAGCCAAGACTCGATAACGGGTGGAGAACAGTCGATTTTCAATCTTTGGCAACCCTCCATATTCGAGTATCAATTTTCCTGATAAGTTAGTCCGTAACCTTCAGTCTTTAACGGTTCGCGAACACTCCCAAAACTTCAGATGGTTAAAATTGATATAACGAACCTAGTCTGGACCAATCCTCCTAATCTCAACCCTGTAATGAGCTTGAGATTAATTGGACGTGGCCTAATAAGAATTCGCACACCTAAACGTTACCGTAGCTTGCAAGTGTAATCTATTCGTGCCAAAGTTGATTCATCCGACTATGAACACGAGGATGAACAGACCTATTACTCTTCTCCTTCGAAACCTGCAGTGAACTTACGATTAGACATTCTTTTTCGAAATGAACTAGGTGCAAAAAAATACTAAGTGTTTTGAAAAAAAGACCCTATGGCCAAGGGATATTTTGAATTTTTTATTTTTCATTCGGATCGAATCTGGCTCATGTTACCGTTCTGCAAAGTGAACGAAATCTTATCCGGAGATTGAGAATTGGGCGGAAAATACAGGAGTCATTAACCATTGAATGGTGAGGTAATAGGTATTGCTTCTTGCTTATGAATCACGCTGGCAAGTTCATCCTTGAAGTAGAGTATTCAGAACCGGCAGGCAAACATTTCATCGTATCAATATTTTGAAAAATAAATATTTTGTCAATTTTGTCAGCAATTAAAAATGTCCATTCAATTGTTTCGAGGAATCGGGGGATTCAATTCCATGTTTGATGCTACAGTATCTTCATCAGTGTGCTCAACACTTCTCTCAAGACGCGGATGCCCTGCAATCGCAATTGAGACGCAAAAAGCATCCTGTAAATGCATCCTGCGCCTCTCGTCATCATTTCCAACCGAATATTTGATAATTTCTATATTTCTTATCCAATTTTCAATCTTGGGGCACAATATTGTCAGTGTTGCACAGTGCTAACATGATCCAGACTCTTTCCACTCCTACGTAGTTTTTCGTAATGAAAATACGCACAGTAAACACAGCACGGGCCTTTTGTCTGTTTTTTTATTCCATGCTAAAAAATGATCAATATTTGGCAACAATTAACCGGTATACGGACTCTAATATCTCAGGAGTGTAATCTTCGGAATCTCTTGTTCAAAATTACACCATGTGATATTAGCTAAAGTTACCTACGTGGTGAAATGGCTGATATCCACTAGGCGGTCGACCGTTGCGAGAGTTTGTGGTCAATGATTAGTTTCCAGAAATTCCATTAAATGCATTGGCGTTAGTTTGGTTGAACCGATCGGCAGTAAACCGCAGCGAGTTCGTTTCGAAACATTTTACATGCCTTATCTAATGCAAGTGTAGGTGTATATATTCTTCATGACACGAGTTTCCGGGTGTAAGAACTGCCGAGTCTTTGGTTCGCACTTTTGGTCACGAAATTGCGGCAGCCACCCGGTAAACACGCGACCGTAAACGATCATCTTCCCTTGTATCATGTTCTTCGTTCCCCATTTCCAACGTACGTATACTGTAACGGAACGAAATCAACCACCCGGCGACATCTGACAAGACAAGACACAAACACGAAATCCGAATCATTAGCAAGGACCGAGGCTATATAAAGACGTACGACAAGACTCTCGTCATCATTCATTCCTTCAATAACCTGCGACGTACCACGTTCCAAACCTCTTAAACCCCAATCGATTATAGCATTGCGCTAGACATCGATTGATCCTCTGAGCATAGCCCAGGCTCACTAATTGTGTTCCACATACCTTTTTCACTTATCAACCTCTAAAAAAGGAAAGAACACCTAGATTAAGCGTAGAACAATTGAAATAATTAATAATCTTGAGCAAGCCCAGCTCCGTAGGGACACAGCTACGCCGGTTGTTTCAACTGTTCACACACTTAATTTGAATTAACACTTAGCGTCACTTTTCCAAAAACGTAGCTTCACCTTAATAACTTAGCGTCAGTAAATAATAGTAGAATCAAGTAAAATCACCAGTATCACGAAAAAGAAAAGAAGGAAAGTCTCCTGTTAGCCGTTAGGAATCGAACCACATAGCTAGTTTAGTCTAACGAGGATTAGGAGTAGAAACACACACACACACACACACACACGCACACGCACCTTGTCACTCTCACTCGCACTCATTCGCTCATCTTTCTCACCATCACGGGTATCCAATGATGATCAAAGGTTGCCTCGTTGACTACGAACGCACTAGTGTCTGAGGAGATCCAGGACAAACAACTTCGCATAGGGTCCAGTACATGAATCATACAAACACTAACACATAAATCAACAACAAAAAAAAAAAAAATCGTTTCAATACATATACCTATAGCTACTCTGCGAAAACTCTCAGCTGGCGAACGACACAACCCTCTATAGTATAACTCAGTGGAATGGTATAAAACGACCTAGGCTCGTAAGTAGGTGTAGGTATAGTGTAAGTCCAGTTTTAAGTGGATCATAAATCACCCAGCAGATGTGGCTCGTTTTTTTTCCGCCCTCTTCTTCAGCCTCGCAAGTGATTTTTGGCCGAATATACAACCCCTGGCCACCTCCTGCAGGTCTGCAGGTTGAAAAATTAAGTCACAGGACCATCCACCGTTGATATTAATTATATACACTCGCTAGAATTTCAAGCTCAAGTGACGTTCCGTGACCGAGGCAGCAAGTGGATGCCTCTAATCGGAGGATAAATGAACGGACAACCCGAGTGTGAATCAAGGGTAGCACTTTCTGAAAATTGTCAAACCTGGTACACGCTGTTCTCCCATGTTTTTTATTTCAACTTCCCGCTTGGATAGAAGGAAAAGAAATGAAAATTAGGGGTGACTTTTTGCCATATTTCCACGGTTTTTTTTTTATCCAGAGAATCATCTATGATCATTTTCTGGAGGACGTCTGGAGTGGAGAACGAGTGAATGGATTTTGAGGATTTTGGTCTTAATCGACGCTATTTATCGTGATTTAATTCTGATTTATTTTTGGTTTGGATAAGGTAACTATTCTTCGAGTTATTCAGTACTCAGAATGTCAAAAAAAATACTCCGTAGTTCACGATTTATAAAAAGCGAACATTTTTTTCTCGTTCTAGTAGTTTTTTAATTTCACAATTACGATTCAGGAATTTTTTTCGATCCTCGAAGATTGAATTGAGGAGACTATAAAACTTAACGATTTTCAAATTTGAATATGACAGATCCAACATGACCGACTGGGATTTTCTAAAGATCGGACAATTTGTTCAAAAATGGGTACTCGCGTAGGTTTTTCGGGTTAGTAAAAATGCAACTGAAATTAATACTGAAAAATTCAAAACGGCGGATATCGAAACCCGAAACTGATCAATACTCCGCTTGTAATACGATTCATTTTGAATTACTCGAACTTTTCACTCACAGAATACTATTTTTTGAGCTGAAAAATTTGGGTGATGGGATAAATTACAGGCCCGGGCCATTGTGGTCAGCCGAAATATCAGCATATAACTACAAATATGTATACGTAGGTGTGAACGAGTCCGAAAAGAGGGGTGAAATACAGAGATTGTTCAATATTTGAGGATTGGGTAATTCATCGTTATTGTGAGTAACGGTTTTCTGGTTCCGGGTTTAACCTCCGCAATGATCGACTCGCTCAGTGATTATTGCGAGAAACTTCTAACACACGCTGTAATGCCTAACAAGCTTTACCAAAAAATAACCCCCTTTTATTTCCGCGGGTACAAAGTTATTATCACACACGGTACGCCTCAAAACAGCTTTGCGGAGATAAACCACCCCGCGAGTTTGCGAGTAGGGTGAGTCTCAATTTGAAATAAAAAACCAGAAGAAGAGGTGGGGAAAAAAATGTACAAAAAATTAGGAAGTCTAAGCACCACGTAACAATTAATTTTCAAAATCCTCTCTCTGCACGCTCCGATCTTTATCCACGATATATATTACTAACGAACCGCATGTAAGTTGGTTTTCCAATCCAATAATATTCTATTTGGACCAGTAAACATCGGCAGCCACGAGCTGCACTTGATTCAGAGCCCGCAGTAATAAATTTTTTGTTTTATTGTAACTCTTTTTACTTTTTACCTTGTGACGTTTGACCTGTTTCCTCGCCACAGTGACGTCACGGACCAGCAAATGTCAGATCAATGGTCCCGCGTTGAGAGAAAACCTCTGGCTGTATGACGATGAAACCAGCCCAGCTATGTAGGTACGTATATGTGATGTGTACATAGGTATGTGTATATGCTGCAACAATCAACAGAGGCCTCAAAGCCGGACTGAACTGAATTTGGGCTGCGACGATGAAACAACCCTATGACAAATATGACTCACGTAGATTTGGCGAAAGCAATTAGTCACCGCTCATTAATTAGCATATATATATAGTACTTTATCCGTCCTATGATTACATGGTGTTGGTATGTCATCAAGGGTAATGAAAATCCAAACTAACCAGAGGATGGTGGGCCATATTTGTCAGGTGGCGTTTGTGGATTTTCTTTTAAAAAATGAACAAAAATAGCAATGATCATTATACTTTTTCCGGGAAAAAGCACGTGGCATCGCACGTACTCTCATATATGTATGAATGTATGGATGTGTTCACGTATGTGTACATCAGGACGTAATCTCAGCCTGAAAACCAACAAACGTTTGCGGCACAAGCCGGACCAACGGCACAACGACAACCCCTATATTCGGTGAGGGCGAGAGGGCGAATTCCACTCGAGAAGAGGATTTCGCTCCAAAAATAGAACGCGACATATACATAGGTCCACGTTTACACACATGTATAAGTATTTTATCGTGTAGGTATATCGATATCTGTAGCATACTGTTAGCGCAGAAAGGTTTCAGCCCTCAGTATTTGAATGATCATAACTTCTGAACGAAAGATCATAGGGCACAAGATGAGGAACGTTCGCAGAGTGCAGAGTTTTCTGCGTCTGATGAATATTCCCAGATTTCTGTGCAATAATTTTGAAAACCGCTATAACCTCCGGAAGGTTGGAAAACGTGGTTTTTTTTTACAGATTATATTCCCGGGCTTCGAGTTCGACTCGTCGCAGTTCGTCTTGAAGAATTTTTGAAAATCAGAGAAAAAATTTGATGTACATATGTCTGGGAAATTAACGAACGTGATAGCTTTGTGAAATTTAAAAAAATGTTCAAAAATCTAGGCGCTCGGTGCAGAAAGTCCAATCGTGCGATCTTGGGAAAGGTTTGGTACAGGTGAAACTGAGCTAGGTCAAAATTTTCGTTGAAGATATGTCGTTCGATCCCGCAATCGATTTTTGGTTCGCAATCGTGAATTTGCAGCAATCTTGCAAATTTGTAATCGACAACGTGATCGCGAGTCGCGATATTCCACTGTGGATGTCTTCGGATTTCTGACTTCTTCAACCCCGTAAAAGTAACAGATATGTACTACACCGTAGAGGGAAAAAATAAAACAGCTTGCGGGTAACCTCAGTGTTTTACTTTTCCTCTTTTCCACTTTCCTTCTTTTCCATTTCGCCTCTTTTCCCTTTTTCCTTTTTTCTCTTTCATTTCTTTTCTTTTTATTTTTCTTTTTCTTTACACAAAAGTGAGAAGACATTTTCAGGCCAAAGGAACGGCGACGCACACCCTTAGGCAGAAGCCTTGTAAATTCTTGGAAAAGGTTTTGTACGGTAGTCCGCGTTTCTCTCCACGTTTTCTAGTCCGTACCGCCTGGATCTGATCCCTTTTTTCATCTTCAAACAAAAAGAAGAGCTCGAGATGCAATTTTCTCACCCATGATAGAAACAAATTTGTTGGGCTCAAATATTTCATCTATTGGTTACAGTTACATGGAATTCTCATCTATAGATACATCCGCGAAAAAAATCCCTCCTTAGGAAACAGACGAGAGAGTAAAATTCAGCCAATTTTCACCGTGATTTTCTGTCAAGAGAGAATGAGAGAAAGTTTATAAATTGAGAAAGCTAAAAAAAAATAAATAAAAAATGACTAAACCAGTTAGAATTACGTGCAGAAATCGTCGTGGTCACTGATTTATCAAAAGGGGACATCGTTGAGTGTTCAACGAATGAGAACCCCGGCAGTGACGTCACACAAACCTTAGTGACGTCACAGGAGCGTTCGATACACGGGAGGTTTCGTGGTGGGGATGCTTAACGGAGATAAGCGAAGAGAGATAGAGATAAAGAGAAAGAGAAAGAGAAAGAGATAGACGCATCATCATAGAGAGAGAGAGATGAAAAATTGAAAGAGAAAAAGAAAAGGGGGAAAAGAATCGGCGAGAAATATTAATGTAACAAAAAGTAAAAAATAATGAAAAAAAAAAAATGAAGAGAAACTGTAACAATACCATTATTTCATATTATTCAATCTGATATACGAATAAACAGAGCGACTGTAATCATTCCGCTTGCAGATCTAATGAAGAGATTGTATGAAATACCTTAGAAAATAGAATGATCGGTGTTAATAAGCAGCTGCAGTCTTTCACTGCAGTTCACGTAAACACAAAAAAAGTAACTAATTAGTCTGATTTCTCGAAGAATACTCCTGATCCACGGTCGATTGCAAAATTCCTATTTCACCGATTATTGTTACACAAAACAATTATAGCCTGGCCAGCTGGTTTTTCGCAAAACGTATAGATTCGCGAGAGAATGATTTTCTCTCGTCGTATACAATCGATGGACAAATAATACTATAGGAGAGTAAGAGACAAAAAAATGTTCGTATTTTTGGTGGCAAAATCTTTTTCATGCAGTATAGAAGCTTGTGAGCATAGCGGCAAAAAAATTTTTTTTTTCGGCACTTACGCCCGTTTGGTATTAGTCCATCGATATGTATGCGGATATTGATAGCCCGTTAACGCCAAAAAGCACGTATTTGAAGCAGCTGAACGTTAATGATTCCGCGAATCAGCAGCTAACGGTCTGCGGATTATACACTTCCGGATGGTTTGTGTTATTTCACCTATAGAGTGTAGCATGCATTGTGAAAAATGCGGAAAGAAGAAAACATTCAGTAGGTATATACCTATATGTAGCGAATCTTCCGGATTTTTCTCCCGCATGCATGATAGGTATCTAGTAGGTACGTCAGTCGTGATTTTCAGTCTGACGTCACACTGTGTTAATTCCGTACGGCCCGCGTGGTACGTCGCGTAACAAAAGATCTTTTTTTCCACACGACGAGTAACGGAAGTGACGTGAAACTCATAACTCTTGTGCCTTCGAGCGACATCGGCTATCAGAAATCCTCCCCCAGTATGTATACATACCTATACAGGGTGTTCTGATTTACCATTTTCTCAAACTCACGTAATCGAGAATTCAAATCGTGAAAATCAAATTTGAAAATGATTCGGCGATTTTAAATTGTATAACGTCGTTCGTCGTTACGCGATTGACGGAATAAATATTCATATCGTTATTGTCACAATCGTTCAACCGCACGAGATACAATAAAATTCAATGACACTCTGCGCAAGCCCCGGTAATTAAATAAATATCAAATATAAACTAGAAATTGATATTTTGAAACTGTGTTTTGATATGAGAGAAAAGTAGTGAATTCTTGATGACTCTCCTTCTTGATCAATAGGTTTCTATTAGACTTACAAAACTGACATAATAATTCGAAAGGTTTTGGTTATTATTACAATCACGATACGATTAGGTATTACTACCACTATTACTACCACAACATTATACTTCTGTTTCAGGGATTTTCGGATAGAAAGAAAAAAAATGCGAAAAGCTGTTTTTTTAGTGGACGGAGATTTGTGTTTCAAATCCGCTGCTGGATTCTGAGAGCAGGGGTTCTGCTAATTCCAAAAATATGTAATATACTCGATTTGAACAATTTTTGCGAATTCCAGATTAGAGAGAAAAAAAATATGGCAATGTGTACCTCTTGTTTCTTTTCCAGCCGAACGAATTTTTTCTGGAAAATCTGGGATCTGTGGTCATATTCTGCAAATGGATCTGCTGCAGAATATAACTTTTTCCAAAATATGTATACTATTTCGAAATTCGGAGGAACTCTGTAATTTCTGGATTGAAAATTATACAAAAGTGTTGGTTTCCAAAATGCAAACTTTTTTTCAGTTTTACTGCTAGATTTTGTAAGCGGGGATCCCGTTGATTGCAAAATACAACTATTATTTCCAAATTTGGGGGATTCTTGCGAAATCGAAATTCTCGAAAACAATGACAAGGGGTAAGCATTGATTGTTTTTCGGCCAAAAAAACTTCTTTTTTCGGAAATCTATACAAGACCTTAATGGTTACATGACTAAAGCGGATTTTTCGCTGATGTTGGAAATATGTATCATGCCTTGATTGTATAGGATGATGTTTGTGACTTCGACAGTTTTGAAAAAATGGTGAAACTTACCACTTCTACTACAACTACTACTATTACTCTGAGTCCGAAATTTGACGTACTTGACGTATGAAATTGACAAGAATGTTTCACGAATTCCAATATACAACTTCATGTGAAGTTCCACAATTGATTAATTGTAATCGCTCTGCATACGTTCAATTGATTTCGGATAGAAATTTTCTACACTGAACGTATCCGAAATGCTATCTTGACATTCGAAAACTACGTACGTATACGGCGCGAGTGATTCGATGATTCGTCAATGTTTGAACAGAGTTGAGGGGTGGACGTCAAAATATCCCAAGATCACAATTTCAAACGGCCAAAAATACAAACGTTAAAATAGCTGTCGTTTTAAATATAATAAAAGGGCTGTAGTTAAAAATGGCTTTGAAGCAGTACTATAAAAAAAATTAGGTAAATTCCCTCCGTAACTATATTTTACCATTGGTATTCTCAAAATTCGAAATATTGGCCATTCTACAAAATGATCTTTCGAAACTTTGTCACTCACCAACATTCAAGTGAATTTGAATTACCTTGTACAGGTGAATACCCACACATATATATGTACGTATGTACCTACAAACCTGTATAAGTACGGGGAGATACAGTCCTTGCCAAAGTTCTAAAACACCCTGGTTTCGTTCGGTTTGGCACCTGTATAGGTATAGGTGAAAGCGGTGATTTAAATAATCAATGCGAAAGCGCAAGGCGGATACTGTATTCCAAAGAATTCCCAGCTATAGATCAATGAATGTCTGAAAAGGCCAGAGCGAGATACTCGAATACAGGTATATGTATACTCTTATAGCTATACCTACGTACATACATACATGTACAATACATAGATACGTGTATACTCTCCTACGTATGGTACTCGCATTATATACTTACGTGCTCACGTACATTCAGCTCGTTGAAGCTCGAAGCAGCGGGGTACAGTCGCTGACTAAAATGGAAATATAAAAAATCTGGAAAGCCCTTGTATGTAAATACATACGTTTGTAAATACATATCAAGATCCATGAGAGATAAGCTCCGTTCCGTTTATTTTTTTCAACATATTCGGATACATACTGTTCACAGTCACAGTCACCAGCTGCCTATACTGCACAGGGAGCTTTTCTTGCTTTTGGCAATCACGGCGAGAGCTGGAGGTCTACGTATCTGTATGTATGTACATATTATGTAGGTATACATATATGGAGGAGAAAAATTTGCTTCGTCAAAGATGAGATCAATCTCTCTTTTTCTCTCTCTCTACGTATGTATAGGTATATGTATAGACAAAAGATGCAGCGAACGATGCTAGCAGTCATCTCAAACAGCGAGGCCGATGAGATCCTGCTTTGATGATTCGGCTAACCCCCCCCTTTCACCGCTGTTTGAGATGCCAGGCAGATCGGCCGCAGTGCGCCATCCTCGTCCTCATCCTCATCCTCACCCTCATCCCCCGGGGAAAAACTCGGAGGAAAAGAGTGCGGAGTGACGTTCCCAGAGCAACCGGCTGCTTTCTCGCACATATTTCACCTCCGTTTCGCATATATTATAGTTGGGCTAATGTGAGATTCAAATTCGAAGAAAGGATTGACAGAGCATTTTTTAAGCCTCTCTGGTCATTCGGGGTCGTAATGACCCCACTGTACAGTTGAGTGTAGATTGAACCATTTTATGAGGCACAATAAAAAAAAATAATTACAAAGTCAACGATTTTTCATTCACCCTGAAATAGACACTTTGCCAATTTTAGAATAGAATACTTTTTACAGAAGGTCCTTCGTGGAACTATTATTTGTTTAAAAAGTACCATATCTTCAGAGTTGCATCCATGAATTTTGTTTAAAAAATTGAAAATTCAATATAATGACGAATTTTTTTAAATGAGAAAGCACATTTTCACGCACATACATCTCCTGAATTTTTTTCGCGAGCTCATTATTTGAACTTATACCTGCAAGCACTAGTTCCACAATCTAGAATGTTCAATGCATTATCCATTTTTTGTTTGTTTTTGTTTTCTTTTTTTCAATTTAGTTACTTGGAACGGTACTTTTCGTACGGAAGCCATTTGAAAATGATCAGGGTCATTTGACTTTATGAATTAGCTGAAATGCATATTTCGGCCATTTTTTTTCAATATACATATTTACAATATGTTGTACGTACGATTGGCAATTTTTCAGTAGTTTAGTTTCTTTGATTTGTTCATGATTAATCGTGAACAGGTAGCAAAAACAAGTTTGGCATTTACTCGAATCTCGAATATCCCGCAATAAAGTGCAGCGAAATTGGGTTGATAATTAATTCTGCAGCATTGCGGCAATGACATTATACCATTTGGGCACACGTAGTACGTAGGTATATAACGTCTGTTTTCAGAATGTAATTTTATAGGTATGTACTTGGGTAGGGTATGTACAATTTAGGCGGTTACATACATGTGGCCAAGAGATTAAATGAAAACAAACAGCCTCCATAAAACGCTAAGTTAAATTAATGGAGTAACGTAACGCATCTATCAAGACATGTAAATTAGCCGTCTCGATGGAAATCAGGTCGCGCTAGTCATATACCTACAAACAGGAGTAAAGATTATTAAAGAAGCGATAATTTTGCGGGTATGAACAGCGGCCATCTTTAAAAATAGGGGATGAATTTCAAGTTGGAATTTCGCTGATTGTGAATCGCTATGGACCAACGGAATGAAAATCGTTCATCGACAGTATCTAGTTAATTGTCGTCCTAGTTGATTGATTTACCATTATGACGGAATCAAAACCAAACGATGATAATCAACTACAGCTCCCTTTTTTATCAATTTGAAGTTTCAGCCAGTGCTGCTCTCCTCTTAACATCGTGAGCTAACGTTGAAACCGTTATCCGTTCGATCTGCAAACCCGTGGGTTCTAGTCCACGCTCGTTGCTCTATCGGTAATAAAGATTCCGTGAAAGTAGGAACGTATTATACGTATGTATTTGTTCAATAATCGGAATATCTATGACAGGCAATTACAATTTCTAGCAAGTCGATCCAAAGAAATTGAGACCAAATCGGTAGAAATATTGATGAAAGCGCATTCATTCAATTAAACATTGACAACACCATAGAATCCCTGGTGAAAATCTTTACTCCTCCGGGTTTCTGGATTTTCCTGGAAAATTTTATACCGTTTCATAGTTTTTTTTGTATGAAATAATAGTTTCCTGTAGATTTGATTGATAAAATTGTAGCTCTGCATGATTGTTTGTAAAAAAATATTGTCTCTCGTGGATTGTCATTGAAAAAATTGTTATTCTTGTCAATAAAACTAGAAAAAATTACAATTTTTTGTGCACAAGAGACTGCCAAGTCTGAACTTCCCTGAAAATGTGTAAAAAGTCGTACGGAATGATCGCCACTAACGAAACACGATTTTTCCTACTTGTGATTTTTCAAACTCATAGTTTATCACCGAAAACACATACGCGATTAATGCCAAATTGACCTCAGCGATCGAAAAAAAAAAACAACGAAGAGCATGACACTTTTAAATTTCCTATGATTGGAAAACAGTTTGGCATAGATCATGTAACTGATGATAAGCAATACGTAAATAATTTTTTTTTTTCGATTTTTGGAAATCGAAGAACGCCATATCCTTTGTTTTCTTCTTCTTCATTTCTGGTATCAATTTCATATGAATCGGATGTGTTTTTACTAAGAAACTGGGTTTCGAATCATCGCGTTCTTCGTACTTGTAGCGGAGGATTTTGGTCGGTATATTACCGACCTGATTGATCAAAGTCTAGATTCAGTTTAACAAGTTGAATAACGTCCCTTCTGCGCGACTTTATTTATTCCATGATTTATTTATTTCTTTTTTACTACGCCACCATCTTTTGCTTTATTGAAAACCAGTACCATCTTACCAATTAGAGCGTATAGCTGACGTAGGCCAGTATGTTTCATATCATTAATGCAAATGATAAACAGCGGTGCCCTGCAGCACCAGACCACGTGTATACTATAAGGTTTCTTTCGAGCGAGTCTTCGCGTATCGCGTATCTGGATGGAATGATACGAGTTGAAGAAAACCACGTACTCTGCATAATTACGCGTTTCTAACAATAAGTTAGATACATTCATTTCACGTTTATACGTGTCTATTACCGTTCTTAGCTTGAATTTTCAAATGAATAGATCGAAGGAATTTACTATTTGCTATTCGACGTCGTAAAATCAATTCAATTCGATACATCGGCCTCGTCTATTTCTTCGCCTTTGACATTACGAGTTGTAAAAAATTACCATTTTTATTTCAACAATACCGAAAACGTTTTCGTATATACATCGCGTATTACATCGCGAAAAAAAATCTAAATCTCGTATAAAAATATGGAGATATAGCCGTATAGTTGAACGGGATTACGTCATGTTTGCTTAAACAATAGTATAAGTACCTAATACAGCTCTCATACACCCATCAAGCGATTTATCAATCACGGCAAACCGAATGTAAACGAATGTGGGCTCACTATTCTGGCATATGTAGGCATAGCGCGTAGGGAGCGACGACGTTAATGAAACTAACATCAACTCGATGTAAACGGAACGAAGATTTGTTGCCGTCTGATTAATCCGTAATTACCTGAGTTTAACGGCTGTTGAACTTGCTCTATAACAACCAATTAGTATAGTCTGGACTTTTATATACACTCCTCTGTCTATACGGACTTCGTACGATTTTCTCATTATAATATCAGCGCGAATCATTCTGTTTTTTTTTTTTTTTTTTTTTTTTTGTTCTTTTACTTCATAGTCGAATAGCGAGAACGGATTGAATAGCGCCATTAATTAATTAGCTCTAATCACCCTGCATAGAATACTGCGTTCCGTATAGATTCGCGAGAATTGCACAAGCGAAAAAAAAATAGAGAAAAACCAAATTGTTCTATTCAGAACGGAATTCAATACCTCTGTAACTATACAGGGTTCTCCAAAAGTCGTGACGAATCTTTTAAAGCGTCAATTCTTGTTAGCATTGAGATCGAAATTTCCAAAACTATTTTTTATTTCAATTATGCAAAATGAAGATAGTTTTCAATTTTGTTTCTTTGCAAACCTTCTCAAAATCGTATTCAATCTTCCGTTAGCAATTCTTGGCGATCGATTTTTTCTTTCTTTCTCTTTCCTCCGAGGGAAATCTTTTTGTCAACATTTTCTTTTAATTTAAGCAAAATAATTTGAAGTCGAAATTGTTGTATTGGTAGTTGTTATTCAGAAAACTATTCTTTGTTTCAACTTGTTTGTTATTCTTGTCAAGTACGATGTCGAAACGTAAGAAATAACAGCAGAGAATTTTTCAAAACGAAAGAAAAGGCTAAGGAGATAACGAGAAAAGTTTGGTCAGAATTTCGAATCACCCCGTTTTTCACACAAAATATCAACTTTGAGGAACGGAGGATTGTTGATTTTTCTGTCAGAGAATACGGAACATATAACTGGCCAATAAAGCTGCGTATGTATCGGACAAGCGATCGCTGATGATAAAATAATACAAGATTGACGAGCCACGGTCCGGGGCCAACTAAGCAAACGATTATATTCGCCGCCTCGGCAGTGAAAGCGGGTAGGTAATGACCGTGTAATGATCAACGTCTCGAAAATCAGTCGCTTTATTATGATTACAATAATTATCATTCTCATTATCCTCTGGTCATAATCGATCTTTCGAGAAGAGACAATGAACGACGCGAGAAAAATCTCGCTCGATTTACCTCGTAATAACTGTAATCGAAATATGAAATCTCTCTCTATCACCAACACTAGAAAACCTCTTCAACACAACTGTTCAACCAATAATATATATATACTTACGCGAACAATTCGTACATGAGTCACACACGTATTGACCCCTTAGTCTCCTCTGCCCGTAAGTATAGTATCAAACTAAATCTGTTCTTCCTCATCGTTGGTTGACCTAATTTTGAGCCCAGATGCGGATTCTGCAGGCGGAAACGGGCTACGTGCTTTAAGTTTCCTCGAACTGCATTCTGATGATTTCAGAAAATTTGGTTGAATTTTTAATTTGGGATTTATACATATGACGGCTTCAGTTATGAGGATTTCTTGTCCAATTGTTATCTGAAGAGACTTTCCATGATTACCAATTATTGTCACCTCGAACAGGCGATTCGTACTTTCTCGATGACTTCCCAACCCATCCGAACGAACCCCCGACTAATGAATCCAGTTTTTTGGCAGAAAGTGGCTAAATGTGTTACACTGAGAAAAATAACAGCAATAATGTTGTTAAGATTGCAATAAACTATTGTAAAATACCAACCTACAATAATAATTGCTGAAGCTTTACAATAAATGTTGCAAGCTTCTGAGCAATATGCTATTGCTATTGAAGTCAGCAAGACATTCCATCTGCTGTTTCAGCAATGTAGTATCGTGAAATGCGTATTGCTAAGAGAATCTTGCATGAATTTTGTATATCTTGACAACAACATTTTATTGCTACAATAATCAGCAATAAACTTCACTAACAATTTCAGCACCCCGACTATCGTAAATTTCATATCGTTGTAGACAATATCAATAAACTTCATTAATATATTGAGCAAATTGTTTTGGGTGTTCTCATATAGAACTCAACCAATAGCGCTACTTCGAATCATATTCAAAGTTCAAAATGCTTGATTTTGGATAATATTTATAATATAGAAGCCAGAAGGCACGATGGTATCCTTTACGCCGGGTTACTTCATAAGCGAGTATCAAATCATATGAGGCGCCACCTAGTGCCGACCGTGGATTATTGCTGGAAATACGAAGACTATTGGTGGTCATGCAATACGAAATATTTGTTTGTATATTGCAATCCTTACAATAAAAGATTGCCGCATTCGCCATGGGTTGTTGCGATAGCAACAATAATTCTTTGCCGGTCTGGCAATATGGAATAGTTGTTTGCATACTGTAATTTTTGCAATTGGCTATTGCTGCTCTGACCATGTGTTGTTGCAATAGCAGCAACATAGTCTCGGAGACAGTGGGAAAGCGCAAATAGCAATAAAATATTGTAGCTCAGTCGTAATGGAATATTGCTGGAAATACGATGACTTTTGCCGGTCATGCGATACGACATAGTTGTTTGCATATTGCAATCCTTGCAATGAAACATTGCCGCTTTGACCATGTATTGTTGCAATAGCAACAATATTTATTTGCCAGTCGTGCAATCCAGAATAGCTGTTTGCATATTGCAGTTTTTGCAATGGAACATTGCCGCTTTGACTATGTGTTGTTGCAATAGCCGCAATACAATTTTAACAATAATGAAGAAGCATGTACAGCAATATGAATATTGCACTATTCACCAAAAAAATAACTGATTCAGCAATATTTTCTTAGCAAGTGTATTATTGTTATTATTACGATGTTCATTTTTCTCAGTGTACTTCGTCAAAAAAACTGATAGGATTCCAGTAAAACTCATGGTTTTCATCTTAGCTAGGTTAAGTTGGAAGTGATCTCTTTCGGTGCCACGCGAGACTTCTCAGCTAACCATGGTTATCCGCATTGTTGTCCAATTGTTATCTCAAGAGACTCCCGTGGCACCTTAAGAATGACTTGAAAACGCGGTCTGGGCGCACACACGTTTTAAATTTGTGTGTTAAACACACGTGTGAAAATATATATGCCTGATGTTGCTTGTGCCCCGGACTCTGGTTAAATTTGGATCCAAATATACGCGCGGCGACTTCATTCCAGAGGATAAACGGTTGAGAGTTCCAGTTTCCGTCTCGCCATAACGTCCTCGGGATAACTTGATCAACTTTCCACCAGGCACTTAACACGACACTTCAAATTTACCAGCGGATCCTTCTGCTCCTCTAATCCTGATGGTCAAATAAATTTTCTACACCGGCAAAAGCTTGAACGAAATTAGTCACGATTTATCTCTGTTAAAAAAAATGCCATGGATTTTTACGAGTTTTTAGGGGATTCGGAACGCTTTGTACAGTTTTTTTTATAATGACTTGTAATTCTTTGTCCGTTTATCGTTAAAAATCAACAATTTTACACCACGTACAACGAACGTCTGCTATTATTTGTAATAAACCATGGCCAACGACACTTTTCTACGAAAAACTATAGAAGCATCAAGTTTCTAAAAATTTATATAAATTTATAACGACAGAAATCTCTGCTATGGTAGGTAGGGACTATCTTACCAAATTTCTACGAATTTTCAGGGAAATTCTAACTTCCTATAGTTTTCCTTACGAACTCATAGGTTTTCATATGAAAATTTGCCCTTTGCTTCTCTTCTTTCTATCAAAAAGCCGGTGAAAAACCACAATTTCTCCTCATTACTGCCATGTTTGTTCCATCATAAGTCGTTGTATAGATTCCTATAGAACTAAATCGTACAATTTCCAGAGATTTTGAAATATTCAATGAATTCTTTTACCCGTGTACAAAAATATAGAAATATGTTAGAATGCTCAGGAAAATTTCGTTCTGTGATGGAATAACAATGAAAACTAAATAAAAAGTGAAATAGGTACGTAGACTTTAACTTTTAACAAAAACTATTATATACTGCTCCGAAATTTCCTGGAAGTTCGTATACAGAAATTTAGTAAGTGGGTATACAAATAGACCATTTTCACCAAGGATTATATCAGCAATAGTCGAGGTCGATCTATTACCTAATTATAATGAAGTTCTAGCCATTGTGTGATACCATTCTCAGAAAAAGGGATTAGCCGAATGTTACAGTCATGGAATATGTTTATATTTTCGTTTCGATGGGGGCCATCGTATCGATTTGTGGTCTCAGTTTTCTTCTTCTTCATATCTACGTCAGTGTATGGGTAGATTGAAACGATGTGGATTTTCTAAACTGCTTGAAAGGGGTTTGTGTATAGGTATGTATAGTTTCCTGCGCAGATAATGACAGATATTCCCAAGCCAAGGAAACTGTTACGGTACAATTTACAATCCGTACTCTTGATTGCACACTCTCTGTGTCTAATGACAGGAAGAATAACACCGCACACCTCTTACTTTCAATTTTCCAACGATTTATAAATATACATTATATACGTTATATACGTTTACGCATATGTTACCGTTATGGAACGGTAATTCCATACAGATCAATTACAAAATACGTAGTCGGTGATAAGTTATTAATTTTCCCTATTATTGATATCACCATCATCATCATCATCACTATTATTATCATACTTGATGCAGTTTTATGATCGTTTTATACTTGATTCTATAACTGCACATCCACCTATTTACGCGATTGCGAAAATTTCCGATGTACCTGTATGGTCCAGTTATCAATCTATTATATATATTTATAATCGAAAACCGCGGGTACTCGTTGGACCGTAACTCTTCTGCGTTCATACAGAAGTTTTGTATTTTACATTCGACGTACTAGAGCAAATATTGCACAAAGGCTGCAGTGAAAATATTGCACAAAGCCTATTGTGCCGCAACGGCTAGCTTGATCAATTCAATTGAAATAGACGAAGAAAGGCATAGCTGATATAATTATATTGTCAGTCAATTTTCACGCGCAAACTCTGTAGGGTAAATCCGGGGAGTTTCAATCGATTGGCATAAATTGGAGGAGGATTCAACCAATTTTGGGAATCCGGTAAATAAAGTCTCTGAAAAAATGATCAAAATTGAACGATTTTTCCAGAATTCAAGCAAAACCTTCCAAAACCGTACTTGAAATTTGAATATCAATGGAGTTTGGACAAACTTTGTTAGAATCTAGTGAAAAAAAAATGAGAAACAAAAGCATACAGCTTGATGTATAATTTCGTTCATCAGAAAATAACTATGATTAAAAAATAAAATACAAGTATCATATATATTCATATATTGTATACAGGGAAAGGTTTGCTTTTGCAAAGCTTGAACAAATAATCAGTGAATTTTTTTTTATCTCACTCGAATGAATTACGCGATTCCCACATCCTCTTCGGCTCCACAGCGATATACTTGTAGATAGGAGGAGAAGACGTGTGTAATCGTATCTGTTTATTCAGAATTTCAGTTAAGCCGAAGACATTACGCGGGTTTGTTATACAGAATTCAATTTTTACATGCATGCGTCTCCGGGCCCTTCGTTTTAATTAGCTAATGACTAAACCGCGCCAGTAACTATCACATGCACAATGTAGGTATACATATATGCCCCTATATACAAATATATATGTACATACGTATTACATACATATATATTCCTCGTCTCGGCACGTCCGTTTCGTGTGAGTCAAGCGAAGTCCCCGTGACTTGAGTACATACATACGCTGACAACGAGTTTAATAAACTTGACGAAAACGCAACGGAATTGCTAAGCTACGCGAAATCCACATGTGCGCCAAAAATCCTTTGTCTATTTCGAATAATCGGGTCCGTTCTAGCATTAGATACGTAATTTGTATTTCCACGTATATTCCTCAGTTCAGTTATCTATAGATTTTTGGTCATTTGTATTATTTGTAGGTACACGCAGGAAATTGGACGAATCCATTTTGTTACAATCTTCAAAAGCGTCTTCCGGCCAGATGGAAAACTATTCGCTATCCGCGGTGCCATTCTTTCTAAAAAAAAATGTCGCTTCTTCTTTATCCGGAATAAACTGCTATTCATTGACGCCGCCATTACATTCGCAATTTATTGACTCACCCTTTCTAATCCCCCCACCCTTATTAGTACGTGACGAAAAAATCTATGATAGTTTTTAGGAATCTAGCTTCTATCCAAATTCGTTATAGAGTCAAAATAAACACAGTGGGGAATTCGATTTTTTGTTGTTGTTGAAAGCGTTAGCCATTCTTTCATCGAACCGCAACTACTGATTACTATATGGCTACCGTGATATTTCACACTGACATGTATATGTGTTTACACCCCCGTTACTGACTCCAATATAAATGCATCGCAGCGTATTGCTGTGAGATGGTATAAGTGAAGCCAGCTGTAAATTATTTTTGAACGTCTCAGTGAGTCACTGCAACGACTTAGCATCGTACCTATATACCTACCCAGGCGATCAGGAGTCGAAATGAAATATGGCCGATAAACATCTCGTTCGAAGGTGAAACTAGTGTTATTTACCTGCCATGAGGCGTTGCAGCAATTACATTGACTGCCAAAGGGAAATTAGTTACCATTCAAAGAAATCATTTATACTTTGAAAAAAGATACAACCGCCAATGTATCACCCCTTCAAGGACCAGTAGGTATGTCGTGGATGGAAAAATGGAACATGTTCTGAAGACAACTTGATTCTTTACACAAATGCTATTTTACTTCGTTACATGATCGCCTCTTCCGAAATATATCTGCGAAACGAACTTACGTACGATTTGTATTCTCTAGGATCAAGATTGTTCGGAAAACATGTCATGTGGTCATGAATTGAGTGCGGGAAATCAAGGTGAACAAATTTTCATCAAAGATATGTACAATTTTCCACCAATCAACATGTCTCCTTTAATTACTTGCGAAGGAATCGATCCAAAAAGGAACTTTCTTATTTCTCATTCCCAATTTTGACGTCCCATATTCCGAATAATCTTGATCCTATAAAATTCGCATCGGACTTCAATCGCAATTCGTGCAGCGGGTGATTTGAAATAAGGCGAAATGATGACGATCTGGAATGAATTTTGGTGAAGAAACAAATCGAATCTGAATCTTGTTACACTATTACAACTGAAATATACTCATCCCATTGTAAGTTTTCTGTCATTGTAAGGACAAATCCCAATCGTGAATGCAAGGTATACGTATACTGATTCATTCAAACATTGATATTATCGATTGATCAGATATATATTGATCGGAGTAAAAATCGTATATGTCGTCCCAAATCAAATGTTGATGAAAATAGTTATGACGTTATTAGACACGTACCTACATCAGGTTTTTTCTTACTTGGGAAATTTTTGCGTCGAAGAATGTGGCACCCTCCGGTGGTACATTAATGTCATACGCATGTGACGCGACGTTGCATATATATAGATCTCGAAGAGCCGTCAACATCGTAGTTGGCGCCGTTGATGACACACGGTTCACTGCCATTCTGAAAACCTTTTACGAAGCAGCAGCAGCAGCAGCAGCAGCCCTGGTTTGCGACCAACGAAGCACATCAGGCTGACCTACCAACGCTGCTGTAACAAGCACATATATACGTACATTATAGGCATATACCTGATATAGAATATGCGTGGATGCAGATTCGCGACATCGAAGATCATTACGGTTCATTGATAATCTATACATATATATACCATACGTATGTATACATACATGCGAGCATACATGTATATATATATTATATATATGAACCGCGGCTGCAAGATGTCTGCAGATTCTTTCAACTTTGTGTGGTGCAGGGTGCAGTAAGCGATGCAGATAATTTGATACTAAAAACAGAACAAGGATTTTGCTCAACTTTTTTCATTCTTGATAAATTCGTCCAAGCTGAAGTAACAAAGTACAGTATAATATATGATGTACCTAACTGCAACCAAACGAGATTCGCATCAGATACGTTTTCTATCATACTCTCTAAATTGCATGCGCAGTAAAAAGTACAAGAGTGTGGAAAAGTGAATTTTCCACTCCGAAAGGAACAAGATTTTACTCTTTTGCAGCGGAAATTCACTTTGAATCGTGTTGCGATTTTTCACTAGATCAGAAGAAATCACTTTTCCACTCCAAAATTTCGACTCCAAAAAATCCCTAGAGCTCCCCTATATTCGTACCCGAGTGAAACGTATGACTGCAGTTTGGATCCATCTGACGTATTGTTCGCGATCTAGATGGAGTTTATTTTTTCTTTCTTTTCTTTATTTTTCGTCGCGCCAATTCCAACAATGAGAAGATCCGCTAATACGTCGTCGCAGCAAGATGTACCATTTGATACCTTCTCCCCTCGTAATGCTGCTGCAGTGCTACCAGTAGCTGGTTCACGGTTTATGGTCTTGCCGTGTTGATTTAATGCCGTTGCTCTCCGGGCAAGTACCTTCGAATTGAACAGCTATACTACTTTGCAGGGTGACCGGACAATGTTTTGCCTTTTTTTTTCTCTCTCCCTTTTGAAAGGGACTATTCTATGCTGTGGCTTCTTTTTGGATTCTCATTTCACTTGTGTGTTCTATACGTGTGCCACATTGCAGGACTGCCTCCCTTGCACTTTACAATTGCGTATATTTGCATTAAATTATCGTTTTTTCTTCACATGTGTATAAAGTAAAAGAATTGACAAAAATTAGAACTCAAAATTAGAACTTTGATGCAAACTTTGGAAGTGATGAATTTTTCGTGTTTTTGTCAAATAGATGCCCATAAATTTTTGCAAAATTGAAAAATTAAGTAAATACAAAGGAAATAATTCTTCACGAACTATTCGAACATGGAAATCGGTGGGAAAATCCAATTTTTGTACTGGAGTATACATTTAAATTGATTTTCGTGATTCTATGTGTAAATTGGTAGCTGATTCCAGAACGCGAGGAATATAATTGATGATATGGTAGGTATAACGATGGTGATAATTGGAAGATTATTATTGTTGTTATGTTCCATTCGCATGTTTGACCCAGGCGTAAAAATCCACAGCTATAATATACTTCTCCGAGGTCAAGAACTTCTCTATGATTATTATTGTTATTATTAATGTTGATAACTTTCTAGAGCGTTGAACGTTCGACTCGCCTTTTACTCGACGGTTATAATTATGCTAATCATTCCCGAGGTTGATTGCACTTTTACAACCGTTGGTATATCAGTACCGCTTCACGTAGACGGTAGACGTACCTATACATATATATACCTAGGTACACCTCGCGAATGCAGGCTAAGGAGATGAAGTCAGAGTAGGCGTATTATATTTCGTACATCTATAGGTACACGTATGTACATACATATATACCATACTTCGCACGTCGTTCTATTCTATACACGAATACACCTACCTACCTGCATTCAATGGAGTTGCAATAACGGAATAACTTTTTGTTCCTAAAAGTACGAACAGAGATTCATGAGATTTTTTTTTTTAATTTGTCGTTAAAAGTGTACATACACGTATGTGTATGAGAGATTTGCGTAAGATATACACCAGAGAAAGCAAACCTATACGATCTGCATAAATGTATAGGTATATAGATTTATCTGCATACTTAAATTTATAAATTTTCTAACGTTCAAAAATGTCCGAACTTCCTAACGTTGATTTTTATTCATTTTTTTTATACTCTCATATATAAAACTTTCTATACAGAGAGTTCAGAAATACTACCGCGACCTATTTGTAACTCGGAGTTCACAGATTGAAAAAAAGAAGAAAAAGAAAAAAAACCAAGTAGAATCAATAGATAAATTCTACAAGCTAATTCTTGAAAAAGAAAAACCGAATTTCTCTTTACAGCGAAATAAAAAAGATATCATCTCGTAGAAAAGCATCGGTTATGGACATATATGAACAGTTGGAAGTAGACAATTAATATTTGGCTAGGAACTATGGGTCAGATGTTTGAGTTACGATTGCATGTATACTTGGCTTTCCTCAACGCAAAGTCACGTAGTTTTATTAGCCAAGTGCAGGCTATACGCGATAAACGAAACGAAACGAAACGAGACACGCTGCTGCAGCACATGCCCCGCTTCGTCAGTTCTTCTTCACACGTATGTACCTATGTATTTAATTTCTCGGTCACTGCCTTCGCGATTATAGTTGTCGCTTATCCATCGGAGGCTTATCGTTCGATTATCAGTCGATCAGTAATATCAGTACGTAACTCAACACCTACCAGCTGTGGACAGTTCTTCCAAATTAATTATCATAAAGATTTAAGAAAGGATCATTCCATTAAATCAACACCCAGACTGTTAAAAATTTCGCTCTGCAAAATTTAGAAATTTATGTATATTAAAATGAGCACAAAATCATTGCGAATCGTAATGTTTGAGATTTTTTAGTTACGTAATAAATTCGTATTCGAATTTCAAAACGATGGTATAGAATTCGAGATCCGGATAAATTTTATTTTGCAATTTTATGTATCATGCTGTGATTTTCAATCACGCGCGGTGATGAACTTTCCATATTAACATAGAAAATTAGTTGTTAAAAATTCAGTATTTTTCTTTGATAATTATATCAACCCATGAGTAGGTACGAAATTTCTAATTTTTTAGAACCAACAATGGAATTCGTTTACCAGCCTTCATAAATTCCATCAATTCTTCAATACCTTTATCACCAGTTGTGTATAACAGAAACTTCTATAAATTAATGGATCACCTCCGATTTCAGTAATTCCAATACGAAGCTGAATCTAGCATCCAGGGTTAAGTCAGGTATACCAGTTACTGACCCTGTACCAATTATTGACCTTTTTCATAATGATTCCATTTTTTCCGTGAGCTCTCAAATCATCAAAAAATATCAATTCGTATTCTCCGAGCCTGTAGCAACTGATCTGATAACAAAAACATTCAGAATTTTTATCATAGATTTAATATTGAAGAAAATATAAGGGTCAATAATTGCGGGTTTTGAAGGGTCAGTTATTGGGACACTTTATACCTTAGCAGCGAAACGAGCTAATCCTTTTCCAAATAGGATGATGCAGTACAGATTTATGACTTTTTTGGTCAAATTCATTCACTTTCTATGAAACATAGCGAAATTCAGATTTTTTAAATTTGGTGCCTCATTTTCATCCACTAAGAATCGTAGGGCTGCTAATTCTGGCTGCTATAGTTTCAGCTTCATCATTCCAATTTCTGTCCAATCAATCGAGCGAGTGTACAAAGTTTGAAAAATATTACCAAATCGGTCAACTTTGAACTTTTCGTACCGCTATAAATAATGCTCAATAATTTAACGTTCATATATATTATTTGTCCAAAAATCGCGATGCTCCCCATAAGCAGTACTGATCGGGGCGAAAAAGAACAAGAGAGAAATACATAGAGAGAGAGAGAGAGAGAGCGCAAATGGTAATATATCTAGGGTTAGCCGCTCGCTGCTGTGCAGTGGGGATAAAATCAGTTGGATTTCAGCGATGGGTCTGAGCGTCGTACGCCACACGCGCGCTAGTTAGTCGCAGGCCGAACGCCCGCCACGGACGACGGTGAGGCGGAAGCGAAAGATCTTTCCATTTCCATTTCCATTTCTATTTTCTTTCTTTTTTTTTTTTTTGTTTCTTCTTCTCCTAATCCTTCTTCTATCGGGATCGTAATACCTATATTCGCGAAAGACTCGTTCGTTAACGCGCGTGTTTCCCTAGTGAAGGGGTTGGCATCTATTATGGAGTAATATTACCAGAAGGGAACATTGTTGATATTATTATAGTGACAACTGCGGTGCATCGAGTTCATTCAAATTGAGGATTTTTAAATTAACAATCACCTCACGGTAGTGGACACAAGGATAACGATAATAATTATCGCACGTGATTCGAGGAGATTGTCGATTGTTCGGAATATTCGTTGCCGTATTATCATTACTTTTCGTCAAACAAGATATAACACCGAAGACGCGTGTCTCTTTGACAATCGTTTACAACCGATCTGTAGTATACGTGATTACAGAACTAATAACTACAATATGTATTCGAGTCGAGTCGATTAGACCCCATTGTTTACTTTCGTCAATTCGGCTTTATTTATCACTTTATTCCTCGAATTTGACGTATTCGAATTATCAATAATACAGTTTGAATTATTACGCGGTGAAAGTTCTTACCGGTGAATTTTGTTTTGTTTTGTATTGTTTATCGTTTGTTTTTTGTCCCTTCGTCGCATTCGTTTATTTATGTAATCGATATTGTGAACCAAAACAAAAGAAGATAAAAGAAGAAGGAAAGAAACAACGTTTCGCATTATCGAATTGAACAATTTTGGTTAATCAAAGTTTGTGTTATATATTTGTTAAAATTTCGTTAAAGATTTCCGTCAGTGTTCATTCGAGTTTTCCCGCTTAATTTTCTGTCATAACCTCAACGACGATTAGTTACCACGTGATCTAACAATAAAACAAACAAAAGATGAACTGAACAGAAAAAGAAGAAGATAATAAAACAAAAGAAAATCGCGATTAATGAATAGTGATAAATAAAACAAAAGCAAGAAACTGAAAGAGAGAGAGAAACAAGAACGTTCTACTTACAATTTGACGATATAAGGATTTACAGTGATCGACAAAAGAAGAAGAAGAAGAAGAGTTTTGATCGTTGCGTTTGTTTTCCCGCGGAAGATACATCGTCGAATAAATGACGGATTGTGGGTCTTGTGAGATAATAATATTAAGAATATGTTAACGAGGGACGAAGGAAGAAACAAACGAACTTCGTCGCCGATGTTTTGGAGTAAAATGAAAAGGCAGACTGTGAAGAAATAGACAGTTGTTAGTACGTTTTATTCCGTCGTAATTACGCGGTTTGTCTAACATACGACGTTTCTAACGAACGAACTTGATGCAGTTCATTGCCGAACCGCTCTAGTCGCGACGGATTAGCATTTTTGAAATAAAAGAAAAAGAAGCGATTGAATACAAAAATGTCATTCGTTCCGAAAACCCACGTGTATGACTTCAACCGACGATAAACTGGAAAAGGGGAAATATACAGAGAATATAAAAGACAAAAAAAGGAAAAAAGGACGAAAAACTGCTAGACGAGAAGGAGGAAGTTCAAAGAATATGACGCCCAAGTGTTCGAAATCAGGAGATAATTAATTGAAAGGAAAAGTTCTCGTCGTCGAAGTGAAATTTATATAATTTATCGCGTGATCGCGTCTCTTTGTGAATTACGTACGTATATTTAATTATGTCGAGTTTCGAAACAATGTTCATCAACTGCAAAAGCGCGAACTAGTGCCTCTTCACAGCCTCGGGATTGGTAACACATTGCACCGGTTTGAGATAAGGAGAAAGAGAGAAGAATTGTCAAGATGATGATGGCACCGCCACAAGTTGTCGGAGTTTTATTAAAGAAACCACCCGGGCAACGTGATGAATCGAATAATCATCCGAGAATCCCACCGTTGGATCCACAGGAGATTAAAATACGCGGTAGGTCTTCTTTGCATTTATCGGCTCATTCATTCGCCCCTGTATTTTTCATTCGGTTCTTTTTTGTTTTCTTTTTAATTTGCTACTTTCGCATGCTGCAGGCAGAGACAAAATTATTGTCTTCGGCTGGGATTTAAATTCCGAACTCCAAAAAGTTCCGAACAGTGAAAATTCCAAATTTATTTAAGACGCTATATGTATTGATAAACTTCAGAACCGGCTTGTTAATGAAAACGATTCGAATGTTGGCGTGACATCGTATCGTTACTTTATATGGCAGAATCGAATTCTTCTGCAATTCCTTTTGCTCCAACTTGAGGATCAGCCGGAACTATGAAGAACTCAAATTCTGATTCTTTGAACAGAAATTTCAGGCCCTTCAGCTAGAAAATTTGAAGTCGGCTCACCCCGCATCCAAACATGGATATATGTAATGCGTATATGGGGAATTCGACTCCAAATGACCCGACAAAGAACTCATCAATGATATGATTGAACAGACTCACTCCAAACGATGAAAGATAAAAGATATTATATATTATGAAAAAGAAAAATGATTCAAGAAATAAGAGTTTTTCGCTAGCCAAACGAATTTGCCACTTGTTTTTTTCTAGCTTTCTTCTTTTCAGTTTGGGGTATCGACTCTGTCTTTGATCATTTTTTCACTCTCTTTCACATGGATGTATGTTCAAGCACGCCTTAAGAACACGTGGTGAATATTTGTCCGAAATTATAACTGTACCCCTATACTGACGACTGCTTTAGGTAGGTACGGTGCTGCTGCTTACTCCTTACCCTTGCGAATCGGCAGATGCAGGTAATGATTAATCTTTCAAGCTAGGGGCGCGTCGTTTTCGCTTACTTAGTTTATGCTACGAGAACATACCGAAGAGTTGAAAGAAATTTAACGCGTATGGGTAAAGATCACGATTTAAGAATAAGCAATGTCACAACTGGATATCAGCACCGTAAAGAAAGACGACTTCCGTCAAAATTTGGATGAAATCCTTCGGTTCTCTTTTATATACTTCAAATTAGTTGAAAGGAAAAATCCAACAAAGAATTCCTCCCAGAGAAAAATTTGGACAATTTTACTTTTCGTAACGAACAATTAGAATGATATCTTAATTTTCTCTGATCGAAGCTCTGATGAGAGTATTCATGAGCGAGAAGCTTGTTCCAAAAAATATTCCCGGCTCATAGTTTCATTCCGAAAAGCATTGAACACATATTTCAAACACACGTACTGACGTTATCTTTAAAATTTTCACGAGACTGAAGTTTGAAGTTTCACCGCAATAAAATGAAGAATTAAAGAACTGCCAACTATTTCATGACGCATGGGTATTGTTGAAATTGCGAAATACCCGCGTAACGTATTCACTACTCGCATCACGGTTCACAGCTATATTTGATGAGATTTTCAGGAAATTATTTACTGTATGTTTCGCTGTTACTGATGTATCGTTCTCATCATTCGATTACAAATTCATTCTCGTTGTCGTATACTGTTACGAATTTGAGTCCCATGATTTCAGCTTTTCCATTGGACTTATATTTTTTTCATCTAGTAATTTTGGAAAATGAATGAATCAATTATATCAATATTCCATCGAAGTCTCCCCTTAGGGGTCGAATGCTTAGTTTCTCACTTGCTCTGTACGTACGCCCAACCTTGCAGTAGCTGATTACGGGCTTTTAATCAGTTTTACGTAATCTACAAATTGAATGCTGCAGACTCTATATCTATATCTATTGTCTATCCGTGTTTATACGTATAAGTATATGGAAGTTCGACGCGGTGACTCGTATATACCTTATAGTCTGTAAACTTGTAATCTTTGGAATTGATTGGTTTCACGAACCACGCGGCGATTGACGAAAGAACAATTCGAAAAACCGTATACCGCAGACGTATATCTACAATATACACCTTACGTCACTCGCGGCTCGGGTAATCTTGTTTGTCTGATTTTTTTTAGATAAGTATATCATCATCCCCATTATATAGTTGTACCGTACAAGTGCGTATACGTGTCATTGATTAGTGACATTGTAAAATCTGGTATATTTATACAGGTAAACGTAGATTATAGGTATATAATATGTATACTCATTTACTAGACCTATCTATACCTGTAATATACCTCAGCATTGACTTACGCGATGCGATAGGTTATACTGCGGCGATGATGATTCATCTAGATGCGAAGACCGTTGCGGGCGGGAAAATGCGATATAACTTTAAATGGAATGATCCGTAACTCAATCGCTGCAGGTAACGAAATGCCATCGCCACATACAGCCAGCAGCATCTTCTGTAACAAGATCCGGGAAGATTTTTAAATACGGATTCGAATACTCATCAGCGAAGCTCAATTATCAACATTCGAAGTCTTTTTCATCCTCTACAAAGCCCCGATAGAGAAAAATTGCAATTGCTAGCGCAGGGATGATACTGGTCTATTAATTTATGTATTTTTCCTTTTTTCTTCTCGATTTTTCCGCCTCGTATTCTGCTCAGAAGGCAAGGGTTAAACCACGAGATTGATAAACAATTATTTAATTAATACTTAATTTTTTTATGGGAATTAAGTTATGGCAATGATGTGATTTTGTTTGATATGCGGAGAATCAGATTTACTTGAAGGTGAAAAATCCAATAGAACTGAACTTTCACGACCCTGTATATAGGTGCATAGGACATCTGGATGCATATATATTATAGGTATATAAGGTATGTGTATAGTGGAGCCCGAAGTATCACGCCTACAACAATATTTCCTCCTTTTCCCCTTTTCTTTATTTTCGTTTTTTTTTTTTTCTTTTCCTTTCTTCTTCTCTCTATTTCGCACACAAATGGAATCTTTATGTAGGAACTATGAAAGGCTACCCAACCCAACTACATTTAGCTATATGCGCATGAACGACAAAACAATTTTCTTCATATACTATATATACTATAGCTAAGGCATGTGCGGCACTTTGGTTTAGTTTAGCAAATGCGAATAGGATTCAGACGCTCCTGGAGGGACAGAAACGACACCCTGCGTGCGTGACGGTGCATATCCAATGCCGAAAAACTACCACCTCGCTATATAGTCTCTTCGTCCGGCTCTCTTTCTCTAGATGTATTTTCCTTTCCCTCTCTTCGCCGTGATTTACGACACCCAACGTAGCATAATACGCGGATTGTCATGCGCTTTTGCTCGTTATATGTATACGAAACGTGACCATGTGCGCGTTTGCTTTATGCCAGTGTATTTCTTCGTGTACTTGTACAAGAACGTATCTTTCGGTCTTTTAGTTAGTCATTTAGCTGGGGTGGGATTGAAGTTCCAAATTCCAAAAATTCCGAATTTGTTTGAAACGCGATTATGAGTTTCTAGAAACGTTAGAGTTCAGAACTTGGAAATTCCGAATGGTCGAAATGCAGACAGTTAAAAAATCCGAAAGTTAAAAACTTAGAATGTCCAAGAATCCAAAAATTTATAAGGAAAGCTCATGACAATGCTGTGGAATAAACAACGTTGCATCTCGCGAATTCCGAGATTCGGCGAGTTTTGGCTTTTCGGATCTTCAGCTCTCACAATTTTGGTCCTTCGGTGTTTTTCGATTTGGAGTTTTTCAAAATGGCTACGTAGACTTTCGGATAAATAATCTTTTCGAAAACTGTCAGTCAGTAGTATGAAAATTCCCACGGAGGAGATATGGTGTATACAAATTGCAGGAGATATTCCGGAAATATTGTTAAATATTGGGAGATAAATACTGCAGAATGTTGAAAAGTGTTGAGAAATCTTGGAAAATTTTGAAAAAAGAGTTTAAAATATTTAGAAATGTTGAAAAATTTACGGGAAATACTAGGAGATATTAGGAAATTGGAGATATAGTGTACGAGTTTTTGCCTCGTGGTTCACTCCTCGGAAAATTCGGAATTTCAATCCCGCTCCATTTTGCTTCTGACTTTCACGCTACGTGAATGAATGGATGGGTCAACGGTAATATCCGAACCCACGAACAAGACCAAGGATATGATACCTGTGGCCTTTTTAATTTTTTTCCTTTTTTTCTTTTCCCCCGGGTATTTATTTCGACGTACATCGTACAAATGTAATTATCAGCCGGCATTTATAATACTCACATACCCTTTCTTCCTTCCTTCCTTCCTTCCTTACTTACTTACTTACTTACTTACTTCCTTATCCTTTCTACAACGCGGCACCCCATGCAGCGTCTCCGATCTTTTATTATACATCACTGTTTAAGCGTGTAAATTTTCTTGTTCTTTTTTTTTTCCTTGTTTTTTTTTTTCCAACTCCCCTTTTTCCCCTTTTGCTGATGGAAGGTGAAGGAAGGAAGAGGAATAGGGGATGGTGAAGAATAGGGCTGCGGGAGATCCCTTCCTCTCTTCTATGCACGTATTTACGTATACCTTGTCTAGGTACTGCACGAGTGTTATATACCCTTATCTGATAATCTCAAAACTTATATCTGATCTTGTGGCAGCAGATGTTTAGCTACTCTAATTCGCAGAGCTTAGTTGGGGAATTATTTATTCATTTATCGACGTACTTCCTTACATATGTGTCTGTGTGTGTGTGTAGGTATGTTGAATATTCTCTCGCATAATTGTGACGACTATACCGCCGATTACTTATATATACCCGATTACAGATTTTTATATTTATTTAGCAAACCGGTACGGTCAGACCAACCTATGCTTCCCATTAATATGTGCGACCTCGAATCCCGCAGGCTGTGTACTTCCAACCTGCAAGATTTTTTCAATCTTAATCATATTCTGCAGTGCAGCAAAACAACTTTATACTTTTAGTTTATTTTATTCATTCGTTATTTATTTTCCTTTTCCTTTTTTTTTTTTTTTTTTGCTTTTCGTTTCACAAAATTTTTACTGGTTTATATCTAACGGTTTGTATGTACCGAAAACGTTATTTTAATCTGATATGTATTCATAGATGTGTGAGAATAAATTTGGTCTCGATGAATTTGACTCGGTAGAAATAAATTGACATATGTTCGAGTCAAGCTCGACTCGTTCGGCATATTGGTATTATATTCAGACTCTTTTCCACAATGGAATTGCTAACGAATTCACAATCTCGGGATCACTGATGACCGAACTGCTCGATGACCAGATCAAGACTGACTCTCTTATCTCAGCTAACAACAACCGTCACCTTTCTTGTTTATTGACATTCGTCCCTCAATCCTGAGATCGTGACTACGTTTGGTGTTGATCGTATGATATCTAATTCCATGTATGATAATCTTACTTATTGAAATAAGTCTTCTTTCAATGAATAACTTGAATTTCTTCATGGAAGAATTAACGGCATACGGCTCGTTCTTCGACATACATATAAGCACAAGTTCGCTGTGTACTCCCGATTAACAAATTTCAATTGAAAAAAAGTCCCTCCAGTCATAACTAGACGACTACAGGTTAGGTAAGAAATTTCTCACGAGAAGAAAAAAAAAAAAAATCAATCGAATACCGTAATAAAAAAAATATCAAAAAATAATCAAGAATCGATAAAATTGTAACGGATATTTATTGGCGTACGAACGACGTAGGTATTCTCGTAGGTATCACAAAATAGCTGCAAAAGCAACGGTTCCTTTTTTTTATTCAATTCAGGATTTTGCGAAACCCGCACGGAGTTACGAACGATTTGATTTTACGACTTTTGATTCAACTTCTCTTTAGCTTCTTCCGGGTTTTCGAAATACCCTATATAGGCCCTATAGGGGATCGTAGTGGTTTTTCCTTGGCCAGGGCGGTCCCGCGCCACCAGCGGTGCTGCAATGACGGCTCGTTCTTATGTGTGCCGGAATACTTTTACGATTCTATACCCCGCATGCATGAATTCGAACGGTGCTGGTCGCGGTCCCAGCTATGGCTCTTTTAAAGTCTTAAATCCCTGGAGTGCAGTGTCAACGGGGCGTTTTTACTCTCTTATGCTACGGGTCGCCCCCCATGAGGTTTAAACCAACGTATATAGCTGTATATATATTCACATGCTAGGTATATGCACACACATATACCTACCTACCTACCTACTTACTTACTTCCTTACTTTCATTCTGCCCATTTGATCCGAAGGATATTGCTTTTACTATTTTTCACCGGCCAGTTCGCGAAACGTTAAGCGGGCCCTTGTAATGTCTCGTATACGTATTATGGCTTATACTATATAGTTTACCAAGGGGGGAGTCGGCTTCTGTTGATGCATTATGCTCGAGATCTTATGCGGGAACCATAAGGCGTTATTCCGTATACCCATGTACCATATACGATCACAGGCGTATTTTTTTCACCGCATCTGCAACCAGCATATTTTCCACTCATCTCCTATACATATGATATAGCTTTACCGGTTTTGTATATTTTTTTATTTTGCTTTTTTCTATTCGTTTTGCTCTAGTTTTACTTTATAGGAATTGGAGAAAGAAACCCAAGTCTTTCGAACAATGAATTTATGCATTTTCCATGGAGCGGGATTGAAATTTGGAATTTTGAGAAGCGATTCTGAGTTTCTAGAAACTTCAGAGTTCAGAACAGAATTCTGAACTTCCGATGTTTTTTCATTCGGAGTTTTTCAAATTGCCTACGTCGACGTTCGGGAAACTTACCATTCTAAAAACTGTCAGTCGCGGTAGCAGAAAAATTCCCATCCCTTTTTCACGTTGTCAAGTGGGTTTCGATGTATTCCAATAACATGAGAAAAATAAAAGTACACAATTATCTATATCATTACACGACCCATCTGGTTCCCAAATCGACCGAGTCTAAAAATGGAGAAAATCAAGTTTATACTCGGAGATTATTGGTTTACGTTAGTTTTGCTTTATTCTTGTAAAATTCGACTGGCTAAACAAAGTCGTTCCAAGTCTTCAGAAATATACCACGAAAATGACAGTTCTTTCCAAAACTGGACATGTCCATCGGAGAGGTTAAACGAAATCATGTGAAATTTTGGTTTGTTTCAAACCTGACGATGATGTTCTCTAAGAATTTGTTTCGTGTTCCAAATCCGATCGTATTTCCCATATAAATTTTCCCATTAAATTTTCACCGAACTGGCCATGTCGCTAACAAAATCTTTTAAAAAACCAGCCACGTTGTCAAAAACCATGATTTCGAAATCAACAAAATCTTCTGATTATTTTCAAAACTTGCCTCGTCCAATTTCACGGCGATGGGTTAGTCGATATTGTAACGGAGTAACCCGGACTTAAAACAGTAGTAGAATACATACCTGGTAGTATAATATTGCAGACGCGTTGCTTGCCGAACTCCCGGCCTTACAATCAGCCGCCTAAGCGAGCCAGTCGCGTGAATTGATTTTCCTATGCAGTCGTACGATGTATACATTAACAGAGAGCGACTAGCTGCAGTAAGGCAGGCATAACTATTTATGCGTGTTTAATTCATCGACTATATTATACTGTAGGTAGGTTGCTACCCGAGCTAGAATATACCTTATAATAGGTACCTACACCAGACAAACTCCACTCTATCTCAGGTGCTGAGCCGCCTCTCATATCACATCGACGATATCGACGTTGGTACTATATTACACAGCCAACTTGGTAACAACATCGATTGGGTAGCTACTTGTACACCGTATACTGCAGGCAAATGAACAACCCCATATGTATACTATGTATATGTGTGTGATGTAGACGATGCATTTGAATACAGGTTGAGTTGTATATAAGATATATTTGCAGAACATGTATGAGTCCTCGTCGTCTGGTTTCATAACCGACCAAGTCCATCATACAGATGGATTCAATAAGCAATCGCGAAAAAACTGTAGCAATTCTAACTATCTGGACATTTCGTATTCGCACGCAGCGTTCAGCATCAACAGTGTTTGGTATGAGTCGATTGAAAACCAGTCGCACCGAACGGCGAAACTCTGTGCAACATAATTTTCATTGGACTTTGCTGGTCTTGAAGTACATTTTTGGGAACATGGATATGGTTCTGAACGGAATTTCTAATGACATGGCCAGTTTTGAAAGAAATTCTTGGCAACATGAACGGGTTTGAAAGGAAAATTCTTGACAGGACATGGCCGGTTTGAAAACAAGTTCCTTTAGGGACATGGACAGTTCTTGAACAAGCTAAAATCGAGCCAGACTAGAATTGTATTCTGCAATGGACACGTACCCAGTTCTGGAAAGCATCCTCATTTTCACATGTGTGTTTCCAACAGCTTAGGCCAACTTCGAAGCCCATAGAATCGTCGCGTGCAATGATGAAATGCACTCGTGACACAAACAGTCTATAAGTAACTGAAAAATTTCTGAGTTTGTGGACATGGCCGTTTTTTAATCAAAATTCTATGGAGACGATGTTGCCTATCATCGGATGGTATCCATTCAACTATCCATACACTAATTACACTTCTAACACTAGCATTTCCAGTGAATAATTTTCTATATGTACCTCTGTATCTGTTACGTTGGTGTCTTATGTACATACCTAAATCAACCGGCATGTCAGCAACTACCAACTTCACCTCGCAGTTTGCTATCCATACATTGCTCTATCTCTCTAGCAAACCAGTGATGTTGTTGGTGGTAGTCGTGCCTGCTGCTGTACAGCCTTCGCCTCGAAAGCTAATCAAGCGTTACCTATATAAGCGTCGTTGTCATGTGGTGCCTACTTTGGTGTGCTGTTTCTATACACGAACACAGTTTCGATCGAATTTTTTGACACTGCAGCACACATAGTCCCCCACGCAGTACCCCAGGCAGGTACTCGGTCACGTTTGCGTCGTCCACTACAAATCAGGAATCAGTAATCAGAAGTCAGGAGTGAGATGCTTGGACGTGGCATTACACGCTGGATAGCATATCTTCTCAGCCGTGACTGCGGTCAATTTTTAAACGAAATGCTTCCGCACTGGACATATACATATACTTATAGTCTGAGGAGTTGGTTGTCAGATGTATAACCCATCTGTTCACGCGATATCGAGCATATCATTACGTTTTGCAATGAATTTGGATTCTTTGATCGTCATTTATAGTCAATTTAGTTATTGTTAACACTCATTGTCCAATTAGGTATCCATCATTAGGAAGTGATATGCATTTTTCAAGATCCACAGATTCCGGCCAGTCACGCTACAATCGGAGAAACGGAATGAATATTTTTGGAAGAAGGAGTAAATCAATCTACTCGAGTCAAATTAACTTGACGTGACGCGACTAGATTGACTTAGTCCTTCTTCGATTATGCAAGTTCGAATGTTGATTTCACCATGAAGAATGCATTTTTTGTTGTTGTAATTTTGAGAAATAATCGTAAGGGTATCATGACCAGGAAATGACATTACAAGGATTGGGACAGCGTCCATGTAACTGGTTCACAATTACTTTTCCCTTTTTTTGGCTTTTCAGAAATCCTGAAATGCTGCAGATACGCGATGAGATTTGTAAGATATTTCGTAGACTCAGTATAGTTCAATATCCTCGTAGAATTTATTCCGTCTATTTTTATATACATATGCCGCGTATAGTTAGAAGAAGAAAAAATTCCTCGTACCGGACCGTGTATCGGTCAAGCAGTGTTTCCGACGCTGCAGAGTTATTTAACCTCATCAAACGAACCTAATTGCCAAAACAAATTCCTTACTGCGCCAAGTCCAGCCTCCGGTCATATATTCAACTCCACTACATACCGCAGATGATGTTATACATTTCAGCTGTCTCTTTGTTATGCGATGAATGCGCAATAGATATTTCGAAACTTTGGGCTTGAAAACGGACCCCTTTTTGGTCAAAGTTTTTCTCGAATTTCTCTGCGTGGCTGATTTTTATCCATGATACAGAATATGTGTGTGTATCTTTTTGCGCGTAATGGGATCTTCGTTGACGTTGCCGCGTGTGATATTCAATCGTTTGATTAGAAATCGTTTTTCTATTCAGTTTTTACAATCGAACAGAATTGCGTGACGAAATTTTTTTTCTCCCCTTTTATTTTCTGTTTCTTTACGCGGACAAAGGTAATAAATTTAGACACGCGAGTTTCTCTGCACGCCTATATACGTAACCGACAAACTTGTATACATGTACACGTTAAGAGACTTCTGACACGCAAAATATATCGAATAATTTTCTCACGTATCAAATACCTTTCAAGCCTTGATGTGGTGATGATAATAATGACAAAGAAATCGATTCTCTTTTATACCCTATAGAATATTCGCCGAAATGTCAAGTTCTTGACATTATATTGACGACAAAAACTGCTTTCGCAATATTATCCTCAATTTTTTCCTTTTTTTTTTCTATCTCTCACGATATATGAAAATGGAAATTGCCCAGCATTGATAGTCGACGGCTGTCTGTCAACGATTGAGATTCTCGAGGACTCGAGTATTATCCACACTTGACTGCCCACTCTTGTTTTTCAAAACCAGGTTCGATTCTCATTATTGACTGGAAACCGTCAATCATCATTGTCCACAAGTCCCCGCGTTGACTCGATTGTGCTATTGTGCGATTGTTCGATCAGTCAGCACAGTCTTGTCTTTTTCAATCATTGCATCGTCAGGAGGTGTGTGTTTTTTTTTTCCAGAAAATTCTCCATTCTACACAATGTTTCTTTCAACTGATAAACACTTGTTGTATCTCATCGAAAGCTTGTCATATTAACGAACTTCGGTATAACACACGAACTAATTTGAAATATGGGGTATATTTTCCATTCATTATCGAACCTGGAACACAGTAGTCGTATTCTCAACATGCAATTTTTGAGTTCTGCAAACTTGAGCCACTAATTTACTGTAATGTCTAATTTATGACGAGGATTTCATTTACGAACAAAATTAGTCCTCAAGGACGTGAAGCGGATCAACGGTGCTCCAAAATCCTTACGACACAGCTTTTAGAAGAGAACATTTTTCTTTTTAATGTGAAATGAACTCTGGTGGAAAATGAATGAATTTTGGATGAGTTGAAATTTCTGAAACCAAGGGACCACCCCCTTAAAATACTCCGGAAAGGGGCTTTCGGGGTTATATCTTCGGAATTCGAAACGGCACGAGTCTGAGGCTTGTATAGGTACGATTTCAAGTCAGCGCCAAATCGGTGTGTATAGGCATACATAGGTATAACTATGGCACTTGGAACAGCATGGGCATACTGGATTCATCCACGTGTGAAGACCCAGTGAAAGGCGGTAGACGTCTAGTACGCCTCTGACCGAGATCCAAGAATCCTAACCTATCGCATCGCGTATTATAGTCTGTATTCAGTAGCTCCTTGGCAAAGAGAATCTTAAAGCCCGAAGCCCGAAGCGCACGGTGGACTTTAATCGAGTCATTCGTTCGTATTCGTTCCTCCGTTCCTCCGTTCATCGTCCTCTCCGCACTTCACTGATCCAATGAAACCGTGCAAATGATTTTGCAGCGTTCGCTTTTGACATAGAAATTCCGATCAATCCTACTTTACACTGTTACTCAACCAACGCGTTGACTACGTCAGCCTTTTCACAAATCCTAATCAGTTATTTAGGTTCAATACGAATGGAGAAAAAATTGAATACCTAATAATGGAATTTCAGAAATCAGTGAAGTTTTTTTTTTTTTTTTTATTTTCACCCTTAGAAGTTGAACTCACACCTTCATGCGTCTGGGGCTGGATTTTTTCTCTTCTATCTGTAAACTTATACCTGAATTATACTGAAATGTCCGTATTTGAGACGGATTGGAAAGTCGCGCACGCGTGCATTCCACGATCGCTTACATACTTCTTGAGAGTGTTTGTATTTACTTAGCAGTTGTTCTCTCGACTGGTTCAAGTTTTCCAACTGCAAGGATATTTCTATGATTCGCTACACCGTATATATACCGGTCAAGTAAATTCGTGAAAATGAATCCCCGTGGATTCGATCCCACCACCGTACAAGTAGTATAATTTGTGTAAATTTATACCTATCTATATATATTTTCTTATGGAATACAGTTTCACGATTTGCACAAATTTATATACCATACCGCTGATATATTCGCACATTTCACACGATCGTTATATGAATTCCCATTATCTCGATTCCGTTCGATGGAAATAACAGGATCTAGTCTCTAAAAAAAGATGAAGAAGAAAATGAAAATCCAGTACGGCGCTTTGCAGCCCAGCTGGTTACTAATTAAGTCCTAGTCTAGTCTCCGAGGTGCACCTGTTTGGCTGTAATTGTTACTATTCGCCTATTTTTTCAACACGCTTGGTTCGAAAATCTAAACAATTCGCAGTGTTTCGTGTAGCTGTCGGTATACTCGTGGCGTGGGTATGAACCATAAGATGAAACGTATGTCTCTGTATAACTGTTCGTTTTTCATTGGACTAAACTAGATTTCTATTTCTAGGACAACGGACCTAAGTTCGTACGTCGTTATAGAGTAACGAGATGATCGAATAAAAAGGTTGAAAAATTATAGCTAAATATGCGTATCAATTGTGTTTTCCAATTCTAACCACATTTTTGAGTCATTGAATGGCGAATTTTTCGCCTATATTTCATTTGATTCATCGCTTGAATGTTATACGAACTTGACGATCTCGTTTCAGAATTGCTGACGGATGCCAATGTGTGTTGGGGGTGAAAAAAAATTCCAGGATTGATTTCCATACATCAGAGAGAAGAACGGATAAGAAAGATAAAATTTGTCGAAAGATTCTAGAAGACAGATGTTACTGTATGTATGTTGCGAAAGCGAAGATGTATACGTGACTTATACTCAACCCCATGACCGCAAATCGATCGAATAACTTTTGAATCCACGACTGTTATCTACCACTTGTTTGTTTCTTAGTAAAAATTGTAACACAGGATGTCCATAACCGTCGTCAAGCTATTTAAAGAAACAGCTTCTATTTATAAGGATTATGGATTATGAACTCTGAATCATGCTTCATCGCTCAGGTCAACCGTCTCCGAGTTACCACGTGATATTATCTGGTTTTATATATCATTAGGTTACGTCCTCTGCGAAGAAAACATCACGAAATCTCTGAGTTTTTTTTCTGATGCTGTCTCGGTGATAATTGTATCAATTTTTACCGGATTTACATACCTACCCCGAAATTCTGCTGCAATTATTTTACAGCGGGATCATATTGGTATGCTGACTGGGTAATCGAGGATTATAAAATAAAAAAACACAAAAATACCATCCGACTTTGAAAGGCCGACCCATGTCCAAAAAGGTTCGATTTTAAATACTCGATGTTTTTTTACAGCCAGGAGGATTTTATGAAAGAAGCCAAAATCATAGCAAAATTCCAAAATTTTATCTTCAAGATGCACTAATTTTGTAGTTTTGGTAAAATTACAAGTTTAGGCTCCCCTTGAATCATGAAATGCGAGATTTAATATTCAGAAAATTCTCCATATAGCAAAAGAGCCAAAAGTATTATAAAAAATATAAGAAATTCTCTTTCAAGATGAATCATCGCTTGCAGTGTTTATTGAATGATCGGTACGGGTAACCCTATTAATTTATATAGAACATGAAATTTATTGACGCGCAAATTTTCGAATCTCAAGATCCTCGTTCACGCACGATTTCTGTTCAGCATGAATCCTTCGGTTAGATTATTTACCATTCAACCAAACAGCGCGTAGGCGGATATGTTTTATCGCTGCAGTTATAGTTGGTGGCAGGAACTTAACTAGATAGAGAGAAAACTGAGATAACTCTGTCGACGAATGCCTCTTCTGTGTTTCGGCGTGGGTTTAGTTAGTTGAGTTTTTTCTCCTTTTTTTTTTTTTATCTTCCCTTTTCTTTTCTTTTTTGGTTTCAAATCATGTGTGGAAGAAGAGGCAAGTGGCCGTGGTCTTCATTCGTCTCGTCAACGAGCCGAGAGAAAATTTGTTCTTATATTATACATACATATGTATGTACATATACGTACCAGTCTTGCGGTTATCGATGGATTGATATAAAGGCACGCACTTCCCCATACAATATCGTATTAAGGCGAACGATGATTAACCGGCGAGTTTCTCCAATCTGGCAGAAAGTTTACTGAATATTTCACCTGGAATGCCATAAACGAAAGGGCGATTTTACCTTCACTCGTCTGCAGTCCATATGCCGATGACAATTTTACTTTTACACCGAATATGCACAATATGTTTACGAGTCACAATACGAAATTTTACATTTCATTTGCGTATCGGTCTCAAAGTAGAAATCGGTACCGCAATGGTCAGATATATAACTACATACCTATGTATCTTTAGACGTATGGACACTTATTCCTGGCGACCATCGCTACTTTCAGCTTTTGAAATCGTTTATTTTACTCTCTACTTTACTCCTTGAAACGTGATCAATCACGTTCCTGTGGAAAGGAACAGCTGCTGCCCGATCCATGAATTGAAATCTGGAAGACGTACGTACTTTGCTTGTATCGATCGAGATCGATCGAAAGACCAGAGAGGTTCAAAGGTTGCGACTGTTATAAGCCTGCAGGAGTTTGTTTTTGTGAATTTCACTGAATTTTATACACCTTATAAATTACCATTTCCCGATAGGTTCTTTATCACCGCTTGTATACTGTTAGTGTTGGTATAGTGTAAATTAGAGAGTCGAACGCTGAAACTCCCTCGATATGGAAAAAAAATTACAGATATTCCGGACTTTCACCTTTTGTTTTTACTTCTCTTAGGTATATATAATACACACTGTGGGCCTTTCGTTTTCAAACTATTAGTGACGTACGACTTTTTACCGATGAAAAAACAAACAGAAAATAAAAAAAATAAACATCGAATATTACTTCAGGGGGTAAAGCTTTTTCCTCACAGTCATATTGTCAGTAATTTCACAGTTGATTATACTGTCAGATTATGGATCTGATACGTAATTTTCGAAATTCGTTGACATTTCACATCGACTTCTGACAATCTGTCTAGTATAGTTTGGAGAAAATGGTCTGCAGTAATGTAGCAGTTATCGAGCTAAATAACCATAAACACCAAGTGTTTTCTGATTGAAAGGAAAATTCACAGTCACGAAACAGATGAAAAATATGAAGTTATTGTAATCACCCCGAAAATGATACAAATAAGTTGACTTTTCACTAGATCTCCACATTTTGAGGTTCATAGAATCGCATCCAACCATTTTTCGTTGGACGTTGCGTCTGTATATGTGTGATGAATTTTTTGTTCGACGATATCTGGAAAACGAATCGCGGGATTTCCATGATTTTTGGTCTCAATTCATGCGGTTTTTTAAAACTCAGAGCTGATTAGATTTTGGATCCGGTCGTTAGACTAGTTTTTAAGTAATCGAGCAAACAAAATATGACAAAAAAATCTCAAATAGTCATATCTCGAGAATGAATCAACGGATTTTTATGATTTCGATGTTTATCAACAGCATTAACTCCAAGATAGGAATGGCCGAATTTTGAAATAGGTCGATGCACTGGTTTTGTATCGTTCGAACTCGGAAGATCTGCGCGAGGGAACCTGCTTCAGAATGATTAATTTGACATCCAGATTCTCCATATTCACTTGACACAGTCATAGTGGTGTATGTATAAGTGGCTGAAAAGTTGATTCTGTTGATTGACCCAACCGAATCTAAAAATTCGATAGTTTGGGCAAGACAATAAGTTTCATGAAAAAGTAACCCAGCCTTGTAAATTTCTACATATTTCACGGTGAAATAATATTTACATACATATAATGTATCACTCGGAGTAAAATCTCGAGACGAAAAATAATTCTGAATCAGCTGCAGCTGGCTCGGGTGCGCTACTTCTTTTCTGCATGCAGATTAATTAAGGTACCTACTCTTGAGAGAGTGTAACGAGCACTTTGCGGGAACGGTTGCTGCTGTTGCTGATGGTGATGCTGGTGCTGGTGCTGGTGCTGGTGGTGGTTGCTGCTGTAGCAGCAGTATACGAAGTCTCAAGTGGATATAATTAGACAGCTCTCTATCTTGCGTATGAGAGAGGCAGCAGCCAGTCGTCGAGACGGAGAAGGACATGCTACAGAAGAGAGCGAAAGAGAAAAAGAGAGAAAGAGAGAAAGAGAGAAAGAGAGAAAGAGAGAAAGAGAGAAAGAGAGAAAGAGAGAAAGAGAGAAAGAGAGAAAGAGAGAAAGAGAGAAAGAGAGAAAGAGAGAAAGAGAGAGGTCAGGACGTTGCACCGTTGGCTGTGACCCAGTGTCTTTACAGCCGCCAGCGGTCCACCGCCTATTCAATGATTCGGTTGGTCCTCTGCCTGGAGTCTCACTCACACAGGGTTTGAAAGGAGAGCGAGATGAAGAACGGCGAGAGGGACTGAGACGACCTGGAAGTGTATCAATGACTTGTCCATCTTTTGCCAAACAGTTAAATTCCAGTTCCTTCAGATAACGAGCAGAAAATTTGCTTCGCCACGGTGGGCCAAACTTTTAACATCCCGCGCAGATTCTTTGAGCTCGAAAAATATTCATTGTTTATTCTCATTTAAAAACTAATAGACTGATCGAATGCAAAATCTAAATAGTTCTAAATTACGAAGAACCGCATTGATTGTAACCAAAATTATAAAAATTCATTCATTCATTCTTAAAATATCATCAGACAAAAAATCAATGACTTAAGTCACATAAAATACTTAGCTGTCGATTGAAAAACGATCGGAGAGGATGCTGCTGCAAACCCTATTTTTTCTGGGTCATTATATGTAATAACTTTTTTTCTTTAAATATATGACTAGTTGAAAAAATTGCCTATACGCTTTCGGAGAATATATGTAACTATAATTGATTTAAAAAAAAGTATCATACCATTAGACGCAATAGAATAACCAATACTTTTATCGAGTCTTGAGACTTTTATTACATACGCTTCTTCCCGTATCGGTTTATCGGTTTTCTTCCAATTTTCATGACCTGGGGGAAGTATGATTCTTTCAATTCACAGAAGACGTGGGTTTACCTACAATACGCGAGATTCTCAGACGGATTTCAATCGCGGAACTATTTTTAGTCTGCGCTATTCAGATAACCCGATATAGCTCTCGACATCTACCTCTATAACGATTTAAAATTGTCTGAAATCCGAAGGAAACATCTCTGCTATATCCTCTTTCTTCATCGAACGTAAAAGTGGATTTTTTACTCATTATCGTACCACTGACGATTAAGCATTTCTTGAATTAAACCTTATACCCTGGATCCTGTCGTCAAGGATTCCTCCTGTCACGTTTGATCAATAACTTGACATTTATAAGCCTGACTCATTCATGTCTATACCTGTCTTTTATACATCAAATGCAATTTGTTCATTTTTTCTTCCACTGCTCCGAATTTTCATACGACAATTTTCTTTTCTTATTAACATACATAAAAATAACACTGCATGTGATAATGCGGACTTTCCTTTATCACACATGCTGCAGTCGTGAAGGTTTCCGGTCAATGCGTGAAAGCCTTGGAAGTAACTAAGTTGATTATTTGCTTGTTTGTAACTACGCCTTGTTTTAGCAGACAAACATACATATTTCTCTGCAGAGAGACAGATAAAACGAAACCGGAAACTGGTTCGAAAAATCACGATTCACATCCGTTTTCATCCATATGAGGAATTCAAATACATTTGCTCACTTTTCTCATTCCCAGTAACTAAACAGACCAAAAGGATCCACTAATGATTTTCATTTTTTTTCTTAATCTTTTGACATTTCTACTTCAATTTCATAATTCATATCAAGGAGATTATTTGGATCAATTTTCTCTCGAGTTTTGAAAATCTATGACCGTGAAATTTGGAAGAGTTCCTCTTCAATTTGATTACTTCAGTTTTTACAGTCGTGACTCAATATGTGGCAATGATTCGAAAAAGGAGTTTGCAGAATCTACAGAGCGCTGGATTGTATCTCGTAGTTTTACTGCCGCGATAACCGCACACTTCAATTCCTCGAGTTACAAGAACGACGGTCAAGCCAATGCGACGGTCAGCATCGTGCTGACCACGAGCGGATTTAAATAATCATTAACGAGAAAAATCAAGCTCGCTAGAATCGGCGTAGAACGTTGCTTTTTCCTGTGGTCGTTTCCTGGCTATATCCACGTGTATAGGTATATACTTGTTCGTATCCACGTCGTACCTATAAGTATCAATTATTTTTTTCATTCTCTTAATTCCCTTTTCATTTACCATCATGTGTATACACAACACACCGGTAGTGAAAGGTATCTGATCGCCTAATCAATTCACTGCAGTGTTCTAACCCTTCTTCGGTTCGTTAGTCTTTTTCACTTCGATTCATTGCTTCATTACGTTACTAATGCTATGTTCAACACTTAATCGACTGTGTCTAGCTCGACCGTGTGCAATCTTCTTCTAAGATCGTATACGTGTTTGTTGTGTTTTTTCTCAGAACGTGGCTCACTCTTCTTTTATGGATCTCTTAACATATGGGTCATCTTCTTTGTCATCACGATCGAATCGAGGTGACAACTTGCTAGGATCAAAATTACCGTCGTATATATTAAGTGGATAAAATTGAACTGATTGTGAGACAATTTGCACATGATGAAGAAATACGGTCATTTTTTCAAAAATTGAGGATCGAAGATCGACTTGGCACGAAACGGAAGCCGGCATTACTCTCTCACTTGCAAATTATCTGATATCTAGTTTCGAATTTAACCTACACTGTTAAAAATTTCTCGAGTGATCTTCCATAAAACTGCATCAGAAGTAAACTTCCCATACGATTTAGTCAAATTCAAATACAATTTCGTGCTTTTGCTATGAAAATTTTGTAAAATGAAGAATTTGTTTGCAATTCTGAAAAACATTCATGGCAATTCGATTTGCTATACAACGCAGAATTTGTAATTTTGCAAGAATTTTGACCAGTAAATGGGTGTAGTAAATGTACAAACATTTTCAACGCCGTATATTACAACTAATTTCTCTCTTTTTACATTGTCATTTGGTGATCGTTCGATCGATTGGCATTAGCTCTGCAGAGCTAATTTTTGTCCTTGGATAAATCCTGTACGTACCATATACCTCGCTGAGGAACTCGCATCTGCGAATGTCGATGAAAGTCATCCGAGATACACTTGCGACCCTGATTTTTATCGTATACACCAGGATATTCTGACACACCGACAATCCAGTACCTTAACTCCGCTGCGCCTGTATACCAAACGATGATGATTGTGTCGCCTTGCGTTCTCCGAAATAATTATCAAGAATATTCCTGCGTTTCTTTCCTCCTCCTTCCTCCTCCTTCTCATATTATGAGAAGCTATTTTTAGAGTCCAGTTTATAAACTTTATAATATATAGGTATGACGTATATTATATCAGTATAACCTGCACTATGGCGCGTATTCTTTCGCCCCACGTGTTTTCGGAGAAGAACAGGGTGTCAAGGACAGGGAAAAAAACCCTGGAAAACCTGGAATTCTCATAGAATTGTGAAATGGTCAGTTGCTGGACACCCTGAATAATCAGCAATGATTTTGTCGAGGTATAGGATATCGGCGCGTATTATACGTCTGCAATGATGTATCAAGATACAATATATTCATGAATGTTTTTGACCAATACGCTGCAGTTGCTATTCTTTATTATTTAGGTCAAAATTAGTGTATCTATTAGTTTGGGAGCCGAAAAATTCTATATGGCTGTGAATCTTTCTCCTAATTATAATAAAGGCGTAGGATAGGTAGAAAAATATACTAAGCGCTTTCACCCAGCCTCCTCATCTTCTCTTCTCCTCTGCAGTACGCATGATCACACGCACACGTTTATATACTTGTCCTTTCTTTTTTTCGATCGTGGTAATTTAACGCCTCGCTCAAAAGGTCGCGTGAACTATGAACATGCTATCGGGGTTCGTAAACTCGTGTTTTATCCAAAGTATTATAGTTCCCGCCGCGGGTATCTACTAGTGTCATTAAAGACAAAACGATGTATTACAGACCCCGCGAGCGTGAAAGTGAAGATCTTAGCCATGTGTCTACTTCGAAGTTTGCCCCAGCAACTTTTTCAAATGTCAAATGATTTCTAAAAATGTTGGCCGAATCGTGCTACGCTTGCGCTCTCTAACACTTGCCATTGAGACGTATTTCTCTAAAGTGCAGACACGGTCTTTCGAAGAGTTGGAAAAATTCACAATCTATTCAGCCCAAAACATCTGAGATAGTCACACAAGCATTTTGAAAATTGTAGGATACAATTGATTGCGCGTACCATAGCATGTGCCGTGTTCGTTTTCATAGAAAAATCCTGAAAAGATCTCAGATTCAGATGGATTTTACCTTATTTTCCTCGATCTCTTTGAATTTTTGCCAAAACTTGACACAATCCGGCACAATTATTATTTTCACAACGGCTGGTTTTAAAAATTACCGGGCTGTCTGGGTCTTAAGTTTTTTCAATTTCCCCGAACAATCGTTTTACTTTTGTGCAAAGTCTGAACAGTAGTGCTGGTGCAGGTATGGCACAATTCAGCACAATCCTTAATTAAAAATCATGAATTCGAAAAGTACCAGGGCCAAACTGACACATATCTTGACAACGTTCCACGTGTTATAGTGTCTAGGATCGTTGCTGAACCTTTAGAACGTATCTAGCTTCATCCATTCGGGGTACAACGTGTTTTTCACACCCAACTTGTCCGGCACAACGAGTTTATCCTATACAATATGTTGGTCGTAAAATTCTGTAATTTAGACCCTTATACTTGACTAACGGAGGTGACAGTGTTGCCATGTGTGTCACTGTCCGTCCGTTGGGGTTGGTGACAACCTTCGATCTTTTATTACCTGCATTAAAAGAAAAAAAAATCTATACACACACACACACACACACATTCATGTATGTAGAATTTGAAAGACACGATGCTGCAGCAGCTCAGCAGCGTATCTTTCCAAGGCAACGCGATGGATATATACAGTTCAGAGCCAGCTCCAGGTTTCGGTTCGGTATTTAAATGTTGCTCGTAAAATTTTCAAACTACGGGGTCACCTGGTGTGTAAAAAAAAAAATATTCTAAAGGGTGGAAAATTCGTGGTGAGTCAGGCAACTATCCGGGGGCGTATCCCATCTTTTATTAATTCGTGTGATCCTTACATAGGGGGCCGAGGTGAGGTGGCCGGTTAAAATTTCGTTACAGCAAAACTTACTGCATACACATGTGATGATGAATAAACGTATAATTATTATTATCCAAGAACGGGGTCGCTGCTTTTTTGGCTGCTTTTTTGTATAATTAGGTAATATGGTTATAACCGTAGTAACTACATAACGGAGTCTTGGGTCACATCTTTATCTACAAACGTAGATATAAATGTCTTCTGGAACGAGAACCGGGTGTCCGGACTTCGGATCATTAATAACGGTCGCCACTCATGTTCCTTTTGCATTTTTTTTTTGAAACATTCATATAAGTTTACCGAAACAAACACTCAGCCAGGTATGCGGTAGTAACTTTCGTAAGAATTGAAACAAGAAATAGTATCATTTACTTTTGCTAGTTTTTTTTCCTTCTTCCTTCAAAATGAATGCATATAGAAATTATCATAATTTTAGCGAAACTAATGTGGGTACGAAAACTCCTCACCTCCCAGGGCTTCTCTTATTCTCTTTCTCTCTTAACAAATGGACTTACTTCTGACAGCCAGCTGCAGACTAATATACGTGATGAAAAATCATTTTCGAACACTATCTAGATCTGACCTGCACCGCAGGGGTCCCAAGCTGAAGATTGAGTCTTCAAAAACGGGTCCCCACTGCTGTTGCTGCTACTGCTGCTGTTGCTGGACTGCTGCTGCAGGGCCCTGTGTGTGAAAAGGGGACGAGGTTATATACGTATACTATACTGGACCCCGCTGAAAAATAGCATGTCCTTAGCAGTGTATCCGTCCTTAATACGACATCCTGTTTTTCCATGAGAAAAACTAGGTAATTTTTATAGATACTGGTACCGGGCGGCGTGTCCAGCTTATTATAGAACTCGTAGATTTTTATAGAGCTCCTACCTACCTCAAACACGTTGCATACATTTTATCACTATCATTCTTATTATTATTATTATTATTATTATTATCATATACGTAGCTTTATGCAAAGTGACATACTCTCACTGGCCACTGGTACCTATACGAGGTATATTTATCCTTTGGCTGCTCGGACCGGAAGGGCAAGATTGAAATTCCGAATTTCGAAAGCTGTATGAAAAGTCAAATTTGCGAATTTTTAAGCTACAGACTGACAGTTTTTAGAAAAATTGTGTCCCCTCAAGTCCACGTAGCCAATTTGAAAAACTCCGAATGGTAAAACGCCGAAGGTTCAAAATTTCGAAAGCTAAAGATCCGAAAGGCCAAGACTCCAAATCTCGGAATTCACGAATGCAACGTCGTTTATTTGACAACTTCGTCATGAGATTCTCTTTTATAAATTTGCGAATTTTGGGATTTTCTAAGTTTTTAACCTTCGAATGTTTGTGCCGTTTGCATCAAGCTCAAGCCAAACAATATTTATTTCATTGCGCCTGGGTTTTCATAGGATTGGAAATTTGACGATGATTTTCCAAAAAATCTAGTTCTCCGTTTGTTAATTCATACTTCAATTGAATCCTATCAAATTCATCATCGAATCGAGGCTGAAGAAAGTTAAACTCTTCAGCGGTGTATTAAATTGGTACGATATTAGTAAAACGAGGATAAATTAATACAGTAATGAACGACGATTAGCGTGTCAGAGGTGAGGTAATAAATTCATCAGACTTTTAGAGAAAGTATCCGAACCAAAAAAAAAAAGAAAAAAAAAACGAACTTGTGCTCGTATAAAATTTAACACGAATGCTTTTACCGCGGTGATAAAAACGAACGCGGTTTTCAATTTTATTTGATTTTATTTCCCAGCTGAAGAAGAAGAAACGTTAGAATTAAACCAAAGTAATTACGCAGTTAAAACCGAACTAATAGCATTCATTAATTTGGTGAAAGTCCCGGAGGAGGACGTCTAATTTTCAGAAATCACGAAAATCTGTCCCGATATAGAGATACACGCATAGCTACGGCAGCTATAATGACACTGAAATAAAAGTGGAAAAATAAAAAATCACCCATCCATCTATCTAGCAGCTTCCAACCAAACGGCCGGATGCATCGGGTAGAACAACCCGAACTTTGAAAATAGAATCATAAGATTAATCGAGGATAGTATAAAGAAAGGGTGCAGCATGGCAAACGCGACTGAAATAAATTGCGAGTCATCAGCCCCAGACAGACCATAAGCGGATCGATCCACGCAGTGTGTTACACATATTTATTTATTTCTTTATTTTTTCATCTCATCAATATGGACCGGGGAAAAGGGGGCTAGAAAACGTCACAATATCCCATACGCTGCTACGTACTATGCGTATGTGTAAGAAGTACCGTTCTTTTTTGTGTTCGGTGAAGACAATGTTGCTTTCAGTAGCAAGATGACACCCTGTGTTGACGCTGGACCGACTGGTCAGTGGGACTGGCTTGTTACTCATCTTGCCCCTCTTTCTCGTATATCGCACATACTCCTTTCTTCATTCCCTTGAACACACACGAGGAATATAAGTTAAACATCTCATCCCCTAACACCACATAGCACAACTGCAGTGAGGTAAAGAGTAAGGAGCATGGTGTCGCGTGAGAAAAAGCTTTGTGTATCGAAGAGCTAACCAAGGTTCTTTGTACTCCAATCTTAGCCCTGCCTCTTCTTCTTCTTCTTCTGCTACTTCTACTTCTTCTTTTTCTTCTCGCACTGGTGTACATGCACCAATAGTCTGTCAAGTCTTCAGAGATATGTACTCGTATATATATGGATGAATGAAATGATGACACTGGTAAACGGTCACAAATGCTGACAAGCCGAGAATATGATGCATGTGCTATTGTGGATATGTCGATAGCTACGATTTACGTGGACAGTTTTCGATTATTACCAGTATGCGGTTAAGAAAAAGTTCAATTATTTTTGTTGGGACTAAAGAGTGGCCTGTACGAGATTGGCTACTCAACTGACGAGTCGATTTGAAAAAAGTTATGGAAAATTTGGAATTGTAATGGGAGTCATTGCGTGGTCATGGGACACAATGTTAATATCAATTTTTCAAATTGAAACCAATTTTGGAAGGTGAATGTACTTCGGTATGGGAATTGTATCTGAAGTCGATTACAGAAGAGTTTGAATTCAAAAACCCAATATATTTGTGATAGAAAAAGGATTTTCTATTCTATTGGTTTCTGCTTATACTTCAAAATTCTTCTCGCATTACAAATTACATCAGGTTTTGCAAGTCAAACTTTCCCAGGTGATTGTTTGATAAAAATTCAAAGCATCCACGTTGGCTTTTCAAAATCAAATGATTTTCTCTCGGAAAAAACGATCCGTTGTGGAATTTATATTGAACAATCAATGTAACCCCTAGTGTGGAGTTTCCACATTTAAAATTCCCGATTGCGGAGATCGTTACGCTTATAATAAGTTGGATGAATGGAAACCGGTCATTAGGTATAGAAACCAATCACATCGCATGTACGTAGTTCATTTCTCCACTTCAGTTATCATGCGCGAAATGCTTCCATCTTATTCCATGTTCATACAAATTTCTTCAAACAACTTGAGCAGCTGATGTGATCATTTGGTACCTCGTTTGGTACTTACCTATAACTCGTATTAGGTGAAGGTAATTGAAAAAGAAATTGGTGTTTCATGTGTCGTTGATTTCAAAGAGTTGACGGAAACTCTGTGATCAACCACATCTCGCTTCGAGACGTGCAATCACATATCTATGGGTAATACCAACCGTATTGAGGCGTAATTTTTGTGGTGAAATATTTCCATCGATCTATCTATAGCCAAGCTCTGGCAAAACAACATTCTTAATCAACTATGTATTCGAATTAATGAACTAATAACTCGTTTAGTCACTCCTCCTCACTTTCACTGTGTAAAATCCATATCTACATCTTTGTTTTTTCGTTTTTTTTTTTTTTTCTTCTTCTTAATTATGACAAGAGAAATCGAACCAGTTCGCTAGGAGCTAAATACAATTTTCTCGGCCCATTAGGCCGCGTATTTAATTATCTTTATTTTTACATTCATACCACAGCTGCAGGTCGGAAGAAATGATTTATAAGTCCGGTTCAGAAATTTTTTTTCTAATGTAATATAACCGTATTCGAAATAGATGGAGCGGAATGGTCGGTATCAATGTACTTCGGAGGCTCCGCACGGTCTGTCTAGGAGGATTATAATTTCGTAACAGTATAGGTACTTATAGTTCGTGACAAAAACAACAATAACATCGGTATGGATATATCGAGGGTAGAATTTCAACCCTTCCATACAAAGTCCTTTCACTTTTTCTCTATAAGCTCAACTATCAATGCGCAGCTTATTTCCCTTCTGACATATTATATGCCTTCTCAAAATCAGTTTCATTATTCATCCGCAACGTCGTTATATTGTTACCATTCATTCAAAATTTTCTATGCAGTATACGTACCCTGTTGCACCAATTTCCATTTGGCTTCTCGTTCAGTATAGTACGGAATCTGCAAAAGTTTCCAAGCTCATTTATTCATTAAATAATATACCTATATGCATCAACTTGCGTCTTTGAACTGCCATGCATAAACTCAGTTGTGTATGATTATCTCGTTAACACTCCATCCCGTATTGACTATATCTACCTGCTGATCATTCAGTGATTATCATCAACGAAAAACAATTATTGTAATCAATTCACGAAATACAAGACCAATCTAGGGTCGTATAGGTTTCATCTTTCTATCAGCCATTGTCAATCTCTAGTGATTGAAAACCATGCTGTCTTAAGTGCTCTCTACAGAACATCGTATCTCATACATCCTAGACAGAAAACTGGAGATATTACAACATCATATTATCTGATGACAGCATAGTTTGGAGCACGAGAAATCATTTGACAATTTGATATGGAATCAAGAATCAAATCAATGCGATCGTTTGAAGACATGGGATTTCAGAACTTTGGAATTGCGCTGTGAAATCACTTAGAATCACATGAAGCCTTAATATCCTTCGATTTTCGTAAGAATTTGTCGTCTGGTGATGTGGAATGCTGTCTGTTGTTTATGGGGACAGATGAGGAAACGCATCTGCTATTTAGACAGATATTTTCGGCTAGACACGTCTGCGAAATGTGTGGGATACCTTAGGAAAAAAGGACTTGCTAACTGACCCGGACGGGCACCGCTGAAGAATATATATTTCTTTGAAGGACCTGTTGCTCTTCTCGACCACACGAATACGCATTATTCACTAGACTACTAGTTTCTCTCTCTCTTTCTTTCTCTTTCTCTGAACACATATGGTGGTGCGATATATGATCTATAGTGTAACAAAACCGCACGAAGCACCCCTTTATACGCCAGGTACTTTTCTACCTTCGATGACAACGTCAGGGGGGAGGGAAAGGAAAAGGACGAAAAGAAAATGAAAAGAAATAAAAAGAAAGAGGAAAGATTTTTTGATGGGGGGGTATTTTAAAGAGCTAGGTCCTCCGCGTTGGCATGGAAATTTTACGAGTCGGGGGAAATACTTATGAAACGCTCGAATGCCCATGAATTGTTCAAGAGTCTTATGTGCAGAGGCTTGGAGTCTTCAAGTGCGATTTGCGTACGTGGTTTTGACGAGGGGGACCCCATATAGCAGTTCGGAACGGACACCCTGGTGAAGTAATAGTTCTTACAGGGGTTGTAGCATTGGAATAAGTACCAAACCTTCAAGGACGACCGACTTAGGTAGGTAGGTAGGTCTTTCGATTCAACGGATCACGATAAGATTATAGTTATGTCTACTCGCTTCAATTCAGCTGTCAGATTCTACTAAGATCAAAATTTCCAACCCCCTTCGGTTCAACTATATGTACTTATATGTCAACCACCCGACCTCCGGACCTTCGTGGCCACACATATGTATGTCCATACCAAGTGGATCGCCATTCTTTAGTGCAATTATTACTGCCAACCCTACGTAAGTACATCCTGGAGACTGGGGGGTAGAATTTTATCGATTTATTACCTTAGCATTTTATGTACCGTTATTCCCATAACATTATCATAGTTAGATATTATTATTATTACAACTATTGAATGTAAACTCCAGGGAATCCTATGTGGCTGGGAATAATTAGGCCGCACGTTTTTGCGCGAGGAACGAAAGCAATGGGCGAAATTTTAACAGGCTTTTTATATTTTCACGTGCTGCGACGTTTTTCAATTTAGAAAACCGAACTTTTGGCTCCGGTAACAGTTTTCTTAAGTTCGTATCGTGTTACAGAACCGAAAAGAGATCCCGAATGGAATTTTAGGGGCGAGAGAGAGAGAGAGAGAAAGACAAGGATATACTATAGAGAGCGTCGACTGGTCTCCATGGAAATTGACACCCCCGTGTGTAGCTTGTGGGACCCCATACCAGGGCATCGTGGTCGAGGTCGTGACATACACGGCTTAATATAGCCCCCAGTCCTGTGTGGAGCAAATGACGTTATTAATGGCATGGGAAAGTGGTTCATTCCGAAAAGATCGTCTCAAATTCAGTCAAGCTGATTTGAACAGGAATGCAAATTCTCTGGTGAATCAATGCCAAATTGTATAAATTAATACAAGATTTGCCGTATACGAGTTACAAATATATACAGGGTGAGGCATTTGTATAGCAACGAGGACGATTCGCTCAAAAACGATTAGGAAAATATCAAAACATGTTTTCGATAGAAATTTCAGGGTTTCGAAGCGAAATTCTTTCCTGAGTCCTGTGTTATGGTGATTCGAGAGATAATTCCGATCTCTTCCACGAGATAAAGTGAGTCAATTTTTGGTCGGAAATCAAAAAGGCGTTCAATTTCGAGTTTTAAAGTTCTATAACTAGCACACTAATGACCTGAAATTGACGGATGAAATGTAAAGAACTTCGCCCGGATGCGCGGGTGTATAGCAAATCGCTGCAGTAATTATGCGTGAGTTTCATTAACCCTTACCGACGTCGTTAGTCATCCTCAACCGAAAGGGAAACTTGATTAAATGTTTGACGCGAAGATTAAATCGAATCCCTGAACGATCAATAAGGATTAATCGCAGTTATGATATATTAGTCTGTCTGTCAGCATTTCTCCGGATCCCATATATGTACCCATCCGAGGAACTTATGGAGGAAGCCTGATCGTGTCGAATCTCTTACAGCAACGATCATTTGTGCTGCTGTATGCAGCAGGGAAGAAGAGAAGAGATTTGGCAGGGTTGTAGTTTTAAAAGACAAATTTATCGGGACGTTGTTTTCTAACGGATGAAAAGATCCAGCGGGGAAGAAAGAACCAAAAAAAAAAAAAAAACCAAAAAAAAAACAATACAGTATAGGTAAACCTAAACCAACCGAACCTCCCCTAACCTTCTTACTCGAGTCTCTGCAAATTTCTAATGGGTATCCAATGGCGTATTATTAGAACGATTCCCAGTTCGTACGGTAGGTATATACAAGGTGTGGCTTCAACTCGGGGGATCTTTTTTTTTTCTTTCTTTCTTTTTTTCTTGCCTCTTCGTAACTATTGCTGATAATTTCTAAGGTAAACAAATTCTTTGTGTCACATCGGGGCCTTTGTTGTACTTTTCAAATGGCTCGTATACACGCTTGAAAAAGATACCTTTTGTGATCGTGTCTGGATCGTAGATCATTCTGACAATCGTCCGCGCACCACCTTGTAGGAATGACGATTCCAAATTCTAACCTACGCTCAGTAGACGAATATCAACGCCACACTGTTCAAATCGTTTCCACTATTTACTTTGCAGTCCATCTTTACTGCGACTTTTTTCTTCATCGAGGTTTCCCATTCGAAGTTCAAAGTTTCTCATGAGTTTGACCGAATCATCAGGATTTCACGTATGTACCTATCGAGGAAAATAATAGTGAGAGTTGGGTGGAGAAAGAAGAAAATATGTACAATTCATTGTAGAAGTGCAGTTCTTGAAGACAAACTACTTTCCGCCGAGTACTTTCTATTGCTAATTGGAATTAGGATCTCTGTGCTTTTAGCTGCACTTCAACAGCCCGCGGCACGCTTCGCTTTTGCTTCTCAGAAGCTGATCTCTATCTATTCGTTGAAAACTAATCGCGATTAGGCTGCTGCGCTCGGTCAATAGACGATTCGTCGTTATAACGCGAACCACCTGGATTTCATACCAAAGGTTCGTTTCTTGTTGCTGTTATACTGCAGGCGTTCAGATTTCTTTGACAAAAGCGTTGAGCCAGGATTCAGGAGGCGTTACGGGAGGGATGAAAGTTCATTTCATCTTTGGCGTGAGCTCCAGACCGACTTAAGGCGATATGGTACGAGTCGCTTTGAACCTAACCTAGTTAACAGAAGAAATATGAATCTGACTGGAATTCTATTCGTTTTTTCTAAACAGTAAAATACTCAGCGACTTTCTGCCATAGTAAAGCATTAATCTCCTGAGTTTCATTCCGGTAGGTTGTATAGTTTGGAAGAAACTACGAATCGCGTTTTTGAGGCGATGACCATTGGTGATCATGGAATCCGGAACATAGTCAGATTCATATTTCTTATGTTAGCTAGGTCAGGTTTATACGGCAACTTGTATACCATATCGCTTTAACGGTTTCAAAAGACGAGAATTTATGCGATTCGATTAATGCGATGATTCTGGAACAACGATGTATCAGACTTGCGAGGAATAGTACGAGACGAGGTTCTCACGGTGCTTTTAGTTCCTCTTCCTCATCTTAATGAAATTTCTCGCACAATTTGACGATTGGATATAGAACGAATCCCACGCGTTGTACATACGTATGTACATATAGTATATCCTGCACAAGTATCACTGCGCAAACAAAAAAGCATTTGAATCGTCAAGGAACACATGTCCCTTATGAATTGCTTCTCTGTACATCATCGGACAAGGAATATCTATATGTGTGTCCACGGACGTATTTCTGCGCTAATGAAACTTCTCCATTTCTCGCCAGTTATGCACTCCACTCGACATAAGACTCCGAGAAATTCATCAGACGAGTGTGAAATCCAACAACAACAAAAAACACACACACACAAAAAAAAAACAACTAAGATGCGCACATTGCGAAATTATGAGATGAGTACGAGGAAGAAAAGTCAATCGTAGCCACATATTTATCTGTTATATTTCTCAGGATACCACAGAACTCTGGAAGAGGAATAAAAAAATGATGCGAAAATCGACTGGAGCTTCTTTATACATTATAGTTTGAAAAGTTTTCTCCGATGAAATATACACACCTTCAGTAAGCCGCATGCGTTTCTTTATTATCACCTAATCGACCAAAAGATGCAGCACAATATACGTGGAGGGGAGGTAAAAGGCGTCTGACGGGATTTCGACTGTGTTTTCTTAAAAAATTAATCGTGCGGAAATATCAAGCGTTCTTTGACAGAGTTCACTACTTTGTCAATGCTACCTATCTTCTTTATATTCCTTATAAAACGGTTGGGTCCGCTTCTTGAATTTTCCTCGGGTATTCGGGACTACTAGGCATAAGGCGTTATTCGGGAATCGGGGTGTCTTCCTCTCTTATTCTATTCTTTGTGCATCAAGGTGTGGGGTGACTTTGCGTGAAAACGGGTCGTGCAACCCCTTTGCCTTTCGTATCTATAAATTTCTACATTCTATTGCGGTCCAGATGCAAACACGACACGAGTCATTTATTTCGTCAGGTATCTTTCAATCGATATACCCTTGCAGCAGCGTACTTTTTATCGCGATACATAATTCAATCCGAACATCGCATTTGTGGTATAAACACCCGTTCCGGTTTTTCACTGCAATAAGAAATTTTCACTAGAATTTTCAATGATTGTAAAATTTAGAATTGCATTCCGAACTGAAAAATGAATTCGTCTATATTTGTTGATCGGTTCAAGTAGACTCATAAATACTAAAGTAAATACTTTCTTTCGTTATTCTTCATTGACGTTTTATCAGGCATTTGGATCTAACGAATGATTTGGAAATTTGGGGCAAATTTTGGTTTCATATCCGAATGATAAATCATTCTTCTGACAATGAATGTGTAAACGTATTGTATACATGCATAATTTAGGTAAAAGAAAGTTAGTTCCACGGCTAGTCTGTGTTCGAATTTCCCAGAGTGATAATAATCATCATCCACTGTCCTGTTTACCCTGGCTTATCAGCTCTGGTATGTAGATTTTATAACCTAACTGCTTTCTTGTGGCATAAATAAGACCGTTTTTAGAAATCTTAAGCTGTTAGTACTGATAGCAATATGCTCGTTTCAACATTTTTCTTTTTATGAAAACTACACTGCACCATTCTTCTCTTTATAATGCACAAGATGAGAATCTAGCAAATGATTTGAGCTGCGATTATTTGCGCAATCAAAAGTCACTCCTCGATATACATAATAATTATACATTTCAGAAAACTTGACAAATTTGGGGAATCAAAATTATTCATTATTTCCTTCAAATTCCTTGTGCAACGGTGTTTCCTCCAATTAGTTTCATGGTGTGTCACGTCGCACTAGACTTGGCCATTTATAATACCCGGCTCTATTTGGAAAGCTGGAGATGCGACCGACGATGCAGACGACGTCATTGTCATAGTGAAATAATAAAATATCACCGTTTTTATCAACCGAGTATAACTTTGCATAACGAACGTTCGCTGAACTCGTTCACTTTTTTGTTAATCGTAATTTTCACGGTACTTTCTTACAGTTTTATTCACTTCTCAGCTGTGACAATAATCTCCGAATCGATGTCGTTTGTGACTACCGCCACAATTATGATTTTAACGTAGATTTATCCTACCGTTACGTATCTCGTCTCCATGAGTATATAATTTTCCCTCCCTCTTCTCGAGAGTGAATTTTTCAATACCATTTCTCTTATTTTCTGTAACTCGATAAGTTGTTCACCCATAGCAATAAATTATCACCTGTAATTAAAATCAATATTCGAAAGTCACTTGATCGCCGGGAGGCCATTTGATCACAGAATATTGTACCTTGAAAAAATTATTCGTTGCAATTATAAATCTTAATTATTATCTGCTCGACGTAATCATTTATTAGGTAGATCAGATTACGCAGGTCTATTATATGTATAGGTTTATGTTTCAGTCTTCATGACCGCGTATACCGTATTCCTACATCGTGCACTAAATTAATTTATCTAATTATACGGACGCTTTTATTTACTGGAATAATTGTCAGGTGGGTAATTATAACCGTCGAAAGTAGGTATATGCAGGTATATATAAGAGTCGCCCGTATAATCATAGACCTCCTGTAGCCACCGAATGTCGTTAAAACAATTATAGAAAATTTGTTTCACGTCTATCTACAGGTAGCAGGTTAATTTACGCGCGGCTACTTTCTCTTGGTCTTATTACAAAAGACAGAATTTCTCATTCACGCCCCCTTGTTGTTTACGTCTCATTATCAATTTTTTTTGTTTTTTAAATTTTTTGTTCATTTGGTTTTATTTCAATCAAAATATGTAAAAGTCATATAAACGGCAGTTGAGAGACGCCCGTCATTGTGCGGTTCCATTCACGTTGTCGTCGACGTTCTCGTCCTATCGCGGTTTTTGTCGTTACGTCATTTCCTCTTCCTCGTCAGTGCAAAGTACCGTATCCTTCGCTGCCTCAGTTATATCTATATATTCGTATCCGGAATATTACGCAGTTGAAATTATAAAATTTTTTTTCTATTTTGCAAAAACTTTCCTCCCTCGCCCAGACGTTCTTCAACTCCTACGATCTCAATGCAGGATCTCAATAACATTCCTCCCCTCCTAAATTTCACAATCTCATCAGAAATCAATTAATAAACAAAAACAAACAAAAAACCGAAAAAAAGTTTGCTACGTAATAATACGCATATTCCAATATAGCCATTTCTTTTTATGAAACAATAGAACGATTTTTCCTTTTATACGTTTTACTCATTTCAATTTTTTCTTGAATTTGGATTTTCCTTGACGACTATAATACATGTCCCTCTTACTTTGGTAGGTATATAGTTACGAGGATTCTTGTTAATAGTTTTTTTTATCGTACGTGCGGTGTATAAGTAGCTCTATAAATGTGAGGATGTTTGAGAAAAGAAACGCAGAGCTTTATGTTTCCTTCAGCTACTGAACGGTGACGATGAGTAAACCGAATCTTAAGATTGTGACATTCGAGCTGAAACAGCTCTCGTCGTCTGCAGTTTGCTGCGCTATGCGGCGCCTTAGATAGGTAGGTAGGTAGGTAGGTAGATACTGTAATAGTAGTAGTAGTCGTAGTAGGTACCCTAAAAATAAGATCTCATTTAAATTCTCAAACCACCGTACGTTTCGGGTGACACTCTGTGAAATATCGTCCAACAATGCTCCGTCTTTGTACACGGCACACGATGAGGACAAGAAACGGTATGGCAAACATGCTGCTGTTCCTGTTGCTACCGCTGTGCTTTATGGCCACTTTTTCAGGTCACAAAAAAAAAAAAAAAAAATGATACCTAGACTCTGGTTTTCCTCGTTTCTTCCTGAAAAAATAATTGCCAATTATTATCATTGTTCTCTGTCGAAAAGTCCGTTTTCAAGTTTCAGGTGAATCTGATTTTTTCAAGCCTATCTAACCAGAACTGGTTTTGTTTAGATGAATGAATTGAATTTTCTTGAATATTATCCAAGAATGCATTCGGAAGAAAGACACTGAATCAAAGGTCCACACTAGTGAAGGAAGGAAGTGGAAAGAATTTAAAAAAAAACCGGATAAATTGTGAAGAAACGTAACACCGACCGAGTGTGACGGATGGACATAAATCCGGGTCACTAGTGACATCGGAACTGAAAGCACGTTTAATATTCATGAATAAATTATACGTCTCCAAGGTGCGGGCAAAAAAGCAGTTCTCTATTTGCCTAGGATAAGCCTGTTAGAAAACAGCCGATGAATCCAAGCGTATCCTAGATCTAACATAAGTATACGTAGATGTACATAAGGGTGGACCGGCTGTGCGCCAATCGCATATTATACATACAGAGATCTAGCCACAATAATCTTGTATGTATACTGCAACTTGCACACCACACGTTCATACCTTCGGAAAAATGGATAACCATTAATAAAGATTCTAGGGGATCAAATGACCAAAAAAATGAAATGAAAAAGAAAGAAAAAGTTCCCCGCCCAGTGACAAGATCGAAAAATTAGGGTTCTTCCCCACCGTACCGGATATACAATTATTCACGGTCTATTCATGGAGCAGTAACATCAACGACACCGTTTAAGATTAACAAAATTTGAAAATTCATTAGAAATTTTGTCATTCCTTTTACTTATTCATAATAAACCGTTGAAATATTAAAGATAACCCAGGATTCGAGATTTATTTCACCGATACTTTCCAGGCTCATCCAGTTTCTTTGATTGATTGAGAAAGAAAAGAAAAATGGTATTTTTTAAAGTGAGAAAAGCCAGTGAAGATCTGCAGTTGTTCGAATTCTGGAGGTTTTGTGCGGTGGTTTGTTAATTTTTATTTCTATCTGTGAAGTCCTGCAAGTTTCCGGAACTTGGTGCCTATAGAAATGCTAGACATTACGTGATTACTTACTAACTAGTAACTATACCTTCACTCAGTTCGTGTAGATATCTAGAGGCAGCTTTCGATTGAGCGCTCGTCTAAAGCGCTCATTTCCTGTGTGTCTTTCCTCCTAGTCGTCTTGTTCGTCGTCGGGCAAGTTGCGCGTCGTGGTTTTCGAAGTGCGGGGAAAACACCTAGTGCTACATAAGACATAGACACGCCCTGCAGTTTTATCTCCAAGTTAATAACCCAGGCCGTTATATCTCAGTTCCAATTATTTATATAGTGAATTACCCAAAAACCCTCTGAGCGAAATTCCCTTCCACAAATCCCAATCATTCATGTATAATGGTCTTAAAGCTTTACCCAATCGGTAGATGGGTACACAAAATCTTGACACCTCTGTCTCAAAATTGATGTCTGGATTTGCTTATCAAAATCCAAACATAATACAGACGATATTTCAAATTCTGAAATGTACTCAGCTGGCTTAAGCTTAGCCCAGGCCTTCCAGCTCTTTTTCTCTTTCTCTTTTTCTCCATCTCACTATCTTTGTCGTTCTGTCTGGCTAGCTGGCTGGCTGACTGGCTGGTAGGCAGACGACTCTTTTATCCTCGTCGTGCCGTTATCTCCGTCATCTGGGGAAGTAAACGGTTTCCTGAGGCTACGTGGGGGACACATCCTACCGCTAGACAAGCCCCGTTGACTCGGTACTGCAGCACGAAAGTTCCGGTCCGACTCCCGGTATTTTCAACGGGTGGTTGTTGTTCCCACTTCCGTGTTTTACCTTTGGATTATATACTCGTGTATTATGCACGCGATATGTGTTTCGTGTAATTATCCAGTTTTATTTATTTATTTTTTTTTCTAATCTATCTAGACACGTACCTAATTAATATCTGCGTTATTTGGGTAAAATCATGAGAGACCTGGGTACAGTTTCTTTCTCTTTTTCTCTTGGCTGATTTCTCACTAGGATATTTCACATTTCACTATTACAAATACTAGTGTTTCCGGTCGCGTTGTGTCCTCGCCCCAGGGGAGGCCCCGAGTTCATACCTTGTTGTGAAAGTTGGTTTGGTCTCTATCGAGCCTGAGCCCTGCCTGAGTATCTTAATCTGTAACTGGTTCGCGTGTGGTTTTTTCTTTCCGTTTTTCTTTTCCTCTTTTTCTAATTTTCCATCACGGTATGGATGTCATAGAAATTTCGGAAATAGGAATTGATTAAATGATTCATTAATTAACTACTTGAATAGACATACATAAGCTATTCATGGAAAATAGGGAATTACGCGTTCTCTAGAAGCTGAGTGACAGCAGCTGCTACCAAAGATCAGTACTCGCGTCATATGTGCGGACATTCTATGATGTATGTATACGTATACGCTCGTATATACATATAAGGACAATTACCTACTGCTATATCCTCAAGAGTCCCGACCAGTTTTAACGCTCGAGTTTTCCGGCCCGTTAAACGACAAAGCTGTGGTATATACAGTGTGGTCCGTTCGACCCCGTGTATACGGCCCCATATACTATACCGCTATAATGCCATGTGACAACGGTCGAATGAACAAACGTTAATTTTGTATAATTTTAATCTATACCATTATAAAACGTAAGCAGAAAACACCCAGACGTAGGTATAGATCGGCTATAAGTATAGATGAGCTTCTAGTTTGTGTTGGATAAAATATAACCATGTATATTATATGTTTATTTAAGTGTCTGCAACGGAGTATAGGTAGCGGATGCGGGTCTCTCGTCCTGAGTGATCTCTTCGTATGAAATAGGTATCGCGTGTTAGTTTTATACGTATAACACGCATTTACAAGGCGTGAGATTTTCTTTTCGTGAGATACACGTTTGCCTTTGATATACAGACCTATAGGGAGGAAATTTAGCTGAAGAAATCCATTTCGTGATGGTGAAAAGTTCACAACGTCAACGCGGCGAGACATTGCAACCAATATTTTCTTATTTCACGGGATTGGGATATCGAAATTGATGAAAACCTGTGCAGTTGGGTATTTTGAGACTTTTTTCATTACTCAAATTGTAAAATATAGAATTTTTATGAAGTGAATAATGAAATTTGAATATCAGCCTATAGAATCACATTATACGTTCATAGTACATACCTACATATTCGACGTCGTGTTTGATCAGAATTTGTGAATTCAGTTCGGTGAAGCGATATACGAAATTTCTGTCTACATCAAATGAATGAAAAGTTGATGCATCTTTCGCTGCATTGTTGATTTTCCAAAAAAAGGATGACGGGTGAATCTTCTCATTCAGATAGACTACGTGGTTTTGTCAGCTACGAGCCTACACCCCGTGCATATCTAATCCATCTAACACCGTGTACAGTATACACAAATGCCAAGCGATGAATATGTATGCGTGTCGAATCTGTACCGAAAGTGAATTATAAGTATATATGATTGTACGTATGCTGGAACTTCTATGAGGTACTCATAATTAACTATGACTACAGGGTTTGGATAGTGCATGTGCAAATATGCGACTGGCTTGCCAACCATTCTACCCATATCTAGTTTTCCATTAGATTTACAACCCGAATATGATTATTTCTTTTTCGATTAGTAATGGCACAGTGTTCATTCTCAAACGATGTCAAAGATCGGGGGGTACTGCTGATTGGCAGGGATATGTGGAGTCGACTAATAAGTCCATCGCGATTTTATAGCACTAGAGAAGTTCGATGCCCCCTGCAGAGCTTCTTCAACCAACATTTTTCTTAATTCTGTGCTGACTGCAGTTGCTGTTGCTGCGATGTCGTCTCTCACATATTCTGCTTCTTGTTGAGATCATGGCGGCAAAACGTAAAATACATTGCACGCATTTTGTAGAGAGACGCATATGTTCTATCGCCCACACCAGGACGGTGCAGTGGAGTGTGATACTTACCAACACTTTGTTATATCTCGGGATGTGGGCTTGCGTACATATAGCAACGATGTGTATGCACGTCTCACGCAACTGACTAGTATATATAACGCCTGATAAAGACGCGAAGGAAGCTGAACTCGGTGCATCTCTAGCACCATACTCATGACGCAATTGTCCGGGTGTTTGATGTCACGTGCGGCTTCAGCCTATAGGAAAGAAGAGAAGAAAAGAGTGGGAGATTGAAGAGAATTATTGAGAAAGAGAGATGATGGGAAAGAAGAGAGGCTGCAGGATGTGGACATCCGCCATCCTCTCGGTTTCTTTATTTATACATATATATATACTGTCTACTCTTCATAGCTTGTACCTCATCTCTTCCATTGTACCAACGACAGTTTGCAGTTGTTTGCCTTTTTCAAATATCCGTTTATACCTATACCTACTATACCTACCCCATGGAGCTACAGGCATGTCTCCAATGTCTACCTTCAACCACAAAACGTAGAAAAAGGATAGAGGAACAAGCGATCATCAACTAAATGCACCGTTTTCACTGATGCTTTCATCTATCTCGAACTAAAAGTTTTCTTCCTTCCGCACCTTACCTACTCTTGATGATGAAAACTATGCGCGTACACATCTGGCACATCATCAATTCTGCTAGGTTCACCAGTTGAATCTCTGAATCTCAAGTCTCGGACTGTAAGGCGATGATCTGCTATATTTCTCTCATTGGTATAGTTGAGCAAGAATATGATTCTTGACCTATAGTCGACCGTTGTTCGTCGCAGTTCAACGTCTGTTCAGTAAATATTCGTACTGTATGGAATTGGATCGAGGCAATTCAATGTGTATTCTATGATTTAAGATTACGATGTTATGCGCGTTGAATGAACGTAACATATATCTCAAAGCACGTCATGGACAGATGCTTTCCCGTTCATAACTTTATGATAAAATCCAATACTCAATGTATATAGCCAGCTGAATTGTACTCCAAAGCTTGTTTTCACCACGAAAAGTATCGGTTTTGTTACGGGTAAGCCTCTTATATTGTGATCCTTACTTATAACGCACTTCGGTGAAGATCGTTAAGCGTACCAGTCGTTGGGATATACGGTGTATAAATCCGCTTGTAAGCGTTTTGACATATACCGCACCAGAGAGCAATACGCCAAGGTCTGTGATCTTTGGCTTTACATAACATTGATCCATGTTGAAGATAAGTTCGACAATGAATTCACTTTCTAGAGAGAATATTACGCGTACTATATGTATGTATACGTATTGATCTCGATCGATGGATCGATCCGTTTGACGTGCGTGTATCGAACACAGGCTTGCCTGAAGTTAATTTTCTTCGCAAATTAAACATCCAGTCAAAGAAACAATGGGCTATAAGATCTTACAGCTGCAGCTTGGTCGCCGGGAACTTCCGGTTGGCCCATTGCTTTGCCCGCTCATGTATAACCGTTGAAAATGTCAAGCTTATTATAATTACCGAACTAATATTGGGAGGACATGTGGAGCTGGGAAGAGAGAAAGGGAAAGAAATGGGGAGGAAAAATCAGATTCCATACAAACAGACGAAATTCTTATGACGCGTTTATCGTCACTTTTAAATAAACAAACTAATTACCATCGGACCTTCGGATTCAAGTCGTTAATAGGCTCGCGATATTTCTCGAGGCAACGTATAAAGACACTTTGTTAATTGGCCTCTTTTACACGGACAAGAAAATATTTCAACACCTATTTTTTGTATTTTCGCTAGTAATTGTCTAGGAATTCCCAACACCGTACGGCCTTCGATGATTCTTAGGTCGGAATTCAATTCCCATTGATGAGCTCGAAAGGAGGCATTGACTATTATTGCCTCAGCAAAAGCCTCCTCCTCTTGTTGTCTGTATATTATATATCACTCTATGAATCTCCCAGTCAGTTGGTCACCGAGATCTTCTAGCTGGTCGAGAATTACGTGGTTATAATATCTATGAGGCAAGGTCGGATATCATAGCTGCTCCTTTTCCTGCGTGCATTCTCAAGGTTTCGCAATCTGCATTCCTCGGACGAATACGACTTTAGGATCATTGCGGTATGGCGATAATGCGTGGGGGTTTCCTCTAAATGGTAGTGTCGCTTAGATTTTACATCTACATATGCGTATTTACACGTATTTCACCTACTTGATATTCATCAATCATTGATCAATCACGCGGAGAATGATATGCATATCGTATATAAATAAACGAAGCTCTGATATTTTTATGTATAATTGTACCTGAGACGAGCTCCTCTGAAGCTCTGATCTAGATAATAATACAATATCGACGAGACGAGGATGGGGACGGACGTCAGTCCACCTATTTGCAATTCAATGAATGTACGTGTAATTGCGAACGTTAAGTGTTCAAGCACTCATCTGACGCGTAATCGTAACTGTTTGAATATTCATGAACAAGTATATAACAACTGGTATGTATACAAGTTATGGTTTAGATGGCAATTGCTTTGTCTTCACTCGTGTATCGCATATCTATATACCATCAATGGTTACCTACTCCACGATGTGCTTCTTGCTCCAAACGTTTCTTTGAACAAAAATTTAGCAAGGTGAGTACTGAAAATATTAGCGGAAAATCGAAGGTCGATTCAATACAGCGACTGTAAATGATTTAGGACTTGAACGTTCCGGACCAAATATCTCTGCACATGAGATTTAGGCTCTAAATAAATTCCTGCTAGTGGCAGCAAAAAAACCGCCCGCGGAGATATGGGTAAAAAACTTGATACAATACGAATAGACTGCAGGATGAAAAATCTAGGTAACTGTGTCTTGCCTTCAATTCCTGAGCACGCTCAAGAGATCGTGCGTTTATAATTTTGAACGGCTTCCAAAGTCAAACCAGGTGCACGGCGCGACCCTGAATCATCAGCGGATGGATTCAACTGATGTGACTATCATAAGATGTATACACGTTGAAATATTGCTATAAACCGGGTAGTTGCTCAGTTTAGTAATAAATCGACAATAGGTAGACTTGGCTTCTTCAAATTCTTGATAAGTTTACGAAACTGATGCGGAAGTCTTTTACGTAACTTTATATGCCCTTGTCAACCGATACCGCAGAGTTCACAATACTCGGACAGCTAATGTGATATTCTCTCATTTCTCTACTTCAGGTGAACTCTACGTTGAAGATCTAGGCGAACAAAGGATGGTGACGATCAGGATGGGATGGCTATGGGTCGAGGGTACTCCAACCATGAGGTTTCCCTTGAGAGCACTGAACCTTCGACAGGCAGCTCCAAGTCTATGTCAACCTCACGTATCCGCGCTTGGGTTCACCTTGAGTAATCCACAAAACGGCACTCTTGTCACTTTCTGGGTGAGTATTTCATTTTTATCATTTATTTTTGGCTTTCAGTTCATGAACTCGATGCAAGTCGAGGCTTGAGCTTTCAACCGGCTTGTATTATAAGCTTCGCGATCATTATTCCTCATCACTCATTTATCTACAATCTCGCAGCATGAATGACGAGTCTCTCGGAACTCATGAAAATCAAATTTGCTTTGAACATCAACGCGGAACAACTGAGGCAGCATCTTTCGTAGTTGGCATTGTCGTTAGATTCCAAAGTTCTATGAAATTTCATGGATTATCAAGGATTACAGTGTGATTTAGGATACTTGAGACAGATTTGGCTGATGTTAGAAAAAGTGAGAAATACATAGAAAACTTGGAAGGCCTGCTGCAAGTTTCGTACAAGTCTTGTCAAAAATGAATGGTACATAATACTTGAAGTCGATTATGCGCGATAACGTACTGCACTTAGAAATTGACCATAGAGGTACATATATAATAGGTATAAAGAGATTCCCAGTCACGTAGGAGAATTCTAAATCAAGTTATCGCGTCCCGCGAGTCAGCTTGGCGCGGTTCCTGACCTAGGAGAACGTCTTGAACTTGCGGCTGTACAAGATGCACCAGGAAGAAGCCAGCGATGTTTGTATAGTCTCGCTGGCTGTATAGGTATAAGTCTTCTTTACCCACAACGTACCGCGTACATACATCCGTAGCATACATATATCGCCAGGTTCTTCTCTTCGTCTTTAGAATTCGTCCCTGCGCCTCTCCATCTTGGCAGCACTCCATCTCGTTCAAGATTCTTGTCGCGTCTCTAAGAATACCAATTGATTGTACATACGAGGCAAAAAATCATCAAGCTGGGTAGGTATAGGTGGGTAGGTAGGTAGGTAGGTTGGTTGGTTGGTTGGTTGGCAGGTACGTATACCCGAAGAAACACTATATATATATATGCATTCTGTGAACGGATGTGCTTCTTCTTTCAAACAATGAGAAAGAGTAGCTTAGGTCGTTCCAAGATCTTGGATCAAAGGATTTGTATCTTCCGCCATTCTAAAGCAAAGAGAAAAAACAAAAAACAAATTTCAGACCAAGACCAGGAGCGCAGAGTCTTAAGATTCTGAATCCACATGAAAAAAAAAAACGGGGAAAGAAGACGAATTATATAAGAAACGGAAAACAGATTTTCTGACGATTATGATCTTACCTCAGAATTGCAAAAAATGAAAAGAAAAAAAGAACGAAGTAATCGTATCGTCAGAATTTGGTAATCTGTATGAATAATTGGGTAATTAGGCAACGGAGGCTATATGAAGTGGCTATACATATGAACAAATTTCTGGGAATATGTATACGAGTAGGTACATACATGTAGTGAAGACGACGACTATTTTGCTTCGATTGAAACGTCATTCGCACTTAACTACGCTAATACGTAACTTCGCGGATGGTTGATGAGTAGTATTCGAGCTTTGACGCTAAGTCAAGGTCGTATGTATGTACCGTCAAATTGTTAAGATGAATGTGTCTTCCAGAGTAGCGTGGGAGTTTCGGATCACTCTCCCATGACCCATTGTTCCATAATATCTTCACTACCCGCAGCATGGTCGTATGTACGTGCGTCTTGCGGCCATGTGTCTCATTCAGGATGTAAAAAGTTTGAAACTTTTTGAGACTCCGGCCCACGGGGTGAGTGAGTCATTTTTCTATGTTCGCTCTTTACAGAGAGACCCGGATAACTGCAACGACACGATGTATTATATATACATAATATAAAAAATTGGTTAATTATCATGATAATATTTGGCATTGCTGACTAATTAACAGTTGATTCAATTAGGAGGGAATTGAGCCATCCCCGTACTTATGTGCGTATACAAGCGAAATCGTAGTTTTGATGATGAGTTAAAAAATTCCTTGATCTACCAAGAACCATGACTATTATTCTCACTTGGCGATGATAAAAATGACCGATATGCAGGTCGGGGTCGTTCGAAGGTTTGCTAATTCGTGGCCGCGGCCTTCTTCGCACTCGGTCAGTCTAGTTAGCCGAGTTAGTTTCACATCCGTTGAAAGCGCTAATATTTATGTCGGAAGTTGGACGAATTCTGGAGGTTCGTCGTCATGCTTCTATTATGCAATTTTGGGTATAACGAAACTTTCCATTATTTGCGAAACGCCTACGCCTTCAATCTATTGCTTCTTCAAAAATTGCAGGAAAACAAAAGCAGGACATTTCTTACAATTGGTGGTCGATGAATATCTGAGAATTTTTAGAGCAATTTGAGTGAACATGCATCTTACCTGCTGTCGAACGTTTCCTAATGAAAATCGTCGAATTTTTGTGGAAATTCAGACATTTGCTAATTTTTCACAAATATTCGTGCGTTCTTCTGAGGAAATTGTATTGTTTTTTGAAATGAGTTCTCAAAATTCATCGGACGCATACAAAATTCTTGAAATTCTGATTTTAGAAACTTTATTGATTGATTGATTCTGATTGTACAGATTCATTGATAAACTGAGAACTTCTAGTCGTATAGTTTTTCACAAAATTTCGTTGTTCGTTTGTATAAAAATCGTATTTTTCCTGTAGGTTACCGTAGAAATTGATTGGACAGATCCAAATTTTTTGGAATTCTTTGGACCCACTTGGATTCCGTAATTTTCATTTTCTCAATAAATTCTCACCACAAGTGAAAAAAATCAAACGGATACAGTTTTTATAACCAAATAAATAACAAACTTTCATGAAAACTATTGGAACCGTCCGAATTTCCATAGAGATTCTTAAAAATTCTGATTTGGACGAATAATTGACCCAAATAACATCTTTGACGTAAAGAAACCGTGTTACGCCATCCTCCACGACCCTGAGTTTTGATATATGTTTTCTTTTTCATTTTCAGGCTGATACCGAACCAATTTATTGGTCCTGGGTGCGGGCGATAGCTGCAGAACTAGTGAGACAGACTCCCTTCCGAGCTCAAAGATGTCTTAACTTTTTGGAAATCTTAACGATATGTCCACGTGGCCCGGTGCCACTGCCGGACAGTCCCACCGAGTCCAGGAGGCGTTCAAGAAGCGAGTTGCGTTCCTGGTTCCGTAATTCTTCGTCCGAAAGGCAGATCAATGTTTCCTCAACGTCCGAGGAATCTCGTAGAAGAGCTAGAAGCGAGCTCAGAGGTTGGTCTAGTAACTCAAGCGACGAAGACGTACTCACGGAATTTCGCACAATACCAGACTGCATAATCCCTAAAGATAAAACCGCCAGACCATGGGCTTTCAGCGAAAGCAGCGAAGGTAGCGACGACAGTTTGCCATGGGGTGGTGGCCAGTCGAGCGTGGATTCTGTCGATTCTGTAAACGGTCCTGCAGTTGTAATCCCGGAACCGGAAACCAGCGAAGAAAGGATACAGAGATACAAGGAAGCAAGAAGGAGAGAAAACGAGGCCAGGAGTCGAAGGGTTGTAGAAGAAGATGCGAGGAGGCGGAAAGCTAGAGCTGAAGAGAACAACAACAATAACAATAACGTATCGCTGGCGAAACTGACCAAAGCTTCCTACCCTAATGTAAATATGAACAAACTTGAACATAACAATAACAACAACAATAATAACAACAAGAACAAAAATCACAACATACTTTTGTTGGCCGCGAGAAACGGCGTTGATACTTTACGCCAGAATGGACAACCGGGTGAAAAGTCACTGCGAAAAGACTCGTCGTCTATTACATGTAGAAATTCTTCAAAAACGACGAATTCCAGTTGTCTAATGATCGAGGACAACGAGTCTGTTTTCGAAAGCGAAAGAACACCGTTGAGAAAATCATCGCTAGTCAAAGTACCGGGTAATTTTGTACGTTTTGACGAACAGAGAAGCCTTCCAAACCCGAGTCAAATTGTTCAACAAAAAACCGAATCTTGTTCGGCAACTGAACGGAGAAGTCGAGCCAGAGAACGACGCAGTGTTAGAGAAAGAGGCCAACCGATGTCCCTTATTACTCATTCTTCGACGATTGAAAATCAGGTGGAAACTTTGAGACAGCGTAAAGAACGACTCGCCTCATTGTCCTCGAGGATTCCAATACCGCAACAAAATTTCAATCAAGTAACCGAGACTCAGCAATCAACGAATAATTTCAATTCTAATAACGCGACTAATTCACCTACAACCGGAATAAACAATTCTTCATTTAAATCAAAGGATCATCAAAAATCTCCAACTTCTTTTTCCGTTCCTTCCGAACCATCCGAAGAAGCTGTGGCAAAGCTTTTGGAAAGATGTCAACGAGTTGATCACTACGTTCCAGTTCGCGATAAATTGACGTTATTCGAGTCATTGTCAAGACTCGGTGGTCGTTTGGCTCGAAGTACCGAAGATTTAGGTAGAATGAAGACGATACCAAGTCCTCGTGGCAAACAAAGGGCTCGTTCATTGCACGATTTGAACAGAGCTGCCAAATCGGTTCCGGTTAGGGAAATGTGCAGATTTTTTGAAGGCGAAAAATCAATCGATTACGATAACAATACCAGTACAAGGGTGGCCGCCATACAGCGACCAAGATTTTCCAGCGATTCTTCAGCTCAACGTTCCAGGACTTGGAGCGATGGAAATGTCCTTCCTCAGCTTACCCTTCCGCCCTTTAACGGGATCAACGCGAAAACTACAACCTCAAATAAAAACGGTTTCGGTTCTCCAACAAAATCTTCAGCAAGGAGAAGGCAGTATGCTAAATAGTTGGTTTTTAGTTGATTTTCTTTTCAGTTTCCTAACTGTCAAATTTAATGAACAAAATTATTTATATATTACATATAATTTAAATTGACACCGCCACCGAATAGATGTATAGTATATGTATAAAACGGCGTAAGTGTATGTATATTGTTATTATGTATATTATTATTATTATTATTATGATTATTATTGACATTTAATTATTATCGATATATTTTTGTACCCTTGTATGGAATTTTGTATTAATTTTTCATTGTTTTTTTTTTGTTGTTGTTGTTTTTGTTTAATTCCTAATTTTTCATTTCGATACTAGACAAGTTTCATTCGTTACGGAGAGTTTTGGAAATTCATTTAATTTCTCTGGAGGTATAAAATTTTGATATTTGTACAAAACAAAAAAAAAATAAATAAACTGAAATAAAAAGAGAAATAAACCGAAAAAAAATAAATAAGCAAAAGGATAATACAAAAAAAGATTGATCAAATATTTAATGAACAAGGTGATTGAGTTGATTCCAATATAGATGAATAAAAAATTAAATAGGAATAAATTGAAAATAGGAATCAAATTTATCAAATTATCAAAATTCTGGCGTTTACAATTATAAGGAGACTGGTTTTCATTTATGATCGCTGTGAATATTTATTTATGAAATTATTATTAACGATACAGTTATCGCTGTACACGCGCGGGTATAATATAAATTCGAACCGTCGTGAAATGATGATTGTTAGGTAATTTGAATAAATTCGATACCATATTTATACAAAAGTTAGAAATGTTGTTCTATATAATTCTAACTGTACGTATATTACAGGTATATTCCCAGAACATATTATAGGTGATGTGTGTAAACGAGGATCGTCGACTCACTTGTAACGACTCGCCACGTACGTACGTTCGTGCAAAACGTCGAAGTAAATTAATTTCTGTTTTGTAAGTAGGTCCGCGTACACATATTATATTATATTATAGTCGTATAGTTTTGTATAGAGTGTGGAAACGCTATTCTATAGCTCTTTTCACTTTCCATGCGGGAAACTGACTGCAGCGTAGGTATAAACGTGTATAACGGTTTTATAAGTCGGTGTCAGTGTCTCTATACCACGCTCTAGATTATTATACATCCACCAGAATAAACATACGGTTCTTGGTATTTTTCTTTTCCATTTCCTTATATATTACCCACATCGACGCGTTGTATCGTGATTTTTAATTTCCACTAGATACCTTATACATATACTCGGCATCAAATGTCTAGATATAAAAATCGGTAAGTCTCGCTGGCAATGAGAGTCGAGATTGAAAAATTATTAATTTTTCTATTTGTTCCCCATACTGTGTCTATAAAAATTAACAAATTTGTTATATAATCGTATATTTGAATACTTCTATGGTAAAACGTACATCGGACCGTGGTATAAAATGAATAGGTAATTCCGACTGTAGTCAATTTGTATTGAACAAAAGAAAAAAGAAATAAAAAAATAAAATAAAATAAAGAAAAGAGAAAAAATGAATTAGTAAATGAATTATAGATTCCTTTGAAATGAAAATTTAGGAGTGTATTTGTTGTGTGTATTCGATGTAGCATTGTATGACAATGAGACGATATAGTATATATTATAATTATATGTATGTATAGTGTAGGATTGTAACGTATAGTAAGAATAAATGTGAATTGTTTGGTTGAATAATAATATAATAATAATAATATAAATCAATCGTTCGATCATTTAATCGTTGAGATTCGTTCGTTTGAATAAATTATTATAATCTATTCTTTTTTTTTTCTTTTTTTTTTCTTTTTTTTTGACAATAATAATTAGCCGACGGTTTTGCGATATAGCGCGACCGATCGCCAAAGAGGCCCTCTAGTCCCTCCTCCTTCACAATGTATTTATAAAACATCCCCCGATATCACACTCACACGTAACATATGTCAATTTCGTTGATGATTATTATTAATTAATTAATTATATTAGTTATATTATTTGTATCGTCATTATTATCATTATTATTAATATTGATACTAATTATTAGAATACCTAAAACTATTATTTGTATTTACGTTTGTTGTAATAAAGGAACGAATAATGGCCGTTACATAAAGTGATTGTTGTTAGAAAGTCACCCGCAGCCTTGGTGCATAGCGCACGCTATTTCGATTATTGTACCAACCTCCACCTATCCGACTATATACCTATGTATATCCACGTTAAATACCTGCACACGGGTAAAATCCATGCGAAATATCCATATTATTACCGGTCTTGAGTAAGGTGATTTTTTGAAGTATCGAAATATGTACCTGATGTACTGCGGCTCTGCTGATATATTCGTACATTGAACAGAAAATTGACGTACGAGACTCGAATTGAATTGACGTATGAGACTAGGAATTTATCGATAAACTGCGACACATTTGAAGATACTTTTTTTTTCTTAATAATTCAGAAACCGAACTAAAATCACGTCGGTTTATTATTAGTGAATAAAATATAAAGTTTGTCTCAATAACTTCAACTGATGAAAATAACAGGTTTTCATTAGGTTGAAAATCGTAACAAAATAATTGGGAGAAATTCTTGATTTCATGATTTGAACGGTTCAAAAACAGCAAAATACCGTGCATGATTTTTCGGATTGAGTAACACACCTACTTACTAGTGCCTGTTTGGCAACTTCAACAACGTTTGGGCCATAAAGTAGTACATTTTTTCCAAAAATCCTGTTACATCAACGGTGCAAACTTTAACTTCATAGATTTTTCTCAACTCAGATCCATCTAAGCACGGAAATAAGCAAGTATCAAGTGCTTTCGTTAATATTTTACGATGAAAAATATTTCAAAATCAATAACAAATTGACGAATAGCAATGTTTCATTTACAAGACCTATTCCCTATACAATTTCACCGTGGAACGTTATTATTCTTCACTATTTTTTTATTTAGTTAAAAAAAAGTTGCTATTCGTTGCTCAGAATCGATATCAATGCAAGCTAATGAAATGGAATAATTATACAGAAATCAAATGTTTTGATAATACATCATCACGATTATACGTCGTATACGAATTAGAATGCTGAACAATTAGATAAGCCAACGTCTAGAACATCCGTTAGATTTTCTCTGAACTTCAAATGCTGAATTACTAATGAAACATTAACGATGTTGAACCATCCTTCAAAATGATTCCCAGATTTTCTGTTCTAGAAAAAATTTTAGGAAAGTCGTGGTCGTACTTTGCGAGTAAATGCATGTGAGTAATAACTACCGTGCAATTATTGCCTAATAGACAATGATGTCATACGTGAACGGATTCAAAAAGTCCAGCCGCCTTATAGTTTGATAGTCGAAAACATTTCCAACTGCAGAGAGAATGAAATTCACGTAACGTATACATATAACTGATGTTACTTTCATGTAATAAAGAACACTAGATTTTCTGTGCTTGTTGTCTACTACATGCATATGCATTACTCGTGATTACGCGGTCTTACTTTCGTGGAATACTTACCTGCAGTAGGCCGTGACGATGATTTGCCTCGCCTAAGGCCTTCCGAGGCCCTTCCGTAACTTGGAAGTTGCTGATTTACGCTCAGAAGTAGCAATCGCTTTGGCCAGTTATTAGTTCCCCTGTACTGGTTCGATTTCACAGTACTATATACAGCTTACTCAATAATTATCTCCTCGATTCATCGTAATTTTAATCATTTGAGTTGTTACAGTGGTTCATTTAGCCTCCAACTGTTTTCTTCTGCTGCTTCTTCTTCTTTTTCTTTTTCTTATTATTCTTATTCTTGTATAAAAATTCCACGACGGAATACGATCTTGATTTAATTATTTCCGTGCAGGTATTGAGGTGAAGAGAATTAGTTGTTACTCGCGACCGTATCGGAAAATAGCGTATAACGTTCACAACAGTTATTCGATAATTGCCTCCAATTTTCAGCTAGTGTACAAAACTCGGTAAAACTTTTTTAATTTTCCATCCAGTTGTAACAACTTTGTTAACCGATTTATCACGCGGCTTTTCATATAATTGGAGAATTATTATCATTCTCTGCTACGTGGCACGTAATCAGGGTTCAAATCACGTCACGATTTCAAAGCCGTTATAAGCAGAGTAATTTTTTTAAAGATCCACGTGTTTCGAATATTTTGCTTTTTACTATAAATGTCAAAATTACTTCCTACACCGACATGCATACCGTCACACAATTGCTAATCAACACTTTCAACAACGTATATCTAGACGAAACGAGTTATGCGATCCTCGATCTCTGATGTTTATAGTCCTGCCATTAATTGTTACAAGGTTTAAAACGGCAGTTTTTATTTACGAGTGAATTTGCAACGAGCTCTATATTCTCCGGTGGGGTATAGGTTCCTACGCGTATTGGAAATCGATTGAATTGTCGACCGCGTAATACTAGATATCTCAATGTACCGACTCAAATTTACGTATCAAGTGCATAAGAATTGATTGGTACAAATTCTCCTCGCACGTGTGTTACAACTTTTATTTTCCCGCTTTGAAAAAGGGAAGCTATTAAAATCAAACCAGAATTAAAAAGTCAAGTTTTCACCAGATCTCCACGTATCGAGGTCCAGAGAATCACCTCTTTGGTCGTTCAACGATATCTGGAAAAAAAATCAACCGATATTGATGATTCCAGTCTTGAACAAAGCTTTTATTTCATATCTTAGAACCGTTCGGATTTTGGATTTGATCGGTTCAGTAGTTTTCGAGTTACTGCAAATCCCAAATTTGAAGAAAGGAAAAAATTTTCACTAATGATACTCGAGAAAGATTTTTGTTGTCAGTCGACAGGATTTGCTCCAATTTGAATCTGATAAAATTTCTCTATCCATCAATCCAATAGTTCAGAGACTAAAAAAGGCATTGATTTTTTCCTACATTCACATTTTCTCAAGCTTAGTCCGTATATCATGTATGTCTTTTATGTCGCAGGTGACTAAAACGAGGTCAGAATTTTGCCATTTCCAACTTCCCTCGTTTCATGGATCGGAAAGAACCGAATTATCCACTTGTTGTATATGTTACGTTTAAATACTGCAGGCTTGGTATAGTCGAAGCCAAACTTTCGTTTCTAATTTGGTTATAAATTTTCTATAACAATTTCAAAACGCGTTTCAGATTCGAATGCTATATGTGGTAGTGCGTCGAACGCATATAAGAAACTTGAATAATCGGGCCACTGGCCTTGATATCTTATCGAGTCAGCGACAGCTACGAGAAGTCCGGCAACAGGTTCGACTCAGGTTTATGTACCTACACGTATACACAATTATCATACATAGACGTGGTCGGGTATACCCTCGTATGTGTACAGAGAGAAGTGCATTCAGTTACCCGGGCTCACACTGCGATCTAGATCGTACTTATATTCATGCACGTAGTTACCTCTCTCCCCGTTACTTTTGTTCGAAGTTTAAAAGTTTGTCGCGTGCAAGACAGGTATTCGCGCCTTTTAGGTCATGAGGGAAAAGGTTCTGCTTACTTTATACCAACTACACGGTAAAGTCATCGGTGAAGAAGCCGTCGCTATCGAAAGAAACAGATTTACATACCAGATACGAGCCTGGTGGACGAATTGACTCTTTCTGTCAGTTTTGCCTTGACCTTTTTTTTCTCAAGATTAGTTTCATCTTTTATATTCGCTCATCGGTGATGAACTAATTGCTGCGTCGTACTGTGAATAACAGTACTGCATTTTTTCATCTATAACAATAAAACTAGCGTGGCACGCGCGTGCCACTTTTATTTTAGATCATGTCTCTTACCATTCAAACTTATCCGATATATTTTCGTCGCTATTTCGTTATTCTCGTTTTCTCACCCATAGGTCACACTCAGTTTTCTTTCATCTTGATACTTCGCTGTATCATATTTCATCCGAAAATATATACAGTATACACAACCTGATCGAACTAGTTTGCTCATAATTTTAACTCCAGTCGATCCATCAATCATTCTTGTTAGGCAAACGTCAAGCCTGAGTGAGCCACGTACTTTCTTATACCTCATGCTCTCGAGTATAACTACTCCCAATTCTATGAGTTATATTATCCTGGGGATGGCGAATATCTATGTCAAATAATGTCCTTCTGCTTTGTAGATCCTGGAACGTAACTTTCATAAGGAGTCGCTAATCGTATTGATAGTTAATTTATATATTGAGGGAGCTGAACTGCAGAAGACAGAAGCCAGAACGCAGAGTAGTTTGTGTCTTACTATTCTCCAATGTGAGACTATTACATCAGACTTTGTACCTGTACAAAGTACATAGAACGTATTATCGTTTATTTACGTGGGAACTATCGCACTTTTACGCCTCATGTCATTTTCATGACTGTGCTGATATTCCGGGATTATTTCTGACCGGATTGTCTGCAAAGCGGAACACCGGGTGTTAATTCGCCATACACTTCGGTGTGAAGAGTTGCCTATCGTTAGTCCGATAAAACAGACCGCGAGATTATCAGCTCATCGGATTAATCGTATAAGCCATGGAGTTCAGTGAAATGGAATTTCACTTGCTCTTCAATTTCTTCCTATCAATCAAACAATTTTGTTATCAGTGATGCGAAAATCTTTGCGAAGTTAATACTTGGGTATGTACAGTGTACAACATTTTCAGAATGTATAGCTCAATTTCCGGAAACGCCACTTGACGCCTTAGTATGTGCAACCCACAGGCCGTTTCATAGATTTAAAAGAATCTGTAGAGCAGTGTTTAGCGGTGTTGTTGCTTGTGGAGACGAAGTAGCGACATCCCTCGTCTATTTCACGAACTGCGTTACCCACCAATAAATGGGCGGCAAATATCATGACGACTTTGCATCGTCGAATATTTTCAGAACTTCTTCGATTTCATGGAATTTGGTTTTAATTCAGAGATATCTTGGAAATGCAAATACTTTTACTGCGTCGATAATGATGAATCTGCGAACACAGTATACATCTATTCTGCATTGAATTCGACTTTGGAAATTGAGAAAATAAAATATACGCAAACTACTTACGCTTCATATTCGATCACCAGAAAGTCTTGATCTTCGTTAAAATCAATTGGATTATTGCTATTACTTTTCTAAGCGTTTGTGTTTATTCCGTGCAATGTTAACAGTCTAGTAGTAATCCGTGAAATCAAACCGAAGCAAAAACCGCTTCATTATCAATTGCTGATAAGTTTTGATCCTCGATGTAAACTTCTTCAGGTTTTTAAGTTTGCATTTCACGTTATATGTGTTGAAAAATTAACTAAGGGACTTCGAAATCCGGCAAAATAGAATGCGAATCGATAGAATATCGCTTTATATCTGTACAAAAGTAATTTTATTAAACAGAATAATTAATAAATGGTAAAATTCGTTCAACATTTACAACAAATTGATCTAGATACATTAAAATCACCTTAATAATCATAACGATCTAAAATAAATCGGTGAATATTGTGTATCACTGCATGTCTCCCTGTCACGTTCGTAGGATGAAAAAAAAATATATATATGAAATAAAATAAAATGAAAAAAACAGCACACGAAAAAGTAAAAGTTGCACAAAAACGATAAACGGAAACATGCAAACGGTCATTAATAATATATCAGAGGATGATTTCGTTTCATAGCACAGTATTACGTCACTATGTATAAGATAGTACGTAACTCTATACTCATCCTCTAATATCCGTCTTAAAACTTAAATAAATAAAAAATATCCTCTACCGATCAACATTTACATATTTATGCGTTAGAAATTAGGAAATTAGGGTGTACTTAAAATTAGTGAACGGTTTTTCTTTATTATAATAATTTTTTGTTTCTTTTTTTTATTGTTTGTTTGTTTTTCTTTTTTTTTCTTCTTTTTTCTATCTATCGTTTTTCTCTTTTTCAACAACTGTAAATATTGTTGCGAATCGGATGTAAAGTGGATTATAGTCTGCAGTAGGCATTATATAAATTATGATAATAATATTGTCTTCGTTTGTTTCAATGCTGAGCTTTGTATAGTAATAATTATTTTTACTTATCTCTACATGTATAGGTATATGCACGACATTCTTACTCATTTCATTACCAATTGTAAAGTTGGAGTACATTATAATCGAGTGTTTGCTTTTGTAAACTAATTACTCATTTATCCATTTTTTGTTTCAATTGCTTTGTGTCGTTTTTTTTTTCTTTTCTTTTCTCTTCTCAACGATTCTTTTCCTGTTGTTTATCACCTATAATATTTTAACTTATTAATTAACCTTGGCGTTGACTTGGTCCGCTTTACCGTGCGCGATAGGTATCGAAGCTCGAGGCTCGATAGTTGAGATTCGAACTGCACATTGAATATTAATTAATAATTATTGCCTCGAATTTGTGTGATCTTGTAAAACGTCTATAGGTCTTCTTTAGTCGTAAACTTTTCTAAAGTAATGTATACATTATAGCGTTGTCAAAAATCTTGCTGTCTGAAATCAAAAAGAAATTTCAAATTTAACGAACAAAAGTATAATTTTTATTAATATTGTTATTTAATAAGCAACGAAAATTCATTCTCAGACCACCAATTAAGTCCCTTTTTTAACACTTACGACAATCCGGAGAAACTGGTGTGTGCATAATCGACGACCTAGCTGTCGCGATCGAGCGAATCCAGGGTATCGTTGCTCGAGGAATGGGTAAGGTCGCTGAGTTCATCCAAATGTTTTTGCCTCTTTCGTACATTCCAGTGTAAGCATTCAGCCAGGGAATCAAACCAGTCGGTGATTTGGTCTGCTGCACATATGCTGGGTACCGGATAGATCGACGTAGTCACTCTCAGGCTGTTGATCAACAAGTGGAAATACCAAATGTCACAATTGCTGGACGATTCTTATCTTTTCAGCATCATAAGCATCGAATAATCAAATTCGTTCTTTTAAAATTCACTTTTTGAAGCTATCAAATGATTTACATACATTTTTTGCTGATTTTTTTAATAGCTAATACTTGACGATATAGAATATTGCTATGATCATTCAGTCATTATTGGACCACCACCATTAAAAATATTTAAATGAATGTATGGAAGAGTGTCAACTAGTCACTAACATTACCATCACCAGTGCCAACAACGTAGCACAGCAGTCGTCGACAGCCCACGTCTCGATATGCGTTAGTAGGAATACGAAAATGGAACATATTTTCGTGTATACGGAAGTATAATATGCGTATTACGTGAACAAAAATGAATAGAATGGGGATTACAATGGAAGATCAGTCTGTTTTTAATTGACAATGAGAATCCATAGATATGATAATGCATAGAGATATATGCGAGAAGATAAGCGTATTATGAGAGAAAAGAGAACTTGATGTACTATAAAACATAGATTTGGAAAAAGAGGTAAAAGTATAGAACAAATCAATTAGCTGATACAAATAATAGATTGGAAGAAAAATGAAAATGAAAGAAAAAAATATCTTTTGGGAGACAAACCTATCCCCGACTCGAAGTTCCTGTTGGTTACGTCCGTCGAAGGAGACGTAGGCTGTACTGCGAGCCTCGCTGTTGGCCATTATCTGTAAAAATGACGAAACATTTCCCATTAAATAACGTTTGAAATAAGGATTTACCAATCTCCGTGAAATAATTCCTGACGATTTCTTCCGTCAAACGATACCCACGATGTGTTTCTGCTGTCTGGTGATACCGATATCTGTACAGGATAACATCATCGTCAAATAAATATATCAATCGTTTCTTTAAACAAGGAATTATTGCATGCAATTACATAATTGACGGACAACGCACTACAAAAATTTCCAAATATTTTATTCGTATCTATATTCAACCGATATTGAATAGTTCTCAATTTAATTGATTTCTTTAACTGATGAAATCACTTGATTTCGGACTGCGTGTTAATCTTTCCAATCACATCGAAATTAGTTTCATTATCACGTTGCGTTGAACAGCAAAATTTCAAAGATATCCATGTGGCTTTCAGAGTAAAATGTTTTTTTGTTTATTCCTAACAGACACAGATATCTTGCCACGTATAACAGCGTCAATGAAACATAGACGGTGTTGTTACAAAGCGAAGATTACATCGATTGGTTAAAAAAATCATACTACGAGAAAAGAGATGAAAAAAAAATAAAGAAAGACAGAAAAATCTTGAATCAACAGATGTGATCACGCGAACAAAATCACGTGATCGTATTATCGCTTTCTGTTTCAAAACTGTCTTAATAAAATGTTTCAACGGTCAACAAGTCACACCGATAACATGAATCGATTTCATTCTGATATCGCTTGAACATGGGGATGATTAAAAATATCTAGAAAAAAACCAAACAAGAAAAAAGTACACAACTCCAATGATAAAACCATCGATCTAATGTAATCATAAAAAAACATGAATTTATGGATATCGTATGAAAAAATCACAATCATAATGTAGGATATAAATTAATTATGATAATGAACCATTTGAAAGGCGATAACGACTTACGCGTCATTCACCATCTTCAGGGGGTGAAAGAAGAGAAAATATAAAATGAAAAAATTAAATAGAAATGGAAAAAACCCCTTTTTTTATGTTACGCACGTACCTTGAGTTCAACTCCAGCCGGTACAACGATGGGCCTGAAGGACAAAGAGTGTGGACAAATGGGGGTGACCATGATGGCCGGTACCGAGGGATGAATCATGCTGGCTCCGGCAGCAACCGCATAAGCTGTCGATCCCGTAGGCGTGCTAACGATCAGACCGTCTCCTTGGACGCTGGTAACGTGTTTACCATCGATGAATAGATCGATGTTCGAAAGATACGGCGAAGGTCCTCGATCAACAACCACTTCGTTAAGGACCAGTAGATTTGTGGGTTGTTTAGCCGGCTGACCTTCCTCACCTTTTCGTATGATTATGCAACGGAGACGACTTCTGAGAGTCAAAGCCGCGTGACCTGATGGTTCAGGGTAGAATTAGTATCTTGAAGCCTTTGCTCAGTTTTCCTAATTCGTACATTTTTTTTATTGTATTTTTTATCGTTAGGAATTGGAGAACATCTTCGTTTGAAGAAAGTCACTTCATCATCCGTATACCATTGACCTTCTTCACCGAGATACTCGTAATGGGAGATAGTGACATTCGAGAAGTGAAGTTTGTTTGGTTAGGATGATCAACACATTCGAGAATTAGGATCACGGGTTAAAAGTTATTTTTCTTTGAGATGGATAACATTTTACGTAATTCAATTCATGGATACTTCACGAATAAGTGTGTGGCCAGCAGGGTCGGGAGTCATCAATTACTTTCAATGTTCGATAACCGATTCGACCACTCATTAAATTTGCAATATGCAATTGAACTAAGTAGTTCCAAATTTTTATGGATAATGAAATCGCATTTTCCATGACATGTTTTACAACACTGTGGTGACCAGTTTCACCAAAAACTATCGATTCCTCTAACGACACGTCATCGATACTATGATTTTTCGATTTTATACCGCAGGATGAATGCACAAAAGTCTTACGCGTACAAAACCGTATTTTCGATATCAGATGAATGTTGAATTCGATGTCATGTCCACTCGGTCAAATCCAATGAAACTTCACGAACTGTTTTACACTCAATAATATCAAACAAGGGTACTGAACTGTTTTTGACACCTGTTGGGATTTTGTCGATTGTAAGCAACACGAATTTGCGCTGGAGGTTGAGTTTTTATCGACTCTTTCAATATGCGATGCAGGATTTGTTTCAGACAGAGGTTTTTGGAGTTTTCGAAAATACAGGGAGATTGAGAATATCAGAGATTAAAGATGAATGATCGTGGTTGGTACAGCTTACCTTCTAAAACGTTGGTAACTTGTTCCTGAAAGTTGTCAAACTCAAAGGGTGTGAGAAATCCAAGTGATCCCAAATGGAAAGCCATAACAGGAGGCACGGACTGTTGGAAAAGTAGACTGGCGTAGAGCAGGGTTCCATCACCGCCAAGACAGACGATGAAGTCGATACGGTCCTGCAGAGAATCTCTTTAAAATCCGAGAAATTTTGTAATTAACGTTTCATCGATATATATTACAGTCTACTTGAAGACAAATACACATGTGAAACGTCGTTCCAAAAATCAACGGGACATTGACAATTTCTATAGATAAAAAAATAATAAAAGCAAAGTTTAAAACCTGAAGATCGTCCGTTCCGTCTCTGAAAGTCTGGAGTCTGTCTCTGACACCTTGGAACCTTGGATCTCTGGCTAAAGCCGGGTCTTCTAGGACGGAAGCTTCGACGAAAACCACCATCCGTTTTTCCTTTAGAAAGTGAAAAGAAACATTAGAAAAACTGGCTAACTTCCGCCTGCACTTATTACACAGCGACTACAACAACAAACGAAATTTTTAGTTTACCTCGATTAGCCATGTGACGAGTTGGACAAACGGCGGTAAAACCGACGAGTCTCGAACCTTCTTGATCACGAGTACGGTCAAGGGTGGTTTGTACCAGGTCAGCCTCTGGGAGGCAGGGTCTTGAATCGTCCTGAAAAATTACACATCGATTAAAAATAAGCAGGATTTAATAACTAGCCGTCGTAGTATCGTTCTAATTGACCCAACAAAACTATAATAGCTAGATCATATACGTTGAGCGTTCTAGGTTTTCAAACGACCGCTTATACCTGGGAAATTGAATGATGGGATGCCAAATAAATATCCAGAAGATGTGAGTACGTGAAAGTGGGCTTCCTAACTAAAAAATCGTAATTATTGGCTTTGAGAACTTCTGTGGGCAAAAATCATAGATCACACTCCCAAGACGAAACGGTTCAAAAATGGAATTTTGTCGTAAAATCTGAGGAGGGTCTGTTTTGAAGTGAAGAGAAGAGAACACTCACGTGTTCATTCAGTGTGTTTTTTTTTCCTTTTTTTTCCGCGTAAAAATGGTCAAACCCATGCCCATGTATGAAGTAGGATGATTTTCACCCCATATGTAACGAGAGAGAGTTAGTTGTCTCATTGAACATCCACGTCGCACTATTAGGTATGTACACGTAATGTTCGGTAAGAGAGATTTGAATAGCATATTGGATAAGACGAGTCTCTTCTCTTGAACACAAAGTATCGGTACGAGTTAGGATATGACGCATGAAGCAATTTATATATACTGTATAACGTATCGGTTTCCGGTCAGTGTAGTGACAGCAGACAATACACGTTACGAGCAAAAGCGGGATATGTTCTCAATTACTTATTGCAGTTTATTAATTTGAGATTTTTTTCTTGTTCTGAGTTAGAATGAATCTTACTTGTTCCAAGTGCGTTGTCACCACTCGGTATTACTTAACGGGTTCAATCAAGCACAACTTATACTAACGTTAACTGTATACCGCACGGTTTTCCCCGTTACTGAATGTTGCCCGTTCAAACCGTGAAACATAAAGATAAAATGCGTTGTTTAGGGGAATCCTTCATCTCTATACATGCGTATGATAATATTTTACTCCATAATTAAATCCAAGGATATTACTGTCAGCGCCATATACGTATAGAAGAAAATCAAAGGAAGCAGAGGTCAGCAGAGTTTACGGCTACATTCGTATTCGTCGTGGCTAGACATAAAATATACGCGTGTATAACAAAGATTGAAGTAATATATGTGTATATAAATGGGCTAGAAATAACGAGCGCAGACTTTAATCTCGTAGATTTTTTGCTAATGAGTATGTAGGTAGGTGGGTAGTTAGGTATGTAATTAACAGCGGTGGCCAGTGCTTAGTTTATAATTTAGTTGGCTAGTTAATTCTTCACCTCATCATTATTCAATTAACTAAATTAAGCAGAATTTTCTACAAACTCCTTCGGATTGTTATTATATTTATTGTGAAATATCTACATCGCTATCCGTTTTTGTCGATGCCATAATTATATTACGCCATTTGGGTTCGAGGTATTCTAATTAATCACAATAAGCAATGCCTGACTATTCATCACACACACGTGGTCAAAAGTTCACCTCCCGAGAAACACAAACCCCACATTTCACTCGTTACCAAGAATATATGAGCAAATTATATGTATATGCACATGATCTTCATTTCGTAGTTCGAGTATCGATGCTTCGAGACAATTCGACGTAAAAAATCGCTAGTTCATATTCCCAGACCTTGTAATTGATCCCAGTTACGTGTAACTTTGACAGTGAAATTTCAGCGCTCGGAAGTTATAACAATCGTTGTAATACCTCCAGTATATGCGCATGTATACGATGAATACGTTAAAGCACAGTCATGCTTGCAAATTAACACTGGCTACGTAGCAAAAGTATAGGCACACGTTATTCTTTGACTTCCCAACAGTACAAATTATTTTATAGAATTACACGGAAGTCAGTCTACACCTTGATGAATGAACTCGTGTATTTATGGATTTAATTGCAAGGAAAATACAATTCGTTACCCATCATCTTAGGATAAGGATTTCAAGTGAATCCCTATCTATGAAATTGGAATGTAGTAACTAGCACAACGTTTCGCAATAACGTATTATAATCAGCAAAGGCCCTTGTCAATCAGAGGCAATTGATATTCTTCATTAATTTTTCCTGGTAGAAAGTGAAACCGTGGGCTCGATTCTTCGACAAGTTTAATGAAAACCATGCATCTATATATTTTCCACACTGCGTGCACAAAATTCAACTTAACGCGCGCTGTGTTGAAAAATAAAGTTCGATACTAGTGCGAAAGATGATTCTCGACTCGTGTGATTATCACCCTCGCTTCGCTCGGGCGAAAAACTTCACACTCGTCCGAGAACCAACACTTTCGCACTAGTATCGAAAAGTACTATTACAGAGTGTCTACACTGAAGCCCGGTAGTAAAATTCCCTGACAATTCCAGGTTCATCCAGGTCAGTTTATTAAGTTTCCAGGTTCATCGGAGTTATACGATTTTTCGGAGGATTTTCACTAAATTATCTCACGATTTTCCGTTCATAGTAGGCGCCGTTTGAATATCAGGACAAAGAATGTTTCGTAAACCTTTGTGCATTACTTTATACATAATGGGAAAAGATTATTCTACCAACAACATATACGTCGTTTGAAAGCTCTTCAAATGCATCCAAGCCGCTCTCTGTAGGATCGTTTTGTCAAGTAAAATATGAAACTTTCAATTCGGCACAAATTTGTCTTCGGGTAGTCAAAAGCATTTTACCGGTACTGTAATTTCCTTGCATCCAAAACCGGTTACTCGAAGAGTATTACAAAAAAAAACTTTTCACTCTTGTGAAAATTCCCTGAGTGACTACAAAATTCCCCGAGATTTCGAGATTTTCCCATGTACAATAGATGATTCCCCGAGAATTCCAGGTTTTCCAGGTTTTCCCAAGTAGTAGACACTCTGATTTAGTGATTATCGAATTGAGATTGAGAGTATTCTTTGTCAGTGAAGAATGGGGAAATTTTTTCAAAATTATTTCTGTAGTGCGACACAATATTTCTATCCTCCTGCATTCACTGCCTCTCGACCACAAGAACCACCGGCCAAAGAGGAAAAAAAAACAAAAAAAACAAAAAAAAAAATGCCCCGGTATAGAATGAAAGATGATCGGCACGTGTCCATTACTCTTCGTTACTTTCGCATAAATATCATTACAGCGAATGATAGAAGCGGAGACCTTCGTCTCGAAGGACACGCGTGAACCGACTAAACGAGGTTCGCACGCATTTCCACATAGTAGGTATAGGTATTAAATTGCCCGAGGATATAAACGATGATTTTTACCTTCATTTTTCGCCTCTCAGATATACGGAGGTCAGTCGCGAACGTTCGAATCTTGAACTTTTCACCAATAACTGTCCAATTCACTAATACCTTCGTTGTAGAAAAATCGGCCGGTTGGATTTTAAGCACGTCAATAAGCTGATTAGTTACCATTTCAACTGAAATGCTCATTGAATATTGAAATTTTGGGGGTCCGATCATTGCGGTTTTGAACAAAAACTACTTAATTTATGAATGGTTTTGTGATAAAAACCGTATCCACGGGTGATGATTGAAAAATCAGCCTATGAAGTATACTGCTTCAATGACAGAGGTTGCCGTTTCAATTGAAATGCTTATATTGTATACATGTATATTAAAATATAATACATATAACCTTCTATGCGTTGTACGCCGACCGTGAATCGATTTTGGGAATACGACTAAGTGATATATTTTATTATTTAGCGGTTTCGGAATCGATCGATATGAAGTACATGATATACTGGACGTAAGTGAACCAAAGTCTTTCAGTGTACAGAATTTCGACTACCAATAATAAAATCCAGGTACTCAGTGGCAATATGACGTATGATTTGATCCACCGTTCTGCGAATAGAAAATGAATAAATTTCCAATTTTCCACAAAGAACTATTGACAAAAAAAATGTTCAATTTGATGATATGTACTGGCATTCGTTGCATGGCCATCGCGTGCTCGTTTTAACAATTCAAGTGCATTCCAATCACAGAAAAAAGTCACAAAGGTTAAATATATGTCGGTCAATATGTATTCGATAACTGGGTTATCTTATCTCCGAAGTAACGTTTGTACAAAATATACCAGAAGTTGACGATGGTCTTTTGACACGTGGTATTTTGCTGACTGAGAAATCGTTATAGTCATGCCCGAGACAATTTTGCTCTTGTCGTGCATTTTCCGATCTATCTATATTCTTGATAAACTGTAGAAATGATCGCGTTGTCGTTGATGGGATCAGGGGGCAAATGAACGAAGGAACTTCGATTCGAAGAAGAAAATGAACTTGATGGTCAAAATCCGGACAATCACATGAATTTCCCACCTTACAGACGGGGTCCCCACCATGTCGTTCACCAGCGAGAGTCGTGGCTCTACTGCCGCAACTGAGGAATTGAGTCGCATTTTTTAATACCAAACAACCGAACATGGCGCATGCGCCTTGCTAAGCGGTCAGGAAAATGACTTTGTTTCCAAACACTGTATACGTATATTCTTACATAAGGATGATTCAAAATTTGATAAGCCTTCGATCAAGAATCTAGATTACGATCGGTGCTACTCCGTCTTCAGGGTCTGTGAGCTTTCAAGTCTGCAGTTGTATTTCGAAACCGATGATGATTCCAACGGAAAATCGTTTCTCGGGATGATGATCGGATGGGTAGGTAATATTATTGAAATATACTCACATGACCATTGCAGAATTCTTCATTATACGACCGCATGGCCCAAACTGTTGAATGGGACTTGGAGCATTGAGACTTCTGGTTCTCCTGGAAGAAGAAAAATAAATAAGGTCATTATTTGGAGCGCCGATTTAATGATCCAATTTCTTTCATCAAACAAACGAACGATAAAAGTACAAAGATATCAGTGTTCTTCTTTGTTTCGTCTAGTATTTGGAGAGCAGTTTGTTAACGGCTGATTTTTAACTGATCACACAGTTTCATCGTGAATCAGGTCATCGTTGCCATTGTCATTAAATTGCCAAAAATTTTTGCGCAATACATGTCTCGGCCACTGTGCAATGCTCGCAAAACTTTTGAATTGAATTCTTGCGAACGTGATTGAAGAACGCATGTGCCTGTCAGTGAATTGAATGACGTGCGAAGACCAACAGTGAACGTCAGTGTCATAGGTTAAATTGACAAATCACTTTCGAAGCCTGATTCTATTGTCTTATTTCGCTTCGTTTTATTAGGTATTAACCATGCGCGTAATATGTGCATGACAAAATGTACTTAATGTCGCGGTTACGGAATTTTACTGAGCTCGTTGACTTGCCATTAGTCTCGAAACGAGAAATAAAAAAGGAGAAGGGAAAATTGAGGACAAATCGTGGGGAATTTTCCCTACAAAATATCTAAAGATGATGAAATCGGACAGAATATAAATGGTACCTGAAACCCAGATATAGGCTATAATCAGAATCAAACACAGTGGAAGTCGGTTATAATAACGATATTATCGATTCGATGAAAACCATTAAACGGTAGACTCCGATTCTTATCTAACAGATTTCGTTTTGAGCAGTAGATGATATTTTAGCGCTAAAGTGTCACGCGGATATAATACCTAAGTCCATATATCGCTGTGCGAAATATCAACATAAGTGTCGAGGTGCTAATTTATGAATTCGATGATTGGCTGCGGCGCGGTGTCAGTCCCGATTTTATCATTCAACGAACATACTGGTAAGTTTCATCCGTTGCGTATTTGCGATCAGAGTATACATATATAGTAATATATAGCCGATGACATTATGGCTGGCATACAAAATTAGCGTCAGAGGAAAAACAAAAATTATCGTCAGCCATTTTGGTTCTTTTATTTCTCTTTTGTGTCTATAGATACGTGTAGGAATGATCGCAAGATTTGTATTTGCGATTTTTAATCGAAAATTACAATAATCTTGCGGTCAGCAGCAATAACAATCTCACATCGATTCAAGTTTCGTATTTTTCAAGCCACATGAGGAACGTGCAAAATCATTTTTCCGAATATTTGTTACACGCACGCTCTCAGCTGGATACATAACAAGGCAAACCGCAGTTAGCCAAAGATTTTCCACGTCTATAAATTGATTTATAATTACACAGCAACGAAAAAGAATAACCAAACACATATTTTCCATTCTCAATATATATTCTATCTATTTGTGCTTCGTGATATTCCTGTATAACCGACGGTTTTCCGAAACCTTATACGTTATAATCTGTACAAGTATATAAGGTATGAGCCATAAGGTATAAGGATATTAAAAAAACTTGAAAAAATGCATAGAATTTTCTGAATCATTTCCCGCCTCGTCATTTCTGAATACACGTGCACTGAAGTGGTCAACGCACTCTCATACACGTAACAGTTTTCACGACGACGTGCTGGAAACATTGCATCAGTTGATTTTACAAAATCGTTTCAATATATTATCTCAAACGTAATTTCCTCCCGGTACGTTACTTGGAAGAGAATTATCCATCAAACCACTTCCGGTTGATACATAATACAGTCTAGATACGTTACGACACATCCGCGACTTAATATCTTGTAAATGAGGAATATTTCGCATCATCCTCATCCGGTCAAACAATCCGCGATAAAGGATCATCATTCCAAGCCAACGAAAGGCCCATGTATAGGATCTATCGATTTGTTTGAGATTTGTTTAAGCTACCTTAGGACCCTGTTCCGAGTACTTCCTAGTGGTAGTTGGGCCAGGCCATTCTCGAGCTGATCAATTTCGTACGACATGTCCGCATGCCCGTTGCTATCAGCAACTCGTAGTGGAGGAACCTGGTCTGCCATTCTCGTAAAAAAAAAAAAAATCCACTCGTATAGTATCCGGACCGACGTCGATTTATCCTTCAAACTTTGCGAAAACGACGAGCACTTATATGTATGTCCAGGATTTCGAATACGACTACAGTTCGTTGCTCGAGGTTAAATGTGAGCCCAGACACGCGTAGTATATAGGATGTCTGCGGTTGCCGTAGATGACGTTTCAGGAAAAGGAATAAAATAATTCAAAAAAAAAAGAATAGAAAAATTCAAAAAGGTATTAAAATAATAATCCGGTATATAGCAACGGGGCTTCTTAACAAATTTCACACCGCAAGCGGATAAATTTGTCGTTATTTTGCTTGACCACTACCAGGGCTGATGCACGTATACCGTAACCACATATATTCAAATATTCAATTGACTTTCATATGAAGAGGAGGAACTACGCGTTTCGATTTATACACGATCACGTGCATCCTGACTTAACATTTGAACAAGTTTATGCGTGGTTGAGAGGTAAAATAAACATCGATGACTCTCTGATCATTCTCTGATATAGCGATTACAATATTATATTGAAAAGAGAATGACAATTAATTTTTTTTCGCACTGGTTTTCATCCAACGTATCTGCATTCTTCGGAGACGAATATTTCGACCATTTCACGTATCATAGTCATTCAATGTCAAGCAAAACAACGACCGAGTCAATAAATCGCACCACTCCCACCTTTCAAACTATATGTATTTAGAAATTAATGGAAAAACTTGAAGACGGATTCTCGAAACTTCGAGTGATCGTAGTTTAGCACAGATAGCATATCATCACAAATGGCACTTTATGGGATTGGCAAATATCGTAGGATCCAAAGTCTTGTAATTCCGAACGAACAAATCGGTTATGTAAGAAACGGTTTGTTGGAAATGGGCGGTATTGAAAGATGAACGAAAACCATGATCACACCGTTCAAATAACCGGACACACTTTCGCCCATTGCCTATACCATTCCGGTCTGACGATGAACTGAGGTAGGTACTGTGCCGTGAGTCCGTATACCGATCTCGAGGACGTAGGTGTCGGTGTCGGCGTCGGCGTCGCGGGGCGTCCTTGAGAAACCTTGGAGCCCGCAACCAAAGCGCCAATCACCGTCCCAACGAGATATCGCGAAAGCTAATATGTCCCTGTATAAGTAGACATACGTATGTTTCTGTCTATGTGTTAAGAACTTACGGAGAATATAAGAGAGCTCCCTTTCCCTAAGGCCGAAACACTGACCACTGACCACTGACCACTGACCAACTGACCACCGACCACTGACCACTGACCAGTCGACGACGCGTAAACTTGTAGCTTATACAGAAACGCGTTTCACTTGAAGGGAATGCGTCTCTTATGTTGGGTGCGGACTAACTGACTAGCAATTTGCCTGGGAGCGATAGGCAATTAAGAAATTCCTCAGAGAGGGACCGCGTGCGCCACCACCACTACTACGGGATGATGATAAGGCCTCTTTTGACCGCGTCGATACATATATTATACATAATAATTGAATGATCAAACGAACTTACCTGTGAAGTTCGATCATAATTATATGACCGCCCCGTCCGACTAGATCACCAGGTAGTTTCCCATCTCATGGGCTACGTGACACCACTTTTAAAGTCATTAACGCAAAAAACAATTGCAGCCACCACATATGCGGGAGCGTTGGCTGTAGACTTCATTCTTTAAAGCTGTTGTCGTAATCTGAAGGGATTTGGGTTAAATGGGTGGGAGTGATCTAGTCGGACGGGGCGGTCATATAATTATGATCGAACTTCACAGGTAAGTTCGTTTGATCATTCAATTATATTTCCCGCCCCGTCCTCTAGATCACCAGGTAGATGTTTAAAGCATCTTACGACAACGGTTGTGAGAACATAAACGTATGTATTTTCATTTTATTTGATGTAGACCAAAACATAATATAATACCGGGCCGTAAACATTTGGCCGTGAACAAGGTTAACTCGAAAGTATCGATTTGGCGAATGAACACGCATCTGTAATGGGTCTATTATAGAATTTAGCAAAAACCTCGGATTTCTGAGTCCATCCTACGGTTTTTCTAATTTCCGCTAAATCTAACCCTTTTCTGTAAGCGGCAGATGTGGAAGCATGCCTTGTGCTGTGTAGAGGGTTTGTGTTGTTACCGCTTTATTGTGCGGTTTTCTAGTGCTAATGAATAATCTACCGATGTTACCTCGGATATTCTTAGTCTTTGAAATATAGGTTTTTAATACAGATGCGACACAGATCTTTTGGTTTTCATCAAAGTTTGGTAATTTTAGTACTGGTTGTACTCTGTTAAGACCAGATGTCTTTATTCTGTCTGTAATTCTGATCTCAATCATGTCAGTAAGTATCTTTATATTGTTCAAATCTATTTGGGCAAAGGTTTGCATTCTATGACCGGTAACTAATGCAAGTAAAGAAATTAGTTTCAGGGACAAATTTTCCAAAGTTAGGTTTTCGTTTGGGTATAGAGAAGCGATGTATGCCAATACAATACTGGGGTCCCAAGTTACTTCATATCTAGGTTTACTGGGTTTAATGTTATGTAACCCCTTGAAAAATCTCGTAATGAGCGGGTGTTGGCCTAAATCTCCATTTCTAATCAGAGAAATAGCTGAACGAATGGAGTTTAAAGAGCCATACGACAATCCCAACTCAAATTGACAGGTCAGAAATTTGATAATATCGGGTACAGAGCTATTATAAATATCTATGTTCTGAGCATTGCAAAACATAAACCACTGTCTAAGTCCAGAATCGTATTGTCTTAGAGTTGATGAACATATTGATGCGACAAAGATCTTGGCTGCCTCTTCCGGAATACCTCTTAGTTTATATGCTTGGTTGATAATATACCTGCCACCAGGGTAAGTTTTCGATGCAGGGGATGTGGCTCTCTGTCGGAAGAGGAAAGTAAACTTATATCAGGTTTTAGAATAATGAGTTCAGAAACCAGTAATAGTTTGAACAGAGGAAACCATGGTTGCGATGGCCAGAAAGGGACAACAACAATGCCTCTACAATTACTGTTTTGTATCTTTCGTAGAGCCCTTAGAATTATTGAGAAGGGCGGAAAAGCGTAAAAGAAATCATTCTCCCAAGACAGGGTGAATGCGTCGGCGGTCAGAGAATCTGGATCTCGAAACCAGGAAATATAGATCTTACATTTCGTATTGTTTCTGCTAGCAAAAAGATCTATATCTGGTTCGCCGAACTTGTGCACGATTAGTTTGAATGCGGAATCACATAATTCCCATTCTGTCTCTTTCTCTAATTTTCTCGATTCTGTGTCTGCTTCAAAATTGTCTGATGTGCTTATGTATGATGCGAATATTAGGACGTTTCTTTTCGCGCACCACTGCCATATTTGCTTAGCTATCTGACTGAGCTCAGAACACTGTATGCCCCCCATACGATTAATGTATGAGATCGCAGTTGTATTATCTATTCTTAGAAGAATATCACAGTTTGACTTGTTAGCAGCAAAACACTTTAAGCCAAAAGATGCTGCTAAAAGTTCTAAAATATTGATGTGTTTCTGCTTTTCTAAATCATTCCAATAACCATGGGTCTTGTTGTCTTTACACACAGCTCCCCAGCCAGACAACGATGCGTCAGTAAAAATTTCAAGCTCAAAATTATTGAAACTGTTTAATGAATTTTTAGCAACGCGGATATTGGTTTTCCACCAATTGAAGTCCTCTCTAAGATGAAAAGGGATTTTCATTGTGGAATCATAATTTCCATTAGTGTGATTGAGAGCTAATAATTTAGCTTTTTCAAAAGATTTTGTATATGCCCAGCCATAGGTCAACGCTGGACATGCTGCTGTAATTTTTCCCAAAAAACAGGCAAAATCTCTAATCTTACAGGTTGTTAGAGTACTGATTCGTTTGATTCGTTTAAACAAATCTAGTCTTTTATCTGCAGTAATTTCAATAGTCATATTATCAGAATCGAAAATAAAGCCCAAAAATTTTTTACTGAAAGACGGAATTAGCTGACTTTTCTCTTCGTTAATCAGGAAACCTAGATTGAGTAGTAAATCAACAGTCTGAGATACATTGTGTTGACAGGATTGATAAGTGTTACCGATCAACAAAAAATCATCAATGTACGCAACTGACATGAGGCCTCTTTCCCTTAATTCATTCAGAACCGGTTTTAGTATTTTCGTGAACACATAGGGTGCTGTAGAAATGCCAAAGGGTAAACAGGTGAACTCGTATATCTGATTATCGAAGACAAATCTCAAATATTTCCTGTGATCTGGGTGAATCGAAATTAAAGAATAGGCATCCTGTAGGTCTATCGTACTCATATAGCATTTATGAGATACGAGCCTCTTAGCAGTTCTAAAATCTTCCATTTTGAAATGCTGAGTAGCAACAAACTTATTCAGTTTCTTTAGGTTGAGTATAAACCTATACGAACCATTTGGTTTTGGGACAAGAAAGACACCTGATAAAAATTGTGTAGTAATTGAGGTGCATCGAATAATGGCTCCTGAATCTAACAACTTTTTAATAGAGATTATGAAATTCTGTTTTTCATTTAGAGACCAACGTTGTTCAGCAGGTGGAGTTCTCTGAACTGGTGGGGTATGAAAAGGGATTTTATACCCGTCAATCCATGATAACAGTTTGGTATCGTTCGAAATTGTTTCCCAGGCTGATTTGAAAAACCTGAGTCTTCCTGCTGGACGACTTACGTTGGGTATTATTTCCGGCGATGACTCTGTGACTGTCCTGTCCGGGCATTGTTGTAGTACCTTTGCCCCCCTTGTGCTTGCCCCCCCTGAGTTTTCCAACTCCTGCGAGTGTCGTGCTGATTGGAGTACGACTGTTGTCTGCCGAACTTGGGGGTTTTGGTCGCTGACTGATTCTGACGACGGAAGTAAGGCAGACTCTTGGAGTTTAAAGGCAATTTCTTGTTATTGTCCGATTTCTTGTAGTCAATTTTGTTATTTTTCAGACCAGAGGAGATTTTTTCGAGTGATTTTGCTGAATTCACCCGCTCTTCCAAATTATCACCAAACAAAAGCTCTCCGATCGGAGCCCCTGCCATTGTTTCTTTGGCTGACGAATTAACACTCGAAGTTATGAACAACCTACGAGTTTCGGAGTCAGTATGGTGTAAATCTGACAATAAGCGGCCTGCGTCACTGACCCATTCGATCAGCTGTACATTGTCTCCCGTTTGGTCCCCCTGAATAAGGTGGGTTAACGTTTGGCCCAAAGCTGATAGACAAGAACCCATTTGAGTTTGCATTGATGCAAGTCTTGCATCTCTCTGTATGATATTGGGTTGCATCGCCGCCTTGGCCTCTGGATTCAGTAACGGAGCCTCCATAAGAGTACAGTTACTCGGGACCGGATATTTTTTGATTAGCTCCGATTTTGTGTCCAAGGAAAGACCCTTTGTTAAGATCATTTGCCATCGGCAGGCAATATCCGGGAGAATTTCCTTACTCAGAATTTTTTCTTCACTAACCTTGTCACCCAAGATGTTTAATATGTTTTCACATACAGACAAAGTTTGGTCACCCGCGGGTACACCTGGTTGTTCCGGAAGATTTTCTGGAACTACCGATACTGCGGCCAGGGCATCATTCTGAACTGGATCATTATCCAGGATGCTACGAGAGGGTGATCTCGACCTGACCCGGCGTGATGTTGACCTGGACCGACCCCGCCGTGAGGAATGAGGCGATACATTTTCGTATCCTATGAGAGGAAAAAAGGCGATTGAATAAAAATTCAGATTCACTAGAACTCGTCTGAGAATAGGGTAGGCCGTATAGTCAACTCGTGACTATACACTCCAAAGAACTCGTCTAGGGAGAGACCAATTTTGATGTGCCCAGAAAAGAATCAACTCGTGATTCAATTCATACAAATTTTAATCATCTCGTGATTTAATTCGTACAGAACCCAATCAACTCGTGATTGAATTCATACAGATAGCATCTGCATCGGATTTGAAGGATCTGAACGTTGTTTTGTCGAAACAAACAACTTACGATCGTTCATTGAATGTTCGCTCGCTTCTCGGGACCGATGATGGCGGTGGCGTCTGTGTCTCTTTTTCTTTTCTAATTTCCTCTCCAGTTTTTCCAGACGTTTGACGAGGTCCTCGGTTCGAAGATCTTCTCTTCCACTCACTTGTGATCTTGAATCTCCCGAATCACTATCACGAACACGCAATCGCGACATAACGGATGTGTATTAACGTTTTCCGTACGTTCTCACAAAATTCGTGGCGTTCAGCTACGCACCAAGAAAAGGAATGAAGTCTACAGCCAACGCTCCCGCATATGTGGTGGCTGCAATTGTTTTTTGCGTTAATGACTTTAAAAGTGGTGTCACGTAGCCCATGAGATGGGAAACTACCTGGTGATCTAGAGGACGGGGCGGGAAATATAATTATGTAAAGTATATAAGAAAGGAAAAGTGGTGGAGATATTGCACCAGAATAATGACGCATGGCGTAAATTTTAATGCGTAACGAGCCCAGGGTGTACTTCAAATTACATGTTTGTATATAATCTTCTGAAGTTGGAGTTTCAAGCTCGATTGATCATTCTTGTCACATCTTCTTCATCGCTCTTACTTTCTATATCAAACGATTCACGCCACTTGAGATAACGATTGCAAATGGTAAACTGCACCGATCATATATAAGGAAAAAGTACCTACCTGCTGGGTAAGTTTATCAGCAAAAATGTGTATTGACAAGGTAGCTGATTTTATATCATGTCTTGAGCATAGCTATGACTTATCAAATCGAATTGCCAAAACATGATGTAAGCTTCGAGGTGATAAGTCGAAGGTGGAGGAGAAAAATTGATATCGTTCGTATCGGCGTGTTGAAAAAGGTGAGACAAGTGCATGAAAGTATTGCGCAAGAAAGCCGACTCGATCCGTAACACATCGGAAATTATGTTTTTAAGCATGAACTCTCCTTTAGTGCAATTCAATGTGCCGATCAATATACTTGAATTGACCTCGGCTTTCTCCCGCGATCGACGGAGAAATCTCTAGGAGAAGGACGAGAAACGGTATAACATACTCGATATTATTACAGAGGCTAGTGCAAGACAAGTACCTACTTTATGGTAAAATAGCGCAATAAGATGCCAAAATATGTGCCAAATCCTTGTACAAGTTATATGAGTGATAAGCAAGTAATGTAATTATCGTTAAAAATATGAACGGTATTTAAACTGATCAAAAAAGTCAGTTGGAGTGTTTTGCTGGAGATGAAATTGCTAGCTCTCGAGCAATTGCCAAACATTTTGATCTAACTGCAGGTTTCACGTACGGTCAGCGAATCGAATATCTTTCTGAAATCCACACGTGTTCAAGGATTCAACAGTTGTGCATATAGTTTGGCAGGTTAATGCAAAGAGAAATAAATAAATAAATAATAACTTGTTTGTCAATGTCGATATTTTGTAACAAAACTAAAATTGAAAAAAATAATAAATAACTAACACAAAACCTGTAATTATGTACATCTGTATAGGTACCTATTATACTCTATAAGTTGATTTTTATGAGGATATAAATTTCAGAAAGAACCTTCGACACTGATTGTCATGTTGATTTTTCGACTTTTCACTGTAAGCCTTGAAAAATCCGTATGCAAGTAGTTATAACTACAATTTTTCAATTACACAAGTCGAATTATTACACTAAAATTATCGTGTGATTGATTTATGATCGCGTTAACAACTCGATTGTGGACACAGACACTTCTGCTTATTCTGCTTCTTTGTCTTCAACTACTTCAAAGATTCTACAGCTCAACTGCGCTTTCGAGCAGTCCAAATAGCGTTGATATGCGTACAAGCATATACGTATTAAAATATCGCCTTATCTACAAAAATACGTAGGTCATGAGGTTAAAACGCGATACGAACAATATTAATCGTTTGTCTTCGTTATAAGTATGTACATAGTTCTGTCCAGTATAAGTCTGGCCGCTGAACATAATTATTGCTCAGTTCTTATGTACACAGTACGTCTGCAATAGGTACTCATACTAATTACATACAGTAGCGCACAGCCAACGAAAGAAGGATTAGTCCAAGATAAAATAATCTAAAGATCTACACCTCTCACACCAATCAGATATATTTGCATGTGTTATAGATTACCTTTTGACATTCATCAATAAGTATTGTACATATTTGAATTTTTTCTCATTTTTCTCGATTTTTCATCTTGTAATCAACCGAAAAGACTGAACAAACCGTACATGATTGAAATGCGCAATGGTCCATTCGAATCTTTTCGCGGCAATGATTTCTAGTTATCATTAAATTTTTCTGTCTAAGACGAAAAAAAAATGTATTCTCACACAAGAGTTAGCGGTAATTATATAATTACAAGTATTCCATTATCAACTTTGTGAAAAAAAAATTCTATACTTGTTACAGCGCTAATTGCTGTAACTTCGAAAAATTATTCGAATAAATATTATTATTATTAGATTGTTAGAAAAAAAATGGAAAAGTGTTTCAGGAAGTGTTTCCATAAAAATTTCAATGTCAATTTCAACACTTTCTTGGTTGAACCACCGCACAATTTTGTCGTCTAGAAGAAAAAATAAATAAAACACGGATGTGATTTCAACCGAAAAAAGTGTTGAAATTCGGATAATAATTCCGATGGACCTTCTGGAATACCTCAATTTTCTCAACTTTCTCCAATAGTGTAAAAATTGTACTGATCTCGCATAGAGATCAATGAAAAATAGTTACACTGTCATAGATTACAGATCGAATGTGCCATGGAGTTTGCTTTCACTCTTTCTACACAGTTTCGCGTTAGGTCTTGATCTCTATTAGATCTTCCTCGCCAATTGATTACCGTGAGTAGATAACTAAATACTTCGAGATATAGGTATACGTCGAAGAGACATTCTCTAATAATTGTACTTTCTAATCAGCCTAGGTTGTAATTAAGTTAGATAGTAAAAAGTCAGCACGCAGGTAAATGTCTATATACCAACAATTATGTGTGTACATACGTATTGTACATACTGGTAAACGTTTGCGAGCTTGGATAATTCTAAAACTCTTTTTCTTGTTGTACAAACTTTCAAAAATACTCCATATTTCTCAACGTTTTTAGCTGCGAAGAATTTTCCACCTAATAAATGGCGCATCGGGTCGTTCTCCTTCTCGCGTGACCAACAAACATAACTATATACATGGGGCATACCTATCTATCTATCTCACAGCGGCGCAAACCTCGCCGCAGCTATACAATCTGGAAACCAGCTGCCTGTGCTACAGGACTGTGTTTCAAGACAGCAAGAAGGGAAGAAAAAAAAAAATGAAATAAAATACTGCCCGTCGTGTATAAATTGCAGCGAAATTCCACAAATGCCTTTCTCCTGATTGGTGCGGTACAGCAGAGACTTCGAAGGCTCCCACAGCAGCAGTTTCAGCCGGAAACAGGTGCTGGTATATACAGGTATATCAACGTACGATATCGTACCTAACCGAACACGTGAAACGTCGAAATCTCAAATACGAAGAAAAGATGTGAACGTATAAGTTCGCACAGGTAGATTTTTTGGAGAGATCAAAATATATTGAAGTTCACGTCTAAAATTGATGAAAATATGAAAAATTGCCATTTTTGATTTCACACTATTTTGCAGTCGATAAGAACAATGAAGTTCATAACGTCATCGAGACTTGGTCAATGTAATTTAGGTAAGAGAAAATCGATTTGCTTGAAGGTAATAGAAGTATGTTAATCACCATTGACTTTCTGTGTTCAACATTGAACATCAACTATACCAATTTGAATAATTAAAAAGCAAGAAACATTATGAAACTTCATTTTTGTGATCTAAAATCTAATGGATTCCTGTCGAGGTATATAAAATTTTGCGAAACATTATTGTCAAATTTCCCAAAAATTCAAGTTCGATCTGATTCGTACTGACATAAAGTTATGCGAATTATCGCCAATGAACTTCAACTAATGTGAAGTATCAGGAATTTATTCAGACTTAATGAATTATATTTCGGATTAAACAAAACTACTATATCGAATTACAAGGAATTACTTCAAATTATAATGGATTCATTGTGATTTTAATGAATTAATTTGGATTGCGAGAATTGAAATAAACTTAGAAGATTAATACGAATCAATTCAGACGAAAAAATCGATGTGCCAATCCAGGTTGATCTAGTTCCTTCTCGGACAGCCCGTTAGAGACTACAAGTTTTCTTTCTATCACACAACGAGGGCGATAAGAAAAAAAAAATGAATACATAACTAGCGCCTATAGGCGATCGACCCAAGAAACTAGTATTTCAAAGCAAAGACGGTTGATCTATTGCAAAATCGAATAGCACGAAAAGAAACCTGGTTTTATACATTTGTTAATTATAATTTTGACCTGCTACGTACAATGATTGGAAACAATTTCGAAGACTTGAATTTGCCGATTGTGCGCGAGTTGATGACCTCCCGTTAGACAACTCGGGCGTTAAAATTGCGTCTAAAAATAATCCCACGAGTAGTTCCTAACCCCATCGTCGTACAGCCGGCAAAATTAGCCGGTATAATGCCGGGATTACGATGAACTTAACGTATATCATGACGGAACAAAACGCAACGAAAGATGGCAACGGTTATTTCAGTTGTTCAATTTCGTTTTTGAATTTTCTCGTAGATTTCGACTCTGATTCATCGGTATACAGTCACGTGTCCTTTCCGAACCGTTAAGTTATACGTTACGTTAAGTTAAGTTACATTAAGTCACGTTACGTTAAGTTCATCGTAATGAAAACAGCCCAATTACCGTTTCGAGCTGCTATAGGTACCTGAACCTTATCATCGAGCCGTTTTCACCTCGCTAGACTAACCTAAGGCGACATAACGTGGAGCCTACCTTAATTCGACCTCGGCCTCGTCAACGAGGCTAGTACACCTCGACAATGACTCCATCGAATATAAAGGCTTTAGGTTTTAGGTATGAACACGATTTCCGAATTCTTACGAACTCGCGCACACGATCAAGTGAACCATGTTACACCTAAGCAAGTATAAAGTACACTGCTATATGTTGTATTATTTCCAGCTACGGGTCATGCCGCTTCGGTGTACTGCGTGGTTCTTTGGTTGTGAGTAGAGATGGCGAAGGCTTTGGACTGCGACGCAGCACCGCGACATCTGCGCATGTTCACAAATTACGCGAGATCAATTTGAGCCGGTATATGAGTAGGTATAAAAGGCACCAGAATTCCCGAAGGTTTAAAAAATAAAAAAATTAAAATAAAGAGAACTGGTTCATATAGCGTTCTTTTCACCCGTGCTGCACATTTTATTGTCAACCGAAAAGTATGACGAGTTTAAATTGAAACTAACCAGACCTGTCGCGATAATAACAAAATTGATTCAAATTGAACTGTACTGTATGGCGTTACTAATGTCATCAGGTAGTAACCGACGTTATGCGGCCTTCTGATAATATGGAAACTGTAAAGTCGTTCAAAAATCACATAGAAAGGGAGATTAGTTACAGAATTTTGAAAAAAAAAAACGATCATTTTGGCGGTTATACGACCTTCCGGCCTTAATTTTAGGAGAAAAGTAGGAAAGTTAAAGCCAGACGGTATACTATATCCGCTATAAAATATTCTTCCAGTTTGATGGATTTATGTTTAATTATGAATTTTCAAGCAAATCCTATTAAAAATAGTAATTCTAAACCTTTTGGTTTTGATAAAATGAGAACTTTCTTAATTTTCACCAACTTGGAGTCAGAAGGTCGTATGTGTTCGGCATATATCTCTACTTGTGAGTTACCATTTTTCTTTTTTTTCTCTATTCAATCGATTGATTCGTCCGTATTCATAAGTCCCAAGGCTAATACGGGAAAAAAAATTATACGACCTTCTGGCACCAAGATCGGATTTCTGGCCCATAGAGCCTTATATATAGCATCGCAGTGACGTGATACAGAATAATAATTCTTTTCGACGAACAGTTGACCTATGAATCGATCACCCTTGCGCCGCAACCATTATTACAAGGCTCATGTATTATTGTGGAGAAAAAAAAATCATCCTAATACCGCGGGCAATCAAATAAGAGCCTCCTAGGTAAGAGTCGGATATTATAGCCACAAAAAGAAAAACCGAAGGCATCTGCGAATATTTGTATGATGGTACACTGAACGAGGTGGATTCCGTCGCCCCCCAAAATATGCAACCGGTTTCACAGGTCAAAATAAATGGCCTTAGGTTAGCAATACCAAAAGTAATAGTAGCGATCTGCTAGCTTGTCGCTGACGGCGTCTAAACGTCGATCCATAACATAACCTGTAACCATCCTCCATGACTTCGGAGTATTTAAAAATTTATTACGGTATTGTAATTCGACAGGAGAATAATTTTCATCTTTATTAGGCGATTCTAGTGATAATAAACAGATGAGTTAAAAGTGATGGAACAAAATTCCAGATTTTCTTCATCACTTCGAAAGTTTGAGCCGGCTGGAGGTTATGTAGATCGACGTTAGACGCTGTCAGGCAATAACCTAGCAGATCCCTACTATTAGGCTACTACCTCTAGTACCGCCAAGCTATAGCCATTTATTTTGCCCTGTAAAAGTAGTTGCATATTCCGGAGGTGACAGAGTCCACGTCGTTGGGTGTACAAAACTAATTTTATTGTGATTTAGAAATTGGAGGCTCACCCACGCAATGATTGTCACAGATAGTTCAACAATAAAGACCATATATAGACCGGAGACTAGACGAGTGTTTCTCCGTAGCAATCTGGACCAATTTGATGAATTTTGTTCATATAATTATGAATAATACTGACTATAGAATTTATTGATAAATTGAGAAATCGAGACAATCAATTATTGGACAGAGAACCGTGTATTAGGCGATATACCGAGAAAATCTCTTCAAACTCAACAGTCTGAACAACCCACTGCGCATGCGCGAGTTTTAGCGTCTGCTCATGCAGGCGAGTCACCCCGGTTTCAGTTGTTAAATTCCATTTTTTCCGGCTATGTAGATATTTTCCAATACCAAACACTGTATCATAAACTATTGGTCGATGCTGTTTTGATACGATGATTGCCGCAAAATTAAAATTACTACCAACATAACCTAGATTCGCTAACTCTACGCGTGAGAGTTTGATGGCTTTTACCCCGTTTCGGTTAAGTTGGCAATCCTGACTACCCGGCTGAAATATCGTCAAACGACAATCTCACCGACCAATGAAATTGAACTATTTGACGCATGCTCAGTCGGTCGTTCAGCGACTGCTAATTGTAATAGTTTCAACAGAATCTATCGGTATGTACAACGTTCATTCGAACATCTTCAAGTTATTCTGTGACTCATTCAATTTCATCTCGTAAGATCATTTATACCTATGCAAGATGAGAATGAAACAGGCGCTAGAAGTTGTGTGGGGCAACCGCCTAACTTTATTCAGCCCTACCAATACTAAGAATCGATTTATCCTGCGTCGTTAAATTAGGATCGAGTCCTAGCCCCAGGTTTCAACGTGTAGGTATGTTTTTGTGTTATTTCTTTATTTTTTACCGCAATCAATCTATGAGTATGTATAAGTGACGTTATGGGCCTTGGGTGAGATTCAATTGATTTGGTTAAATTGGTATCATTGGCTCAGGTTTCTGCTCTGACATAAGGCCGAAGACTTAAGAGCACGAACCAAATACTCAATACTTTGGAGTTGAAACCTAAAACTTAGAACCTGGTAAATCTTAAGGTCGTGAGACTTGTGAGGTAGAACTTAAAACTTTGGACTGTAGACTTAGGATTGAAGACATGAAAATTTAGAATTTAAGATCCGAGATTTGAAATTCGAGAACTTATAGAGACTTGAAACTAGCGAACTTAAGACTCAAAGTGTCATTCAAAAATGAAGTCGTGCGGTATCTCGAATATCAAAAGAGGGGAATTGCCGCGCGAGGTGGACCTTATAGTTACTTAATGATGCAAATGTGGTGAATCGGGGTTCGAGAGAAATACAAATTCTCATTAAATCTAATCTACCACTTGCCCCTAATTATTTACGGTAAATTGATGAAGAAAGAGACTCAAATTCTTTAATCCGGCATTAATTAATCTGAGATTCCGTGTTTTTGTACGTGCATTTTTATTTTTTCAATTTGATTACACAATTAATAATAGAAAGAGGCGAAGTAGCTTAAAATAAAACTTGATTTATTCATACAGTCACATTCATGTGTACATTCACTGTATCTGTAGAGATCATCAACTCGCATGGCGTTGCTCTTTCTATATTTATGGCAGCTTCCTGCGTTATGAATGGACAAATTTCAACGTTCAGCTCATTCTACCTATCTACGTGTAAGGCAGTCAAATAAGTGCGATGAAAATATGCGGAGACGGCAAAATCCTAAGCAATATGACGCATCGCGTTTACTACGTCTGCAGTAGTTGATGAGTAGACGATCAAAACCGACCGGAAGCCGCCTTTATAATTTTCTAAAAGTCTCTTATTTTCAAATGAATTTAGTTATGGAAGAGATCTGAATAAGATGCCATAGATTTGATCGGAATTGACGAAATTCTTTGTAAGGTGAATCTCTTTGATCGAGCAAGCAAACTTTGAATTATACACGATCAAACCGTCAAGTCGTAAGTTTCTACCAAACAAGAAAAACGAAACTCAAGTAGGTATGTACTTATTATTTCCGTAATTCATGGTAAAAAGGTCGGAGTAAAGTATCTGATCTTGTGCATACCGACAGAATGGAGTTTTTCGTGAGACATGAATGAAAAAATATCAATGATACGTCGACGAACGCAGTGTGTATTCCAATACATGAGACAGGGTTGGTACGGTTTCTGGTATCAAAGATTCCCTGACTTTTCTAGGTATTCCAGCCCAATAGTGCGTTTCCAGATGTTTAGGAAAATATTCATTACCGAGGAAACACAATTTTCTTAAATGACTAATATCTTCATGATTGGTTTAAGATAGCCTTGATCATCGCGTGTACAGACGACTAATTCCATGAAAATGAGCAAAAATACAAATTAGTGTTTTGATGATTGCATTACAATTCAGGAAAAAAACGCACTTGTATTTTCTGAGACGTCAAATTTCAGACATTCCAACAGAATTTCCTGGCTTGTACATGACTCTTCAAGGTTTTCTAGATTTTCCAGGTGCGTACCAACAATTCTATAAAAAGATGGTGTGCCTATAATATCGTCTAGTCATAAAACTTGATAAATTATCAAAATCATATTTGTGTCTATCTAGGAATATTCCGTGTAATGGAATGTAACACACATGCGACTACAAATAAAAATGTATGACTATGTGCAGAGAATGAATGATATATTATTCGAAGAGTAGTCAATAACAACCACACCGGCATTGCAGGTTTATCCTCAATATATAGCCGTCCGGAGTACTTGACGAACTGTGTAAAAAATACATAGCCGAGACTACAATCATTCAAGTATACGTGCCGTTGAAGTATTCCAAAGCGTCGACAATTCCACGTGGAAACCGCGTGCCAGTTCCCACCCCGAGGCATTAATTGATCACACATTCGAATACCTGCGCGTACCTATTCATATAGTGAAAATAGCTTTCTATATTCCTATTCGTGTGGAGGGGGCAAATAGACCTCCGGCTATAATTATTTTCGGTCAAAATTTAACGGCAATACAGTATCAACCATTAACTTTCAATCAACAGTATCAACCAGCTCATACTGTATCAGCCATACATTATTCGACCGTTATGCGAGTCGCGGCTTGAAAAAATCAAGCATGTTCGAATCAAAAAACGGTTTACTTCCTCACCAAAGTTCAAATACATGATTTCAAATAAATCCAATGATCTGATTTCGAAAAACCTGTTGCACGAATTCAGCAGATAAATGAAACAGGAATATTTGATTTTTTGCACATTGACCATATCTTCTGTGACGATTTTGCAAATTCAATTTCCCGCACTTTATTCATGATGGTAAGACTTTCAAATGATTTATTACTAAGAGAAGTCAAGTCAGACTAACATAACGGTGATATACGAGACGATTGTAATGTTGCGAATCGCCTTTGGCAAAGCACTAAATCGATTTTGGACTGTATTTCATCTTTCCAGCTGGTCTTCCTGAACGCAGAAGTGAATCGAATACAACGACACCCACGTTCACCTGCTTACAATGCAGATATACCTATACGGATTCTCTAGTTTTCGGAAGACTTGGCAGGGTTTCTCGGTTTCTTTTTACCTCATCATCGATTTCTAACACCTAGGTATCTAAAATATTATTCGAGCAGCAAAAACCATGATCAATATAATTTCTTCTTATTTTCTATCTATATTTTCCGTCAATTTGTTGACATCCACGTCCTGTTCGCTCTTATGATATTAGCTGATTATTGGAAATATACGTATGATGAGAGAGACATGTTGGTGTAACTCACGGCCATGTACCGGATCGTTTCCGGCGTCTTGTAGCACATCCGTCAGGGTCTTCGTCATGGTTGAATTTTGCTCCACGATCAAGTATCTCGCTGACACTACGAGTACGTTGCCTCTCCCTCATCCTTTCCATTCTTGACTATCTCCTAACACTGAGTATCACCAGCAAAACCAGCACACTACTGTCGCATGTGACAAAAAGCATCGTTGTGTACGTGCGCACACCGCAAGTAGGTACCAGATATATTCTCTCAACTCAACTCAACTCATGCTCTGATCTGCTCTGCTCGAGGCGTTATAAGAGGCCTTATATACTTATATCCTTCTTCTCTCGATAAAAAGTAGAACTCGATCTCTAGATTGATACTCAGCTCTCCACAAAACGAAGCTTCCTTTCCTCTCTCTCTCTCTCTCTCTGTCTCTTTTTCGTTTTTCTCCTCTTTGTACCTTATATTTCTGTTTTTTTTTTCTTCTTTTTCACCGTACACCGTTCACTGAACCTGAATATTATTTATCCATCGATATTAGGTATCGCTTAATCAGCACATTTTTAACATCCAAGTTGTCATTTTCTTGATTAATTTTCGAGTTCAAGTTTATACTTCAAGAATCTCGTGGTGGAGGCAGTGCAGGCTGATGATCAGCTGATCGGAACGGCTAGATTTCGCTATTTGGGTATACTAAACGAGAATGGAGGGAGTTACTGCGACTGGGGAAACTTTCTTTTTTACCAAGAATATACTAATTTATTTAATATATTCGTTAAACAAACGAGAACACGCACTATATGTCTGAGTATACATGTATATGTATATGTAATTGTTCATGAATCTGCCCGTGTCCGCGTTAACTCTTCTTCAACAGACCGCGTAGCCCAATTCTATGTATGTATGTATGTATGTACGTTGTAGGTACACAATTTTATCTATCTGCACGCGTGTCACGTGGCCCAACTCTATTACTCCGTGCCAATTCTGTCAATTGTCGAGCTTATGTGCGAACCGATACCACCGATATACAATACGTCTCGTTTTATGTATCATGTAGGTATAGAGGACGTTGAATTATTCCACAACAGTTTATAACTACATGAATCATTCAGAAATAAAAATCATTAGGTAGTAATTTATAAATTTTCTTTGAAATTGGTATTTTAATCACACTTATCGATTAGCATATGGTATTATAATTCACTTGTACTAGTCACTGTGCATGAATCACATTTGTTTTTTTATTTTTTTATTTATTGTTTCTAATTATTCTCACGTCATTGCACTCGAATCTTCTATACATATATGTATGTATTGAATCATACATCAAGTTTGTAAATAAAATCGAAGACAGTGCACGATATCCGTACCATCAAACGTATGGATGATTAAATTTGAGCGATGAAAACATGTGGCGATATGTGAAACGCAGCGAGACGCGCACATCAACTTTGAAACTTATCTAGTTTCTATCACGTTGTGTAGTCGTGAGTTTAGTGATAATATCTTATCGCGGACGAGCAGCAGCACCAGCAACAGCTCCGGCTTCGCGTTACCCACGGAGTGGATGCAGGATTTTTGTAACGGGAATTTCTACGGATAGAAATTATTATAAAAGGAAGAAAATAAGGAGAAGGAGAAGGAAATGTTGAAGGAGATACCCGCGATGCGTTGTGTTTTATTGTGATAGTTAGCGACTATGTATGAATTGCGCGTACAACGCTCTCGATGACGACCGCGGGCACCTGCGACTACGGCTTCGCCGAGTTCACTGACGATCGGAATTACAGCGCGCGAGCTGCCGTTCGAGTGTAAGCGAAGTATATAGAAGTTCCCCGCGGTCGCGGTCCTTCGCGTCAATCCCCCGTATACCCTCTCGCCTATAACGTTCGCCTATCTTATAACCAGACGTACTGACAATCAGGCGAATGCATTTCGCGAAAGACAGGAAAGACAAAAAAAAAAAAAAAAAAAAGAAAAAATGAATAAATCCAAATGTATAGAACGAAACGTACAAATTTTTGCTCCATAATGCGGCAAGATTTCTATATGCAATTTTGCATGAAATTTGTTTAATTTTGTTTTGGTTTTTCGTCGCTGAACTAGAAATCTTGATACCGTATTTTTGGGTGGGATTGAAGTTATGAATTTCGAAAGTTCCGAACGGTGAAAATTCCGAATTTATTTGAGACGTAATTGGGAATTTCAAGAGAAACGTTAGAGTACAGAATATGAAAATTCCGAAAAGTCGAAATGCAAACAGCTTAAAATTCAAAAAATCCGAAAATTCAAGGGAAACTTACGAACAAAGCTGTTCTAATAAACGACGTTGCGTGAGCAAATTCCAAGATTCGGAGTTTTTGCCATTCGGATTTTTATATCTTCCGGAATTTTTAACCTCCGGTGTTTTTTAAATTGGCTACGTAAACTTTCGGGGAAATATTCTTTCTAAAAACTGTAACTCGCCAGTATAAAATTTCGGAATTTTAACCTTTCGCAGCTTTAAAAATTCGGAATTTTAATCCCGCCCGCGTACTTTCGCTACTGTTTGCATAGGGCCGTATAAATTCTTATGGCAATTTCAGATTGTGATAATCCTGGGTTTCAGTTATTGTGGGGTTTGATTCTCGATAACAAATTCGCCATCGAAATCTGTCTGCATACACAATTTGCGTTACCCGAATACTTTCCTATACATATAGAGTGATATTTGCATATATCGATTTGAAAATCGCGATAGAAATTCTTGCGAAATTTTAGAGCAAATATATTGAATAAATTAGAGTTATAATACCATCGTGAAACGAAAACTTAGTCACTATATATATTTATATGTATGTATGTACATAGACTTTCGCTGGATGAATTATCGCATTTGTCACCTAATGTAGGTAATAGAGAGACTATAATTGTGTGGGTTTCACTTCCATATGCGTATATAATGTATCTAGGTATGTCCGATATATTCATACGTATGCATTCGTGCGCCGTGTGTCTACTAAACGACCGTAACTTGTTGTCTGAGGATTTCTACGTGACAGACAAAGGACAGCTCTCTTGTATTATATCCTACTATAGTAACGATAGACTTTCTCAATTCTACAAAACTCCGAGGCCATTATAACTAACAGCACACGCACTGATCGTGCTACCCACTGCACCGGCTATAATGCGTATTGGAATATATATAGTACTGTCATTAACTCTGGAAAATCCGTCTAACTTATACTACATGAATAATAACACTTTTCTAATCAGGGCTTCAAGCTTTCGAAACTGAACAAAACGCTACCACGTATATTAAATTTAGTTTGAAAAAATTATTTGAATTATTATTACACGTTATTATTCATTTACTGAAGACAGGCCACCGTTCATGCTAGTTGGGTTGCATATCGAGCAGGCGTCCCGGGTAATTACTGATCCACCAAACCACTCAACCGATCGGAATAACACTTAGCAAATCAATGTGTTATTTCAACAGAGAGTGGCATACGTATTCCAATTTTCCAAATCACGAATAATTGACGTTAGATATATGTAGTTTAGGTAACAATAGCTTGGATAATATAATAGGTAAAGTAACGGTAGATTCTGCAAAATCTTCAAAAAGTAGAATACTTAGCCACTTGCTGCTGGAGTAAAACATTGATCTATTTTCAAGCTATTTAGGCTATTTAGAATAATGTAGAAAAATGTATTTTGTTAGTTCAAAACATTTCAGTTGAATTTGTTAGACGTGTATGTTTATCAATTGACACAGTTTATCGTCATCTATATCTTCATACATATATTCTTGTTTGTCATATGCCACCGCTTGGAGCACCTAAGTTACGTAATATGTTATAGCTAGAACTTAAACCACTTGACTGCAACTAACTAAACGAGAAGATTGTAAGCTGAACGCGTGCGGCTTACGTAATATTTTAGTTTACGAGTTGGTAGGCAGACATTCATATACACCGAGTATAGGCGGTATAAGTACCTCGATAATTGTAAGACTGCCTAATTCATGCGAAGCATCGATTGATGTCTGGAATAGCTAAAATGCATCCGATCATAAAACGTGACTGAATTCGTGAATGTGGAAAATTGAGAATTAATAATTGAAAATTAAAAATGAAAAATTGTATAGAAATCACTTTGTCTATTCCCGATTTATGGAACTTAGAAAAACTTGGAAGATTTGAATCTTTTTCATGAAATTAGGCGTATTATAATGTTATATTAAAACGCGGAGCCGCGGTTTGAATAATTCGCATTCAAATTGGTTCTTGTTCTTAATTCTTGACGCAGTCGTATTTATAGAGAAAGACAATGAAGGCGACTTTGAGCAGGAAAAAAAAATTGATGCGTCATTCCTAACCGGAAGTCACCTCGGGCCTAGACTTCCGTCTGAAAAAGGCAGCCTCACGACTTACGAATTACGCTAATCGCGTCAATGACCGTAACCTTATTTTAATGCCCCGCATAGACCTACGGTACTTACCTACGATAAAGACAGTTTCTATGTAAATAAATGATATTTAAACTAGCCTGTTTTGGGTGAAGGAAAATTTATTTTAATAGTTTGGTCATTTGAGAACTTTTTTCTCCTCACTTTGCGCATTGAAAAATGAAAGATATAATCACCCCGAAAATTCTAAGTCAAGTTTTCATCAGACCTCTACGTTTTGAGGTCCGGAGAATCGTTTCCCATAGTTTTACAATTAGTTGGACGTCTGTGTGTATACATGTGAGATAAATTTTATGTCCCACGATATCTCGAGAACGAAAGAATGAATTTTCATGATTTTGGTCTTAATCGATGCTGTTGTTCGAAACCCAGAGCTGCTTAGATTTTGGAATTGCCTGGTCCAGTTATAGTTTGTCTGCAGTTAGGAAGGGCGCATGCATAAACTTTTCACTCGAATTGTACTTTTTGAGCTGTACTTTTTGAGGGTAAAATTGTTGGCCCAACGTGGTCAGTTAAATTATCTGCTTCTTTAAAATGTTAGGCCTATGCTATATTAGCCCTGACTCCTCATGTCCTATTTCTTTTTCTCCGTTTTTCATCCACCATGTCTTATCACGTCTCCCGTCTTATGTCGTATCTATTAAGTTTTTCTTATTTCACTCATCTCATTGGATTTTCCCTCACTCTAACAGCTTCTTCATAGAACTTCTAGAAATCCCACTGACTTTCAAGGAATCTTATCGCATTTCCATACTCACCATACCGACCGCAATTCCTGCTATGGTAGCGGTCGCGACCACGACTGGAAATTTTAGCTACCCAAATAGATATCAATAAAAATGTACATTTTTCCTAGACTTAAGGCTTTTGTATAAAAACTAAGTAACTACAAAACTGTCAAAAACTTTTGAATCTTATAATTTCCCATCTTATCGCAACCATTAAAATGTACCTATATTTTTATATTTGCAGGTCATGCCAACATAGCAATCGTGAGTCAGGATAAACTCTTAACCTCATCTATTTTGGCTGTATAAGAAAACTAGACGGCTAACAATAAGTCTCCCATGCCGTGTGGTAATCAATCCGCAATTTTATCATTAGCGAGCTAAATGAGAGGCGAGCCAATTCTTCGTGATGCCATTGCTTTATTTTCGAGGGAAACATAACCTCATTCACAGATACTAGATAAGATGCAGTATCGCGAAATTATTTGGTACATGTATTACCAGTTTTTTTATATTGTCTAAAATAATGTTTAAAGTATGATATGCGAATTTAAGTGATGAGTAACGATAACGAAGTGTATCAGTACATCATTCAATGGCTTATACGTATCAAAAATACTATTAATTTGAAATTCAAAAGCATTTGAATCCCGCGCCATTTATGACGTTACTTACACGCATGTCTACTTCGCTTTTCTGCAACATAACCTACGGAACCATTTGGAAACCCAGACTTGCGAATATTGAAAAATGGTGTTATGATACTCTAAGTTGATTTCAATGGAAATATTTTTATTGAAACAAGTAATTGACTCAACTTTTTTTTTCCTGCCGAGCGTAATTTTAATTTGTAGAAAACAGTATGTTCTGTACAAGATCATGAACATTTCCAGTGTGCAATAAAAAGAGTTTATCGTTACCGAGAGGTTTGCAAAAAGCATTTTCGAAAAACGTTGAAGCTCTGTAACTCGAAAAATATCTTTCCTACAGAGAAAATAGTCATATGAAAGTTATGGCTAATTTTCTTCTCTACAAAAATGGTTCTAATCACTTTTGTCGTAGAATCAACCGTTTAAGAAATATTCGGTAAAAAATTGATCCCCGAGACCGCGGCTAAACCACGATTACCCCCTCCTTCCCAACGTGGCCACACTTGACACTTCCATTCACGCGCATTTGTCTATTGCTTTTCAATGGTTATCTATGGAACTACATAAGCCATAAGCTGAAGGCATAAGCCATGGCGCATGCGCATTACTTTTTAATTATCATTGATGGTATATCTATCACTTTTGTATTTTGCTTATGGCTTATGGAGTTGGATATGCTCCTGTCGTTAGACTCATTGTCAGGGAATATCCGTACAGACAATCTATACAAAAAGAAAAACTTAGAACGTAGAATCTTGCAGCAAAAAAACTGTCTGCTTCCTGGACTGAAGGACGGGGTTGAAAACGAAAAATATTAGCTGTTTTTGCAATTTGTACGTAATGTCAGTGCAACGAGTGCCGTTTGTTGATTTACGAGTGACCGAAAGGTGTTACGATGTTTCCGCGACACTGAGAACAATTTGTATTTACCCAATTGGTATGTGCGATGGTGGTGTAATGGTCAGCATAGTTGCCTTCCAAGCAGTTGATCCGGGTTCGATTCCCGGCCATCGCACTCAAATTTTTTGCAATTCCAAATCCGGTAGTCATTCATCGAAGCAATTTCAATTTTACACCACATTTCCGATATTTTCGCGACTGAGAAGAATTCGTATTTACCCAATTGGTATGTGCGATGGTGGTGTAATGGTCAGCATAGTTGCCTTCCAAGCAGTTGATCCGGGTTCGATTCCCGGCCATCGCACTCAAATTTTTTGCAATTACAAATCCGGTAGTCATTCGTCGAAGCAATTTCAATTCTACACCACATTTCTAATTCACCTATTCAGTTGTTCATTTTGGTTTCGAGAATATCAACTCGCCAGAGCTGAGAAAATTACGTTAAAAGTTTAACGAAAAGTTATTTGAATTATGAAATAAAATCGGGTATAAAATCTCAAGCATTTTGCAAAAAGCCCATCTAAACTTGAAATAATATTTCCAAATATATTTTGGAGTCAATACTTCATTTCACTAGTTGCAATATTATACTAAATTGTCATCGGAATTCCGTGAGCACTGCTGGTGTAGTGGTATCATGCAAGATTCCCATTCTTGCGACCCGGGTTCGATTCCCGGGCAGTGCACATCTTTTTTTTTTCTTTCGTTTTCAAAAGTTTCCAGAAACACAATTTCATTCCTTCCCCCAACATTGACCTCCTATTTGTGATTATTTATCCGACGTTTATACAGAAAGTATCAACCCAATGCATGTTTGCGCGGTAAGCAAACCAAAAGAAATGAAGACCGACTATACTTAATGAATGAAATTATTTACTAAGTTCTAGTCGGTTTGTTAATGTTTCTGTTTTTAATTTAGTTCTATTTTTTCATTCTTTTGTTATTTATTCTAGGGACACCCTGCAGTGGACTACAATCGATTTAAAATTTGACGCAAACCGGAGGAGACGCGCCACGCGTTTGCAAGTAAAGCGATATTATCTCGTACGGAGAGAACTTCCAGGCGCAATATTGCTAGTCTTATTTATTGAATCTGCTCGTAGTTTTATAAGACTAAATTAAAGCCAGGTAGTACAAGGTAAAGAGTTGAGTTTGGTTGAGCAAGAAGATAAAGAGCATATCGCGATTCGCGACATAGAAACACGTTGGTATATGAAAAGAAAACGTCACTTGCATGTCAACTATACTAAATGAAATGAATATTCTATGTACCTGATTGCGTTGTCGATAATGACGGTTCGTGTGCGCAGCGCTGCCTTCAGTATACTCCTCGTATATAATAGCATCACAATTACGGACGTGACCGTAGCTCATGTCTTTAGCTTTTGCGAAGCGTTAAGACCACCGTGCCGCAAATATTTCCTAGATAACGCGAACTCCTCGATAACCCGTCGATTTCACGGAGAATACCATTACGTGCGTGCGTATCAACTATATACTCGATGAATAAAGTCACGCGAAATTCATTTTAAATTAACCCTTGAGAGGTACACATGATTTTGATATACTGCACTTGACAGGTACATTGACTCAAAACGGGACGGCAACCTTCAAATAAGAATTGTAATGATCATAGAAAGTTTTTCCGTTTGTCTTGAAGTAAAGTGCTTGATTTGTAGTTCTTAAAAGTCCACTTGTTTTCTGAGTAATATCATTTTGTTATTGGTGAAGCGAAGTCCCAAGTGAATGAAAGTTGACTTCATGAAGAAGTATATGTATAATGAAGAATTTTGGTCCACACATTTTGGGTCAGTGTACCTCTCAGTGGTTAACTCACAAAATAGAGCAGATCTACTGTACGTAGACATTGGGCTACAACTCAAGAAATTGTATCATGTATTCTTCACCGTACTATATCAACCCGTGAATTGCAGTGTCCCTGCACAGTACACATAATATCTAGGTTTAGATGTCGGTTCTATCTTTCGTTATCTGTCTCGTCTCAGATTACGTACCACATACGACGACGCGTGTTTCGATCTCATCAAAACAATCAAATTCAATATCTGCGTACAGGTGTGTGAACGTATATCACACATATAAGTTCGTAAATCACATCAACCGCACGAAGTAGTTCATAGCCCACGTACGTCTAAAGCCTGACTGCGCATGAGTATACCAAGATATATTCTATTATACCATATTACAGCCTGATTGAGAGAACATATTGACAATGAGAGTGACACACTGAGACTTTGATCCACGGGAGACCGTTAGACAATTATACTCGATGACACGCGTGACTTACTGTTTAAATTCCAAGGTTCCACGCCCATGTGCACTTAGATGTAGAAAACGCTTCTTAATTCGTGCAGATCAACATGCTTTAATGATTATGAGTGTAGATAATTAACACTAGCACATTCACTCCTCCGTGCATATTGTGGGTACTTTTACAGTGTTCGGTATTCGTAATATTTCGGTATTTTAAGTTTGAAACCCGTCGGTAAGGACCTGGACTGTCGATGCCGATATACTGAAATAAGAAAGTGCCGGAAAATCATGACATCGAAAATCTTCCAATATGCTCACAATCAGTAAATGGCGCTGCGACTGGCATGCCAGTGCCTATTTCGGTTCATCTTATCGGTATACTTCGGTTTCTTATCGATGTTTCAGTTGCTGTTGGCAAAACGGTATTCTGTTATTTGCTGCCATAACGGTACTTCGATGAACCGAAAGGTTCATGAAATATCGATACCGAGAATGGATATCAAATTGTCAGCCCTGATCTACAGTAACAACTTGACTGCAAAAATATTTACAGAGTAAAGTTAACACATGTATAATGTATTCATATACAAAACAAGGAACCACCATGTTACCTCTATACGTGAACATCTATAATCTACATCTAAATAAATATACGCCGACCCAATCCATGCCGTAATTACATACAACACACGTTACCATCCGTGATAGTGACATCTGCTTTAATACATACAAATACTACAAAACAGGCTATTTCTTATACGTATACACGTTGTTACTATTGTATATTTGTGACGTTGAGAAGCGTCACAAGACACCTTACAAGTGTTTCGAATGTCCGATGAGATCGGCTCGGGATCTTAGAAAAGTGTATACGTATGGTTGAGTTGACTGTAAAACTATATCTGCACGAGGAATCGTCATTCAACTACATATGGGGTGGATGTAGTATGGAAGATTGGATCAGCTGGTAAATGGAATAGTTCAAGTTTGGTAATCTTGTGAGATAGTCATACGGTACTTTCCAATTCTAAAAATTCTAGCGAAAAAGGTACCACATTTGTATTATGGAAATGCTTCATAGCACTTCTGGTGTTATCATATCTTTCGAAGAAATCCGGGCAGTACCTATGCTATTACATACCATCAAAATGAACGTTCCGATTTACCAAGAGGTACGCAGTAACCAAGTGTAGTACTTATATGCAAAAGGTCAACTATCGCAGATTACCGCAATTATTGAAATTACGTGTTCTCGCAACACGATTGCTCATAATATCGGATCCTGCGTTAGAATACATAGCAATCGTTCGAAAAGAATTGCTGTCGTTGTACTGCAGTAACCGATATCTCGGAATGATCAAACTTTGTTGCTAATACGCTAGCAACATTTACAGTCACACCTAGTCTTGCTGGCTTTGGGTTAGAGTTTTACAGATTAAATAATACAATCGCTGCAAATTTTAGAACAACAAAAGCGACCCACCGTATAAAACACGAATACACGTAGCAGTAATTCTCGTAACATTTTTTTTTTTTCCATATTAGACGTACTAGAGCCAGAATCGCTGTATATGTATATGAAAATAAAACAACACCTTACGATCGTCGAGCAAAATAAATGCACGTATGTATTTATGTATGTATAATACATGATTATGATCGATTGAGAAAATCTGCTTCTGCAGGTATGAAGAAAATCGGCAAAATGATGTTATAATTGGCATAGTACTTACGTAAATACTGTACATATAATAATTTGGTTTTCGAGACCCGCGGCGAGGCGATCTACATACGTACTGACTTACTTATATTATACATAACGTTTTAAAGTTTAGTTAGTCTTTTTGCGAGTTGCACACGCGCGTAACATATTTTTAAGAGAAAGCCGGAAGTAAAGAAAAAGACAAATGAACAACTGTATATATTCCTACATACGTATGTAGATATGTACAATATACATGTATACATAAACGTACACAGAACTGATCCGAAAGGAGCGAAACTCTATGACATAGAGTAGGAATTCCACTTACGTCTTGTCTCCTTCTTTTCTTCTTCTTTTTCTTCTACTTCTTCTTACGTTACTCAAAAAACTCTTCAACGGTTTCTACACAACTTTTTGTATTCGCGTATACTTTCGTAAAAGTGAGATTTACAGATTTTGACTGACATTGTTCAGAAACCGAATATACACAGTAACGATACCAACAAGAATAATAATAACATGAAACGTCGAAAACAAGTAGATTACCCCCAAATAACGTGAAATTTGAATTGTTTTTAATTAAGGGTTGCTCACCATACGGAGAGATCTTCCAATGAATGAAATCCACTGCTGCTTGACGGGGATAGCGACATTGCGCGATCCTTAGAGGGTGCGACTGAACTGTTGTACGAATACCACTCACGGTAATAGTGCGATTTATAAGTAGCAAGACGCCCGTCGCGACGCAAAGCGACGTTCGATTATAGCGTGGATATTAGTATATATATGTATATGAATATACATATAGGTATCCAATGAGTATAGTTATATTCGTCGGTTATAGGTCCACCTCTCGACGTCACCTCGACGTTACAAGTAACTCTTCGCGAAATCCAACTATATCAACTCTGCACCGAGAAAGTATAAGTAAGTAGGTAGGTATACGTGTGACGAGTTTACCGTCCCACCCGTTCAGCAACTCTCTTATTCCTTCACTGGAGCCGATCGCTGACGGCCACTTCCGCGTCTCTCAAAAATATTCCCTTCATACCTCAAGCCGATATTCTATATATAATATCGAAAGACTCGGCAGAGTCTCGTGCCAAGTAGGTACAAGACTTCGCCGAGTACGCAAATCTTCGAATTAATCACACAAATGCACTTTCGAGCTACAAAAAAAAAAGTGCCTGAAATCAGATCCTGTTGCAAAGCATTTAACAATAATTAGACAACAATCACATCAAATCAACATTCGAATTCATCATGGAGAGATGAAAAATTTGGAGCTGGTAGTACTTGGTAGGCGTCTTCATAAAAGGTGTTAAGAAACAAACATTCTTATAGTAATTGAAACATCAGCTCACTAAGTACCAATACCTATATCATTTTTTTCATTTTTCCATGGCGGATGAAAATGATTATTTGATATGATGTACGACTTGTGTCTCATTATCATCACGTACCTTCTATAGGCAAGAAGATCTAATTTCTCACCATTTTTTAGATCAAGAGTGCATTTTTGTAGATAATCCAAAAGTGAATGCACTTAACAAGGGTTTTTGCACTTAAGGTGATTTTGGGGGGATTTATGCTTGTGACGGTTACGGTCAAGTCGTACACGAGTCACGCAAGTATCACAGTTTCATACATGTATTTTTCACTATTTCCGGGAACAGGGTTAGACGAATATCAAATCACTCTGAAGCATCATTCATGTGAAACTTTGCTGTGTAAATAAAGTATACATGTGCCCAAGCATCAGGGTACCTGTTTTATTGATTTCTATACCGACCTCGTGTACCAACATCATATAGGTTGTAGGTCAATTTGTTGTCTCAAGTATATATACTGGAAGATTTCGAACAGATAGGCATGAAGATATATGATCATGGTCCAGTGCAAATGTATCGTATAATGATTTACAATGATTGTGTAGTTGCAATGAAAAATTAGACTGTTCGACTTCCGTTGTAAAGATATGCGGTCAATGTTTTGGCTCGGTATTTTGTACATTATACAAGAAGAATGAGTGTCGCTGGTGAACCGACCTTATGAAACATTCGTGAAATATTTTGAATCTGTTCCAAAGATAGCTTCAGGTGGTTGAAAACCAGGACGTGTGCTAGAATTACGCCATCGCCCTCGTATACCTATACGTCTAGACTCTAGACAAATTTCGACTTTCTAGTTTCTGTGACTATAAACTATAAGAGTTGTAGAGCTACTTCGCTATACACTTTCTTCAAGTTTCGGGTTCAAAGTATAATAAATTAGATTTGGGATACCAAAACGGAGTAACCAATTTTTCATACATAGAAGTAACTGGAAAACTAATGAGATCGCGTTTTGGCGACGAGATCGTTTTCCCAATCAAGAGTGAAAGAACATTTTTTTCAACATTCATTATACATAGGTGGCAGAATTCTGACCACACACTGATTGTGAGCGATGGATTTAAGTGAATTGTATAATATAGCTGTATGACTATTTGTACGGAAATACGATACCAACATTTCAAGAGTGGAAATCTATTTGAAAAAAAAAAAGAAAACGTATGAAACTATTGTAAGGGTCAAACGCAGCAAAACCTTTCGATGCAGTATAACATAAAAACAAAGGAGATAATTACAAGCGATAATGTGTATAATACTGTTATTTATAAAACGACAAAACGAAAACAGGGAATTGGGGATTATTGGAGAGAAAAATAAAGGTAAAAATTAAAAACATAATCAAGCTACGGTGCGATACTCAAAAGGGATGTAAAGTTTAGCGTAATAAAACAACGAAGCGGTGACTAACAAATAAACGATGATAAAAACAATACTAACAATCAAAATAACAGTAATCAAATAGTGGTATAGTAAAATAATGGAGAAAACGAAAAAGTGCGTTCGAAAAACAACATGCAGATGGAGCCAGCTACAAAGTGCAAAGTTTCAAACTTTTACCTTCGTGGCTCCAGTGGCTCGACCGATAAAGAGGTCTGCGATTCGCTTCAAGAAAAAACATAAAAAAATTGTTATTAGAAAAATTGAGATCAGAATTTCGTGAGGAAATTATTCTATACGTAAACTAAATATCTGTACTTTTCTGGTCTATATATTTGCCAATATACCTAGAATTTCACATCGACGATATACGATTTATTAATAATTGCTGCAGTACGTGGAGAAAAAAGAACATTATAAACAGTACAATCATTCATTTATCTCGCAATCCGGAAGAACGGTTGCAGTTTATGCGGATATACCGTTTTATACAATTTGCGGTATGGTTTTAAATTTAGAAACAGGTATCTTTCCTCTGTCATCAGCGAAGCGAAAACTCTTTCTTCTGAAAAGTTCTTTAAAAATACATACAGGTGTACAATGACCCTCAAGATTTCTGCATCTGCATTTTTGAACTTTGACAAGCTGTAACACCTAAATGGTCGACCCTAGAGAAAACTTCTACCGACCTTTTTTGTTCCTCGTTCGATTATCTAGATACGGAATTTTCGAATTTTTTTTTACCGGTCCGTTTTCACGTAGTTTTGGCCGAATTTCAGCTTTAGCAAGCCGTAGCTCGTCGACGGTTGATCCTAGAGAAAACTTCTAATGACGTTTTTTGTTCCCCGTCCGATTATCTAGATACGGAATTTTCGCATTATTTTTCACAGATGTACAATATGAAATACTATGTGTATAAGAGTATACCGATGTATGTACGTATAGACAGAATGAAGTTTTACAATAGTAGTAAACGAATGTTAATCGTAAAGGTAATGTATAATAAATGACAGTATTCCAGAGCAGCACGAAAACGAGAAAGGGAAGTCAATCGAGATTGAAACCTTGACTTCGATTCGCGTTCTCCGAAGTACTTTGAAGCCAAGATGCAGGCGACCGGACCGTTTATGTATATATCTATGAACGATTGTTCATTAGATGAACATTGGTTTTTCTATAGCTCCAGGGTATTTCACGAATTGTATTTTTACAGACATTTGCATAACCGCACCGTACGATAGTTCCGACGTTCATGTTTAATGCACCTTGCAGATATACGGTGCATATAATCATCTCAAGTCATCACGTTTCTTTGCGCAAACCGTCGTGTTCGCCGCGCCTTATCTTTATCATCATCATCATCATCGCCATCATAATGATCACCATCAAATACAATAATATATGGTTCAGTTTACCGGGAGAAATGTGCATTTTACTTTCTATTTTGACAATGTTAGAATAGGCAAATCCAAATATGATCATCGAATATTATAATTTAGGTCAACAGACACGCGAAATCTAGTCAAGATCAAGATTGCGTTCATTTGAGTATACAGGCTAATATACATATATCTTTTGTGTGTGAGTGAACCGACAAAGCTACTCCTGAACAATGTATTATACGTACTGTGTACTGTATTACTGTATAGAATGATTCAGAATTCATGACGAAACTAATCTATACGGTCACGGTGATCGAAATTTGATTGATTTGATAGATTGTAACATTGACATGTTCCCAGCTAATTTTTCTCCAAGACTTTGATTTGTTTTTTGTCTTCAGTTTCTAGAAAACAACTTATTGTTACGATTCCATGCTATTTATTCTCAAAAATGGTATCCAAATTTTATTCAGTCATTTGATTTTTGAACACGAACTGAAGAACAAATCAAGTTTATTCCAATACTTTTCAAAATTCAGATCAATTTTTTCCAAATGATTTCTGTTCAATTGCCAATGGAGATGTAGCTTTTCTTTCTTGAAAATTGCACGAAAAGTCGTTTTTCAAGAGAACGTTAAGAAAATTTTTATCCCACTTTTGACATCGAGTGTAACAGTTGCAGATTCATCACGAATTGTGAATCACCCTGTACATACATTTGAGGTAGAGAAAAACAGTAGGTACAATATGTATATGTTACACATACTCGATGGATAAATATTTCTCAAATACTTACTATGTATGTACATGGTAGCTGTATTGTTATACTCTCGTATCTCTGTATTTATAACTTACAATAATGTGTCGCGAACCGCCCAGTCAAGTTTTACCCATTTCAGCCTTGGCACAGTTCGCCAAAATTATAGGTACACGGAGTACAAAACCTCTTCGACCTCAACTTCGCAAATTGTACCTACCCATTAAGAATTTTTCGGAATTGCCACGTGGGTTCCGTCATATGAATCATCAAACACGCTGGTCTCTTATTGTTAGTTAGTCCATTTTGGATCATTTTCCTTATCATTTTATATTTGTAGCATCAATGACCATCTTTATCAATATAATGTACTGTACCTACTTTGATCTTATACTGATAATAAAGAATGTTCAACATAACTATTAGTTTATTTATTTCAAATATACCTATCTCTATTCATTCGGGATAAAAAATTAAAACTGAATTGCGAAAAAAAAAATTTGAGTGCGATGGCCGGGAATCGAACCCGGATCAACTGCTTGGAAGGCAACTATGCTGACCATTACACCACCATCGCACATATCTTACGCTTACCAAACGAGACATCGGAACGACTGAAAAATGCATAATCATCAGTTCTCGCTGCAATCGTTATAAATATCATTTATTCACCGCGTCAATAAACAGTCTAGACTGTAGATCGCGTCACTTATATCATTATGCTTAGCGTAATTAAAATACTCGATAACAACAACAACAACAACAAATGAATGAAAAATGGATGAAAAATCGTTATTATGTCATGATTTTTTTGTTTTTTCGAGCGATAAATGCAAAACGAGTGCGTAGATTTATTTTATGATTATTTAACGAAAAAAAAAAGTAAAAATTATTCCGGTACCGGGAATCGAACCCGAGCCTCCTGGGTGAGAGCCAGGTATCCTAGCCACTAGACCATACCGGAGGATATGAAAATGTAACTACCGTGATGCTAGGTAAGGGACCAAAAGATCACATACGACATGTGGCCTTCGGTGATGAATTTTGAACAGTGTGACAACACGACGTGAAGTTAATGGTACTTTGCATCAGGCAAATAATAAGTAAATACCTTACAGAGTGACATAATTTGTCGATTATAATTTCAAATGAGTGAAACCCGTTGCGTTTTGAGTATTCGGAGATTTGTCTGTTTGTATATACGGTAATAATAATATACATACGTTAAATCCTGTTCACGTACCAAGTACGTATGTACAAATCGTGCATAAATCGCGAAAGAAATCACCATCGTTATACGTATAATTCTTCAAAGGAAAATATATATCAACTGCCGCATAATAATATTCGATAAAAATATACGTTGAAAATTGTAACATGCATCTCGTTATCGATCGATCAATTCTTTTTCAAATACTGTTGATTACTGCAGTCGTTCAATAACAGCGTGATTACTGATTACCGTCTGCTTAGTTCGAAGGAATCGTGAAAAATGACATTCTCGATAGGAGGCTCATCACATATTTTCCTCGTTCCACAACAAGAGGTCAAACTGACTCAAGCCAACGATGAAAATTACTAAATTGCACGAAAAATTGAAGTTTGGACGCAGCAAGAACACATAATTGAAATACGGGATTCAATAGATCAGAGGATTTCTGATCCATCGTGTTTTGAATGATCATGCGTTGAGTCGTTATTGGAATTTAGGATCAGTTTGTAACTCACCTGAAGGTTTGCTGCTTGTCGTGCATCCTGGAGACGGCAGTTTTCTTCGGTCTTTTACCGTCAAGTTCCAGGTCAACCATGGCCTTGGCTAAATGTAGATCCTTCTCGTTCATATTTAGATAAAAACAGATGAAACTCGGCGGGAGATAATCGAACGTAAGTACGCGTGGTTTAAAAATGTGCTTATAATCAAACGATAGCCGCGCGCCACTGCAGTCAACCCGAGCCGAAAGATGTCTCGACGCTCTGATTGAAGTATAACTTAAGGCTTGGCCTAACCTCCAAGCGCGAGCGAATGCCACTGATCGACGAGAACTGCGGTGGTTATTGTCTTCTCTGGTTCATGGATATTCTGTTTATTGTCGTCGAACGACTCCCGGGTCGAATAACCGCTACGTTGATACGGGCTTATCTCGTATCCTCGAACGCCACGAGATATTTAAATCCCAAGATGTTCGCGCTACAGTGTTGTCAGACGCGATTGGGGCATCAGCTGACTTCCCAAGGGCGCGAGGCGCGAGCTCTCGAAGCGTTTTATGCTATGCGTGCGCGCCAAACGCGCGCGATATCAATGCGCCGTGGCTCGAATGGGGGAAGGGGTGGGGGTTAAGGTCTTCGTACACCGTACCTATGCTGGAGCTGTTATGATACACCTGATGCAACGCGTTCTGATCATTCGCACATATATTCTGTAAAATTCATCCTTAGTCCCAATTACTGACACTTCAAGACCCAATTATTGACCCTTGTATTTTGTTTTTCCGAAATTTTATATCGATGATGAGAATTCTGAATGTTTCCGTTACACAAATCAGAGATTCAGATAATTTTTTCATAATTTGGAAGCTCACCGATAAAAAGGACTCGTTGAAAAATGATGATTAATAATTGAAAATGAATGTTAATAATTGGGACACTGACCTATTACTGATTGTTGAAATTTCGAAAATTTTCTATTCAATTTCGCTCATTTAACTTGTGGAGAACATTTCTTCGCCGTATAGTTGTGACTGAATTTTTTAATACCTATACAACTTTCGAAAATTCTTTTTTAATAATTTTGACAAAGATTAATTTGTATTTAACAATTTCTCTTATCTCGAGAAAAAAATTATCAATCAGTTTTTAACAAAATTTTCCGACCACGCTGGACAAGAAACTTTCTGATCAACTTTGCTGGGATACTATAGGCTCGATATTCATGCACGAAGGGAAAATATAGAGATCTTGAATGTTGTAAGAATTCTTTTGAAAAATTCTGAAATAACATTAATTTTCTGCGAATTTTTATTGATAAGTATCTGTGGTCATTTTTTTACTCTTTTATACCCACAGGCTTCGACGAATGATATTTTTTATCGAATAAACGGACTTGCGATGATAAACCTAATAATTAAGGTGCTATACGGGACTATATCCGGAATTCCATTGTTACCACTTGTTATCACCTCGAAGACGCGATTCGTAGTTTCTTCCAAAATATACAATCTTCCCGAATGCAACTCAGGGGATTGATGCTTTACCACGGCAGAAAGTGGCTAAGTATTTTTCTGTTTGAAAAAAACCAATAGAATTCTAGTCAGATTCATATTTCTTATGTTAGTTAGGTTAGGTACAAAGCCACTTGTGTCATATCGCCTTAAGCGAATTAATTGCGCAAATTTTTCGCGGTGAATATGTACAATTTATGCTGTATTATTTTTATCAGCACTTTTTATCGGGAAACACCGGCTACATATAACTATGACACGATATTCTCGTCTTCATGGCTAACTGGTGGCGGAAATAAAACAGGAAACCGCAGGAAATAATGGCAGCTGTAATGATAAGTACACACCAAACACCGCAACTCCTGCAGGGGACTATCAGCTTATATATTTTTATCAATATCGAGATAATTCCGATGTTTGAAATCAACTGTCGGGATTAGGGGATTTATAGGTTCAGATTTCATAACGACAAATTATCGAAATTAGATTCCGATCACGTTATCGCGTAATCAATATGTAAAACGGAAGTAAAATTTTTGGGATGTTCTGCAGTAATTCGAATTAAGACTCGAAAAAAAAAAGAAACTATAAATCAGAAATACAAGAAGCAAATACGTGCTTCGAGGAATCCGGCATTCCATAATAACGTGCATATATCTTGGATTAAGAAAAACGACAGATGTGATCGTAAAAAAAGAAAATGTTTATTGTTTTCATCATATAATAAAAAATATTACATTAAAATGATAAAGATAGCCATGACAATGGAGATCTAAATTAATGATGGCTACGTGTGTATAGCAGATATAGAATTAATATTTATAATCATTTGCTTGAATATATTTATAGCATCGATTAGTCGTGACTGATGAATATATATGAATGGTTTTTCGCCCATATACAACTCGATGACAATTATTTGTAGTATAATAAATCTTTCCGTAACAAAATACATTCAACAATATACATTTCAACACGATAATTTGGATTAGCTAATTATACAATAAAATGAGCTTCCGCAAAATCTTAAGACTCGATTAACAATTTATTTTCTTCATCTCCCATACGTAACTCGCTATTCTATTTCACTTCATTTCAATAATTAATATAATATATTGTTTTACGAGAAGTCTATTATATAAGTATATCAGCTAATGAATTCATTATTATGCTTCTATACAGCAGGCGCGGCTGTGATATTAGTATTATCATTATCACTATTGTTATAACAAATATAATTTCTACCTCAAAACCTCGTTTGCTAGCAAAATGCAATTTTTATTTATTCAAATAACAATACGTCGATCATAAGTCGTCCAACAAAATACGGACAATCAATGAAAAAACATCATACGAATTAATGAATACGAATATGTCCGTGTTTTTTAATATTCACCTCTATACGTATACGTATCATTATGCCCGGCTCGTGTGTGTATTCATATAATACATTCATTTATATAATCATGCACTACGCTAATATTCACTTTAATGTATAGGCTTGTGTTTTATATAAGTATTTAGTACGTGGGACTCGTAAATAGCATCCCAGTTGTCCTTAAAACGATGTATTATATATTATCATACGTTCAAATATGTCGTCAAATACCGTTTATTTAATTGTTTATTCATTTATAACGATATTTTTGATGATAAAATCATTTGTTTTTGTCGTTTTATATTTTCATTATTACTTGTTAATTTTTTTTCCATTTTTTCTCTCTTTTTTCTTTTAATATTAAAATACACTCTATAAAGTAATATATGTATAACTGCATATATGTATATACTATATATGTATGTATGTATTAATGTAAATTAAAAACAACTACTCTAAGTACCATATACTGAAAAATGTAGAGGGCTCAGGCAGTGGGCGCCAAAATACCATTTTACTAAATGGCAAGTTTAATTATCCCAATACCAATACTCGGTCAAGCGCGGCAGCAGCGTTATCAACAATCAGAAATCTACGATTATTCATTTTTTCAAAATTCAAAACGATCGATAGAATTTTCAAATCGCTATTCTCAACTAGAAAAAACGTAGCTAAGAAGTTGAAGTTATGAATAACGTTGTATCCCTTCCTCGCATCGGATTTTAGAATTTTGTAGTTGTACTTTCAGATTGTATTTAAAAAAAAAAAAAGAAATATAAAATAAAAAAGTCTATTTTTTTGCACTCGAAATTCCATCACGAAAATCGGTGTATCAATGTCCTCGATAACCTCGTGAAAATTCTTCAAAAATAACCCGAACTGAACATGTAGCATCGCGCAATTAGCTTGTACATACTTGAAAAATCTGTACGAACATTGCAAATATCCACTTGTTGTTTGGACATTCTGATAAATCAAGGTCCTACCTTCTGCCACTAAATCGAAATCGCGAATCAATCAATTTGTACAATTTAGAGTCTCCGAATCTCTAGCAATGAGCCTAAAGAAGATTTTCGTGTCTCCAAAACCTCATTGACTTCCAATTACACGTTATGTTCGAACCGTCATGTAGTCTGGGTCATGTAGTCTGGTATAGTTATGTTATTATACCATTTTTGACGACTAAAACCCGAAATCCACAAACATGTGTCAATACTTCTTCGATTAACGTGTTTTATTCCGATAGAGAGGTTTCATCCTCTCTCCGATTGGAAAAAGTCGTGATGAAAGATCTATTCTTTCGAAAGGTAGTTAAATTGTCTTTTCTTCTTTAGGATTTTCGGAGACATTGGCTCGCTCTCAGTGTTGCTGAACGAGGGTAGGTCCGGTCGAAGGGTTCCTCCATGGATCGGGAACTTCAAAATGTGCTGGTACCGTGACCAAAGCATCATCAGCAGTTCTGTTGACACTGCAATTCTTTGGCTTGACTCTTGTAGTGTTAACGCATTCGATAGGCAGCTTAAAGAATTCTAATTCGTAGTTGAATCCCCGACTAGTGATCTTGATTATGGTGTGCAAAGGCACTTCCATGTATGGCAACTCCTCGGGCTTCTTGTCCATAAAAAATCCGATAATACATCTTAGTACCGCTTGGTGGGATATTACTAACATATTCGTCGCTTGTTGAAGGTCTGATAGAACTGGTTCAACCCGCTGCATAATGTCTAGGTAACTTTCGCCCCATGGATATCTGTACCGGAGTTTGTCCTGATCACGCCACGCGAACTCCTGTAGAAGAATAGAAAAAAAATATTCCATATCATATTTGTAATTACGAATTGATTCATTTATTTATTTATTTATTTATTCATTTATCGATTGATGGAGGATAGACCATCGCGTATATCTTCGGCAATCTTTACAGCTCATATAAAACTATGATAATAAAAATACATGAGAGAACCTATAGACATTTTATTATCCCACCCAGATCATTGTCGGTATAATGCTGCAGGTAGGTACAGAGAGTATTAGACATGACAGAACTAGGTCACAGCTTTACGTTGTTATGACCTACTCGAGAGGTGACGTAGTGTTCGTAGTATCCATCACCACCCACTTGATATTTTCGATTTTTTGAATTTATTAATTTTTTTCACGTATAGCTGTACATTTAGGTGAACGTTTACTGTGCAAAAAAAGTTTTAGTTCTTTTTTTCGCTTCAGCTGCCTTTAATTCGTCATGTGGCATTTGTATCGCGACAATTATGGCGTTGCGTCACACATGTATTTATACATGAGGTAGTTTATCTTACACGACATCGCTGACGATAGATGTATAAAGAAGAAAAAAAAAAAAAAGAAGAAGCCGACAATGAAAGAACATTTTGTTGTAAAATTTAACTTTATCATCGTTTTATGAGTAGTGTGAATTTAACTCCTGGAAATTTTAGGGAACAGTGCATTTTGGAGATCGTTCCATTTTCATGACACTTTTCCCCAAAATTTCAATTTTTATGACGAAACTTTGGAACTTTTGACCATGATAACTCTTGGATTTATAGTAGACACCCCGAGAAGTAACCCTGAACTTTGATAGATTTTTCAAAAGCTTAGAAAACTTAAAAAATCCGACTGTTCCCTAGAAGACTCAGCGTACACATCGTGTTTTGAAAAATATGTTGTACATCTACACACGGAGGGTTAATATCAACCTCGGAAACGTCGGTGAAATTTCCGGAAAAACGATTTTTTGACTATCAAAATGACTGAACAAAATCGGATTAAAAAATTACTGGAATTCTACTAGACGAAAGCAATGTAGAAATTGTTGTTCTATCTAAATTTCACCAAAATTCCCGTTTGAGTGGGGGACTAGATGTGCCAGTTATTTTTATCGAATAGGACACTCAAGTGTGTGTAGTATAATTTGAATCTTTTTTGATTTTACGATTAGTGATTTTCCGGGAATCTTTGTACAAGTTATAAATACGATGACTTGGCCTCATTTGAAAGTTAAAATAATGTCATGTTTATTTATGTACATAAAGAGATCTGACTTTTGTACTCCGGAAATAGAAAGATTTGAGAGATGTGTCCGAATCTGAAAAACGATCTACGTCAGAAATTTTGTGTTCGTTGAACGTAGAGGGCGAAAACATGTTCACAAAAAATATTATTTCGTTTCACACAAGCCGCGGAAATGCGATAAATTTTTAAGAAAGCCATTTCTACTCTGAGTAAGCAAACAATCATATTGTTCATAAAAAGGCATGTTCGTCTCATCTTTTCTTTAATAAATTTTTACTTTTTTTAAATTTATGGCAAGAAGAATGCAAAATAATTCCGCAAGTTCATTTGCTAGTGAAGATTTTTCCGGTATAATAATCTCGTTATGATTTAGTATTAACGAGCTTCTAGAATTTGCTTTGAACTGATTGTGAGTTCACAAAATTACGAAATCCATATAGATAGGAGCGGCGAGAATTGACTTTCTTAATTTTCGTTCACACAAGAGTATCGTCGAGCTTTCTGTGTCAGAATATGAATAGTGACGCCACCGATAAACCTGAGCTCTCGAAAATCCAATTAAGTCTAATGAAAAGAGCCTCGACAGCCGGACTATTGATCTGCAGATATAATGTCAAACTTTGGGTATAGACTGAGAATAGAGACCTTTGAAAAATTACCTGAGGATATTGTTCCTGCATTTCTTCGTATGAAAGCCCTTCGCAAACACCGGCATCGAGTTCGTTCAATTCCGCAACGTGTTCTTGAGGGGCTTCAACGCCTCTAGCAGTTGCGATGGTCCTCCTAAGTCTGCTGGTCAAAACCCGGAGTTCCGGTACGTGCAAACTATTTATGTGCGTTGCCAATGCTTGTGCGTAACGTTCGCCACGGGCGCTCAAAACCGCATCTCCACCAATTTTGCCCAGGACGTTGTACTCGCTTTCCCCGTGCTGAAGGGACATGAACAAAAAATAAATAAATGTTAAAATGATAGAAATCTCAAGAAAAATCATCATCATCATCAACACGTAAAAATCAATAAATTGAGGTCAAAACTTCTGAAGTTTCTACTCACCCTGGAGAAGTACAGAGTATGAGGCTGAACCCTAACGCTGCCAAGATATCCCAATATCTTGGTTTCGACGTGTCCGCTGACTTTGTGTGCTTTGATTTCCATGTTACCGGTATCGACGGTGATTCTTGGCCAATTTTTTTCATCCACCGGTTCGTAGGCTTGCATGTAATGGGCTACTTTTAATCGGAGATCCTCAGCTGCCCTGGACTTGTCCATGTTCTTGTAGTCCGCGCTGTGCGTTAGTATCTCTTGGTAGTTTTGCTCTAGTATCGCACTATCCGAGCACACGCACTCGATGAAGAGGACACGGTAGCCAAGCTGACCAGAAAAGTAGTCGAAGACCTCGGATCGTTGATCGTGAGTGACTAAGGTCGCGTCAAGAATCTAAAAATTGTTGAAAATTGAATGAAAAAAATTGTCCAGCGGAATCGGAGTTCAAAATCATCGGCGTTCATTGATTTTCTCCGATGTCTTTTGACGGCATTTCACATTCCTAGCTGTATGCATATTTTTGAATATTTATCGATAAATGAAAATGGTAAGTCAAAATTGCAGATTATAGGCGATCAGTTTTCATACTCTACATTCAAATAAACAAGAAATACGACCTCCCGCTGAGAGAGTGTCGATATCGAATTGATTGGGATCGCGATGGGGCGACCCGTCCAAAGAGTACCGACCCCACGCGTGAGGATGTTTATTAGAAATTGATCTGATTATCGGTTTTGATTTTTTTTATTCACTCAAGAAGATAGAATCAATTTGGTCGGCAGCTATAGCGCGATAATTTCATCAGAGCGAATATTGATGTTGATAGGTTATCGGTTCCCCGCGGATGAATGTTGTTTGAGTATTTTTCTAATTAACTGAGAAATGGAAATTCCTGTGACACTGTCTTCGAATGAATGCCTTTAATTCCACTTAAAGCTCAATTTTCCTTTCGGTCTGTGAACTGATTCCTGTATACATTCTTCTGCGGTATTAATCTTGATTTACCGGGAAACCGTGAACCAGCAAACTACAACCTTCATTACCAAGGAGTAATTAAAGCTCGTTTGAGCAGATCAGACAAATTGAAGTAATCTTCGAGCCGCACGAGGATACAAAAATAAAAACACAGCTTTTCAAACCCTGATACGTAAGCTTCGACCTATGAATTGCGGCGATTAATTATGCGTAATCGAATACGAGCAGAAATCTAATTAATACGTGGTGGCAATTAGCCGGCAAACTCAAGGACCACGATTATCACTAATTCGTCAAAACCAAACAGCTTTTTCATAATGATGTTGACACTCGGAACTTGGTGTTGACTCGACTGGATTGTTTGAGACCTTTCCCCGTATAAAACAGCTTTTTGATAACCCCACAAAAAAATCGTATGGAAAGTTTGAATATACTTACAGCAACACTATTTCCCGAAGCCAACCAAGATGCGCAATCGTGCATCGCGTCCCTTTGGGCAAGGGATCGAAGGGCGACATTGGCAGCATGATCTGGTCTGAATAGTTCGTGCGAAGCGTACATGTCCAAACGTTTTTGGCGATAGACGCTGACACGCATCACTAAAACAATGTTTGACAATGATTAAATATTTGATATTTCTACGATAAGCTCAAGTCATACGATGACGAGACATACGCTTTTGATAATATGTTCATACATCACGAGCGATTTAAATATCGTACATGCGTTTAGTCGAGTTGATTCACGTGCTCGACACGATTACATATCCTCATATTAAAACGAGAAGACGCATCGATATCGCAAGAAAGACGTTTTTCTCATTACTTTCTACACATGCACGCTGGATATCGATGTTCCATTGACCAAAGAGCGAGTTGTAAAATGACGTTAGAATTGCGATACTTTTCCACAAAGAACGTCTGACGTTGTATGTACGTAAATAAATTACGCGGTATAGGTGATTGAAGCTAATTACCACGATTCATTCGTCATTCGCGTCTGTCTCGATTATCAATCGGTAATAACGCGATGACCTGGTCAAAAAAATAATTTTGAACCAAATAACTACCAAGAAAATGATCTCATCTTCAATTTCTATTACGCTGGAGTAAACGCTTATTTTCGCAAAACAGAATCGACGGAGAAGTGAAACCAGCACTAACAAGTTGCTAACTAGTTTAAAGATTTAAACTCACCCTTGGCCGACTCCCCGTTCCAGTTTAGTCTTCTTGCGAGACAGTGAGCGACCTGAGTTTTACCTCTGGCAGGTACACCAGCCATGGCAACAACTACTCCGGCAAATCTTCGCGGAGGTTTAGCCTTGCTGATATTTCGCACAACCATTTCTGGTGCAGCTTCTGGAATGAAAATAGAAAAATCTATTATCAATGAGTTCTTGTAATTGAAAAATTTCGTTCAGTTCTAGGTATAGATTCCTTTTACTATTCGAGAGTAAAAAATATATCATCTCGGAGGCATGCATTCAAACCAACAATCTTGAATGATCCACGATGAGAAATTTGGTAAATATTTGATATTTTGTTATTTCAGATGGCTGATTTATATGTTCAGCTCGTGGAGATATGTTCTTATCGTGTAAGCTGACACAAGAGGTCAAAGATTTCATGTTTCGGATGTCAATTATCCACTTGCTATGCCGAATGTCGATAGACACACGTGTTGGTACGACCCATTTTTTTAGACGATCATTGGCGATATCAGTAAATAAAAAAAAAATAAAATTCAAAGAAATCGGCAAACTCGAAACTTTCCGCTAATTACAGTAAACTCATAACGTTCTTTCTTGCGGCCAATATAGATATACCGGTATGACATATGTTTCATAATCATTTCAATCGCGCAGAAAAGTCGTCTATCTGATGAGGTGCGTTTTGAAATCGAACAAGATACAGATAAATGAATGGTTGAACGGTTATACGAATAGCAAAATATCGTAATGCTATTTATCTGGCTGTCGAAGATAATGCTGTGTGCTGCACTTATACTTACAGCAGTGTTTGCTTGAATTAAACTGCTACGTACGGGTAAATAAACGAGAGCAAACGAATAGGCGGTTAATAATGATAGAGAAAAAGCAAACAAGTTACGCTGCGGGTATACATACGGCTGTGTTTGCACTTCGACCCTAAAACGACTGACGTATGTACGTACAAGACTAGAGGCTATAATCGCATTTTCTGCTTGTATTCTATACCGAATGTCTCCCGATATTCTGTGTCCAAAACAGCTGTTCATCGTTCATGGTAATTGTTTATTACTGAAAGCCCATAGATAACGCTATTCTAGTAAAACACGGGACTTCGGACTTTTGGCCAATTGTGAGAAACATACACGATAGTTGAGGAAGAGGCATTGCAGCTGTGGGACACTCGTGCCAAGAATATTTCACGATCAGCAACAGCTATCCTGATAAGTGTTTACACGAATCATTTCTGCATCGCATTTAGGGAATTAGTTGGACTACATCTAAGTCACGAGGGTCGAGGGACACCGTCAGACCAATTTTCCCAAAAACAGCAAATACAACATTCAATCTTCTCCGATCCTTCAACAGCACAAGCAAAACACGTTTGGTATTCATCGTGGATGGACTGTTGTGCAAATTATATTCGGGTTGATTTGCGCAGACACTGTATTTGTCATACCAGCGGAATGGATAGTGCCAACGTGATTCATTTGGGACAATGATCATTCCTTGGAACAAGATAATCTGTCGCAAATTGCCAAAAAAAATTTTCGCACAAAGAAATTCTCGAATTCTCGGAGAAGGAAACTTTAGGAAAATTTGCTAGCTCAATTTGAACAGAATCATGTGAGACTAGGTAGACCGGTGATTCACAAAGATGACGAGCTTTTGTCAGTTTCTTAGGGGTCCACTTACGAGTGGGTGTGGATGGAAAAACTATTCTGGTTTAGCAAACGAGAAATGAACGTGAATATGTGGCAAAGAACCAGCAGGCACGAAAATTTATTGTCAGTCTACACGTAGAAAGTAATAAACGGTTAACCGCATCGATCATTGTATGATTAGTAAATGACTGCCCCGTCAAATACGTGATCGATTTTGTGTTTGGGGAACCTGGAGAGTTTGATAAGATCAAATCATGAGACTGGAAATTTTGAAAAGCACATCGAAAGTTACGTGGACTCATGTTGAAAATATATTTGAAAATTGGACAAGCCTGACTCACCTTTCACGCACATTTTGGCAATTGACTATTTTGCAACGGTATTGATTTCTGGCAATATTTTCCTCTCGGACGATCGAATCTTAGAGGGTGTAAAATTTTGCGAAGTGTTTCCTTCGAGTGATCCTTGTGAACTAAGTATATTTCATCAATATCTTTGCCAAGGGTTATAATTAGCGAGACCGTAAACGAACTTATACCTATGTATGCAAGGTAAACCTAGTTTTGAACAGATCTCAACGTCGTTGCCAATTTATGACGTAATCGAGGACGTGGGGGACACTATTTAGCGTCAATAACAGCTGAGTCGAATAATCAAGACCGTATAATAATGACGTAGAGAATCAAGAAAATCAACAAATTTTTCAATCTATATATCTAATCAGGAAACAAAGAAAAACTGAGTATATCCACGTTGAGATACGAACAATCGAGTTAGATATATCAGTCGTCCGCGTTTAGTTTACATAACTCGCTGAGGTGTGTAGTAGATTAAACCGAGTAGATTACACACTAGCTGTAAGAGCATAAATCGGTAACTGACTAGCGCACGCCGAATCCTGAGACAATATATGCCCAGGCCAGCAGCCCTTATCTTAAAACGAGCTCATCGCTAATTGGCATGTGGTAGTAGAAGGCCGTGATTGGCGTTGAAGTTCACGCTTAATGTGATTTATCAGGATCCCAGAGAATCGCCAATGACGCTTGTCATCTCTGAAGGACATTTGCCGGCGATCCGCGCAGAAAAATAAAAAGAAAACGAGGAAGAAGAAGGAGAAGTATAATGGAGAATGTCGAGGTCTCGACGTAAGCGTGCGAATGTGAAACTCGTCGTAAGCTGACACGAAAAGCGAAATCTGTGTAATAAGAAGTTGGCGATTAATTTGTCAACAACAAGGAGTCGCCTGATCCCTATCTGCAGATTCATTATATCCTTCCTTTTTTTTTATTTGCGAAGATTAGTTCGATAGATTCGAATGCAGAATATAAGTGAAAAGTGAAGCTATAAAAGTATCAGGGTCAACTACTTTCTGCACAATGGGGAGAATGAATTTTCCGAACGGTCGATATTTCGACGTTGAAGAGTTCAGCAAACTGCTTATATATATTGTTAACAATGGGTACTGTTATTATGGCTTCGCTGGTTGATGTATCGTCGTTTTTCTGATTGGAATTATCCTCACGCTGCGATAAGTCGGTTTGAATCGAAGTGTATAACTTGCTTCAAGTTGCGGTACAGCGATAGATTTACTGTTTGAAAACTGTACAGCATAAATTTTCATGTTAATAGTGGAATCCGTCCAGGTATAGAAATGCGCCATTATTATAAACGTGGAGCGCAGATAAATCGGTATCGCTATGTAAATGTGATAAGAAAATTTTCGACGCATTTCCGTGGCGCATTACATCTGAGCTGTATAACATGAACGTATAGCAATTGGACGATTTCAAAGAGCAAAAAAAAAAATGGCAGAGAATGTGACATAAGCAATCATGCCATGTTTCGCTTTCGACACTTCTTCATATCGCCTTTTCGAAATTTCGGAGCATACAGCCGCCATATTGCTAATTCTTTCGCAACGTAACATCCTCTACCGAATCGATCGCATCGATAGGTGTAATTGTATAGCCTAGGTAAGCAAAAATTTGGAGATCCAAAGACTATAAGTATTCCTATTAGAGTCTACATAGAAATTTTCTGGAATGAAAGTAACAGCAAAATACGGGTATCGAATACTAATGCAGCAAATGAACAGCGAGAGTCATTAGTCGAGCCTAAAATTAGAATAGCGGTATGACCATCGAGTGTTTATCGAGCAGCTGGCGTTTCATGAATATAGAAACACACGTGTGTCTGTACATATATTCGAGGTAGTTTTGATACGGTGGGTATAAATTCCTCCTCTATAACCCCGACGCCCACAATGATCAGCGTGAAAACCTAGCCGTTTTATCATTAGCAGTTGCATACTACCGAGAGCTTAGTTATTACTCTGTCTCTGATTGAGAGAGAAACCATGTTGAAGGAATATAGCAGAGATCACTTCCAACTTAACCTAGCTAACATAAGAAACATGAATTTTACTGAAATCCTATCAGTTTTTTGACTGACATCCTCAGCCACTTTCTGCCAAAGAACTGAATTCATTCGTCAAAGATTCGTTCGGATCGGTTGGGTTGTCGTCGAGAAAGTACGATTCGCGTTTTCGAGGTGACAACAATTGGTAATCATGGAATTTCGAACAGGCTCCCAGATCACCTCAAGGTGCCACGTGACTATATGTTGGAAATTCAATTAATTATTACCAATGGTTATCACTTCGAAAACGCGAATCGTAGTTTCTTTCAAACTAAACAACCTACTGAAATGAAACTCAGGAGATTGATGCTCCACCACGGCAAAAAGTGGTCGAGTATTTTACTGTTTCGAAAAAACTAATAGAATTCCAGTCAGATTCATATTTCTTGTGTTAGCTAGGTTAGGTTCAGAGCGACCTGTACCATATCGCCTCAAGAACGAAGGACAGTTTCTGGTTCGAATATACCACGGCATGGTATAACCGCACGGAGTGGTTCGACCTGCGTGTGAAAGGCAAAGCTATCATCATTTCCGCGTGTGTTGGTGCGTCAAGGAACGTTATGTTATTGGTCGACCGGGAGGGCGCGGTCTTTAGCACACTAATCTAAAACCTGTTAGCCTCATGCACGTATGGGACAAAGAAAAAAAGAAAATCCAGTAGAGAACAAAGATCGACGGACTGTTTCCTCGTTCGTATCGATTTAACCTAACCTACATATATACAGGCTCAATGTTTTCCGCGGGTTTATTCGATTCTACGCACAAGGTACACGAGCCAATTATTGCTCTTCCTGTGCTCAAAATTACGATCCGGTATATACCGACGCGCCAAATCCCCTGAAGTGCAGTAAACACAAACAACACGAAACGCTAAAGCAAAGAGAAGAAAAGGTGAGGAAAACTAACTACCGAAAAACGGAAACGCGTCAGTTTTTCGCGGACTCGTTTGAAACGGTTATCACTTCGACGGCCGAGCCCCCGTTCGTCGTGAAATTGGCAATTTCTTTCAACGCATGCGTGGGTAGATATACTATAGGTACATAAATACGTCATGTTTGGGTTTCGAATGGCACAAGGGGTTCCGGCGAGCGAACAGCTGGGCCTTTGAAATCGTACGAGAGGCATATATTATGGCGGCGTATATTGCGATTTCTTGGCACACATAATTTGTCGGGCGAGTTTGCAATTAGGAAACTGACGTGCCTCGAGTAAAATCCAACTGTTTATACTTTCGCCTGGTGTTTGAACAGCCGCTTCGTGTCAAAGACCTCGCGGACTTCGGATCATACGATGTGTCAAATATTTTGTCAACCGTCCTGGTTTCCCTGTCACGCCATTATTACCGATGATACATATGCCTCGAAACTTTGTACAGATTTGCTGTACTCAGCGATATATGAGCATTCCATGAAACATGCAAACTAAGCGTCCGGTGTAAGGGGAAGGCAAAACCGCAGTTGTTGATATTTTCCTGAGATGAATGCCGCTCAAAACAAAACGTATACATAGTTTGATTAGCTGCAGTCTATGAAATGAACACGGGAAATTTCGTCAGCGTAAAATCCTCGAAGACGTTGGCAACTATATTCTTCTAGTATTACTGAACAAGCCGCGTCCCTGAACATGATATGTATATTGCATCTGTACGAGACGGCAACAGCATGCTGGCTGCAGGGACCACTGCGAGTTTTTCTTTCTCTATCTTTTCTTTTTTCTTTTTCTCCTTTTCCTCTCTCTCTTTCTCTCATCTCGTTTCTGAGCCCCAGTGACGAACCGCAGACCACTTTGCCTGGCTACCATATTCTCTCCTTGTCTATACTTTTATGTATTGTGTCTTTTTCTTTCTATCCCTCTATAGCTATCTTCCTCTCTCTCAATTCCCCTCACAGCACCGACTGTGACGACTTGTTTACTTTACGACCCACAGCATAGTGTCCGAGGTCCCGGTTTTCTCGGTCGAGAAATTCAACACCAGCTGAAAACCGCTGACATTATCACTCCGAAGCGATTGAATGCTGCGTGTACTCTTAACAGCTGTTCTCCACGCACATTGTATACCTTCACTGATAGGGCGCTAAAGTTTCGACCAATTGAATTTCAAGGGTCTTTTGAATCTTTGGGTAATAACGATTTTGGCGTAGATTGTACATGGCCATGCTAAAATCACTGGAACGAATGAAAACATAAGGGAAGAGTCGTAGGCACAGCTGATGGTCGAAATCGGCTTACCTTTGTGCACTTCTTCAGCGCTGCAGTTCTTCGCCTCAACGCTCGGTGTCATTGTTTTGGATGTGATACCGACCGAAGAGTTAGCTACGACTCCGGCTTCGTGGAGGATGCCTACGTGAAGAGCTAGCTTTCTGACGGCTAGACAATAACCGAACAATGGTCCAGCTAGCAAATCCAGACAGGCTGCAACCCAGGGCATAACAAGATCGGGCTTTTCTTTTCTCGGTGGTATTCGACGACCGTTTGATATTCTCGGCGAATCTGAGATCCGTTTTTGATATCGCTATAAGTTCGCTAAATCGAACGAGAAAATTATCACGCTGATGTGTTCGATGCTGCCCAGCAAGCCAGAACCCTCTACTGGGTTTTTCGGAATGGTTCTGTTTTTATCACAGAGATCAGCCGAGGATGGATATGGGGGGTGACGTACTATCGGCGCCGCTAAAGTTCTTCGGAAAAATGATCGCTACTTGTGTGACGAATAAAGGACAACAGATCCTCCCTCATACCAATTTGCTTTATCGTTACTTCCGGAGCCAGTTTGCGAGCTTCTGATTCAGGCTTCGAGTAGACTTGGCTCTTAGTGCAGATATTGGGGTTTTCGCGGTTCACCCAGATTACATAGTCACTGGTCTCCTCCAGTGACTCGACAATATCCTTTGCGATATTTTAACGAAGGTATTTACTTCCCCCGAAAAGATTTCTGCCAAGCAATTGCGGCACCAAATTACTTTCACACTTTTCTCTGTTCGTTTGAACTTTTCTCGATTTTCTATTCTCTCTTCAGTTTTATTGACGCTTTATGTAATCAATGATGCTTCGTATCACTTTATCGCAGCACGCCGCGGTACCGCGGCTGTAAAAATCCGTGGGAAACTATGATTTTTAGCAATTATTTTTTCCTCGTATATTCCCTCGGTTGTTCTAGCTATTTTATAGCTACTCCGAAAGGTTCTAAAGCTGAATATTCTCCGTTGAGCTCAAACCCTGGACTACTGTCCCGCGCGTCGCCCGCTTCTCCTTTTAGCATCGACCCGGTCGGACGCCACTCGTCCGCCCCCTCCGCGACGCCCGACGCCGACGCTAGCGTCGCCTGCGCAACCGGCGCTGCGACGCGGCATGCATGAAAACTCGGGTCCATCAAGAGCCTCTATTTGTTGTTCTTCTTACTATATACAACGTTGGAACCGATACCGATAGCGAGGATAGATAGCAACGATGTTTGAACAGTTGCGAGTCTCACATGTACGCAGACTTCATACTCAGTCAATTCAGAATGGTTATTGAAACGATTTTTCAGGAATCTCGTCCACTCTACATATATAGCTGACGGCTGTATATCTACATCCGGAGACTTGCCTGCAGTCGATAAGAATAGTTCTGAAACCGTAAACCGCGGTCAACCCGAGCAGTACTAGGAAGTTTATGTTTGGTATAGGGTGCGGCTGGTCGTGAAGATCACTAGCACGCGATTCGCTCGTTTATCGTGTAAGTTGACGCAAGTTATAAGTGCCAGTGCGTAACAGTGTTTTGTAAATAGCTTCTATCTAACTTTTACCAAAAGCTCCAATGCGTGGTCATCAAATCAGATGATTCCGTCGTCATTAATGACTGGAACTTCAAAGCCTAGGGCCTAATTTTCCAAGAACACTACACCGTTTGGATGATTCCGGAATAACGACAGACGCATGTCTCTGGCACATTTCCTGGCGAAAAGTAGCTTCTTTGGTCATTCATGCGCCGTGATCGTCTAGCCGATGAAAGTAGGGATGTAAGTTTCATAGAACTCGTGTTCGGTACACGTGCCTCGGTGGTTGCGTACCTACGTCAGAGAGGCCTCAACCTATTGTTGATAAAAGTATTCTATTGAATCATGTGTGACACAGAATGCCAGGTTATAGATATAAGGTGAATACTTCCACGAAAGTATGTATAACAGGTACATACGTAACACGCGATCGATGGAGGAATTTTGCAATGCAAATTTTCGTGCTGGTCTGTAATTCATCGGTACGATCGAGACTACAGCAGTTGGCTAATTATCCGACAATATTACTTTTTCTAAATTCTCATATTTATTCTGCAGATACTGAAAAGCAGTATACGTAGCAGAAAGACTTCTCTCAATTCATCTCATATCAACTAAAGAAGGATAATTCACGACTCTCTGCTAGTTGCTAAGCTGGGCTATTTCAAAGGGGAGTTAAAGTATCTACCAAAGATTGTTGCGTCATTTTGTATTCAAATCCATGAATTGCAATACACGACAAATTTATAATTGGTTACAAGTCTTGTCTCGCCAGATATCTTCGTCCTTCGTGTGGAATCAACCCAAGCCGTCCAACAATCGAAAGAATAATTAACACATGGTCAACCAATAAACCGGGTTTTCTATCAAAATCTGAGCTTAATCTGCAGTCCAGCGGTTTTTTCCTTTCGAGGCGATACGGGAGTCCGTTCGACATTCCGTTATTACCGAATGTTTCCACCTCAAAAACGCGAATCGTACTTTCTCGATGATTACCCAACCGATCCAAACGAACCCTTCACGAATGAATGCAGTTTTTTGGCCGAAACTGGCCAGGTATGTCGTTTGATCAGAAAATTGATAGTATGTTAGTGTAACCCATGTTTTTTATGTTGACTAGGTTAGGTTCGAAGCAACTCGTACAATATCACCTTAAGCCCAGAAAAAAAATCTGAAAGAAAAAATTTCAGCAATTTTCCCAAATTCTGAGATCAGAAAGTTCTAACGAAGCGATAACTCAAACTCGTGTTCCATAGGCCGATGAATTTGAATCCGAAAATGCCGGGAGTACTAATCACCGCAAAGTTCAAAGGTCTACCATTTTATAGCCGGAAGTCAGAGCAAACTTAGAAGGTCATTAGCACATTGTCGCAAAGAATATGATTTCCTATAAACCTTTCAGCGAAATTGGCCCAGGGGTTTGTCTAAGAATATTGACAAAGAGTCGAACGCCTAGAATACTCATTACAGGGTAATCAAAAATATTTCAAGGTTGTTAGCCTGTGTCAAAAATTATATAAAAAACCAGCTTGCAAAATGTACTTTCAATCATTCATGACATTTGACTATATTGCCGAGAACGAATGATTAGCTATTAGAAAGGTGCAATGCTTGAACCCTATCATTAAAATTCCACGCCAGTTGTAGGCCGCAACCGCATGGCACTACAACGCTCCTTATTGCGCCTTGCAATGCGACATATATTCGAACTCTGACGCTACGACTTTTAATTACTGCAGTGAAGGATTTAAGGCTCAAGAATTGAACCATACTTCTGAGTAGGAAAGCTATTGGAGTCGAAGCCCGCACCGCAATTATAGCAAAAGGATGTTTCGGAAACTTCCCCGTGGTGTAAAGATGACCGTAACCATATGAAACCGGGGTGGAATATGCTACTTTGATCGGATAAACACATCAATTATATGAATTTCACAATCCTTGATCGAGAAATCGCGAAATTATGTTCCGAAAGGACTTTTTTTTCACACCGCAATTTTGGCAAAAGGAATTTTCGGAAACTTCCCCGTGGAGTAAAGATGACCGTAACCATATGAAACAGGGGTGGAATATGCCACTTTGATCGGATAAACACATCAATTATATGGATTTCACAATCCTTGATCGAGAAATCACGAAATTATGTTCCGGAAGGACTTTTTTTTCACCGCAATTATGGCAAAAGGATGTTTCCGAGGTAATCATTCACACATTCATTATATACGTTCATGCCATGCGGATTCAAGCCGGTTGAAAATACGTTTAACATACCGATCTATACGGAAACACAAATTTCAATGGAAAACGGTTTTTCCTGTATTTCCACAATGAATAAGATACGTTTCTGATCATAGGATCTCATCCGAACCTCATGAAACAACCCTTGAACATCATAAGATTATAGTTACCGGTATACCGATGCTAGGTTTGACGTCATTAATCGCCATCAAATTGGAAAAACCGGACGTTTTAGTGACCGAAAGACAGAACAGGTGCCCGTTGAACTTCACTAATAAACACGCTTAAGAAACGTTTCAATACGATCCATAAAACCGCTAATAGATGGCGATCCCACCAGGCACCACAGCCCCTCCGCGAGTAAAAACACTCCACGATCTCAAGATAACCCCATACATCAGTGGATTTCTGTACGATGACGCTGTTGCGTTTACAACTATCGCTTATGAACTGGTAATCTACACAAGTGTTGTTATATTCTGCTGTTCACTTGATCAGTTCATACAATTTTTGAATACTTCCCTGATGTAGTCGTATACTCAGCTATGGTATCGACCACAAATTTTAAACGTATAATTGCATTTTTTCAAATTATACGAAACATTGTTAATTTCAGCACCATTAAGCTGACGATAATTAGGCCGTATGGGTCATACCTTATATTCTGCGTTCATAAACCAACCAACTCGTGTAAGATGTAGACATGACGTCGTTATTTAAACGAACTTGTTATACGTTCGATATTCAAATACGTACATGGTTTAATATACGCATATGTAGCTTGGTATTTGTTGTGACAGAATCGACCATAGATTATACGATTGTATTCTACGTATTTAAAGTATATTGGGTAAACGTTCATATTTTCGTATATCACGCGGACATTTTTCCGTTTTATAAACGGTAATTTCTGGAGCATTCTGAACGTAGCGTTGTGTCAATTTTTCAACGTTTATTCGACGTACCTGTTCTTATTGGGTTGCTACTCGCCAATACCTCCCGAATACTGTAGCACAATCGTTCAACCCACCAGACAACGAATCGAAGGTCAATCTATAATTCACACGTTCGGCGCATGGCATCTACATTTTCAGTGGCCAACAGGTATGATGGACGCTAAGTGAACAATTTTGCTAAAGCTTTAGGGCAAGAACTAGTAACCGGTAGTGTCCACGACCAGTTAATTTATATACCGTGCTGATAGGGTCTGTTGAAAGCATTTTCGGAAACAGGGTGAAATTCTGCTTATTTGACGTCACATCAAAATAATTACAGGAGATCGAAGAAACCAGTTGTTCAGGTTTGTAGGAATAGCAAAGTCATCCTTACGCGTTGCATAGTACTTATAAAAAAGAGAGAGAGGCATTATTATTTTCATGCATCGACTATACAACCGCGCTACAGTCTAGCGAGGAGTTAATCTCCTGGAGGCTTTACAATCGTGTTTTCGCTCGGTGAGCGCTTCAGTCTGACGATCGTCGGGCTGTTGCGTGGATTGTACGGCGGCAGGCTCCGTATAGCGTTACGTAATTTCAGTGCGATAACATTCGTTATTTTTAGTCACTCGTAAATTGACGGCGTAAGTACATCATTCTGAGGCCCCACAATGATCGGTGACCTTGGAATTGTGGAGTTGCTTTGCGCCGTTGCAATAATCGTCACCGGGATATGGTACTACCTTGTGGCGAACTACAGCTTCTGGAAGCAGCTGGGTGTTCCAGGACCAGAACCACTTCTACTCTTTGGCAACATCAAAGACATTACGTTGATGAAGGTCTCCTTTGCAGAGGTCTTACAGCGAATTTGCGACCAATTTCCTAACGCGCCAATGATTGGGATGTACGCACGTCGTACGCCTTTGTTGCTGTTGCGAGATCCCGAACTCGTGAAGGACGTGCTGATAAAGGACTTTTCGAGTTTCTCAGAGAGAGGCAACCCCATGTACGAGAAGATCGAGCCCTTGAGTGTTCATCTCTTCAATCTGGAAACCAAAAGATGGCGATCTCTTCGCTCGAAGTTATCGCCCGCTTTCACTTCGGGTAAAATGAAGCACATGTTTTCTCTGATACTGGAGTGTTCCGAGTATTTCGAAAAGTACTTGAGCACCGTGGTGGAGAGAGGCGAACCTATAGACTGTCGGGAGATCACTGCTAAGTTCACCACGGACGTTATTGGTAGCTGTGCCTTTGGCCTTCAGATGAATGCCCTGGCAGATGAAGACAGCGAGTTCAGGAAAATGGGAAGACAAGTGTTTCAGTTCAGTTTCAGAACGAGAGTCATGATGATAGTGCGCCAGGCTGCCCCCTGGCTCTATGAATTACTCGGAATCTCTGCAGTTCCCTCAGAAGTTGCAGAGTTCTTCATGTCCTCAATGAAAGAGACAATGGACTACCGTAGAAAGAACAGCATTCGAAGAGGGGACCTTGTTGATATGTTAATAGAACTGCAAGACAGCCCGGAGAAGCTAGATTTTGGTAAGACCGTATGACATGCCATGCATGTTTCATGGAAAAGATAATTTCTTGTTCACGTCCATACAGGATTGGAATAGATAAGATTACACTCCGCGATACTATCTATACAGTACCGTAAAAAATTGCACGCTGAAAAGAAGTCATCATGATAGCCTTGTATCGCAGCATTTTCTGCAGCGTAATTACTGAAGTGCCTGTACCACATGCTGTCTGTACCTCTGGAGTTGGAAAACAAAAAATAATATACGTATCTACTATATTTGCCGCCTTTGCGGAGTCGTTGAAATCAGTCTGCCCGCGTGGGTACAAATACGTAATGGCGCATGAGTTAAAAGCCGGGTCCGTCTTACTTAAATATTTATGATGCGATAAATATATCCACATTTGTACGCCATAAACTGCAGCCAAACGTTTTGATACATACGATTGTTGCTTTTTTTTCATCTACTCTTTGTTGGATTAGGCTCCGTTAGGTTAACAATAACCTTGTAGCAAGCGATTACCGTAAATATTGCCATTTCATCGTTGACGAAGTCAACAAGTGTGGAGGGACTTTCTAACTGCTTTGGCATAGGATGTTGCTATCGTGAAACTGAAAGGCCACGCGATATCAATTAGCTATCGGCCACTCGTACGCTGATACTCGTAATCCGAAAACTACAAGGCTTTTTATTGTTCACCATACAGCACAGCCTTAAGTTCACGTTAAAAGGAGATCGATTCGATTACAGAGCTAACCGATGCCCTGATAACTGCTCAGGCCTTTGTGTTTTTCCTTGCTGGCTTCGAGACTTCATCCACTACTATCAGCCACGCCTTACTGGAGCTTTCCCAACGACAGGATATCCAGGACAAGCTGAGACGGGAGATTCTTCAGTCACTCAAAGAACGGGATGGAAGCATTTCATATGACAGTGTTAAAGAAATGAAGTACTTGCACATGGTATTTCAAGGTAGTCCGCGAAAGTTATCAACAACTTGCGGGTTGACTTCGAGCGTAAATAACGTGATTTCGTTATTTTCAGAGACCCTCAGGCTCAGACCACCGGTTGTCTTTCACATGAGAAAATCGGTCACCGACTACACATTCAAAGGCACTAACGTCACGATTCCGAAGGGGCAAAGAGTATGGATTCCGGTTTGGGAAATTCACCATAATCCACAAAATTACCCGAAACCAGAAGTCTTTGACCCCGAACGATTCACGGAAGAAATGTGCAAGGCCAGGCATCCAATGACGTATCTGCCTTTCGGCGATGGACCCAGAAATTGCATTGGTATAGGATAGTCGTTCGAGATTCGGGTGGGAGTTGCTGGAGAACGTGGTTCTTAATGTCAGAATTAATTACCTGCAATCTTTCTCGCCTGTTATAGGTGCGCGCTTTGCTGTATACCAAACAAAACTAGGTTTGATCAAGATACTGGCGAACTACAAAGTTGAGGTTTGCGAGAAAACTTGCCTTCCGTACAAGCCCAGTCCCAAAGCGTTTCTGCTAGAACCAATCGGAGGAATACATCTCAAGTTTTCAAAACTTGGCTGATAGCAACGAGCAGTATCTCCTTTATTGTCCCCAGAGTGAGCGGTACCGAAGTTAGAAGAAAATACGAAGGAACTTTACTGTGAAACCTATTCGTGAACACATTCAATGTTCAATCTCTATGCCAGTGATCATAGAAATGTACATAAATTTATGAATTATTATTATTGTGTTGTACTTCTGGCCATTAAATATCGACCACTATACAACCGCCTACTCCTTTACTGTATACTGTGTTCGTTTCTATCTACCTAGTTGTGACAAAGTTCACGGAAATAGATCACTAATTCCTAGAAATTCGTGTTCGAGGCTATTTATACAATCAAGTGTTAGCGGACAGTAACATATAACTGCTCCCAAAAACGGAATCTACATTCCCCCGCTAAATAACACTGAACTAGCAGATATGTACATGTTAAGATATTGCTTCATCTTACATTGAAATCCATCAATTGCAATTCACTGCTCATTTTTAATCAAGACATGATTGAGACGCAGACCCTGGCGTTCCGCTGAATATCAATAATTCATCATACTTCTCGATTCACTAATGATTGACTACCAACGATTCGCTTGGAACAAATTATCCCAGACAGCACACTTAAATAACCGTCTTCTATGATTGGACTATTCCAACTCACAACTTGGTCGACATGCAGCAGCTTATCGTTCACGATGAGTGTGATAACAGTCGGCATTCAAGTATTCGTCCGGCGTTTGACTGCTTAAAGGACATTCGTCAGTCTAGACATTCTTCAGGCTCACGTTAACTTCGAAAAGAATCGACTGTCTGCAGTCTGGGTATCCGTCTGAAAATCTAATTCATGTAAATTGTAGACCGTAATCGTGGCCTGCGATTTACTCTTGCATAGCTGTTTTACGACCACCACATTCTAATAGTGTGCTTTGCAATTGCACCACTTGACAACCTGGACTAGAATCGAGAAAATGGACCAGGTAACGACGTATTTAATTTGAAGATGATTCGAAAATCTGGTCCGTAGGAGCCAGTATGATTTGAAATGGATCCAACACATACTTTTATCACAACCATGAATCTTTGTACGGTAATATCTATTCGACTTGAAGTTGGTTCCAATGTCAT